>JAFJYJ010000061.1:15000-2415000 GCA_019022615.1 Acacia melanoxylon | reverse complement strand
TCCTTTTGCATGAGGAATCCAAACCTCTTAGACAACCCCAAAGAAGACTCAACCCTCTAATTCTAGATGATAACCTTTTGCATTTCTAATAGAGAGTGAGACTTTAGGAATCCAAACCTCTTAGACAACCCCAAATAAGACTCAACCCTCTAATTCTAGATGTGGTTAAGAAAGAAGTAACCAAGCTATTGAGTGCGGGTATCATCTACCCAATTTCGATAGTGAGTGGGTTAGTCCTATGTGATGTAGTGCCTAAGAAGAGTGGGATAACTGTGGTAAAGAATGAAAATGATGAGTTGATACCTACCAGGGTGCAAAATGCTTGGAGAGTGTGCATAGACTATAGGAAGTTGAATGAAGCATCTAGGAAAGATCACTTTCCCTTACCCTTCATAGATCAGATACTTGAAAGGTTGGCGGGTAAGAGCCACTATTTTTTCCTAGATGGTTATTCAGGAAATTTTCAAATCCCACTTGCCCCTGAATATCATGAAAATACCACTTTTACTTGTCCATTCGGTACCTATGCTTATAGGAGAATACCATTCGGATTGTGCAATGCACCTGGCACTTTCCAACGTTGCATGATGTCACTATTCTTTGATTTTCTTGAAAATTGCATGGAAGTTTTTATGGATGATTTTACAGTGTATGGACATTCGTTTGATGCTTGTTTAGATAGTTTGGACAATGTTCTTGCTAGATGCATTGAAAAAATTTGGTTTTGAATTATGAGAAGTGTCATTTCATGGTTGATCATGGAATAGTACTTGGTCACTTGATATCTAGCAAGGGTATTGAGGTTGATAGAGCTAAAATTGAGGTGATTTCCTCGTTGCCCTACCCCACCAATATTAAAACACTTCGTTCTTTCTTAGGGCATGTGGGTTTTTACCGAAGATTCATAAAAGATTTTAGCAAGATAGCTCTACCTTTATCTAAACTATTGCAAAAAGATGTTGATTTTGTCTTTGATACTTCTTGCAAACAATCATTTCATGAGTTAAAAGCACACTTGATATCTCCTCCTATTTTAAATGCGCCAGATTGGACCTTGCCTTTTGAACTAGCATGCGATGCCTCCAATTTTGCTGTGGGGGTCATGCTAGGACAAAAGCATAGCAAGTTATCTCATGTGATTGCTTATGCATCCAAAACTTTGGATAGTGCACAAAAGAATTACATGACCACCGAAAAAGAACTTTTTGCTATCATATTTGCATTAGATAAGTTTCAATATCTAATCAACTCTAAAGTAGATCATGCGGCAATGAAGTTTCTCTTCACTAAGCCTCAATCCAAACCAAGGCTTATTAGGTGGATGCTTTTGCTACAAGAGTTCGATATAAGCATTAAGGATAGGCCTGGAACTGCAAATCTTGTAGCAGATCACCTGAGTAGACTATCGGATGGCACCAGGGGAGTACTGACTCTGACCTTATTTGTGATTATTTCCCTGATGCATCTCTTATGTCTATATCTCTCTATGTTCCTTGGTTTGCTTGATCTAGTGAATTATATTATGACCAGTCTCATTCCCGAGCATATGTCTTCTTTTTTAAAAACTTAAACGAGAAGCTACATTTGGGATGAGCCCTATCTCGTGGAGACTATGCAATGATCAAGTTATCGAGGTGTATTTCAGAGACCGAGACTAAGGACATACTTTTTGCTTGCCATTCAATGGTTTGTGGTGGACATTTTAGTGCTCATAAGACCTCTAGGAAAGTGTTAGATGCCGGGTTTTACTGGCCTACCCTATTTAAGGATGCATATTTATATTGTAAGGCATGTGATAAATGCCAAAGGTTTGGGGGGTTAGGTAAGCGACATGAGATGCCACAACAACCTATGCTCTTTTGTGAGATATTTGATGTTTGGGGTATCGATTTTATGGGTCCTTTTCCACCATCATCTGGCTTTACCTACATCCTTTTAGCCATGGATTACCTTTCTAGGTGGGTAGAAGCCATTCCCACTAGGAAAGATGATGCCCAAACGGTTTCCAAGTTTCTCAAGTCTAACATCTTTTGTAGATTTGGAGTACCGAGGGCTATAGTGAGTGATAGAGGTACCCATTTTTGCAATAAGGTTATTGATAACTTACTTGTTAAGCTTGGGGTAACTCACAAAATGTCCACCCCTTATCATCCACAAACGAATGGGCAAGCGTATATCCAACCGAGAGATCAAACACATATTGGAAAAGATAGTCAAGCCTTCAAGAAAGGATTGGAGCTCAAGGTTGGAGGAAGCACTATGGGCCTATAGAACCGCCTTCAAGACACCAATAGGAATGTCTCCTTACCGGCTTATCTTTGGTAAAGCATGTCATATTCCGGTAGAATTGGAGCACAAAACCTATTGGGCTGTGAAAATGTGCAATATGGATATGAAAGAAGCTGGTTTAGAAAGGAAGTTACAAATGCAAGAACTTGAGGAAATGCGATTAGAAGCTTATGAGAGTTCACACATTTACAAAGAAAAGACCAAGCTACTCCATGATAAGAAGATTATAAGAAAGGATTTCAAAGTTGGTGATAAGGTTTTGCTATATAGGGCCCGATTCAAATTGTTTGATGGGAAGCTTAAAGATAAGTGGTATGGCCCTTTCACTATCACCAAAGTGCATTCATTTGGCATGGTAGAGCTGCTTGACAAATCTACTGGAAAGGAATTTCAAGTCAATGGAAATCTCCTCAAGCTCTACCGTGATTCATCATCAAAGCCTCCTTGAGGCCAGGTTGTCTCTTTCCTTCACTTACATTTTCTGATTTGAATTGTTTAACTCATTTGTGATTCTGAATGCTTGGAATAAGTGTGGGGAGGGACTATCTCAGTAGAAAAGTAAAAGTAATATAGTTTAGTAATTAGAATAAGACTCCCAATGTATGCTTTGCATCTTAGCCACTACCTTGCTTGATTACCATTGTGCCTCTTCATTCTAATTTTCTCTCGTTATTTTGGCTTGTTTCTTCTCTCTTCTCCCTCATATGATGTTGATGTGTTGTGCTTCAATTGCAATTGGACTTCACAACTTTCCACTTCATTAAGGAACAAGTTAGAATAATAGAATTGATTTTTCTACATTGAGGACAATGTGTTGATTAAGTGTGGGGGAAGCAAATACATTTTGAGTCCCAATTAATTGGTTGTTTTTTAATGAAAAAATTCCTTAATCTAGAAAATTTTTCAAAAACGACTTGCTCTAATACATGTCCTAAGTGGTGAAGGGTCGCATTTGCCACTTTGGAAGTGTAAATTGTGAGAAATTCTTTGAGCTTTCATAAGATCTAGAGTTTTGGCAACTTTTTTTTTTTAAAAAAAAAAAAACCATGTTTTGCTTTTCAAGTGAATGGGAAGAGAAATGAACCCACAATTGGATTTTAACTTGCTCCTTATTTTGAAAAACAAAAACAAAAAACAAAAAAAAAAGTTTGTATATCATTAGTGCTTTTAAGAGTTGAGCATTATTTTAATTGATTGCAATGTTTTTATTAGTTGTGTTTGAAAGGTTAGCCTTGGAATAGTTAAGTAGATGTTTTGTGGTTAGTTTACTATGCAATTGATTGTGTTAGAGTGAGCATTGGAGAAAAACCTTGTTGGAAGGATATTTGAGCCTTAAATTTTTTCATGTGTGTATGTTCACTTAGTTTTTCACCTTCTAGAACTTGTTTCAACTCTTGTTTGAAACGGTGTTTGCATTAGTGTTATGAAAATGAAAGAGGCATTCAATTCTAACCATTTTCACCCAAACACAAACCACCATTCATTTACCATTTGTTTACCCCTTTTGAGCCATTCATATGTTGTATGCATGTCATTATTCATAGTGTTCATAGTATTCTAAAATCAAAAGTGAATTGTCATAAAAATAAATGGAAATGCCATGTATATTGAAGGAAAAAAAAGAGAAAAAAGGTATTGAAAAGAAAAAAAAAATATGTAGAAAAGTATTGGATTGAAAAAAAAAAGATAAAAAAATGAAGAAGGCATTTGTTCATGATTTTCAAAAGAATTGGCAAAAGTTTGTAAAATTATTTAGATGCTATGAACTTGGTCATTAACTTTGACTTGCATATCAACTATTCAATTTCTAATTAGTCCATTCCATTTAGCCTTCATCCATCATTACAAGCCTTTTAAGTCCTCTTGATTCATTTCATTAATTGCTATTAGTAGTGGAGATGTTAGAGTTGTTACAAGCTTATGGTAAGGTATTGATTAAGTGAGCTAGAGTGAAATTATTCCAATAAGGTGAGATGAGTGAAACACTAATAATACCTTGAGAGTCCTCTTATGCTTCATTCTAATATTTTGATTTTTGTAGCAAGCTAATTTCTTTACATCACTTGATTATCACTGGTGTTGGCATGAGGAATTTGATTAATTAATTCATTGCTTTCTAATTATGAAATTGCTCATTTTTCAAGTGCATCAGTGATTTGGACTTAGAATTTTGTGCTCAATTGCCTTTGTTCAGGAGTACAAAGGTCTAAGTGTGGGGAATTGATTGAACCATATTTTTACATGATTTTTGGTAATTAAATTGGGACTCTTAATGCATTTTGTTATAGTTATTGAGCTTAAAATGTCTTTCTTGTGATAAAGAGTAAAAACATTAAATTATGACTAAAAAGGGCAAAATTGTCAAAGAAATTGTAATTACTCTTAATCATTGATTTTTATGAGAATATTTGATGTTAGATTAATTATTTTGATTGTAGGTGCTTGAAAAGATTAAATCAAATTTGAAAATGAAAGTTTGAACTCAAATTGCAAAAGTTTCAATTTAGTCCCTCAATAAGAACTTTTAAACTTTTCATATTGGTCCCTGGTCAAACTCTGCGTTTTCAAATTTGATTTAATCTTTTCAAGCATCTACAATCAAAATAATTAATCTAACATCAAATATTCTCATAAAAATCAATGATTAAGAGTAATTACAATTTCTTTGACAATTTTGCCCTTTTTAGTCATAATTTAATGTTTTTACTCTTAATCACAATTTATCACAAGAAAGGCATTTTAAGCTCAATAACTATAACAAAATGCATTAAGAGTCCCAATTTAATTACCAAAAATCATGTAAAAATATGGTTCAATCAGACGCCTTTGCGTGGTTAGAATCCGCCCATAAAGTTTTAGACTCTCTCAAACTCGCCATTATACAAGCTCCGGTGTTAGCCTTACCTAATTTTTTGAAGCCGTTCGTTCTAGAGACAAATGCTTTAGGTGTCGGCATCGGTGTAGTATTAAGCCAAGAGGGCCACCCGATTGCATTCTTTCTAAAGAAATTGTAGCCAAGAATGCAAGGTCAATCGGTATATGTTTGGGAGTTATTACCCATTTGATTGAACCATACTTTTATATGGTTTTTCATAATAAAATTGGGATTCTTAATGCATTTTCTAGGACATTATTGCATGATTAAGCACTAATTTGAGTTAGGGACATTTGTGTTGAATTAAACGTAAGTAGTGGTGAAATTGTCATAATTTGTTAATTTATTTATGCAATTGATTCCTTGGACTTTTGATACTACCTTGTGCTTAATTTTGCATTGCAAGAATTTTTGGAAATTGTAAATCACTGAAGAAAAGGGACAAGAGAAAATTACAGAAAAGTGTTGAAGTCTTTTGAAGTTTTCATTTCAGTCCCTCTACAAACTTGTATTTCTCTCATTTTAGTACCTTGGTCAAAACGCTGTGTGTTTTGACCAAGGGAACTAGGTCTCAGCTGACAAAAAGGCGAGACAAAGATGCGAGAGAGGGGGGCCGTGAGCTGAGAGTTTTGAAAGCGCCGTGAATGAGAACCGTTGGGGGACCTTCAACTTCGTCTACCTCCTTCATCATCTTCCATTCACCTTCATCCTTACCAACAACCACTACCACCCCTCATCTTTGTCATTCATAACCGGACAGAGCACAATCGTGACTTCCAGACCGTGACTTTCAGAGAAACAGAGACACAGTCATGAAAACCAGGTCGGACTTCACATTCTACAGCATAAGACCTCCACTGTCGATCACCCTCTTGATTCTCCATTTTTCGGCCGATTAATTCCAGATTCCAGCAAAGCTCTGAATTTTCCGGCGAGAGTTTGAATTTTCTGACGAGACAATTTCCATATTCAGGTGAGCTTGTGTCCATGGCCAGTTTGATTTCACAGATTTTGTTGGATATTTTAATGGTTGTATGCATCTAATTTTCTTGCTCCTTGGCAATGAAGATTTGTGGCTTGAGCATTTGTTCTTCAATAGGGGAGTTCTTTAATTCAATCTTTTGCTTAGACTATATATTTTATTTCCTTGTTTAGGTTTATCATTATGTAGTTGTGAGACTTGGATTACTGTTATGTTCTTCACGTGGATTGATCATTGTAGTTTTAATTGGATGGTGTATCATATTTCTATATGTCTTTATGCTTGATGAAATTATGCTTGTTGTCATGTTTATGATTAGTAATCATAGTTGATTTTAGCTCTTGAATGGTTCATTAGAACATTCTAATTGAGAAGAACAATTTGCATCATCCCAATTTTAATTACACGTAAAGTGGTTTTAAACAATATCTTAAGAGGTAGTAGTTAGCTATGCTTATAGAAGTTACTATTAATTGAGAATATTGGACTCAAGTGTTATCATGAGATTGTTCTTGAGACTTAATGAAATTTGAACTCTCGTATATTTTTTAACAAGGATAGCCACCTTCTTCATTACCAAGAGCATCCATCATTAAACCCTTTTAATCCAAAGCATTCTTCATTGTTTTCCAAAAATAACAAAAAGAATAGAAATAGTTTCTTTATATTTTCATGAATTTTAGTTTAAATAAAACCAATTTCAAAACCCCTTTTTCTAACCATGTTTTTAGCACTTAGTTTAACCTAAGGAATTCAAATAAAAGGCTCCTTAATAAGAGAACGATCCCAAGTTGTTTGCATTATATTGCATACTAATTTGTGGTAAATTGTGATTTAACCCCGAGGCTTACTAAGGTTTTTGTCAAATCAATGATTATGTTGATAATTATAGACCTAAACTAATACAATATAAATGGTGTCATCATCAATATAATTTTTTTCTCCCTAAAAATATGTAACTTTATAATTTGTATGAAGGGTTCTTTCACCATATAAAACTCATCAATTCTCTTTGTTAATGAGTATCCCTTCATTGGTCACTTATCCTTTATTTTCACATAGAGTCCAGAAAATTCCAGAAATTTGATCTAACTTCAAAAATTCATAACTAATTGTAGAAAACTCCGATTGGGGTGTTCCAAAAATTTACGTGACCCTTGACATGTCTATTTTTTACTAAAAATACTTTCCAAGGCTATATACATGTAAATCATTCTCTGTTTACTAAAATACCCTCACTAGTTTTTTAGCTTCTCAACTTGCACTACTTTATATCTTAACTCAAATACTCCCAAATTTATGCTCTATACTCCTCCTTATACAAAATTCCATTTTAAAACACTTTAAAACCATCAAAATTACCAAAATAAAATCATATCATCATGTTCTAGCTATTGATCAAAATTCCTTTCAAAATTACAAGAGATTAGGAAGATGACTTACTTGTTCAAAGTCCTTACTTCTTTCACCACCTCTTCTTGAACTCCTTTGTAAGGATGATTAGAGCTTCAATAATATTATACAAGGGTATTAACTAAGACCTCAAGCATAACTACATGAATTTGAAGGAAGTAGAATAAATTTCATAACTTCCTTACCTTAACTCAATCTTCCTTGTATTTCTTCTTCTTGCTTTATCTCTCAAGCTCACTATTCTCTTCTTCTTTTCTATATGTGTGTGTGTGGCGCCTTCTTGTTGCCAAATAAGGGGGGTAAAGCTCTCTTTATATAGAGGTCCTTGGCACAAAAATATCTCCTTGCAATTTTACCATTTTACCCCTTGTAATTATCTCTTGAAATCTCTAGGCTTCTCTTCCTTTTCTAGAGAAATCTTGATTTCTCTTACTCCTCCCCCTTGGTCATGCCACATGTCACCTTTGGGCACAAAATATTTTTCAATTATATGCCTCTTTGTGGTTGAAATCCCTTGCTTAAGAAGGAAGATGATTAGGTGTCAACTATCCTTAATCATGTGTGTACAAGTGTCCTTATCCTAATTTTCTTTAAATATTATGTTAACACTTGGTAATCTTAGGTGTCCACCTCTTTAATTTCTTTTTAGATGAAGGTGTCCAAGTGTCCTTTGTAATAAATCTTTAATTCATATGAAGACATGTGGCCATGTTCTAGATGTCTTCTTGTTAATCATGTGATAAATCTATTTTCTTTCCCCTTGCCTTGACCAATTCGAAATTCTTGCTTTTTTTTAAAAGATAATTATGTCTTCCAACTCATATTAAAAATAGGTAGATATGTGTCTTTTTCCATGAAGCTAAATAACCTCATATCATGACACTTGTCTTTCTAGGGTTTTCTACATGATTCTTATCTCCAACTTGGTGTAAATTGCTTTGTCTCCATCCCTTCCTTCTAGTCATGCGCCACTTACTATGAGTCAAGGGATATCTCATGCCTTTTTTATCTCTTTTGAATTCATGTTCATATGTCAATTTATGATGACATCATCAATGACATAAACATAGAACTATCATTTTCAAAGTCAAGGATATTTTGTATAGCCTTCTTATTTTTGCCATATGTGTATGTTCATGAATTCTCCATTATCCTCTTATTCCTTTTTTTAGGCGCAATAATGACCCTTCTAGAATCCAAAATTTGATCCTTAATTTAGCCAATCATATTAAAACAAATATCATTTACCATGAATTTAATGAAAATTCCATGTATTCCAATAATATTATATTAATTCATTTTATACCATAATTTACATGAAAATGGGGTTATTACATTATTCAATCCTAGATCACAGTAGCTTCCAATTAAATGTTTATTGAAATAGGAATGGATAAAAGTTGGTTAAACATTAAAGATAGAGGCAACCAGCATACATTAGAGGACTAGACAAATTTCTAAAATGGGCATTTACTCAACATGGTGTAACAAACAAAATATGTTATCCTTGTAAGAAATGTAGGAACGTTTCACCTATGTATTGTGTTTTTATATGCTATACTAACTTCAAGAATTTTTTATCTCATTCATTTCCTGCTTTAATTGTAGTCTCACTTGCAAGAACTTCTCCAACAACAACAAGAAGAGGTAGAGAGTGATGCTCAAATGACCTCTGATGAAATATTGATAGTTGTTCTTGGTGAGAGATCGGGGTATGTAAGAGGAAAAGGGTATAGAGCAGAGCCTTTGATGAAGAAATATTTCTCTCAATCCAATGATAATTCAACAGTCATTACTACAAAAAGGGGGTTTTACTTCCCTAAAAGGCATCTTTTTTTATAAAAAGGAAGTTTTTTTTTTTAAAAAAAAAAAAGGTCATGGCATTTTTGTAATTATATGTGAGAAAAGTTTACTTTTGGCGTCTAAGTTTTGGAATTAGACGCCAAAAGTAGTCATTTTTACCGCCCAATTTTTCATTTGCTGCCCAACTTTTTAGTAAACCAACTCAAAGGCATTTGTAGCCAGAGCCGTTACGCCTCCTCTCTGCGTCTTCCCTCCTTTGAAATTCCTTCCCTCTCCCACCGTCGGACCTCTGTCCTCCCACTGCGTCTGATCCCCGTCGCCCTCTGTCTACCAATGTCAAAGCTCTGAAACTCGTTCCCTCTTCCACAGGTTCAACCAAAATCCACCATCGACGGCGATCTAAAGATAAAAATTCAATTTCCATAAATATGCTTCTGTTTTGATTTCCATAGATCTGCTTCTGTTTCGATTTGCTTTTAGATTTGCTTTTGTTTTGATTTCCTTTTAAAGTGGTTTTCGATCTGTGAGCATTTTTTATGTTTGAGTTGTTGACGCGCCACACAAAGCCATAGAGATTGACAAGTGGTGGCGTCGGTGGAGTTTGTTGGCTTTGATGATGATAGTTGGCATTGTCGAAGCTTCCGACGTTACCTACGATGGAAGATCTTTGTTAATCGGCGCCGGTGGAGTTTCTTTTTCTTTCTTCTTTTCTATACAATTTGATTAGAGTTAGTTTGATTTGGATTTGTTGGAGGAATGTTCTTTTGAAGGGAGATGGGAGGAATGAGGAGACGGTATTGACGTTTTTTTAAAAAAAAATTGGACTTATGGTGTCCTATTTTTTTCGGACACCGTAACCAGTTTCCCTTACTAAGCCTCCCAAGTAGGCATCCCGCGGAATAAGGACGTTAAAAGTGCCAAAAATAGGACGTCATAGCCCTTTTTTGTAGTAGTGTGTGGAGAATGTGCGTACCCAATTGCATGAGGAGTTTGATAAAAATTTCAAGAGGAGAATGCAAAGATGGAAGAAAATCTTGTAGAAGAACGTGTAAAGATATAAGCGGAGTGTGCAAAGATATAAGCGAAGCGTGCAAAATTTGAGCACAAGATGGAACAAGTGAAGCAGAAATACTTGCTCAACTAGCCGCCTTGATGCAACAGGGGCAATTAAAACCACCTACTTCATCTACTCTCAGTCCTGCTATCCCACCAGCTAATCCTTCTTAGTTTTCATGTTTGATCTTTCCAATGGACAATCTTTAGACCTTGTTTAAAAAACTTAAATACTTGATGTTAATTTTGAAGAATTGTTGATTGAATGGATTTTTCTATCTTTAGCCTTGGGGTCCACAATAAAAAATAACCAAGGATTGCGTATAGGCAAACCTAGGATCGTTCTCTCTCTCGAGGAGCCTTTTATTGAATCCTAAGTCATCTAAATGTCATGCAAATGCAATTAAAACAATGGGAAAATTAGGTTTTGGATTTTCAAATTAATAAAGTAAAATAAGAATGCAATTAAATTAAATGCTAAACTATTATTTTTGGTATTTTTAATAAAGTGGAATGGAGTATAAAAATGAGTATGGATGCTTTTGGAAATGGAATAGTGACAATCAAGTTCAATTAAGTATAGGAGAAAATTTTCACTAAGTCTAAATGAAAAACCCCAAGATACCACTTGAGTCCAATATTCTCAATTAATAGTAGCTCCTACTACCGTAGCAAACTACTATCTCTTGAGATATTGTTTAAAACCACTTAGTGTGTGATTAGGATTAAATTAATGTAACTTGGTTCCTCTTGATATGAATGCGATACCACGCCACTCAATTAATCCAATTAAATCATGCTATCTAACAATACCACGTAGAAAACACAATTTCACTGAATCAATAGGGAAATACAAATTTATAAATTCAACAAACCACAAAATTCAATCCAATCACATAGGTTCAATCCACAAAGTTTTTCAAATGGATAAACTAAGTCTTAACATTACAAAATAATAATCCTAAAACTAGGAAATTAAATGTAATTAGAGAAAAAAGATTGAAACAAATAAACTCCCCTGATTTTGAGCTTTGAACTCAAGCCACATAATCCACATCAAAAAAGAAAGAGATTAGCCACACATAGCTTCAATTTCAACCACAGCAAGCACTCTTCCCGAGAACTCACAACATGAACAAGTAAATGAATAAATCAATAGAGGAGGAAATGAGGCGGGGTAAATGCTGGAACAAAGGAAGGATGATGAAGAATGTTCGACTATTGTGAGAATTAGCAAGAGGAAGGCCGCCGGTAATGGAGGCTCGAGCGTGCCAGTGATTATTGCCCAGGTGGAGTCGATGAGCATGCAGGGTCAACGAAGGAAGAAGAACGAAGAATGGTCGAAGGTCCTGTGTCAAGTCGAAGCTTCCCCAAAAATGGAGCTCGCTGCGTTCTCCCCTTGCCCAGTGTCTTTCTCTTCGCCTGGATGATGGAGGTCTGGAGGTTGGTGATGATGGAAGCTTGCCGGCGACTGAAGGAGTGGTGGTGCCGCCGGCGAGAGGGAAGGTCGGAAAGAAGAAGAAGTTCTGCAGGCGTTGATGTCCGACGAGAGATGAAGGCGTGAAGCCCTCTTCAATTTGCGGCGCTCTTTTTCATTCTAGGTTTTAAATCTTCGGATCTGTTAGTTTTCTATGTGTTTTGATGATAACTGACAATTGTAAACACAAATTAAAATGAGTTTTTGATAAGTTGAAAAACTTACTGTCAAGTGAATACTCGAGTATTGGTTTCAATACTCAAGTATTGAGTTGACAGTGAATGGTGCATTTTTCGCAAAATGCTCAATACTCAAGTATTGGTTTCAATACTCAAGTATTGAGTTGACAGAGAATGGCTTGTTTCCACAAAGTCACACAATACTCAAGTATTGGTCTCAATACTCAAGTATTGGAGTTACAGAGAGTTCTCTGAGTTTTTCACTATAAGTCAATACTCCAGTTTTGGTTTCAATACTCAAGTATTGAACATACAGAGACTCTTTCACTGAAAGGCAAAAGTGCCAATACTCAAGTATCCATATGGATACTCAAGTATTGGTCATACGAAAATCATTAAAGTATTCAACATGTGAATACTCGAGTATTGGTTTGAATACTCGAGTATTGGGCAAAAGAAAGTTTTCAAAGTTTTTCACATGTTTATGAATACTCAAGTATTGGAATGAAAACTCAAGTATTGAAATGATAGAGACTTCACAAATGTTGAAAATAGTTCAATACTCAAGTATTGGTTTGAATACTCGAGTATTGACCATACAGAAAGGTTTGCTATTTCCAAGTGATTTGAATACTTAAGTATTGTTATGAATACTCAAGTATTGACTTGGAAAAGTTTTCACAAAGTTTTCAAATAGTTCAATACTCAAGTATTGAGTTGAATACTCGAGTATTGGGCATACAGAGAGCTTGGCTCTTTTTCAAATATTTTGAAAACTCAAGTATTGATTTGAATACTCAAGTATTGAAGTTTCGGACTTAACTTATTTTCACATAAAAAGTTCAATACTCAAGTATTGGTTTCAATACTCGAGTATTGGTCCTACTCAGAGAAATTGTCCAAATGCTCAAATCATGTAGTGCCTTCTCTGGAAGACGAATACTCAAGTATTCAGATGAATACTCAAGTATTCACTTTAGTGTACGATGCAATACTCCGTATTGAAGAACTCACTCGAGTATTGGTCGCGGTTTTTGAAAATCAACTTGAGCGAAATTGTGAAATCCTATTTGTTTGATTCTAATACTTGTCATTATTATTCTCTGATATTCCCAGCTATGTTTAACCACTTTGTTAGTGAGTTTCAGCTTGCTTAAACGAGATTAAATGAAGATTTAAAGCAAAAGCAAAAAGTCAGTCGTAACATTAAATGCTAAACCCGTAAAGTTGCATACTTTTGGGTAATCCTTCGCACATGCCTACAAAGGATTAATGTCTACCTACCACATCCAAAAGAGTGCTATTCCAACAGATTTATTTACTAGAAGTCAACTCGAACTTCGCCTAACTGGATTAAGTGAAGATTAGTGAGAGAAGAAGACCAAAACATTTCCTAATCCTTGGTTAAAGTCTCCAACGGTTATATGAGGGATTACAACGGTCATTTAATGCACTCTCAGTATAAATAGAGCTGCATTCAATTTCTCTCAACAACTAAGATAGCGTAAAAATGAAAATCATTCAAAGTTTCCAACTACTCTTGAGTTTTTACGTACTAAGTATCTGTTGATACATTAGAGCTTCAGTGTTTATTTATATCTACTCTTAGAGAGAGTTTCTTACTTACAAATCATTTATTGTAAAGAATCACAAGTCAGTGGACTTGGTGATTGGGTTCGTTGATTACAACTTGTAAGGGGGAGTAAGTTCTAGTGAGAGAATTACTCTTGAGTACGTAGTATGTAATCATTTGAGATAGTGAAAAACCCGGAGAGTCTCGGGACTGGATGTAGGTCAAGAGATTGGACCGAACCAATATAAATCCTTGTGTCTTGCTCTTATATTCTCATCTTAGCTCATCTCTGTTTTTAGTGTTCAAAAACAGAGCAATTTCGAAAAGATTTTTAAAATCCCCAATTCACCCCCTCTTGGTGATTTAGCTCCACTTTTAGGATCCTCCTTAATTGCCCAACCTCTATTGAATGTCGGACCTCCCAGCTCTCTCTCGGGTCAGCCTTTTGCTGAATCGAATGAAAAAGCAAACCCGATTTACTCAAAACGCACGCTTTTGCGGGGACCTCATTGCAACTTTTAAAAGTTTTGCTGCAGGGACCAAATTGAAATTTTTCACAACTTGAGTCCAAACTTCCATTTCCAAATTTGGTCCAATTTCTTCAAATACCTACAATAAAAATCAATCAAGACAACATCAAATATTCTCGAAAAATCAATGATTAAGAGTAATTACATTTTTTTGACAATTTTACCATTTTTAGCCCTAATTTTATATATTTACTCTTAATCTCGATTTATCATAAGAAACACATTTTAAGCTCAATAACTAATAAAAAATGCATTAAGAATCCCAATTTAATTATAAAAAATCATATAAAAATATGGTTCGATCAATTGTATTAGTATCATTGCTAATTAATATATTTTTTAAAATTAATTTTGATCTTTATCAATACGGTACGGAGTTTTAATTTTAGCAATTTACATTTTTATATAAAAAAAGTAACATATTTAAAATAGGGTTCCTCATGACCAAAAATCTACGGGAAAATTGAAGAACAAGTTAATATAAATAAATCAATTTAATGAAATAACTAACAATTCACTTACAATAACAAAAATGAAAATCATATGAGAATGAAGAAATTATCACTTGCTCAAAATAGAAATAACTCTACTAATAATGATGTTATACATATATAGTATAATGTAGTACCCGCACTCAATTTTCCCTTGTTGGCGAGGGCATCATACATCAAAAGAAAATGGTAAAAATGAATAAAGGCAATTATAAAGTGATTGTCAATTAAAGAACTTGAATTTAAACAACTTATTTTCAGCCGGTACTACTTCGTGGTTGCAACTTTAGTTTGGCGCTTCCCACCCATCAACTCCTTTGCTTCTTTTGCATTTACATACATTCATTTAAACTACGGTATAATTGAAAGATACCACAAAATATTTAAAGGTTTTCTTTTACTTGTCTCATCACCATAGCCACCATCTTTCTTCACTTTGTACCATGAAGTTTTACATTTTAGACATTCACTTAGTCGTTCATACTCTTTTCTGTACAATATGCAGTTATTAGGGCAAGCACGTATCTTTTTGTACTCCATACCCATCGTAGACAAGATTTTCTTGGCCTCATACATACGATTTGAAAGTATATTATCCTCTGAAAACATATCACTCAACAATTCAAGTAACAATGTGAAACTACTATCGAACCACCCACAAGTTGCCTTTAGGTTTACCAAAAGCAAAATACCTGACAAGCGTGTATACTTAGTACACCCAGGGTACAAATGTGTCTTGGCATCACTCCGCACAATGTCATATACTCATGATTGTGCAAAAGATTCTACCTCAACATCATGAATCATTTTTTCCATTCTATCATCATCTACGACATCCAAAACTTCCTTCTCGTGGGACACACACGTAATCACTTCCTCACAATGCCATATCCACCTTGAGTACCAAAGATTTATTCCATGACAAAGTAAGTGATCTCTTATATTATCTACATCATGTCGACTCTCATTTAAACAATTGACAGAAGGACAAAAATACTTCTCATTTTTACTAGGTGTATCATTTTAGCAAATTCAATAAACTCTTCCACCTCATTCTCATATTCTTCACTAGTTCTCAATGCATTCATCCAACTGTGACCCATTTTATTACCACCTAATCCAAATTTAACAGTACTCAAGCTTAGAACAATTGTATTATGACAACAAGTGAGCATGGGTCAAGGAAGGGATTCCATACTCATTTTAAAAAAAATCAGTAGCATTTACCCTATATCAATGACTAGTGTAATGTCCACCCCATATCAACAAGGGACAGAGGTTATAGCAACTTAAAGAAGGGAATTAAATATCTAATAATTAATGACATTATTGAAACTTGAATATTATTACACAATTCAATCCATTCTCGCATAACCCCCAAAACTCATGCTACAATGAAATACGTTTTTTATATACATACTAGAATGAAATAATTTCCTTGTAGGCTTGTTTTGATTAACTTCTCACAAATATTTTTGTGCAAGTTGAGACAAAACCCCTCTATTTACCTTGTACTCTGTAAAATCGCTTATAAAAAGCTAATCCAAGCTGTAACATCTCATTTTCAAAAGCAGTATATTTTTTTTTCATCAGAGTAGAGCATCGGAGCGATTGAGTAACTGATACATATATTTCAAATGCCGTAAGTCTAGATGTTTACAGTAACGGTACATTGTACCAAGTGTTTACAAAAGTAGATAACAACGGAGGAACATAACAACGAAGTGTCTCCCGGAACACCCATGCCGTGGCAACAAAAGATAGTCTTCGCCGAGTCCCTATGCGTCTTTGCTTGCCCTATCCTCGGCGCTCAATCCTCCTGATCCTGACGCTATGTTAAGAGCTGAGGTCCAATACATACGGACCCCAGGTAACGGTTAATCTCATGTTTACATATACAACATATGGACTACGGACGTTCACAACATTAACAGCACGTGAGCCCAACAACAGATATATTACACACTCAACCGATGCAGATATATATTGCTCCCAGCATTATCACACACAACCAATGCAGATATATCGCTCCCAGCATACAGACATATCGCTCCCAGCATTACAAACGCATCGCTCCCAGCTTACATACAGTTATACTCTAACATCTATATGCACTCAGGCAACATAACAGCTATACACACACAATACACCTAGCAAATACATGCATAACATAAACATCAGCGTTAGTGTTACAGTACGCGAACGTACCTTCGTTGACGGTATTACGGCACTTTTACGGAAAACGGTAAATTTTGACAAAATGATGAAACAAATAGATGACGGCGGCACAACAAATGCTCGACAAATAGCCTTCGATTATAACGTATATCCTATAAGGATAATATTTAACAACATTTAGCGGTATAACGGGCATTTTAGGTATAAATTACCATTTTGCCCCTAGTTGGCTTAATTGGCGAAATTTCGCCAGAGCTTTGCTACTTTGATCCTATCTCTCCAGAATTTTGACATATCTCTTCTCCCAATATATTTTCAAGATAAATACCATATTTACCCCTAAAATACGATATCTAAACTATCTTGAAAAATTAGACATAAATCTAGCATTCCTACTATATCTACTGAAAGAACTACCAAAGCTTAAGACCAGGACCGAAAAACTTACTCGTGGCTCGCTTATATTTTCTCCGGGCTCCTCCTTCTCTCTAACCTCTCTCTAGGATTCGAAATTTTGGTGTGAAATGAGAAGAGGAGAGCTTGCTATTTATAGAAGAAAAAATGACATTATTCATGCCTTTTTCGGATCGGTTTTACCGTCGGATCGCACTTTGACACGTGGCTTCATCCTTGCCATCCATGTGTCTCCCCCTTATGTCATGCATGATGTCACACTCTTGCTTTATGCACAGCGCTGAAGGTCTACTCTTCCTCTTTGGAAATATCTGGGTTAACTAAATTTTTGATCCCATTAAGGGTATTCCGTAGTTTGCTGAAGATTTTTGGATAGACGCTGTCGGTTACGGAAATAACTTCCGATAGCACCAGCTTCTCGACAAAAATTCACTGGTTTATAATATGTCCTGACCTAAGAAACCTAATTCATGGTTTGTCACAACGGTCTCGTTTTCTATGGGTTCTCATTTATACTATCTGCCCAATTTCTTATTTACCTTGTCTCTTATTTACCCCTTGTTGGTTTTAGAAATGACTTCGGAGACAGCTCACTCCGGGACAAAATTTCACTTGTTTATATTAAGTCCAGATATTTCTGACTTAGTTCCTATATTTTGAGGTAGGATTTTATTTCTATCGGTTCTCGTTTCTCCTGTTGGCTCTTTAACATAATATAGTATTATTTAATTATAAATATCTAGATATTATTTAAAATAACCACAACCCTTTTCACACTTGATTTTTATTATTCCTTTTATTATTTAATATATAAATTTTGGCCCCCTTATTTTATTTATTTTCTTAATTAATTCACCATATATCTTAATCTAAGTAATTAGCCATTAATTACATAATTAGTCCCTTACTAATTTTTGATAATTTTCTTAATTAGGATTAATTATTATTTCACAACTATTTTACTGACATTGGTATTTTATGTCCTATGTAAAATATTAAAAATCATGGGGTCACTTATGATCCCAAAAATAATATTTAATTTTGCCTCATTATTTTCCAAGGAAAATATTCCCATAAATTCCTAAAATTAGAGACAACATACTTTCTAATTTTTAATAAATATTTTATTGCCTCTAGGGATTTATCATAATATTTTCAGGCCATTTTATGCCCCACAATTGCTTTTAGGGATTTTTAGCTCTTTATTCACCCTAATTTCAATAGAAATTACCTTAGAAAATAAGGTATTTATTACACTAGTTTCGAGACCACAAATTCACCTATTTCCAATAGGTATTATTTATCAAAATATGATACTTATCATAAATACGATTTTTAGGGTATTACACAAGCACCCTAGCTATGAGAAAAAAGAAAAGTACCTAGATGGGAGGAATCAAAATTCCTAAAGACGCAGGCCATGTGAGGAACTAAAATAATTAAGATATAGGAAAACCCCATGAAAATACAAGAAAGCTACAATGAAAGAGGGACTCTGTTGGAAGCACAACCTCACCAAATGTGTTGGACAATGAGTTCACCATGTGCCACCATGTTAAATCAGGATCCTAGAAACCCCCCAAAGTAAACTAGGATGCAAAAACAAAAATGTAGAGTGAATTCGAGGACAACACGCTCATGCAACAAAAGGAATAGAAGTCAGAATAATCTCCACCATGCTTCAATCAAACTAGGACCAAAACAAGAAACAATGAAAGCCAACATTTTACTTCTTGCCAATACATGTCTCAAAATAACCAAACCAAAACAGACAACGGAGAAGTAAAAAAGCCAAGACAATAATAAGATAAGAAACCAAAGGATAAAAAAAATCCATAGATGGTGGGGAATAACAACTTCTCACAACATCCTCAAAAAGACAAAAACAAAACAAAACAAAACAAAATAAAATTTCGAAATGCACAGCTCCTACTTTTTTGTCTTTTTCTCAAACACATGATAGCAATGAGTGTACAAGATATATAAAAGACAACAAAAATCAGGAAGAGAAAGAGGGAAGCTTTTTGCGATGAGTGTTGTTGAAGTGAGGGCACGACGAGGAGGAGGAGGAGAGCTTGTAGGAGGAAGATAGAGAGTTCGAGAAACAGAACTAGGGCTCGGATAGAGAGTTCAGATACTGCAGAAGGAGTGGGAGGTGTGCGCAAAGAGTGAAAAAGGAAAAATGAAGGCGTCAGAGATGAAATATTCTCCTTTCAACGATTGGTTTCATAAGACTAGTCGTTGAAAGTAGAGTTACAACGACTGGCACTACTAGAAAATGTCAGTTTTGCTACGGAATTTGCGAGGGAAAATTAGTTTCCTCGCAAAAAATGGAGAGTTTACCGCTAATTTCCCCTCATTTTGCGAGGGACATATTTTTCCCTCGCAAAATGGGGCCTTTTTACGGGGGAAACTTATTTCCCTCACAAAATTTTAGAGAAAATCATTCCCATTTTGCGAGAGAGTCTTATTTCCCTCGCAAAGTTACTTACTTTTGCGAGGGATAAGAGTTTTCGCTCGCAAAAAGTCGGCACCTTTAACCCTAGGCAGTCGATCTTTTGCCTCTCTAACTCGGCTCATTTTCCAGGAAGAAGGAGCAGAGGACTGAGAGCGACGGCGATTTACGACTGGCGAGATCTCAGGAAGACGGCGACGAAGAATGGTGACTGGTGAGAGGCTAAAATTGAAAGGATATGTCGCGACGACGACAAGGCGAATGACCTTTTTCGATCCGACGTTGTTAGATCCGGTCATCAACAATGATTTCAGATCTGGATCTTGCTCCTCGTACCCAAGCTTCATCGATCTGTGCCTCTCTTATTTGTTCGTCTTCTTGCAATTTTCTCCAGATCTGATTGCTTGGTCGTCCTCCATTATCGAGCCTGGATATTCTTTGTTCTCTATTTTGCTTTGAAAAAATTGAAAGACGACTTCCTCGCTAAGCACTTCGCCTCCACGCATTCCGATCCGTCTCCAAATCAAACTTGGCTCTCTTTGGTCCGATGGTATATTCTGGACAAAGGGAACCCTCTCCTTCCAAGGTTCACTTCACATTTCCGAACTTATTGCTTTTATCTTTATTTGAAGAAAGTGAGATAATGAGCTAGTCCGTCGATTTTTGTTTTTTGTTTCATTTATTTATCATTATTAGTTCAATTTTTGCTGGATTTGAGTATGTTTGTTTCTTCTTGGAAGAGATTTTGTGAGATGAGGTTAAAATTGAACTGCATGTTAGCTTCGGATGATCTAATTGCATATTTTGGATTCTTGTGATGAAAAATAGTATGTCGGTGTTTGGCCGCTTCTTTTTGCTAAAGTTTTATCAATGATCTTCTAGCTTCTATGGATTAATTTGTGTCCTGATATGTTTGTCTTAGATGCTTATTTTGGATAAGGCATGTATGATCGATTCCTAACCCCCGCTTCTCCTTATAGAAGTTGATTTTGTTTGTCTATTGGCTATCAATCGAAACTAAAAGAATTAACATTCTCCAATCCTCAAGCATCTCGTGATGCTTTTGTGCCTTTTTTGTTCTCATCAAATTGAAGAGTTTTTAAGTGCGTTATTATCTGTTTTAATACTTATTGTATTTTCCCCTATCAAATATAATTTTCCTTTGTCAAGATATTAATTGTGTGTGGCATTATGTGTTCACCATACTCTTTTCATTGTTTGTTCTTTTTGGCTTTTTTCCAGTGTCATTGTTTTTTTTCTTTTTCAATTGTTAGTTAATGAGGTTTTGTGTTGACAACATTTTCAATCACATTCATTAAAGATAAATATGGAAGCTTAAATATCTGCATAAAGTCATGCATAATTAGTTTATCGGGCCTATTTATGGTTTCACTTTCCTCATAGTATCGTGTCTCAAGGCGGGGACTTTCTGGGTATATGCACAATTTTCACACTAGAAAGCCTTGGAGGAGTGCAATTATATTCTTGTTGCTTTCTCCTCGACTCCGACTTATTTATATATTCTTTGGTTTCTTCATTTTTTTTTAGTTGGTGTGATTTTTTCTTGGTTAACAATGTTCTAAAAAATATCACGGACGTTCTTGGGGAAACATTACTGTAAATAGTTGGTTGTCAATAACTAGCTATGGCTATGTTTCTCTTGGCACAATAAAAGTTGTCGCTCTATTGCTTTTTATCCACAAAACTGAAACTCGCCTCTAATCGTCATCTTCCTCCCCTCTCGTTCCTATATGCTTATCTCTGTCGAATTGTCGTTAGAATTATCTCTGGATATTTGTGTTAAAAATTCTATACTTAGCATATTTTGTATTTTAACATGTTGCTGCAGTTTGGGTGATGTTTTGTCTTCTTTGACATCAAAGAAGGATGTTATTCCATATGAAAATTCAGTGCTGACAAAATTGCTTGCTGATTCACTTGGTATTGATCTTCCCCCTTCTCTTGTCATATACAATCTTATGATGGCATTTATTGGCTTTGGTGGTATTTGTCTAATTTATACCCGCACTATAAGCAATCAATTGAGAGTTTACTATTTGATAACATTTATGGTTTATTGATCAATAATTCTCTTGTACAATTTGATCGAGGCGAAGTCTATGGTCTCCCAACTAGCGAAGAGCTCCAAAAACATGAACTTTTGAAGAAATTTATGGTGGAGGTGAGCACCTGATTCAAATCAAGTCATATGGTTTTCATAATTGAATTAATCTTTTATGTGTGCCTCTAATAATGTCTTGTAGCATTCGGAGATGGACTTCTCAAGGGCTAAAATTTCATATGCGAGTGTGGATGCTTTATGGTCTGGTGTCCTATGCTGATGATTTGAATGACTTTGGCTTTTTTTGTAGTTCATTTTGATCGCAACATTATAATTTGTAATATTTTGTTTTTGCTATGTAAACTCTTATGATTGTTACAATTTATTTTTATGATATACAAGTTTTTTTATTTTCTAATTTTTTTTTATGTAATTATTTTATTTTTTTTCTAATTTTTTATTTTTTTAAAAAAAAATGAAATTTGCGAGGAAAAGTGTTTTTCCCTCGCAAAATCCTGGAATTTGCAACTGAAAAAATCATTTTTCCGTCGCAAAATGTTTTGCGAGGGCCTTTTTTATGACAACGTTTTCCGCCGCAAACCAATTTTGCGACGGAAAATAGCCTTTTTGCGAGGGAATTTTTCCGCCGCAAAAAACTATTTTTTTTTTGTAGTGTGGTCTCGAAAACCCGATCATTGTAACTCCAAAAAAAAAATCACCTTTCACTATTAGTTTCATAAAACCATTTGTTGAAAGTCGAGTTACAACAACCGGTTTTAGTCATTGTAACTCAAAATAAAAATAAAAAATGGCATTAAAGATGTTTGAACTGTCGACCTCGGGATAATTAAACAAACACCGTAGGCAACAGGGCCACCACGACATTTGTTAAATGATTCAACGATTGTTTTATATAAAACAATCGTTGTAATTAGAAGGTGCGAGAGTTGAAATATCTGAATAATTTCAATTTTCAACGACTGGTTTCATGAAATTGGTCGTTGGAAGACACACAAAATAAAATAGAAAAGAAAGGGAAATAGGGTGAGACAGGTTCGAACTCTCAATTAACCTGAGTAATTCAACTAAAACTCTAGCCCACCACAACATTAGTTGAAAGATTCAACAACTGTTTTTAATGAAACAGTGGTTGTATCTAAAATCAATAAAACAATGAATTGGGGTGACGAGGGATCGAACTCTCAACCTAAGAATAACTCTCACCAACGCTTTATCCAACTACGTCATGTCTAAACTTGTTATGAGATTCAACGACTGTTTTTAATAAAACATTCGTTGTTTGTCAAAATCAAAAAACATTTAACATCCATTTTATAATAACGGACATTAAATGTTCACTTTTAACGTCTGTTTTTTTAACAACAAACGTTAAAAATAAGGAGAAAATTACAACATTGTCACCGCCTACTTTTTAATGTCTATTTTTTAAAAAAAAAATGGACGTTAATTAGAGGCGTTAAATCCCTACTTTGTAATAGTGTCTATACATGGATTCACTTGCGGTTCAACTCTCCTATTCCTATACATTAATATAGATATGGTATGATCTCCTTATAATACGCATTTGAAAAATTGATCAATAATAGGGATAAAAATCGATTATGGTCTTATATTTGGGAACAAGAGTAAACCCTGGCAAGCCCCTTTGTTTAGGATTGTAAGAAAGTACGGTGCAAACATTACTTAAAGATATCTGAACTGAATGTAATATTTTGGTATATCATTGTTTTAAAACACAAGCACTTGGGCCGAAAATACTATTTGTTCTTCCCACTTTCTCTCTCACCAGGAGCGGGCATATTATTACTCGCTGATATCCAGACAGAAATTAATCTTCAAGCAACAATATTAATAACAATAGAAAAGTAAAAGTAAACAGAAAAATAGAGTCATGGTGTATTATAGTTCATAGGGGACGGCTTGATGTTAAAGTTGGGTCCACTTTCGGTGCTCATCACAATGATGAACAACCAATTTCTTATTACTTGACTAGATTTCGTCATTTTAAATTTAATCTTAACGGTTCATATTTAAAATTTTTGATTTGTGATTTTTTAATGATAAAGTTATTTTTATGAGAAGTGATAATTACCATAAGATTATCTATATTTTAAATTTTTCATATATTAAAATAAACATTTATTTAAAATATGAAAAATTAAATTAAAATAAATCTGGATCATTTGAAATCAATCTAACGGTGTAGATGGTTATGCTTCCATTTCAGCCCTGCTCAAACCAGCTGATAGGATCATTTTTTTTCAAAATTTAACAGTGAGCCAAAGAATAATAGTTGTGCATTATAAGCTATATATAGCTAACTTGATGAAATTTTCCCTGATATTAAGTATAGTTGATACTTAATACTGACAGGACGAGCAATAGCGTCGTTAATTAGAAATAGAAGTCGAGAGCGAAAATAGATGAGAGAATTTTGGTAGAATAATTAATGCAACACACAAAATATCCATTACAAACATTGAAGAATGCATGCATAAATCGTAGCCCTACGTACCTAACAACAAATAAAAGACACAAAGGGATGCGAACACACCGAAAACCTAAGATAGAGTGAAATAAAGTAGCATAAGGAAATACATAGAACATAACCACATCTAAGTACTCATACAGTACATAATACTAGCTAGGGAAAAATAATTGCATGCATGCATTGATGATAGGTTGCTTAGGTTTTAATGGAATGGCCTGCTCCAGGGCTGTGCCCTGGAGCTGTGGGGCGAAATGTATCGACGTTTCCCTCCAATTTTCTCATGGGTCGAAAGGCTATTGTGGTTTTTGTCGTATATTTTGTAGAGTTGGGTAAGTAGCCATTGCTTTGTCTCAAGTTCCTTCCCTCTGTGAAGAGTAATCCATAGGATAAGACCAACAATAAAAAGAAGAAGCAAGTGCGAGCGGAATATGCCATGGCTAAAGATCGTAAAAGGAATTGGAACTTGGAACAAAGAAGAAGTGAGTGCCTATATGAAGGAATATAGGAGTGAGATTATTAGACACTGAAGAAGCTCGCTAAACATCGCATGGTATTTATAGGAAAATAAGACTCAAGTCTCGTGACAAGTGTTCCAAAATTGGCAATAGAATAAGAATCAAAATCCTACAGTATTTGGCATCAAAGAAGATTCCGTTACAAATATGCTTTGATCTTTGATTAAATTATGCACGCTCATGGGGAAGTACAACGTTTTTAAAGTCTATACAAGAGAAAAACAAGCAGCCTTGGGGACCGCACTGAGCTAGTTTGCCACAGGAGAGTTTATTATGACTTTTAAACACACAACCCCACACAATTGTAGGAGTTAAATTAAATACCATTGGTGATTTACTTTAATTAAACAAATCAAAAGGAATCAAGCTCGCATCAAAGTAAAGAAGCCACATATACCACAGAATTTGTAAGATTTGCGGCTGGTGGCTCCGTACACAGTAGCTCACTCACATGTATTGTTAACAAGTATAATTGGAGAAACAATTAGAAAAATAATATGAAGAAGTTGAAGAACCTTGTATTGATATCAATAAGAGCAACATGCTCATACAATATAACCCACTTGGGTTTAACAATGATCATCCCTCACTTGAGAGTGATTAACAACAAACTCTAACTTTAGGGATCTAGGAGGGCCTTCCCTCTCTAGAAAGAGAGACTCAAATTAACCTCTCTTTAATATGGTGAGAGCTACACACTCAACGCACCTAAACCATAATGATTAAACCATTTATATAGAATGGGCCTTAACCAACTAATCAACTATTCCTTTATATTTCTAACACGCCCCCTCAAGTTGAACACTACTTAACAAGGTGCTCAACTTGAACAATACAAAAATAAGGGGATAAAGTGAATTAAATTGATCAGTTTTCAATCAACAAAAAATACAAAAATTTCTTCAATTCACAACATTCTTCTTCATATCCAATTCTGAAATGCTTCAGTCTCTCTGTAGGCTATTGCAATCATTGCCTCACAAATTGTAGTTTCACCCAAAGTTGACCATATTCCATATTCTTTCTAGAACACCATTAACACACACTGCTTCTTTCAGAACCTGGAAGCACTTCTTCAACAGCCCCACATAGAACCCAATTAAGAAGAGCAAAATGAATCCAACTGCAATCAGTGCAGCAGAACCAATCTCCTTCAGGCAAAAAAAAAGCCTTGTATGCCTCCTCTTCATTACCACACTTGGAGTACAAATGTCAAGCAATTCAAGTACTTGTGCACACTGCTGCCTAGCTTGATTTCATTTTTCAACATCAGCATTCCACTTATGAATAAGAAACATCCAACCAGAGGAATTGCAAAGAAAGAACCAGCAGAAATCTTTAAATCGCAAAAGGATAGGTAAGATATAGGACTCATCTTCCTTAAGCTCCTTTGCAAACTCTGAATCAACGTATGGTGCCAATTCATCAGCTGCTACCATACCCCCATTAGATTCTATGTATTTCCCAATCAACTTCCATCTCTCTTCTTCAATTCCTTGATTTGGATCACCATCTCCAAACAAAAATGAGAAGATTGATTCAATGAAGATCTTTGCGATTTGCACGGAAGTAGAAGAACCAAGAATATTTTGTCGAACCTTCACAAGACAAACAGAGTCTATGGCAAACAGAGTCCGACGAGTCTCAGATGGGCTAGGCAAGAACGGAACTCGGCAAGAATCTGGCAAGCACAGATCGGTGTACACGGACCTGGCAAACAAAGACGAGGAGCAATGAAATCCGACGACAATCTCATCTCGGATTTTACAAGTGGAGTTCGGCGATGGAACCACAGATCGGCGTACACAAAGCAATACACCACGCCACAAACCAAATCGAGAGGAGCATTGGGTTTCTTCTGTTCACTCGAAGCGGCTTGAACGAACACGGTGAAAGACTTTGGATCTTGAACAAACGGCATGATTAACGACCAGCTCTTGCAAAGTGACAGTGAGGGAATGACAAAATGGGCTTTTCCTAACAGTGGGCCTCGTTTCTTTGGATTCTGACAATGAACATGGAGGTTTATTGAATATGAATATTTCATATGGGCCTTGTTTCTTTACATTCTGGTGATGGAACTCGTTGAGCAAATTAACCTAGCACCGTGCTTCATGAGCTTCTTGGTTATCTGGTCCAAATCAAAACCATCTTTGATACCATGTTAACAAGTAATTGGAGAAGCAATTAGAAAAATAATATGAAGAAGTTGAAGAACCTTGTATTGATATCAATAAGAGCAACATGCTCATATAATATAACCCACTTGGGTTTAACAATGATCATCCCTCACTTGAGGGTGATCAACAACAAACTCTAACTCTAGGGATCTATGAGGGACTTCTCAGAGAGAGAGAGACTCAAATTAACCTCTCTAATATATGGTGAGAGGTCCACTGATCGAACCATATTTTTATATGATTTTTTATAATTAAATTGGGACTCTTAATGCATTTTGTTATAGTTATTGAGCTTAAAATGTATTTTTTGTGATAAATTGAGATTAAGAGTAAATACATTAAATTATGACTAAAAAGGGTAAAATTGTCAAAGAATTGTAATTACTTTTAATCATTGATTTTCACAAAATATTGGATGTTAGATTAATTATTTGAATTGTAGATGCTTGAAAAGATTAGATCAAATTTGAAAATAAGAGTTTGGGCTCAAGTTTTGAAAATTTCAGTTTAGTCCTTCTAAGGAACTTTTTTAAAAGTTTTCACTTAAGTCCCTTCTGCAAAAGTTTAACACTTTGCATTTAGGTCCCTGGTCAAAACTCTGCGTTTTGACCAGGGATTTTCAAACCTAGGAGCCCGATAGATTGAATGAGCTGAGCTGAGGGAATTGGGGGAAAAAAACATGCGCTGCTAACGATACAGGGATTCGGACCTAGTTCAGATCATCGACCTGGAGCTATCGTCTTCACCAACCTTCGACTTTGACCTTGATCCTCGTCACTTCTTGGTCGCCGGCGACCTTAGCCTCCTTCACCGTCACCGGTGACGCCCCTCCATAGTCGCCCACCTTCACCACCGTGAGACGCAAACCAAGCAGAGACGTGAACGGAGGAGGAAGCAGAGCTTCGTTTTTGGAACCATCGACCTTCCTGAGTCTACATCGTCACCTTCCTTCTTCTTTCTTCATTCCTCTTGCTGGCGAGCTTCATCGACCCACCTTCACCGTGAGATGAGGGAAAGAGCAGCACCGTGAGAGAGAGTCGATATTCAGGAAACCAGCGCTGCGAGAAGGGAGACCTTCAACTTTCGACTCTCCTTCCATCATCAACTCCAGTCCCAAGCTACCATCAGTTTTGGATCTGACAGGGAAAAGAGAAGAACTGTGAACTGAACCCTTCATCCTCTCTCTCTCTCTCTCTCTCATAGTCTAAAATTTCAGATTTGGTGTTTCCTTCATGTTCTCTGGGTTGATTGGATTGTGAAGCTAATGTGATGCTCTGATGGATTTAAATTGCTGAGCCTATTTCTTCTTGAAGATGGAGATTTGACTTGAGTTCCAAAGCTTCAAAATAGGGGAGTTTATTTGTTCAATTTATTTTCTCTAATTACATTTTAATTTCCTAGTTTTAGGAATATTGTTTTGATCTTCGGTTTTGGCATCTTGGTTGGATAACTTTGTGATTGAACCTATGTGATTGGATTGAATTTTAGTAAATTGTTTGATTTATAAATTTGTATTTCCTTATTGATTCAACGATATTGTCTTTTCTACGTGGTATTGTTAGATAAGATAATTGAATTGGATTAATTGAGTGGCGTGATCACATTCATATCAAGAGGAAGCAAGTTGCATTAATTTAATCCTAATCTCACACTAAGTGGTTTTAAAAATTTTCTCATGAGGTAGTAGTTAGCTACGGTAGTAGAGCTATTATTAATTTTAATATTGGACCAGTGGATTCTTGAGGTTTTTCATTTAGATTTAGTGAAAATTAACTACTATATTTAATTGAACTGTATTGTCACTATTCCATTTCCAAGAAAGATCCATACTCATTTTCATACTCCATTCCATTTTATTAAAAATACCAAAAAATAATAGTTTAGCATTTAATTTGATTGCATTCTTATTTTACTTTATTAATTTGAAAATCCAAAACCTATTTTTCCCCCTCGTTTTAATTGCATTTTAAGCAATGTCATTTAGATTACTTAGGATTCAATAAAATGCTCCTCAAGAGAGAACGATCATAGGTTTCTTTACTGCAATCCTTGGTTATTTTTTTATGATGGACCCAAGCGCTAAAAACAAAAAGCGCCTCATCATCCACACTCAACGCACCTAAACCACAATGATTAAGCCCTTTATATAGAATGGGCCTTAACCAACTAATCAACTATTCCCTTAAATTTCTAACATATATTAACCAAATCTGCATATCATCCTCACATTTTTACTCTCACATTTTTATTTTTTATTTTTAAATCTTTAACACCTTTTCCTGCCGCCGACGACCTAATATATATTTTTTAATTTCTAAAGCTAAAATAGTTAATAGTGAAACCAGAGCACTTATATAATAGAGAAACTAAACTAGTAAACAAATAAAGAAAGTCCATGTTGTTAAGTATTTCCTAATAAATACTTTTGCTTCACCATTAACTACTCTTGTTTGAAAAATTTAAAAAAAAAAGATTTTGAAATTTGCCAATAGTCAGTCAGAGTAGTCTATATCAAAACTGAAGTAGTAAATAGTGAAACTAAAGTAGCTATCAGCAAATACGTAGCAATAGGATCCTTATTAACTATTTGGTAATAACTACTTTAGTTTCTCATTGGGAAAATCTCATATAAATACCAGTTGAATTTGTAAAACCCTCAGAAGCCCACCGAATTTGTAAAAAGACTAAGAAGTGACAAGGACCTATGAGGGATATGCAAATTCAGGTGAAAAGTTCACACTGCCCTTAAGTAACTTTATGAAGACGCTGGAGAGAGTAAGGCCATTTCATTCTCATTCGAAATCCATTTCTCATTGGACCGCCCTAGCACGTTCTTCATCGTCTTCATCGCGACGCTCGTTCTTCATCGTCTTCCTCGTGACGCCATGAATCCCTTAAGAAAAATCAGGTTTGATTTTCTGAAATTTTAATCGTTTTAGATGTGGTGGTTGTTGGGGCTGGACTTGATCCATTGTTGGAAGGTGAAGGAAGAAGAGACAAAGAAAAAGGCGAAGAGTAAAACGAGCTCATAAGGCTGAAAAATCCAGTGATGAACGGTAAATGCGTTTGAGGGAGAAGGTGAACAGTAAATATGGACTTTTAAAAAAATTCGTAATGGGATTAACAAGTTCAGTAATGGCTTAACTTTCAACGATTATTTTCATATAAACCGTCGTTGAAAGCTAAGCCAAAAAAAAAAAAGTTACAACGACTGTTTTTCTTAAAAACGGTTGTTAAAAAGTACTTTTTAATGACTGCTTTTTTCAAAAACAAGCGTCAAAAAGAGTACTTTTAATGTCTCGTTGTTTCAACAACAACAAAATGTCATAAAAAACAGTACTTTTAATTATCAAGTTTTCTTAAAAACAATCACCAAAGACTGTTTTTCTTAAAAATAGTTGTTGAAAGTACTTTTAACGATTTGTTTTTTCAAAAACAAATCGTCAAAAAGAGTACTTTTAATTACCATTTTTCCAAAAAAAAAGAAAAGAAAGTCATCAAAAACAAAAGATTACTTTTAATGATCAAGTTTTCTAAAAAATGATCATCAAAAACGATTTTTTAATGACTGTTTTCTTAGTAAACATGGACTGTCTTCTCTTTTTAAAGGTGGTCTTTCTGTAGAGTGGTTGAAGAAAAGCAGTACTTTTAATTACTGTTTTCTTAAAAACAGTCATCAAAAGTTTTTCTTAAATGTTTTTGAAAAAACAGTCATTAAAAGTACTTTCAACGACTGTTTTTAAGAAAAACAGTCGTTGTAACTTCTTTTTTTTTGTTTAACTTTCAACGACGATTTATACGAAAATAATCGTTGAAAGTTAAGCCATTACTGAACTTGTTAATCTCATTGCGAATTTTATCAAAAGTCCATATTTACTATTCACCTTCTTCCTCAAACGCATTTACTGTTCATTACTGGCTTTTTCAGCCTTCTGAGCTCGTTTTACTATTCTTCTTTTTCTTTATCTCTCCTTCCTTCACCTTCCAACAATGGATCGAGTCCAACTCCAACAACCACCACATCCCAAACGATTAAAATTTCAGAAAATCAAACCTGATTTTTCTTAAGGGATTCATGGCGTCGCGAGGAAGACGATGAAGAACGAGCATCGCGATGAAGACGATGAAGAACGAGCGTCGTGATGAAGACAATGAAGAACGTGCTAGGGCGGTCGAATGAGAAATGGATTTCAAATGAGAATGGAATGACCTTACTCTCTCCAACGTCTTCATAAAGTTACTTAAGGGCAGTGTGGACTTTTCACCTGAATTTGCATATCCCTCATAAGTCCTTGTCACTTCTCAGTATTTTTACAAGTTCAGTGGGCTTCTGAGGGTTTTACAAATTCAACTGGTATTTATATGGGATTTTCCCTTTCTCATTTAGCTACTTTGTTTCAAACATTCAAAAAATACATTACGAATTTTGGAGTAGTCGGCCAATGTAGTCAATAGAGAAACCTTGTTTACTACTTTATTTTTGCTATTAGCCACTCTGGTTTTGATATTGACTACTTTTATTTCAAAAATTCAAAAAAAAAAATTATTAGGCTACCAAAGCTCCAGTGACCAGTTGCCGATGACCGAGGTTCCGAGATGGCATTTAAAAAAATAAAAGTGAAGGGTAATTAATGTCTTTTTGAAAACATTTCATAATCCCAAATAAGTCCAAGTTGTTTGATTTGGAATTTGATAAATTTGACATCCTGATTTGTCTTTTATATATATATATATTTATTTATTTATTTCCGAGGTATTTTAGTGTTTTCCCTTCTCCAATTTGTTTAATAAAATTATTATATCATTATTTGTCCTGTTCAGTCCAGAGTTCCAGTTTTGTTTATCTAAATTTGAATTTTGAAAAAAAATTACGGAGAACTTCCATATTTACAAGTGGAAGCTAAAAATTATGTTTACTAATCAAGTTGTGTCATTTACAAGTCAAAGTTGTGAAAAAAAAAAAAAGAATTTGAATTTATTGGCACCTCTCTGTATTTAATTTTCCTACATGCATGTGACTTAACTTTTCTTTGAACTTTTAGGTTCGAGCATCATTAATTACTTAATGTTCTTGGCATGCAGGTCGAAAAGCAAAACATTTGGTTGTTGTCGTATTCATTGGCTGTTATATATCTCGGCTTCAACATAAGTTGCCTCTGCCAATAAGTGTAATAAATTTACACAAAAATTATCTCTTGTTTTATATAATAAATAAATTTCTCTGTTAAAGCCAACAAACATAACCTGAACTGTAAATGGAAAGAAAAGTGGAGATGAATGAAACTCAACAAAGTGCGTTGCACAGTACAGCTAGTTGGAAATTAAAAGTGAAGTAATAGAATTAACGAACAGTGAGCGAGTGAGCACCAATTTGTGCTGCCCACGTTCCTCAGTTTCATCAAAAGAGCACATAAACCTGTATACCCTATATTACTAGCTTCAGATTGTCTCTCAACTTGCTATTTAATATATCATCCAAGATAGCTCTGGAACTACAAAAAATATCATATATAAGAACTGAAAAGTATATACCAACAATGTTCCCCCATGTTGCAATGCTAGTGGAATGTACAATTCCAGCTATGTCTCTCTATACAGTAATCTTGAATATTACATCCGGTCCTAAATATACAAGCTAGACAGGGTTTAATTTGGTCATAAATATAAAACCTCAATCTAATTTGTCTCCCAAATTTATAATTTTTTTCTCAAAATATCCCTATTGATTGCACATAGTAAGTATGTTTCCATCAAAACTAGTTACAATGCATATGATTAGACATGATATTTTATGAAAACCAACACATATTTGCTACAAATAACAAATTTAACTAATTTTCTCAAGCAAAATACTTGAGTCAAGTTCCTTATATCCATTTCTTCAAGTTCTCCAATCATATCCGACCATATTTTGTATTTTTGAATTATTATCGTTTAATTATAAACCATATGAAAAGAACAAGACACATGGTTATGTGTTATTGAAGAACTTGACGTAATAAATATAAAGAACTTGATGTAAGTATTATCTTTTTCTTAGTATCAACAAATTAGTTATCTGACTCTTATATTAAAGATAAGAGGGTGAAGTTTTCTTGTTTATAAAAGTATCTTTTCACTTCCCTGAATTATTTTTCTCATATGACTTGTTAAAAGAATATAGAGGAGCCCACCACATGTTGCTTGAGCTCTATATAAAGGCCAAAAGGGAAGTGCCTAGGGCAACTCAATTGTCTGTGGCAAGCTCCTTTGTTCATTGAGGCATCCTCTAGTCCTCTCTTGCTTGCTTAGATAGACACTTTGGGTTCACATCCTCTTCTAATTAAGCTTCTTCCTTTTTACCTTTTTGTTCACTCTCTTAAGAACCAAACCATGAGTTTCCTGTGTTACGTTCATGGCCCAAAACAAGCTTATTATCTCTTTGATATTCCTAGCACTCATTTTCTCAGACATTCCAAAGCATTCATGGAATTAGGAACCTCAAGTCCCAAGGAGACCAAAACCTTGCAAATCATGATTAGAGATTTCAAATGCAATTCAATCTCCACCAACGCCTCCGACTGAGGCAACTTCAAGTCACAACATCGATGATTTTAGGCCCACCGCCCCTGGCTACAGTCCCGAAGTAGGACATTCTGTTCACAACTAGCTAGCAAGGGCACTTGCCCCAAATAGGCTCAATGGATCCTGTTATTTCAAAATGTGGCTGATTTAAGATTTAGGTTTGATTTCAATCTCATAATCTTCATTGACAAGGACTCATGATGTATAACTACGTTCTATCTATTAATGGACACAACTTTTTTCTTTTTCCAAAACTTTCCCAAAATGATTATTGATCTCATATCGTTTTACTCCGTAATACGTACGCTTGAGTGGAATTCAAAATTACTCACACAAACTCAGGATTAGTGATGATGAGGGTGAAAATTATGTAACGAATTGTAGTCATTGAAACAGTCAATTCCATTGACAGCACTTCCCGCGGGTAATTTGTCTTCAATACTTTCTCCGGTTCTTAATATAATACATATTTACCTAATTTGATTAGATTAAGGAAATTAATTAGTTAAGTTAGTTAATATGATATGTATTTTCTAAAACACCCTGGTCATTTTCCTTAATTCCGTCATTCTCTCTCCTCCTTGATTATTGTTGAAAGATCATCAATAGAGGTAAATTAGGAAAAAATTGACAAATATAAAAAGTATGTCTTATATTTAGGACTAAGATCAACTCCCCGAATATGACTTATATTAAGGACTAGAGAGAGTAACATTTTTGGCCCATGCAAGAAGCATTATGAAAGAAGTCCTGAAGAAATAAAGTGTAATCCTCTGATTTTTCTCATCATGTGAAAAGGAATAGCTTTTGTATTCAATACTCCCTCTGGTCCTTAATATAAAACATATTTGAGGGATCGGAGTTGATCTTGTTCATAAATATAAGACATAATTTTCATATTTGTCAAAATTTTCCTAATTTACCCATATTGATGCTCCCTTAACAATAATTATATAGATGAGGGAATGAAGGAAATAAGGAAGATAACTAGAGTTCTTTAGAAAATGCATGACATCTTAATTAAATACATGACATCTTAATTAACTAACTTAACTAACTTCCTTAATCTAATCAAATTAAATATATATGTCTTATATTAAGGATCAGAGGGAGTAATATTTAAGGAACAAGGCAATTTTTCTGTGATGATTCCAAATGTAACTGATCCAAATATAAAGGGCTCGAGAATTGTTTGCACCGCAAGTGCATGGCTCACGCCAAGTAATAAAGTAATAAGTAGAGTATCGTTCCCATGAGGATTTGATTCCAAAATCCGGTGAAGTATCGATTATCACACTTTCGCCTAATTTCAGTGACACAAATATCAAGAGTGAAGGGAAACTATGAAATAAACCTAAACTAAAATTAAAAATTAATATTAGCAAGTGATTCTTTAACTTCAAGGATGAAATGGGGCCTAAGATTATTTCTCCCCTTTGTACTTCATAAAACTTGATTAATTTTTCTCTCAAATTGTATTTCAATTAATACATGTGTTAGTCCAAGGTCCAAAAGCACTTGACAAAGCTCTCTCAAGTCAAAATCAAGTTTCTCTTTTCATTAAAATGCACAATCTCTTGCTACAATTAAAGAAAATCAACTTTAAGCAACAACCTGAATGTGATAATGCAATGTTAGTAAATATATCTATGTTTTAGCAACAAACTATCCATTTATCAAGTAAATTTCAAGTCAAGCATGATTTTAACCAAGTTCTATATCTAGATTAGTTCTCTCAAGTCAAAACCAAGTGAACAAATCAATCTAAATGGTGGCCAAACACTTAGAAGCATTAACCAATGGATAAAATCAACACACACACACACACACACACACACACACACAAAATATATATCATTAGTGTAACACCCCAAATTTCGTAGCATAAATCGTGCCGATGACACGTGGTTTTATAAAAATTCATCAGAGATTTGAGGTGCTTTCGACTAGCGTTTTGCGGAAACGGAGAGCATGTACTAAAATTTGAACATCGGGTGTAACACCGAGTAATCGATATGAAATACTCGGACATATGATGATGCCCGACGTATACCGATATATATATTACAAAATCTCCCGAAGGAATTATTCATGTGATACAAAGAATACAAAACTCTATAATTACATTTCTTCTATGTAACTATACCCTTTTCCGCCAAGCCTTAGGTAGACTTGGGACATAGAACCTAACTCGCTTAAATCATCTCATTTGGCCAGCCGGGTAGGTCTAGTGGAAGTCTCACCGTGCTAGGGTGACCGATTGACCGAACCACATAGACGACCCTTCTAGTTTAAGCACCAAATGATGTGAAGTAACTTTATTAGATTCATGCCATAAGGTAGGTTACGTTGACTTTCTTCCCGCATTTCCTTTGACTGATGCCTTCTCACGGCTCCATTTACTAGTGTTTATCTATGGCTCCATCCCCTGGTGCCTCCTCAGGTTCATGACACTTTCCTGTCTATCCATTCAGACTGAGGTCCAATGTCCATCGGACCTCAGGTAACGGTTAACCTCATGCTTATGTACACAATATATGTATGACAGGTATTCATGACATTTTCACCAAAAACTACTACAACAGCCCATAACAGATATAGAAATACATAAATATGTATATAAGGCAATAACAATACACAGCCCCTGCAGTATGTTTGTTATCACAGTCTGCACACTCTCCGGTGCCACGATGTACAGTCGTGTCCATAGCGCTAGGAAAACTCTCAACGGTGTTATCAAGACTATAACCCGTACATTCATGATTGCATTTAAAAATAATTGAGACAGAGTCTCAGTACAGGAACACAGCAATCATATATAAGCATATCACAAGCATCAGAGTCAGTATTACAGTATGCCGCGAACGTACCTTCGTTGACGGTACTTTCGGTACGTTTTACGAAAAACAGAAATTTTCTACAGCGGTACAACAGCGGTATGACAACGATACGATTTTCACAGATATCCTATAAGGATAAGATTTATCAACATTTAGCACTAAAATAGACATTTTAGGTACAAATTACCATTTTGCCCCTAGTTGGGCTAATTGGCGAAATTTCGTCAGAGCTTCGCTACTTTGGCTCTATCTCTCCAAAATTTTGACATATCTCTTTTCCCAATATATTTTCAAAATAAATACCATATTTACCCCTAAACATGATATTTAAACTATCTGGGAAATTTAAAGATAAATCTAGCATTTCTACTATATCTACCTAAGAACTACCAAAGCTTAAGACTAGGACCGAAGAACTTACCTGGGCTCCGCTATATTTTCTCCCGGGCTCCTCCTTCTCTCTAACCTCTCTCTAGGATTCAAAATTTTGGTGTGAAATGAGAAGAGGAGAACTTTCTATTTATAGAAGAAAAATGACACTATTCATGCCTTTTTCAGATCAGTTTTCGACCGTCGGATCGCACTTTGACACGTGGCTTCATCCTTGCCATCCAGCCCTTATGTCATGCATGATGTCACACTTTTGCTTTATGTGACTGTACCGATAAAGTTCCCTGTTCGGTGTTCTAATCGCGTAATCTTGGAGAATCTTACAAATCTGGTAGCACAGCGATGAAGGTATATTCTTCTTCTTTAAAACTACCTGGGTTAGCTAAATTTTTGATCTCATTAAGGGTATTCCATAGTCTGTTGAAAATTTTTTGATAGACGTGTCGATTACAGAAATAACTTCCGATAGCACCAACTTCTGGACAATAATTCGCTGGTTCGTAATATGTCCTGACTTAAGGAAACTAGTTCACGGTTTGTCACAACTATTTCGTTTTCTATAGGTTCTCATTTTGACTATCTCTGTCATTTTCCTTAAAACCCCGTATCCTAAGTACACGATTGGTTTCGTAAATGACTTCGAGACATATTCACTCCGGATAAAATTTCATTGGTGTTTAAAAGGTCCAGATGCTAAAGACTTAATTCCTATATTTCAAGGTAGGATTTTATCTCTACCCGTTCTCAAATGTCATGTTGGCTCTTTACCGAATATAATATTATTCTAATTTAAATATCTAGATATTATTTAAAATATCCACAACCCTTTTCACACTATACTTAATTAATTTCATTATTATTTTAATTAATAATTTCGGCCCCCACCCCCTTTTAATTAATTATTTAATTATTCATTAATTAATTCACTAATAACTTAATTATCTTATATTATCTCATAATTACCTAATTAGCCACTTACTAATTGTTGACAATTTTCTTAATTAGGATTAACTATTATCTCACAACTATTTTAATTACATTAGTATTTTATATCCCATGTAAAATATTAAAAATCATGGGGCCAAAAAGGGCTCTTTAAAATAATATTAAATTTTCCCTTTATTATTTCCAATAAAATAATTTATTAAATTGCTAAAATTAAGGACAATACTTTCCCTAATTTTTAATATTTATTTCACTACCCTTTAAGATTTATCATAATATTTTCGTTATTGCATGCCCTAAAAATACATTTTTGGGAGTTTTAGTTCTTTATCTCCTCTAATTTCCACATACTTTTACCTTAGAAATAAGATAATTTTGCTCAATAGTTGAGACCATATATTCACCTTTTTAAATAGGTAATATTGACTCAAAGGGAATATTTAAAATAAATAATTATCCGGTATTAAATATCCAGGTATTACAATTAGCTACCAAAAGAGAGGAACATTCAAGTCTTCATCCATATAAAGGTTCAAAATAATCCTAGAATGAAAAGTTTAGCTACTCATATTCAGCAGATAGCCACAAATACACCAAATAGCTACAATCATATTAGAGAAATGGAGAGGAAATGGAAAGGAACTATCAAAACCAAGGGAAATGAGCTTGAATCTCTTCAAATATTTAATCTCCACTTGAATCTCCTTCAAGAACACCAAACCTTAGAAAAGAGAAGCTCCCAAATCGCCTCAAATCTCCCTAGAAGTGAAGAATGGCATTGTTGTTCGTGAATTTCAGTATTTAAAGCCATAGAATCAGTTCTGACCTCAAAATGCATAGCTTCATTTACTGTCGTTGGTTTCAGCCAAGAAAATCCTTGGATGCGGTCAAAAACTTTCTGTCATGTTTTTGGCCGAGGCCAAAAAATTTATGTCTTGTTTCTGGCTGAGACCAAAGAATGCTTTGGTTGAGCCCAAAAAGTTTTGTTTTGTTTTTAGCTGAGGCCAAAGAATGCTTTGGCTGAAGCCAAAAGCTCGTCTTCTTCTTACCTTGTCTTTTCTTGTTTTGCCATGGTGTATTGACTTTCTAAGCTCCTTTCCAACTTCTTAGTCATTGATTTGTGCCTTAAATTGCTCCACATGTGGCTCAAATGATAACTTATCAACACAAGAAAGTATGTAAAAGCCATTGTTAGTCTTTGAGATCATTACATTTTCTTGGGTAAAAATATTTGGACACCAATGAGTAAATCCTTTGAGTCTGGCTAAGAAACGGACGGGTCTTTGAGTTAGTTCATCTATCTCATTTGAATCTTCAAAAATATCATCTTCAAGATTTCCACTATATATCCTCACGTTAACCCTACTTATAGATAATGTGGCTTAAGTAACGATCGATTAGCTACCAATATAAGATGCCATGAAAAATACCACAACTGTGTGTGTGTGTGTCACATGAGTCTGATGTAACATCCCATTTTCAAAAGCAGTATATTTTTTTTCATCAGAGTAGAGCATTGGATCGATTGAGTAACTGATAATTAGATTCAAAATGCCGTAAGTCTGGCTGATTACAAAAAGCGGTACAATAACCGAGAGTTTTTAAAGTAAATAACAAAAGTGTCTCCCTGGCAACACCCATGCTGTGGCAACAAAAGAAATTCTCCGGCCGAGACTCTAAGCGTGCCGCTTGCCCTTATCTTCGCTCTCGCCTCCCGACCCCGAAGCTATTTTAGAAGCCGAGGTCCAAATGCACACGGACCTCGTGTAACGGTTAACCTCATACTTATATAAACAACATATGGATGACATCACAGTATTAATCAACACATAAGTACATAGCAGATGCAAGATTAATATAACAACAAGACACATCTCATGTAAAGTTATCTATGCTAACAATGACACATCGCATGTAAAGTTATCTATGTTAACAATACACATCGCATGTAAAGTTATCTATACAAATCACTTGTATAGTCGTCTATCACATATAAGCATACAATAAGCATCGAGTTAGTGTTACAAGACGCGAACGTACCTTCGTCGGTGGTATAACTACTTTTTTCTAAAAACGGTACTTTTTGACAATGGTGAAAACAAATGGTATGACGGCGGTAACAAATGCTCGACAAATGTTCGATTATAACAAATATCCTATAAGGATAATATTTAACAACCTTTACCAAGTATAATGTGCATTTTAGGTACAAATTACCATTTTGCCCCTAGTTTGACTAATCGGCGGAATTTCGCCAGAGCTTCGCTACTTTGACTCTATCTCTCCAGAATTTTGACATATCTCTTCCCCCAACAATATTTTCAAGATAAATACCATATTTACCCCTAAAACATGATATCTAAACTACCTTGAAAAAATTTAGAGATATATCTAGCAATCCTACTCACTACTAGAAATTTCAGATTTTGCTACGGAAAAAATCCGTAGCAAAAACCTAAAAATCCGTAGCAAAACGTTTTTGCTACGGATTTTGCTACGGATTTTGTCCGTAGCAAAATATGGCGTCGCAATTGCGACGGATTTGCTACGGATTATGAAATCCGTAGCAAATTGCTACGGATTTTACAATCCGTAGCAAATTGCTACGGATTTTACAATCCGTAGCAATGGCTACGGATTTCATAATCCGTAGCAAATTTGCTACGGATTTTTTCCGTAGCAATTTGCTACGGAAACAACCCGTAGCACATTTGAAATTTTGCTACGGATTTAAAATCCGTAGCAAATTTCAAAAAATTCAGAAATTTGCTACAGATTTTTTTTCCGTAGCAAATTAACGGTAGCAAATTTTTATTTTTTATTTATATTTTTAAAAAATTTAATAGAAAAATTGAATACAAATAGTAAAATAATGTATCATGAATATATTAACGATAAAAAAGAGTTTACATAGTGAAAACACAATATATATATATATATATATATATATATATATAATCCGTAGCAACAAACAAATACAAAAAAGTAGGCTAAACAAAGACATTGTGATCATCATCATCACCAAAATGGTCATCATCACCAGTCGGCCCCGGACCCGAAACCTCTTCTTCGTAAGGGACATCATTTGAAGCCGCATCTCCTTCATCATCTCCGCCTTCATCATCTCCGCCCGCCGATTCATCTCTTGTCTCATCATCTCCCGTTCCCGCCGCAACGCCCGCTTCATCTCTTTTGTTCCATAAGCATCCGCTGCCTCATCATCTCTCGTTTCCCCGAGTCGCCGCCGGCTCATCATCTCTCGTTCCCGGGTCATCCGTGTTGCTTGCTCCTCCACCAACGACTTCATCCTCTTCATCATCTACAAAATTGATTAGTACATTTATTATTTGTACTTCATTTGAATGGACAAGAGAATGAAAATTATCAATATCAAATGTATTATGTTTACCTAAAGGAACCCCCGCAGTGCCGGATGAGAGGCGCTTTGATTGCTTCATCGGGCCGCGACTCACCGTATCCAAAGACCCTCCCTTTCTTGTCAAATCCGCCGGTAGCCTCAAAGAAGAGACTCTCGTTATCGGATATAGAGGATGAGGGGTCGATCTCACGCCGCGAGGCTCTCTCCCCGCGACAAACCTCTCAAAGTTTTCCTACAAGCAAACAAATACATAACAAATAAGAAAATAACGTGCATAAAACAAGTAATAAAGGCAATAAATGTCTCACCGCTATTTGTTTCGCCTTTGGGTTAATCCATTGCCTCTCACTCCCTTCGACCGTCGGAATGGGTCCGCTGAAAGGTAACCCACTCAACCGATCCAGTGGAGCTTCCCGACTCTTCCCGCAAACGCAAATGATGACCTTAATTAATTACTTCAAAGTACAAAATATTCAATACGTAAATAGAAAATAACGTGTACTTACAACTTTGCGTCGATGCTCGCAATAATGGATATGGAGCCCCCGATATGACGGTCCCGCCATTTTGGCCCTATTTTCCTTATTTTTCGCACTTATGGCCTTAAACTTTTCATTGTTTTCCCAAGTGCCAAATAATTCATCTTTAGTGTCCCGTGGAAGCCAATCTGTCTTGCCTCTCGACCTTCTCAATGAATAGAGCTTTCGACGCACCAAAGACGCCGCCCTTGTGGTTAAAAGCTTTTTTCGATTTTCATTATGCTCGGGCAATGTCATATGCTTTTCCCGAAAAGCAATAACGAACAATTAGTGCTCCAAATTTTAAAAGTACTTAATTAACACGCATAAAACAAATAACTTACCAAGAACTCGTGAACCACATATCTCGTTGCTCGTAGGAATCTCTCATCCACGCGGTCCAAGCTTGAGTGTAGTTACGGAATATTTGGGTCGACATGAAAGTCGCCACCGGATTATCGTGCACAAATCTGAAAAAAGAGATTATCATGCAAATATTAGCATACAAACCAATCTCAAAAGAGAATTGGTTCATTACAGTACTTCGCATGACTTACTCGTTGCCTTTAGTGCGATCCAAAGAAACCCCGTCTCGGGATCTCTTGAGCCCCGATAGGTGTATCGGAGGAACTACCCGCTTCCCGACGTGGCTCGAGGCGACGAAGTGTGCTAAGGAAGAAATGTGAAATATTGAAGATTTTTGTACATAGATGGTTTCAAGAAACTAAACATATGTAAATCAATCGAAACGGTAAAGTAAACCCGTTGTCCCCTTTGCCGTGCATCGGGGGTAGCCGCCGGACGACGATGTATAAAGTGACGGTGAAGATGACAAATATCCCGATGGTGACGACGAAAAATCAAATAGTGGCACCTCCGGAGAAGAGGCGAGCCCTCTCGCACTCCATATGGAGCAGGTGGCGTTGCCCTACCCTCTTATAGTACGGCCGGGATCGACCACGCCACGTCCACTACCCGAACGTCCTCCTTGATGCTCCATCTCCGAACACTTATAGACATAATGTCAAAAAAATATAAAAAAAGAAAGATATTTGGTTAATATGACAAAAGTACTTACAAAGTATGTAGTATAACATATCGTCATAAACAAAGAACTAACACAAATCAACCGGACGATTCATGTTCATCGACATCTACTTGCATGTCTTCATCTGTACTCTCATAGTCGTCGAACTCAGATTCACTATCAGAGAAGCTCATTTCTGCCTCATCCTCATCGTCTGATTTCTCATCGTCAATTTGTATAGGAATCAACTCTAACTCCACACGAAAATCAAATAGATTGCTTGGTACTTCGTCATCGAAGATGTTTATGGGCAAAGACATGTTCCACATCGCCTTGGAAAGGTTCAACCATACCGTCATTTGATTCCGGCTCTTTCGACTTTGGTATAATATTTCATGCTTTGGTTTTAATAACTCCCGTCCACCCTTGGCGAGATGTAGGGTATGGTGTATAGTAAACTTGTTCCGCTTTGTTGAGCAAGGATGAATGGGTCATAACCAACCGTATATCTCCTTGTCCAAAGGACCTCAATATTTCCAAGTTTGTCCACTTTTGTCCCACGCGGACCGTTATCAAACCACTCACACTTAAATAGGGTCACCACCTTGTCCCACTGGTAACTTAACTGAATTATCTCAACTAACTTCCCGTAGTAGCCGCTCCACCCCGTCAACTTGGTCACCTCGACAACATACACCGTAATTGCAACATAGTGTACACAAATTCGCGTCAACAGTTTGCAAATCGATACCCATTGATTATATATTTGTTGCATCGGGTAACTGTCATTGCAGCTCCATAAGATAAACTCCACGCAACTTCATTGGGATCTGATGGATTTTCCAAGAAATATGATCGAAACCATTTTGGAAACTCGTAACTAGTGAATTGATCAACTTGGGACACCGCATTGAAGGATTTCCCGATCGGACCCAATTAGAAAAGTAACTGTAACAAAAAACTTAAGTTAATACTTTAATACTTACCGTAATAGTAAACAAACAAAAAACTTACTCGAGGTACTTGGCGGCCTCTTCACGGTTGTTTAGAATGTACCACTCAAAGAACTCGCTTATCTCTTCCGTCAAGAGTTGACTTCCAACGTTTTCCCACGACTCGCCCTGGAAAATTAAATATTGACTTTTGATCCTCGTATCACCGGCATCATCGTTACGAGGTACCCCTCTCCATCTTGACATCATTTCAGGGGGATAATAGTATGACGCAAATTTTGCGGCCTCTTCGACTAGATAAGCTTCAGCGATAGATCCTTCAACGTACCTTGTATTTTTTATCTTGTGCTTAAGTGTGCGTAAAAACCTACAATGGAATATCGAGGGTATTTATAAACTCAAGTACCATGTCGGTCAATTAATAACAACGCGAAATCAATATATATTACCTCTCAAACGGATACATCCATCTATATTGTGCGGTCCTCCTACCTTTGCTTCATAGGCCAAGTGAATGGGCAAATGTTCCATTGAGTCAAAGAAGCTAGGAGGAAACACCATCTCTAACTTGCATAGCGTTATGGGCATGCTCGCCTCCGTGTGTCGTAACTTTTCAACATTAAGCTCAAGCACAAATTTCTCTAAAGAACATGGAAAACTCCGTTAGAATAGACCATACATGGTTCGGTAGTGCTTTGAAGGCCCACGGCAACAATCTCTCGGAAAAAAACATGACAATCATGACTCTTCATCTTGCTCAACTTCACCTCGTACATGTCGACACATCTTTTCCAGTTGACGCATAACCGTCGTGGAGTTTCGATCTTTAACCCACCGCAACAATTCTAAATTCTGCTCTTTATTGAATGTGTACGGCGCTCCGGGTTTGGAAATTCGTCCAGTGCCATTTTCCACCAAATGCAAAGCGGGCCTTCTACAAATCGCTTCAACGTCCAATCTTGCGTTGACCGTGTCTTTCGTCTTGCCCTTGGTGTCCATCACGTACGTGTTAATATTGCAAAACACATTCCTCTCAATATGCATGACATCGAGGTTATGTCTTAACAATTGATCTTTCCAATATGGTAGTTCCCGGAAGATACTGCGTTTGTTCCAATGATGATCAATGCCGTACCCTCCGGGTTTGCTTGAAGCAAGACCCTCTTCGACACTCGGAATGTGCCCGACCCCGTCCCATATTTCTTCTCCACTTAAACGACGAGGTGGATCTCGCTCGTTCGACAGCATTCCGCGTGAAGTCTTTTCTATTTCTCCTAAACGGATGATCGGGGGGTAGGAATCGTCGGTGCCTGTCAAACCAACTGACCTTGCGACTATGTTCCAAGCTAAAACCCATGTTCTGTTCAAGACATACCGGGCATGCGAGCTTTCCCGACGTTTGCCAGCCACTCAACATCCCATAGGCAGGGAAATCATTTATCGTCCACATTAAGGCAGCCCGCATGGTGAAATTCGACTTAATGATATATCATACGTAAGAACACCTTCACTCCACAACATTTTCAACTCGTCTATCAAAGGCCCGAGGTACACATCTATCTTCTTTTTGGGTTCGACGGCCCAGGGATTAACGCGTTAAGGAAGATAAACTCTCTTCTCATGCACATAGAAGGTGGGAGGTTGTACGGAGTCACAATGACCGGCCAACGGAATAATTCCCGCCGTATTGTTGAAAGGAGCGAACCCATCCGAACATAGACCAAGACGAACATTACGGGATCCATAGCAAAGAAAGGATTCGCCTCGTCAAATTTACGCCAAGCTTCGGCATCGATGGATGCGTCACAAAGTTTTCATCCCTACGATGCTCCGGTGCCATCTCATGTGAGCATTGTTTGTTCGGATGCATACAATCTCGTAAGTCCGGGCACCCCGAGGAAAGTACCACATCTTGCTTATTGCATGACGGTGTTTTTCCTTCCTTTCCCCACAACTTTATATCTCATCTCCACAGAATTTGCAATTGGTCGCTCGGCGTCATCCTTGTAATACAACATACATCCTCCGGGGCGGCAATGGATTTTTTCACATCCAAGCCCAAGCTCTTTCACCTTTTTTTTGCTTGGTAAAAGTCCTTCGGCAAATTATTGTCTTTGGGAACAACCTTACTCATGATCTCGCATCATTTCGTTGTAATTCCTCTCGCTCATATGGTGATCGGTCTTCAAGCTTAGTGTTGCTAGGGTAGCCGATAGCGATGAATATTCACTATTTTCAAAGTGTTCGCAACCTTCCCATAACGGACGCCGTGCTTCTTGAAGCATTTTATAGAACCTAGCGGCTTCCGGATGAGGATCCTCACCCATGTTTGATGGTTGAGGATGGGTACCGTCTCCTCTCCCATGTATGACGGTTCGGCATGAGTAACGGGATCAAAATATTGGCCGATTGACGGTCCCGCGGCATCCATAACCAACTTTGCTCATATTGATTAAGGTTTTCTCATGACTCTGTCCTTGTAATAACCACTCGGTGTCATTTCGACTTCGCCATGAAATTCCCAACATTCATAATCTCTAATGAATCCCTTTTGACACAAATGAATTCGACCTTGTCCGCGTCTCGTAAATCTTAAACAATTACATTTGGCACACGGACACCCGATCTCCTTCTTGAATTATTTGAATTCGCCAAAGCAAATTGGATGAACTTTTCCAAACCCGCCAAGAATGCTTGTGTTAGTTCTCTTCTATCGCTTAGACGATTGTACATCCAACTTCTATCATGGTCGCCTTCCATACTTCCTAGCTAGTTCAGTTACTACCCTAATTAACTTCTCAACATACCACAAATATATATATATATAATTCGCCTCTTATGCCTACCAATTGCCACTTAATCAAGAAAGTGAAAAAGAAACACATGCATTGAACAAAGAACATATTCCGGCAAACCGGAAATGAGGATAGCACACACCGAACATGGGGACATGCATGTGGAGGGGCAAACAAAGAATACAATACTAAGTATTTTGGAGTTTCTAACATATATGGGCTAGATCAAAGGAATTACATAACATTTAATCAAATTTAGTGTATAACTTGTTAAACATAGATTGAAATAAAAAATTTAAATAAAAAAATTATTCTACTAATTTTTATAAAACATACAAATGTGATTATTCTTCAATGTCACACCTTCCTCATCCTCGTTGACATTAATTAATTAATTGTCTTATCCCTAAATTTTATTTCCAAACACTTCACTTTTCTAGTTTCAACATCATCCTATTTAAATATTTATGTATCAATATCATCTAATACAAAATCTTAATTTTATCACACCAAAATCAGAATTGGAATTTCTAAATTCCTAAAAAGTGCTAGATAAAAATACTTTACATAACAAAATTCTATACGTTTCTTAACTGTGTTACAAATCTGAAAAAAATACTTTTAAAATTTATCTTATTTAAAAAAAGATTTAAACTCGTGTACTCGATAATCTTCGACTAACATACATATTTTTAATATTCCACTAATCAAACATAACATAAATATCAAATTGTGATTAAAAAAATATACTTCAAGCTAACCCAGTAAAATCGAAATGCTAAGATTTGTTTGATAATTTCCCCTTCCGAAGATCTTAGTGCTAGGATATGTTTGTAACCTGCAAAAAAATGAAAATTAAAAAAAAAAACCTGTAAAAAGGGAAAAAAATACAAAACAAAAAAAAACTTACATACCAAAAAAATCGGACGAAATGGAGAGGAGGAGCTCCGGTGAGGGAGGGGGGACGGGGCGGAGAGGGAGGTGGGAGGGCCGGAGAGGGAGGTGGGAGGGGGAGGAGAGGGAGGAGCGGGCCGGAGGGAGGGGGGAGGGGGACGGGACGGGGGGGGGGGAGGGGGGCCGGAGAGGAGGCGGAGGGGGAGGGAGAGAGGCGCGGATGAGGGAGGGAGGAGGGGAGAGTCGCCGGGGAGGGGAGGTCGCCGGAGTTGGGGAGGGTGGTGCGGGAAATCGCGAAGGGGGCGAATGTTGCGGCTTTAAGCTGCAACATTCTCGCGACGGATCCCGGATCCGTCGCAGTCCCGCGACGGATTACGGATCCATCGCATGGATTTGCGACGGATCCTTGATCCGTCGCAAAGGGGCTTTTGTTTTTGCGACGGATCAAGTATCCGTCGCAAAAAGCGGCCAAAATGCCGCTTTTACGACGGATCAAGGATCCGTCGCAAAAGGCGGCCAAAAATGCCACTTTGCGACGGATCAAGGATCCGTCGCAAAAAAAGCGGCAAAAAAGGCCGCCTTTTGCGACGGATCCAAGATCCGTCGCCCCAAAAAGCCTTTTTGGCCCGCTTTGTTGCGACGGATCTAGGATCCGTCCGCAACCCCTTCCCAATTTCTGCGACGGACCGTCTATCCGTCGCAAAATTTGCGACGGATAGACGGTCCGTCGCGAAAATTGGGAAATGGCGGCCATTTTTGGCGCCCATTGCGACGGAAGTTTACTTCCGTCGCGAATTTCGTCTCTATTGCGACGGAAGTTTACTTCGTCGCTATTGCGACGGAAGTAAACTTCCGTCGCAATATCCTTCACGATTGCTACGGAATTTTTTCCGTAGCAAATTCCGTCGCTATTTATTCTTTTTCTAGTAGTGTACTATATCTACCAAAGCTAAAGACTAGGGACCGAAGAACTTACCCAGGGCTTCGCTACACTTTCTCCGGGCTCCTCCTTCTCTCTAACCTCTCTCTAGGATTCGAAATTTTGGTGTGAAATGAGAAGGAGAGGTGCTTCCTATTTATAGAAGAAAGGAATGGCATTTCGGTAATTAATTCAAACTTTATCAGATTGATTTTGAGCCGTCGGATCGCACTTGGGGAAAATGGCTTGATCTTGGCCCTCCCTCTCTCTTGGCCGACCTCCCTTCACTCTTCCCAAGGAAAAGTGATGTCATGCCCCTACTTTATGGTCTTGTGCCGATAAAGTTCCCAGTTCGGTGTTCTAATCGCGTAATCTTGACGAATCCCAAAAATCCAGTAGCACAGCTCTGAAGACATATTCTTCTTCTTTAAAACTACTTGGGTTGACTAAATTTTTGATCCCATTAAGGGCATTCCATGGTCTGCTAAAGATTTTCGGATAAACACTGTCGGTTACCGAAATAACTTCTGATAGCACCAGCTTCTGGACGAAAATTCACTGGTTTATAATATGTCCGACCTAAGAAACCTTATCCCGGTTTGTCACAACTATTTCATTTTCTATTGGGTCTTATTTCTGCTATCTGCCCTATTTCTCATTTATCCTGTATCTTAAGTGCTCTGTTGGTTTCAGAAATGACTTCTGAGATAGTCCACTCCGAGGTAGAAATTCACTGGTTTATAAAAAGTCCAGATGACATAGGCTAAATCCCTATATTTTGGTGTAGGATTTAATTTCTATCCATTCTCAAATGTCCTGTTGACTCTTTATCAGATATATTATTATTAAATTCCAAATACCTAGATATTATTTGAAATAGCCATAACCCTTTTCACACTACTTTTTCATTTATTATTTATTTATTATTTATTTAATTAATAATTTCGAATTTCTCCCCTTAAATTAATTATTTACTAATTAATTTACTTATATCATAATCTAAACAATTAGCCACTAATTACTTAATTAGCCACTTACTAATTGTTGATAATTTTCATAATTAGGATTAATTATTATCTCACAACTATTTTATTGACATTGGTATTTTATATCCCATGTAAAATATTAAAAATCATGGGGCCAAAAAGTGCTTTTAATAATATTATATTTATGCTTCTCTATTTTTCAAGGAAATAATCCCAAAAATTCCTAAAATTAGAGACAACATACTTCCTAAGTTTTCGTCAATATTTGTTGCCATATGAGATTTATCATAATATTTTCAGGTCATTTTATGCCCCATAAATTCATTTAGGAATTTTAGCTCTTTATTCACCCTAATTTCAATAGAAATTACCTTAGAAAATAAGATAATTATAACTTATTATTTGACACCACATATTCACCTATATCCAATAGGTATTATTTACTAATTTATGATACTTATCATAAATACGATTTTTAGGGTATTACATCTGATGATTATTAGAGAACTCGAGAACTATTAGTAACGGTACATTAGTTACTTCAACAGTGTGTGTCTATGTATACCTGTGACTAACAAACTCTCTCAAAAGTCTCAATAACCTTTTATATGTCAATCTATGAGAATTATTTCGCTTCCATTCACTCCTCTATACTACTGTGTCACACTCATATAACAAAGGCTACCATTTTGATGTTCTTAAAGTATTAAATAAAGGGAAATACACTTCTCATGTTGTAGGAGAAGTATATCCTCATGTCATAGATACAAAAATATGTGGGTCCCACCATTTCCATGCTTGAGTTTTTTTTATATAAAAAAGATGTGGGTCCCACCATTTCATGTGTGTGTAGGAATCTTCTTCTTCTCATACAACATGAGAAGTGTAAACCCCTTAAATAAAATATTTAAATTTTAGATATCTACCTTTGTTTTGAGACAATTACATTTTTCATGAGGATATTGTCAATTTATTCTATATATATTATGGAATAACAAACTATCCATACCCCGGTTTTATTTTGTCGGACTTGTTAATAATACTGAGGTGCTGTGCGTCCTCTCTTTTTTAAAATTAAATATATATATATATATATATATATATATATATATATATATTAAAAGAAAGCGTGAGATGATGAAGTTCCTGGAGAATATTCCAAGCAGTTGAGCTTTTCAAATGTGTTTTAACGGTTGGGATTCAAGGAAAGGGACCCAAAAGATTCTTCACACTGGTCCTCACTGCTCTAATTTATTTAGTTTTGAAGCATTTAATGAAAGATCTGATTTTAGTTAAACTTATACCGCTCGTTCAATACAGCGGAACAGCCTAGCTAGCTAGCCATCAAAAAAACCTAACCCACTTGGCTTACTGTTTTCATTTAAGAATTAAACGAGAACACAATAGTGCTTCAATTAATTAATTACTAATATTCTTACGGGTGTGTTATTATTTTGTCTATTTTACTAAGTACCTTTATGTAGGAGACCCAGAAGTGAGAGTTCCATAGTCCTAGGAACCAATCTTTCTACAGAATATTCTCTCCATTTTAATTCCAAATTGAAGTGATTGATACGATCAAGCTTGGCTCCATAGGTATGACAGCATTTGACTCTGTCACTACTATGTGACAAGTTTAAGTGGTAGGACATGGGGATCTTACACAAAGCACGTGGCCATGTCGATTTTGACTTCATCACTTTTGATTCAAGCATATTCCTTTTGTTGTCCTTGTTGATTTTTTATTCTATTTTATTTTTTGGACAAACTCGTTGATATATATTTGGTGCAATGCGTTGTTGCAATTTTTGAATTTGCCTGTCATGTGAATAAGAAAGGAGTTGGAAATTATAACATCTATACTTCGCGAAAATTAAATCTTTCTAACTTAGGAAAGTCCCGTTCATAATTTTGAGGGCATCTTTGTAACATATTCCTTCTAATTCAATTTTCCCATGTTGAAGAAGTCTCTTTAGTTTTTTTAAAAACAAAAAACAAAAACTTATTTATAGATTACATGTCCCAGATATACTTGATGGATCAAAACAGGAATTAAAGGCGTATCTTTTCGCATTATGACAAAATAACGAGGTAATATAATTGGCCATCAGGTCTCTCGCTCTCTCTCTCTCTCTCATTTAGTCTCATATAAACCATCGTTTTGTAACCATAGCTCGTGATTTCGGTCCTATCAGAACAAAGTTTGGTGAAAAAAAAAATTTCTGCTGAACCATGAAGGTAGTGGAGTACCAAATCTGAAGCAAGCAAAATCAAATATAGAGAGATCTTATTCTTTAAACCTTTGAGTCGGCGGCTACCCAATGATCATGAAATGATTTTTTATAACACAGAAAATTGTAACATATATATATATATATATATATATATATATATATGAATTAACAGTGTACCTCTGTAAGTGGAGAAGATACGGGAGAGAATCTCCATGGGTCCATTTTCATGGTGCACCAGTCCACCTACCATTCTTTATTAGATATTCTCAACTCCAACTTGTTTTTCAAACCAAATTAATTATTCTCAATGGCTTCTCTCTACCATATCAAAGTTCATTATATGTTTTCAAGAACGTACGATTTAAGCTTTAAGTATAACATTTTTACACCATAGTACTTTACAATTTCTATTATTCAACACGTATTTCTCTCATGCGTACCAGTGTATTGGGACGGTTCTAATTAATGATCATATATAACTCGCATAGGGAATCACACAATAACAATGACAAGCTAGCCAGTGCATCAGAAGTCAACTGGTGCAGATCAAAAGACAAGTATAAATGAATCGAAAGCTGTATTAAAACGTCAATCGTTTTAGAAGATTTCCCAAAAGACAAGTATAAATGAAATCTGGCTATATCTAACAAATTAACGGTCCATATTCTGAGGTGGATGCACTCCACATATTTAGTCAAATGGCATGATTAGCTATTACTTAAAAATCTCTACAAGGCATATAGATACAATACTCAACCAAGATTATAAATAGCCTAAGAGCCCAGAACTCCTTAAATCATCATCAGGATTCCCTCTTCCATTTCCTTAAACCCTAAATCTTAGAGCATCAATTCTTTTGAATTGTACTTAGTTATGGGTGAGGCCATTCTCAAATATTTAGCTATAGTGGTCGTACTAGTTGCCTTCAATGAAGTTACTATAACTCAGGCAAGGCAGATAAAGATATCAAACCAGAATTCCAAGATGAACAAAGACATTTCGATTGATAATGCAATTCCTACTTCATTAGGGAAGGATGATGGAGATTCAAATGGAGATCATGTAAGTGCTCATCGACCGACAACGCCAGGAAACAGTCCTGGGGTTGGTCATAAAATAGTTGGAGTGGAAAATGAAGACATAAAAGAAAAGATGGTGGCAGTGGAGAGCCCAGATGCTAAACATTATTATTTTGAAACGTCTGAGGAATCCAAACCTTATTACAAATCTACAGACCCAGGTCACAGCCCTGGCGTAGGGCATGCACTTCATCAAAACAAGGGTAATTGAATTAAAGTGTGTGTGCAGATGTTTTCATTTTCGTTATGCCTTATTAGTACGTAGCATATTTGGTCTGTGTAGTCAAAAACATTATTATGTACCTTTTGTCTTTAACTTCGTGATAAAAAGTGTTTGTACTAGAACAAACACTTATTACTAATAAATTTTCTGTAGCAGCTAATGAATAAAGAATCCCTTGTAGCGTGTAAAATCGAATGAAAAATGTTGTTTCATGTAAATAGGCATATTTTTATATTTTTCTGCACTTAAAGTAATTATTATTCAAAATTGTTGTAACCAAAAATAGAAATGGATGCAAACCTCCAACCAAAATATTCTTGGATATAGATGCTACTGATATAACGTTATCTTAGCATTTACATTTATATTATATATGTACATGCGTGTGCAAAATCATGCATGCGCTGAATATAAGCTTATACTACCAACTAATCTTAATTTTAAAAAAAAAAAAAAATTGTAATTATAGATGACAAATAAACATTTTTTTTTTTTACCGATTCCACCTCAATGCATATTCACGGCCAAAAACAAAAACTTCTGTGGATGTTTTGTGAAGGTTTTGGACCAAAAAATCGGACAATCGAAGTGTCATGTTGCACCAACCTGAAAATTTATATGGTCTATAATCAATTTTTAAAGTTAATAGGATGAATTGCATAACCTTAGATATTAATTATTTTAATTTGATTACTTTTTCAACACCAAAGTATGACCAAGCTTTTTTTATTTTGTTCTGGAGGTGAGAGAGAAGAAGAAAAGGAGATCAAAGAAAATAATATGGAAGTTGGAATTAAAACTCAAAATGAATCAAGACATGACTGTCATTTGATTCATTATTAGCTTTACTAACAAATAAATTCAGTTTTTAATTTTTTTTTTTTTTTTTTTAAAAAAAAAAATCTCCTACATGAATAGTGATGGAAATCGGGCCAAAACAAAAAAAGGGGGAAACAAAGAAACAAAAACCACTCAGTTTCTTTGCTAATTATTTCATTCTATGTTTGAAGAATCTTGCAATTGGAAGGAGGTTAAAGAATTTCGCAGTTGCTGTCCAGAACTGACAAGAAAACAAAGTATTTGTATTTACGATAAAGCATCAAGTGAACTACTTGTATTTAATTAACATAATCACGTTTATTAAAAAATTAAACCAAATCATAAGCCGTCACGCAGCAAATGCTTCAACTTGCGATCATAAAAATTGGAACGCACTTAGTGATTGTCCCCATGCTATATATATAAATAAACTCTAATGATATGGTTTAAATTAAGAAACCTATCAACTGAACAGGCTTTGCGCTTTCGCTTTACTATTAATTATATAACTCTTAGAATTTTTATGATTTTAATATACTGCGCGTTGCTTGCTGGTTAATCAAAAGAAGGACCACTTGCACAACTACGGTCGGATTCTACGTGCGTTTGGCTTCGGCTGCAACTGCAACTAACAGAACCGCCATTCTATTTCACACACAGGATGGAATAATAAATAAAATAATTTAAGAATATGAGGATAAAAAAAACTGACAATTTTAAATGTGATATGAACAATATAAATGATCAAATATTTATTCAACAAAGAATATAGAAACTATATTTAACAGGATATACTATTCACTCATTGAACTTTTTGGTTGGACCGGTGCATGTGACTTCTTACTCGTCACCGCCTGGAAAGATTCTGAAGAGACTTTCCTGTGAAACAATTAGTGAAGAAAGACCTAGTGGAGTAACCTGTAAGGGCTTTCATTTGACCGTTTCTTATGGGATATTCTTTCAAGTCACCTTTTTTTTATAATTAACTAACGAAAGTACAAATTAAATATTTGTTTGCATGGACTACCAATTATTTTTTTGTTGGTTTTCACCTGAGAACCTAGTCTCTCTGAGCTGGCATAGAGGCTCCATATACATACGGAATACAGCTGAGTGGGAATTGAAAAGAAAGAGTAGACAACAAGGGATCGAACAAAAGAAGAAAAAAAAAAAGTAAATGATTCCCTTGACAAAGGAACCAAAAAGTTCGATTCCACTTTCCCTGAACTTGGGGTGATCATTAGGCCTCAACGCGCATGCATATTTCAAATCAATATAATGGAATTTCCTTACAATACTTAGTGTTGTTTAAATTATCAGTGGAAACTATTTTTCTAACGTAATTTACGGTATATAAAGTAAGTATATGAGAAAAGTTTTGTTTTTCGACTTACGTGAACATATTTTTTAAATGCCAACTCAAATAAACACTAAATCACATTCCCTTTAATTTTGTTTTTGTCAGGTTGTAGTTACATCTTTTGCAAAGGGATATTTAAGCTTTAAAAAGCACACAAAAAGCAAAGATACATTTGTAAAATATATATATATATATATATATATATATATATATATATATATATATATATATATATATATATATATATATATATATATAATACTCTTTAAAACTAAAGTACTATTGCTTGATGTGACATTAAATACTCCAACATTTATTGATGAACAGTATTCACTAGAAATATTGTATTGTACACAATTTGGGATGGGTTATATTATCTATAATTTATGGATGATATATAACTTATCATAAACTTATGTTTTATATTGAGATTAATTATTTCCCTTGTGTGTGTGTAATAATAGAAGGGAATAATGCCCAAAATAAAGAAGAAAATGGCGTAATTTTTTTATATGGCTATGTGACTGAGTGTATTATTGGGCTCAATTAGTGGCCATTCTCCCAATGGTGCTTTTGCATTTATGTGAACTTGAATTCAAAACCTCTTGCTTAATCAGTTAAGCGACCAAAGTCCATCTCACTCGAAACTGGCAAGGTTTTATTGCATGCTTTTTAAAAAAAAATAAAAACACACACACGCGCGCGCGCTAGGATTGGGAGAGATGCATCACTGAATATATACAGGTTTCCCTTTCATTGTCAGATTGCACTACAGTGAAACAGTGGAAAACATACTCATTGCTTAGCTATAGCTAGGTTGCTTCTTTCAATTGTTTCTTGAACAATAACATGTCCTTGGAATATTTTCTTTTTTGGTGTAACTAACTAGTTAGAATCCGTGAGAATCTACACAGAGTGTTCAAAGCTATATATAGTACGGGAGAATATACCGAAGAACATATATGATATATTCCCCATTTCCCTAGCAGACTTCACTGTAAAGAAATGGTTTTGCAAGTTGGCTGTCTGGCATATTCGCTCGATGAACTACCCTAGCTACATGAAGCCACGTGAATGATCAGTCTATACCTATCAATAGCAATATATACATCTCCGGATAGATTTGCGAGTTTGCGTAATAATATTGGTCATGCGTCCAATTTATATGAGTTAGTTTATTTCCTTCCTTTTTTTTTCTTTTTACTTTTAAAGACCTTATTTTTCTACCTTCCAACAACAGTGCGAATGAAACTCATGATGTCGAAGCATTGGACTCCTGTAAAACCTATAGCCCTAGCTTTGCCATTAACACGCATATAGTTCTTAAATTCTTTTTTTTTTATGGAAGTTGTTAAATTCTTATTGTAGTTGTTTTGCTTAATATATATGGCCTTATATATCACGTTAATATGTTATTAATAAAATTCAAATTCATCCGTACGTTCCTCTTTGAGGAGGAAAAGAATAAAAATAAAATATAATGAAATGAGGATGGGTAGAAAATTTGTAGTATATGAAATTAATCACGTATTATATATGTATAAATTCGTGGAAAATAATACTCTTTCCACTTTCTCTGATGCTCCGTTTTATTTTCTCTTTTATTAAGAGCTGCCAAAAAATTTGGTGTGTTACCTAAAGTTCTTCAACAAAAGTGGAGGATCTTGATTTCAAAGTTCAACCTTCCGGCCATTTTTATTCATTCATCATTCCAGCGCGCCAATTCTTTGGTTCATGATCTAGCGGCTATTATTTGCCAAATAATAAGTCCACATGAAATTCTATATAGCTTGCCGACATCTTGTAATGAAGTCATTACTCCTTATATTATATAGTCAGTACGCTGGTGTCTGGTGCAGTAGCTATAGATAGAATTCGAGAGAGGAAGAAGATGAAAATCTTGTGGCAGATTACAAAAAACATATTGAAATAGAAATTAAGCATATGACAAAATACATTAATTGAAGCAAGCATGCATGAATCATAACCCTACACTAAAGGCCTAAAAACAACGAGACAGACGAATGAGTATGCGAACACAGAACCTACGACCTGACACATCAGCGAGAAATAACATTACATAATTAAGGAAATACAGAAAAGCCTAAATATCACAGGACATAATACTAAGGAATATATAATTGCATGCATGAAGAACGATGGGTAACTCAAGTTTTGATGGAATGACCAATGCCTGGGCTGTGACCTGGATTTGTGGGGCGAAAGGCTTCAACGTCTCCTTCCAGTTTTCTAGTGGGTCGAGAAGCAAGAACTGTAAGTTTTGTTGTGTCTTTTGCAGAGTTGGGTAAGTGGTCTTTGCTTTGTTTCAAGTTCCTTGCCTCTACAAAGAGAAGTTCATGGGACAAAACCAAAAGGACAAAGAAGAAACAAGTGCGCGTGGTATATGCCATGGCTAGCTAAAGGTTGTAAAAGGAGGTTGGAACTTGGAACAAGAACTAACAGGTGAGTGCCTTTAATTTGAAGGAATAGAATATTAGACACTGAAGAAGCTGCTATGCATTGCTTGGTATTTATAGGCAACAAGACTCCGCTAACTCTCTACGTAGTGGATGTGCAAGAAAATAAAAATTACAAGCCAATGGCATCAAGGTAAATTGCATTATATGCATATAAATTTGAGCGCCGAATCATAAAGTAAACTTAACTGGCCTTGACGGAAGGAGAGAAGTGGGTATAGGAGCTACAAGTTTGCGACATGCAGAATTTTCAGTTCACTTCGATTGCCACAGGTAGTTCATTTTTTGTTTTTTAAGTGAGTCTTATATTAAGGACAGAGGGAGTACTAAAAATATAATTATACTGCATGATGTATATATATATAAATAACATTGATACCAACATAGAGTTGGTACAATAGTGTATAAGGCCCAACCAGATCCCTCTTGCTCTCGATTTTGAGTCATAGAAAAGACAACTGCGTTGGGAGGGGAAGCCACGAATCCCAAAACTGGAGTAGTCCATTGCTCGGGCACCTGATAATAAGATCCAAACAAAACTATGTTTGGTATATAGATGGAATTGTTGTATAAAACATTGATAATATAGAAAAACATTGATCTCACGCAATACATACAGCATATTATTCTCTCTAGGCCCGCTTAGTATCTTGAAAGAGTTTTCGATGAAAATAGAAATAAAAATGGAAGTGATAATGACTTTAAAACTATGTTTGGTATGTAGATGGAATTGTTGTATAAACTTTACTTGATATACTAACATTTATTTATATTTGGAATCGACAAAAATGCTCCCTATGAAAGAAAAGTTCAACCCATTGTTCTGCCAACTATACCACCCAGGGCTTAGTTGTGTCTCCCTAAAAACCAAATTACAGTTGAGTCGTGCAGTAGCTGTAATCGAGGCCAAGACTTTAATAAATACGAGTAGTCAAAAAAACAAAGGAAAAGATGTGTGGAGCAAGTTGCGTGGTATAAACCAAATCAAAGATTGATACCTAGCTAGCTATATTAATGGCCTTGTAACCTAAATAACATGAAAGCTCTCTTATAAATGGATTGTTACAGGTTTAATCTTGCTTGTAACTTCAAATTATTAGTGCTACCTCCTAAATTAAAAAGAAAAAAAAAAAAAGAGTGCCGCACATGGCTGGGGGGATTTGATTATGGCTATTGTAATTCCATTTTGACATTACCATTTACCCCTTTCGATGACCCATTGTTTCAACTTTCAAGCTATAAGGCAACACTTTTAATTAAACCAATCAAAATGAATCTCTTGTGTATATGTGTGTGTGTATGTGTATATATATATATAAAAGAGAATCTCGCTTCCACAAAAGGAATCTTCCACAGTAAGACCATATGGGCATGGAATCTTCAAGGGAATCTCTTAAGATTTGCAGCTGCTTCAACTCATTAGCTCGGTAAAATCTATAGTCCTAGATCCACTTCATTTAGCCATCGCCACCCCCCAAATAACCAAAAAAAGTTATATTATTAATTGTTTGTTAAAAAAAGTTGTGATATTTGTTCAAATTTTTTCGTGGTCTCTTAACACTTTAATAATGACTTGTGGCTTGTGGGTAGAGTTGGGAATCAGAGCCGGTCTGACCCTTGAAAGGCCAAGGCCTAAAAGGCATGGGGTAAAAAAAAATAAAAAATAAAAATCTATTTTTAAAGACTCGGCTAGAGAGCATGCAGGTCAGGGCATGCCTTACAAGGCCGAAGCTATTTTTCTAAATTTTAACTATTTTTCTTACATTTTTTAAAGAAATATAATTAGTAAATTACAACAATTAAAGTTTTAATTCAAATAAGGTCTAAACAGCACACATCATGAAACAAACAAACACAGTCACTAATTTATAATCAAAAGTAAACTACTATCCACTAATAACTCACATAAAGCATAAGAAGCTTACCACTAAAAAATGAGTATGATGACTATCATTTTCATCTTCTTCGTCACTATCATCAATTTCAAACACATTTGATTATGCTTCACTTCAAGTAGTAGACTCTGCTTCATGGGTAAAAATATCAAGAATTTCTTCTCCTGCATCATGAATACATCCATAAGCTTTATCTACAATAGGGCAGGCAAGTAGCTTCCTTCATGTTCAGACTCAGTTATCAGGGCAAGTGAGCAACTGCTAACTGGGCAAGTTAAAAAAACATAACAAGGTATAACGGGCTAGCCTTGGCCCCACAAGGACGGCCATTTTTAGCCATTGGCCCTATAGGGCTATTCCTTTTATACTTGACTTCATTTAGAGGCTCCATTTTATAAGCCTACTCTATAAGGGTCAAGACTTAAACAGATCAGCCCGATGGGCTCGGCCCGAGTTTCCGGCTCTACTTGTAGGTGTTGCCCAACATGTGCCGTAGGTTCCCGTGGGTGCTCGCTGCACTGAAGGTTTTTTGTCGTCTTTTGGATTTTTTGAGTGAAAAAGTTTTTGATTGGCTTTTCTATGCCAACTGTAATTGCCTCATTTCTATTACAAATAAAATCAAAATTAAAAAGTATTCAGAATTTTTTTTCAGAAACCAAACCGTCATTTATCTTTTGAAACTCAAATGCAGTCTCACATCCTCTAATCCTTAGGGCCTACCAATAAAAAGAAGAGTCCAAAACCATATTGATCCTTATATTGGCCCTAACAAAGTCAGAGCGATTAATCTATATTATTATGGATACATTTGATATAAAAAACTAAGAAATAAAGTTATAAAAAAATTATAAAATAATAAAATAAAAACTAATTCTATTCTTTTTGAAAAAATAATGAAGAATGATTTGGATTAAAATGATTTAATGATGAATGTTCTTGGTATACTTTTAAAAGAAATATTTTTGGATATTAAACCATCCGGGTAGATATATTGAAATTCATACTTTTATATAATTGAATGATGATAATAACGTACTTCTTCTTATCCTTAATATAAAAGTTAGATACCTAATTTATGGATATTTAAAAAATTAATTAAGTTAGTTACTTTCAACAAATATATATTAATTTATTTAAAATAGCATCTTTAATTATGTGTGCTTGAACTAAACACTTGATGAAAACTCAATTTTACTTTTACACATTTTTCATAATATATTAATGAATATATATAAACTTTAGAAATAACACATCAAAATATGGTTCAAACAATTATAAATTTAGGAGAAAATAACGTACTTCTTCTTATCCTTAACATAAAATTTAGATACCTAATTTATGGATATTTAAAAAATTAATTAAGTTAGTTATTTTCAACAAATATATATTAATTTATTTAAAATAGCATCTTTAATTATGTGTGCTTGAACTACCTTGATGAAAACTCACTTCATATATATAATGGTTATAAATTTATTTAGTATCATCAAATTGAATCCCTCGTATAGCTGTTAGGGAAACATTGTATAATAACTTATTTTTCATTTCACCCTCTTCCATATATCAATGGAGTTAGAAGTGACTGATCTTCTCGTTCGATCTTTTAACCACAAAAGGTATCTGAATTTGTTGGCTTAACATGACAATATTCCTTTTGATTAGTACATGATAATTCGTGGCTGCACGCGATCTTAAATAGACTTAAGATTGTTTCAGTTAGCATTCAAAAAGTATGTTTACGTAAGCCAAAACAAAACTCATCCCACATACTTACTTTATACATTATAAATCACGTTGAAAAGTAACTTCTACCGATAATCAAAACAATCACTTATTAGGTGATAAAAACCACATGATGCTCACAATAAAACGAAAAAAAAAAACAATTTCAATTCTTATTAATCATGAACGTAGAGATTATTCATTAAACATAAGAGAAGTATTAACAACATCCTCCTTTCTATATTTCAATACATTACATATATAACAACAAAAAATCTTAAGAAAGCACGCCTTATACACACACACACATATTGCCACATAAAGCTTGCTTGCAAGGTTTTTCAAGAACAAGATGTAGAGTTTAGTCACATTAATTAGTAAAGCTCAACGAAATTGAGGGATCCACGTACGTTACGTGCGCACAACATAAAGATTCTCAGAAAATCAACTAATTACCTAATTGATTCCCTAAAAATCCTGACTCTCCGTTGATATTCTTCTGAAGATCGGGGCGGGGGAGGGCGATGTCTTATCAAAGGGCATAATGGTCTATAAACACTTTTACCTCTTCATCAAATTTAGCATCAACAATGTTTTGATCCGGCCCCGTTGCCATTGCCTTCGATGAAATATGAATGAAATATGAACGACGCTGCCTTTCTCTGCCCAGAAATGTGGGTTCAACTCCTTCATTTCCCTTCCTTGAGTCATCACAACTTCATGGAAGGCCACCACCAGGACGAACACGGCTACTAAATATTTGTGTGTGGCCCATAACTTTATATAGAGAATTGAAAACAAGGTTTTGTTTGAGTAGAGGGAATGAAGTAAAAAGTTCTTCGATGCTATGGTATTTATATACTCATCCGATCCTTAATATAAGACATATTTAAAAAGTTGATATTAGTCATAAATATAATACATATGTTTCATTTCTGTCAATCTTTTCATAATTTAATTATTCCTATTGATGCTTACTCAATAATAATCAAGGAAGGGAAAGGATGAGGGAATAAAGAAAGATAACCAAGGTGTTTTAGAAAATACATGTCATATTAACTAACTTCATTAATCTAGATCAAATCATGTAAATATGTCTTATATTAAGGACTGGAGGAGTATCTATGTTTTCATGGTAGAGTTTTATATCAATGTATGGTTCTAATTAAATCATAGATATTCATGTCATTTTGACTCAGTACGGGGACCTCGTTCACTCGCAAATGTGGACCATTTATAGTGAAATATAGCTTTAACTTACTTGTCTTCAACGTGAGGTGAATGTTTTTTTTATTTAATTTATCACAGTGATTGATTAGTTTTACTTTTCATTTATAAATCTCTTAATCTGAACATCTTTTTTATATATATACATAGGCGCTCAATACAGACTATCAATCTGCACATCTTCTGTTGCAATTGGTTTAAAAAAAATCGCATTAATTATATTTGTTGATTGGTGGAAGCTATTGAAGCGTAAATCATCCTTCCCTTCATAATAATAACCTTTCAAGGTGGCGAGAATTAAGGCCATGAGAATTTGGTTTGAAAAACAGGAAATACGCATTGAGCTATAATAATATATACTTCTCGGTCTTTAATATAAAATCTATTTGGAAAGTTGATTTTTGATCTTAAATATAAGACATAATTTTCATATTTGTCAATTTTTTCTTAATTTATCTTTATGTATGCTCCCTCAACAATAATTAAGGAGGAGATAGAAGGAGAGAACTAAGAAAAATAAGTATAGTGTTTTAGAAAACATATGACATATTAACTAACTTAGCCAACTTCCTTAATCTAATCAAATTATGTAAATATATCTTATATTAAGGACTAAAGGAGTATTTAATAAAGAATGGTAAGCCATTTCATTTGGTGCATCATCAACATGCAACACCCAGACAAAGGGGCGTATACCTTCTCCTCATTTGTATACCTACAGAGGTAAGTATTCATTTTATTCAGAACGTAACACATTTGTCTTTTTCTCATTGCTTATAACTTTGAAATAAATTAAATGGAAACTAATATTGACAGAACTCAATAGAAACTTAAAAAAATTATACACTGAAGGCCTTGAAATTAAATTTGGAAATAGTATGATGAAAAACTTGGGCTCTTAACAGACTTTTAGTTGTAAATTAAATTCCCAAAAAAATGGTTGTGAAATTGACGGATAATAATTTTAATAAATGGGGAATAGCATCGGTTAGCTAATAATATATGAGGAGTCAGCTATCAGTGTAACATCCCACTTCTTGAACACTCATGCACCGTTGGTTTTCTTTAATGAAGTATAAGTTCTTCTACTCCATTTTTTTTATTCTGGTAATTAATTTTGATGCAAGCACACCTCTCAATTGCCAAATTCTATTTAGCTAGTGCATAGAAGAATCACATGCGCACATGCTCACTTCTTCTTTTAACGTAAGTCTATCCATGCTCCATTATGATTTCTTTTATTATTTTATTCTGCAACTTATGCGTAAAACGCACCACTTCCTATTCCCTTATTTTAATTCAATTAACCCAGCTTTTCTTTACATGGGTAGAAGCAAGAAAGCAACGTGCACCCACTCCTCATTTCTATATTAATATTCTCCCAAACACTTCACCATATTTCCTTCAATACTCTTTTCTCTTCGGTCCAACAGATCTTTTCAAAGAACCCATGCTCAACTGCTTCTCCTTGAACTCGTATGTCTGTGCCATGCTCCACAATCAGTTTGTTCATTCTTTTATCCGACAAAGAAAAAGGGAGCAGCAAACACTATATCTACATGCAAGTTGACAACACATTCATTCTCTTTATTTTGGAAATGACAAATAAGCACTCATTCTCTTCTCTAAACCGAACACCTCACAACCTCTCTCACTCTTGCACTCGGTTATAAGCACATTCTCGCCATATCCCGTCCACTTTTTATCAATTAGAAACAGAAAATGCAGAAGTGAAGGAAAACTCAAAGAGAGAGGATGAGAGTTTGGTAGCTGAGATAAGAGTATGAGAGAAAAGAGAGAGTGAGAGGCCGAGAGGGAGACGTGAAGGTGCTGTATACAGAGACAGAGAACACAAACGTTGAGGGGAAGTGAGTACCGAGCACTCCTCCATTTCTCGGTTCATCTAGTCGGCCATCCAAAAGATGAGATTATCGAGGCAAAGATGCTGAAGCTAAGTGAAGGACTGAACGTGGTATACAAGTTTTAGTGACGTCCAAGGTAAGCCATCAAGCTTCTTCCTAGTTTTGCAAATCCTTCGCGATGGGTTATGCATTTGAAGTTCAAAAGTTATGACTAGATTCTCGCATGTGGGTACTCTATTTATGGAACTGAATCGAGGAAGTTTTGATGTGTATCTTACGTAAGAAAATTTCAAATAGCCACATGAACCATTAGAAGTAAATGAGATTCCTTAAATGGTTAGGAAATGGGATAGACAAGGATATGTACGAGTTTATGGTTCTGTTTTTAGTAATAAACTGAACCTAAAATATTCATTTGGAAGTATTGAAGTGAAGTTTAAGAATTAGAAGGCTTAGCAAAGGCTGAATAAATTGTTAAAAGTAAGGAATTAAGTTGCTGTATTTTCTGGAAATTAGAATTCTGCAGCAGAAACAGTAATGTTGCAGCAAAGAAAAACCATGTTAAACGACCTTGTATGACCTTGAAATTTTGTGTACACTTAGTACACATAATAAGGTTTTATATGAGCCAAAGAACACATGAATAGGAGGTGTATACAAGGAGTTACGAATTTTCTAAGACATATAAGAAAACTGGACGAAAACAGTGTTTTCAGAATTAGTCAGTGATACGTTTTGTAAAAACTGTATTAATTCTGAAGTTAAATTAGGTGATGATAATTTTCCCTAGGCAGTAAACTTACAGGAGTGTAAGTAGAAATTTGAACCACTTCAATCGGAGCTTCCTAGACCTAGATTTGAATTTTTAAAGTTGGACATGAAATTCTGAAAAATCCGGTTTGCAGACTTAAGTGGTCTCTACAATTCGAAATTCTGGGAATGATTAAGCTATCATTTGGTAAGTGGATTATTTTATTTATAATATTGACTTACAGAACTTCGATTAGGAACTTGAACCACTTGATTCCGAGTTTTCTAGACCGAGATATGAGTTTTCTAAGTTCCTAGAGAAATTGAAAGCTGAAATTCTGTCAAGTCTGAAAATAAATACGTTTTGAGCAAATTACTACTAGCCTTAATTTGGAATTCTTGAATAAGACTTGAAGGGCTAGATAGATAATTATGGGAAGACTATAGAATACACAATGAAAGATAACCAACTGAAGTGAATAAAAAGGATAAGCATTATGGGTCGGTTTAGTAAGCGTAATCTTAATGTTGCTATTAAGATTAAATTGAGTAATGACCCATCTTCAAATAATATAGGATACGACATTTGTGTTGGCCAAAAGATAGGCGAGCAAGAAGAATTCGGTGAGAATAAGAAGTTGTGAAGACATCCAGGTAGTAACTTTCTCTCACATATTCTCGTATGTCTTTATATGCATGTATGAACCATTGTGATAGTTGAATTTTGAACACCTAACCTTATCGCCTAATAAGGCCGGAAGGTAATACCCTTGAATGTGGGGTAACCTAGATACCATCACGGTTAAGGCCGGGGTGGTTGTTCGATAAGGGAATCGATACTTTTGTGAAAGAAGGGCGAATGCCCATTTGAATACCCAGCGCTGAGGGAATGGACTGTTGGTCCTTGAATGAATTTGAATTTGAATTTGAATGAATGTGAATTTGAATGAATTTGAATTGAATTTTGAATTTGAATGGTGTTCAAATGAATTTGAATGTGAACTTGAATATTGAACTTATTGCAATTGGTTGTCTACCATGTACTTGCATGCATTGTTATGTGAGTGATTAACGTTACTACGGGATTCGTTTGAATCCCGCACATCCCCGAAAGTTCGGGGCATGAAAAGTATAGTAGACGTGGCTCCCAAGGCAAGGCGGTGGATACCGGAAACTGAAGATGTTGAGATAGACAAAGAACTGATGTTGGTTATCTATGCTTTATATTAGACTATTTTGAAGTTTGTAATATTTGTAAGAACATCTTATGGATTTTAGTTATGTATCCAGACCCTAATATCAGTATTACTATGCTAGAACTCCTTTTCTTCCTAAGCTGTGCATTAATACTCTGATGAATGTCATTATTTTATGAGCATGTGACATTCGTGGTACCTTATTCTGAAGAGTTCCATTATACGAATGTCGGGTGTGACAATCAGTCAATGGGCTCATTTTATCATTCCACTGCTATTATACCGTATTCAGTTACAACCGATTTTTGGAAATTCACATATGATATTCAAAATTTACAACTAACCTTTAAAAAATATATATAAAAAAGTATGATAAATTAAGTGATTGAACGATAATTTTATATGATTTTTCATGATTAATTTGGGATTTTTTATGTATTTCCTATAACATTATTGGATGACTAAACACTAATTTGAATTAGGGACATTTGTATTGAATTAAGAGTAATTAGGGGTAAAATGGTCATAATTTTTTATTTATTCATGCAAATGATTTCTTAAACTTTTAATGCTACCTTGTGTTTAATCTTACATTGTATATGTTTGAAAAATTGGATTAAATTTTAAAATGGCAGTTTGGGGCTCAAAGTTTTAAAAGGGACAGTTTGGTACCACGAATTTCTAAAATGTCAATTTAGTCCGGTCAAAACTGCTACCTTTTGACAAAAACAATTAGGTCTGGAAAAAAGCAGAAAGTGCCGCAATTACGAGATATGACAGAAGCAAAGTTGCGTTGAGAACCTAGAGAACGAGACCTTCTCCTCATCGTTTTCATCACCAAGCATCACCTTCTCTGTCACCGGTGACTCTCGCTCTTTTCACCACCATCGTAGGCGGTGAAGTTGCAACCCTTTTGTACCGCCGTGAGAGCACAAAGGTGACTTGCAAATCAAGAACAAAGGACGGCGATGGTCCCTACCTTCAGTTTGTTCTTTCTCGCCGAAGTCCCTTTACTCCTCTGCCGTCACTCATTCTTCCAAACTCCCCATCCCTAAACCTTCCCATTGTTGTTTGTCCCTCTGTCACGCACACTAAGTCCTTCATCATTGTCCATCTTTCTTTCCGTTCACAAGTCGCAGTGGGTTTCTCTTCGCCTTGGTCAAAACATCTATGCTTCTACGTTTCCCATTCAGTTTGATCTTTGTATCACTTTCTTACCGGCCATTCCAGTTGTGATTCCGGTGACCTTTGGATATTCCAGTGAGATTCTTAGATTCTGGTGAGATTCTAAATTTTCCAGCAAGCTTGTTTCATGGATGGTTCAAATTTACAGATTGTGTGGGGTTCTTTGATTTGTGTAGCTTGAGCATTTGTGATTCAGGCTTCAAGAGGGGAGTTCTTTGGTTCAATCTTATGCTTAGACTATTTATTTGATTTCCTTGTTTAGGTTTATCATATTTAGTTGTGAAACTTGGATTGCAGTTATGTTTTTCATGTGGATTGATCATTGTAATTGAAATTGGATTTTGTAGTGTGAAGATTATATGTGTTTGAATTTCTTTGTGGTTGAAATAAGATTATGTTGATTAGCATGTTATTGTCTAGTTAATGTGATTGATTTGTTCCCTTGAGGAATTCAAGAAGACTCATGTTGCGTCATTCCAATTTCAATTGCACATTAAGTGGTTTTAAACAATATCTCAATAGGTAATGGTTAACTATATTTAGAGGAGCTACTATTAATTGAGAATATTTGACTCAATTGTTATTTTGAGGTTTTTATTAAGACTTAATAAATTTTAACTCTCTACTTTTTGAGCAAAATGATAGCCACTTTTTTAATTACTAAAGCATCCATCATTAACCCCTTTTAATCCAAAGTATTCTTCATCATTTTCTAAAAATACCAAAAATATTAGAAATAGCTTTATTTTCATAAATTTTAATTTAGAGAAAATCAATTTTAAAACTCACTTTCTAACTATATTTTTAGCACTTTGTTCAATCTAGGGAATTTAAAATAAAAGGGCTCCTTGATAAAAGAGTAATCTCAAGTTATTTGCACTATATTATATTTTAATTCATGGTAAAATAGTTCTTTGACCCCAATGTGACTAAGGTTTTGTCAAATCATTAAGCCATTTGTTAATGTATATTTTTTTACAATTTTAGGGTGTTCATTGTATATTAAGAAAGCGCTACGGAAAGTCACACACCTGCTGTAGCGCTTTATTAAGAAAGCGCTACGGAAGGTTATAAGTAATTTTAAAATAAAATAAAATACAAGCTGTAGCATTTTCTTAAATAAGCGCTATGAAACATGTATTACAAATACAATATTTTGCAGTAGTGTATATTTTTTCTTCCTGTGGTCTTTCAAAGTCATTTTCCCTAAAATAAATGGGTCGCATTATCATATACATATATATTCACATATATAACATAACCGCAAGCTCAAATGAAAGCAAAGGATTCCAATATCTCAGCGTAGGCTTCCCGAGATTTTTTATTTTTCCAACAAGTAGACTTCTCAAGATAAACACATGTGACTTTCTTAGGTTTATTTGATCGTCTCGCAGAAAACCAAGTTTGTCACGAACCACTCCTGATTAAAAAAATTAAAGATACAAAGATCGATCATAATGAAGGACTGAAACAAAAGTGAAGTAAAAGAGACATGACCACATGCTTGTGTGTCCCCTTGCCCTACCACTTGAGCTTTTTTCATTAAAGAGAACAAAAAATGATGGGCATTATATAACATAGTTGTGGCAGTCTGGCATAGCTTCACGACGGTCATTGCATCATGTGGCAATTTGATATCCGTCTGGTGGTCTTTCATATAGGATCTAGTTAAGAAATTGACATTGATCCTAAATATAAGCATACTTATATTTATCATATTTTTCCTTCAAATTACCCCTATGGCCTTTGTGATAGTCCCTCACGGAGGAGAGAGAAGAAGGGAATTAAGAAAGTTAATTATGAAGGTGTGTTGGGAAAAAACATGTCATATTTGTTATAATAAATTAACTTATCAAACTTTCTTAATCTAATGGAATTAGTTAAATAGATCTTACATTTAGGAATAGAGGAATACCAAATTAATAGAGAATCTTGCAAAAGGTTGGCTCCTAGGATTGTGGAACCCTCACTTGTGGGTATTCTCGATAAAAGTATATTAAAAAAATCAATAAAAATACGATGATAAGATTAATTAATGCTGGTGCTATAGGTTGCTCACGTTGTTTATTTATTTGTAAAGCCAAAAGCGAAGTGTTATAGGCTGTACAGCAGTGGAGAACGAACGGTGTTCATAATATCAGATTTATTTAATTTAGTTCAAGATGAAAAGTCGTTTTCGTCCTTTTCGTTGAATCACAACATTAATTATCACATTAACAATTTAAGAACTTTTGGCCCGCATGTATACCACCAGTTAAATACCAAAACATTTATCCAATAATAAAATAGAGTAAATTAAATCTTATCATATCCGTATACCTCTCATTGAACTCTATTTATGTGACAGTTACATTGGGGGTAATAAAATGGTAGTCTCATATACAATGCTTCATTATTGTACGAGGGTCTTGAATCTCAATTCTTATTCATGACAATGTGTGATCATTGTTGTAAAACTCGTGAGTTGACTTTTTGATTTTATCGTTTGATGTTTCTACCTTATAAAATTGTGTCAAATCGCTAACAAAAATTGTGGTAGTTGTAAACTCAATTAAATTAGTAAGTTTACACACCAAATTTACAATTTTTATGTTTCTAGCTTACAAAATCACGGTAATTCACTCTTAAACATGTATTAACATTTTTTATTTAACCATACTCAATGGCTTTATCTATGAATTTTATTGAAATTTCTTTGTTAAGTATGACAGATTAGAATATTAACCCTTGAAAGAGTGCGTAATAGTTCACTGATCGAGCGCCTTTGTGCCGAAGATGAACGGGGCTAAGCGATCTGGTCTACTCTTTTTGAAACATTTTCGGCGGTTTTGGTAGACATAGACGGAATTGTTAGAGCCAATGTTCCTTTTCAAGGGCGGAATCGAAATATTTATTTATTTTTAATTATTTATATTTAAAACATATTTAAATTAAATTATGATCAATTTTTTATATTTTAACTATTTAATTATACATTATAAATATATATTTAATAATAAAAATAAACTCATAAGAGTTTACTATTTAAGTTTATATGATTTATATGACTGCTATGAGTTTGCCAACCTTGCTGACTATAACAGCCTCATTTTTGTTTCTCTGATTTATAAATTAGGTTTCATGATGGAAATAAATTTATGTATGGAGACAGCTGACTCTGACAAGTTAAAGTGGTAGGTCAATCTTATACACAGAAGCATGTGGTCATGTCGCTTTTGACTTTTCTTTTGTTTGCTCCTTCATCATTATCTTGTTCAATTGAGAGGCATATTCCTTTGTCGTCTTGGGAAGCACTTGTGAAAATCGAGCATATTTATAAATCCTTATTTATAAAGTTTGGCCAAAAATTTCACCTACTTAAAAAGAGGTAGTTGACAAAATAATTATGTAGGTAAATTTTTAATTTTATTTCGATTTATTATTGAGTATTTTTTAACCTGTTTTTCTCTCTCTATCTTTATGGGTATAATTAATATGGATAAAATTGTCACAATCTCATTTATTACATGAAACTGGACTTATAAATATGACTAATTTTTTTGGTCAAATAAACTTATAAGTAGGACCAGAATAGTATGAGTTATGGCCTTTTAAAAACAAAATTGCAGTTCCTCAATTAAATAAGAGGTGAGAATATAAAATTAGGGCTTGGGAAGCACTTGTAAATGGAAGTGTGTGTATATATATATATATATTTTTATTAATTAGCTCCAGATAAAATGAGAGACATTGTGGTGTCTAGCTTGCAGTAATGAAACGATACAGTTATCATACTTTATGAATTTTTTTTCAAGAAAAAACCTCAAATTTTATAGTTTTGATTTATTTTTTTAAAAAATTATTAAACATATAAATTGGCAAACAATGACCAAACTCTAGAAATTGTGCAAATGCTGCATATAGATATGTTTAAAGTTCATATCTTTAGCGTTCTGACGACAAAAGAAACTTAGTCAAATTTGGCCTCTCTTATAAACCATCCTTTTGTAATCATAACATAAGTAATATCAATAACTTATTCCTTCGTGCACGGATGCACACATATAGTGCTTAGCTTCCTCTGTAACTCTTAAACCAAATAATATTTTCCACCACATTTTGTTCCCTGATACTAAAATTAGAGAAGTAGAGAGAAACGAGTAGTACTACTCTAGCTAATTGGTGAAATTAAATATTTTTTGAGAAATTAAAGAAACTAATTTAATTACTTTAAAGTATTTACATTTGTTTTTCTCCAAATTGATTTGTTTAACTTATAAACTAATATATAATCTAATGATACACAATATATGATATGATTAAATAACTTATTTAACTTCCTTAATTTTTCCAAAAAAAAAAAAAAAACTCTATCTTATATTTAGGAGCAAGGGAGTAGGAAAATAGCACATGAACCATGAAATGTGAGATTTGGGTCCTACTAAAGGAAGGGTTGGTGTGTGTGTGTGTGAAGACGACCCTTAACAATTTTTTTATTTTCTATAATGCCCCGTCAAATAAACCATGAAAACCAAATCTTGAAGAAAATCAAATTTGTGATTACGAGAACCCTTAGGTAGATATAGGAATCTTTTTCTTTACCTTAATTTGAGCTCGTGACTACGCAACGATCACGTAACCTCATTAATTAAAATCATAAGCAAAAGATATTTCTCACTTGAGTATTCCACGAAGAAATTATAAAGATTTCTGAGATTGAAGAGAGACCATTCACTTGTACATAAAAGTAATTTTATACTTGTGTAAGTGGAGAATATATATATATATATAGGAACAGGACAAAATCTTCAAGTTAATTTCTTGGTTCATTGCACGATGCGCCAGTCGGGGACCTACCCTTCTTTATTTAGACATTTTCGTATCTCAATTATTTCGTCTTCCTGTTTTTCAAACCAATTTCTCAAGGACTTGTCCATGATCAACAATTCTCAGCATATACTTTTGTCACTTTTGAAGATTCTAATAAATTAATGCGCGCGCGCGCGCACATATCAGCCTTATATAAACAAAGAAGAATTATGTAACCATGCAATTGCAAAAGGAAGAAGAGATACACAAATGAAATATATTGACTATATATAGAGAAGAATTATACTAATATGTCCTAAACGTAAGACCTATTCATCTAATATGGGAAGATTAAGGAAGTTAAATAAATTTTTTAATAATAAAATACATGACATTATCTCTCTAAAATACTTCTGTATAACATTATGTTATATATCAGTTTATAATTAGTTAGGCACATTAGTTGGGGGAAAATAATAAATATAGGTGATAAAACAAAAACAAAAAATTGTATTAAATATTTAGAACCAAAAGTTTACTCCCAAACTAGGTCCTATACATTTAGGACCGGAGGAGTATAACATAAAGAGAACATACTCCTGGCCTCACCGAAGAGACTAATATAATCTAAGTGAAAACTAAACTACGATTGACATATACATGGCCTTGAGGTTGGTGAGTTTTTGATGAGGTTCAACTCAACCAAAATTTAGAGTGGGTGGGTTGGTTTGAAGAACAAGATTTTTGATGATTTTAATTCTTTAACAAAGAGATAAATCATGAGAATTAAATAGGAATTAAAATTGCAAAGGTTTAAATATTATCTTTCATACCAGCAGCCCACTCACTCGGTCAAATGATCCCATAATTAAAAATGAGAACTTAAGCCTAGATACTCGACCGAGATTATTATAAAAACCCTAAGATCCTCGATTCTTACTTCATCCTCATTCACGCATATATTTTCCTTTATTTCCTTACACACCTTGCTAGATCAAGTATCCAATATCTTTAAGCTTATTTTCAACTAGTTTTATATATATATGGGTCAATTTCAGGCCATACACAGATATTTAGCTATTGTTATCGTGCTAATAATTGCCTGTCATGAAATTGTTATAACTCACGGAAGGCAGATTAAGGCATCGAAGAAGAACGTAGCTACCAGAACAAACCAGCACATTAATGGAGTCCCTGAAGATTCAAATGGAGATCAAGTAAATGCTCATCGACCAACAACACCAGGAAACAGTCCAGGGATTGGTCATTATCGAAGATCTGGAGAAGACAACAATAAAGATATGAAAACGAAGGTGCATGACGTGGCACTTCAGAGTCCTCCAAATGTTGAATATTCTTTGACACAAGAATCATCAAAAACTGACTTCAAACCTACAATCCCAAATTTCAACAGTGGTATTGGGCATGAGACAAAAACCTAAGAACTTTTTTATTTCTCTCACGTTGTTGTATGTGTGTGAGAGTGTGTAATTTCTGCATGCATGTGTGTTTCGTAGATCTGCATTAGCTAGCTAGGCACTATGTAGGTTTTAATTTCTTGCATGTTAGACCAATCATGCAAGGCCATAGGCTTTCTACAATTCTGTCATATATATATATATATATATATGAAAAATTAAAATGAAGATGCTATCATTAATTTGTCGTTTGTATTAAAAAAAAAAAAAAAACTTATCTCTTCTTACATGTAATAGAAATCAGGGAAATGTTGTTTGTACTATCATGAATTCCTTGTACTTACCATGTAAGATGTTTATAGGGAGAATATTATTAAAGTCCCGTTTAAGAAAAGGTTGTAAAGGAATGGAATGAAATTTTTTTTGCTACGTAGATGTGTTTAGTTGGAACTCAAAAAGAAAATGGTGGGTGGATATGAAAAATTTTGTTTGGTTGGAAGAAAATGAGCTAAAAGACATTTTTGCCCCTGTTTAAAAATATTATTTAAAGGCCCTTGTTTTAAAAATATTATTTAAATGTCCATGTTTTCACTTTAGCCCCTCCAACCATATGCAATCCATGGGTAACTCATGATCATGAATTAAAAACGTGAAAGAAATAACTTTATTTCCCATGTTTTCTAATAATGTAACAAAGCAATAACCATGAAATACCCTCCAGTTGCTTTTTAGTCATACATGAATGAATGAAAACAACTTTAAACACATGTGTCTCATGGATGGCTCATGGTTACGCGTAACCAAATTTTTTTTACTCTAATCGTTACTTACCCATCACCTGCATGTTGTCACAGCCACTTTCTGTGGAATAATTTTACTAATGGGTATGTCATGGTTACAAGATAGTTATCTAACTTTACTCTCAATCGTTGCACACCCATCTTCCAAATCTGGTCAACACCGCTTGAAAACTCCCTTTAGTCACCTTGGGCTTCAAATACCGAATAATACTGCAATATAGCAGCACGATCCAGGTTGTGTTCACTTTATGGAGCCGAAATGAAAATGATTCCTATATACCAAAAATTGACTTTAAAATGGAGAAAATGGTTTAGTCTTTTATCTATAAACTCCTTTTGCAAGTGGAATTAAAATGGTCCTAAGCTACGTCTGTTTTTGTCTTTTTAATTTATAAAGTGGAAATGGATGGATACGAATGAATGGAATGATGAGAATTAGTAAGGGGTAACAGTGAGATGATAATCCTCTAGCACAATGGTTCAAGCTATCTTTACTGTAATTAATTTGGAAGGGTGCTAGTTTAACAAATTTGCCCATAACACACTTTGAGCTAACTTGAGTTAGGTGAATTAAATCTCTCACACCGGCAAGACTTAGTTTCTCTAACCGACACCCAATTCAAATCTCTAGCCAATAAAGAATCAAAGATATGCATTTTACTCATAATCCAATAACCAAGAAAATTATCACTAAATATTCGCAATAATCTCATTACACCATTGACCCAGGAAATATAAAGAGATTAAAGCTAATTATAGACCAATGTCAAATGCAAAATCAAAGATCCAGCAACTACAAATAATCATCTCAATACATATCCAAACATCACAAAGCTTAGCCTAAGACCTAAGAATCACCAAATAATGAAAGTATAAAAGATTGGAAGAACTGAGACTCCCCTTTGAAGCTCCAAGCTCAAGCCATCACCACTGCTCTAATTGATTTGTGAATCAGCCAGCCTAACCATTAAAATCGAAGCCACCTTCGGAATTGACGCCTCAGCCATGGAAGAAACACAATGAGGGAGTGAGATTGATGATGGAATGGTGGAGGTGGAAAAGAAATGGTGAAGACGATGGAATCAATGATGAGAAGGTGAAATAGGCAAACTAGAAGGGAGACTGGTCAAAGATGGCGATAGGGACGGTGGAAGGTGGAGATGGAGGAAGTGGCCGACTGGAAGGTGGAGATGTAGCCAAGAGATGAAGAAGATGAAGGAAGGTGAAAGGAATCGGTTCTCGTTCCCCTTGAAGCTCTTCTCCTAGAACTCTGCAATTTTCCGACCTAACTGAATAAGGAAAAACGTTGGAGTTTGGGTAGACTAAATTAGCATTTCTGAAATTTGTGGTATCAAATTGTCATTTCTAAACTTTGAGCCCTAAACAGCCATTTTCACATTTAATCTAATTTTTCATGAAACTGAAATTAAAAAAAAAATAAACCAACATCAAATCCTCTCAAAAATCAATGATTAAGAGTGATTACAATAATTATGACAATTTTACCCCTTTTATACTAATTCAATGCATTTACTCTTAATCCCAATTAATCACAATGAAGGCATTTTAAGTTCAATAATTATGACAAAATCCCCAAATAAAGTATGAAAATATATAATAAAATAGGGATTTGTCACCGCGTCCCTTGTGCGGAATATCACGGATTTAACCACATTCACCACATGGGTACTTCATGGTCAGACTATAAGCTGCCTAGATTTCCGCCCAGCCATAAAGTTCCCACCACCACCAACTACTCCGAATCAGCTCCAGCGGTCAATGGCCTCTTCGCTTAACTCAACATAAAAACCAAGGACCTCAAGTGCATTGCATTCAACACAAACAATAATAGAACAACCACAATGACAAAGAAGAAGCAACCTACATGTTCCTCGCGATTAATCAGATCAACAACGTCGCTAGAAAAAAGCCCCTCGCCCTCTCTATTCTTCACCACCTTCTGTTTTTCCAACTGCTGCAATGTAAATGGCTCTCAATGACTTCACCTTTTTTATATCCTGTCACCATCACATCATAGGCATTTCAATCCTTCGTTGATTTTCAGAGGTCCTGGAAAATGGGTTCCCACCATTGTTTGTAGGAATACATTTTCACTTAAATGCTGGAAAATGGGCACCAGAGGGAAAATATTTTTGGCAAAAAATGGCAAACCAAACGGCCGACACCAGTGATAAAATTGAATTTTTCCTTTCCCCCCCCTTTTCCTTGATCCAAACGTGCCCTAGGGTCCATACCAAGAAAAATAATATCAAAAAATGAAATGACGTTGACAAGTGATGAGCTACCATGAACAAGTAATTATGGGACTTGTTATGATATTATTTTAGTTATGACCTAAATGATTGATCGAACCATATTTTTATATGATTGTTCATGATTAAATTGGTATTTTTAATGTATTTTCTTGGACATTATTGCATGATTAAACACTAATTTAAGTTAGGGACATTTGTATTGAATTAAGTGAAATTAGGGTCAAAATGGTCCTACTTTATTAATTATTTATGCAAATGATTTCTTGGACTTTTGATGCTACATTGTGTTTAATCTTGTATTACAGGTGTTTTGGAAGAAAATTGAAGAATGTGGAAAAATGTCAATTGGGTCAAAATTAATATTTTTGAGGAATGGAGAAAATTACAAGAAAGGCCCCAACAATTTCTGGAAATTGGAAATTAAGGAGGAAAAGGAGCCAGAAATCAATTACAGAAAAGGACCCAAATATTTTGGAAATTACATTTCTGCCCCAAAAATATTTTGCCAATTCTCACTTTAGTCCCTCTCCAAAACTTTTTAAACTTTCACTTTAGTCCCTTAGTGAAACTCTGCGTTTTGAAATTTTAGGTTTTCCTTCTTCTTGATTCGTGAGATGTGAGCTGAGGGATAGGAGGATATTAAATACGAAAAAGACAGCGCCGCTACCGGGGAGATCATCGTCTTCAACACAGATCGACCTTCTTCTTCTTTCCTCTCCACGACCTTCCTCACCTCCGTCGCCGGCGACGTTCACCTCCATTCACTGTCGCCGGCGACTTCCTCCATAGCTTCGACCACGCCGATGAACTCCTCCTCCCTTAACCACCATTTCTTTCACCGGTGTAACAGAGACGCTGAGAACAATCCGAATTCATCAACGCCTTCAACCCTTCACTCTGATTCACGACTTGGGAGCTTCATCGTCTCCTTCATCATCACCTTCATAGCTCTTCACTCTCTCACAGCACACCTCCACCTAGCACACCAACGTCCTCACCATCGTTGGCTTCGTTGATTTTGGGGTTTCATTATCATGTTTCTATAAAAGTCGATCTGTACCTCAAATGCCTATGAGGATTTTGATTTTGCAGCTTGGGTTGGATTATCATAGGGCTATGAGTGGTTGATTGGCTTTGCTTCTTGGTGATGAGATTTGTTCTTGAGCTCAATGGACTTCATAGGGGAGTTATTCTATCATTTTATTAGTCTAGATTTATATATTTAGGTTGCCTAGTTTTAGGAATTATTGTGTATAAATTCTGGAACTGAGATTAATGTTTATTGTCTCTGTTAATTTGATAATTGTAGTTGAGATTGGATTTTGTAGTGTGAAAATTATATGTGTTTTAGTTTCTTGTGGTTGCAATGAGATTATATTAATTAGCGTGTTATTGTCTAGTTAATGTGATTGATTTGTGCCCTTTGAGGACTTATTATGTACTCAATTTCAAGAAGACTCATGTTGCATTATTCCAATTTTAATTGCACATCAAGTGGTTTTTAACAATTTCTCAAGAGGTAGTGGTTAGCTATGTTTGTAGGAGCTACTATTAATTGAGAATATTTGACTCAAGTGTTATCTTGAGGTTGATCTTAAGACTTGATGAATTTTAACTCCCATAATCTTTTATGAGCAATGATAGTCATTTCTTCATTACCAAGAACATTCATAATTCATATTTTCACTTCAATACCATTCCATTCACTCATTCACCATTTTATAAAGAAAATGCCAAAAATAATAGTTTAGCATTTAATTTAATTGCATTCTTATTTTAGTTTATTAATTTGAAAAGCCCAAACCAATTTTCCCCTTGTTTTAATTGAACTTGCATGGCATTTAGATTACTTAGGATTCAATAAAAGGCTCCTTGATCGAACCATATTTTTATATGATTTTTGATAATTAAATTAGGATTTTTAATGCATTTTGTCATAGTTATTGAGCTTAAAATGTGTTTCTTATGATAAATTGATATTAAGAGTAAATACATTAAATTTGGGCTAAAAAGAGCAAAATTGTCAAAAAAAAAATGTAATTACTCTTAATCATTGATTTTTCTGAGAATATTTCATGATAGATTAATTATTTTGGATTGTAGATGCTTAAAAAGATTAAATCAAATTTGAAAATTGAAATTTGGACTCAAGTTGTAAAACTTTCAATTTGGTCCCTCTACAAAACTTTTTAAAATGTTCAATTTGGTCCCTGCAGCAAAAACACAGTGTTTTGATTACTTAGGTTTTTTTTTTCTTCATCCAGGAGCCCAGGACCCGTGAGCTGTGGGGGAATGGAGAGGACCCGACAGAATTAAAGAGAAGGGAACCAGCGTCGCACAAGGGAGAGAGAAAGGGGAGCATCGTCTTTAGGAGGAGAGATTTGACTCTGTCGGGAGAAGGGAAGGCAAACCTGGTTGAACAGAATCGACCTTGAGCTATTCACGACTGGGGGGTTCTAATCGTCTTCACACTTGACGACCTAGAAAGCTATCATCATCATCATCGTGAAAAACGCAAAAGAGTCGGACCTTCACCGCCACTTTCGACCTTCCTACATCCATAACCCCACTGTCAAAAAAAATCATCCAGAGAGTAGCGACCTTCTTCTTCGTCTTTCCTCTTTCCACGACCTGGGACCTTCCCCATCACCGACTCCTACCTCCACTCTCATCACCTCCGTGCTCCGCCATTAACAAAGACAGAGCTGAGGGACCTGGAGATTAAATACACCAGTGAGTGCCGCATACAGAGGGAGGAGGGGGACGCGATTTTGACCTGCACGTTGGTTCTTCAAGACGATGACAGCATTCGACCTTCGATTCTGAGCTGTGGGCGAGAATCATCGATCTTCCTCATTCTCCTCAACACCTTCGAACACCACCGTGGTTCCTCTGTTTCTGATTCTTTTATTTCTCAGCCACGAAGCTTCTCTGAATTAGTGCTAATTTGTTATTTTAATCTGAGATTAATGGCTGGGTGTTTGAGTCAGAGAGCTATCATGTTTCTTGAAGCTACTTTCATGAGTGGCTAGGCAATTTTGTGCTCTTGGTGATAAATTAGAGATGGCTTGAGTTCACATGTGCTTACATAGGGGAGTTTATCTATCAATCTATTAGTCTAGAATTGTGCATTGAATTTGTTAAATTTTATATATGATTCTAAAACTAAGACTAATGGTAGTTATCTCTGTTAGTTTGATAATTGTAATTGAAATTGGATATTGTGGTTTGAAGATTATATATGTTTGAATTTCTTTGTGGTTGCAATGAAGCTATGTTGATTAACGTGGTATTGTCTAGTTAATGTAGTTGATTTGTACCCTTGAGGAGCTGGTTAGCACTCCAATTTAAGAAGACTCATATTGCATTATTCCAATTTCAATTGCACATTAAGTGGTTTCTAACAATATCTCAATAGGTAATAGTTAGCTACGGTAGTAGGAGCTACTATTAATTGAGAATATTGGACTCAAGTGGTATCTTGAGGTTTTTCTTATTAAGACTTAATGAAGTTTTGACTCCCATATTTCTTTTGAACGAGGATAGCTATTTTCTTCATTCCCAAGAGCATTTAATCATTAAATCCTTTTTTTAATCCAAATTATTCTTCATTATTTTCTAAAAAATACCAAACAGAATTGAAATAGTTTCTTTATATTTTTATAAATTTTATTTTAGAGAAAACCAATTACAAAACCCTTTTTCTAACCATGTTTTTAGCACTTAGTTTAACATAGGAATTCAAAATAAATTGGCTCCTTGATAAGAGAACGATCCCGAGTTGTTTGCACTATATTGCATGTTAATTCGTGGTAAATTGTGATTTGACCCTGAGGCGACTAAGGTTTTTTGTCAAATCACTCCTCGAGAGAGAGAACGATCCTAGGGTTGATTATACGCAATCTTTAGTTTATTTTTTATTGTGGACCCCAAGGCTAAAGACAAAAAGGCCCTCATCAATGATAGTCTCCCAAGTTTTATATTTGGATCAATCACTCTTTTATCATCACCAAAATATATATAGCCTCTTTATCCATGCAAAAATATACAATCAATATGTGTGTATGTGTGTGTGTATATATATTAGTTTTATTAATAAAAAAAAATTAAAAATTAAATTTCTTACTTTATTCGCTTTTAATTATAATTCAGCAGAGATAGAAAAGGTGTATAGATATAAAGGTAATAATTAAAGTTCTTAAATAATCAATTCAGAGTCCTCCCGTATGAGAAGGGTATGATTTTCATTAAAACAACAAAATTGAGAGGTGAACAAAACTAATTAATCAGTTGATATTCTCACGAGGTGAACAACACTTGTTTGCTTTATCTGGAATTAATGCGAACTCTTTTGTGGTTCCACGTACTCTTTTCTCGTCAACACCATTTAGCATTTTGGCCCCTCCTATTAATTTTATCTATGCATTACCAATCACCACCGCCATCGTTATGGTTTAAAATTATGTATATTTAACTTGTAAGATTAACAGCCTTAACTTAATACTGGGCAAAAAAAAAAAACAGCCTTAATAATTTGGAAGGACTACATTCAAAAAATTCAGTTTTGTAGGAAATTATTTTTTGAAGAACTTGAAATTATAACTGGAATTCTTATTTATAACTTCAAGAAAAGTCTAGCCGAAAGAATATTCTTCCTTTTAAATTTTATCAAAAATTACGGCTATCAACTTAACATCATTGCTTTTTAATTTTTCCGAAAACTTTTCAGTAAGCCATCACAAGCTTCCCTAGACGTAAATAAAACATCATTGTTTTTTTCCCAACGGCTACCTCCAATCCTTAATATAAAAACTAGTTAATTAGAGGTTGGATTTGGTTATAAATATGAGACTTCAATTCAATTAAGTTTGTTTCCCAAATTTATAATTTTTCCCAGAGTGTCATTGTTGATTACTCACATTAAGAAATTTCCATCCAGGGTAGTCATGATGAAGTTGTCTTTTTAGGAAAATCAATTTATATTTGTTACAAATAACTAATATATCTAATTTTCTTAATGTATCTATATTTGTTATCTTCTCTCATATTGTAAATTTTAGGGATCCTTTCTAGGAATATGTAGCGGCCTATGGTGTGATGTTGAAAGGTAGATTCCTTGAGATTGGTTTAATTAATGTCCAAATCACTCAATTTGTTGCCTTATATATAGTTTCGAAGTGCGCTTCAAAACGACAAAAGGAATCACGAGAACGACAGTTTGCAGAAGTGTAAGAGCTGAATCCCCCTCTCCATGTGCATCCATGCAACTTGCACGACAAAGCGTCCTTTGCGTTTCTAATTTAACATAGCATAACCCTTGGAAGTACCCTCTTCTTCTGCGCAGCCTCAGAGAGAAGTATCAAGAAACTATATAAATATATATAACCTCACGTGCAATGACCCAAAAACAAATCCTCACGTGATAAATTAAAGCTTGCCTAAATACTAGTATTTCTCTTCTCAAATATTTACCTAATAAAACATAAAATATATTTTTCATCACTAATTCAAACAGTCATGCCTGAGATTAATTGGGTCTTATCTTCACCTCTGTGTGTAGTGATTTGAGCCTCTTGTTGCAAAATTCACTTAAAAAAGAAGACTTTAAGCAACAACTCTAAAAACTTGTGGTCCTCGCTCTTTCGTTGTTTTTTTTATATATCATCAGTTCACTTTAGACTTAAAACTAATCTCTTTCAAGCTTTAGAGTGTAAAGGGTTTTCACCTCTCTCAATAAATTACTTTTGGAGATTCGAATTGTTGTTCTCTTTCTTAATTACAGGGATGAGGTTTGTAATATCCTGAATTTTGAGCCTAGAGACTTGGGAATAAGCCTATAAAAAGCATGTGACTAAGCCCAGTTCGAGCAAAGTCCCAAGAATGTCGAGGGATAGGAAGTCTCTCAGGGGACTAAGTAACTCGGCTATACAGGTTAGTGGACTTAGTATGTATAAGCCGTGGAATTAAAGTGCCAACGAAAAAGAGGCACAGAAAACCTATACGGTGTAAATCCGATTAGAAAAGATGCCACCCAACTATGTCCTGAGGTATAGGACAATTAGTTGAGCGAAAATATGTCAGTATAAGTAAGTATAAGGCATTTTCAGGGCAGTCGGGTATGCCCTACGTTTTTTAGAAAACATCGGTATGTGGCATCGTTTGTCGAGTCTCAATATTCGTGTCGCAATCCCAAGTAAAACTCGAGCAAGTAAAAAGATACTTTTGTTGGTCAAATGGAAATGTGACACGTGTCCTCTCATTATGACATAGCTTTTAAGTCATCGCCACAAGATCATGACACATGTTCCGTCATCATGACAAGGCATAAAGCTACTTTTATGTTGGTCCAATGGAAAGAGGACAAGTGGCCCGACAAGTGGCGCGTTCTGGACTACACACGTGGCGCATTCTATATATATGTCTTTCCCCTCATTTGTCTTTAGGCCATTCTTGGCCAAAGCATAGAAAAGAGAAGAGAAAGAGAGAGAAAATGAAATAGAGAGAGAAAGGAAAAGAGGAAGGAGGAGCTAGAGGAGAGAAAAAAAATCTAGGGCCGATTTCGCCTCCGATTTAGTGTTTCTAGCTCCGAGACCTTCACTAAAGTTGTTCCTCTCTATGAGAGCAACATTTGTATGATTTTGGAATCTTGATCTAGGGTGTTTGGTGTCGTCTACATGGTGGAGGTGCTGCCAGATCTCCAAACCGATCACCGAATCAAGTCTTGACTAAAAATACAAGGGAGTTTAAGGAGGAAGGATTTCAAATAAAAGCTAAGATCAAGGACAAGGAGTATCGTTGTCCCAAGCTTTAAGGAATTTTGGTAGTTGATTGTCAGTCTAAGAATTTACCAGGTAGTAACCTTAACCTCATATACCTTGTATGTGTCTTGTATGTATGCTTTACCATGGCTATTGTATGCATTTGGTTGTGGTATATTTCCAAGCGCTGTGGAACCGGAACATGTCTGGTGCACGATAGGTTGGCTGTGTGCCATACCTTGCAGTCTGTGATGTGTGTTATTTTGCGTGCCCCGAGGACCTTGATGTGTGTTGTGCTCTGCAGTCTATGCTATGAACTAGTATGACTGTTGTTCCGAGTGTCGGGTGCATGGTGGGCCGTGCTTTGAGCCGTGCCTTGCAATTGTGTTGTGTGCTATTTGGACTGCGTGCCCCGAGTGATTTGCTATATGCATGATACTAGATGCTATGGTTTGTGTTTATTTATGGTTTCCTTACATACTTTGTATATGAGATTAACGGTTACTCTGGGATCCTTTGTTATTTCAGCCTCTGTTGCTATCTGTATGTTGTATAGTTTATTGGATGTAACTCCCAGTGGATATTAGCAAATGGAGGTATTGGACCGGTTCCAGATTATTCAGAGGATTGTTGTGGAAATTTTATGTAATTATGTCTTGAATTTTGTAACCAAGATTTGTAATTTATTATTAGTATACTACGCCCAAAACCGTCTTGACACTGCGCTACGCTACAATGATCTAATGTATGATGGTGTTAAGTAATATTTTTAAGAAGTAGAGAAGTATCACACTACCCGCCACCTGAAAAGGTGAGGCCGGTAGGGGTGTAATAGTTTTGGTATCAAAGCATGGTTTAGGCAATATCAAAGTAGTGTACTGATATGATCTTGGTTATGTGGAGAAAGAGTAGTAGTAATATAAACCCTAAGGAAGAGGGTTCAGACTCCCGTGAGTGAGGTTCTAGGGATAAATGAGATAAGCACAGAGTATAGATTCTGTTACTAACTCTAGGGTTTCTGATATTGAGATAGGATATGATTTAGATCCTTAGATCTTATTGGAACTTTGAGGTTAAGCGAGTGATGAATGATATTTATGTCATGTTTTCCCTATGCGTTTTGACCATTTTAAACGCTGAATCTAAGCTTTATTGTTTCCTATATGTTAGAATACCTGAGAATTCATACACATAGGGAATAGGGGATAGATCCTATAAATTACTGCATTCATGTCATTATCCTGCGCATGTGCATAAGAAAAAGACCACTTTATGGTTTTGTAGTGAAAGCGCGTAAGGAAGCTAATACAATGCTATAGCATAGTAAATGTCCACATCTATGCCAGCAACACAATGCGACCTCTATGCTATAGCATCGTAAAAGATGCTGACTTATGCGCTGTGTTATTTTTACCTTTCCTCACGAGTTTTTAGGAAATTAAGAGAGATCACCCAGGCACACATGAAGATGGTGATTGACTCGAGCCGAATCTAGAAGATGCGGAAGAATCGAAAGAAAGATCTGAAGAATCCCGTGATATTGAAAGAAAGATCAATCAACCGAATCTAGGATCTTGGACCTGACAGATTTGGAAGGCCCAACTCACGGGACGTGCGGCCAAGGAAACCTAACTATAAGAGGAAAGCGCGGCAAAACCTAAAAGGGAGTCGGAAGCCACAAGAGGAAGCAGTCAACTAATCCCTATCTGACTGAAACTCACATTGAAGGAACAAGAGAGAAGACAAACCGAGAGGACAGTAGACCAGACCAAGTTCTTCCTTAGAGCAAGACGAAACGTAGAAGACATGGAGACGTCGCGTGACAGGACGCCTCTTACGTCATCAACCTTTCGACGAGCTTCTTGTTTTCTTTGTTATTTTTAATTTTTTTTAATTATGTTATGGGCTGTTCTACAGTACTATGCGCTATGTGTCCCTCATCAGTCATGAACTAAATTCCCTTTGGCTGAGTGAGGATGGATTCCTAAGTTGTAGAATGAACCTAGTTTGTTAGTTCTTCATTTAATAAATCCAGTTTGTTTAACAGTTCTTTAATTCATAGTCGATTAGCAGACGCTAAGGGTTATCTTAATGGTCTTTACAGCCCTAGAAGGGAGTCAGGGTTAGACCTCTGTTAAGCAGTGCTTCCTGGGTGAGCCCGTGCACGGCTTGACCTAAAATTGTAGATGCTAGGAATGGATTTACCGCTCATAACCAGAACACCTAGAGCTAATCAGATAGATTAAACTTGAAACCGCCATAAGAATATGGGAGAGTAGAGCGAAGACTGTATTTACAGGATTGCAGAAGCTTCTGTATAGGATAGTGGTGGGTTAACTAGATAACGTTGTGATCGAACCATATTTTTATATGATTTTTTATAATAAAATTTGGTTTCTTAATACATTTTATCATAGTTATTGAGCTTAAAATGTCTTTCTTATGATAAATTGAGATTAAGAGTAAATACATTAAATTAGGATTAAAAAGGGAAAAATTGTCAAATAAATTGTAATTACTCTTAATCATTGATTTTTTTGAGAATATTTGATGTTAGATTAATTATTTTGGATTGTAGATGCCTGAAAAGATTATATCAAATTTGAAAATAAAAGTTTGAACCCAAGTTGCAAAAGTTTTAGTTTAGTCACTTTTGAAATACTTTTGAAAGTTTCACTTAGGTCCCTACTTCAAACTGTGTTTTGACCCTTAGGTCAGATTTGAGGAAACACGCAGGGGGGAGCTGGGAGAAAAAAATGAGACCCGACAATGACCCGATGAGCGAGGGAGATTAAATACATCCATCGCCGCGAACAGAACCCCTTCTTCATCATCGACCCTTGGACCTTCGGACCTTCACCCTTGGACGATTTTCGACTCACCTTTGCCCTTTATCTTCTTTCTCGCCGGCGACGTCACCCTCCACCACGGTCACCGGCAAGCGTTCCTCCATCAACCAGCGGCAACGTCTCCATCTTCGGCGGATTGAACAAGTCTAATAGATCTAAGAATAGTGAGCGTCGCGACAATTAATGAGGATCCAGACCTTGAATCCTTCCTTCCTTCCTCCACCTTGCTTCACTCTCAACCTCACCAATACTCTGCCATCTTCATCATAAAATCTCTCCCCTGTTCATTGTTTTCAAGGCCGTTGAGTTGAAGCTAGTTGGAGCAGAATCTAAAATCATGTGTGGCTGATCCTTTGTCTCTTGGAGATAGATTATGTGGCTGGAATTTCAGAGCTTAAAATAGGGGAGTTTATTTGTTCAATCTATTTTCTCTAATTACATTTTAATTTCCTAGTTTTAGGAATATTTGTTGTATTTGTTGAGACTTAGTTTACCCGGTTGGATAACTTTGTGGATTGAACCTTGTGATTGGATTGAATTTTAGTAGCTTGTTGGATTTATACATTTGTATTTCCTAATTGATTCAATGATATTGTGCTTTCTACATGGTATTGTTAGATAATATAATTGAATTGGATTAATTGAGTGGCGTGGTATCGCATTCATATCCAGAGGAAGCAAGTTGCATTAATTTAATCCTAATCACACACTAAGTGGTTTTAAACAATATCTTAAGAGGTTGTAGTTAGCTACGGTAGTAAGAGCTACTATTAATTGAGAATATTGGACTCAAGTGGTATCTTGGGGTTTTTCATCTAGACTTAGTGAAAATTTACTCCTATATTTAATTGAACTATAATAGTCACTATTTCATTTCCAAGAGCATCCATTATACATTTCATACGCCATTCCATTTTATTAAAAATACAAAAAAAAATAGTTTAGCATTTAATTAAAGGGTTTTATGTTTCTTATGCGCGGGAGAAGACTACTTCTTATGCAACAGTGAAACGGTGTCGTTTTAAATATAAACCCTGTTTTAATACTTTTATTCCTTTTGGGTGTTCTTCGCTTCGACCATGATCGGCAAATATTGATTGGCTATGCGGCGATAATCTCGCTTGCGGTGAGAAGTTTGAATAAGCACAGATTACGAGCCATTTGACAATTCAAGCGAGAGATTAAGGTTTTAGGTTTTGGACTGAATGCGCGACTATTGTTATAATTTTTGTGGTTGGATGCATTCACAAGAGCGTAGAGGAATTCATAGATCGGACACGCGGGTAGTGCCGGATCTTTATTTGTTTCTAAGAAGGCTTACCCGTAGAAAAAAAGACGTATTAAGTAAACCTTAGTTATATTATTTTCTTGCCAATCTTTAGACTTTCACATATATGACATACAATTTCATTTTATTTTCTATGTAGTCCATACGATGTTGAGGACGTTTTTACTTTCTCTCTTTAACAGTAATTTAATAGACTATGTAAATCTGATATTCTTATATAACATGTCTTCAGCAAATTATTATGCTGAAATATCTTCTGAATACATCTCATCAGTGGTCCCTATCCCATAGACTTTGCAGATTACGTGCTTAGTGGTGGCTTAATACTATGGTTCGTGTTTGTATGTTCCTTGACACATGGAAGTGATAAACAAGCCTGTTTTTCATTTTTCAGATATTTTTAACTGATGCTTTGAAAATCCTTGTACTTTAAACCTTTCAATCAGCAGTATTTTAATATGGCCATTCTTATTCTAAAGGAGCAATGTTTTCAATATGGTTTAATATAGTAAAGATCTGCTTACGCCTTTGCTTTAGGTGCTGCTCTGTCAAATTACCTTGCTCTCCAAGATATATAGTAAAACAAAAATGAGGACAGTAACATTTTGGTCACTTCGGGCTGCGTCTTTCGATTACTCAAGTTTTTCTTGCCATTACTTTCAAAATTCAAGTATGATAAAAATACTATGAAAAAAGCTGGACGATCTAAAGATGACTAAGAGTCCCTTGTGCATTGTAGGTGGCAGACAACCACTACAGGCCTGATCTCAAGAAGGCAGCCCTTGCAAGGTTGAGTGATGTTCATAGGAGCATCAAAGTTGCCAAGTCTGGTGTTAAGAAGAGGAAGCCCTTGCAACGAATTGAGATTTTTCTCCATGATGGATCACTCTCAAATTATAACTATTGAAGATATTGACATGAGTAAAAGTTTAGTACGTGTAGAAGATATTGTTGATTTGGAAAAAAAATACGGCTGAATTTAGAGAAGACGATCTTAGTGAAATCATGGCAAACAAAGATGGTGAATGTGGGGAAGATAATGCACATGAAATTGTGGGAGGTGTTGATACTGAATTAAGCAAGACCCCTATTTTAACTAGAGTTTTTGAGACATCAGAAGAAGCTTATGCTTTTTATAATGCTTACGCAAAAGATAAGGGGTTCGGAATACGTAAGCAATACCATCACAAGAGTACAATTACAAAACAACCATATAGGTGGAATTATGTGTGCTCGAAGCAAGGTGTGAAGAGACTAGATGATAAAAGAATTGATGTTGACAATGTCAAAAGGCAAAGGGAAACAAGGACTAATTGTTTGGCGATGTTACAAGTAAAGTTGGTGGATGACCTATGGAAAGTGGAGAAGCTCAATGATACACACAATCATCCATTGATTAACACTCCAACAAAGGTGAAGAAGTTCCTTTCTCAGAATGAATTGAGACGCTCGGATTTGACAAAATCTGTTGTTTCTAAGCTTTATCAAGAGGGTTTAACATCTTCAAAAATTTCAAAGGTTGTGAGCGCTATGAATAAAGAGTTTGATCTTACTCCAGTTCAAATCAACAATATTATATCCAGCCAGAGAAAGAATAATGTGGGGCGAGAATGTCAGGGCATCATCAAACACTTTCAAAGAAAGTCCATGGTTGATGGAGCATTTTATTTTGATATGGATTTAGCAGAAGATGGAACATTAAGAAGCGTATTCTGGGCAGATGGTAGGTCAAGAGCTGCATATGCTCATTTTGGTGAAGTCCTTGTCTTTGATGTGACTTATAAAACAAACAAGTTCAAGTTTCCTTTTGCTCCTTTTGTGGGGGTTAATCACCATGGACAAACAATTTTATTTGCTGCTGCTTTATTAGAAGATGAAACGGAGGCAACATTTACATGGTTGTTTGAACAATTTCGGACATGTATGTTTGACAAGTCTCCTGTTGCTATTATCACTGATCAAGATAAAGCTATGGGAAAAGCAATTGCCAAGATATTTCCAGGAGCACGACATCGTTTTTGTGCTTGGCATATAAAGAAACATGTTATGGAGCATAGTCAAGCACTACGTGCATAATTTAAAGATAGTTTTGATGTTGACTTCCGTGCGTGGTACAAAAGTCAAAACATTGATGAGTTTGAAGGCAAATGGGAAGTATTGAGGACTACATATGATATTAAAACAAATAGTTGGTTGGCTAACATGTATGCTTCACGTCATCATTGGGCAAAGGCATACTTGAAAGATACATTTTTTGCAGGAATGACCACAAGTGGCCGAAGTGAGAGCATCAATGCATTTTTTGATGGATATGTCAACTCTAACACAATGTTAAATGATTTTTGCATCCAGTATGACAAAGCAATCAAATCTAGGAGGGATGCGGAGGAAGATGAGGATTTCAAAACTAGAAATACAAAAGCAGTTTTGGAGACTAATCATCCTATTGAAGCAATAGGCGGAGAACGGTACACAAGAAAATTATTTCAAATTTTCAAAAAGGAGTGGAAGGCTGCCATACTTGATTATTTTCATGAAAAAATTGCAACGAGAGGAAAACCTTATTACGTACCGGGTGGGATCTCCTGAAGTTGATAAAGAATGGTGGGCAATTGTTGAGTACCATTTGACAAAAGCTTCACAAACTCAATGTTCTTGTGCAAAGTTTGAGACTATGGGGATTTTGTGTAAACATATTCTACACATTATGAAGAAGAAACAAATAATGACCCTTCCCGAAAAATATATCTTGTCTAGATGGACCATGAATGTAAGCTATAAGGCTGAAAATCTTGTATCCATTCATGGTGAAACAAATCCTAATGAAATTAGTGCATTGTCTTTGTGGTCGATTCATTCGAAGTGCACTATGGCTATTTCTGAAGCAAAAGATTCTATTTGTGAGATTAAAAGGTTTGATGCTATAGTTGCTGAATTTTTGCAGCAACAATTGGAAAGAAAAAGAAAGAGAGGTGAAGATGAACTAGTTACCCAAACGATTTCACAAGCTTCACTCATTAATGATGTGCGTGATCCTACTCAACCAGTCAAAACTAAAGGGCGTCCAAAGGTTGCTTCAAGAATAAAATCAAGCATAGAGTTGTCGATAAAGCAACAAAAAACTTGCAGTTATTGTCAAGGGAAGGGTCACAATAAAACAGGTTGTCAGATGCTAAAGGTACTCGTTTCTAAATTTTCTATTTATGTTTGTGATTTCCTTTTTAAACTTGATGAAAATTTTGTGAAGTTTCATTTGTAGATGGAAGTTGCAAGAGAGAAGCAAAAAGAATAGTAGCGATTGCACATATTTTCATGGTTTTATTTCAGTAAGAACTTATTTTTGATGCACCATTTTCATGATTATATTGTTGAGTATAACATTTCAAAGTATGTTTGTACTTAAATACTTAATTCTTTTTTACTTATTTTTTAGGAAATTTTTTGGGGCACTTAAGGTTTCATTTGTACATGGACAAGTTGTAACATCCCATTTTCAAAAGCAGTATAATTTTTTTTTTCATCAGAGTAGAGCATCGGAGCAATTGAGTAACTGATACATTTATTCAAATTGCCGTAAGTCTGGATGATTTACGAAGCGGTACATTGACCGAGAGTTTTCAAAATGAATAACACCCGAAGAAAGTCTTGGCCCGGGTCTCTCTGTGCGGCTGCTCGCCTTTATCCTCGGTTCTCGGTTCTCCCGAACCCGACGCTATGATAAGAGCGAGATCCAATTGCAATTTGGATCTCGAGGTAACTTAACCTCATGCTTAAATACGACTACATATACACGACACGGCAATCAATACAACAGTCCACAACAGATGTATGATTAAAAATACATAACCACGTATGTAAGATAATAACCACGTATGTAACATAACCACGTATGATACGGCAATAATAACCTCGTATGTGACATAACCACGTATGTGACATAACCGTGTATATAACATAACCACGTATGCTACAACAACAAACGAAACACAACAAACATATATAATCATACAATAACCATCGAGTTAGTGTTACGACGTGAACGTACCTTTTTGGCGGTACAACGGAACTTTTACGGAAAAACGTGAAATTCGACGGCGGAAAAAAAATGGTATGACGGCGGCACAACAGCAGCTGATCGGCAATGGTACGATTATCTCGGATATCCTATAAGGATAATATTTAACAACTTTTAGCAGCATAACAGGCATTTTAGGTACAAATTACCATTTTGCCCCCGAACCCCTAATCGGCGGAATTTCGCCAGAACTTCGTTACTTTGACCGTATTCCATTTCAAAATTATCCCCACTATGTTTTTACCTCGTCAGGCATCTTTCAATGCAATGAGGCATAAAAACAAGCATAGGAATATATTCTTAAACTTCCTAGATCAAAACAACAGGTTCTACTATAACTACCTCGAAAGAACTACGGAAACTAAAAACTAAGGACAAGAACTTACTCGGAGCTAAGGCACAATTTTTCCAGAGCTTCTCTCTCTAGAACCTCTCTCTAGGATCTGAATTTTGCTGTGAAGAATGAGAGCAAGAGAGCTTGCTATTTATAGAGAAAAATAGGGACAAGGTGGGAATTTCCAAAAGTCTTCGAAATGATTCGCCGTTGGATCTAGGGTTTTGTAAGATGGAATCTTGGCCATCCATGGTCTTGGTCGACATCTAGGGCCCAAAAGTCAAAGAATGAGTTGTCATCCAATGATGACTCTTTGCTTTATGGCCTCCGGTCCGATAAAGCTACCGATCGGTGTCCGTTTCGCGATTTCGCGAAACTCAAAAATCCGGGCATGCAACTTTGAAGATCTTTTCATCCTCTCTCTTATTATCTATTTTGATCCTCTTTTTGATCATATCCAGGTATTCTCCGGTGCGTCGGAAGATATTCGGACAAACGCGCCGATTCTGAAATCGCTTAGATAGAACCAACTTCCGGACAACAATTCACCAATCGTAAAACGTCCGGTTGTTGTCTAACTTAATCCTGTGTTTGAAAATACACAATTGTTTCTATAGGTTCTCACTTTGCCTATCTGACTCCACTCTATCTGATCAACTTTTCGTCTTATTTGAAATTAGGGTTTTCGGTTGCGGAATCGACGTCTGGTAAATTCTTTCTTCGTGTAGAATTTCACTTGTACTTAATTTGATCAGTCTGAAAAGACTTTTACCTCTGGTTTACCTGTAGAATTTATTTCTAACTTTTCCCCGTACGCCTATAAGGCGACTCACCGCATTATATTATTATTTTATTCTAATTACCATTTTAATTATTTAAACAATTCTTTTTAATTAAAAATACTTAGAATTTCGGCCCCCTCTTTTAAAAATTCAGATTTATTTATTTTTCTATAATTTTTTCCATTTTTTAAAAATATAATATTTTTTACCAAAAATTCCCGTTTTACCACTGCGCCTTCGTTAGGGCTTAATCGGACCTAATTTCTTCGTTTAGTGATCTTTTTAGGATCAGGTTTCTTCATATATTTATCTTTACCAATTTTACAGTATATTGTTATCTTGCAAACTTTTATACTTGACATTGTCATTTTATATCCTATGTAAAATATTAACAATGTTTACCCCATCAAAGTTACTTTATGGTTCAAAATGCTTTTTAAACTTTTCTTCATGTTATTTCCTCTGAAATAATTTATTAAATTCTCATAATTAGGGATAACACTTCCATATTTTTCTCATAATTTTTCATGATCTTTCAGTATTTATCATAATATTTTTAGACCTGTTTTTATCACCATTATATCATTTTTAGTCATTCTTGTTCATCGATTTTCCTCGTAACTTTTTTGCCAATTTACTCTATAATTATAACAATTTTCTATAACATTTTTAAGCTCATGATTTTGCTTTATCAAAATATTCGTTAATTTCCTTTATCTCAAAACTTCCGATTTACTAAAATCCGGTATTACATTTCTCCCCCTTAAATAAAATTTCGCCCTCGAAATTTGATCTACACCAATTTAGACTCTGTACTAACTACACTTCGGACTTATTCGCTCCTTAGCAACCACGTGCAAAACTCTCGCCTCTCCTTAGCAACCACGTGCGTGACGACAAAAGATACTTGACCTCTAGTTTTACGCACCGCATCTCTGCGCATGCAACCGACTCCACGACTTATTCGCTCCGAACTTTTCTCTATATGTCGACCGCTCCACTTGATGATCGAGAATTTACTCGGGTTTGACTTGTCAAGATCTTGTCATTTTGTACTTTGATATTTAGTATTCTCCGTGGCACCCATATACCCAGGTCAATACCGGATATCAAAATGTCTCCATGACGCCCATACATCATGGTAACACAAGATACCTTAAATGTTTCCATGACGCCCATACACCATGACAACACAAGATACCTCCTACTCAATGACACGATCGCGATCGGATAGTAGTAACTATGAGATATGCATCGGAAACTAAAATTTTCGCGGCAAGTAAGACAACTATTTATCAAACCATAGGGGATTTATTTTACCCCGTACTCGGGTGTAGTTTTTCGAACACGGGACTTTTCATCCATTAAAACACGGGACTTCTTGTCCCTTCCCGAGTTTCTTTCAACTCAAAGGTACTTCAAACACTTGTGTTAGCGGTACAATTCTATACAATACTCACTAACTCTAGGTCTTACATCAATTAGTTCAACTTGAGAGGCTTCAATAGGCGAGAGCGTAAGTCATCACGCTCATCTGCTATGACAAGACATATCCCGACCCATACCTAATGGCACCACGACCATCTACTTGGATCCGGGACAACCAACTCTTGGTGCTATGACCAACTTCGTTCTCGATCTATGCAAGCTCGTCTCGATGCGTGTTCTACGCAATGATTTAAGTTTTACTCTTTAAGCTTTATCAATGGTTATGAGAAAATTTCGGTATGAATCTGCGGTACTATCCCGCTAGATCCGAAAACTAAATATCTATGTTACTATCTTCGGAAGATTGCTATTCCTTGATGTACAGGCTGAAATGGTGTTCCGAGCATACGTCAACCATTGACAAAACGTAGGAATTACATAACTGAGTAAATCGTAGATCATGGGAAGTGGGTATGTGTTCATGATAGTCATTTTGTCCATCCTGTGATGGTTGATACAAAGTCACAACTCTTGTACTTTGTTCGGTATCATTTGATACGGCGTTTTAGATGTTGATCCTATGCTAGGTATTAATGTCATAGTGAATTTTGAGAATGTCGTCGATGTTTGTGAACGAGTTTTTGAACGAGATATATATTCGATTTGGAATTCGCAGACATGATTACATAAGCAAAATAGTTCACACCCAATGGTGTAGCTACTATTGGATCGTAAGGTAATACATATACGTATGCATCCCAAAATGATTCGCATATTCATCTCGATATAACGAGTGATTAGTACCCGTGTCGTACAACACCTAAGGTAGGTTCCTATCGAGAGATAGTTATGCGGATCCTCTCCTGGAGATTATTCGACCTCGTTAGTTGTCAAAGCGAAAACCCGGCTGGGTTTTGTGGCCTTATCCCCGTAGTCCTTTGAGGACGGTTCGTGTATAAGTGCCCCGGCCCGACACTTGTAGCATATCTGCTCCCCGCACGGTTGGTTCCTGGGTGGTTCGTTTTGCATTTTGGACATGGTCGGGGTCCGGGCATTCCCCGGGTTGTTCTCGTTGCTCGGATCGGTATGGCATCTTGCCTCCCCTTGAGGTTATTCCATGGTGTCGCCCTCTTCTCGCGAGGAACTTCCGCGGCTCAACCCGTCACGACTTGCACCGCTTTGCGGTTGTCGATTCTTGATGTGCGTAGTTCCGTTATGTTACGTTCGATCAACCGGCATGACTCCACCGCTTGGATCAATTTTGGGAACTGTTGGGATACCAGCTTTTCCCTTATTTCGTACTTTAGCCCGTCTACCATCCCGCTTTGCCTTCCGGCTCTCGTCAACGTTACGTTTCGAGATATGAAGAATATCGAGACAGTTGGTAAACCGGGCGAAGTAGTCATCGAATGACTCCTCGTGACTTTGTCGAATATGGAGGAATTCGACTCCTTGATAACTTGTACCGAAGGAGGAAAATATTGTTCGTTGAACTTCTCCGAAATTTCTCCCAAGTCACGGGACAATAACGGATTTGCAATGTTACTTGCAATGCTTTTCCACCATCGGTCTGCATCCCCTTCCGGCTTATAGGCGCAAGTTGGGCTTTTCGGTTTTCCGGACAATCCATCACTTCGAAGATCTTGTCCAGTCTCATAAGCCAGTCTTCAGCCGAATCTAGCTTACCACGAAAAACTGGAGGTTTGAGCTTGCAGAATTGGGTGACCCATTGCTGCGTGGTCTCAACCACTCTGTTGGGTCGAGGTAGCACTGCTATTGCCCTATTACGTCGAGGGTGTCGAGATCTATCGACTCCTCGGTTTCACGTTCATCATCGGGTTCGGTTTCATCTTCTTCCTCGGCGTTACATCGTTCCTCATTGGCTCGGTCACCTTCCTTCTCTCTCTCCCGCTCGGCAAAAAGGAGTTCATCAATAAGAGCCCTTTGTTCTTGCAACATCCCCCGCATTTCTTGCAACTCATTTCGCTCACGGTTGCTGCGGTCCTTGTCGTTCGGGTTCGTGTGCGGTATTGGTATTATTCGTGGGCATGCGCTTCCTACCTCTACCTCTCGCCTCGGCCTCGCCTCGGCCTGGGAGCTCCGGCTCCTCTTAAATTAGCCATGTCTCACTCTTTTTCCTTCATTAGGGAAAACGTTAGATTTTTTAAAAAAAAACAATGGTTACTCTATCGCGAGACTTTATCACACTAGTACTACGAACGAGACACTCGTACTATTTCCCCTCGTTCGGGGTTTCGTTGGTTCTTTCCACGAAAACTAATAGAACTTCTCAACATGGTTCAAATACCACATGAATATATCTTTGTCGGTCTCCAAGTTTCGTCCGGCGTGGCCTCGTCACGAGTTTCATCCGATGTGGCCCGGCTCCACATATAAGCTGCGGGTTAGGGTGAAGTTACCGTCCGGTACAAGCGGCGATTATCGAATTATCGGGATTATTAGAGGGCGATATTAGTACTTGACAATGGATTTGCGGATTACAGGTTAGAGTGATGCACCGACAAAGGGTGGTACACCGGTTCAAGATGGTATACCGGTTCAAACGGTACACCGACCTAGGGCTACCTCGGTACTCATTTTCAAAACACGCTCAAAGTTTAAAGGCTGATTTGAACATAACTCCGTTAACCGAATGCAGAATGGCCGATAAGTGTCTATCATGGGGACCTCGCCAACTCTATGGCGGCCGATTGGCCACGCCCACATAGACTAGCCTTAACGTCCTACCATACTTTTTGTCCGTAATAACATAGTCATATCAATGCCGGGACTAATGCTTCCGATACCAAACGTAACATCCCATTTTCAAAAGCGATATAATTTTTTTTTTTCATCGAGTAGAGCATCGGAGCAATTGAGTAACGATACATTTATTCAAATTGCCGTAAGTCACGGATGATTTGAAAGCGGTACATTGACCGAGTTTTCAAAATGAATAACACCCGAAGAAAGTCTTCAGGGTCTCTGTGCGGCTCGCTCGCCTTTATCCTCGGTTCTCGGTTCTCCGAACCTCGACGCTATGATAAGAGGGCGAGATCCAATTGCAATTTGGATCTCGGGTAACAGTTAACCTCATGCTTAAATACGACTACATATACACGATAAAGGCGGCAATCAATACAACAGTCCACAACAGATGTATGATTAAAAATACATAACCACGTATGTAAGATAATAACCACGTATGTAACATAACCACGTATGATACGGCAATAATAACCTCGTATGTGACATAACCACGTATGTGACATAACCGTGTATATAACATAACCACGTATGCTACAACAACAAACGAACACAACAAACATATATAATCATACAATAACCATCGAGTTAGTGTTACGGTACGTGAACGTACCTTTTTGGCGGTACAACGGAACTTTTACGGAAAAACGTGAAATTCGACAAATGGGAAAAAGCAATGTATATGACGGCGGCACAAAGAGCTCGGCACGGTACGATTATCTCGAGATATCCTATAAGGATAATATTTAACAACTTTTAGCAGCATAACGGGCATTTTAGGTACAAATTACCATTTTGCCCCAACCCCTAATCGGCGGAATTTCGCGAACCGTTACTTTGACCGTATTCCATTTCAAAATTATCCCCACTATGTTTTTACCTCGTCGGGCATCTTTCAATGCAATGAGGCATAAAAACAAGCATAGGAATATATTCTGAAACTTCCTAGATCAAAACAACGGTTCTACTATAACTACCGAAAGAACTACGGAAACTAAAAACTAAGGACGGAAGAACTTACTCGGAGCTAAGGCACAATTTTTCCAGCTTCTCTCTCTAGAACCTCTCTCTAGGATCTGAATTTTGCTGTGAAGAATGAGAGCAAGAGAGCTTGCTATTTATAGAGAAAAATAGGGACAAGGTGGGAATTTCCAAAAAGTCTTCGAAAATGATTCGTAGTTGGATCTAGGGTTTTGTAAGATGGAATCTTGGCCATCCATGGTCTTGGTCGACATCTAGGGCCCAAAAAGTCAAAGAATGAGTTGTCATCCAATGATGACTCTTGCTTTATGGCCTCCGGTCCGATAAAGCTACCGTCGGTGTCCGTTTGCGCGATTTCGCGAAACTCAAAAATCCGGGCATGCAACTTTGAAGATCTTTTCATCCTCTCTCTTATTATCTATTTTGATCCTCTTTTTGATCATATCCAGGTATTCTCCGGTGCGTCGGAAGATATTCGGACAAACGCGCCGATTCTGACGAAATCGCTTAGATAGAACCAACTTTCGGACAACAATTCACCGAATCGTAAAACGTCCGGTTGTTGTCTAACTTAATCCTGTGTTTGAAAATACACAATTGTTTCTATAGGTTCTCACTTTGCCTATCGACTCCACTCTATCGATCAACTTTTCGTCTTATTTGAAATTAGGGTTTTCGGTTGCGGAATCGACGTCTGTAAATTCTTTCTTCGTGTAGAATTTCACTTGTACTTAATTTGATCAGTCTGAAAAGACTTTTACCTCTGGTTTACCTGTAGAATTTATTTCTAACTTTTCCCCGGCTATAAGGCGACTCACCGCGTATATTATTATTTTATTCTAATTACCATTTTAATTATTTAAACAATTCTTTTTAATTAAAAATACTTTGAATTTCGGCCCCCTCTTTTAAAAATTCAGATTTATTTATTTTTCTATAATTTTTTCCATTTTTTAAAAATATAATATTTTTTACCAAAAATTCCCGTTTACCTCCCGTTAGGGCTTAATCGAGACCTAATTTCTTCGTTTAGTGATCTTTTTAGGATCAGGTTTCTTCATATATTTATCTTTACCAATTTTACAGTATATTGTTATCTTGCAAACTTTTATCTTGACATTGTCATTTTATATCCTATGTAAAATATTAACAATGTTTACCCCATCAGTTACTTTATGGTTACGAAATGCTTTTTAAACTTTTCTTCATGTTATTTCCTCTGAAATAATTTATTAAATTCTCATAATTAGGGATAACACTTCCATATTTTTCTCATAATTTTTCATGATCTTTCAGTATTTATCATAATATTTTTAGACTTTTTTTATCACCATTATATCATTTTTAGTCATTACGTTTCATGATTTTCCCGTAACTTTTTTGCCAATTTACTCTATAATTATAACAATTTTCTATAACATTTTTAAGCTCATGATTTTGCTTTATCAAAATATTCGTTAATTTCCTTTATCTCAAAACTTCCAGTTCTACTAAAATCCTTATTACACAAGTTAATATCAGAATTTCGCAATACATTATTCACCAGTTTCTGATAATACCGCGTGTTCATTTAACTGAATCACATTACCATACTGCGATGCTTGACAGAGCAGCACCTGTACTGCAATGCTTGATATTAAACAATAGTTGAAAACATTGCTCCTTTAGAATAAGAAAGGCCATAGGCATAGCTACCTTCTATATGTCAAATTTACTCGGCTTGACCAGATTGTACTTACAAGTTTTCATAAACTATGGTTGTGAAATGTGCAGTATACATGTTACTAAAAGTATTGTTTTGATTATTGTTTGTTGAACATATTTGTGGCAGATTGCCCTCTAACATAACATAAATCAATTCAGTAATCACCCTACCAATGAAAAAGAATTATCACGGTGGGAAAAAAAAATCTGAAAATATTAAAATACTGCTGATTGAAAGGTTTAAAGTACAAGGATTTTCAAAGCATCAGTTAAAACATTACAGCAACAATCTTGATCATGTTGAAATTACATCAGTTAATATATACGTTCTCTAGGTCACCCAAACTGTATACTAAGCGCTTCAAGGAAGATATATCAGTCAAAAACTTGCATTCCAAAATCATTCTGACTTTCAGTATATCCCAGGGGCCAAAGGAAATTAAAGTATGAATCATTTGATTCTCTGATACAAAACCCAAATCAAAAGAAACCCACCTCAGCTTGGTATTCGAACTTCTCACCGTAAGTAGAGATTACTTAATACAGTCTTTTTTTCTACAGGTAAGCCTTCTTAGAAACAAATAAAGATCTAGCACAACCTGCGTGTCTGATCTATGAATTCCTCGGCTGCTCTTGTGAATGCATCCAACCACAAAAATTATAACAATAGTCACTGCATTCAGTCCAAAACCTAAAACCTTAATCTCTGCTTGAATTGTCAAATAGCTCGTAATCTGTGCTTATTCAAACTTCTCACCGCAAGCAGAGATTATCGCCGCATAGCCAATCAATATTTGCCGATCATGGTCGAAGCGAAGAACACCCAAAAGGAATAAAAGTATTAAAACAGGGTTTATATTTAAAACGACACCGTTTCAGCTGTTGCATAAGAAGTAGTCTTCTCCTGCTGCTTAAGAAACATAAAACCCTTAATTAAATTGCATTCTTATTTCAGTTTATTAATATAAAAATTCAAAACCTATTTTTTCCCTTGTTTTAATTGCATTTGCATGGCATTTAAATTACTTAGAATTCAATAAAAGGCTCCTCGAGAGAGAGAGAACAATCATAGGTTTGCCTACACGCAATCCTTGGTTTATTTTTTATTGTGGACCCCAAGGCTAAAGACAAAAAGGCCCTCATCATGTTGTAAAAGGTGGTTATGCTATAGCATTGCGGAAGTTGTGCAACATAATTGCTATAGCAATGCGTTGTAGGCGAACTGGGGGAATGACATGACTTAGGATGAAATCTGAGCTAGCCTATTGTTAAACTGATACCTTCCTTCGACTCCCGATCACTTGTTATTTCTCATTATTAGTAATAGAAAAAACAACCAAAATCAACATTATTTCTACACAACTCTCGTTAGAAACTGAAATCATCTCGATATCACAGTCTCTGTGGGACAATACTCTACTCACTCTTTATTATTTGTTTGACTGGTTCACTTGCCATAAGGGAATTCGACCAACAACGAGCTTAGGCAAGAGAAATCTCAGGATGGGTGACCTCTTGGGAAGTTTCATATGAATTTAAAATTCTTTGACTTGAGACTTGAGACCTGAGTACCTTGAGGTATGAAATATGGTGATATTTAGGGGTGTCTTGAGGATATTAGACTCAATACAATAACAATTAGGGATAGGGTTGAATTTGATTTAAACTAAAATGGTGCTTAGGTCAAAATTTGATTGAGATTGCATTAAGGTTCCAATACCTGAGAATAGAAACCCTTTGAATATTGATTGATACTGAATTGTCATCATGTTTTCTTGGGTATGATTGAGGATTGATGATTGACCTTGAGGTGAAAGCATGATATTAGAATATACCCCTGTGATATTGAGGATTGAGATTGATTAGAACCTCGTGAATAGTGTTACTCGACTATCTCGAGGATTAGACTGGGGAATGTGAATCATGATCCTATTTTGTATTATGGGTATTGTTAAGGCAATATGATTTCTCAGCCTAGCTAATGTGGAGGTTCTAGGAGTCGGATTGTGAATTTGACAATTGTTGATTTAGGAATATTTGAGGATAGTGCCTAAATGTTATAAGATGTGAATCATGGTGATTCTAGCATGCTTATTATGTATGGTCGAGGTTTCAGTGTTAGGTTGATTAACCTAAGAATTGGTTGGGCATTCAAATTAAAGGGATTGCTACCAACTAAATTGTGACCTAAGAATATGATCCAATAATAAGTTATTCTTTAGGCATTTGAGTGATCTAAATGCATTGAAGCACTAGAGTATAGTACCAATTTATATGAGGTATTTAGAGGTTACTAGCTGCTAGGGAATGATTTAATATCATGATTTTTCCCTTAAAAAGCATAATTGAGAATTTATTCCTTGATGGAATCAAATGAAAGCTATAACCTTGATAGCCACAGGTTATAGTTTCATGACCGGGACTAGTAACCATAAATGAGTTAGTGACTGATAGTTTCCCTTATAGATGTGGGATTAAATATTCGATAAGGAAAGATGAATATGTGACTATGCCTAGAGTTGGATTAATATTGGAAGACCATATACAGAATGATCCCATATGAGATTTATACGATGCAATGTATCATCATGAGGGTGCTCTAGCATTGTGAGTTTATTATTGAATATACAGTGGGCAATGAGACTTATTGGTTTGGTATAATTTCATATTGTTAAATTTGATATGCGTTCAATGAGAGGCCTTAAGTCCTATGTGACTAGTATGTTCATAAGCTAGCAGAAGCCCACAGTTATTAGACCATGAATATCGGACAATGTCTTGAAGAGGTTGCAAGCCTGAGATCAAGGACAAGGAGTATCATTGTCCCAAGCTTTAAGGAATTTTGGGAGTTGATTGTCAGTCTAAGAATTTACCAGGTAGTAACCTTAACCTTATATACCTTGTATGTCTCTTGTATGTATGCTTTACCATGGCTATTGTATGCATTCGGTTGTGGTATATTTCCAAGCGCTGTGGAACTGGAACATGTCGGGTGCATGGTGGGTTAAGGTTATGTGTCACACCTTGCAGTTTGTGTTGTGTGCTTTTCTGAGTGCTCTGAGGGCCTTGCTGTGTGTTGTGTCCTGCGATCTGTGCTATGAACTAGTAGGACTGTTGTTCCGAGTGTTGGGTGCACGGTGGGCCGTGCTTTGAGCCTTGCCTTGCAGTTGTGTATGAAATTAATAGTTACTCTGGGATCCTTCGGGATTCCAACCTTTGTTGCTACCTGTATGTTGTACAGTTTATTGGATTTAACTCCCAAGTGGATGTTAGCAAATGGAGGTATTGGACCAGTTCCAGATTATTCAGAGGATTGTTGTGGAAATTTTATGTAATTATGTCTTGAATTTTGTAACCAAGATTTGTAATTTATTATCAGTATACTACGCTCAAAACCGTCTTGCCACTGTACTACGCTATAATGCTATGATGTATGATGGTGTGAAGTAATATTTTTAAGAAATAGAGAAGTATCACACTACCCGCCACCCAAAAGGGCGGCGGTTAGGTTGTAACAAGGCTATTTACCACCTTAGCCAACAGTTTGTTGATCCCTGCTCCTTCATTGTGTGTGTTTGTTGATTAATGATGCATGTGACAAACTTGTGGTGTCCACACATTCTCCTTCCTCCAAGCTGGTTTGATTTTATTTTATTTACTTTTCATGAATACTTATTTTATTTAGATTTTATATAGGTTTCTTTTCTTCGTATTGGTCTAATCATTCTTTACGAGGTAAACTCCTTTTTCTCCTCCTAAAACATACTCAAATCACATAACCGCCTTTTCTACTGTCAAAATATACATTAACATTTTGTGAAACAAAAATATCGTCAAGAATAATTAATGTATTTATTTAAAATATTTAAACTATAAATTTGATTTATTCTAAATTTAATAAAGTGACTATTTTGTATTGATTAGATATATCTTGAATATATTGCTTCATATATGAGTAATAAATACAAAGATACTTTGATCCAAATAAGTATAATTTCGAGCTAGTTTTTATTTTAATAGGAAAGGTCAATGTAAGCTTCTTTTTTTTTTTTTTGCATTGGAACCTAGTGGTCCAGGCAGGGATCGAAGCCCTGAAAGCCAGCTCAAAGACTGGTGTCCATACCATCTGCGCTACAAGGCGCTCGGTAATGTAAGCATTTTTTTTAAGTGCACAGGAAGTACTTTTTCAACAGGGAAAAAAAAAAGAACGGTACGTAATTACTCATCTCAGGTTAAAGTAAGATTCGATTTCCAACATCTGTTTGGGATACAGAAGCCTATCTTTTTTCCTAAGTAAAGTACCCAAATAAAATTTGCATATGATGTGATAGTACTCTAACTAGAGTCTCTATGAAAATAACAGTGTGATTTAGAAACGTTAAAGAAAAAAGTGCATGATTTTCCCTTATTTTCTTAACTGTCCCCATTTAAAACCCTCAAGGCCTCAACCACGCCATCTAGCACTTGAATCAACTAGCTAAGGTTGTTTCAACTTAACCAGGGTCTCATGTCGAGCCTTGGTTATGCAGGCACGAAAATAACTTAGAGATAGCGAGGCTCCCCCATATTGGGCCTACAATATTTCCACGAGCCGACTAGTCAATTACTACTAGCACCGGATACTAGTGGAGAAATCCAAAATGAAAACTCCAACCGCAGGTAGAGCTAGACATGAGAAATGAACATATATACAGAATATTTGGCTAAATATAGCTTCAATGCATAGCGAGCTTCTTCAGTGTCTTGCTCCAGATCCTCTATCTCTTTAGACACTCTCTTTTGAGTTTTGGGAATGGCACATTTGGCTCGCGCTTGCTTGTTCTTTGTGCTGTTGGCTTTGTCCCATGAGCTTCTCTACACGGAGGGAAGGAACTTGAGACAAAGCAAAGACCTCTCACCCACCACCAAATCTGCAAAAGACACAACACAAACTACAAATATTATTCCCTCTCGACCCACTAGAAATCTGGAGGGAAACATTGATGCCTATCGCCCCACAAATCCAGGACACAGCCCCGGCGCAGGCCATTCCACCAAAACTTAAGCTGTTACTGTAATAGCTAGTTAACTAGACTGTACGGTATTTCCTTATGACGTCTCTCAGTGTGTGTTTGGTAGGTTCTGTGTTTGCGTCCGTTTGCATCTTTTTACTTAGAGTAGGGTTTTGAGTTATGCATGCATGATGCTTCAATGTGGTTTTGATCAGTTTCTGCTATCTTGTATCAATATTATGTTTGTTGTATTAATCTTATTGTGTTCATATGCTTCAATATCTCTCGTCTTTTTCCTCTCCATGCTTCTCTATCATATCGATACAATAATCTCTTGCGGGGGGTGGAACTTTTGAACAGTTCGGCATATCATAATATTAGGTGACTTACTACTTTGGTCCTTAACGTATATCAAGAAATGTATTAAATTGATAAAAAAATTCAAAGGTACCCTTATTAAAAAAAAAATTCTCAATACAGAAAATTATTCTCATATCTCTCTCATCTTTTTCTCTTCCCAACAAGAACTAAATAAGGGTAAAATTAAAAAAAAAAAAAAAAATCAATTAATTAATACCCTAACGGTGACTTATATTGAGGATAAAAAATTTCTTCAAGTGACTTATAATAATGATTAGAGTGTTAATTAACAAGGCAACATCCAGCATTTTATGCGCAGCATCAACCATGATTTTCAGCGTGAAATGACGTTTATGTTGGTGAGGAAATTATCAATAAAAAGTAGGCTCCGAATCAAGCTTCACATTGAGATGAGATGGAATTATCAAAGCTTAATTCTATGTTTGGATTGAAAGAAAAATAAGGGGAAATATGGGAGAGAATACTAGGAAGAAAAACTTCCATCAATGGTAAAAAGATTTACTATTTTTTAAAGTTTTCCTTCCTAATTTTCTCCCCTCTCCCCTAATTTTCTGTCCATCCAAATATAGGGTAAATATTTTAATTATTGAAGGACTACATTTTAAAAAAATGTTAATAAACCAAATTCAAAAAAAAAAAAGTCCGTATATCATAATATGCCAGGAACTTAACAAAATTTCTATCTGGTAAATTAAAATTAGAGAGGCAAAGAAAATTGAGGTCTTAATTATTCTAGAACCAAAACACTGGTAAATTTCTAAATTAACTTATATATTTAAGACGCAATGGAGTAAAATATTATAGAGTAAATACCCTTTTGGGTCCTGGAAAAAAACATGGACCCCATTTTGGTTCCTCACACAAAAAAAATGCCCTTTTAGTCTCTGAAAAAGACGAATAAGGGTCGATTGGTGAACATTTTGGTCCCTCGCAAATTTCCAAAAAGCCTTTTTTAGTCCATAAAAAAGTCTCATTTTGTGGACTAAAATGGGGTTCGTGTTTTTTGTCGGGGACCCAAAAGGGTATTTACTCAATATTATATTAATATCAATAGGAATGCCTCTTAATTAAGGAATATATGTTCTTTAATGTATTAATTCCTACTATAGCTTTCAAAACACTCCCTACTTAATTTGGACTTAATTTACAACTCTTGGTTCTCGTACGTAGATCCCTACTGACAAAGTTACACAGTAGTATAATCAATGTCCAAGAATCAGGCAAGAATGTACCCATATATGTTCAAACTTCAAAGCATTCCATTGGTCCAAAACAAACAATATTTTACTAAATATAAACAAACAATATGTCAGTTCGTATTAGAATATTAATTGTTTATCTTATATCATGTCGTATATTAATATTAATTAGTTCTGATACTTTAAGCCATCACAAACTGAACATGAAATGAGTAATAAATAATTTCCAACCATACGTACAGTCTCTCGCCAACCGTGGAATATTGTAATTTTAGAAATGCGTGCACATTAAAAAAAGTATTAGTTAATTATCATTCCCAAGCTTTGAGAAAGTGGATGCCCACTTTCAGTTTATTTAGTTAAATAGTTCTCCAAAAGCCAGGGGAATCTTATATTTTCTTTTTGTTATTTATTCTACATTAATCAGTTCATCACTTTCTCAACATCGGAAAGGTCAAACATATTATATATGAGACCACACACACACATATATATATATATCTGTGGGTTTGTGACTGTGTGTCAGCCAGCACAGTGAGATCGACATGGTTTCAGAAGAAAACCTGCAGAAATGTTGGTAGGTCACACAAATAAATATTTAGTTAATGCGTGGATTAATTAAATCCTGAAAGAAACAAGAGGCAAAATGAGGGTCCCTATGTTGAACTCTTCTTAGTGGGAAATAAGTTGGGAACTTGTGAAGGTCAAGCAGGTGCACGTGGAAAAGTAGCAAAAGTACAAGTCCAAAATATTTGAGAGCTTTCAATTAAGCAGCCCTTGAGGTGTTTGAAAGGTAAAAGCTCGTAATTCTATAATCCTAAGCTCACAAAAGGCCTCGATCTCATGAGTTCCTTAAAGATATAATACTATTTTTAGCTGAAAAGAAAAAAAGAAACTACTTTTAAACCAAAAATGATAATATAAATAATAAGTTGCTTTTCATTGCATGCTTAAATAAAATATCTTATCGGCTCTTTTCTTTTAGTTACAATTGAATCTTCAACTGTCACACAAACCTAGAGAGTTATATATTTGGAGAAAATAATATAAAATAACATTATGCAGGGAATCTTCTTCTTCTCTTGCGTATATTCTCCTTTTCTCCTTTATTATTATTATTTTTTATTTGCTAAGAATGTTAAAATCTCTTATTCAAAATCAACATCAAAGCGATTGAACCTGCCAACCGATCTTGCATGCTAGGCAGCCTCTTCAATTTTACCAGCTACGTTAAACTTAAACCAACTCATGTTAGGTTTAAAAAAGTTTCAAGTATCTCTCTAAAATCATAAAATCATTAAGGGCTTGTTTGGATTAAGGTTTGTACGAGTGACTTTTATCCCAACTGACTTTCATTTACAAATTGCAATTGGGGTAAAAGGGTAAGACTTTATTAAAAAAAAAATCAATTTAGTATAAACTTATTTAGATGATATAGTAAAAAATCAGTTTCACAATGTTCAAAAATAAACTAGAAGTCAGAAAAAGTTACTTTAACTTTAAAGAAGTGACTTTTGGGTAAAAAAATCATTTAGGCTAAATGCTTATTCAAATGAAACAACATTTTTTGCTCCAAAAATTAGTTTTTTTTATCCCAAAAGCACTTAGTAAAACTCTAAAAACAACACACACTGTTACCTCTGCCAAATAACCTTGACATCTCCAAAATATGGTTCTAACAAGCACTTAGTATTATTATATACAATGAATTAGGAAAAAGAAACTAAAATTAAGGTGGTTTATAGAAGGCATGATGAGACAAGAGACAAGAAGAACAATAAACTAAACAAAAAGCAAGCACGTGAAGGATGCTCTGTAAGTACTTCTCTTTTCTCGAGAGGTTGGAGTTTGACAGTGAATACAAGCCACCCACTATAGTTTCTTTCGGTTTCGTCTATAATTATTTCACTGGCAAGCCTCCTTGGAATCTTGAAGGACATCATGTGCCCTGGTCCAACCTTAAAATTTAATAAACCTTGATTCACTTCTCATTGTTCATACCCCTCACATATATAAATCCCAACCATGGAAGACCTTTAATTAAGGACATATAGTATCTACTATATATAGTATAACTTCCCAGGCCTCTCTCATCAAATAACCTAAATTTCTTCTTTCATTATTATATATTTCTGCCATGGCCAACACTACTTATAAGGTTCATGTTGCATGTGTTATGCTTCTGTTTTTGATGTTACAGAATCAGGTTTTGTATGTTGAAGGGAGGAATTTAGGGTTGCAGAGAGAGAGCTCGAACCCTAAAAGAGAAAACAACATGAAGGTAGAAGTGGTGGTGGAAGGACTGTGCAGAGAGATAAAACAAAACAGGAAGAAGATGAAGTGGATAGTTTTAGGCCAACGAAGCCAGGTCACAGCCCAGGTGTTGGTCACTCCATCAACCATTAATTACAGAGTAGTTTTAATTGTCATCTACAGTAATGTTAAGAGATTATTAGTTTCTCTGTTAGGAGTAAAAGAATAGTCTTGGTCCCACCAAAATAATTCTGTTTACTTATTATACATGCATTTGGGATTGCGTGTTGCCTTTTGTAAACGTCAAATTTATGGAATAAAATGCATTTCGTTCAATAGAATCAGAGGTTGATCTTTCGTGAAAATTGTCAAAAGGCGAAGTTGATATGGAACTTACCTTTTCAATGATTGATCCCACAAATATTGGGTCATTAATTTTTATTGAATTCACATTTATTTAAAAAAAAGAAAAGAAAAAGAAAAAGGTAACACAAATCAGTGATGCTTCGCGTTCAACGTCAATAGGAATCGCCAATTTCCATAAAGTTCATAGGATCCGCCGATGTTCTAACATGAAGATTCGATAAATTAAAGGACAGGCGTATAAGGTAGGTAAAGTGTCTCGTACTAGCGTTTTAGTTCTGTGAACTGTGATCTCAAAAGATACCCTCTTCTATCCTATATACAAGAGCCGGATAATCGATGGATGTTAAAATTCTAATCCTATTTATAAGTCTAAATTAATTAATTCTCAAATACCAAGAAGAGTTAGTTAACTCATTAGTTATTGGATAAATTTTCAATTTTTCCCTTATCTATGATTGATTCCAAAAGTCAATATGAATAAATTCTTTTTGTTTATTGCAATTAATAGAGGCAAAAATGTAACAAATGCATTTATTACTCTGAAAATGAACTTATAACGAGCACCAAAATTTTTGGTCAAAGTAAACTTATAAATAAGATCAGAGTGGTACGTGATTTAAGAAAACAATTAAAATTAGTTAAAAATAATAAGTATGTCTTCAAATAATTTTTTTTCCCAAGTATACCCTCATTTAAGAGGGGCAATTATAAGAGAGAGAAATGAGTAAACATAAATATCATCAACCCTTTAATATATATATATATATATATATATATATATATATAATTAGGGGTATAGATAGAAAAAAAAAAAAAAACTCGCAAAATATTGAGACAACTCTTACCTGACTTTTATAAAAAAGACCAAGACAATTTAAATTTTGGAATGTTATAAAGCATAAGTTTGGTCATTTATGTTTACGTCAAGTTTCAGCTTGGTCCTATAAGTTTTAAAAGTATACTTTTAGTCCTTTAATATTAATACCGTTAATTTTTACTAATGGAAAATGCTAAATCAGCCGTTGACTCCCCATAAAATGATGTCAATGCATATTGAAATGCAGCAAAGATACTTTTTTTAATTAGAGGAATATACAAGAATTCCTCAAAAAAAAATTAATATGTTTTGTCAGCATTTAATGGGTGAGTGGTCCGCTGAGTTAGTATTTTCCGTTTGTGAAAGTTAACAATATTTGTATTAAGGGACTAAAAGTGTGTTTTCTAAATTTATAGGACTAAATTGAAACTTGATATAAACTTAAAGAACTAAACATATACTTTAGTGATTTCAATTTAGTCCTATAAGTTTAGAAAACACACTTTTAGTGATTTTTTAATTACAACCCTAATTTCTCAAATATTATTAAATATTAAAAAAGTATATAAAGTGTTTGTGTGTGTATATTCGCATATACATTATATTAATACATGTGTGTGTGTGTGTTGTATTATTATTTTAATTTTTTAATTACATATTTTTTTTATAATTTTGAATTGTCCATATGTGAGAATAGAGAGAACCCTTAGTGATAGAAAATATGATAACGTAAATTAAATAAAAGGGTAAAATATGATAGTAACATATAAATAAGATTATGGTATGGTACCATAATCTTATTTATGGTGCATCCGTCACCATAAATTCATCGATCGGTCTAATGAAATCTAATCTTATTTATAGTACGTCTAGCACCAAAAATCATAAATAATACTAAGGTGCTGGATATTGTGCTAAGGGCACCATAAATAAAATTAGAATAATGAATACTAATAGAAAATAACATTAGATCTGGATACTACTTTATCCTAAATAAAATAATTATACGTTATATAGTATTCTCTGAAAAATGGAAAATATTCATAAGTATGGTTAAATATTTTGTAAGATTGGGGCTTTTCTCTACCTCTCTATAAATAAGATAAGAATCGCGAGTCACATCACTACTATGCCTGAGACCGCCGCATTAATATACACCAACACCTCAGATTCGAATCCAGAACTAATGTTGCTTTTGCACACAAGCTCCATCTTCTGATTAATAACTCATCAAACATGTAAACTACATTAATCAGAACCTTATATTTACATTTATAATTATATATATAGTTAGAACATATAACCAGCATACATAGTACCATGTATGTATTAATTAATCATGTTTTTAAGGATTTACCTTTAGCTTCATCAGTATGGAGGAAAATCCTTCCAACGGATATATATGTATCGATTTTCTTATGAATCATATTTTTATTTTTATTTTTGCTCAAACTTATGAATGATATTGGAATATGGTTAAATAATAACTTGCGAGCATCCAATACGGACACTTACCGAAAGATTAAGATCTGCATTCTTTGCTGGAAGTTGTAAATTTCACCGCCTTTTTGCCAATAATAGAATAGTTTAGTCAAGGTTATTAAATCGGACCGGCCGGTTCAAGCCAAAAACTAGCTAATCGGTTGTCTAACCAGTCCGGTCCAACCACATAATTGGTTTAGTATTTTTTCTTTAGAAAAAATAATTTAATTCGTTTTTTTAATTTTATTCAAAATTTTATATTAATAACCTTAAAATCTTCACTTTTTACTAGTCTAGCCACAGGTTAGGTTCCCGGTTTGACTACGATCTAACCCATTGACCCTTGATCGACCTACTACTCCAACCGGTTCAAAGGCCAATCCAGGTATAATAACCTTGATTTTAGTACATGTTGATTTCGTTATACTTTATCATACTTTAATGAATTTATATGTTCTCATATTAATTTTGTAAATTCTGCTTTACAGTGACTCTTATTTTTGTGTAACTTCTTATATTTTTTAATTATATTATTGTGATCGTTATTTTGAGGTAATAGTAATCTCTCATTATCTTTTATTCAGATGTATAAAAAATATTTTTTACTCATAATTACAGTAATTATAACTTTTCATTCTGCTTTTTTTATAAGTTCATTTAATTTTGACTGCCAATCGATGTTTTAATTAATTCTCTCCGTCCCCAAATATATAACTATATTTCTCAATACTAAGAAAATTTTAGTTTTGTTAGCATAACATTTTAAATATGTCTTTTTTTTCTTTAAAAACATTACCCCAAGTAAATTAAAGTCATTAAATGGAGTCTCACCTTAATTAATTTATGATAATTAAATATTAGTTCGTTTGTTTTCTTATTTTTTTGGCCAGAAAATATATTTCATTAAAACTAACCCAATGAGAGGTACAAGCTCAAAATAAAATGTTTGCAAAAAAGAAAGCTCAAGTACATAACAATGCAAAACAACCCTAAAAAAATCTAACCCTAAAATAGGTGAGAGTGAGTCGTTGCCACAGTCAAGAACCATACCACCTTTGTAATTCCTTTACTGAAATCTATGGGTAGAAAAACGCCATCATTGGTAACAAAGTGATTGTAAGAAGTGGTTATTCAACAAATCTTTCCAAAGGATCAACTGCTTTATGAAAGACCTGGCTATCACCCAAGAGGGGGGGTGAATTGGGTGTTTGATAAAACTTTTGGAAGTTTGAAATTCTTTTCACAACTTATTGAAAGCGGTTTGAATGACAATAACAATTGATAAAGCAACGAGTCAATCATTCAAACATGTATGGACATTCGATATATATATGTCTTTGAAATATAAGAGTTAAGGGAAGAGAATATGCAAACTATGATTTATAATTTGGTTCGACCCAATCCTTGACCTACGTCCGGTCCCCAAGCTCCGCTTGAGATTTTCAATCCACTATCTTCTTGTAACTTGATTACACGTTAAGTACTTGGAGTAATCCTCTCACTAGGATCACTCCCCTTACAAACGTAATCAATACACTTGCTTGATCACACACTCGTACTCGAAGTAATCCTCTCCCTAGGATTCACTCCCCACAAGTTGTAATCAACACAATGTGTTTCCCACTCAAGATCACCCAATCTTGAGTATCTCGCAGATAGAATGATAGGATGTTTACAATAACTCTTCTCTCTCTCAGAAGTAGATGGATAAGCACTGAAGCACAATTACAAGTCATCTCACTCTCTATGATAACCTATGTAAACATTAAGAACAGAGAGTAAATGATATGAAAATCAGAGTATTAGCATCTTGAAGATGTCAGCTTGTGTCTCTGCGTTTTTCTGCTCTGTGTACTCTATGTTCTGTTACTTCAAAGCTCTGAGTATTTATGCTGGTTGAAACTTATGACAGTTGCACATCCATTCAGATTTGAATTCGTTGGAAAATATAGTCATGTTGTGTGCATTTCGTAGAATATAGGCATTGGGAACAATTCTGATTAGAATATTTGAAATTTGGTTCTTCAAGAATGTCTCCCATGATGTTCAGCTTTTGTTGGTGGGAGCCTTGCTGTCTGCCTTGAAGAATGGCTGAGTTTCTTTCCAGGCTGTCATCCACTTGCTTCTGTTCAGAAGATATATTAAACTAATACAAGTGGGCTTTGAATAATAACTTGTCATAAAAAGTGATTTTCAAATGTTGAATCATTGAAGCTTAAATGTCCGTTGGAGCATTTTACCATTTGAACGTTTGAATCCATTGGAGAACCTTATAGTTGAGTATTCAAATTCGTTTCCTCATTGAATTCGGTCTTCTTTGCTATTTCGAAAAACTGCAAAGAAAGTTCATCTTCATACTCTTTGACGCATTTTGATTTACCAAGTTGATGTTATCTCAAACTTTAATCACCTGAAACTTATACACAAATGATATAAATAATGTTAAGAAGTAGTATAAGTTGTTTGAGCAATCATCTGGATGTTGTTGATGAGAAACAATATTTCAGTCATGGTGATTTTCTTGAATCAGATGTGTAAATCTGTTCTGGAGTTCCAAGCTCGAGTTTAAATAGGTAAGCTCGAGTTTGGTCTTCTTTTGAACTTGGAATTTTTCCTCTAGAAGTCTCAAGCTCGAGCTTATAACTTATAGACTCGAGTTTGGGTGTTCATCGGGACTCGCTTGCTCTCTCGTTCGAGCTAAACTCGAGTTTGGTCACTTATAGGCTCGAGTTTGGCTTTTTCCAAAAGTTCATTTCTTCTCTGGAATTCTCGAGCTCGAGCTTGTAACTTTAAGCTCGAGTTTGGACTTCTTCAAAATCAGCATTTCCTCTCTGTAACCCGTAAGCTCGAGTTTGCTATTTGTAAGCTCGAGCTTGCTACTTGTAAACTTGGCCTTGCTGATTTTGAACTTTGTTCAGCGAGCTTGCAACTTTGTCCACTTTCGAGGGCCATATCTCCCTGGTCTGAACTTCGTTTTTGTTGGTTCAACTCTTGATGGAAAGCTCTTTGAGTCTACTTTCCAATGCCACTGATTTCAGCTCAATTAGATTTGTAGATGGTGAGTTACACGTAAAACATTGAGGCTTGGTTTTCTGTGTGGCATGGATTTCTCTGTCAACTTCCACAATTTATAACTCCGTGAACTGAACTCCTTTGGGCTTGAATTTTATATCAAAATTACGCATTGGGAGTCTAGTTTCATATGCCACTGGTTTCACCTCAATCGGATCTCTGGTTTGGAAGATATCATCAAATTACCAGACGTTGCACATCTTTGAACGTGAAACAGAGTTGATCACATTTTGAAACTCGAGTTTGTAAGTGTAAGCTCGGGTTTGCCTTGTCCAAAACACCAAAGCTGCTGAAGACACTTATAGACTCGAGTTTGTAGTGCTAAGCTCGAGTTTGCTCATATCAGATAGCAAATTACTTCGGCAAGGTAGTAAACTTGAGTTTAATACTTGGAAGCTCAAGTTTGCTCATCCGGACCCTCATATTTGCGACTTTAACTCGAATTGATCCATTCCAACTTCCATTTGATTGTGGAGACTTCTAGGACCAATCTTAGAACTTGGATAATGATGTCTTCATTCCATTCAGCAAGTTCTTCATTCTCCCATCTCCCAACTTGATGATTCTTCATCATTTAGCTTAGCATCTACATTAAATATGAGAATTAGTCAAAGTAAAAGATAAATGTAGCATGCAACCTTTTTGCTCTCAAGAATGGCATCTATATAAGACATCATCAAAACTAATCATAACCAACACTTTAATCGGTAATAAAGCAACCAAATTGGTTGTTAAACAAACTCCATGAGAAGATCTCATAGAAGGAAAAGAACCCACAAACTAGAGGCGGACAGGGGGGCTAGGGGTGCCCCAAAAAAAAAAATACATATATAGAAAGAATATAACTCCCCTAATACTAATTTTTTTCCGAGTCTACCAGTCTAGTCCCTTCATTTGCTTTCAAATGTATTTAAAAAAAATATATAATAATAAAGAGGTGGGGTCCACAACCTTTAATATATCCTCAACCCCGATTGTTTTCACTTTTCCGAAATCCCCCTTTGTCTTCTTCTAAGCGACTCATACGCCATTTTTTTCAATAGCTTTTGATAAATTTTAAGAATCAACAAAGTACTCAAAATCACTTCTTTTCATTAAATTTCCTTCATAAAATTTATTATACATGATTTTATCTTTCTAATGATACTACTTTTATACTAATTAGAGAATATTTTAGGGTTAGAATTTTGGGTAAGTTTTGAGTTTTGTTAAAAGATGGCTATAGAAATATAGATTATGACTAATAGTTAATTTTAATTGGTTTACTTTTGTTATTAATAATATTTTTAAGATCATATTAGTCATGAAATAATTCATGCTCTTTGTAGGTGAGCATGAATTATTGATAGAAAAATTGTATTTGAAGATAGAGTTACAACATTTTAAGCTTGACATTCCTAAGTATCCAGATTTATTAATTTATCAACTACATCTGAATTATGTCAAGGGCTAGTAAGAACTGGAAAGTCTATCATTTACCCTCTTATTGATAAAGTGATTAGACTTGTACTCACTCTTCCAGTTTCTACAACAAGTACTAAAAGATCTTTCTCTCGCTATGAATATAATCAAGAATAAACTTCAAAAAGAATATAAGATCAATTTCTTGATGATTCTTTGATTACATACATTAAAAAAGATTATTATTATTTTTTTGAGTTTTAGCACGGATTCAATCATAGATGAGTTTAACAATATGAAAACACGTAGAGCAAGAATCCAGTGAAGTAATCTTAATTTTTGTAATATATTTCTTTCAATTTTTTGTATATTATGTCTGTATTGTATTTCAAGTACTTTTATTTATGATGTAACATTTTTTATTTCCGCCCCCTCCCCCCGTCAGTAAAATTCCTAGGTCCGCCACTACCACAAACACCAACAAAAAAGATGAAGACAGAGAAGCCATTCACTGCACAACGAACTTTACAGTCTTGACCATGACATATAACTCGGATTTGCCACTGCCAACAATCCATAATAATCTTTTGAAAGATGGATCCAACAATATATAAGACTATAGTTATCAATTCTCAATCCTCAAAAGCATGAAACGTAATCACTAAACGGAAATCAACACAAAATACGGACGTCTCCACCCCAACCAATTGAGGAGGGAGAATCCGTGAAAAAAGTTCATCCAAAAAAGAGAAGAGCTTCCACCACCCAAGCAGTTGAGAGGAAGGGAAAGAAAAAATAGAGAGATGGACAATAGGACATTGTTTAGTTTGTATGTTTTCTCGTAGACACAAATTGTTTGTTTGTTTATTACTCCTTAATGTAGCCTTTCAAAAGCGTTGTACTCGTGAGTAGCAACTTAATATAGGTAGGGAATATTAGAAAATAGTGCTTACTATTTAACTCGGATATCCTTCCCTAATGTAAAGTGAAGACAAATGTGGATTGTAAAGGCCCAAACAAAATATGGGCTTGAATAATGTAGGCCTCAATCCATTCAAGCCCATTTAGATAAAATAAACCGAGAGTAAATGTTAACGAAACTCTTTTTTGAGCAAATGTTAGGATGTTGTAAAGGCCCAATGAACCGATGGCCTATACATAATGTCAGGCCCATATTGTCTTTAATCCATTCAAGCCCATTTAGATAAAATAAACCAAGAGTAAATGTTAACGAAACTCTTTTTTAGCAGGCTGTTAGGATGTTGTGGGGTTGAATGAACCGAGGCCTATACTTATGTCAAGCCCATATTGTCTTTAATGCTATTATTTATTACTCCATATTGACGTAATTTGTTATACCACTTAAATAAAATGACAGAAAAATATTAGTATTTGAAAAATATTAAACTACAGTATCTTGACGAGACAAAAGAATATATATTAATATTCCTCTTCGAATAATGCATTGCACTCATATCAATTATAAATATGTCAAAAAACAAAGAAGTCATATGTGAACAGACGAAATAACTTTTTAAAGCATAATAAGTATATACTTATAAACTATTAATATGAGAAAAAAAATTAACTTTTTTTGATGAAAAATCAAAATGCATTAATAAAAATATTGGTACAATAATAAATCTATTACAAAATGAAAGAAGAAGAAGAAGAAGAGGGACATGAATTTAAAACATGAAAAAACCTAGGATCTATAGTAGGTATAGCTTGGATACTAGAAAAATGAAAATCGTGCAAAAGATAAATTATATCTTGGTGGAAAACATTTGTCGAATCTGTGGCCGCTTTCTTCACAGGCGAAAAATGTTTTTTTAAGAAACAGAATACTTCTAAATGATAGAAAATGAGAAGAGTGCCATGGGTTGACACGTGTAAGAGGTTGAATAGACTGTTTATGACCATTACTTAAGTAGGAAGGAAGCATCATCTTTTTAAAGAACTACAAGTAGACTTTTAAACTAAAAGACAGTATATATATCAAATGCAGCACGAGGACTAAAGGGTCAGCTGACCAAGAATGGTTAGCTATCAGGAAAAACTGAACGGGTGAAAATAAAAGCAGCACTTGGCGGTAGTGAAGAGTGTAGAGTGTAGAGTGTAGAGGGATTAACTGGGGGCGGTTTCTGATCATTACTTAACCTAGAAGCATTTTAAATAAGGATTATAATCATATAATAACACCTATTGGCTGTTTATAAGATATGTTTACTTGATTTGATTTGATTATGGAAGTTGGTTAAGTTAGTTAATATAATATGAATTTTCTAAAATATCCTAGTCACTTTCCTTAATTTTCTCCTTCCATCTGTTCCTTAATTATTATTGAGAGAACATCAATAGAGTAAATTAGAAAAAGATTGACAAATATCAAAATTTTATTTTATATTTAGGACAAGATGAACTCTCCAAAATTGTTTTATAATAAAAACCCGATGTAGTATTTAGTTTTTGGGCGAGACTGCGTTATACTCCCTCCGGTCCTAATTATAAGACATATTTTGCCAAATTTTAGAGAGATTAAGGATGAGAGTTAAATTAATTCATTTTATTCATTTTTCTAAAATACCCTTATTAAAATTTAAAATAGGATCAGATTTTTTTTTTTTTTTTTTTTTTTTTATAAGAAAAAGTTTTGGAGGGGTTCGACATCGATTCCCCACTGGGCGTGGCAGACGCTCGCCATGAAGACTTACTGGGACTTACGAGATCGCTACCAAAGCGAGTCCCCCAACGACGGGAGATCAACCCACGACCCAAGCTGCCTAATCCTCACTCCCTACCATCTATGCCAACTCACATTGGCATAGGATCAGATTGTTGAATCAGCCCTCTACAACCAAAAAATGTCCGTTATTTTGGACCAGAGAGATTATATGACTTTGACAAGTGGGCTCCTGGCTTGATGTTTGTAATCTTGCTCTTCATTATTTGTAGAATTGACTCTTAGGACATACAAAGAAAAACAAACAAATATGTCCTTTAATTGGGCATAGTACAAATGTAAGGTAATTTTTTTTAGTCATGGAAAAAATATAATGTAATTAATATTTTATTAGGAAATTTTCAGGAGAAAATCAATCACTTTGGACTTTGACGCTAGTTACAGGAAAATATTTTTAAAGAAATTTTAAAATTATTTTATTTAAAAATAAAAAAAAATAGAATCTCTCACTTGATAGAATATAAGCATGTTATTAAATTAATTGATAAAACAAGTAGAATTAGATGTGTGTGTGTGACAATAATGAGTAGTAAGCATTACTTACTTTATAAAATATATAGTTGCATTATTAAATTATCATTGTGTTTAATAATTATTGATAAAGTACCAATAGAGGTATTTTAGAAAGAAATTGACAAAAAAAATAGTAGAATTGAGATGTATATGACATTAATGAGTTGCAAGCAGTACTTATTTTATAGAATATACAGGTGCATTATTAAATTATAATTGTGTTTAATTATTATTGAGAAAGTATCAATAGGGGTAATTTAGGAAAAAATGACAAAAATTAGAACTTTGTCATATAATTAGGATCAAACTCAACTCTCAAATATTATCCTATAATTAGTACTAGAGGGAGTAGTATGGTACTTTACAAATATTTTTGGGAAAATCACTGATAGGTTTCAAGGACCATAAACAATTACAAAAAAAGTCTCACACCTAATTTCTCTATTAAAAAAGTCTTCAGGGACTTTTGTGTGATTAGTTGTTAGTGTGAAATGACTAAGTTGACCCCAAGGAATATTAAAGCAAAAGGTATAGGAGAATTTTAACATAAGTAACTTATAGGTATTTTAACAACCTCTTGGACATATTTTGACAACATCAATAGCCATTTTGACAATGATATTTTCATACCTAGAGAAGTTTTGGAAATTATGTACTTATTGTCTCAAATTTCACATCAGTAGCTTATACATATTTTAACAACCTCTTATGCCTATTTTGACAACATCATCAGCCATTTTGACAACTATATTTTCATGCTTGGAGAATTTTTGGAACTTTAGTACTTATTGTCTCAAATTTTACATCAGTAGCTTATACATATTTTAACAACCTCTTATGTCTATTTTGACAATATCAACAGCCATTTTGACTACGATATTTTCATACCTGGAGAATTTTTGAAACTTCAATACTTATTATCTCAAATTTCACATCAGTAGCTTATATGTATTTTAACATCCCCTTATGCTCATTTTGACAACATCAACAGTCATTTTGACAACGATATTTTCATACCTAGAGAATTTTTGGAACTTCAGTACTTATTGTCTCAAATTTCACATTAGTAGCTTATACGTATTTTAACAACCTCTTATGCCCATTTTAACAACATCGACAGGCATTTTGACTACGATATTTTTATACTTGGAGAATTTTTGAACCTTCAATACTTGTTATCTCAAATTTCACATCAGTAGTTTATACGTATTTTAACAACCTCTTATGCATATTTTGACAACATCAACAACTATTTTGACAATGATATTTTCATACCTGAAGAATTTTTGGAATTTCAGTATTTATTGTCCAAAATTTCACATCAGTAACTTATAGATATTTTAACAACCTCTTATGCATATTTTTTTTTTGGAATTGGGGACCAATAATTAGTCCTGATCAACGCGTCTAACCGATACAAAGCGCTGATAGGCCAAATATACCACTGCACTACCACCTGAGTGCTTGGTACCTCTTATGCATATTTTGACAACATCAATAACCATTTTGGGGGTTCTCCTATGCCTTCAAGGACTCCAAGTATAAAAATATTGTTGTCAAAAGTTGTTGATGTTGTTAAAATAGACATAAGAGGTTATTAAAATACGTATAAGTTATTGATGTTAAAATTCTACTATGTCTTTTGCTTTAATATTTTTTTGGGGCAACTTTGTTATTTTACATTAACAACTAATTACATAAAAAAAGTTTCTAAAGATTTTTTTGATAGAGGAATTACACGTGAACCCGCCAGAGTGAACAAATGTCACGCCCATGTAAGGATTAGAGAAGATGGCAATGTTCTTCAAGGATTCAAAGACACCAGGTGAAATTGACGGGGGGAACAACATGCATACTCCTCCGATCTTATTTATAAGATTAGGAGAATGAATTTTTTTTATCCTATTCATAAATCACATTATTAAAATTTTCATATAAGTATGCAATTTTACTCTTTATTTATTTTTTGTTTAGATTTTATACTCTTGGGATAATTAAACTGTATAATACAGGTAAAGTTACAAAGTTATTATTGCATTTTAAGGTTTGATTGATGAAATTTAAAGTTTTTCTTAACCAATAAAAATTCAGAGGAGTATATAATAATAATGCATACATAGTGGTATTATTCATTTATCATGTGTCGCTATATGATGTTACAGTAGGAGTCAAATAATGGAAATTAAGGAGATCTTAATTGATGTCACTCCAAAGAAACTAAAATCTTTGGGAAAGCCAAAAATCACTAACGAGGCTAAAATCGTAAGATTCCATTTTTCTTAATTTGTAAAAAGCAAAATATTAGCAATTGAGTTTAACTAAGTTATAACATACCCACCTAACAACTAACACCTTATAAGAATTAAATCCCAGCGTCGTACATCTTATCTTTATTCGCGGCTTTCCCTACAATTTTTTTTTTTTTTTACACAAACAAAAGTTTAGGTGAATTGGATCTCAAAAGCTCATTAAGGTTAGAGTATACCTCTAGCTTAAAAGGGACTAACAAAGATACTTACAAATCGCTCACCAACAAAATCCTTACACATGTGAGATTCGAATTCACAACATTATGATTGTAAACCAACTTACATACTAATTAACTGGACCAAGTTTTGTTGGCGCTTTCCCTCACTGAATTATGTCATTCACTTCACGCCTCTCGCCTTAATCTCGGCCTCACACACACAGTTACGCATCAGTGCATCACGCATTCACGGCATCAGATCATCATTGCTTCACTACTTCAGCTTGCAAAGTCCACCATACTCATGATAGTCATCATACTCATATTATTTAGTGATAAACTTATTATATTTTGTGTGAGTTATTGGTAGACATTAGTTTACTCTTAATTATGAATTAGATACTATGTTTGTTTGTTGTATAATGCATGTTGTTTATACCTTAATGTTGACAACATTTATTTGATAAATTAGAACTGTAATTGTTGTAATTTACTCATTATATTTCTTTGGAAAAAAACACACACAAAAATAGTTAAAATTTAGAAAAATAGCTTTTGGCCCTGTAGGGCCGGCCTTGACCCACATGGTCTCAGGCCAGGCCTTGAAAACATATGTTTGTCTTGACCTTTTAGGCCCTGGCCCTTCAAGAGTAGGCCCTGGAGGGCCAGGTCAGCCTGATTCCCAACTCTATTTATGTGGGGTTTTAACGCCAGAGCCATACAAGGAGTTTAGAAAGTTGTCTTTGCTCTCAAATTATTCATTATTCGTTGTTGGCAACAACAAAAATTATTCATTATTCGTATAATGACCCTGTTTGGTTACATCGTCAGGGGAAAAGCACCAAAATAAGAAGGTTTTTTTAAAAAATATACCGAACTGAAGCACTTTTGGAAGTAATTACCGAACTAATGCAGTCAAACACGTTGACTGACAGGACGCCATCAGTCGCGTCAGAAAAAGGTCACGCTACTGGGTAGTCGCACAAGAGCCTGTCACGCCACTGGTGGCGTGGTACTTTATCACGCCACTGGCTCTTGCGCGACTATCTAGTGGCGTGACCCTTTCTGATGCGACTGATGGAGTCCTATTAATCAACGTGTTTAACTGCGTTAGTTTGATAAATTTATTCCAAACTGCTTTAATTAGGTAAAAAAAATAAAAAAATTTATTATTTTGGTGCTTTTCCCCATCGTCAGGCCACTGTTGTAGTGTAAAATCAATCAGTGGCTTTTGAAACAAAATTGGGTGAAAAAAAAAGTCCAGGGGAGACTTATATTTCAGTGAGCTTAAACAAAAAAAAGCTCATTATCTATAAAAAGCTCCTTATCTATAAAATCTATGAGGGGAAGCTTTTTTGTCCACCAGCATTATAAATACTTGTGATTGAAACACAAAAGATTTTTTTGTCCAAAGCTTTTTTGTTCAGCAAATTATAGGAAAAATAATATGGAAATGTGGCAAAATATAAAAATAAAAACAAAAAATAATTTAATTAGTCAAACTAATAAATTTTGCCGGAAAATATAAATATAAATATTCTAAAATAATTTGAATTAAGATCTTTAATCTTTCCAAAAAAAAGTTAACTTTATCTTTGTATTTAGATCGCATAGAGTAATAATTTAACTTTTTATCAAATTTAAATTTTTATTTTCAATTATCACAATATATACAACTAATATATATGTAGTATTCAATAAGATTTATGTCATTTTCAGTCATCTTCCATCAATAATAATCCAAACACTCTTCAGTTTGAGAAAAAAAAAAGTCACTTCTGCCACCATCAATTTAAACACAAATTACATTTACAACTTGACTTTTTTCCTATCGGGCTTCTGCAAAAGTTAGATAGAAAATAGACCACCGCTCCTACCGCTAACCCAAATGTAGTAAATATATGTGATGTCCCACATTTAACAAAATTCAGAAAGCGTTTTTTTTAGGGAAAATCCGTTTTAAGATCCCAAAGGACTAAGAAAATGTCAAAAAAGTCCCACAAAAAATTTTAATATCAAAAAAGTCCTAAAGAGTTGTTAAAACCCACAAATAAAATTGTTAATTACTTACTGAATTAGTTGTCATTAAGACCTTTTTGATATTTTTTGGGTCTCCAGAAACCTTAAAAGGATTTACCCTTTATTTTTTATGATCGTCCTGGAAAGCAAAAATAGAACCCTTGATATTTTAATTGTTTAATAAAAATGACTTAATCAATAGTTAGACTAATTCAAACTGTGGATATTAATTGAGAGGAGAAGATTTTGAGGGAGACAGCTTTCGTTATCCTGACTTTTGATTTGCAAATTGGGTGATTATATATCATACACTACCATTCAATTTTTTTTTTTTGCTCAGAAACTACCATTCAATTCATAGCCGCCAATTTCGAAAGTGGTGAATTAGGCTAAAATTAAATTCAATCACAGTCACGTCACCGCAGACACACACATATATATAGTCACCACCACCCTTTTTTTTGTCTTACCGTGGAGTTATTACATGAAAGGCACGTATCATGAATATTTGAATTCACAATAATTTAATATTTCAACAAAACTTATGGGGAAAAAAATATCAACAAAACTTTGGTCTATTATTAACACTAGTGCATTTCACTAAATCCAACCCTATTATTTAAATATTTTTATCTCAACAAAACTTAGGTCTATTTGTGTATAATTGTTAGGTCCAATTTTCTAATTAAACCCTACCATATATGTGTGTAAATTTTTATTATTAATAATGCCTAACAAAATTTAGAAATTCGATCAATTTAAATTTTTATTACTACTATAAAAAGTCATATAGATTTATTTGGAGAATTAGAGTTAGGGGTTGTTTGGTATGATGGATTTGGAGGGGAGGGGAGAGGAGAGACAATTTTTATAAGTTGGAATTCTAAAAAAATTGAAAAGTGGGGTTAGAAAATTTTAGTAAAGAGAATATCTGAATATGTAAGATAAAAGAGTAAAAAACTAATTAAAAACTTTTAACCCAACTTCTCTTATTTTCTCAAATCTTTCTCAAAAAAAAAAAAAAAAAAAAACTCCTTCCTGCCTTAATATAAGATATATTTGAGAGTTGGCGGCCCCAAATGTAAAGCAGTTTTCATATTTATCAATCTTTTTCTAATTTACCTCTATTGATATTTCCTCAACCATATTAAGGAAGAGAAGGAATTAAGGAAGATGATTTGAATGTTTTAGAAAATTCATGTTATACTAAATAACTTAACCAACTTTTTTAATTTAATCAAACTAGGTAAATATATCATGTAGTATATACCTAAGTTTTGTTGTTTATATGAATCCATCGAGATCAAAGTGGATATTCAATTCAATAGTCATTTTCTCACGTAAACATGACTTGTTGGTGCGGCTGCGCCTTATTCTTAAGAAAAAGTTAGGGTTGAGTTTCTTCATAATCATTTTCTCATTATCCCTCATAATTTTTTAATCATATTCATCCAATCAATCTAAAAAGTTATATTATTACTTTAACTTTTTTCTCATCTTTCCAATCAATAGCTATGAGGCTGATGAGGGATATGGAGGGAAAAAAAAAGAAAGAATCCTCTTCCAAAAGGTTACCTCAAGGACCCTGATGTGACACAATTTTATTGTAATTATTACTTTATACTTATTTTTCCAAAAGAAACGATCATCAAATATTCAAATGTGTAATAATGTAGCACCGAAGGCTATTGGATTAATAATGATGGAAGTGACTCTTTTCTAATCTGATTTTTTAAAATTTAAGATAAGATAAAAGTCATATTGTAGATGTGATTTATGTTTGGATTGGTTTTTTCCGTAAAAAATTATTTTAATAGATAGATAATATAAAATAAAAATAATATTTTAACTAATATTTTTTTAAAATTATATATTTTCATTTAAAAATTATTTTTTAAAAAATGTCAAATTTGGACCGTCAAGATTTCATCAGACGGTCCAAATAAACTGAGTTGATGGTGATAGGTAGCATAATTAACTAAGTCCAATATATGGCATGTTTTTAAGTGAAACATAACTGACAATCATGAAATGGACGGTTTCATGGTTGTCATTCTTTGTTTTAGGCCACTCATTTGAAACTGTTTTTTTTTTAAGTGGAGCATATCTTTTCTTGATAAGTGGAGCATTTATGAAAACCATGAAATAGCAAGCGTGTCATCGTTGAAGAATTTCACAGCATTTATGGTCGTTTAAGGTGGTTTGCATTTAGCTTGGGGCTAGTTATGCAAGTTTAGTCCTTACTCATGTTCGTCTTCTTCTCTGCATCATCATGGTTCGGGATGAGCATTTGCTTTTGTTTCAAACTCTTATCTCATGTGTGGATGGAGAGAAATGTGAGAGGAAAATAGAGGGATGAGATATTAGAAAGGAATTTTTATGTTTCGTTAATGTGAAGAGACATGTTCTTGAGCAAAAAAAAAATGTGAAGAGACATGTTAACTTGTGCATCGTTTTTATACTTTTTAATAAATTTTGTTGGTGATTAATTTTTTTTTCCAACTAGAAAATTCATTAAAAAAAGAAAATCAGAGCACTAATTAAATGTCTGTAATAAAAATAAAAACAATAGCTAACTAAAAACGAAGTTAAAAAATAAAACTATCTCTAAATAACGAAACAAATTTGTAAGCTTATAATTAGTGTCTTTTTAATGATTTTTTTTAAACATGATGTTAGCATTTTTTTTATTTGTAATAATAATATTGGTATATTTAATTGGGAAAATTGCAACCAAGTACCTATTAATTAGGCTTGGAAATAGGCTAGGTCAGGCTTTAGATAAATAGGCCTGGAATGAAAAATGAAGAAAGCCTGAGCTCGAATTCAGCCTTTTTCTAGGCTCAGTGCGAAACTTTTCATAAGCGCCAGTCGAAACGAAGATTTTTAAAGAGCGCTTTTACAACGTAGGCTTTAAAAAGCGCCTCATATTACCCCTAGAGGTCATAAAAAGGCTTTGTACACTTTAAGCCTACCAAAACTTATATAAATATATATCTTGAAATTATAAAATAAGAATGAAAAACAATAAATATTATCTTATTTATATGATATAAATATAAATATGTTTATTTAATATTTAAACAGGTCAGGCCTTAACAAAATAGGTCTGACCTATTTACATATTCAGACCTTTAAATAAGCCTTGGCTTGGCCTTTTTAATAGACTAAGGCAACCAGATTCTTTGAAATCATCAAATTGCAATGAAGTCATAAAGAACCTAGGTGCTATTTATAATTCCAAACATGAAAAAATATTTTTGCCCTTCTTTTTTATTATCCCGTGGAACAAATTGTTATTGATAACTAAATGAGCAACATTAACAACTTTAGAACATTGTATTAACGACATTTTTTGAAATTACATAATATGGGGTACAAAAATAAAAGCTTCATCATTTACATTTACCCATGTCTAAGCACATGAAAACATAGCACAATCTCCGATCCATAACATAAATTCATACCATTCGACGCACTCAATGAAATGACAACATTAATTAGAAAGGTATCATACAAATAACAATTTTCTCATAGCAAGATATTGTCTGTGTCCAAAAACTCTAATCCAATCAGTTTCATACCAAAATATAAACTTTTCATATTGTCCAGCTAAACGAGATGAACAAAGTTATTATTGACAACTATATAAACATCATTAACAACTATTGAACATATATTGACGACACATATTAAAATCGCATAACAGAAGTTATAAACACATAAAGCTTCATCTTTTACATTCACCCATGTCTAAGCAAGCAAAAATAGAGCATACTCTCTCCTTAAACAAAGCATAAATCCAAACCCTCTCCCACACTCAATGAAACAACAACATAAATTATAAAGACATCATACAAATAACAATCTTCCCATAGCAAGATATCATCTATATGCCCAAGAGCCTTAATACTATCAGTTTCATATCAAAATATAATTGTTTCGTATTGTTCAGCAAAAGGGATGCACAAAGTTGCTACTAACAACTTTATGAATAACATTAACAACTACTGAACATGTATTGATGACAATAATGCTCAAAATTGTTAATGTTTCTCATTTATTTGTTAATAAGAACTTTGTTTCGTAGGGTGACAGAAAAGAGGGGTAAAATTGTACTTTCACATTTGAAATTAACAACACCCAAGTCCTTTGGGACTTCATCGCAATTGGATTGTTTCAAGAGACCTGGTTGCCATAAGTCTTTTAATTAGGACTTGGTTGCAATTTTTCCTATTTAATTTCCGCTTGTAATAAATATAAGGAGTTTACCAACAAAGGTTTGTCCAGTTGGAAAAGGGTTTTGACTCATAACCATAAGGTTGTGGGTTCAAACTCTACCAATATGAAGATTTTATTGTTTGACAATCTATAAATACTTTTGTAACAGTCTAGACCGGGCATGTTTTGCCCTCGTGGGAGACGGCGGCTACATGCTCATAAAGAAAAGCATAGTGGAATTTGAAGCTTGAATGCTAGAGGTGGGAAAACGGGTCAAGCTAGCTCTGCAGGGTCAGGTTGTTATGGGCTCGGGCCTAAACAAGCCGACTCGTTTAGGTCAGACTCCCATAAAATATCCATATTTCAAAGCCCGGCTCATTTTCTCTAGGACTCGGCCTATGGGCTTCAAGCCTATTTAACAAAAAAAAAATCATTTTCTTAAGGAAATTAAATTAAAACACAAATTTTTTTAATTTAAGACAAATATTTTTAAAGTATTAAATGTTTTAGCTTTTTTCATAAATAGAATAAGTAACCATTTGTCTTAAAACAAAATTCTACATGAGATAGAGACTGTACTTTCTCATTTTTCAATGTTTTTTTTATTAATTTCTAGTTCTGATATAGTTTACATAATATTCAGACCTATTCAAATAAAAGTTAAAAAGTATTCTCTTTGTTTATAACCTTACATCAATAAAAAATGCTTCTTTCAATATTTCATAAGGAACTTTTTTTTTTTTTTTTTTAAGGAAATACTAAGAACCAAATGAAACATTCTTAAAAATTGAGTAACATGTTTTTTTTTTTAAAAAAAAATCAATTAGAAGACTTTTAATTAACTATAATGTCATCAGCAAACTTCTCTTAGCTTTTTAATAAGAATATAATCGATTTTTTTATTTAAAACATTCAAGTAACAACACTATATGATTTGGAAAAAAAATTACAATATTAAAAAATCAAATTTTTCAAAGAAAAATTCAACTTGTGATCATTTAATAACAAAATTTTTAAAAATTGGCGAGCTTAAATGAACCAGCCCACAACTGTGCAACGCTGGCCTCTTTAAGCTTTGGCCTTATAAAGCTAATCCTTTTAAGCCCAACTTCTTTCGAATGTTCTAAATCATGTCTAACCCATGACAGACTTGGGCTTAAATGAACCGATCACCCAATTTTTCAGCTCTAAAATGACAATGACAGCGACAACGCCTCCAACACGTCGTTTGACCTTTCCCGTTTAGGGTGGAAACTTGAAACGCGACTATTTACCCCAGAGAATACGTCGTTTACATTCTGTTTAATTTCCCAAAGCAACTAAACACCATCCATGATCCATGTCTAGTACAAACATTCTTCATGAATGCGTGTTTGGATCTGGATAGTCTTTCCACACGGAAAATTAAAGGCAATAAGTAGTGGTGTATGAATTAATCACCAAACAAACACCAAGTGTCGCTTTCTTCCTGCCCCTACTACAAATTCAATATTACTCCTAATTAACTAGAACCAAGCCTAGATTCCGTATATCCAGTGGTGACACGCAATTTTGATTCTCTGTCTTGTCTTTCTACTCTCTCACGTCTTTATTATAAGGCACCGACTAACAAATTTATTTAGTCATTTTTATAAGGCACTCGTTTGTTCCTAATAAACATTAATTATTTGTTTCCATATATGCCCCTAAATTAGGGGCCCTAATTAATAAGGGTAGTGGGTGAGAGTAATAATTATATAATATTAGAGTTTAATGCAATTAGTAGAAGTAATATTGGAAGTTACTTAAATTATAGAATAACTTTATTGACTTTAACTGTTTTTATTGGTTTGTGAGAATTATTAGTTGGTGTTTTATACTCCCTCCAGTCCTAATTATAAGAGCTAGTTGACTTTTTTGGAAAGATTAAGGAAGCTAACTAAATTAGTTTAAAGAATGTTTATTTTTATTTTTTTTTCTTCAAACTAAATAGTTTGACTAATAAACTAATATATAATCTAAGAAAACACAACATATGAAATGACTAACTAACTTATTTAGCTTCCTTAATCTCTCCAAAAAAAAGTCAACTAGCTCTTATAATTATGACCGGAGGTAGTAATAAAGACCAGAGGGAGTAGTTTCTTCTTCTTCCCCGTTTTTTTAAAAAAGAAAATATATGGTCTGTGTTATGAATATACTAATTATGTGGATGTCCATTGACTCTTGTTCCTCAAATAATATTTACGGATTTACTATTCATACGGAATCACTGTTCATATATACGTATTTACTATTCACATATACGTATTTACTATTCATGTATACAGTTACTATTCATGTGGGGCCCACGCACATTCTCACAAATTCCAGAACCCACGGCGGCTGAAAGTTGATTGGTGACTTTGAGGAAAATTACAGCTAATGACCCAGGTGGAATAATTACACTTTAGGACCCATTTTTCTTCTATAAATAGAGGTCTTCTGTAACTATTGATTCACACCTAATTTGGAATAAGAATTCCTTCTCTCATTCTCTCTTGAATCTCTCGCTTCTCTTGTTCTTACTTTATATTTCTTCACTTTTATAACACGTTATCGCACGAAAGTCTTTAACAAAGGTATGATTGTTTCTTTAACAATATTGTTTTCTTTTATGCTCATTTCATCTATCTGGGATAATCGAAGCCATTATATTGAATTAAAATTATATTTTTACCGATTATTTTAAACATCGGTTTTATGGCTAAGATTTGAGATTATTTACTATTCATTACTATTCATTTTTAATCATTTTTATTCGTATTATCTTTAAATGATTTCTTTATATGTTCGTTATATTAATCTGTGATGATCTTAACAACATGGAATTAAAAGCATATATTTATGATACTTAATGTTTTAAACATCGGGTTCCATGTATAAGATTGGAGATTATTTATTTGAATAGTATTTTACTATTCATCCTTGATTTGATTATTTTCATATTGTTTATTGTTATTGTTATTAATTTTAACATAACATTTACTTTTATGTTACTAACATAACTTTTACTTTTATGTTACTAACATATTTATGATTCATAATTTACTTTGATGTTACTAACATAACTTTTACTTTTATGTTATTAACATTTACTTTTATTTATATCTTATAATTATTAATTTCGACACCTACTTGGGGTTAAACCTCCTAACCTAAAGTCATGATTTAATATTCAAATATTTACTTTTATTACTTTAACATATTTATGATACAAAGTATTTAATTATATTGTTGTTTATATTTATTGCTATTTAATATTTATGATACAATATTTTATTATACAATATTTATGCATTTACTTTATTGCAATATTAATTCTAATTATTATTATTATTATTATTTTTAGTCATGACCAATGTGATCTTACCAAACTTGAGTTTAGTGCTCTTGACATCACTGGAAGAAATTATCTATCATGGATTCTGGATGCTGAAATCCATCTTGATGCGATGGAACTTGGAAATACAATTTTACCTGAAAACGATGCATCACGAAAAGATAAGGCGAGAGCAATGATTTTCCTTCGCCACCATATTCATGAAGGATTAAAATCTGAGTATTTAACGGTAAAAGATCCATTTGAATTATGGACAAATTTAAAAGATAGGTATGATCATCAAAAAACGGTGATTTTACCTAGAGCTCGTTATGATTGGATACATCTCGAGCTACAAGATTTTAAAACTATAAGTGAGTATAATTCAACAGTTTTCAAAATCAGTTCTCAAATGAAATTATGTGGTGAGAAAATGACTGATAATGACTTATTAGAAAAAACTTTTTCTACTTTTCATGCATCAAACATGCTATTGCAATCGCAATACCGAGAAAAAGGTTTTAAAAAATATTCTGAATTAATCTCATGCTTATTGGTAGTGGCCGAGCAAAATAACGAGTTATTATTGAAAAATCATGAAAATCGTCCAATCGGATCTGCTCCATTCCCTGAAGTGAATGTGAGTGTATATAATAATGGTCGCGGACGTGGCCGTGGCCGTGGACGTGGACGAGGCCGTGGCGGGTAGGTCGCGGTAATTACCGTTATCATGGTGGTAGAAATACTTATTATAATCCTTATACCTACCGAAAAAGATAAATAATGAAGGACGAGAAGAATGACAGGGGGTGGTCCTTCAAAGGTTCTTTGAGAATCAATTTTATCGCCCTTCAAAGGTTGTTGAGAACCTATGTTACCGGTGTGGTATGAAGGGACATTGGGTACGAACTTGTCGTACACCTGAGCATCTAGTAAAATTGTATCAAACCTCCATGAAAAAGAGTGTGAATAATGTTGAATATAATGAAAATCATGATGAGGCACAGAAGAATGATGATGCCAATGAGCCTAATGAAAGTGATGCTATGGCACACTTAGAGGTGGATGAGTTTTACTGAAAATGTTTGGTTGAATGTATAATAAGAATAATGTTTTTAATATATGGTTTATGTTTTATATATTATGAGATTATTATTAAAATATGTTTTAATACATTTCTTTTCTATTTGATGAAGATTATGGAAATTACAAATATTGAACACAAGAATGAAGATATGTGTCTCATTGATAGTGCTACAACACATACAATTCTTAAAGACAAGAAATATTTTTCACATCTAACAATAAGTTGTGCAAGCATCAATACTATAGTGGGTAATACAAAATCGATTGAAGGCTCGGAAGAGCAATTATAATATTACCCAAAGGTACGAAATTTGTTATTAATGATGCTTTATATTCTTCAAAGTCTCACGAAATTTATTAAGTTTTAAGGATATCCGGGAATGGATATCATATTGAGACTATAAATGAGAAGAATAAGGAATATCTACAAATTATTTTTGTTAGATTTGGTGAAAAAGGTGTTCTAGAAAAATCACCAATGTTATCTTCTTGGTTTGTACTATACAAATATTAGTACAATTGAAACAAATGTTATGGTAAAACAGAAGAATATTGATAAAGATATGTTTAATGTTTGGCATGACCTAAGGTTAGGCCATCCCGGGTCATCTATGATGCGAAAAATAATTGAGAATTCATGTGGACATACCTTGAAGTGTAAAGAAATTCCACAATCTCATGATTTCTCATGTGTGGCATGTTCAAAAGGAAAATTAATTATTCGCCCCTCAACAATTAAAGTAGAAAGTGAGTCTCTCACATTTCTAGAACGGATACTGAGGGAGATATTTGTGGGCCGATAAACCCACCATGCGGACCATTTAGGTATTTTATGGTTTTAATTGATGCATCAACCAAATGGTCGCATGTTTGTTTATTATCTTCTCGTAATTTGGCATTTGCGAGGTTGCTTGCTCAATTGATTAGATTAAGAGCACATTACCCCGATTATCCCATCAAGAAAATACGTCTTGATAATCTTTGGTGAATTTACTTCACAAGCTTTTAATGAATATTGTATGTCCCTTGGAATTGATGTTGAACATCCTGTAGCACATGTTCATACGCAAAACGGACTTGCGAATCATTGGTTAAACGATTGCAATTTATTGCAAGACCTTTACTTATGAGATCTAATCTCTTAATTTCTCGCTTGGGGCCATGCCATTTTGCATGCGGCAATGTTAATTCGTATCGTCGGCCAACAAGTTATCTAAAAGTTTCCCTTTACAAATGGTTTTTGGTCAAGAACCTAATATTTCCCATATAAAGATTTTTGGGTGTGCAGTATATGTGCCAATATCACCACCACAACGAACCAAAATGGGTCCTCAAAGAAGGATGGGAATATATGTTGGGTATGAATCTCCTTCAATTATAAAATATTTAGAACCCTCAACAGGAGATTTATTTACGGCACGATTTGCCGATTGTCATTTTAATGAATCAGTTTTCCCAACATTGGGGGGAGAAAGTAAGCAGTTGGGAAAAGATAGAGAAAGTAAGCAGTTGGGAAAAGATATTAGGAATGAATTATCATTGGCTCATTTTGATCCTCGTACAAAACAATGTGAACTAGAAGTTCGAAGATAATTCATTTACGAGAATTTAGCTAATCGAATGCCGAAGCATTTATGACACAAAAAGGTGACAAAGTCACATGTCCCACCGTTAAATGCTCCTATTCGAATTGATGTCCCTGAAGGACAAGGTCAATCTATTATGAACAAATCGAAACACGCTTAAAGCGTGGAAGGCCTATCGGTTCAAAAGATAAAAATCCTCGGAAAAGAAAAGGAGCTAAGAATATAGATGGTCAAAATGAGGATAATCAAGGAAAATTTATAGCTCCGGAAGAGCTACCTCATGAAGAGGTATTATCTATAGAAGAGAATAATGAAGTCTCGAAAGAGACTCGGTGTACACAAAACATGTGAAAATAATGAGATCTCAATAAATTATGTTATGAATGGAATCCGATGGGTTCGAAATGACGTCAACGTTGATGATGTATTTGCTTTTATATAGCAAATGATGTAATGAATAATAATGAGGATTATGAGCCAACATCTATTAGGGAATGTCAACAAAGAAAGGATTGGCCCCTATGGAAAGATGCAATTAATGCAGAATTGAATTCATTGGCAAAACGAAAAGTATTTGGACCTGTAGTCCAAACACCTAAAGATGTAAAGCCAGTTGGATACAAATGAGTTTTTGTACGAAAGAGAAATGATAAGGGTGCAATTGTTAGATATAAAGCACGTCTTGTAGCCCAAGGCTTCACACAAAGACCTGGCATTGATTTTGAAGAAACTTATTCACCAAAGAGTGGATGCAACTACTTTTCGTTATTTAATCGATCTGGCGGTAAATGAAGGTCTTGATCTGCATTTAATGGATGTTGTATTTGCCTATTTATATGGATCACTTGATAGTGATATTTATATGAAAGTCCCGAAGGACTTAAGATGCCAGTAGCATCTAATTCAAATTCTCAAGAACAATATTCAATAAAGTTAAATAAGTCTCTATATGGCCTGAAACAATCAGGGCGCATGTGGTATAATTGTCTTCAGAAATATCTGTTGAAAGAAGGGTATAGAAATGACCCGATATGCCCATGTATCTTTATGAAAAGATCAGGAAGAGAATTTTCTATAATTGTTGTTTATGTTGATGATATCAACATTATTGGAACTCCGAAGAGCTTCAAAAGCAATTAATTGCTTGAAAAGAGAATTTGAAATGAAAGATCTGGGAAGAACAAAATTTTGTCTTGGATTACAAATTGAGTATTTAAAGAATGGGATCTTTGTATATCAAGAAACTTATACAAAGAAGGTCCTAGAGCGTTTTTATATGGATAAGTCACATCCATTATGTACTCCAATGATTGTAAGGTCTTTGAAAGTGGATAAAGATCCATTTCGACCTAGAATAATTAATGAAGAAGGTGAAGAAGATCTACTTGGTCCGTAAGTACCATATCTCGGTGCTATTGGAGCACTAATGTATCTTGCTAATCATACACGTCCCGATATATCATTTGTCTTTGTAAACTTATTAGCAAGATATAGTTCTTCACCTACTCAAAGGCATTGGAATGGAGTAAAACAAATTTTACGCTACCTCGGAGGCACCATGGATATGGGTTATATTACTCAAATGTATCCAAGTATGAACTGATTGGTTATCTTGATCTTTGGATTTTTGTCTGATCCACATGATGGTAAATCACAAACAGGCTATCTATTTACATGTGGAGGTATGCAATATATCATGGCGATCTATGAAACAGAGACTATATCAATACATCATCTAATCATGCGTAAATTCTAGCAATGCATGAAACAAGTCGAGAATGTGTATGGTTGAGGTCGGTAATACATCATATACAAACAACTTGTGATTTATCTTCAGGAAATATGGTTCCAACAGTCCTGTATGAAGATAATACTGCATGTATTGCTCAACTTAAAGAAGGATATATCAAGGGTGATAGAACGAAGCATATTTCACCAAAATTTTTCTTCACTCATGACCTTCAAAAGAATGGTGAAATAGATATTCAGCAAATCAGTTCAAGTGAAAATTTAGCGATTTGTTTACCAAATCACTTCCAAGTACAATCTTTGAAAAGCTAGTATTTAATATTGGTCTTCAAGATTCGAAATCTTAACGATGTTGTCAAGTGGCAACGAAAGGAAGATGTGTTCAAAAGACATTGTAAGTAATGTTATCATCGGGGGAGTAAAACGATGTAATTAAGAGGGGAGTTAATATATCTTTGTACTCTTTTTCCTTATCTAGGTTTTGTCCCACCTTTGGTTTTTTCCTAGAAAGGTTTTTAATGAGACAAAAGATTAGAAAGTGTATCAACGAATGATGTCTTTTCTTTTCTTTGGCTAGGTTTTTATCCCACTGGGTTTTTCCTAGTTAAAAGTTTTTAATGAGGCGTATTCATAAATGGACATCCAAGGGAGTGTTATGAATATACTAATTATGTGGATGTCCATTGACTCTTGTTCCTCAAATAATATTTACTGGATTTACTATTCATACGGAATCACTGTTCATATATACGTATTTACTATTCACATATACGTATTTACTATTCATGTATACAGTTACTATTCATGTGGGGCCCACGCACATTCTCACAAATTCCAGAACCCACGGCGGCTGAAAGTTGATTGGTGACTTTGAGGAAAATTACAGCTAATGACCTAGGTGGAATAATTACACTTTAGGACCCATTTTTCTTCTATAAATAGAGGAGTGTTTCAGAATTATTGATTACATTTGGAATAAGAATTCCTTCTCTCATTCTCTCTTGAATCTCTGCCTTCTCTTGTTCTTACTTTATATTTCTTCACTTTTATAACAGTCTGAATTTAGTTTGTCTTAGACATATCCTTGAACACAGTAAGTTCAGCTTAATTACGTAATCATATTGTTGTCTTCTTGTCTGAACTTGGCACAGACCGAGCCAAATGCGCGCTCTCTCTGTTTGTGTATGTAAATAACTAAATATCCCATTTTGATTTAAAATATAGGACCATTTTTTTAAAAAAAATATATATTTGGTTAATACAAGTCACCTATAAAATTGTTAGTTGCTAGTATTTTTTAATTTTATCCCTGTTGCAATATACTTAGATAATTTAATTTAGGATCAATGATTGTAAATATGACTACTCAAATTTTGTCTTTCTCTAATAAGTGCAAAGTTGTTTTTAAATCAAATTTAATGAATTAACTGTTTTTTCTTAAAAAAAAAATCTGGTGATGTAGTTAAAAATCACGTATAATTGGAATGATTTTTTTTTTTTAACCAGAATTTTTTTGTGTGATTAAAATTATGGAGGTATGTTATATATGGGTAAAGGATTTCTCCCGTAACTGATGACAAGTTATCTCCAGTAACCCCTAAAACTACGTCATTTTGGATTAATGAAAGGTATTTCCGTAATTTTGTTTACTTTTTTATCATATAAATTTACAGAAACATCTTTCATTAATTTACCTAAAATTACAAACATACCCTTGATTAATTCAAAACGATGTAGTTTTAGGGATCACTGGAGATAAACCTGGAGAAATACTTTTCCATTACATATAGGATATCTTCCTAAGCACTTGACTATTTTGGACATAGTATCGCGTCATTTGTCACGCGCGCCTTTGAAATATCTGCGTTTTAAAATTGGAAAAGAATGTGGGGATACACACAAGGGAATAATTAAGAAGAGAACGCAAACAGAGACTCACATTTTAAATTCAAATAATTTGAAGTATGGTTGGTAGGTATTTGTTAGGTCATGGCAGTTTTTTTAAGGGAAAATCCACTTGGGTGAGGGAAAAAAAAAAAATCCTAAAAAGGGCTCTAAGATTCTGAAAATCCCAAAAAGGCCCCAGGGCTTTTTCTGAGATTTTTCAAAATCTCGTTAACAACTAAATCAGTCACATTAACAACTAAATCAGTCGCATTGACAACAATATTTTAACAACTAAATCAGTCATATTAACAACAATATCAACCCCGGTTAACAACTATATCAGCCTCATTACCAACTAACGAAATTCTGAAAATCCTAGAAAAGGTCCTGGGGTCTTTTTTGAGATTTTCAGAATCTTGGGGCCTTTTTGGGATTTTTTTCTCCAAAAAGGGCCCCAAGTAGATTTTCCCTTTTTTCAATGATAACTTTTCAAAACAAATGATATTAGTATGAAAATGAGCGTAAGAAGTAATTGGGCCATTTTATTTTTCTTCTGCTTTTTTTCTTATTTTCAATAGAATTATGTTTACTTTTTAGCGTAATTTCTTTCATTCATTGTGATTATATATTTTTATCTGGTATGACACAGGACTTTTCCTTTTTGGTCAAGTATGACAGAGGACTTGACTCCCTTGAATTTTTATAATTTTTCAATCATAAAATAACTACATATTAAACGCAGTCAAAATTGCAATTTAAAGTCGGTTTAGAATTTTTTATTTCAAGGTGAAAAACATTTGATCCTCAAATAAAAAAAGCTCCTATTTGGATGCCACAGAAGCCTATACACCTGATATTGAAAGATACATGCATGGCTCTAGCTTTATTAAGTTTGATTTTTTAAAATTAATAACTTTATGTTCAATACTGACACATGTATAAGCATGTAAGATTAATTAATTTGATAATAACCAATAGTTGTAGCAAAGAATCTCACATGCAATAGCTTGAGTAGCCACACAAATACATATTTGATTATAATTAAACTTCCCGGTTTAGATTAATCAGATCCTTGCAACAACAAAAATGAGATTTCAGATACAAATAAAAAAATTCTGTCACAAATTGACTATGACAGGTTATGAAAAATTAGGATGTTTATGTCTTTAATTAATTATTTCTTAGCACCCAATTGCCTTCTTTCTTTCTTTTTTTTATGTCCCAATTGCCTTTTTCTATTGCAACTAGCTAATTGTATACTTTGCTAATATAAGATGATCAATTACCTGTTAATATGTACCAATTATTTTTTTATATGACTATTTGACTAATTGATGCTAATTAAGGAAAACCGGATCTCAAAAATGTTTTAAGCATTCATAAGCATTATATTTGTTGGTGAAAATACTTTCAATATAGAAATATCACTAAAAATAAGAATCTGTGTAAACTATATCCATAATCTGTAAACATACAATATTACTACACTAAGAAGAAAATCAGAAAAAATTTACAAGACTGCCGAATATGGTAATGAACTATAAAGAAATCCGGGCCCAACTTTCGTTGTGTCATTAAGACAATTTTGCTCCCTCTATATGGATGCCCACGGATGATGAGCAATTGTCTCCCAAGATAGAGCGAATTATTTGTCTTCAGAAAGATGGCTCTCTCAATCTGAAGCCCAAGCGAATCCAACGAGTCTGCGTTTCGAATCGCATCGCACTATGTCTACAGAATGTAATATGCAGAGAGGAATGTTTGAGATTAATTTTAGATCTAGTTTTTCTATCTATTTTTCTGTCACTAACACATCCTATTTATAGATGATGAAACGATCAGATGGAGTCCCTTCAGTGAACCGACACGACAGGCGGTGGCGAACCGACGCGACTTCTTATTCATAACCCAAGGGATTAGACAAATATCCAACAATATTTAAATTCGAGATCTTGTGTTTAGCAATCAACACCCCCCTTCTATTTTGATCTATGTGGATTGGTTGTGCTAATTCTATTAATCTATAGCGTACATGGTTATTAATTAATCAAATGTATTAAGCTAAGGTGTAGTGTAGCTATGTGATCATGATGGTTAATTATATTCCTATCTACCCCAACTATGAACTCACAACATTCAATTATGGAAATATCCCAATTTCCCTGTGCTTAATTTGGACATCCAATTAGGAAATAAGCATTGACCGAGTAAATAAAAATATTCCATCAAATCATAAGGGGAAAAAAAATCATGAATTGAACGACAACTAATAATCACTACAAAAAATACTAACGTTTATAGCGGTTAAAATTACGTATTTATAGCGATTTTAATCGCTACAAATGACAGTAGTAGCGGTTCAGAGAACCGCTACAAAATATACCGTTACAAGATGTTTTGTAGCAGTTTTCTAAAACTACTACTGTGTTGGTAACGGTTTTGAGTTACCACTACAATGTGATCAAGATGCCGAATTTCAAAAAAATTAGCGCCAAAATTTTGTAGCGGTTGTAAAACCGATACAGATATTGAATACAATTTCATAAATTACGCCAAATATTTAAGCTAGATTTGAATTAAAATTTGTAGCAGTTTTACAACCGCTACAAAATATTGCAAAATGGAAAAAATAAAATAAAATCATAATCTGAGTCCATTGTTACAATGTTATGTTGAATATTTTTATTATTTAAGTGATAATTTAAATGATAGTATTTAATATTTAAAAAAATGATTAACTTAAGTTAGATAAGTATAAATATTATGTAGATATTATATTGAGAATGTGTAGATAATAAGGATTTATTGTGTTGTCCACCTCTGAGCAAAAAAAATTATGTTGTCCATAAGATGATATTTGATTAAGGAAAGAATGTTGATGATGATAGAAGGAATATTGAGGAAATATCCTTAAAGTTCTGGATAAGAAAAAAAAATAGTATCAATATTATAAGAAGGAAAAAAAATAAAACATTGAAATCAAAGATTTTGTAAGGAGTGGGAAGAAATAAGAGAAAACGAGAGAGAAGGTGGTTGGAATAAATGAATGAGTGTGTGAAATGAGGTGTGGTGAGGGTATTTATAGGAATATGTGTAACATTTGTAGCAGTTGATATGACAGTTTTTATAGCGGTTTAACGTTTGTAGCGGTTACAAACCGCTACAAAAATTCATTAGAATTTTAATAAATAAATAAATTTCAAAATTTCAGATTTTGTAGCGATTATACTAAAAACAGCTACAAATTAATATACGTTGGTGGGATTCAAAATATTCAAATTTCAATATTACACACTTTCAGTGGTGGAGCCAGGATTTAGAGTTTGTGGGTGCACAATTAGTGAGGGGTTTGGGGGCAGCGCCCTCAAATTTTTTTTTTAAGGAAAGTTTTAAATACATTAAGATTGTATCGTTGACATTTTTTGGGAAAAAAAAAGTTTGACAAGATTAGGGAACATGTTGCAACCTATAAGCTAGCTCATCTCAATGTTTCATCTATTGAAACCTATAAAATTGTATCTTTTTTTCATATCGGGACACTAAGCAACTGAAGCTATCATTGGCAAAAAAATAACAATAATAAAATAAAATAAAATTTATTTGTCTGGACGACAAAAACAATGGAGTATGAAAACGAGAATCGATCTATCTCACGGAAACAATGTGAATATTAATTAATACAATCCCATAAGTTAAAGCAAAAGGAGGACAGGAAGAACAATAACAAAGGGTTATTGCACAAATTCTTCGCCGGCGGAAGCAGCGCCACCGTTTGTCTCTTGGCATCTGAATACTTTCTGTGCACTACCAGCAGCTTCCCACTCCCAGTCATGGAGTGACACCTTACCAATTCTCTTTCACAGTCCCTGTTGTTTTTCATTCACAGTTTCAAACAGACCAACAAAAGATTGGTAAAGTAAACATAATAATCACGCCATTTCAAGGTACAATAAACATTGTTGTTTACAGACCTCAGTTGTTCTTTGGAGTAACCAGTATGTAGACTAAGCGTCTCGTTCCAGGATGGGCTCTTTAAAAAAAAAAAAAGACAGCTTTTATGTCTGCACGTGCAGACGTTTGCACTCACGTGGCTCCGCCACTGCACACTTTGTAGCGGCTTCACGTTTGTAGCAGTTTTTATTTTTCCGTTTTGTAGCGGTTACAAAACCCCTACAAAAATTCATTGATATTTTTTAAAAAATAATAATTAAAATATCACATTTTTTAGCGGTTATACTAAAAACTGCTACAAATATGAATGTATTTTTTGAAAAAAATAAATAAATTTGGTGGGATTCAAAATATTCAAATTTCAATATTACACACTTTGTAGCGGTTTTTGTTCGTTTTGTAGTGGTTACAAAACCGCTACAAAAATTCATTAGTATTTTTTTTTTTTTTTTAAAAAAGAAAATTCAGATTTTGTAGCGGTTATACTAAAAACTGCTACAAATGAATGAACGTTGGCGGGATTCGAAATATTCAAATTTCAATATTACACATTTTGTAACGGTTTATGTGACAATTTTTGTAGTGGTTACGTTTGTAGTGGTTTTTTTTTTCCCATTTTGTAACAATTACAAAACTGCTACAAAAATTCATTGATATTTCTTTTAAAAAAATAAATTTCAAAAATCACATTTTGTAGCGGTTATACTAAAAACCGCTACAAATATGAACGTATTTTTCTAATTTTTTTTTGTATAACTTCTATTTGCAACGTGTTTAAGGATTTCACATTTATAGCGGTTTAACTAAAAAAAGCCGTTACAAACTGTTCACCGCTACCTCAACCACTAAAAATGAAGAAACCCTACTTCGTGCGTCGTGAAAATTTGTAGCAGTTTTCTATAACCACTACAAAAGTTTAGATTCTTAGCATTCTGTAGCAAGTTTTCGATATAAACCGCTACAAATAAACTGCTACTAATGACGCACCATAAGGCGCCAAACTGGCGCCATATTTATGGCGGTTTGTATAAATAAACCGCTACAAAATAACCGCCACAAATTTGGCGTCATATTTTGTAGCAGTTAGTTTATGATAACCGCTACAAATGTCGTTCACGAACCAGCGCGCCACTTAGCGCGAGTCATACCATTGCAAATTTGTAGCGGTTTTGGTATAAACAGCTACAAATTCGTATATTTGTAATGGTTTATTTTGACCGCTACAAATTAACCGTTGTAAATTGACCTTTTTTTTTGTAGTTAATAAATCTAGAGCAGCTAAGAAATAGCTATATGAGTTGATATGAACCCAAGGGCAATTCCCTCATTTCGTATAACAACGTCAAAGTGGAGGACTTAACATTGGATAACTCATTCTAAGTTGTAAGAGGTGTCAAGTTGTTGTATTTTAAGTATATTTCGATATGTCGAACGCCCAACTACACAGTAATATGCACATGGGGCTAGTCGATCGGTTACTGGAGCCTTAATCTTACCATTCTAGTCTCATGTATAACATAATGGGCTTTATTGATTCTTAAACCTTAGTTTCGGAAGTTTTTTTCTGCAAGCTGAGACAAAACTCATTTTATATACTTACATTATAAATCATAAAGACTATTCTTCAAAAGCTAATTATTTAAACTAGTAGCGTTATAGTGCGGTTATTTACAAAGATTCATTCATCATAAAGATGACATTGACATATTTTTAGCTTGAGTTTAGCTTTTAGCTAGTTAGAATTTCTCGATTGCAATTAAGCTTCAAAAACCTGTTATTCTTAGGGAAAATCACCTGGATATGTGAAGAAAGGGAGTGAAGAAAAGATATATAAATTGAAAAAGACTTTATATGAATTTAAACAAGCACCACGAGCTTGATATAGTTGTATAAATACCTATTTTTCTAAAGAATGTTTTCAAAAATGCCTCATAAACATACTCTCTTTACAAAATTTGGATAAGATAGAAAAATTCTTGTTGTGGCTCTCTGTGTTGATAATTTGATTTATGTTGTAAATGATATAGGCTTGCTTGATGCCTTTAAGGAGAGCATGACAAAAGAATTTGATATGTCTGATTTGGGATTATTGCAATATTTTCTTAGTATCGAAGTTATGCAATCACCATCTGAAAATTTTATTTCACAAAAGAAATATGTTCTTGAGTTTTTGGATAGGTTTAGAATGAGGTATTGCAATCCTGTTCGTACTTCAAATGAATGTGGCTCCAAATTGGTGAAGGATATACTTTCTTCAAACAAATGGTTGGAAGTTTAATGTATCTCACTTCTACAAGGCCTAACTTCATGCATGGTGTTAGTCTTATAAGTCGGTACATGGAAAATCCAATTGAGACTCATCTCATAGCTACAAAGAGAATTTTTCGTTATTAAAGGTACCATTGATTTTGGAATTTTTATAAGGCTAGTCCAAAAGGAAAACTTTATGACTTTTTTGATAGTAACTGTTCTGGTATAGAACATAAATGTCTAGCTTTAATGAGTTAGGGAATGTTAATATTGGATCAATGGGCTCCTCAAGGATGTCAATGAGTTAAACACCCATGAGAATATGATCACTCAGTGATAACTATGAAGAAGATTATCACAGAGCGCTCTCAGATAACTGTGCAACACAGGAGTGACGATTCGCCTGAGGGTGGGGTGTGTGCACAGTGTGACTAAATGATAAATAATAGAATAGAGAATGGATCATACCTAGCGAATGTCCTCCTATTTATAATGATCGTCTAGGGTTTCAGTCTCTCCTCTGTGCTTTTGCCTCTTCTCCCAATCGTGTCCCTTCACGACCTGCATAACTTCCGCTCTACTACCTACACTATCCAGAATTATAGGTATGATCGTGGGATGATTGATATTTTACCTGATTGAGGATGATCTCGTCATAAAGTGCCCTTATTGAGCCTAGATTTTGTCGGGCCCATTACATAGGTCCATAACAGTAACTATGCTAGAAATGTGGATGATAGAAAAGGCACATCAGGATTTGTTTTTATGATAAGTGATCAAGCTATTTGCTTAGTCTTCAAATAAACAACCAATTGTTAGTTTGTCAACTACAAAAGCTGAATTTGTAGTTGCTGTAGCCTATTCCTGTCAAGCTATATGATTAAGAAGATTACTTGAAGTATTTCAGAGTCAAGAAAAAAGATACAACAACAATTTATTGTGACAATGTTTCAGTAATTAAAATTTTCAAAAATCTAACTTTGCATGGACGAAGCAAACATATTGATATGAGATATCATTTTCCGTGCAACCTTTGCAATAATGATTTTATTGATTTGGTATTTTGCAAAACTGAAGATCAAGTGCTGACATTATGACTAAACCGCTCAAGCAAGCTCTGTTCATGAAGCTAAAACAAATGTTTGGAGTATATTCTATGTAAGATTTTGTTTAAGGAGGGCCTAACTCAAATCCATACACTCTTAATTTTAATGTTTGCAAACATTAATTGAAGTGATGGATTTTTGGAAAAATTCTGTGTTTGTCTTGGTGCCCACTTTAATCTATTACCAAAAATATCTCCAATTTGAATTTTGAAATTACATTATCTCATGTTTATTTATTTTGGCTTGATTTTCTCTCTCTACTTTCAAGAATGTCATGTAGTTCCATTGATTAATGTTAATTGTATTCTATTTATTTTTGTAGTGGGTTATTATTTAATTTGTAATGTATTTGTCTATTTATAGGTTCCTCTTAATGAATAAAATCATCCGATTTTATTCTCTTATTTTCTTTCTATTATATTATTTTATATTTATCAGTAAGTTGGGTCTAGTAGTGGTATAGGTTGAGGGCTTTCCTTGCTCTTCTTTTATATATATATATATAAAAACTTGATGAACCCAAAATAATAAAGAATAAAACCTTGGCGGATCCACATTACATGCTTATAGCTTAGGTGCTTATTATATGCTTATACCTCTATTAGAGGTATGGGCATATTTTTTTTATATTCTATTTATTTAGATTTAAATTATATGATGCTTTTCGACATGTTTTGTGGACCCGATCTCAAATTAATTAGTTTCCAATTCGCATTCGAAATATTTGCATGTAACACCGCATCATGGAAACTAATTAATTTGAGTACTTGAGTGCAAAAAATATGTCGGCGATATAATTTAAATCTAAATAAATAGAATATATATAAAAAATTTAAAAAATATGCTCATACCTCTATTAGAGGTATAAGCATATAAAAAGCACATAAGCTTATAAGCATGTAATGTGGATTGCCATATATAACATTACCAAATAGTTGAAAATGACATAAGGGTATTTTTTTTTTGGTCAAGATGACATAAGGGTATGTAACCACGCAAAATACACACTATTTTATGTCTTCGATATTAGAAAGTAAACATGTAGTTTTATAGTGTGTGTATATAAGGGTATGATTTGAGCAAAAAAAAAAAATATAAGTGTATGTAACCACGCAAAACACGGGAGCAGATAGTCTCAGAAGCAAAACTCTCCTCATCTCTCAGTAGCCTTCAATCCCAATCGTTCGTTGCATCTGAGTGCCTGGAAAGTGACACGTGGCAAGCTAAAAAAATTGCATCCCAATACTTTCAAAACAGAACCAAATTCTCGAAAAATCATCACGAGACACGGCGTGGCGGGAAACTTCGATCACCATTTTTCCGAAAAGCTAAGAACGAACAAAGGTGGCTCCCGATCAATGAACGAAAACCAACAGAGAATGCTGTACTGATTTGATTTAGGTATGAGAATCTCTTTACAAAATGGAAGAGAATATGGCTCCGAGGAAACTTCCATTTTTCTCTTTTAAAAAAATGAAAAAAAAATCTGGTTGCTATGGTGATTTTTCTGAAAGTGGTTGCTATGAAAATCAATAGAATAAGATTAAAAAAAAAATTATAAAAAGGTGGTTGCTATGATTTTGTAGCTCATCGTTTCAGTGCGAGATGTTGTTATTGGGGAAAGACGTTGATAAAGTTTTTTTCCCCCTTAGAAAAGTTGGTTGGTATAAATTTTTTTTTTAATTATTCATATCTAATGTGTGGTCATTTCAGCTGGAGAGACGTTGGGTATTTGGCTTTGGCTATTAGGAAAGTCATTTTCGTGCTGTGTGGTCAATTTATATTATTTGTCATCAGAAATTTTGCTATGATCTTGTAATTTCTCATTTGTATTTTGTAATGTGTTGCATAAATTTACTTTTTCAGGTTTTAATATATGGAAGCTCATTTGGCTCCTAGATTAGGAAAAGAATTTGATAATCTAGAGGAGGCATGGAGATTTTGGAATGAATATGCTTGTAAAGTAGGCTTCAGTGCAAGGAAAAATGGGTTGACAAAAAGTAAGAAAGATAAGAAGACAATTATTAGCTATAGATATGTATGTTCAAAAGAGGGTAAAAGAAGACAAGATAAAAGGTGCACCCCAACCACCAACCATCGTTCTGAGACCAGGACCGATTGTCAAGCTGGAATGACAGTTAAATTAGTGGAAGGTAAATTCAAGATCAGCCACTTTATAGAACAACACAACCACCCATTACATCTTCAAGAAACAGTGCATATGATGAGGTCTCAAAGGAACATAAGTAATGCACAGGCTGACGAGATTGAGTTGGCCAGGGATGCTGGACTTCAACAAAAAGCAACTTTTGACCTTATGAGTAAACAAGCGGTGGGGCGAGTAAATCTTGGTTTCACTCGAGTAGATATGAAAAATTATTTGATGACTAAGCGACAACGAAGTTTGGTGGATGGGGAAGTTCGATGCTTATTGAATTATTTTGAAGAACAAATTACAGAGAACCCTTCATTTTACCATTCATACCAGCTTGATACTGAAGATCAAATTACTAATATTTTTTGGGCAGACGCTCGAATGCTTGTAGATTATGCTTATTTTGGAGATGTAATTTCATTGGACACCACATACTGCACAAACAATAATCATAGGCCTCTTGCAATATTTTCAGGACTCAATCATTTTAGAGGAATTGTAATTTTTGGTGCAGCTTTGTTATACGATGAAACGACAGAATCATTCAAGTGGTTGTTGGAAACTTTCTTGAAAGCAAACAAGCAAAAGAAACCTGCAACAATTTTTACTGACCAAGATCAAGCAATGGCAAGAGCACTACGTGAAGTTACTCCTGAAGTGAAGCATGCATTATGCACATGGCATATTGAGCAAAATGGAATAAAACACCTGGGAAATAAAATGAAGGGTGGTTCACATTTTTTGCATGACTTCAATAAGTGCATGTTTGCTATTGATGACAAGTTACAATTTGAAGACACATGGACTTCTCTAATATCATCGTTCAATCTGGAGGACAACTCATGGCTGAAGTCTATATATGAAATCAAAGAGAAATGGGCATGGTGTTATATGAAGCATTATACTACTCTTGGTATGCGTAGCACACAAATAAGTGAAAGTGTTAATGCAAATATCAAAAGTATTACAAACCCAAGTGTTAGTATTGGAGAATTCTTCAAAAGTCTTGAGCGGGTTGTTGAAGATAAAAGGTACAATGAGATGAAATGTGAATATGAAGCAAGGGAGAAAAAGCCAATATTGATAGTCCAAAGTTCACCTATCTTACGTCAAGTTGCAGAGATTTACACCGCCTCGGTGTTAGAGTTGTTCCAAGAGCAACTTGATCTCTTTTTTGCCACATGTATCTCCTCTCGAGATGAGAAAGGTCCATTGTTCACATATAGTGGTACCATGGTTAATGAAGAAAAAAGTGGACATTGACATTTGATCCAAATGATTATTCTGTATGGTGCAGTTGTAGACATTTTGAATCTATTGGGATATTGTGTTGTCATGCTTTAAAAATATATGAGGCAAATGAAGTGAGGAAACTTCCAAAAAAATATATTTTGAAAAGATGGACCAAAGATGCTAGAGATGGTGTAATACATGACATTAAAGGAAGTGAAATACAAGTGGATCCAAAGCTTCAAAGCACGCAAACATATCGACAATTATGTCATATGATGATAACATTAGCAGCTGAAATGTCTAATTGTCCAGAGACTTCTACCTTTATCCACAACTCTATAATACAACTTCACAAAGAAGCAAGAGACTTCCGTTCAAGGCTAAGGAATTCAAATGATGACAACAACAAGGAAGATGGAAGTAAGGAAAAAGGTGGCAACCAAGAAAACAAGAAGATGGATGGGTTAAAAGATAAACTACCCAAGGGCATTAAAAAAAGACATGGAACAAAGAGATGGAAAAGATTTAAGGCTTGGCCTGATCGTTTGGGAAAGAAAAGTAGGTCCCAAGCCAAGGTGAGAACTGAGGAATTAGATGCTCCAATTTCATGTTCTGCACCTACGACATTGCAAGCACTACCTCAAGTTCAGTCATTTACTAGTATGATGTTGGTGAGTTTTTTTTTTATCTAAAATTAAATTGACACTGTGATTTGTTCTGTTAATGTGTATGTTAACGCTTTTTGATAGTAATAATATGCTTACTTTTGTCTTTGTCATTTATAGGCTCCTTTAGATTGTTTAACACCATCTTTGGAAGCATTCAAACAGGAAATTTTGTTGTCAGGTACCAAAAAAAAAACAGACATAGGAATGTGCACAAGTTAAGGGGAAAATCTCACTTTTATTTAATTAATGTGTATACTACATCAAGATGCCAAATACATGTGTCATTAGCTAATACACTTTGTACTATATCAAATATATTGTATTACAACATTTTATGACCATACACTAACATCTACATTGCTCTTGTTTCTTCCTTCTTCCTTCTTCTTCTTAGGTGAAGGTCAAACTTCTATAACAACTTCATCAATGTCCCATCAATTCCAAGTAGGTGAATCATCAATGTTCAATCAGCATGAAGGATTTGGCAACCAACACCTGCAATAACAATTCAGATTCGACTAATTTAGTCATTCAACCATCATTTTGTTTTAAACAATGTAAGACATCATTCTTTTTGGCGACATCATTTTGAAACTTGTTTTGGCAGCATTATTTTGTTTTAATCAGTGTAAGGCAACACATAGGCTATATGACAGCAAGTTGGTATTTGACAGCAGCAAGTATATAAGCATATGAAACTTGTTATTTTTGACAATGGTACTTTGACAAGACAAGTATATTTTTGACAAAGAAAAAGTATATTTGACAGCAGCAAGTATATAAGCATATAAACAATGGTATTTTTATTTTAGAAAGAAATTTGAATTTCTTCAGATGAATGCATTAGCTGGTAACTTAATGCCCAACCAACAATTTTCCCCTCAACTAGTGAAAAGAATTGATGCAGTATCAGTAATATTGCAGCAAACCTCACATTTGTGTATTTAGAAAAATAGTCAAGTTCGAAACTCGACTTTCGGTTTTTAGGGCTTGATCTTTAATACAAAGATTTTCAAGCATCATGCCCCTTAAATACCAACCAACTCGCGCGGTAAAACACCATAATTTCATGAGGCCTCATCCAAGAACAAGCACAACATAATGCAACGGTGAAAGAAAACAACAACTAAGAAAGAAGGAGTATTAATATAATGAGGTGATATTATTGTAATACTCATGGTGTGAATGCGAGAAAATATTTGACTGAGCTTTCATAGTTTCATTGTTAGGTTCTAACTCGCTACTTCCAATAAGAGAGCATATAAACAATGGTATATTTGCATTTGACAAGCAAGTATTTATTTAAATTTTTGTTCCTTTGACAAAGACAAAGTATTTTACTTGCCATGCTTTGAACAGGTAAATTGAAGGCTTGAGGAAGCAACATTTTCGAGTATCAATCAAAGAGAAAAAATTCCACAAACATTTAAAAATTCTGGCATCACATCTTAAATGTATAGTCAACCACAAATAAATCTCTAATGTCATTACTATGTAAACTATACATCTGATAGCTTCTGGAGCTCATTTCAATCTTTGTATATCATAAGACCAATGATCAACGAGAGAATCAAGTGCAAAGTCGAAGATTTTCCTTCAAGAAATGAGATAAGTAGACTTTACCAAGAAAAAACACCCTTGGCTTCAAGAGAGTTCACAATCACACCATCATAGCTGCAAAAGACACATTACTATCAAATGCAATTATTATTTCATAAATTCAACCAAGATACAGTACTTTTCTCTACCAAGAACCTATTAAAAACCAACGCAAAATACTTAACTCTATCAGTAAAACAATGAGAAACTGCTGGACGTGAATCACATGAATTTTGGAATGCCATATACACTAAACTTCAATACCCAAAAACAGAGGAAAATGACTTTAGAAAAAAAAAACTAAGGGAATGCGAGAAGATTGATCAACGAATCGAGCTGCAATTTGGGGCGATAATTTTCTACTTAATTATCATCATTAATTGAGTTAGAAGCAAGATAAATACAAGGAACATCAATAATAGGAGGGTAGATAGATCGGTTAAATTCAATTCGGTTCCAAAACTTTCATCAATCACACACCTAACATTGAATTGCTTATACTTGGAAAAATCCCGCAATCAAACCCCGTCGACTTTGACCAAGGTGTGCGGCTCGGTTCACGGTCGATTTCAACGGACTCGGAGTTTCGGCAACGGACCTCGACGGAATTAGAACTCGAATTAGGCAAAGAGAAATCGACATCGACGGATCGATCCCATATTCGAGGCTTACCACTACGGCCAATGCGGAAAAGATGAACATGCTGGAAATGGCGGCCACAAAGAAGAATTTTCGAGAGCAAGGATCTGCGTTCGGGTTTAAAGTGCATGGACGGCCACGCTGTGTCTGTGATGATTTTTCGAGAATTTGGTTCTGTTTTGAAAGTATTGGGATGCAACTTTTTTTAGCTTGCCACGTGTCACTTTCCAAGCACTCAGATGGAACGAACGGCTGGGATTGAAGGCTACTGAGAGATGAGGATAGTTTTGCTTCTGAGACTATCTGCTCCCCGCAAAACACACATTATTTTATGTAGTTTTACATGTAGTTTCACCTCGGAAAAGTCGGCGAGCCACTGTTCATCGTACCACCCGCACCTTTCGGTCAAATGACCTTACTGCCCTTACCCGCAAACCAAAATCATAGCGAACCAGGACAGTGCCAGACACCAGGTATCGCCCCTCCTAACCTCAGACATAACCCTAAACACTAACCCATTTCGTTAAAAGCATTTGCAGGTAAGCTTACGACGTCGTTTCAGTCCTGGGACTATAATTCTAGCCTTTTTAACTCTAGTGGTCTTTCCCTTCTTGCCATTTCCCTGTTTCTCCGGGACCATTCGTTAGCTGCTATCGGTTGTGCTTGGATTCTAAGCTCAGGCCGAACAACCCCCCAAAAAAATTGGTCTTTCATCTTATGGGTTGCTCTCTTTCTCTGTTATGGAGCTCGGAACCCTAATAATCAGAGTCTCCATGCTACTTTATTTGCTCTTTCACCGGTATCTTCACCTCTCTCACCATTACTAGTTTTCTTCAACATCATCTTTGCTTTTTTTGGGTTAAAAACGTATGCTTGCAGTATCTGTGCTTTGTCTTCATATGTTCTTTGGCCTTGGTTTCCTATATTGCGTAAATTTTCAATCTTTTGCCACTATTGGAAGTTGAAGACTTGTTTTTTTGTCATGAGATTACTGTGACTTTTTTGTTACTAGTTATAGTCACTTCTTCTTCTTGGGGTGTAGTTAAATCTTTTTTTTCCTTTTCGCTCACTATTTTTATTGAGACCGATGGCAGAAGGTCTATGCTTTTTTCCCCTGGATTGAACGTGTCGAGTGGGTTATTTGTATTTGGGTTGATCATTCGGGGTATCTGGGGTAGAACGCTCTTGGTTGACTGAGTTATTAAGGTCTATTGAGAGTTGGTTCTGTCATGTGGTGTGGCAATCCCTTAACCTTTCTTTTTGGCTTAATGGTGCATATAAGTATTTTTATGGCTTCTAATTCTGGCATGCATGATTGATTCTCAGTTCATTGCTTCTAGATATTTTTCTCTTTTTCTTTTTCATATGTTGTTGGATATCTAACGTCAAACACATAAAGTAAGTGTATAATTGAGTTTTTTTTTTTGGTTTTTGTTTTGTTTTGTTACGAATGCTCTAACTGTATCTGATTAACTTTTGGTGGCATAACATTCATGAGGCCTGCTCCTCCTTCAAGCTTTCTAGTGTTTACATTTGTTACATCTATGTACACTATGTGTGGGCAACTGACAAATCCCTATTGTGTTATGTATTTTCATGCTTTATTTGGGGATTTTGTCATAGTTATTGAGATTAAAATGTCATTATTATGACTAATTGGGATTTAGAGTAAATATATGTAATTAGAGCTACAAAGGGTATAATTGTCACATTTTATGATTTTACTCAAGTAATTGATGTATTGTGACTTGATATCATTGATTGTTAACTTGTGGGGACTGCATTGTTGAGTACCACTGCTTTCATACTCTGTGGCACTTTATCTGTAGCATTGGATTAATTCTTGGCTGTCATCAAAATGCTTTTGTGATCATTGATGTGTGTTTAGAGTTCAGATTGAAATCTGTTTGGTTATGGAAATTTAAACTACTATTGCTAAGCTTTTGAGCCTAAGATTCCTTGCTGCTGTGATTATTAAAGATTCATTGTTGTTAATTAATTTATAAAGCTTTGAATTTGGAAGAAAATTGCTGTCATAAGCATTTGCACTCACTTTAATTTGCACATTTTTAGTGACCTTTGACTTTATGACTGTCATCTTGAGTTCTTAATGTGCATTGTGATTTAGTTGAGCTTGGGCACTTGAATTCCAACAAAGAAATCTCCCTTTGAATTCTGTTTTGCTGCTGGAATTGTCATTATTCTGCTATAATTCAATTTGGTTATATAATGCTAAAAATTGAATTTATGCTGAATAACTCCTTGCATTTGGATTGCTGCACTTTACTGACTGCGAATATTCATCTGGGACAATAATTTGTGGCTGGAACTAAGAGTTACATACTAGCAAATTAATTGGAGTTTGTTCAAATTCGGTTAAAATTGGAGTTAAATGATTTGTGGCTAAATGACTTGGATTTTGATACTATGCTGCAGTTGGTCATGTTGCATGTGTAGAGTAAAAAAAAATCTTACATCTATTTGTGGTTCAAATAGGGGATTATCACAGCCAGCCAAAGCATTCTACTGCTTTGTGGTTCTGTTGTGTTCCTACTATTGCTTTGCTGCTTATGGACCGTGCTGTACAAATTGGGGACAAAATCCGCCTGAATATGATGCTTGTGTGTCATTTGGGGAAAGTTATGAGTTGGATTTTACAGATAGCTTCATTAGTGACACTAATGTGGGCTATGAGATTCCAACTACCCACAATAATATTGACAGCGTGTGCCGAAATACTCATACATTCTGCTTTCCTTCAACAATACCTGGATATTCATACCAGCAGAAAAGTCTGAAAGAAGCTTCTCTAGAAGATTCTAGTAGTCAGTACAATGGTCCATTTGGTGTGGAACTAACTCAAGATAGCCACCAGGCAAGTAACAAAAGTTGGTCATCTGACTATGGTATGTTTGAGCTACTTAATGGTGGGGTTGTTTCTTGTTCTTTGAACTCAAGAGAAGGAATTAATGATGCTCCATTGTTTGAAACTGAGAGTGGTCATAAAGATGATCTTTCTTCCTGTGGAGGAGCTTTACTTCAGCAGAAGGCAATACAGTTCTTGCCAAAGAACTCCAAGATGGTTGAATCCAGTTTTTTCTCACCCAATGTAAGAATTGGCCCTACTGTGCTTGACTGGGGACAAAAGTACATGTATTCTCCTTCAGTGGCTTTCGTAACTGTGGAAAATACATGCAATGACAGTATGTTACACCTTTATGAGCCCTTCAGTACTGACGTACAGTTCTATCCTTGTAACTTCAGTGAAATTTCACTAGGTCCAGGTGAATCAGCTGTAATTTCTTTTGTTTTCTTCCCTAGATGCCTGGGCTTGTCTTCAGCTCACCTGATTTTGCAAACAAGTTATGGTGGATTCTTTGTAGAGGCTAAAGGGTATGCTATTGAATCTCCCTACGGAATTCAGCCCCTACTTGGTCTGGAAATTTCTCCTGGTGGAAGGTTGAGCAAGAATTTTTCATTGTTCAATTCCTTTGATGAAACCCTGTATGTTGATGAGATAACTGCTTGGATTTCAGTTTCGTTGGGGCATAATTCTGTTGAAACTGAAGCAATTTGTAGTATAAATAGTATTCATGCTTTTGATAACCCACTCTTCCCGATTAGTAAGGATCGGTTGGTTGTGAAAAGTGGCCAAATTGGTTCACCAGTGGTAGCGATTAGGCCCCATCGAAACTGGGAGGTTAGTTCGCATAGCTCTGAAACTCTCTTAGAGATAGATATTTCTGTGGGAATGGAGGGAAAAATATTTGGTGCATTTTGTCTGCATTTACTCAGATCCTCACAAGAAAAGTCTGATACTGTCATGGTTCCTATTGAGGCTACAGTAATTAGAAATTCTGCCCATGACACTGTTGGTATGCATACTTCAGCAAGTCTTGAAGCTCTAACACCATTTGATGGCGGTGAAACTGTTATCATTATCTCCATAAGAAATGATGCCCCTTATCTTTCGAGCTTAGTTAAAATTGTAGAAGTTGCTGACTCTCAGATTTTTCACGTCAGATACGTGGAAGGCTTGCTACTTTTCCCCTATTCAGTCACACAAGTTGCAATTATTTATTGCAGTCACCTGCGCACCAGATTACTTGACTCACCACCTCTAGAGTCTAACTTGCAAGATAACTGCAAACTTCTCATTCTTACAAATGACTCAACTAATTCCCAGACTGAAATTCAGTGTGAGAACATACTACATATATGTTTTGGTGATCGCTGGCTTTCATATATCGGATCAGAGCATGAGACTAAATACAGTGAATTAGGTGATCTGAGGGAAAGTTATGTGACCAGAAGCATGGAAGTGCCACCATATTTTAAGGTATGCAGACTCTTTCACCTTTCTATATGCCATTTTTAATCACCTCATTTCCTTACTTGTGTGCATGGGAAATACGCGCCAAGTCAAACCCTCACCATATACTACTAAAGTTAGATATAATTATTTTGCCTGAAGTTATATTATTAGTTTTACTTGTTTTTCTGATCATCATAGTAACTAAAGTTTTCTGTCATTTGCTTCTGCAGGATATAGAGACAGCAGATGTTGATGAATTAGTGCTTGGAAACTGGATGTCTCAAGGAACAACAAGTGGCATGTCTGTGCTTGAAAACAGTGAAGTGTCATTCCCAGTGATTCAAGTAGGAAGTTTTGTCTCTCAGTGGATCACTGTAAGAAATCCTAGCGAGCATCCGGTTGTAATGCAGCTTGTCTTGAATGCTGGAGAAATAATTGATGAATGTCGGGGTCCAGATGGATTAGTACGTCCCTCTACATCCGGTGATTTGGTTTTAGACGAGTTGACAACTCCAACAAAGTATGGATTCTCAGTACCTGAGGCTGAAATAACAAAGGCTTTTGTACACCCTTATGGTCGTGTATCTTTAGGGCCAATAGTTTTTTACCCATCGGATAGATGTAGGTGGAGTGGTTCAGCATTGATAAGGAACAACCTTTCCGGCGTTGAATGGTTATCTCTAAGGGGATTTGGAGGTTCACTTTCCTTAGTCATGCTTGAGAAGTCTGAGCCTGTTCAGAGTTTAGATTTCAATCTTGAAATGCCCAGGCACCTCAATTATTCTCTTTCTTATGCCTTGCTGCACATGAAAGAGATGACTTCTGCCTGTTCACATTCATTAGTGAAAGAGCTCTATGCCAAGAACACGGGAGACTTACCATTGGAGGTGTTAAGTATCAGAGTTTCTGGGAGGGAATGTGGATCGGATGGTTTTATGATTCATTCATGTAGAGGTTTTGTTTTGGAACCTGGGGAGTCAACAGAGCTTCTGATTTCATACCAAAGCGATTATTCTGCAGCCATGGTACATCGAGATCTTGAACTTGCTTTGGCTACTGGTATTTTTATGTTACCCATGAAGGCAAGTTTCCCTCATGATATGCTGAGTAACTGCAAGAAATCCATGTTTTGGATGCGAGTGAAAAAATTCTTTCTGGGATTTTTTCTCCTCACATCCTTACTTTATGTGGTGTTCTGCATCATGTTTCCTCAAACCACTTCACATGGCTCCTTGGATTACCTGTGTAAGGGCGATGACAATGACAACATCCCCACCACTGAGAAAAATGCCGGTAAAACCCTTCTGTGTCATAACCAGAGAAAGAGCAGGTTATCGATGCCTGATAAGATGAATAATCTGTTATGCTCAGTTGGACAAGACACAACCTCAGTTGGAATGTCTCAATATGGAATGCAAGCCGGTCAATTGTTGGATGCTCCGATTGAAAGAATATCGCCATCTATGGTAACTCAGAGCTCTGATACAGTGGAAGCATCGCCACCGGGTAAAAATCTCATGGTAAAAACTGGAAAAGAAAAAGGAAGGAGAAAGAAGAGGAAGAGTCTTTCTGCAAAAATAGCTGGATTATCTGAAGTTTCAAGCAGTCAAAGTGGGAATTCTACACCTTCTTCTCCTTTATCTCCAGTCATCTCTGTAACATCTAAATGTAACTGGCCATTGTCTCCTGAGGGAGAGCAACCCCTTGAGTCTCGTACTCCGATCACTCAAGAGGCGGCTAACCATCATTCTGACAATGATCAAGTGCCTGTTTCTGCCGTTACGGTTCTGGTGAAGTGCCAGGGAAACAATGTGTCTTCTTCTCAAGGGCTGCTGCATCATTCAACTCCAGTAAGAGCCCCCAATAAACCTGCTGAGATTGCTTCTGCTACTTTACGCCTGCCTGGTGATCCTTCGTCCTCTTTGGCATTAACATCGACCGTTCCTCCATATGCTCGAGCTCCGGGATCCAAACTTGAGAACATAGAAACTGTCCGAGCACTTGAGACAGGGCATCCGGATGAATATACATATGATATATGGGGTGGTCATTTCTCTGGACTTCATCTGTTGGGTCCTTCATATGTAACTCCGATGAAGTCTAGTCCTGCAGAAAATAATTTTGACAGTTTTTTTGTCAAGGGTCCCCAAACCCTAAAGACCATTTCCCAAGAGGGCTAAGGGAAAAAAAAGTTATCTAATCTCCATCTTCCTCTACCCTCTATTTGCTTGATGAATGAAAATAAACAAGTCTGGACAGCCAACGCGCACACAATCTAACTGGACATAAAAACTAATCAAGAAGCTTAATCTATAAGTCATACCGAATTAGCTCTACACAAATAACCTAATTTTGCAAGGAAAACAAAAGGAGCCCAAGAACCTATTAGGGGAATTAACGTTGTTGGACTAATATTAGTTTTGATGTTTAGTAGACTCGCAAAACCATGCACAAGGGATTTGGGTAAAACTATTATTGAGCTATAAGCTGCTCAGATATTGTCTAAGCTCTAAAGCTTGAATTGAGTATTTCGTTGAGTTAGTGTTTGGATTGAAATCTGGTAGCATAACAAGTTTTATGACAAGCCTCCTTTTTTTTTTTTTTTTTTTTTGGAATTAAAGGAGCAGCCACTAATGGTTTGAAGTTATAAATGACATTGAACCTGTAATCTTCCCTTTATGGGGGAGTTCTTATGTCATCAAACTAAAAGCCATTGGTTAAGATGAGCATTTTGAAATGAAAGAATTTCATTACCACACACAGGATTTTGTAAAAATTAATTAATGCCATTACTGTCATCCCATCTATTGTCTATTGATTTCTGAAGCTAGAGCACTATTTTTTTTTTTAAGGCATAAGTATTTTCTTATTAGAAACAATCATGTTCGATGTATTGTTAGGTATTAAAGTAGGCATCTCTCTCTTGGTACGACATACTGTGAGTGACTAGCCTTTTCTGTTAGACCTAACCACTGTTGGTTACCAAAGAACTATTTATTTTTGGCTAAGGATAGGTATCCTTCTATGAGAGGCAATCCTATTCGAAGCACTGTTAGACTCCTCTTCCAGCAGGGATTTGAAACTTGGTTCGCTATGTTGTGAGAGACTAGTTCATTTCGCTAGACCCAATCCCATTGATTCCAAAGCTTTTATATATATATATATATATATATATATATGAGTTCTGTTTTCTGGTAGAAGGTTCTTTCCTATCATATAGCCCGTTCTTTTGCTGGGCATTTCTGTATTCTGGGTTATGAATAGACTTGAACCATCGGAAGCCTGATGAGTGTGAGCTTTCTAGGAACCTTTTTTTTTTTTTTTTTTTTTTTAGAGGCCAGCTAATGAGGAGTGGCACCGTTGACTAAGATCAGTGGTGGAGCCAGGATTTTGAATCATGGGGGGCAAGAATATAAAATATTATATCAGAAATAAAAGTATTTACAATATAATACACACCTAATATACAAAAAATTAAGAGAAATATATTATAAAAATTAAGATAATTTCACTTGACTCATTATTCTTTCTCTTAAAAAAAAATATCAATTGTAGTAACCTTTCCCATAATAATCACCTACAAAGAGCATAAATTAATTCTCAAAATTCCATATCACACATTCCTTTTCACAGAGATATAATTTACAAAATTTCATATCACACATTCCATTTCGTAAATTTCATATCACAAACTCTATATCATAAATGATAAATCACAATTTTTTTAATTAAATCCTAACTTTATTTTCTTTAAATCAACCACTCAAGTAAAAATATAAACCATACCACTTTTACTCAAGCTCATTAACTCTATTAAAAGTAAAATGATCATCTAGGAATTGTAGACCGTGCGTAAAAACACTGGAAAGGGTAGTGTGCGTTGGTACTTTTATACACACACACACACACACACTAGTATAACTGTTAACTTTTAGATAATTGGTGGGCTCAGGCTTGGACGCTTGGTGTTTGTTGGATTTTGTTTCCCTGCCTATCCTTTGATAGGCAGGAGGGCCTCATCCTGGGACCGTTCGGATGAGATTTGACGATCCAGATTTATTTATTTTTTATTTATTTATTTTTTTTAAAATATTTTAATGGGTAGATAATCTCTTAACTTACATTTTTTTAAAAAAATATTTTTTTATTCAAAAAGCAAAAGTTAAAAAAAAAAAAATCTAGACCGTCCAAAATATATTGCATCTGGATGGTCCAGATTTGCTAGGTGCTTGGTGCCTGCCTATCCTTTGGATAGGCACTGAAACGCGGTCCGTGTTTGATGGGTCCATTTCTCATTATTTGATTGTGGCTGTACGGCTATCATCATGCTGATTCTTTTTTTTTTTCTCCAAACAATGTCATGCATATTCCCATTATTTGCTTTTTTTTTAGGGGGGCAGGGCCCACTCTAGCCCCCCTTAATCCGCCCCTGACTAAGATGTCATCTTTCACTTAAAAGCGAAGAAGTTCGATACATGCGGGTTGATGTGAAAGCCTTGTTGGTGGGTAATCTATAAGTACATTTGTAAGTGCTCTTTAAACTTAGAGGCGTGCCTTGATCTTAGTTGGGTATTTGTGTCTACCCCCACTTCAAATTTTTTATATAATAATAATAAAAAAAAAAAAAAAAACTCAGATGGACACCATGGATAAAAAGATAAGAGAGGTGTTTCTCAGTTCTCACCGCATGCATGCAGAGGTTGATGGAGACGACAGAGAAACGAGCATGCGCATTTGTTCAGAAGCAGCCGGCAAGAACAGAAAGCCATATCTCAGAAGCTTTGTAAATATTCAGGGGACCATTTCTACATTTCTCCAATCAAAGCACAGCCAACTTGGCATTTTGTACTTAGACATTGACCTCATTGCAACCAAATAATCATAATATCCAATTCAAAATACTGTTACTAATAACTCGTTCGTGTTTGGTACTAACTTCTGTATATGAGACGTTCTCAACGGTTTTGAGGCCATTTTTGGGTTGTTAGGTAAGGAGATAGCTACAACTCAGTAGTGTTATTGGTCTATTTCAGTTGGTCCTGATTCCTGTTGGATCTCTTGAAAGTGGTCCTATGTTTCGGAGTGCCTTTAATTTCATATCAAATCCTTCAGGACCATTTCTCACAGCAAAGAAGGATCATGACCTCTCTCTCTCTCACACACATTAACATGATTCACTAGCTGTATTACCCTTCCCAAGATCTAGTACATTGACAATTCAGGCAGTGTTATGAGTTAATGTGGTTTTTGTTTTTTCTTTTACAGTTTGACAGATTAAGACCGCAACACATATATTTGGACCTAGAAAAGTGATCAGGGTTATGAAGCAAAGAGAGTGTGACCACACAGGCACACACAGAGGCCACAGCTTCACAAAAAAGTTAGGATTGTGGTGTGACACGAGGAGTGGTTATAGGCTTTTTCAATTCTGGTTATATGAATTGCAATGTGAAATAGCTGGGCTGACGGTGAAGGATTATATTTGGTGCTTTGACTTTCCTTGGATCACTCACAAAAAGGTGTCGGCAAAGATCAAAGAAGCAAACAAGTCTCTATTGGGTGGTGTTGGGTTAACTGTGTGATATTCTTTCTCATTGAAGCTACACACGCCTTTGGCTATTTCGTTACCCTATTTATAAGTCATTTTAACTAAATCTCACATACTAATGAAAGGTAATTAACTCAATGATTATAAGGTAAATTTTTAACTTTGCTTTCATTTATGATTGAGTATTTTTCAACTGTTTCTTCTCTCTCTCTCTCTATCTTTATGGGTACAATTAATATGGGTTGTTATGGACCCATATATTGGGCCAGCCAGTCACTTGGCCCAATAAGAGGGCCTGCAGTAAAACACCCATTTAACCAGGTAAACAATTCACCACTACTCCACCTTGTCTGTTACGCAGAACCGTACAGGTAGTGGAGCAGGTATTTGCGGAATGTGGAGGCGCATAGTGGCTGATGGATGAAGCATTTGCATGGGAGTGAAACCCTAGGTAATTCTTATAAATAGGAATTACCCCCCAGGTGCACTCTGGACTCTCTCTATTCTCCATTATTTACCATTCGGTCTTTGCACACACACCACCCCTTTGGCGAAACGCCTCACCTGCATGTAAAGCACCGTGATCGAGCTCGCTCGTTGGTATCTTCCCCGTAGATATCACCGAGCAGAAGCCCTCTCCTTAATACTCACCACTTGAGTATCATCGAAGGGCCCATTGATCCGATATTGACCATTCCTAGCTCATTAGAGCTAGACATCTGTGTTCTACACCGGAACATTGGCGCCGACCGTGGGGACCATAAACTTTGATTCCCAGACCATCCAAAACCACTATCAACCATTGAGGATGGCCGCGAGCACCAGGAGCCGTAGTCAAGCACTTCGGCATGGCCAGCTACCGGAAGAACCTCAGCAGCGTTCACATCAGGAACGCATTATTCAGTATTCTGACTCAGTTGTTCCAGATCCCAACTACGTAACCGTGGTGACGGAGGGCGAAACTAGGATACAATGCATTCTCCTCATCCGAGTTTGGTTGCTCTACATGGGCAACAGCAGGTTCAGCGTCTGAACCTCCCTCCCCTTACGCATGGGTTTCAAATGGATCATCCCGACTCTAGGATGCTGCATAAGACGATGGACTCATTAGTCCAGCGAATGGAGAATATGGAAACTCGTCAGCGACTCCAGAGAGAGGAAGATACCTGACTTATCTAGGAAAACCTGGACCTCCAAAACGCCCTATGGCGGCAAGAAGAGCAGAAACGGATACGTAAGGCCTGGGAAGAGTGTGTAGGGTAAACGGGGAAGCAGGTGAAAACTACAAGGTGGGATGATGCCGGAACAAGTCGAGTCATGACCTCGACGTCAGTACACACTAACGAGGAAGAGCCTAGCAAGAACCATGAGCAAGAAATGCTAGTCGGTCATGACCGAGGAAATATCACGGAGGAAGGGCACCGAGAAATTTTGTTGTTGAAAGAACGTATAAGGGGATTGGAGAATCCTACCCAGCCTTCTACCCGGGGTACTGATAAGCCCAGCCGAGCCAGCGGTATGACGGCCACTGGTGTAATCGAGGACACTCACCAACTTGCGGGAGCCGACCTGTCCCGGGCAAAAGGGAAATAGTCAGTTGAGAACTCGGATCTGAACAAGCACGAGGCAACACCCCTGTCATTTGACATACCCAGCACGGTTGCGGAAGGGCACTGCGGGGATATCATGTTGAGCCATTTCCAAGGAGATTATGGCAGCCACTTACCCTAAGGGTTTGGATTCTCGGGAACTGCCAAAGTACAACGGTACCCAAGACCCGCTAGTTCATCTCAACAACTTCAAAATGGAGATCGGGGTAAAAGAGATTGTAGGGCACGTGATTCCCCGACTATTTGCAGGAACCCTTCAAGGGGCTGCTCAGACTTGATTTCACTCTTTACCGTTGCATTCTATCCATGACATGAAAACCATGGAGCACAAGTTTTTGCTCAATTTCGCCACTAGCCGTAAGCAACCGAAGACCGAATTCTAGCTGGATCAGGTCAAGCAATTGCCCAATGAAACCCTAAAAAAGTATTTGGATTGTTTCAAAGACACTGCTCTTTAGGTCCCCGGCTTAAAAGAGGATGTACATCTCCACTGCGTCATTGCCGGCCTCAACGCCACGTCGCGGTTAAAGAAGTCGGTGATGAAAAACCGACCTCAAACTTTGATCGACTTTACGGACCGGTCAAAAACATACTTAGAGCTTGAACAGATGGAAGTGATGAGCCAAGTAGCAAGGGAGAGGGGCAAGAGCCCACCTCCCAAGGCCAAGGAGCCATATACCGGTCGTAAACCGGAATCCCGCGGGCGTGGTGGAGAAATTAGACCGAAAGGAGGTAGACCAGAAGGAAGATTCGACAGGTACACTCCCCTGAAGGTATCTCAGGCACAAATCTGGAAAGAGGTGTCAGCAACCGAAATGAAAAAGGTTGAGCGACCCCGGCCAGTACAAAGAGAAGCCAATCTGGACAAATCCTGATACTGCGAGTTTCATGATCAGCACGGTCATACCACAGAAAGTTGTTGGGACTTGAGGGACGCCGTTGAAAAGTTCGTATGAGAAGGAAAGCTACGTCGGTTCGTCATTCAGACACAGGGACGGCAGAATAACAATCGCCAGGGGGGAAGGAGCAAGAGCCCACCTCCCCCAGAGAAGAAGAGGCGTGAGCAAAGAAAGAAAGCCACAAACAGTGACGACGAGTTCCCGGACTCAAAATACGACTGCAATATGATCGGCGGAGGTTTTGGGGGCGGGGAGATTCTGAAGCGAGAGGAAGAAATATTTGAGGAGGTCCTCTCAATCAGAGACCGCCCGGACTTCAAGAAGGATGTGACAAAACCCAAACCCCCGGTCCTAAGTTTCACCAGAGAAGACTTGGAAGATGTGCAGCCAGGTCACCACGACGCTTTGGTCATCACGGGAACTGTGGTCAACTGCAGTGTGAAGAAATTTTTTGTCGATAATGGGAGTGCGGTCGACATCATCCTATGGGACGCATTCAAACGAATGTGGTTTGACCCAGAAGATTTGAAGCCTTGTCGAACAACCCTAACCGGGTTCAACGGCCAAGACACATGCCCTAAAGGATACATCGACTTGAAACTGACTCTGGGAATGAAGGATGCGTTTAAATCTGAGCGTGTCAAGTTCATAGTAGCCGACTTCCCTTCCCCATATAATATCATCATAGGATGGCCTACAATTCACAACTGGGATATGCTGGTTTCCACGAAACACCAACGGCTGAAATTGATCAATAAGAGGAATCAAATCGTAATGATCAAAGGCGACCAGAAGGACTCCCGGCAATGTTACTTTGATGCGGTCAAAGTTAGCAAGGCCGACCCAGCATCTCGGAGAAACAGGAGCAAGGCGCCCAAGGAGGAAGAAAAAGGAAAGTCGGTCAACCTCGTCGAGTTGGATTTGCGCGAGGAAGAAAATATGCGGAGAACAGAGCCAGATGGGGAATTAGAAAACTTTGCCCTAGGAGCCAATCCCGAGCAAAATACCAGAATCGGGAGGAATTTAGCTCTGGAGATTCGAGCGGAACTCGAGGCTTGCCTAAGAAGCAACAAAGACGTCTTCGCATGGCAACCATCTGAGATTCCGAGGGTAGATCCCAACGTCTGCTGCCACAAATTAGCAATTTGCCCGGAATTAACCCCGGTGGCCCAAAGGAAGAGGAAAATTGGTGCAGACAGGAAGAAGGCCCTGGAGGCACACACCGACGAGTTGCTGGAAGCCGGCTTTATACGAGAAGTGCAGTACACTACCTGGCTATCGAATGTCGTAATGGTTAAAAAGCCTAACGGCAAGTGGCGGGTGTGCATCGACTACAAGAACCTAAATAGGGTTTGCCCGAAAGATTCTTTCCCCATGCCAGGCATAGACCAACTAGTGGATAACTCATCTGGGTTTGAGCTGCTCTCCTTTATGGATGCGTACTCAGGTTATAACCAGATTCCCATGCATAAGGATGATCAGGAGAAAACAACGTTCATCACAGAAAAGGCCAACTACTGTAATAATGTCATGCCCTTTGGGCTAAAAAACGCGGGGGCCACGTACCAAAGAATGATGAACCGGGTGTTCGACGACCAGTTGGGGAAAAACGTTGAGGTCTACATCGATGACATGATTGTCAAATCTTCCCAGGCGGGAGAGCATATCCAAGACCTGCGGCAAACGTTTGACAAGCTAAGAAAACATCGGATGCGTCTCAACCCGGCAAAGTGTGCTTTCAGGGTACCAGCAGGGAAGTTCTTAGGCTTCTTGCTTACTCACAGGGGGATCGAGGCCAACCCGGATAAATGCCAGGCCGTTTTGGACATGCAACCGCCCAAGAACAAAAAGGAAGTACAGCAGCTGACGGGAAGACTGGAGGATCTAACCAAGTTTTTGCCAAGATCAGCCGAAAACTCTCTCCCGTTCTTCAAGTTATTGAAGAAGGAGACGTCGGGAGAATGGAACACCGATTGTCAGAAAGCTTTTGCAAAGATCAAGCAATGTTTGTCCACTCCACCGGTTTTATCCCGTCTAGAGCCCGGAGCAAGCTTGATCTTGTACTTAGCCGTGGGAGAGTAGGCCATCAATGCCGCGTTGGTTAACGAGGGAAAGGATGGTCAGACTCTGGTGTATTTTGTAAGCCGAGCTTTGCAGGGATCCGAGTTGAGGTACCATAAACTGGAGAAAATGGCTTTTGCTCTACTCATGGCTGCGAGATGACTACGCCCATACTTCCAGAGTCATACCGTGGTGGTGCGCACCAATCAGCCAATCCGACAGATTCTCCATAAGCCAGACTTGGCGGGTCGAATGGCTAGCTGAGCTATAGATTTATCCGAGTTCGATATAATTTACAAAGCCCGGCACGCCATAAAATCACAAGCTTTAGCCAACTTTGTAATGGAGCTAACCCCTGTGGGAAGCTCGGGGGAGGACGGCGGTCACGAAGACGACATGACTTGGAAATTGTTTGTCGATGGATCGTCGAATGAGAGAGGAAGCGGGGCGGGAATTATTATCGAGAGTCCAGAAGGAGTCTCCTGGGAACACTCCCTCCGTTTTGATTTCCCAACCTCAAATAATCAAGCAGAATATGAGGCACTCATCGCTGGATTACTACAGGCCAGAGAAAGTGGGGCCAAGAGAGTTCACGTATCCACCGATTCTCAATTGGTCACATCTCAAATAGAAGGAAAATACCAGGCCAAAGGCCCGTTAATGGTCAAATACCTGGGGAAGGTCAAACAGTTGATGGCTGACTTCGACAATGTAACAGTGATACATATCCCAAGGGGGAAAATGTCGGGCGATGTTCGTCAAAATTGGCAAGTACCAAGAACCCCAGAAATCACGTCACGGTTGTTCAGCAGAACCTGTTACAACCAAGCTGTGTTATGCTAATCTCAGAAGTGGACGACTAGCGGAAGCCAATCGCCGATTACCTGGAAAGGGGGATTCTCCCGGAAGACACTGCGAGTGCAAGAAAGATAGTAAGAACGTCAGCTTCATATACCATGATAGACGACGAATTATATCGGAAGGGCTTTCATTCTCCATTGATGAAATGCCTCGATTCGGCCAAGGCCGACTATGTGCTATCCGAGATCCATGGGGGAATAAATGGGCACCACATGGGCGCCCGGAGCACACTAGCAAAGGCCCAAGGCATGTACGCAATATAATAATCAAAACAACATTAACGCCCAAAGGCCTACAATTTTCGAATCATGCAGGGCCGGATATTTCGGCCCAATATTTGGCGGAAGACGCCAAAGAACATGTACGCGAATTACACCAAATGGATGGCGGCCGTCGAAGCATGCTAACGTCATACACACTCCCCCATCTGAGTTGACAAGTATCTCGGCTCCATGGCCATTTTACAAATGGGGCATAGATCTGTTGGGCCCATTCAAAAGAGCCCCCGGACAGTTGCGTTGGCTTATTGTGGCTGTGGATTACTTTACCAAATGGATAGAGGCAGAACCGCTGGCAACAATTACTTCGGCGCGGGTGCAAAAGTTTCTTAATCGAAATGTGATATCTCGATTCAGAATACCGGCCGAGATAGTAACGGACAACGGGACCCGGTTACGATAAGGGTTTCCGAGGAAATGGTAGCCGAGCTCCATATCGTACAAAGATTTCGCCTCTGTTTAGCACCCACAGTCCAATGGGCAAGCCGAGGCGACTAACAAGGTCATCTTGGACGGGTTGAAGAAGAGAATGGAGGATGCCAATTCAAATTGGGTGGAGCAATTATATCCTGTTCTGTGGGGACATCAGACCACCATCCAGTCGGCGACGCATGAAACCCCGTTTAGGTTAACCTATGGTTGCGAGGCAATGATCCCAGTCGAGATCGGGGAACCATCATGGAGGAGAATCAAGGCTCTACATGAAGAGGATGAGAATAACCGATCAATCACAGTAGAATTGGATTTGGTGGACGAAGTTAGAGTGAAGGCGCATTCCAGAGAGTTGGCCGCCAAGCGACTCATTGCCAATCGATACAATCGGAAGGTCATACCCCGATCCTTTGCCAAAGGAGATCTAGTCCTTCGCTGGGCCGACATAGGAAACAAGAACGCCAGCCAGGGTAAACTCGCTGCAAACTGGGAAGGACCATACCGAATAACGGAAAATTTGGGCAAGGGGGCATACAAGCTGGAAACATTGAAGAAGAAAGCTGTGAAGCGAACATGGAATGCAGACAAGCTTAAGACCTATTATAGTTGATAAGTCTTTTGTAATGCTTCGTCAGATATTTTTCCTACGGGAAGTGATGTAGTAATGGCTCTAAAGCCAATCTTTTAATGAATTTCGGGTCTAGAAACCCGTTCTAAAAAATCACGAGACTGGATTGCCGGGGACATGTAGGAGCTAGAGGCATTCTAACCCGGTTCCGGAGACCATGTTCCATTTAAAACATGTAGGAACCCGAGGTATTCTAACCCGGTTTCGGAGACCATGTTCCATTTAGAACATGTAGGAACCCGAGGTATTCTACCCCGGTTCCGGAGACCATGTTCCATTTAAAACATGTAGGAATCCGAGGTATTCTAACCCGGTTCCGAAGACCATGTTTCATTTAAAACATGTAGGAACCCGAGGTATTCTAACCCGGTTCCGGAGACCATGTTCCAGCTAAAAACATATAGGAACCAGAGATATTCCAACCCAGTTCCGAAGACCATGTTCCAGCTAAAAACATATAGGAACTCGAGGTATTCTAACCCGGTTCAGGAGACCATGTTCCATTTAAAACATGTAGGAACCCAAGGTATTCTAACCCGGTTCTGGAGACCATGTTCCAGCTAAAAACATGTAGGAACCCGAGGTATTCTGACCCGGTTCCGGAGACCATGTTCCAGCTAAAAACATGTAGGAACCAGAGGTATTCTGACCCGGTTCCGGAGACCATGTTCCAATTAAAAACATGTAGGAGCCCGAGGTGTTTAAACCCGGTTCCAAACATCATGTTAACATTAAAGCATCGATGAATTCACGATCAAATAATCAGTTTTCTAACGATATGCTTAATTAGAATGGATTTATGTTCTCACCAATTTTTAGGAAATCATGTTCAATATGAGCGTGAGCGAATTCATGGTAGAGACTCCAGTTTTCAACTTCACGGATTCATACGTTAATATCAGGCTATGGTTAAGCAACGCGAATGCAAACTCTGACGTTAAGCAAAAATTTAGTCAGGCTAGCAGAAGAGCATCAAAGTAAAGCATTTGTAATTGATAAAAAGTCATGCGAACAGATTTACAGAAATTCAGGTCGGGTCATGACCGCGGCAACAAAAGAAAGGCCTCAAAAGTAAAGGATCCTCAAAAAATGTATATGCTGCCAAGGTTGGGCTCGGACTTAGGCAGAAGGGGGCGGAGCTTGTTCTTCTTCCTCTTCGTCCTCATCCATGCTAGGAGGAATCAACTGTCCTTTCTTGCCAACGTAAGATAAGAAATTCAATCCGGACATGTTGAGGGTAGCGTCGGGATTAAGAGCGCGAATCTGCGCCACAACATTGTTAAATGAATCTACGGCCGCGTCAGCATACTCGGTGAGTGCCGATTTGGCCTGACCAAGCTCACTTTCCCTTGCCGCGAGCTTGTTATCCTTTGCCGCGAGCAGATCCTTATAGTGACCGACGTCAGATTGCGCCTTATCCACATCTATCACGTCGTTGGAGTGAAGATCCTCCAAGCGTTGGATGTCTAGCTCGGCCTTGGCCAATTTTTCATCCGCCTTAGAAAGGTCGGCCCTAGAGGCCGTCAACTCTTTTTTCATGGCCTCCTCCTTAGTCTTAAGAGACTGTATTTCCTCTTGCTGTTTGTCCCTAACAGCCTGTACGGATTGAAAATCCTTTTGCAATTGGGAGTGTATGGCAGCTAGGGCATTCAACTCAGCGGAGGCTCGAGCCCTATCCTCGGCGATTTTAGTCGCTCGGTATTTTGCTTTAGAACCGCATTCTCCTTCTTCAAGGAAAATAGCTGAGCGTTGGCCAACCCAAACTTCACCTTAAGGATAGCGTAAGGTCGGAGTAAGGAGATGGCCCGATAGCCATATAGTTCCATCTCGAATAACTTCTTCTGAGCAGCCTCGCTCAAATCTTGTGGCATCGTGGAAATGGGCGGGAGGCCGAGTGATATCAAATACTTCTTGGGTTAGCCCCCGCTCCCACAGGACGCCTTCTGGAAGGTTGGCTATCGAAAGTGGGCCCGCTGACGAAGTCGGAGCCGAAGTCGTTTGTACCGGAGAGGACCCGGATGGAGTTGGCGAGCCTACCATGGCCGGCGTTGCAGAGGGCTTTATGCTCCGAGCAATCTCCCCCGTCACGGTCTGTTTGCCCTTGGCTCTTTTGCGAGCAGCATCCCCTTCGGCATCCTGAAGCGCAACGCGTTTTTGAGAAGCAACCCCGGAGGCTGGACCTTTGGGGGTGTTTTCCGGATTGATTAGATCCTCCTCGGCATTCCCAGAACGGTTCTTGAACAAATTCATGAACCCTGGTCTTCCCATAACCCGGCCTGTGAAATAACAAAAGGGTATCAATAAGATAAAATTCATGGGGTATAAACTAATATACGTATGCGCATTGTCATACTCGTTAACGGACCTCGTCTAACTAAGGGTGTGGTTATATACTCGGCTGGGTCCATGGGATCCTGTAGGGAACCTACAAGTTTTACGAGTTCCAATAACGTTTTCTCTTCTTCATCAGAAAAGCTTTTAGCCTGAGGGATATAGTCTTCGGGCTTAAGAGTATGATGATGGGTAGACCAATATAGGGGAAACCTTTCTTCGGTTTCCCCAGTGTCGGTCCTTCACACAAACCAGGGTGCTTGGCCGGGGCGGGCTTCAACTTTTACGAAGGTCGACTTGAAATTTTTCCACGATTCACGGAAAGGCCTGAAGAGTTTCCGGTCACGGATGCTTCGGAGCGTCGTCTAGCCAAAACACTTCGTTGCAGCCGTAGTTTGGACGCTGGTTTCTAATGGAGAAAAGAAGGACATGAAAGTTGGAACACTACAGACGAACTTTTTTTCTCGACATAAGCTCTCAAAGGCAACGGCATATGCCCAGCCATTGGGATGAAGTTGGGAGGGGGCAAGATGCAAATGACTCAGTAGTTGAATTTGAAATTTTGTAAAGGGAAGTTTCACACCCAGAAGAGTGATGATGTGCCGGTAAAGGAAAAAGAAGTGGGGGTCTTTTTGTTGAAGACGACCTGAATCCACTGATTCGCGTGCCAATGGCAGTCGAAGGGTGTATCCCTCTCCATCCCCGATCCCAATTTGGAGAAGATCATTTCTGGACAGGGAGTTTTTTATTTACGTAACGCAACCGGCGCTCACGGCGGGGAGTTAATCCGGATGTAGTTTGGGAAGAGGCGGACGCGCTGGATTCATCGGTCGGGGAATGGATGGGTTGGTTTGCTGAAGCCATCTAGACCTAAAAATAAAATAAGAGGGCAAAGATCAAAGAATGATATATACCTGGGAAAGTGGAACTATCCTGGTTGCAGGATAAAGACATTTGATCAGGGTAGTCGGAGTCCATGTAGGCCGGGGTACGTACAGGGGTTATGTTGCACTGGCATTTGTCTAGCAGTAAATCGGCATCCCGATCCCGTCCCATCTGAGCTAGTTCAATACTTTTGTAACAACACTCGTCACAGGGTATGGGACCCGGAGTTGACAATCCGGGGTTAGGAGGGTTTTTCTTGGAAAAGGGACTTGGAACCCCGGCCAGAGTTGAAGGAGGAGAATGGACGGTTCAAGAGGTGAAAATGTTTTCTCTCCATCGGAGGACAGTTCCCAGAAGGCAACTTTCTTGGGTCTAGGAAGGCTCCTGGGTTTTCTACAAACTTTTGGTAAAGGAGGGTCACTATTTGTACCTAAGGAAATGTCTTGAGGCTGAATCCTTGGTTGTCTGAGGGATGAAGAATGTTTGGGTTTGAAGACATGCGGAAAGGTACGGGCCATTCTGGACACCTAAAAAAGGGAACAGAAGCTAAGAAGCCACCCAGCTAAACCCAGAAACCCAACAAAGGCCAGAAACCCAGCAAAATGCAGAAACGCACCCAGAAAAACCAGAAACATGCCAAACAGCTCAAGTTATAGTGCAAAAGATACGCAAGACCAGACAGGGAAGAGAATAAGTGGAAATACCTGTTGAAGAAGGAAAATGCGAGAAGATTGTCGAACGAAGGCAGTAACTTGGGCGCAAAGCAAATTCTCCTAAGGCAGAAGGGATAGTCGAGAGCACAAAGTAGGACTGACAACTTTTATGAAGAGATATATATAAACGCTACGAATTTGAAAGGTCAGGGGTCGCGACGTCATTACATCCCACTAACGGAGTTATAAACCCTAAAGTAAGTGACGTTTCAAGTGAAACGGCGTGAGCATTAAATGCGCACGGATATCGAAGTCACAGGAATGACCACTCGACATAGGCGACGATTGAACGTCATGATGCATTAAGGTGTGTGGCGAACACGTGGCTGACATATGGTTGACTAATTAAGCTTCATCAAAGTCTATTCAAATTTTAAACCTAACCCGGATTGAAGGTCGGTTTGTTTGAACTCAATCCAGATTGAAGGGCAAGTCGTTTGAACTCAACTCGGATTGGAGGACGGTTTGTTACGAATCAACCTGACTTGTAGGGCGGTTAGTATTAAGTTAGCCCGGATTGGAGGGCGTTACGTTCAAATCCATCCTGGAGGGCGGTTAATTTTTAAATCAGCCCAGATTGGAAGGCGTTCTGCTCAAAATGCAATCCGTTCTGAAGGGCGGTTAACTTTTAATTCAGCCCGGATTGGAGGGCGATACATTCAAATCCATCCTGGAGGGCAGTTAATTTTTAAATCAACTCGGATTGGAATGTGTTCTGCTCAAAATGCAATCCGTTCTGAAGGGCGGTTAACTTTTAATTAGCCGGATTGGAGGGCGTTTTGTTCAAATCCGTTCGGGAGGGCGGTTTACTCAAAGCAACCCGAAAATGCATAATGAAAAAAGGAGAAACCAACAATAGCAAAAAGTACTTTCCATTGATAAATGAATCGTTTACATAACATTCATACAGGGAAATAAACCAAGTCTAGCCTACTAATAAAGGGAATACAAAGTCTGGTCACTCAAAACCCATCGGCAGCAAGCAGAAGATTCGGATGAAGAACTCTCTGCTGCCAAGAGAGCTCCCAGAAGTGTAGTGGTACAGATCCTTGTCGGATACGGTGGACCTATTGATCCACTGTTGGCCACATAGAACCCTAACCGTGGCATGACGGTCCCTAGTCAAGGGTGACCCAAACAAAGATCTCCACCAGTAGCCAACGAAACATGCTTGAGATCCCAGATGAAATATTTTGCCAGGCAGATGAAGACTGGCAAATACATCTGGACTCCCAGTCGCCTGTTGGAGGATGTGGATGAAGACTAGAAAATATATATGAAGGTCACCGATGGCGAAAACCACAGGCGGCATAATGATCGATGGTCGTTTTTTCTTCCTTACTTTTCGCCTGCTTATCTGGAGAAACTTTAAAGGAAAGGGCGAAGGGCCAGAGCCTGATTTCCCTAGCATCCACGATTCTGCTTGTCTAGAATAGAACTTCATTGATAAGACTAAACAGAATGATAGAAGGATAGGATGTTTGAAAAGTTTGGAGTAGGACAAATATTGTGGAAGAGCAAGAGCTTATATAGGCAAGTTGACATGGGGAGCGTCAGGAGTATTTAATGCTTTTTTCGTTCCCAATGTCTGAAATGCCAAAAACAACCAGTACATTCTTAGTGAAAAAAGGCAACTGTCAGGGGCAATCAATGCCTCCTTTATTGAAAAGAGCAAGCGCCGGCGATAATGAATGCTTCCCAAGTGGGGAAGCGCAGTGATGGCCAGATCGGGAATAGGCGCGTACATTAAATACGCACGCAATTCAAAAAGGATTGCAACCAAAAGGCAACGAGTCCGTATCCCTAGGAGGATAAAATCGCGCCTGAATCACGCCTGCTGGTATTCCCAACCCTTTATGACAACCAATATTGGGGGCAACGCGTGGATGAAGCTCAAAATCCGGCTAAGACCGAGGCGTAGAAATAACGAAGTCAATCTCGGTTATCATAAAAACAAAGAGGCAGTTTCGAGAAGCCAACTCTCCACGAATAGACAACCTGTCACTCAGAAGACAGGTGGCAGGAAGGCAGGAACTTATGAGTCGGTCATGACCGAGGTCATAGCAACGGCTTTGACCAAAGACCGCGCGTCAGCACGAATTCTGGTTGCGGTGCAATTGAGTGAATGCCCCTGGAAAATGAGCCCGTCATTTACCCTGGCTGAGAGCGGTAAAGCAGGACAAGCAAGGAAAGCATCCCGGAGGATCTTGTGAGAACTTGAACTCGGGTGAACGAAGACCGGGTTGATTAGTACGCTAATCTCGGCACGTCAGAAACCTGCCATACCGAGCTCAGGGGCAACTGTTATGGACCCATATATTGGGCCAGCCAGTCACTTGGCCCAATAAGAGGGCCTGCAGTAAAACACCCATTTAACCAGGTAAACAATTCACCACTACTCCACCTTGTCTGTTACGCAGAACCGTACAGGTAGTGGAGCAGGTATCTGCGGAACGTGGAGGCGCATAGTGGCTGATGGATGGAGCATTTGCATGGGAGTGAAACCCTAGGTAATTCCTATAAATAGGAATTACCCCCAGGTGCACTCTGGACTCTCTCTATTCTCCATTATTTACCATTCAGTCACACTGCACACACACACCACCCCTTTGGCGAAACGCCTCACATGTGTAGCACTGTGATCTGAGCTCGCTCGTTGGTATCTTCCCTGTAGATATCATCGAGCAGAAGCCCTCTCCTTAATACTCACCACTTGAGTATCATCGAAGGGCCCATTGATCCGATATTGATCATTCCTAGCTCATTAGAGCTAGACATCTGTGTTCTACACTAGAACATGGGTAAAATTGTCACGATCTCATTTATTACATGAAAATGGAATACGACCAAATTTTTTGGTCAAAATAGACTTATAAATAGCATCAGAGTGGTACTACTACCAAATAGTAGGATCATATAATGGGGAATAATGAAGGAAAAGGAGGGTGAGATATTATAATGAGACAATGAATTTTAGGTCTCAATTAAGGGAAATAATATCATAAAAGTCCCCATTGATAAGTGAACAAAAAAATTAACAAGTGAATCAATTACCGTTAATAATTTAAAATTTATTAATGTATTATTTTTATTAGTTGGAATCTAGATGTCATTCCTCCAATAATTGAAAAAGGAAAACACAAGTACGCTAGCATCTCAAAAAGTGGTGAAGGGATAAAGAAAAGAATGATTGAATTAAGCTTTTTTGCATGTGGCCTGTGCTTTTTTATGCCCTTCGGAATTCGGATCATGGGCCCTGAATTTTATGAAGGCCATTCCCGCTAAAATTACATCTCATCGCCACTCCAAAATTCAAATATTGAATCTACAATGTTCATCTTGAAAAATTACTACTACTAACTAAAGATCTAGATAACTATTAACTAATTTATAAATATTATAATGGTATTTAAATTGTTTATTTCTCATTATTATGTAAAAACGGGGATCTCTTTCCTTAAAATACCATTCTTTTAACGAGGGTGTTACATTTAAGAAATAAAGGAAGTAAGAACAAATTAAAATTAATGAGAGTAATGTGAAAAAAATATTAAATGAGGGAAACAAAGAAGTTTATAGTTTTATATTTAAAAATACTCCATCTAATCTATAATCTATAATATAAATAACTTCTAGAATACTATTGTTTGGTCCACAATATAAATTATTTATAACGTAATTAATATTTATTTATCAATTTTGTTTCAATAATTAATGCTTAAATATGGCTCATTGTATTTTTCTTCTTCTCAATTTTGATAAATTAGTTGAAGTGATATATATTGTAGAGCCAAAGAAGTAAATTTTCAAATAGATCTTATACTTAAAAGTACTATTGTATTTTATCGTATTCTTTTTAGACGTCAAAAATAAAGACAAATCCAACTACAAGAAAAACTAGGAAACAACCTCAAAGGCTAAAATTTCCCTCAACAACTCTAAATTAAGGATTTTCATAGCCCTTTGCATTAGAGAATCTACTGTGACATTAGTGTGTGAACTTATACGTTTGATTTCCATCTGCTAAGCACGAGCATCATCCTTTTTTATTTCAAGATCTCATTTCTTAAAATTATAACTAAAATGATTACACTCCATCCAAATACACACATATATGTTTTTATATTTATAATAGAAACAAAGGTTAAGTACCATTTTTACCCCGAAAGTACACGCCGAGGACTAATTTTGCCTTGGAAGTTTCTTCGAGAGCAATGTTGCCCCTCCGTTAGGGTTCCGTTAACAACCCTAACGGTCAACGTTAGTTGACTCCGTTATGCTGACGTGGATTGTCTACGTGGCATCTTTGTCAGTTTGTTTTTATGGGTTAAGTAGCAATTTTGCCTCTGAAATACACGCCCAGGAGCAATGTTGCCCTGTAAGTTTCTTTTTGGCTTAATGTTTCCCCGGAAGTCTAAAAACGTAGCAATGTTGTCCTTCTATTAACAGCCCTAACGGTCAAACGTCAACCTGGTCTTATAATTTGGACCGGAGGTACTATGATTAAGTAACTTATTTAATTTTCTTAATTTCTCCAAAAAAAAGTCAACCTAGTCTTATAATTATAATTATGACAGGAGGGAGTAGGGGTGGCAATTAATTTTTATTTTTTTTATTTTTAAAAAAGTAAACATAGCTTACTCCTTCCCCATAGCGTCCTCCATCGGATGGATTCCTCAATCAAACAATAATCACTCGCATGCAGAATTTGTCCAGAAAAAAATGTTTCGAACAAATCAAACAAAAAAATAAGAACAATTTTTTCCGAACAAAAGATAAAACGAGTACGTCGCAGGCAGTTCAAATGAATTTTTCCAAACAATAATCACTCGCCTGCGGAATTATCTATGCAAACGACTAACGAACCTCTAGTGCAATGTAAAAAGAGATGACTGAGAGAATAAAACCAAGGTTCTGAAACCCGGACTGGTCACTAGACCGGTCTAGGTACTGGGTCAAGGGTCAGTGGGTAAACCGGAGTCAAACCGGAGCTAAACTGGGGTCAAACCGGAGCTAAACTGGGTCAAACCAGGTGAAAAATGGAAGATTTTAGGGTTATTAATATAAAATTCTAAAGAAAATATAAAAAAATTCATTTTTTTTAAAAAATAATTAAAAAAATTGAACCGGTTTACCCATCGGTTCGCAAGTTCCTTAGGTCCTGTCAAAGTTAAGAACCATGAATAAAACTTACAAAAAGTGTCAAATACAATTAATTATTTAAATAACTTAGAATTCAACACAAAATTTCAGACATGACGCTCAGCTAAGATGTTCTCTATTTAAGTCTCAAAGGCAAATTTGCTCCAGAATAAGGAAAATTGCAAATAAAAAAAAGAGGAAAGGAAGCAGATTATAGACACACTCTTAATGGCACAATCCATTGTTGTGGGGAACTAACGTTTGATCAGATTAGGGTTGTTAATGGAGGAAGCAACATTCTTACGTTTTTTAACTTCCGGGCAACATTGATTCTAAAAGAAACTTCCAGGGAAACATTCTTTCTTGGGCGTGTCTTGAAAGCAAAATTATTACTTAACTCATAAAAAAAGCGATAAAGATGCCACGTAGACAATCCACGCGTTAAGATAATCTGAGTCAACTAACGTTGACCATTAGAGTACATTAATGGAACCCTAACGGAGGGTAACATTCTTTACGTTTTTATACTTTCGGCGCAACATTGTTCCCGAAAAACTTCGAGGACAAAATTGGTCATCTACAGATATCTTAGGACAAAAATAGTCTTTAACCCTAGAAACAAAGAAGTTTATATTTAAAAATACTCCTTCCAGTCTATAATCTATAATAGAAATCACTTTTAGAATATTATTGTTTGGTCCACAATATGAATTATTTATAACTTAATTAATATTTATTTATTAATTTTGCCTCAATAATTAATGCTTAAATATGGTTCATTGTATTTTTCTTCTTCTTAATGATAAATTAGTTGAAGTGGTATATATATATATATATATATATATATATATATATATATATATATATATGTACATATATATACGTCGGAAATAAAGACAAATCCAATTACAAGAAAAATCCAATCTACCGTGACATTAGTGTGTGTACTTATACGTTGGATTTCCACCTGCCAAGCACGACGCATCATCCTTTTGATTTCAAGATCTTTTTTATATATATATATATATATATATATATATATATATATATATATAAAAACTAAAATGATTACACTCCATCCATATTTTTTTTAACGGCATGATCCTTAAACTAACATTTTTTTGGTCACTTCGCTTACACTCCATCTACATATAATATACACGGGGACCACTTGGCAAAAATCAAATCAAGTGGTTTGCGACAAAAGGCATTGTTCTTGTTCAAAGTAAAATTGAGCTGTTCTTATCTTTTATCCATGAGGCATCTTTCATTTATCCCTGAATTGTAAAGCAAATACCCAATCGCATCACAATGCGATGGTTTGTACTGTATATATTTTACTGCTCTGGTTTTGCACGGAGTCTGGTTTCATCAATCTTCCCTAATTGAATTCACTATGGTTTTGACAACAAATGAAAACGATATACATTCTTATCAGATGATGAATCCACTTGATATAAGGCATAAATCACTTTGCGGATTGAATGCAGCAAAGCGGAATTTTGATTTCTCAAATTGACCTGCCTTGATTTTGCTTTGTCATCCTCCATTAATGTATGATCGTGGCACGCCCTAGTACGTCCTGGTCCAGCCCTCTCTTCGCTGTTATTTCCCCACCCTATCTTTAATTGTCTATCTTGTCATTTGTAGAGTAGTTGGATGATTTTGCTTTCTGGATTTGACATCCAAATACATGTACCAATCAACATTTTTCTAAATTCTGAAGATTGCTTTCCAATCAGGTTTTTGGAAATGGATGCAGATAGGGTGTTTGATGAAAGTTCCAGGTGAAATGATGATATGATTTCAGTGGCGTGACGCATGGCTGCAAATTTCACTTTCACAGGTCAGCCTTTTTGGGTTAATGGAATGAATACAACAAAGGATTGGATGTTCCTCACGGCACATGTATACCACATGTTAGTGTAACTTTATATTATTAGAGTTATTCATTGAAGCTGTTCTTTTTATATATCATAAACATGATACTAATCGTTAACAAAGCAGCTATCCTTTGGATCTACTAAACCTTTTAACGCTTGAGTCTAATCAATAATGTAGTGAAAATAAAAGGAGGGCTTGATTCTTCTGTCTTCATATATTCTACTACATGCCTGTTTCTCTCCTTAATATATAAACAAATGATGAGTCACTTATCTTTATCTTTTCTTTCTTTCTTTCCTTGTTTTTTTTTTGGCTTGAAAGGATGGATTCCTTATCTAATTCACATGTTAATGACAACTTTCACCAAAAGTTGATGTAAGGAGAGGAGCTTAGCCTTGGTCCTAAAAGTAAGAATATGTCATCAATTCAAATTTTTATCATTAGATTCCCTGTAAAAAATATGACGAATGCAAGCAATTCTTTAAAATGTCTAACCATAACAAGTTGAACTATAAATAATATATTTGTTATTTGTTAAATTTCCTTACTCAAATTATCTGCTTACTTATGAATGTTTTATTTAATGTTTATAAATTCAATACCACATGCTATAGACAATTATTGTAATGCACCCATTTAGTCGAATACTACAAATGATCCGCACAATGGACTATGGTAACTAGGATCATTCACATCCACAAATTTTTGTGTCACTCGCTCTTCTACTACTTCTTACTCTCCTACTTGTTCTGAATCAAAGATTAGCTTTGAAAACTAACCATCTGTTATTTCAAATTTAATTACATGTTGTTTTTTTAACTACTATTATTCTTGAGGAAATGATCCATTAGAACAGCCCTGGGGTTGAATTCCCTTCCACCCGACAAGAAATGTAACACAAATGATATTTCAGGAGTAGGTTGAAGACACAGTTTCATATGTGTCAGTTGGGTCTGGGTGGGTCAGTATGGAAAACGAGACTGAGCAAGAATACAGCTTGGTATTTGGTCGGATTCCGCTGTTTAATTTAAGGCATCTGCTTCCAAATGAATGGCTGTGAGAGTAGTGTGTTTTGTAATGGAACAGAAACATATAAGAGTACCAAGTTGAGTGAGTAGAGTGAGAGAGTGAGAGGCCCAAACTGCCCACGTGCCTTCGCTAATAGAATAAGTGGACTGGTATCATTAAATCCATGCACCTAACATGTGTTCTTTAATGTTTGTCATTATTATACTTGTTATTTAATCTCTGGCTTTGTCTCTAATGCATTGGGAATGTCTCTCCAGTCTTCAAGCCCCACATTTAAGCCACCTCTTCTATTAAATACTGTATTTCTAGCATTATTAATATTCTATATTTTTTTTATCATCATTACAATTCCTTATTTTTCCAATACCTGTGAGAAAACAAATTTGTTCTGTATTTGAGGAAAATAGGCATACCAATTTGTTCAGTAATATGGTTCTTAACTTCTTATTATTCTTTTTCCCGTTACTGGAAGCAGTCCATGAGATTGAGATTGGTCTTTTTCATTCATTTCTTTGACTTCTTTTTTTCCTTTCAACTTGTGTGATTTTAGCCCTTTTTTTCTTATCCTGCTAGCTGCGGCAGAGTGAACAAGACAGTAGGGAGATGCAAAACATCTCCGGAAGCAGAAGCTAGACATTTGAGACAGATGGTACATGGTCAATTAATGTTACCAATATTGAGAATCTTGTACTAATTAATTTAAAGATATTGCACCACCTGAGTAGTTTGCTCGTTACGTTGCTTGCTTCTTCTTCCCTTGTCTCTCTTCTTGAAGTTTGGAATTTTTGGAGTTTATTGTAATAGCATTTATATTTTTTTCTTAATAATGTTTTTCGAATTCAAAAACTTCACTATAATACAACTTCAGAGTTTTTTGTTTTTGTTTTTTTACACATCTAAATTTAGAAAGAGGATTTCTTCAATTGATTTTTTGAAATTGAATATTTATACTCATATAACTATGCCATCAAATGAAATGATAACCCAAAGGAGTGAAAGTGTGTAGGATTTTCCCTTTTTATAATTCTTTTTGTGAAATTCCTTTTTTTTTATACTTATTATTTCGTTTTATTTAATTATATTACATGTAATTATTGTTTATGATAAAAAAATTAGATCCAACAATTATTGGTGAAAGTTACTGAAAATTGTAGTATATTTTACCATTTAGATAATTGTTGCCGAAAATATCTACATGCCATTGCTTATAAATTGAGAAAACAAAAATTGTTGCTTAACGTAAATCTAATACTTTAAAGAGCATATCACTTTTAATATTTTTTAAAAAAGTTAATCATTTGCGCTGGTGAAAGTTAGACATTAAATAGGCTGATCATCTATTAAATGAGCACTGCCTTTGCTTGGTTCAAATGGGGCATTTTGGTTAATGCTCTCTGAATAAGCTATGAATCAGATCTTGGATCATCACAATTTATACTAGAAAAGGCAGATTTCAACTTCGTTAATGATCTGCTTATGATTAATTAAAATTAGTATTATGAGAATGAATTGTTTATTTGGAGGGCCCCTGGTTGGTACTTGAGAGTTGAGACATAGCCTTAAGGACTACTTTTTACTAGTTATCACATGCCCTGACAAATTCCACTCAATTCTTTCCTCTTTTTTTTTTTTTTTTTTTTCCTTTAAATTTTATTTTAACAAATAAAGTAAAAGCTAACACGAAAAATTGACTGAAGATAAAAAAGAAAAAGAAAAAAAAAAGGAGAAAGTGAAAGGAGTTTTCTTTGAGCAAAAAAAAAAAGGAGTTTTCAGTAAGTTGGAAAAAAAAGAGGCCAAAATTAAGAACCAAGGGAGGGAAAAACCCTTAGAATGGTTTTAAAAATAGTCATTGATTCCACTTTTAAATTGCTAATAATAGAAAATTATATAATCTCAATTTATTACTATAAAAGGTAATAATTTAATTGCGTCTGCTTGACAAGGATGTGTCATTTTCTGTTTTGTAATTGTAAGAGCTTGCCTCTGTCTGAATCCAAAGGAAAAGAATCAGCAGAGCACAATAACTGTTTGAGTTCAGCACAAGACATTAAATACGTGGCTAGCTCAACCTACTCCAAAATAGTTATAGTGAGATAAAAATTAAATAAATATATAATTGAAAGGTACTAACATTATCATTAATATTTAGAATTTATCATCAATATCACTACCTTTGTGGGAATGTGGGAATATAATGGAAAAACAGAGATAAGAGGAGAAAAGCTTAGCAAACAGAGTGGGACGCACGTTGTTTCATTATGAAAGCCGGTTGTCACTCTCACAGCCCAAAAGGTAAAGCAACTCTCCCTCAAATCTCAAATCACAATCACATTCCCTCTCTAAACGTGTTTATATTAGTAGTAAAGACTCAATTTTTTTTATTAAATCATATTATTATTTTGGTATTTAAAACAGGGGACGTTTTTCTTGGACGAGACTCTGTGTGAGCTCCGAAGAAGAAACCTCGTCGTTTTCCTTCTTCTTCTGCGGTGGCTTCTTGTTGCTTTCTGTTCACTCTGTTCGAGACAAATATAAAAGAAGCAGCTTTTTTATTTATTTTTTTCAGCAGGCATTTCCGCTTCTGGGTCTTTTCTGCTTTCAAGTTTCCCGCTTTGCCTCTGTTTTATGAATCTATGAACTCTGTTTCTCCCTGAGAGAGAGAGACTTTGTCTCGCAAGACTTGGTTCGTGTCTGCTTTTTTTTTTTTTTTTGGTATAATTGCATGTTGTTGTTGCTTTGATATTTCATTTCCATTTTACCAATGGCTTAACTGTTAACTTGAACCTCTTACTGTCTATCTTATAGGATAAAGTTTCATATAAATTGCTTTGTCTTCTTTCTCGTTTTCCGGGAAAGTAGAAAGCAGATGAATACCAGAGCACGAAGCAGTACAACCACCACTACCTCCAGCCTTCAGGCAACTAAATCTTCTTTAAATGGTGAAAATAAAGTAATAAATTCTTCTTCATCTTCTTCTTCTGGCAGATTTTATTTTATTTTTTCTTTGTTGTCCCATCGGAAGATCTTGAAGAACCAAACATCTTGTTATGTTTGTCAGTTTCACCAGGAAATTAGGCTCTCGACCATCAAAGGTTCCAAAAAAAAGTTCACGTTATCTGAAATGGACTTTTCTGCATAATTTGTGAACGGAACGCTTGGTTTGAGAGCATAAATCAAGAACTGCTTTAATCACAAGCATGGAATTTTTTTTTCTTCCTTAGAATGGATAAAAAAAAAGTGAATTTGGGTTCTTTCGCTGATCTGAAGAAACGAATTAGATTTGTCCATCAGCTTCTTTTTTTCTTGAACGCTTATATAAAAACAGATTCATTATTACTAACTGTGAAAAATGCAGGGCAAGATGGAAGCTCGAGGTAGCAGAGCAATGGCTGCCCTGAAAACCTTGAAAAATGGACGTCGATCCAACAGAGAAAGGAAAATGGCCTTGATACAAGATGTACATCAACCATTCTCATATTTTTCATTTACTTCTTTCAATCCATGGTTACTTATAAATAATTTATAAGTTTAATTATCTGTGTTCACACTTACAGGTAGATAAGTTGAAGAGAAAGCTCAGACACGAAGAAAATGTTCACAGAGCATTAGAAAGAGCATTTACAAGACCACTGGGAGCTCTGCCTCGTCTTCCTCCTTATCTTCCTCCTTATGTTAGCATCTCTCTATGTTTGTCTTTCTTGTTTTCTGCTGCTGTTACATATTTGATATATCTATTCCATGTAGAAGTATAAATCTGAATTTAGCTCATGGTCTAGTTATATAAAGTCTTATTTGTACTCTCTTTTATTCAATGATCAATAATATTTGAGGCTCTTGTTTCCTTACTACTATAATCCTTCAGATTCTAACTCCCATCCTGAATTTTTTTTTGTTTATTCCTAGAATTAACCCCTACATTGTTAAAGAAGTGATACATTGTTTTTGTATTTGTATTGAAATGAAATGCTTTTGGAATTCCAGACATTGGAGCTTCTTGCTGAAGTAGCAGTATTGGAGGAGGAGGTGGTACGGCTAGAAGAACAGGTTGTGAATTTCAGGAAAGGTTTATATCAGGAAGCTGTGTACATTTCTTCTAAAAGAAATTTGGAAAATTTGAATGATTCAATTGAGACAAACTCAATTAGGAGCTCCAAACACCAAAGATCAAAATCTTTATCTCTAAACGAGTTTAATTTAACAACCACCACCCCGTCTAGGCTTCAACTTCAACCTCCAATTTCCAGAAGTGCTTCCAGTAGAAAGCTATTATTTTCAGCTGACACTGTTGTCTCTGATAACATCACTGGGAAGCAGCAATTGCATAGAAAACAAAACTCAATCTCATCTATCCCCGAAGAAGGCCAAGGCAAAGAGAATCTATCGTTTAGTAATGCTGTCATGAAGGACAAGCAGTCACCAGAAAAGAAAACATCCAAAGTCAGTACTCCGGTGAAGAAAACTCCTGTCAAACAAGAATCAGCAGAGAAGTTACAGGTAACTTTAAAAGTAACACTTTTGAGAAACGATATCTGAAATAGTTGAAGTTATTTCAACAAGTTCAATTTTTTTGCACTCCTCAAGTTATTTCATACTTGTTTGCCCAGCTGGAGTGGAGATTAACAGGTCAAGAAAGACCTAACGATAGAGCATCAGAAGTTGGTATGACACCAAATGGAATATCAGAAGATATTGTTAAGTGTTTGTGCAGCATATTTATAAGAATATGCACATCCAAGGACAGATTAGGAGAACTCAACAATCCTTATGGCATTAATTTCCAATCCCAAAAGAGAGATATTGGTCCCTATAAAAATCTTTGTGAAGTTAAAGCGTCCTCGGTTGATTTCAACAGAACAACAAATGCATTGTTTCTGATCCATAGACTTGAGTAAGTTTTAAAAGGCTTAATTCTTTTTTTTAGCTATTGGTTGATAGAACCAATCTGGGTGTCCTTAACTAACCTGATATGGTGGTGGCTGGTATCATCCAGATTTCTACTTGGGAAGCTTGCTTCTGTGAATTTGAAGGGTCTTACTCATCATCAGAAACTTGCGTTCTGGATAAACACTTATAATTCCTGCATGTTGAATGTAAGATATAACATCCTCTCACAAATTAGCTTCATCTTACTGAGATTCAAGTCAGAAGGCAGGTCTCATATTTTGAATTTGGATGTTTTAGGCATATTTACGGCATGGCGTACCAGAGAGTCCTGAAATGGTTGTAGGGCTAATGCAAGAGGTACACTGCTCAGGAAAATTATGTTTTCAAGAATTTGGTCACTTTCCAGAAGAATTAATGCACAAAGAACCTGTTATTTTTCCATGCAAATTCAAGGTGACTCATTTTTGGCTATTCTTTTAGCAGGCAACATTAGTAGTGGGTGGCCAGTTACTCAATGCAATTACAATAGAGCATTTCATTTTGAGACTACCTTATCACCTCAAGTTTGTAAGTTCCTCAATCAAGCCACAAGCTTTTAGACCCAATGAAGTCCATTTTTATTCAAATTTCTTGCCTATCTGTACAGCTACTAAACTCATTAAATTGATTACAATTCATCCCTGATTTTTCAACTTTGCTTCCTGCAACAGTCATGCCCGAAATCAACAAAAAACAACGAGATTATCGGTAGAAGCTCATTTGGACTGGAATGGTCTGAGCCATTGGTTACATTTGCACTCTCCTGTGGAAGCTGGTCTTCACCTGCAGTATGTTTCCTTCTCCCCACTTTTATCTAACCAATAATCTTATCTTCTCTATACTGTGATTATCTGTTTCTGAGCACACAAATCTTTGCACATTTGAAATTCAGTCCTAGGTTGTCATTCATTGGATTGTGACAGATTCATATAATACTACTCCCTCTTGTCCTTAATATAAGAGTCAGATGACTCTTTTTGAAGATATTAAGGAAGCAGAATAAATTACTTAATCATAGTATATGTTGCATATCATTATATTATATATCAGTTTATAAGTCAGATAAATTAATGGTGAATATAAATACATTAATGTAACTTATTTTGCTTCTTTAATCTCTCCAAAAAGGTCAATTGGCTCTTATATTAATGACTAAAAGTAGTACTTAGTATTGCATTGGTGTCATATGCTAGATTTTTTTCTTGATGTGAATAAATGTATAAATCCCGTATATGTTCTCTGTAAATGAAGGTGAGGGTGTACACAGCATCTCAAGTTGAAAATGAGTTAGAAGCAGCAAAGAGAGATTATTTACAGGCAGCAATTGGAATTACAAACACAAACAAGGTCATAATCCCAAAGTTGTTGGACTGGTATTTACTGGACTTTGTAAAGGACTTGGAATCTCTATTAGACTGGGTTTGTCTGCAACTTCCACATGATCTCAGAAATGAAGCGATGAAATGTCTTCAGAGAAGTGGAAGAGAACCTTCTATCTCTCAGCTGGTACAAATAGTACCGTACGAGTTCAGTTTCAGGTTGCTTTTGCACCATTCATGATGAGACTGAGTTTTAGATTTCTTAGACTTTGATATTGTCGGTTTGTATATTTCATAGTTTTTCACTTTCCTTTTTCTTTTTCAACAAAGAAAGTACAGTAACATTAGTCAGTGTATTAGTGTAAATTGCTTGTTGTAATTGGGTTGCTGGCAGTTAGCAATACATAGAAATGGTGGTTTCTTAGAAATGATGAGGGTGGCTGCGAAAATTTGGGAGATAATCTCACATTGCTCATAGCAGTGTTTAGAGGTGACAAGTTGGGGAAAACCAATTTGGCACACTAGGATAAATTGAGTCGTTGATTTTTTTATTATTCAAGGTTTGTTGGGATTGGTGAAGTTGTTATCATATTTTAACGGTATTCATATCATTCTTTCATATCTGTCGCTACATTAACTTCCCCGAAAAGGCAAATTCAAGCAGTTGAATTCACATATTGGTCTTGCGCAAAGGCACTTGAACAAGTCAAAGATAAAACATATATGCCAACCAAGTTCTTCAATAATGTACATTTTAAAAAAGATTCAATGTATTGTTAAGCTTAGCATAAGTGTCTATATATATATATATATATAGAAATGAAATTGGATTTTTTCCCCTTAAATAGAGATCATGATTTATAAATATGCAACGATATTCTAAAATCTTTTATAATAAAATATTTGTAGAATTCAAAAGAAATAGTCTGCAAAAAACTTGGCGTTAGCTTGTAAAATCCAATACTGATGTTATTGGAATATAAATGTTATATATATAGATCTTAGTTCCCAATTTACCTAACCATATAAATGTTATACAAGGAAAATCGCGGTATGGTCTTAAAGAATGAAAAAAATATATTAAAAAGGTCATAATATATGATTCATTATCTAAAAACTCCCAAGAGATCTCAGTAATGTAGATTTGAATTATGATATTACATGTTTGCTCTCATTGATAAGCCATCTTGTTAAGGTTGAAAAATGTATATGTCTTATTGATAAGTCATAATATTACCGTTGATAAGTGTAGGTGTCATATTAATAATTCGGTGTTAATACTGATGTTTATATGTTATATATTGACAATGAAGACAAACAAGTAATTTTACAATTCGAATCTATATCACTGAGGTCTCTTGAAAGTTTTTAGATAGTGAATCATATATTGAGATTTTTTTTTAATTATATTTTTTCCATTCCTTAAGACCATAGTACAATTTTCTCTATTATATATACATAGATCTTAGTTCCTAAGCTACCAATGCATATGCAAACACGAGATTTGAATCCCAAAATATGACTAGCTTGCACTTACAATATGTATATACACTCATACAGAAGAATAAAAAGTCGTGAGGTCATGCACATTAAAAGCTGGACTTACAATAAATTAACAATACATGAGTACTTGTATTGGTATTAAAACTATGTAGTTGGAGACTTGACTTTCTCTCTCTCCAACTGACACTCTCTCAAGTTCTCTGCCTCGCGAACTCTACCTTCAATTCTTTCTCAACGGCGGCATCTTTCACCAACACATGCTACCGACAAGCATCATCCTGAACCACAGCCAAATCAGAAAGATAGATTGGAGCTCGGATTTCTCAACTGTGACTTCCCTGTGATTTTTGTTATTTGTGGTATTTTCTCACCTCTAGGGCGAGCTTTTCCTCTCCCTCTACAGATATTTCTCGAGGCGGTGAGAGCTTTCTTCCTCACCTTTGTGCGAGCTGCTGGTATGACATCTCCCTTTCCGGTGATCTCTGTTGGCGAAGGGGATGTATGTCCTTTCTTTCGTTTTTTTTTTGTAGTGTTGAATTTTAGTGGGGGTGTTCTTGATTAAATAGATCTACAAACTCTGATTATGACTTCTCTTGGTTGGATGGTTGTTTGAACAATAATAGATCTGATCCTCACCTGGTGGCTTGGATTTGGGTTCTTGGGGGAAGGGTTTTGTCGATGGTCACTACTGCCATATGCTTTACCTCTCAGAGGACCAATGTTAGACATAGGCATTATTAAGAGGCGTTGTTCAATATGTGGTCAACATCACCATATTTGTTTGAATGGAGGAGCAGAAGTGTTCTTCAGGACATCATTTGTCTTCTTTTTTCTAAAGTTGGGTTTTCTGTGTTCTTTACCCCAAGACAGGGCAACTGTATAGTTGCTCTATTTACAACTGATGCTTATAAGGAGATGTGCCTTATAGGGTGTGGGTTTTACAACCAACACCTTCTTTTATATCACTTCTAACCTTAGATGTCCAGAAGGCCAGTATAATCACTGATACTTCTATTCTTAACTCTTCAATGATGATGATTAGTTTTTCCTTATATTTGGTCTATTCTGTTGTATTTGTTTTGGCCATGTTAGTTTTTCTTTGGTTTATCGGTTTGTTTTCATTTAGTGTATCAATTAGGTGTTTGAAGAAGTATTAAGATAAGTACCTTCTGAGAAGAAGAAAAACTATGTGGTTGGGGAAAAAGTTGATAATCCTTTCAAGAGTTGTTTGGTAGCGTTGGTCCATTACAGTATTTTTCAAAAGGGTTAAGGAGCAATTTTACCAATAAACTATTGGCCCAAGAGCATCCAACACAATAAACTCTTATCTGGACCTTAAATACAAACTAACTTTTGAAAATGTTAAATGAGCACAGTGCCGTTAGGTGTGGGAAACGTCCGTCTGTTGGAAGGAAATAAATCATTGAAAGAAGCAAGAAGTAGCAATTAGGGTTCATTCAATTTGGGGGGGAAAGGAGAGTTTGCTGTAATATTCCTACTTCTTCTCATATCTCCCTACTTCTTCGTTCTTGGCTGATGATGATGATTTTTGCATTCCTGGGATTTCCCCAATCCCCAGATCTTCAATCCCTCCTCCGCTTCTTGTGCCCGATAGTCTCTTCGCCAAAATGTTCTTCCAAGACAGCGCCGACCTCAAGAAACTAGATGGTGTTTTGATTAACTCGTTCAAAGAGCTTGAACCAGAGACCATAGACGACATTAATGGCGGAGAAACACTCAGAAAATTACTTCCCCCTATTTTCGACATCGGTCCATTCATGCCTTGTGAGTTTGAGAAAGTGGATAACGAAAACTCGGTGGATTGTCCATTGAAGTGGCTGGACGAACAACCTGAAGGCTCAGTGGTGTACGTAAGCTCCGGCAGCAGAACGGCCATGAAAAGGAATCAGATCCGAGAAATTGGTGACGGATTGATGAGAAGTGGATGCAGATTTGTGTGGGTGGTGAAGGATAAACCAGTGGATAGGGAAGAAGAAGAGGAAGTAGTAGGACACGTGCTTATGGTGAAGCTGAAGAAGAAGGGTGTGGTTGTGAAGACATGGGTGGATCAAAGAGAGATTCTGGGACATAGATATGTGGGTGGATTTGTGAGCCACTGTGGATGGAATTCAGTGATGGAAGCAACCTGATATGGAGTGATAATTATGGCATGGCCTCTGAACGGAGATCATAGGATAAACGCCGACTTGGTGGAGAAGAGTGGGTTGGGGGTGTGGGAGAAGAAATGGGGTTGGGGACAAGTAGTGAATGGAAAGGAAATTGGGGAGAGAATCAGAGAGATGATGAACGATGAGTCTCTAAAGAAATCTACACAAAAGCTCAGAGACACAGCGAGGGAGGCCGTCGATAACGAAGGGACGAGCCACGTTGCGTTTTAGAGATTGACCGGAGAATGGAAGAAGAATGCTTCTGTAACTGCTATCTGAGCGCAGAGAGGAGCAGCGTTGCTTCTTGCTTCTCACTTCTTTCAATTGAAGCCACATATTGTATTAGATGTTAATTCATTTCCCTCAATCCAGCATCAATAGACGGACGTTTCCCACACCTAACGGCACTGTGCTCATTTAACATTTTCAAAAGTTAGTTTGTATTTAAGGTCCAGATAAGAGTTTATTGTGTTGGATGCTCCTAGGCTAATATAGTTTATTGGTAAAATTGCTCTTTAACCCTTTTCAAAATGATGAGGATTTAGATAGTTAAGGCCCTTAACTTTCTTTTTGCCTCTAAGTGATGGGCCCAACATGAATTCTTTATAATATCATGGGCCTGGTACGATCAGCAGTTAGCACTGGAAGGCCCACAATGTTGACTTGGTGAAAGGCGAGTAAAGAAAAAAGTATCAGACCAACGAAAATTTAGTTGGGTTTAGCAGAAAGGTTCACAACGAATAGAAAAATACCTATAAATAACCACACAGACAAGTTACAACAAGAACTACTTGGTTGAATTGTAATAACGAAAGCACCCAAAGATTAAGCTTGAAGACTGGTACATAGGACCCCACCAATTAAGCTTGAAGACTGATAGATAGGACCCCACCAAGGGTGGGTCCCTCCCAAAAATAGGCGTATGCCACTTCAAGCAGCGTGCACACGGTATTCTTTAGTAAAAGGCGAAAGAATAGTTCGCTCTGTGCACACTGCGTGGCTGCGTGAATACCAACATCACATGCTTCTGCTTTTATATTGCCTTTCGCTCTGGAACTGTTCTGAGCTTTCCGATGTGGGGCTTATTACAAGTTGTATTTGTTAAGAGTACTACTAATCTGATATTTCAGTTCCTTTTCCCTTGTATATAAAAATCAATAGTTTCTTTCAACACCATAATTCTTCGTTAAACTCAAATAGATTTCATGAAGCAGTTTTTAATACAAAGAATGAAGCATAAGTGATAGTCATAAGAACCTTGCGCTGATTGTGAAGGAGGCAATGATTCAGACCTTTTCCATTCTATATTTTTCCTTCTCTTCATCTTCTTCCTGATACGATGCAGGGAAGAAAACACGTCGGAGAGAGGATGATCAGCAGCTTCACTCGCACTAATTTATTCTCTTGATTAAGTTCCCCACACCTTCTCTCCTATACAGTATTTCATTATGTGTGTGTGTGTGGGAGAGAGCAGATGCACGCTGGCTTCATCTTTAATTTGGAGCTTTCTCATTGGCTCTCTACGTATATAATTGAAATTTCTAGTCTTGAATGAGAAGGGAATTACACATATATAATTTGCCTCTTATTATTCACTAAGATAAGAGACTACAAATGAGATATTGCAAAAAAGTTTTGGATCATATTCATTAAAGTTGCTGCTAAATATTCTCATAATATTGACATGACATTGATTTTATGTATGTGTATGTGCAGGCTAATTTGTGTGCACAGATTCTTTTTTATGCCTTCTAAAACTTTTGAACAGGAATTATTATACTCCCTCTAATATTTAATACCCCTCCGAGACCATGTTGACTTTTTTTAGAAAGATTAAAGAAGCTAAATAAGTTATCTAATTACATCATATGTTGTGTATCCTTATATTATATACTTCCTCCGGTCCTAATTATAAGACCTAGTTGACTTTTTTAGAGAGATTAAGGAAGCTAATTAAATTAACTTAGAGTATTTTTATTTTTTTCTTCAAACTAAATAGTTTGACTAATAAACTAATATATAATCTAAGAAAATACAACATATGAAATGATTGAGTAACTTATTTAGCTTTCTTAATCTCTCCAAAAAAAGTCAACTATGTCTTATAATTAGGACCGGAGATAGTATTAGCTTATTAGTCAAACTAATTAGTTTGAAGAAAAGAATAAAAATAAAAATGTTCTAAAGTAATTTAATTAGCTTCTTTAATTTCTCCAAAAAAGTCAACTTGCTCTTATAATTAAGACCGGAGGTAATATAACATATATTTACCTAATTTGATTAAATTAAGAAAGTTAGTTAATATAACATGTATTTTAAAAATCATTCTATAGTTATCTTGCTTAATTCCCTTCTCCTTGATTATTGTTAAAGGAACATCAATAGGGGTGGAGTGAGAAAAGATTGATAAATATAAAAATTATGTCTTATATTTAGGATTAAGATTAATTCCTTAAATATGTTTTATATTAAGTACCTGATGAATATAAAAATAAGAAATGAGTAAAGTTCAAGTTAGAAGCAACGTATTAGTATAAATAACTAGTTCAAGAGTGAAGGAGGAAGGGGAAAAAAGGACGGCGTGGAATGAATAGTGGATGGCGATACCGTTGGGATGTAAATGGGGCACTCAACTCTTCATTAAAAGTGTGTCAGTAAGTAGTTATGCTCTCTGGGAACCACCTCATTCATTGTTGTTGTCTCTTCCATTTTTGGTGGGTAATTACTAATTCACCCCTTATATTGCTTTTTCTCAATCCATTATTAATTTCTTTTCTAATAAAATGAGCCTATATAAATTTGGCTCTTTCCAACTAATCTATTAGAAAAACTCAAAAATATGTTATCTGGTTTGATGGATTCACATGTTTCCTTTCCTTTCTTTTTTTAGCTTTATGTATTAGTAGTCATTGATTTACTTATAAATTATGAATTCTTAAGAAAATACCATTTAAATTTTAAAATCTCAAATCAGTTATTTCCTTTTAAAATGAATTGTCAATTGATAAGCTTTTGTAATTAATACATATATTCTTGTAGGCAACGTAACTAATTTGATATTTTAAAATTCAAGTAGTATTTTCTTATTATTTTTCCTTATATATTCCACAATTGTCTATTCTATGTTCAATTTGTAATTATGGATAAATATTAACTCGTTTAAAACTTTCAATTGTTCGTACAACGTGACATTATTTTTGCATATATTCCATTTTCTATCCTAGTGTTATAAAATTAATATCATTGCACACAATTATTATCAAATATGGTCCTATTTATAAGACCACTTTGACCAAATCTCACATACTAAGAAAAGTTAGTTGACACAATGATTATGGGGTAAATTTTCAATTTTACCCTCATTTATGATTTGATATTTTTTAACTGTTTTTTCTCTCTTTATCTTCATCTTAAAGATCATAATTAATATGGATAAAATTGTCACAATCTCATTTATTACATGAAACTAGATTTATAAATAGAACTAAATATTTTGGTCAAACTGGACTTATAAATAGGATCAAGTGGTATGGATTTAGATTTATTTGAGTATTACTATGATGGATTATAAGTTGCCCATCATGAATTTCAATTGTGACTATAGATAAAAACTACTATTGAGGTTTTTAAATTTAAATAGAGAGTCATGGATTTTATTAATAATAGGTTTTTTTCATAACATTTTAATATACAGAATAAAAGTATAATTAATATCCAAGAAGAAAACCTTAATTTAATTTCTTTCATATTTGATTTGACCTCAATTTTTCAGAGGAGTTGCAGTATCCACTTCAAATGTTCGGTTTCACTCGAATGTACTGCTTCTATCAGAACCATCTCGTTACATAATAAAAGAGGGAAAAACAAAAGTGAACACCAAAAAAAGGAGGGAAGAACTCAACAGCCTTAACAACCTATTTCATTCGACTTCATAATCCTCAATGGGGACAAGAATGATTCTCCTTGTCTGTTAATTTCACATCGTGTTAGAGTAACCATCTAATAACAATCAGAAAATACTCTCACCTGCAACTTAACACACTACAACTTTACAGTGAAAAAACACAAACGGCTGTAGGAGCAGGGTTTACTCTTACTCCTCTTCCAACTGCACACGAGCTCGGGTCCTCTACGCGGAGACAAGTCTTCAGATAATCTAGTCTGAGCCTAACTAATAGTGGCAAAGATGCTGGTAAGGAGAAAGAAGATTGTTGACCAAAATTTTCTTGGCTAGTGTGAACCATCGTGAATCATCTGTGTACTCCAAACCTTCTATTGAACCTTGGCGAGACTTCGAGATGGTCCATGCAACAATTTGACAAAACCAAGGAAGCTTAACTTTCCATCAGTGTGTCTAATCCAATCATGAAGGACAGCATGAACAGGGACAGATGGGCCAAGGCTAAGTTCCTGAATATAATTTAGTTGAAACCATAGATGAGAAATGTTATCCCATAATTGCATCTCAAGCTGGTAAATCTTTGATGAAGAGATGCCTAAACTAAATGATTTCAAGTACTGCTATCGCTAATTTTTTTTTAAAAAAAAAAAACTTAACCTCAATATACCAATACTACTACAAAGTGCAATAGAGCTTCCAAAAGAACATATACTAGTGATATAGCAAAGCCACTGAAGTTGGTACGTCTTCGCTTGTAAAATCATCAATTTTGGGAGAATGAGAGTTTCAAAGGGCCTACCATTTCGAACCCATGCCCATGTGTTTCAGACAAGGCATAAATGCCATAAGGCACGGGTGAGCCGGTTTCGTGCTTATTTTTAATATGCAGAATTTATCTGGCATGCATGCATACATAACAAAACTATCTTTTTACTCAAATCAAGCATACCGAAGCTAGTTCCTCAATGACAATAGCGCGGTTTCCATCTTTTTCAAAAAGCTCATAGGCACAGCGAGCCTGCTGCTCCCACTGGCCAAGTGCTTCAAGTTGATGAACACTAAGTGCAGCTGCACAGAACTCGTCAAAATCCATCTTTCTATATTGCAATGCATGGAGCTGCCATCCAAAATCATCAATATTATGATCAATTATTATCGAAGGTACAAGCTGCCTATTGAATCATATACCAAGTCAGAGTCTAGTCCTTGCACTTACTGATGCCAGAAAGTCGGGAATGCGTGACTCTTTCATGGCATCTGTAGCATTTTTCGCCAAGACCTGGCCAGCTCAAATGTATCAGATAATTAATATCATCTTCTTAACATAGTATACCAAAAGAATTGGAAAGAAACGTACCGCTTTGATACTTTCCAAGCTTATTGCACCATTTTTGTTGGGCTCTAAAAGTGTAAACTGCTCCTTCAAATAAAATAGCTCATCTGCGGTTAATGTCTTAGACAGTGCCTGTTCCAATACCAATGACTTTGATAAGCTAGGGGAAACATACATGTATGGGGCATGCTTAAGCTGCTTGATATGGAAAAGAAAGAAACCAGAAGTAAACGAGGAAAAAGGTCAGTAATAAACACTTGAAAAAGTAACACTCAGCAAATACAATGTTCGGAAGAGAACTACAGTGGGTTTAAATTTCTTTTTGTTGTCTTCAACTTCAAAATTTCAGGAAGCATTTCATACACATAATAAATTCAAACCTAACAAGAAGGAAACACTGAGTGATAATCAATGGGTTTGCCGTTCAGATTATTTAAGCAATGATAAACCCTTTAAGCCTTAACCAGACACCAAATGTAAAATGAATTTTTGGATAAGTAGTGTGTCTATTGATATGTTGAGAATAGTGATGAAACTAGTTGAAAGCACATATTCAGTAGAGAAACGCAAGAAGGGAAGCATAATTTATTCATAAATGGCTCTATCCATTTGATATCAAGTTTATGAACGCAAACACATTCTACATAAATATACACACCCTTAAAGCTGCTTTCCGTAGAGATGAGGAACGCATGTATGCCTTCATGAGCTTGAATATTAGAATATCCAAAGGTACTTTTGCATCCTTGTAATTTTTAATCCAGGGATGACCTGTGACATATGACAGTAAGTAGTAGAATAGAAATAGAAGCAAACTCAGAGCCTCAGATGATAAACTCACTTAATGCCTGTGCAGCCGTCATTCTTTTCCGTGGATCTTTAATAAGTAGCCGTTTAACAAAGTCTTTTGCCTCAGCTGATAGAGAAGGCCAAGGGGGTTCATCAAAAGTTGGATCAGATTTCAATACAGTACGAAAGATTCCAGACTCAGTCCGGGCCCAAAATGGACGGCTTCCACATAAAAGAATATATGCAATCACACCAATACTCCAGACATCAGCCTCTGTGGTGTAAGATCTATGTAGAACCTCAGGAGCCACATAGTATGCACTGCCAACAATATCATTAAGCCTTTCATCTACAAACACAATGAAAAGTATTTAACTTTAAATAAGTCCAATTTATTACATGACATTACAATGCAAACTACATTACAGTACTCAAAGCATACCTGGTTTTACAAAATCTGACAATCCAAAATCTATAGCCTTCAGCTCTGAGTTTTCATCCTTCGACGTAAACAAGAAATTCTGATCCAGAAATTAGCCATACATATGAATTAATTCTTCATGAGAATCAGAAAACAAGACCCATAAACTAAATCAAGCTACCATTTTGCTAAATAACTTATCAAACACTATATAAATAGACTCAGGTGTTACTTTAAAGTTTACTTTTTTTTATGCCCCTCTTCCTCCAAGTAAAGAGAATGGCAAACATAGAAGATTTTGCATATTGACATTTTTCCCCCTTTTTTTTGGGTTTTTTTTTTTTTTTTTTTTTTTTTTTTTGGGGGGGGGGGTGTGAGCTCATTGCTCTCAGATAAGGAGTAAGTCCTATAATTACGGTAGAAGTTAATTTTATCTTATTTATATGATCAGAACTCAATAGTGCAGAAAAAGGAAATTGGTAAATTTGAGAATATATTTTACCTCAGGTTTAAGATCGCGGTGCACAACACCCTGGAAATGGCAGAATGCAACAACATTAAGTATTTGTATCATTACAGCTTTTGCATCATCCTCTGAGTATTTTCCACCTCTGCAACAGGAAGCAGATGTCATTTAGACGTTAGAAGTAACAAGTCATTTCAATAGTTTCTGCTTTTATTCCCTCCAGCTATTACTCTATCAGCATCCAAATTTAACACATTAAATAGAATGTACATCTATTGCAGAAATATATACCTTGATAGTATTCTGTCCAACAGCTCCCCTCCTTCACACAACCTGAGACATGAGAGTTTTACCATAAGTGATCACAAATTCTTTGTAGTCACCAAAGTCAAGAAAGAAAGAGGATCAGAAAACAGTTTCATTTCAAACAGCCACAGTGGATGACTGGTAGCTTGTAAATAAAAGGAAACCAGAACTAGAGCTTACTCCATTACTATATAGACATTATCATGGTCTTCGTATGCATCATAGAATTGCACAAGATTCTTATGTCCTGTTAAAGCTCTCAATATTTTTACTTCTCTTCTCACATCCTCAATAGCAATGGCAGTGGTCATCTGAAATCAAAGATGAAAATTAAAAAGTGATTAACATATACAACACATAAAATTAAAGATAAAAACACACACTTGCATGCACTCACCCACGCAAGCGGAAACAAAAGCACATACACACATATGAGCATTGACCATGAATAATGTGAGCTCAATAACTTGCTTTACTTTCACCAAAGACAAGATTTTAAACGTGAAGATGCAAGAAGCATTGAGATTATTAAATTTGTAATTAAATAAATGGTATGGACACCATGCTAAACAAATTCTGTCACAGAAGATCCAGGGCACGTTATAGTAAACAAGTTGCTGATAAGAAAAAGTTGAAACTATAATAAAAATTCAAAATAGGAACGTTGGCTGGACGGCAACTGATATGAAATTATTGAACCAAACTGCTTTACAAGCAATGCAACTAATTCAAGTGAATGCTTGTCACAGTAATCAAGAAATTGATTTTCAATAGTTGAAATTTCTCATACCATTTTGCTCAATATTTTGCGAGTTCCTATATGTCTGGACATCATAATTCAGGATCTTTTTAATAGGTGACTCCTAAAAGATTGAATCTTCTTCTGGCTACAATTTTAACTTTTTCGTTAACATACGATCAAGAAGTCATGGATAACCACCATCATTGGAAAGCTTAATACATTAGACGAATCGGCTATAAAATAGCAAGCCGAACAAGCAACAGTTCATACAACAAGATAATTGATTATACGCTTGTGTGGTGGGTGGCATGATGCAGCTTCCCTTCCACTTAACCCGACCCTCAAAGTGAAAGAATGATTCTTTCGATGACAAGAATTGAGTACACTCAATTCCCGCCGGCTGGGTAAGATAAAGGAGGATTAAATCGCCCTATAATCAGGAAAGTAGTTATAATTTTGAATAGCAACTTGTAGGTAAGTATTATGCAAGTTCCTACAAACCTTTGCTTTCGGGATAACTTTCACAGCCACCTGTTGCCCCTTGAGCTCGCCCTTCTTAAACTTGGCAGCACAAGTGTAACCAAAGTGACCTCTCCCAACCTCATCTCCTAATTCATACTTGTTCCCGAAATGCTTTGAGAATCCAAAACTCTTATCAAGACCAGTAACCACCTCTGCTTCGCTCCCTTCTGGTATCGTTGCCTCATTCGGCTTCACCGACCCATGCCGCCTAGCCAGCAGAGCTTTTATGTGCTTAGCCGGCGACGGAGGTGGGAACGGACGTTTGAAAAGCCTCCTCGGCGTGGAGTTCGAGCTCCCATTCGCCGGAGATCTCGCCGGAGACTTCTTCGAGAACAGATAGTGTGCCGGACTTGGGCTGTAAAACGGGAAGAAAGGCGATCTTTTACCATTCTCCGCCTCTTTCTTCTCCTTGCTAGGGTTTTCTCCGTTCAAAGTGCTCGAATGAGGTTGAGGACAGTCATTAACAGGCACAGAGTCATCTCTAGGTGGTACATGGTTATTCCTTGTCGATTCAGTTTCAGATTTGGGAGACGCAGATGTGAGATTCGCCGAGGGCTTTGAAGTACAGAGACCCATTCGGTGCTCCTCAAAACAAACACACAACGTAGAGATGCTAATTCCAGCTCAAAGCATTACACATACACATAAATAATCACATTCAATTGACACCGAACACTTTAAACTCTCAAAAGGATCCGAAATCCAGAGAGCTCAGGAAGTGAAATTGAAATCTGAGGAGGCTTGTGGAGGAATGAAGGTTCGTTTCTTGATAATGGAGAGTGTGTTGAAGAACGGTGGAGAAGGAAAAGAGATGGATCCATAGAAAGTGATAAAAAGGAAACGACGAGAGGTTCGCTTTTTGTTGCACAGAACAGCTAAAATTAAAATTAATTTTTTTAAAATTTAATTATGATTAATGATTTGCGGGTTTTGGTTGGAAAGAAAGGGGAATTGTGGGCCAGGTGGTGGTCCAGTTACGTACAGTTGAATTTCCACGTGGAAAGCAGATAGTGGGCCTTCAAACTTTAAAATTAAAAATTGGGCTTTTTAAATTACTAAATTAATAAGGGTTACCAAACTTTTGTTTCCGAGTGCGTCATTAGGTTTGTATTTTACCTGAAATTTAAAATTTTGTAGGTTTTAAGTAACATTTAACCAACGGTATGGTTAAGGAAGGAAAGTGAGGTAGTTTAATTTGTTTGTTTTTTTTTTGTGTATTAGCAAAGAAAGAAGGGCAAGTAATGGTAATTAACAAAAAAGGTGGTTGGTTGAGTGATTGATGGTGCTTGATTAGGTCAAAACGAGGTGTTTTGGGGCCATCAATATCCAACAAAAAGGTGAAATAATTGTGTTGCCATTAAAATTTGATTTGGAAAAGAAGGTCCTACAAATTAAATAATATATTATTAGCGTCATAGGGTATCCTTAAATTGTGGCCGCAATATATACACAAAGTCAAAACTCCACCGATTAGCTGCCTTGTGTGTTTGGCAAGTTAGATAACCATAAGATAATATGATTGTTCTGTATGAGAATACAGATGTCTAATCTGGTGGGTTAGCGAGTTAATATTGGATCAAGTGGTTCAATCTAGATATTTAAAGGAACGTGGGATCACTATATACAACAAGGCTTGCGCCTAAAGGGGTGCACAGTGATGACAGTATCTTAAAGAGTAAAGAGTCAGTCCCCTACCTTCAGGTTTTTACCTCATATTTATAGAGTGTACCTTAGATTGATATTTGTGGGCCTGGGACGTCTGACAGCTCATGTATTGTAACTGCCTGATCTATCTAAATCCCTTGGTTGGGATCCTCCTGAATTATAGGTGGGTTGTGATCCTGCAATGTATTGGGGTTGTGATCCTGCAGTGTATTGCCCCTTGTTGGGCCGCTCCATCAATGTGCCTTGTATAGGTCCGTAACAATGATAAATATCAAATTCCTTACTTCTTAATAATTGAGATATTATTTTAGTATACTCGGTCGGAATCAATTTCCATATATTCTTCTATTGTACAAAAAGGATAATAAATTGTTATTGATTGATGTGGTTCTCAATTTATTGTTTGATAATTTATTTTTTATTCTATATAATTGTACAATATAAATTCTTTGAGAAATTAAAATAATTGCCATCAAATATGACCAAGATTATGACACCGTCGGCCGGCAACCGACCGAGTACTAGGTCAAGAATCAATTAATCATACTGCAGGCCAAAAACCGCCTAACTTAAAACCAAACCGATGAGAAAGGAAGATTTAGGATTATTAATATAAAATTCTAAAGAAAATTAAAAAAATAATAATTTTTTTAAAAAAAAGGTAAACTAGGTTAATGCTCGATTGGACTGGTTTAACGACTGATTCGCCGATTTTTTAGTCAAACCGATCAGTATGGTCCGAGTTTAACAAGTTGGAATATGACAATAAATCAAAGAAAGTCATTTATTCTTTGAAAGATCCTTGTGATAGTACATAAGCATCACATAGCATTATCATTTACAAAACTCTTGAATTTTCATCGACAAACAATTTTCTTTGTTAAGACCTCACTAAAATAAACCCAACAAAATAAAACCTGATAAAACATAACACTACAGAGGGTGCGTATTATATTGTATTTTATGTATAAACTATCTAATTAAAAACACCGTCGTCCTAAAACCTTGGGCAAAACATTGGTAAGAGAGTGCAACAGATCTTTTACTCTCAAAAAATAATGCAAAATTATAAAATTCACTTTGTACTTCAATTTACTCATTTAAGTTGGTCTTTATATTAATGAGCCGAGGGAGTAGAATTGTTTATTTATATTAATGTCTACCTACAATCTCTATATTAATGAGCAGAGGGAGTACAATTGTTGATTTATATTAATGTCTACCTACAGTCCTACAGTCTATATCATTTTGATCACCCAATTAAACTAATCTTATAAAGCCAAATCTTATATAATAGGATCTAATCTAACTAATTCCTATATTATTCCACTTATAATATTATTTACAAAATAATATGTATATAGTGAAGCATATTTTACGTGGTGTGAGCATTTATAAAATTTGTAATTTAAAGAGTTTAAATTAATTGCGAGAAATACTAATAATTAGTGAAATAATAATAATAATAAATTATTATTTCACTAATTATTATTATTTCTCTGCAATTAATTTAAACTCTTTAAATTATAAATTTAATAAATGCTCACACCATGTAAAATATGCTTCACTATATACATATTATTTTGTAAATAATATTATAAGTGAAATAATATAGGAATTAGTTAGATTAGATCCTATTATATAGGAGTTTATAAATACTAATAACATAAAAATACATTTTTATTATGATATATATATAGTACAACATATATATATATCAGCAAAAAAATTTCTCTTCCCCTTTTTATATAAGCAGCGTTACATAAATATATATATATATCTTTCACAGCTACGTTTTTCTCATGCTCACGTTAATCTTTACATATATTAGCAAATTTTTCCCTATTTCCTTGGATACACTACCCAAAAAAACAAAAAATCAGTTTTTGCTACGGAAAAATTCTGTCGCAAAAAGCCTTTTTCCGTCGCAAAATCGATTTGCGACGGATTTTGTCCATCGCAATTGCGACGGAAAAGGGAAAATCAGTCGCAAATTCGTAAATTTACAACGGAAAATATTTGTGACGGAAATTCCTGTCCGTCGCAAATTTTGAAATTTGCAACGGATTCTGAATCCGTCGCAAATGTCGAATTTTTTTTAAAAAATAAAAAATTACATAAAAAAATTGACAAAAAAGTTGTATACCATAAAAATATATAATAACAATCATAAAGAGTTTACAATAGAGAAAAATATAAATAATAATGTTGCGAACAATAAGTACTAAAAAAAAGTCTAAACAGCAGCCGTATGGTCACCCTTGTCATTCACTAGGGACTGAAGTAGAATTTGCATATGCTTCATCATCTCCTGTGTTTGATGCACCAGTATGGTCATTCCGTCGCAAAACTCGATTCCTAAAAAAAATAAAAATAAAAATAAAAAATTACGAAATAAAAAAGAAATGTACAAAATCCTTTGAGTTTTTTATTTTTATTATTCATATGCCTTCACGATTTTATACATGTAGATACTCTATTGATCGGTTTAGGCCGATCCTAATATCTTGGAATTATAAAAGGCATATCCTAATATCTAGGAATTATAAAACAGAAAAGCAATTACAAAATTCAAATTCTATAATCTATTGATCGATTTAGGCCGATACTAATATCTAGGATTATAAAAGGCAAATTCTAATATCTAAGAATTGTAAAAGGCAGATCCTAATATCTAACAATTATAAAAGGAAGATCCTAATATCTAGGAATTATAAAACAAAAAAGCAATTACAAAATTCCAATTCCATAATCCCATTAAATCCTAAAATATCTCTAACTACCAAGATTATATATTATACAAAAATTTAACATATAACAAGAAAAAAAAAGGTTCGACAATGTACAAATCAGAAAAAAATCCGCTACATATATGTTTAATTAAAAATAATTACCTGTGTTATATTGAGCAAACCAAATCAATGTCAACATTGAACTGAGTCTTACAGAAATGTAAGTTAGAATATAATACGAATGAATTTCATATGAACAAATATAATATAATAAAAAATAGTTATGATAATTTCCTCTCTTCTAATAATAAATTAAGTTTGTACAATTAATAATAATAATAATAATGTATTAAATTCTGCAATATGGCTTCCCTAGTTCACATCTATAATTTTATATAATTTAATTATGGCCAAACGTAACCAAGCAACAAGAACTTTTTGTGGCAATGGAATCTTAATTCACATGCCTTATACATCGATGAAACTAGTTACCTTACCTTTGACAAATTTCAACTACATACTATGCTATGTATATTTCTTTTACAAACATTTTCTATATTATTGACGAATTAAATTTAACCAAAAAAAGAAGAAACAAAATCAATATTCATCACAGAAAACCTTGCATCAAACAGATAAAAAAGAAAAAGGAAGAAACGAAGGAACCGCACACCACACCTGATTCTTTTATTGTAGAAAGAGGAATACATGAACATCTTCAATTGTACAGTGAGTGATGAATGCTTACCAACAATCACTTCAGATAAACAAATAGATAACAGGAGAAGGAGAGAGGGAGGGACGTTACCCGAAAAAAAACGGCGAGGAATCAAAGGACAGAGGACGGAGGACGTTAGAGGAGGCGAAGGGCCAAGGCCAGAGGACAAGCAGGACGGGGAGGGGTGGAGGTGATGGGGAGGACCGACGAAATGAGTAAGAGGTGGAGAGGAGATCGAAATGGCGGACGTCTAAATGATTTCGAAGGCATTAAAGCCGATTTGCGACGCCAGGCGAAGTTACGCGCAAAAAAGCAAAAAAATTGCGACGGAACTCATTTCCGTAGCAAAAAATTTGCTTTTTGCGATTGAAACGAAGTTCCGTCACAAAAAAGGGGAATCTAGCCGCCAAATGGCCGCCATTTTGCGACGGAACTTCAATTCTGTCGCAAAAAAATTTGCTTTTTGCGATGGAAACGAAGTTCCGTCGCAAAAAGGGCGAATCCAGCTGCTAAATGACCACCGGTTTGTACGGAACTTCAATTCCATCACAAAAAGCAAATTTTTTTGCAACAGAAATGAGTTCCGTCGCAAACAAAATTGCTTTTTGCTACGGAACTTCAGTTCTGTCGCAAAAAAGGGGAACCCGATGGCCAGGTTTGCGACGGAACTCGGTTCCGTCGCAAAAGGAAATTTTTTTTGCGACAGATCCAATTGTCCGTCGCAAAACACCTGTATTTGCGACGGATTATGAATTCCGTTGCAAATAGGCGAAAATTTGCGACGGATTTGTTTCCGTCGCTATTTGTGTATTTTCTAGTAGTGATACTCAGCGCCTCATGACAACAAGCATATTCATATATATAGATCCCTAGATCTCTTCTCAACGCAAATGCCACTAGATTTTAGATCCTTTCTCAACCCACCAACGGATTCAATGAGCTTTTGGGGAAAAATTTTGAGGGGGAGAGGCTTGGGTAGTTTAATCGACTATAAAGGTTCTGATTTGCCCCAAATGGGGTTTAAAAAAAAAACAAATCTAGCGTGGTGTAATCGATTAAGTACGGTAGCTTAGTCGATTACATCAAGGGAAAATATTAAAAAAAAAAAAAAAAAAAAAAAAAAATTGAGTGACTACCTATCGGGTTACATATCGGGTTGTAATCGACTAAACATGGGCAAAAGGGTGATATGGTTTCACACAGGGGCATTTTGATTATTAATTAATTAATTAAGGGCAAAAGGGTAAAAAGCCAACAAAATCTTATATTAAAGATTGAATTTAGTAATATTTTGGATATGCCTACTCCATAGATAATAATGCTGACTTTTTTTATAAATTTCATCAAATAAATGGATAATAAACATAAGAAGCACAATAATTTAATTTAATTAAAATATATTGTTGGTAGAATTATATTGGTTCTTTGAAGAATACAAAGAGAAGAGATAAAAAAAGAAAGTAGGGCACTTATGATCTTCAAATAATGGGTAGTATTTGTTTTTAGGTTTAATTCGTCTCCATCTATTTATCTTATAAAGTGCAAGTTGGGTTGATTAGCAAATAAAATTTAGTATACAATTACAATCCTTGAGCATAGATTGCACTCACAATGTTCAAGTCAAGACAACAATGATTTTTACAAAGTGATACTCCGTCCGATCCTAAATATAAGACTGGTTGACTTTTTTGGAAATATTAAAAAGCTAATCAAATTATTTTAAAGTACTTATATTTATATTTATTTTCTCCAAAATATTTTGTCTAACTTATAAACTGATATATAATCTAACTAATATATAACATATGATGTGATTGAGTAACTTATTTAGTTTTCTTAATCCCTACAAAAAAAGTTAACTATGTCATATATTTAGGACTGAAGGAAGAAATTTGATTTTATCTCTGTGTGCACTAAGAAACAAAGATAAAAAATTTCTCCTAAACAAAACTTTCGGGCAAATTTGATCCTAAAAAACTTCCTATATTTGCTCCATTTTGTAAACTTCCTAGGGAAAAATGATCCACAAGTTAACTTTCGGTCTTTGATCTTCAAGAAAACTTCCGTGACAAATTAGAACTTTAACCTTTTTTTTCGGTCAATCAATCATGAACTTCATACATACGTTGATTCATTATAAACAAAACATAATTTAAATAAAACAATAGTTATTTAAAATAACTTTTCTATAAAAAATTATACCTTCATAATATATAGAGTTTTCTTTAAACAATACAACCTCTTACCAAGTGATGGTTAATTACTATACTTTTGGTTATCATCTTTCACACGTCTTTAGGATAAAGAGGCTAGTAAAGAGATATAACCTTATTGATATTTAATGTTATAATTCCTTACACAATTCTTTATCTATAAACTCTTTAATTCATCAGGACATAACTTTACTAAAAACACATATTTTCATCTTAAATGACAAAATATAAAATGATGAAAATAAACAATATTAATTAAAGTACCAGTTGTACGTAAAGCAGATCAGTTAATGGCAATGAGAGAATAAGAATGTAAAGTTTGAAAGAATGGAGATATTGTAAAATATATGTGAGGACAGCTTTTTCGATCGAATTCGACTTCGTTAGAAGAGAATTAAAGGAACCTATTTGAAATGTGGAAGATGAAGACAAAGTAGCCCATATTAGTTTAATCTCTATGGTAATATTGTAATATTTTGCAACCACATAGAACAGAACATCAACTCGCCGTACGTTGTCTGCATTTCATTATCAGTATATTGTATTCATGTACACTAATTCAAACTGGAGGTTATAATACATGTAACTTTCATCGTTCAAATTCTTTTTGTAATATTATATATAGATCTGAATGTTCTTGAATCATGCATGGGATGTAACAAAATTTTAAATATTTATGGATTCAAACAAAAAGATATTAATGTGATCAATAAATGCTGTTTGATGATGAATAAATAAATATAAAATCGATCCTAGATTGGAGAACGACATTATGGATCCATATAATAAATGATACACACACACACACCATAAACACAGCTTAATTGGGTTGACATATACATTATACTAAACTTAATCTCCAAGCTAAATATTATATTCATTTTTATAATCAACTTTCTTCCTCTAGGGCTGATCCTTAATATTAGCAACTTTTTTCTTCTGTCTCAAAATTTAAACTATTTTTTCTTTTTTTATCCCTATTAAATACATGTCTTTAATTTATATTAATTATATATCCTCCACTTACCACTAATTCGCTTTCATCTAATCATTTATTACTTATTCCCTCTCATATTTTATATGCATTCTCTCTTTTATGCTCTTTTCATAAATTGGGGCAGATTTGGGGGGAAAAAATTTACATTTTTAATACATTTATTGTTTTTAACTCATCTAAACCACCACTTCGTTTTGCCCAATCAGGAAAAAGTTGATAATGTAATAAAACACATAGACAATTGTTAATAATAAAATTTGATCTGATTAGGATTGTTTATGATTTCAAATTAATTGTAATTTTATATTCCGTTAAAAGGTGACTTATCATATTTATTATATATATTTTTGGTGTTTATGAGGATAATTCATTTTATGTACATCCTTATATGGCGAATGAATAAGCCCAACGAAATTTAGCTTCATTATTGTGTTGTAGCTCTCTATGATACCTCTCTGCAACTTTCTCTCATAATTCCTTTGAAAAATCACATTCAGAATATGAATAGATCTCACTCATATATAGCCAGCCAGTTGAATGTGTTAATTAATGTTTTCCGTCCAATATTATTTTAATGGAATCCGGTAATTTTTTTATTTTCCGAACGCGTGAGAAATAATTTTGGTGGAGTAAATAAAAATATATCCAAATACGGATGAGTAGGCCACGTGAAGGTTGGGCGGTTTCTATGTGGCCCCTTTTGAAATTGGAAGATGACAGTTTTTCTAATGACAAGGACGTTTCCTCCATATATTTTTGCCTTTTCATGCAATTCCAAACCCCACGCTATTCCACGACTTGTATATTTAATTATTTTCTTCCTTATATTACACTCTACATATGTATGTACGTATGTTACATACGTACATACATATTATCCATGCATGTACTCATACAAGACCCACACATATACCTATCATCAACACTACCTCTATAGTATTAATAACATGGTGATTGGGTTGGCCACCAAAGGTTGATACAATTAATAAAGAGTCGACTCATAATTTGAGATTGTGAGTTCAAATCCTGTTGCGAATGTAACAACTAATGACTTTATTGGTGAGCGATCTAAAATTACCTTAGTAAACACTCTTTGAGCTTAGATAGGGATGTCTAAGGACCAGTCTAGACCTAGTTGAAGGTCAACCCGAGGTCTGACCCGATAGGACCTCGGGTTGGAAAAGGTAGCCCAAGGTCTGGTCCGGTCTGGTACTAGCTCAAGGTTGAGCTGGACCGGACCGGACCGGCGGATTGTCTAGACCAGTCCAATTTTATTTTTATTTTTTTGCCTTCTTAGGAGGTAATATTTTAGGATGTCTAGATTCCAGTCACTGGCTCAGTGTAGTGGTGATTTACAAAAAAAAAAAACCCTCGGGTCAGATCGGACCAGTCCAAGAGGTCTAAGCCCTTGGACTGAAGTCCAGTCCAACCCGAGCAATTTGGTCTAATTTAGTCCGGTCAAATTGTCTTGGACTAATTTTTTGTTACCCGGACCGGGTCGGATCGAATCGGGTTAGACCAGACCAACCATACCATCGAGTTTTTTGGACAACCCTAAGCTTAGAGGCATATCTTGACCCTATTAATAACTCCTTAGATTATGAGTTCAAATTCTATTGCTGATGTAATGACTAATGACCTTATTGGTGAGTAATTTGAAATGACTTTAATAAGCACTCATTGAGTCTGAAGCGTGTCTAGGTCCTGCTCACAACATATGAGATTGTGAGTTCAAATCTTATTGTTGATTAGAGAATTATTAGTCAACAATCTGTAATTACCTTACCAAGCACTTTTTTGAGCCTAGAGGCATATCTTGACCCTCTATGATCCAACTCATTTAAACTTAAAAGAAGAAGAAAGTAAAAGTGGGTTAATGCACGCGCGCACACAATAGACGTATTATATATCATCATGAGGGAAGCTTCAAGAGCATGAACACCTTCCTTGAAACTTCTGTAATTTTTGTCGTGTTAGTGTGATATATTCTATAGATTGGTATGTAAATTAATGGCAAACACACAAGAATCCACTGTCCTTGCACTACCGCTTTCCACATTTCAAGATATGATAAATTTAAACATATATAAGAGAGGCAGGAGTTAGTGGAAGAGTCCAATTAGGTTTGATTTAATTAATTTTTGGTGCCTCCATAGCCATATATATTGTTTCTTTTTATAATTATTGTGTCCTGTCGTATAATCTTAACTTTTTATTATATTGTTCGGAAACTTCATCTCATGGCCAACACACATAAAACCACCTTCATCAATTTTCTTGCCACCCACTCAACATGCCATCATCAATTCTCTTTCATTATTCATATTTATTACCCTCTCCAATATTCAATCCCGCAATGAAGACAAGCAAACAATGGCTGACACAATTTAACTGGTAGCTAGGGTTTAATTTATCTTGCTTTGTCGTTGTTGATCTCAATCTCTGCTATTTACGTTAAAGAAAACAATAATAAAACAGTTCAGTAGAAGAGATATAGACAATATATAAACTACTCCTCTGGTCCTTAATTAATACGAGTATAAGACACATATATTTACTTAATTTGGTTATATTGAAAAAGTTAGTTAAGTTAGTTAATATGACATGTATTTTCTAAAACATCATACCCATCTTTCTAAACTCCCTCCTTTTCTCTCCTTCTTAATTCTTGTTGAAGAAGCATCAATAGGGATAACTTAAAAATAACTTAACAAATATAAAAATTATGTCTTATATTTAGAACCAAGATCAACTCTTTAAATATGTCTTTTATTAAAGACCGTAGGGAAAATAGTTTTAGTTTCTACATCAATGTGCTTGTATTGTATGTTATATACATAGTACCTCCAATCTTTATTATAAGACTTATTTTATAGTTCAATTTTTTCGTTAGAGTGAGTTTTATATAATAAGAACCGATCAATTTCGTTGTACCAGCGTTATATATGCATATTTTGTCTCGTTGACACTGTGTAACTTACTTCTGAGCGTGTCCTAAATAGTTTGCTTAATAATTAACTCTGTGACAATGTCATTATGAAATCACTGTTTCAACTAACTCTAATTTCTTATGTTAGTAATCTAACAGTGACATGTCACCCTTCTGATGATCGATGATCATCACAAAAATATTGCAATAGAAGAGTTAATTAATTAATTTTCCTCTTTAATTAATTGTTGGGAATGAAAGACGACTACTGTCCTACTTAATTAAATTGAATATTTTCTGCTCTTTTAATTACAAGCCCGCATATATATGAATTCTAATAACTTATAGTTATAACACGTTAATGTTAAGGCTTGTCCATATAAATATGTGTTTGGTGATCATACTATCCATATACAATTTGATGTTCAATAAAAATAATATTTTAAAACCTAATTAAAAAGTTTCAGAATAGTAAAACCGTGACTTCCATTTGTACATATTATTTAATTAATTGAAACATATATAAAATAAAATCGTGGCCATCATGATTATGTTATATTCGCTGCACTTGATTTCTGGTTTTGACTTGTGTATTATAATGATGATGCTGATAATGACTTTCAGAAAAAGACTTCTTCCGCAGTGTTATGCTTATTTTGGCGCCAAACAAGAAGAGGCAAATATCTATGTATACGCTCTTCTACGGTTCTACCTTTAGTTTTCTGGTCAGACAATACAATATTAGGATAATTATAATGACATATAGTTCAATGTTAATTGAAGTGTTCAATAATTAATACTAGTAATTTAGGAATAATTTTTTAATGGATTAAAGTGCAAATTTATCCCAAAAGTTTTTAGGGTTCATTGTGCCCCATAAATATTAAAAAGGAGCAACGTTTCTCTTTACCATTAAAAATATAACGGTCAACGTCAATTTTTTAATAATATGGAGCAGCATTTCTCTCGGTGTAACATTAAAGGGTGTGCTTGTGATAGCTTTTATAGTTCCAAAGGCATGATTGAGGGGGGCAAAAGTCAGATTGAGCGTTGTTAACTTTTTTTTAAAAAAAGTATTTGGGATAACTTTTTTTCAATCGGGCTTTTGGGGGAAAAAAATAAAATAGTTTAAGCTATAAGCTAAAATTTCTTGCTTTTAGCTTTTCCACTATGGAGACAGAAAATCGGCTTATGAAAGAAAGATGTTGGGTTCCACTTTTTTTAATTAAAATACTATTCTAGTCCTTATTATAAATCATAAATATAGAAAAATGAGAAAGATGTAAGAGAATCAGTTAAAATAAACTTATACTAAGGACTAGCGTGGTAACTTTTTATGATAGTACTTTGATTTAGGTTCATGAGAAATTTAATTGGTAAGAATTAATTGATAATTTTTTAAATTATGCTATAGTGGTCAATTTGGTCTCTGTTCGGTTGGAGGTGAAAAATTGGTTTATTCCTCAATGGTCTGTTCTTTAAACTTTTTTTTTTCAGTTCGTGGCCGATTAGTTATGTAATATTATTTGATAAAAAACTTTATATTTGTATGATTTCTAATTTTTATGCATTTTTATTCATTAACTATATTTAGTTATATATTTTAGCATTGCCAAATTTTTCAAGTTAACCTTTTCATTTTTCTATAATTTTAATTTTAACTTTCTCTTATAATTATCGCAATATATACACATATAATAAATATGTATTATTTAAGATCTACGTAATTTTCAATCATTTTCTATCTAAACTTATTTTTTAAAATAATCATCCAAACAAGTTTTATTTTTAGAAAAATCATCTATACTACCAATAATTCAAACATAAATCACATTGTACAATCTTTTTTTTACTAAATCTTAAGTATGCAAAAGTCAGATTGCGAAAATGTTATTTTTGTCGGCGCTATTTCAAACACACACTAATTGAATCCAAGAAAAAACTTCTTAGGTTCATTGGCAAAAAATTTCGAAGTAAATTTGCAGTTTAACTCTTTTTTTTAATTTATAATTAAAAAAAAAAAAAAAAAAAGACAGTACACTTGACTTGCAAAAGTAGGGATAATAAAAATGAAGGGAAGTGGACGTGGGGAAATAAGAAACAATAATAATGAAGATAGAATAAAGATGTTGTTGGTGATGAAACTGAAAGAGAAAGGTTTAATCAAAGTCAGAGAGAAAGCTCACAGAGGAAGAAGATGGTAGTTGAGGCATTGATGGCTACCTCATAATTTTATAGCTCACAACCCCACTTGGTGACGCGCATGCTTGGCCTTCCCCACATATACTTCCTCCTACAAGACATTTTTAAAGTAAATTAATTAATACGGTTAAAAAATTTAAATTTATCATAAATTATACTACCTCCGGTCCTAATTATAAGACATAGTTGACTTTGTTTGGAGAAATTAAGGAAATTAAATAAGTTCTTAATCATTTTATATGTTGTGATCTTTAGATTATATATTAGTTTATTAATTAAAACTAATTACTTTGAAGAATAAAAATAAAAAGACTAAAAGTAATTTAATTAAATGCCTTATAATTGACCAGGAGGAGTAATACTTTTATAAAACAATTCCAATATTAATTTTTAAAAGTTATTATCGGCATCATCATTTCTAATACTCCATAGTAAGGTTATCAAATTCAAATCAGCCTCTAAATCAATTGAGGCAACGGATCAAGGGATAATGGGTGAACTCGGAGTAAACCTGAGGCTAGATGTGTAGGGAATAAAAAATTTAAAAACAACTTAAATTCTCATCATACCATCCAAATACTAAACATCAATTCAATCTTAAATCATTAATAAATTAATCATATACTTATTTAAGATTCTTTACAATTTTTGACATATTAACATCATAGTATCTATCTACCATCTAATGACACTAGAATTAATAATCACTAAATATTCTTCCTAAAAATATCAAAATTAATAAAAGATAACAAAATATTTTTATCTACAATCATTTAATCACTAAACTAATATTCATTGACACCAAAGTTGTTATTAACTTTGAATAATATTGTTGTCCACAATTCATACCCAAAAACCATGTTTTTCTTTTTTAAGGCAACCCAGCTAAGCCAGCAACTCGTCCTAATATTGCATCATGTTATTTTCAAACAAATTTTTATATTTTTTCAAATGTAATTAGTATTTTGAACAAGTATCCTAACAGATTTTTTTTTTTTTCAAAACTTGTTTTTTAAAAAAAATTTAAAAATAGAAAAAGATATATTTGACATATATATATATTTTTGGGATGAAGTACAAGCGCAGCCAATAAATGACTAATAACCTAAGCACATGGCCTCTCAACGTAATAAATCAAGGATGCACGAAGTGGGTATGGTAAGCACTGAAGCTAACCAAACCCGTTGCAACGTCAAGAGCTTCTTTAGTCAGGGTGGAATGGTTTTCCTCCTCGTCTTTTTGGGGCAACCATCTGGCCGTTCAGATTAAATTTGAACGGTTCATATTTCATCATTTAAATTTTTATTTTTGATAAAAAAAATTTTTTGGTACTAGTCAATAGCATGAAGTATTTTTTTAATACCAGTCAGTACTCTGAAATATTTTTCAAGATCATGCAAGATTTTCAAGATCGATCAAGAAATTAAATATCTCTTTTTTAAGTACTAATCAAGACTTAAAATATTTTTGGGTTAAGGTGCAAAAATACACACGCGTATCAACTTTTCTCCGAGAAATAAAGAAGAAGTCTTTTTTAGGTGCGAAAGTCAAGACACGCTTACAAATTAAGTCAAAAAAATACCGTTTGACCGTTAAGTTTGACTTTTTTTGCTGACTGGACGATGACGTGGCATTTCAAAAGTGCAAAAAATACACATGTTGTTTGTCAAGAAGAGCGCCCAACTCCAATTGGTTGGGGTGTTTTTTTAGGCGATGGGGATTTAAAACTCACAAGATGGATTACTGTAGAAGAACAAGTGGCAAAAATTCTTTACATATTATGCCATAAAGCAAGAAATCGTGTGGTAAATTTCTTCTTTCCTCGAGGCAATTAGTCATCATTTTCATAACATAGCACACACCAACCAAGAAACAGGGACAGTAATGCAAAAACGTTATATGATAAAATATTCTTTTATGCATTTTAAAAGATGAGTTTAAACTATCAAAGCTACCACTAGTCTGTGAATGTGATTCATAACACGTAGGCATGCACTTAATTTTAATTGTAAAAAGAAGAAGAGACAACATGAAGAAAAAAAAAAAAAAAGTGCACTCGAGTACACTGAAAGTGCACTAGAGTGAACTCATTTTTGAGTGTGCAAAATGCACACCCAAATGGAGCACTCCATTTGGGTGTGCATTTTGCACACTTCACTCCAGTGCATTTTCGTGCACTCGAGTGAACCTGTTTTTTTTCCCCCTTCCTTCTCTTCTTCCACGCTCTTCCTTCTTCCTTCACGCCGTCTCTTCTTCTTCTTCCACTGAGATCAAAAAATTCAGTTTTTTTTTTCCTTCGCCGTCCAAGGCGGCGGGTGCGGCCTTGACGGCCGAGGGTCAAGACGGCAAATTGACAATCACGGCAAATTATCCTGATTCACCTCTCTCGCTCTCTCTCTCTCTCGATGAAGGAAGAAGGAAGGCAAGGGCTTTATGGTCATTTTGTATGAATTTACATAACCCTCAAAAGTCTCTGTCACCTCTTAGTCTTTTTACAAATTCGGTGGGCTTCTGAGGGTTTTACAAATTCAGATGATACAGATGGTATTTATTCGTCTTTTTCCCTAAAAATATTCTATATTCTGAAAACATAAAAATAGAAAAAAAAAAAAAAATCATATTCGACATATATATATATTTTTGGGATGAAGTACAAGCGCAGCCAATAAATGACTAATAACCTAAGCACATGGCCTCTCAACGTAATAAATCAAGGATGCACGAAGTGGGTATGGTAAGCACTGAAGCTAACCAAACCCGTTGCAACGTCAAGAGCTTCTTTAGTCAGGGTGGAATGGTTTTCCTCCTCGTCTTTTTGGGGCAACCATATGGCCGTTCAGATTAAATTTAAACGGTTCAGATTTCATCATTTAAATTTTTATTTTTGATAAAAAAAAATTGGTACTAGTCAATAGCATGAAGCCACGTAAGATCTATCTTTTTTTAGTATTAATCGATTTAAAATATTTTTTCAAGATGATAAAATAATTTTTGAAAATCGTAAAGTATTTTTTTCATACTAAATCAGTATCTTAAAGTATCTTTTTAGTATTTGTGAGTACCATGAAATATTTTTTTAAGATCCTAAAATAATTTTGTAAGATCATGAAGCAATTTTTTTTTAATAACAGTTATTATCCTAATTTTTTCCCCGTCAAAAAGCACAGATGTCCAGTGGCACACAACGACGCCGTTTCAAGTGTTGGAGCGCAAAGGACCAAAGCCAAGTCTATCTTGCACAGGCTCTAACTTTAGCCACCACTGCTTGATGAGGGTGTTCAATACAGGCATCAAACATGTTCGAGTTTCGAGCTAACTAAATCTGTCGACATGTTAGGGAAAACCAATTTTGGATGGACAAAATATAAGTCCAAATGATTTAAATATATTTTTATTTAATTTTTTATCCTTTTTTTGATAAATTATTGATCCCTATTGTTATTTAATTTTAAAAGTTCTATTCTGCTACCAAAAAAAAAAAATATGAGAGCCACCACATGGCTCTACTTTACTTTTTTTTTTCTTTGTATCCATCCAGTATCCAGAATTCCGCCCTAACTAATCCGGATCCAACCCGCGTCACGCACCCTGGCCATTTGTAGAAGAGTCTCCCAACGGGGTTTTTTTTGCATTCATAAGAATCGAACTCGAGATCTTGCTTAAATGACATAGACCGCTTACCACTTGTGCCAACCCTCGTTGGTCTATACTTTTCTTTTTCTTGTTGGGTACCTTAGACAAAGGAGAAGGACTGGATCTTTGAACAAAAAGAGACAGAGAGAGTCAGACAATACTTTGTCCGTTACCGTGGTTTACTATTTTCTGGGCCTTATGTCGAACCACTTGTTGGTCCCAAAAAAAAAACGAGTTAAACATTGCCAATCACTACCAAAATGGAATCATGGTTCCTCTTAGATGCCTGTTAGCATTTTAGAGGTGGTTTTATAACGTTCGATGTAAATATATGAAATCAGTTTTGTTTTTCCTACAGAAAAGTATTTAAAAAAAAGCATTTTTTGTGTGCTTCCCAAACAAGCACTCCCAGGTATATATATTTTGTTTTCTTGTTTGATCAACTTTTTTTTTGTGCTTCCCAAACAAGCACTCCCATTTTTTCTTGTTCGATGTAAATATATGATATATTTTGTTTTTTTTCTTCCTATTAATGCTGTATCAAGGCAAACGTATAGATGGACACATGGGGCTATGGGTGGCCCCCTCCCCCTAAAATTATACTCCCTCTGGTCCTAATTATAGGACATATTTAACCGATTTTGGGGAGATTAAGGAGAGGAGTTAAATTAGTTAATTTTACTCATTTTCCTAAAATGCTCTAATATAAATTTAAAATGACATAAGTAAAAGTAAATCAACAACCCCTACCACATACTTCACCAACCTAATTTTTTTTTCTACACGCTTTTTAATTAAAATAATGGTTTTGCTATATATATATATATATGCGCGTATATATATGCATATTATACACACATATATGTGGGTGTACATATATTTACACACAAATATATATAGACACACATAAACTCACACATATTTATATATATATATGTACACACACATATATATATTGAAAAACACACACAAAGATATACATATATGTACACACATATAGATACACAAATATCCATATATGTATAAACACACACACGCACATATTTATATATATATATATATATATCTGTATACACACACGCACACACACATTGACAAACACACACAAAGATATACATATATGTACACACACATAGATACATAAATATACATATATGTATAAACACACACACACATATATATATATATATATATATATATATATTTGTGTGTAGACACACACACACATATGTGTGTGTAAATGCGTGTCTATATATATATATTAAAAAAATTAATGTTAGTTGATTGATAAATAAATTAAAATCCAAAAATTTAAAAGTTTTACTAAAAGTTTATACATCAATATACATACACTCACCAAAAACCAAATACACTTAAGAGAATAAAATAGAGGTATTTTAGGAAGAAATTGAAGAAAATTAAAATGTTGTCTTATAATTAGGACCAAAACCAACTCTCAAATGTTGTGTTATAATTAGGACAGGAGGGAGTATAAAAAAAGAAAGTAAAGGAGTGGGGCCCACACATGAGGTAAAAATTATCACAATAACAATATTGCATCCCTGATCTTTATATCACTGCATGGGTCAATATTGATTAGTGACTCATTTCGGTTGCAGCCTTCCAGGTGTGCATTCGCTTTATGTACCAATGACTGGTCAGTCCATCATGGAACCATATGAAGATCCACATGGATATTAATATATTTTCATGATCACAATAACATGCACACAGATACATTTACAGGAGACTCAGTTTATTTATTTATTTATTTTTTTTTAAAAAAAAAAAAAAAACAAGAAGCTGAGGAAGATGTGTGTGAGTGAGTGTGAAAGACAGAGACAATGACAAATTGACACTAATGCATACACACAGTAACACATAATAAATGAAATGATTTCAGACCCTTCAATAATTTATATTTATAATGTAACATTTTTTATTTTCGCCCCTCGTAAGTAAAATTCCTGGGTCCGTCCCTAGACAAACGGTAGTTGATAGGAGTTGAACAGAAGAGTCAGATATAAAACTCTTGGGCCTCAAGCAAAATTGAATTAGCTTGAAAGTAGCCCTTCTCAATGAAACTTAAATAATGCTCTCAACAACTAGAGGCTGAGTCAGGAATGTAATTAAGGTGGGGGCGAAAATTACAGAATGTAACCCAGGTTTATAGTTTATGCTCAATCATGTCAAACTTTGTATCTTATACAAAACATAAAATATAAATTTTTAATAATTATTTGAAGTTACTTTGTAATTTAAATAAATAATTGTTAAACAAATTTTATAATTTAGAAATGTTTTTTTGGTACATAATTTATAAATGGTAAGTAAATCTATTTTATTATTTTTTTGGACCTGATGTCCATAATATTATTAGATCCTTAATTATCAGATACAAACAAAATAAAACACAGCATCTTTTAACCGATAAAATTAGATTCATGTCCGTAGTTTTATTTTATTTTTTTTGCTAAAAAAAATTAGGAAAGGGGTTGGGCTCACCCACAATCCAAGGGCAGGGCGAAATATCTCTTCCTCCTAAGTGTTTTGACCAACTCAGGATCGAACCCCTCTTTTGGTGAGAGTGTCCAACTCTTTTCTTGGGTTGAGCTGAGATGAGGGGTTGTCCGTAGTTTTATGTTTTAAGTAAATAAATAAAACTGCTAGTTATAGTTTTCAACTTTTCATTTTGAACATTAGTGTTGTAAAATTATTCAAAATAATTGTCGGTGTCTGAGAAATTAATCTATTATGCTTCCGAATATGGAACATTTAGTTCACATTTGGGAGAGTTGGTGATTTTGTTACGATCAATATGGAACTTGGAAGCTGGAATATGAGAAAACTTAATCATGCACTTTCATGAGGTATAATATTAGTTAAACCGTCAAGAATTGATGGTTAGGAGAGGAGAAAGCCCTCTTTAGAAATCTTCTAGTGATGTAAACTTTCTTAGTCAAACTGGCATATAAATGAAAAGATTGTCCAAAGATTTGGAGTGTTCATCAATCAGTCTGAGGAAACTGATTTGCAGATAAATTTCTTTCTGAACTTTGAGATCCAAATGCCCACAATAGATATGACAAGCGAGCTTGGAGTAGAAAACCTATTAGCAACTATCACTACTCGCAAATTGGCATTCATCAACATAGTTAAGTAGAATGAAATTGAACACACTTCCACCCTCACACATTATGCATACTGGGATAACTGGTATAGGAACTTCACAAGAGTGAGGCAAAATTATCTGAAGCATCATTCAAGTTCATAACACTGTACATCCAAAGAAATTTAAAAAACAAAAACAAAAACAAAAGCAAAAACTTGAACCAGGTATTACTTTGGAAACATGGTATTTTGGTCCTAACCAGAAGTTGTATCACCCCCCAAACCCGATTGCAGAAACCCTGTTTGGTTCAGTGGCTAACATCTTACCAAGTTTATATGACCCACTTGTCTTCATACAAATGAAAGACATTGATCCTCTTGTTGAGTATACTAGGACAAAGACTGTCTGTATTGACTCGCTTGCAAAGTGCTCTGATGACACCTCCATGAATAACAACTGCTACCCGCTTCCCTGCAAATGAATACAACACAAAACACTTATAACCAATAACTTGTTATGTCCGCATTGTCAAACCAATTTGCCCTGGCAATGCTATTTTCTCAAGAGCCAGATAATTTGAGGTACCTACCTAAATGCTTCATGCCTATTCTTTGCAATGCAGAGGTGCAGCGTTCGGAAAGTTGATCAGCACTTTCTCCACCACCCTGAATATTTTTTACATATGCATTAATGCCAGGTACATGCAATATTAAAGGCATTCGTGATATTAACAATATAGTGGCAAAGCAAAACACTAACCAATCAAGATTAGAGAAAAAACTGAAGAACAAACACCGTCAGCTCAAAGCAAATGTCTATTGACTTGTATGAATTACTCTTTTTACTTTAAACAAGGGGTATAATAATTTGGCTTCCATTACACTTACCGGTATTTCTTGACCTCGATCCATAGCTTCGAAAGCTGTGGGATTAGTCTTTGGTGCTTGACGACGGGACATGCCTTGAAGAACCCCAAGGTGTCTTTCCCTTAGGTCAGGGTCTATGACAACCTGGAGTTTAAGGTACGAGACATAGAGAGGCCAAAAAAGCAGAAGAGAGCGTTAGAGAAAATATAACCATACCCCGGAGAGAATGATGTGCATCAGCCATTGAATTTAAAATAAGGACATGTTATATATAGTCTCTATTTAACATTTTTTTTCAGTATCTACTTCATAATTACCTCAAAACAGTAAGATTCATCAAGCAGAGTCCGGGTCATAATAAATGGTTACGACTGTGAGAACACAAATATAGGGGAAATCATGACCGAACTAATATTTTAGGAAACAAAATTTAATGAAATGAAACATGAAGGTTAATCTGGGTTCCAACCTCTAGCAATCCACACTTGGTTGCAATTATCTGTGCAGTCTCGTAAGCTCGTTTCAAGTCAGAAGAATATACGGCAGAGACCTTTCGTTCCCTAGATAGACTTTCAGCCACCTCCATACAAAATATTGGCATTAGTCATTAAGGCATAAATCGAGACCCCAAAAAGAAAGAATCCTAAATATATGGTTTGTATGTAGGAAAGAAATCGAGAAACAAAAGCAACTTACTCTAGTTGCTAGTGCTATTCCAACTTGATTTAACAAAACATCCAGCTGTCCCTGAAAACAAAAAAGCACACATACAGAGTTTATGTGAAAGTTGAGCATAATCAAAGTAAGGAAACTCAAAAAGGGCTATCAATATAAGAAATAAGGGCAAGAAAGGTATAAACAGATGCAATTACACGAGTGGTAGAAAATTACTCCTTACGTTGTTTAAGAAAGTGGTTAAAATTAATTAAAAATGATAAGAGTGTATATGACATAAACATATTTTTTTTTTTTTTCAAATATACTCTTATTTATGAGGAGGCAAGTAAGAGAGAAATAAAGTCAATATAGGTACTACTAACATTTTAATGCTATATATATATTGAAGGGTAAATATGAAAAAAAAATTCATACAACTCTATCGGTTCTTATAAAAAAGAATAAGGAAATTTAAATTTTGAGCATTTATAAAAATGACAAGAGGCAATTATAATTACCGTAAAGGGGAAGAAGTAAAGGACAAAGTGATTGTGATAATAGGGTAGCCATATATGCACATGCTTTTGCAAACAGATAAGAAGAGTGAAGAGTCTCTTCCCGCACGAAGATCTTTTGAAAATTTTATTTGTAGCAACAAGGGCCAAACAAAGAGGCCTAAAGTGGATGGCTGGCGCCACTTCACTTGAAAATCATCAATAAGCATATCGTATTGGTTATGCTACAGGTATACATCAAATATAATAGCAGAAATAAGTTCAACCTACAATTTGATTGCTGTGAAACTGAATATCAAATGTCATCACTGTTTATACTCAATCACGCAAAGAAAAATTACCTGAAGTCTATCAGGGTTCCACACTGTTTCACCATGACGGATCAGTATGACCTCAGCATAATTCGGACGGGGATCGCTATAACCAGCATAATTCAGAGATGCATCGATTCCATTGTGCGGTGTAGTTGCGGCACCCTGTTTTTCCACGTTAATGGCCGGCATTGCCGAGTCAATTTCCATGAGCATTTGGTCCTGCGAGTCACAAGAAGCAGCAGCAGCAGCATTTTCCCCTTTATTACCTTCAGTTTCCATGTCTTCCTTAGCACCTTCACTGTCCAGGATCTTGAATTTTTTCACAGTCGGATCGTCTTCAACAGTAGGCGATCTTTCCCCCTTTTCTACGAGGTTCACGTCAAGCACTCGTGTCTTTTGCTTGCTCCCAGTCTCTCTTTTCCGTTCCTTCTCTCTCCGCCGACCTTCCTCGGCAATCAGCAATCTCTCTCGTTCTCTTGTTTGCAGCTCCCTCTCGTCCTCACTTTCGCGTTCCCTTTCTCTCCACCGGCCGTTCTTCACGCTCGGAGATCTGTCCCGTTCTCGCTTTACCTCTCTCTCCCTCATCGTTCTTCTGTTCTTCGTAGCGGTTGGACGCTTTTTCGTTGCAGTGGGCAACGGAGGCTTCATTCTCGACGCCGATAACAGCTGCAATGGGCAATGGTCAAGACTCAAGCACGAAATCTAAGAGAGAGATTCTCTCTCCAGGCAGTTGGGGTTTTTGTTTTTCGGGGATCACAACCAATCAGCTTAAGGAATCTGGCTTCTTTTACTTTTTACTTATGTGAGATTTTTTCGGCAAGAAACCAATTCTTGGTGCAATAAATAAATGGGATAGGATATTGTAACTAACACTTTTTTGTCACTACCACTTTTTTACCGTTGGATCAGAATCTCATCTACCTTTATTATTTCTCTCTCCTATTGAGATTCTGATCCAACAGTGAAAAAGTGGTAGTGACATTGGTAGTGACAAAAAAGTGGTAGTGACAATATCATATCCCTAAATAAATAACTAATCAGCCTAGAGTACTTCTTGAATTCCTTTTTTTTTTTTTTGTGTAAGTACTTCCTGGATTCTTTGAACGCGAGAGAAAATTAAATTTATAGGATATATTTCATATAATAATATATTAAGAAAAAATATAAACATTTTCCAAGTTAGATTTCTGTTTTTTTAACCTGAATAGTTAGATTTCTTATTGAACTATTAGAAGTATTCATTTCTAATTTAATAATTTTAGAGTAATTAAATAATTGGTAGCTATATAGTTACAACTTTTTATCTTATATATAAAACAAAAAAATATTAGTTTTTAAGAATTACTGAGTATTAGAAATGCTGTTAAAAAAAGAGTATAAGCAATTATTTTTTAATTTTAATAAATAATTATTAAATGAATATAATCTATAAATATTACTACTAAGTAAATCAATTTCATTATTTTTTTTGGACCTGAAATCAATGATATTAATAGATCCTTCGTTATTAGATACAAACAAAAACAAGATGAAACATCTTTCAAGCTGATAATATGTCCGTAGTTTTATTTTATTTTATTTTTTTAAAAAAAGAAAATAGTTAAAACTGCTGGTTATTGCTTGCAACTTTTCTTATGGAAGATTATTAGTGTTGTAAAATTATTCAAAATATTAGAAATTAATCATTTTGAGAGAGTTGGTGATTTTTGAACCAGTTTCCTACTAAGCCCTTTACTTAGCACCAATTAGGGGTGAAGCGTATTGCTTGTGAGATCGCCCGCAAAAGCCCGCTCAAGCCCAAAAAAAATTGCCCCGCCCGCCCTAAAAAGTGGCCCTAAAAAAAATTAGGCGCTTTGGCCCAAGACCGGGCAGTGGGCATCGGGCATCGGCGGGGGTCCCGCCCGCCCATTTGGCCCTACCCGAAAAAATAAATATATTTAAATAAATATTGTTCTACATATATTATTTTATTTAAAATATATTATATTATTATGTCTAAATATATTATATTATACTTCAACTATTTCCAAAGCTTTAAAATTCTATGAACTATGAACTAAAATCAACTAAAATCTTGAGGAGCGGGGTAAGACGTTACTACTTAGGCAAGAAAAAGCCTCGCCTCCGTCAAATGAAAATTATTAGGGCTTTTATCGGAAGGGTTTGGATCGGCCGCGAAATGCGGCCCGTTCATTCTTCTTTGGGCGTCATCGAGGGGTCTCGCCCGCCCATGCCCACCCCTAGCACCAATAATGACTAAACATATCTAGAACATTCCGACTTTATTTGAATAGTTTGGATTTAATTTTTTAAAATAATAATTTTTTAATGTAAAATTATTTTTTAAAAATAATAGTTAAGAGATTATCTTTATTTTAGTTTTTTATACCTATTTTAAAAAAAATAGAATTTTGAAATAATCAAATATGGACCATTCAAATCAGATTTTAACAGTTGAGATATGTTTAACCCTCTCTTTCAAGCAAAACAGTTAGCAAAAAACCAGTCTAGTGATTTTGTTACTCAATGATATTACTAGATCCTTCGTTATTAGATACAAAGTCTTTCAAGCTGATAAAATGATATTCATGTACGTAGTTTTTTTTAGTGTTCTAAAATTATTCAAAGTTGTTGTTAGTGTATTAGAAATTAATCTATGCTTCAAATATGGAACACTTAGTTCACATTTTGGGAGAGTTGGTCAATTTTGGAACTGGTTTCCTACTAAACATATCCAAAACATCCAGATTTAATTTGGGGTGACCTACACACGAGAAAATTATTTTAACAGCATAAATTCATTTCTCTCTGAACTTGAGAATATATAAGGAAAATGAGATTTGATGGAATAAAAAGTATCAAGAAGAATCACTTGCTAACTGTATCCATCAACATAGTTGAGTAGAATCAAAAAAGGAAATTTTCCTTCCAATACTCACCAAAGAATGTAACACTGTACATCCAAAGAAATTTTAAAAATTTGAAGTAGAGGAAAATGATATCCTTAATTTCTCTCTCCTTCCTCGCACAAGTCACAGCTAGTATTGTTTATTATGACCCACCACTTACGTTCATTCACGCACTTACTAGTATTCTTTCACCGTTGATCATAGCTCCGTAAGCATTGGGATGTATATGTAATGCATCATAAGGGCAAAGGCCTTGAAGAATGTCATGGTGTCTTTTCGTTAGGTCATGGTCTATCTCACGGTGTTTGAATCTTGGATGATTAGTTTCGATTTCTAATAATATGTGTCTTGTCATGTGTAACAAAGATAGAGCTAGTGGCTCACATAAGAATGAACATATTCCATTTCTTTATAATGATATCATTAAAAACATTCTCTACTTAATAGATTGATTACATTATGGAACGATAGAAACAAGTTTTAATTATGGAATGTTAGTGTTATGGGCTAAGCATACTAACATATACTAGGTTGGTATCAGAGCTTGCTTACGCTACACCGTTCTGATACTAAGTTGGTATCAGACACATTACGTCAAAATTGGGTTTTAATTATGGCACCTTTGAATTATCAGCTAAGAATACATACACTACGCTGCTCTGATACTAGATTTGTATCAGAGCATGCTTCTACTACGCTAAAGCTTGGTTTTAACCATGGAACCTTTGAATTATGGGCTAAGCATGCTGATACTATAGTATTGTTTATTATGACCCGCCACTTGCGTTCATTCAGGCACTTACTGGTATTCTTGCACCGCTGATCATTGCTCCGTAAGCATTGGGATGCATATGTAATGCATCATGAGGGCAAAGACCTTGAAGAATGCCATGGTGTCTTTCCGTTAGGGCATGGTCTATCTCACGGTGTTTTGAATCTTGGATGATTAGTTTTGATTTCTGACAATATGTGCCTTGTCATGTGTGACAGAGATAGAGCCAGTGGCTTAGATGGGAATGAACTATGATATTCCATTTCTTTATAATCATATCATTAAAAACATCTCATACTTAATAGATTGATTACATTATGGAACGCTACAAACAAGTTTTAATTATGGAACGTTAGTGTTATGGGCTAAGCATGCTAATATTATACCACTCTGATACTAGGTTGGTATCAGAGCTTGCTTACGCTACACCATTCTGATACTAAGTTGGTATCAGAGCATGCTCACATTACGTCAAAATTGGCTTTCAATCATGGGACCTTTGAATTATCGGCTAAGCATGCTTACACTACGCTGCTCTGATACTAGATTTGTATCAGAGCATGCTTCTACTACGCTAGAGCTTGGTTTTAACCATGGAACCTTTGAATTATGGGCTGAGCATGCTACACCACAATAACTTGGATATTATGACTGAGATTAGTAGAAAGAAGAAAGAAATATGAAAGGGAAGAAAAATTTCACCTAAAAATTCTATTAAAAAATGTTAAAGTATGATTTGCAGCAAACTAGAATGAAGCAAACTTGCAGATACCCCAAAACAAACAATTGAAAATGTTTGGGGAATCAAAGGCGGAAGAAAAGTAAAGAAATGAATAATTTCATATTCATGTATAAGCGGAGATAACAAGACGTAAAATCTAGAGGAAAGACCTAGAACTCAAACTGGGATCGGGATCCGCCATGGAAGAATAAGTGACGTAGAGCACGACGGCGGAGAGAACGATGGTCAAGAGGCGTGCTTAGGTAATTGAGAGCACCAAAACATTCAATTGAACAGAGCAGTTATTTAATTTGAAGGTAAGAAAGAATCAATCAACTTATTATTATTTATTTGTAAGCTTTTCGTTCACGAAGCTTTAAAGATTATGGTTTCATTTTTTATTTATTTATTTTTTACTTATGAAAGATTTTTTCCTCCGGCAAGAAACCAATTTTTGGTGCAAGAAATAACCTCTCGGCTTAAGGTACTTCTTGATTTTTTTTTTTTTTTTTTTGGGTGTAAGTACTTCTTGAATTCTTTGGACGTGAGAGAAAACTAAATTTAGAGTATTATAATAATATGTTAAGGAAAAATCAACAATTTTTAAGTTAGATTTCTTGTTGAATTATTAGAATATTCATTTCTAATTTAATAATTTTAGAGTAATTAAATAATTGGTAAGCTTTTTATCTCATAGAAAACATAAGCATATAGATTTTTAAGAATTATTAGAAATTATTTTTTATTTTAATAAATAATTATTAAACGAATTTTATAATTTGTAAATATTAAGTAAATCAATGATATTATCATATCCTTTGTTATTAGATGCAAACAAAAACAAAACGCAGCATCTTTCAAGCTGATAAAATGAGATTCATGTATATAGTCCCTCCAAATCCACGATACAAGGCACTTCAACTATATCACGAAAAATAAGAAATGATAGTTAAATCATTTAATATGTCCTAAAATGTAAATTTTAGATATGGGGGAGATATAATGAGTGAATATGTCCTAAAATGTTTTTTTTAAAAAAAAAAAAAAAAAAAAAAAAAAAAAAAAAAAAAACCCCCACTTATACCCCTTCTTGAGAAATGTGTTTAATTGTCTTGGACGTGTTATTTTAGAGAAATGGAGGATATAATAACTGAGCAAAGTTGAAAAGTGAGTATTACTCACAGGAGTAAAACAACAAAAAGAGCATTAATTAAATTGAAGATGGCTTATATTTTGGACCATATCTTCCTTCTATAAGTGCCATATGTTGTGGATTGGAGGAATAATTAAATTTTAAGTAAATAATTAAAACTGCTGGTTATAGTTTGTAACTTCGCATATAGAACATTAGTGTAGTAAAATTATTCAAAATAGTTGCCGGTGTATCAGAAATTAATCTATTATGCTTCAAATATGGAACATGTAGTTCACATTATTTCAGGAAAGTTGGTGATTTTGTTGCTCAATAAGAAGCTCAAAAGTTGGACGAATGGTTAGGAGAAAGCCCTTTGTTAGAAATCTTCTAATGATGAAAACTTGTTTGATCAAATTGGCATGTAAATGAAAAGATCCCAACACACTTGTTTAGAATAAGATTTGGAGGTGACCAACAAACGAGAAAATTATAGGGAAAGGGACATAATCAATTAAACGGACGTGTGCATTAAAAGTCAAGTGAACTTGATTGAACTTGGGTGTGTTACTGTGTAACAGATTTTTAAGTAGTTTTCATTGTGCATAAAAATTATTTTAGCAGCATAAATTTCTCTCTGAACTCGAGAATCCAAATGCCCGGAACATATACGGCAAACGAGCTTTGGGAAGGAAAAGTATTAAGAAGAATCACAGACCAATAGGATAGTCAATGTAGTTGAGTAGAATCAAAAAAAAAAAAAATCTTCTATCCGCACACACGTACTCATCATAGATTGTAAAAATGATCTTTAGCATCATTGAAGTTCATAATACTGTACTTAAAAATACGTTCAGCCAGAATGCAATAATGTATTTTTAGTATGCATATTGCTTCAATGAATAAATCAAGCGATACAACCTAACCAGAAGTTCTGTCACCCCCAAAACCTGACTGCAGAAATCCTGTTTGGCTCAGATGACTAACATCACCCCAAGTCTTTATAATCCACTTATCTTCATACAAGTGAAACACATTGACAGATGTGTTGGGTATCATCCCACAACGCTTGTTTTTGTTATTGGCCTGCTTGTAAAGTGATCTAATGGCACCTCCATGGCTAACAACTACTACCCGCTTCCCTGCAAATGATACACATAATTTCACTTAATTACTTACGCGTTGAAAGAATTTGAAAAGGGATCCATCAACACAGCATTATCAGTTATCACAAACAACTAGGGTACACACTGAGGGCAAGTAACTTGCATGTCAAAAGCAATTTGCCCTGGCAATGCTCTCATAATTTCACCAAGGTGACCTACCTAAATGCTTCATGCCGATCCTCTGCAATGCAGATGTGCAGCGTTCGGAAAGTTGATCAAGACTTTCTCCTCCACCCTGAATATTGTGACATAATGCATTAATGTCAGCTACGTGCAGAAAAGGCGATCACAATATTACTAATATAGTGGCAAAGCAAATTAATAACCAATTAAGATTAGTGCAGCAACTGAATAACAAACACCATCAGCTCAAAGCAAATGTCTATTGACTTGTATGAATTCCTCTTTTTACTTTAAACAAGGGGCATAATAATTTGGCTTCTATTACACTTACTGGTATTTCTTGACCTCGATCCATAGCTCTGTAAGCTGCGGGATTAGTCTTTGATGCTTCACGACGGGACATGCCTTGAAGATCCCCTATGTGTCTTTCCCGTAGGTCAGGGTCTTTGACGACCTGAAGTTAAGGTAGAAGAGGAATATATATATATATATATATATATATATATATATATAAGTAGTTAAATTATATTTAAATTCAACAACGCAGAGGAAGAAAGTGAAGTGATATAACACATGTGCAAGCAGCAGAGCCATTGAACTTCAGATTAAGACATCTCTTAGTTGCCATTTAAAATATTAAAGCTTTCTCAATAGTCATGTGGCTTAGTGACATGAAAGTTTCTCTCTAAATGGAGGTGGCGGGTTCCACCCCATTAGTAAGCTGAGGATGTTAGTGCCTACCTTTCTAAAAAAAAAAACACACTTTTCAGTTTTATGTCATAATTTCTACAAAACAGTATCAGTCTCCGTGCATAGTCTGGCTAAAAATAAATAGTAAGACTGAAAATAGAAATATATCAGAAGGATTGAGTGACTGTGAGCACTGAGCATGGTTTGCAATTGAAATCAAGATTGAGAAACACTATTCTAGGATACAAAATTTAGTGAACTGATACATGACGAATGTTAATCTGGTGCCAAACCTCTAGCCCTCCACATTTGGTTGCAATTAGCTGTGCTGTCTCATAAGCTCGTTGCAAGTCAGAAGAATATACAGCAAAGACCTTTGGCTCCCTAAATAGTCTTTCAGCCACCTCCATCCAAAATATCGGCATTAGTCATTAAGGCATAAATAGACCAAAAAACAGAAAGCGTCTGTAACAAAAGCAACTTACTGCAGCTGCCTGCGCTCTTCCAACTTCATTTAACTCAACATCCAGATGTCCCTGATCACATACATGTACAAGCTCATATTAATCTCAAAAGGTTGCAATCAATATAAGAAAGAATGGCCGAGAAAGCTATAAAGAGATGCGAATACACCGGAGGAAGAAATTACCATAAAAGGGGAAGAAATAGTTTGGAAGATAGGCCTAGGAATAACAGTTTCCGATAACAAAGTGATTGTGACTAAGAATAGTCTCTTTCAGTTCGAAGATTTAAGAATTTATTGACTTGTGCCACTTTTACTTGGAAAGCGTTTATCAGGATAAGATTATCATATTGGTTAGACTACATGTATGCATGAAATATAATAGCAGAAATAAGCCCAACCTACAATTTGATTTGCTGTGAAATCTTGTACTATAATTTATCTAAAAAAAAAAAAAAAGCCAGTATCAAATATCATCAGTGTTTTCTTTAATCACGCCAAACTTTACCCGCCGAGAAAAGTACCTGTATTCTTCCATCAGCGTTCCATGCTGTTTCACCATGACGTACTACAACGATCTCAGCATAATCCAGATGGTCAAAGCTATAACCAGCATCGCCAGATTAATTAGAATGAGATTAGGAGAAAGAGTGAAGAAGAGAGGATGGACGGTGGAAAAAATCTCAACATAAAATCGTACTAGAAAATTGTGAAATGATAATTTGCAGAAGACCAGAACAAAGAAAACTTGCAGTTAACAGAGAAGAATATACAATTCAAGAGCCCCGCAACATGAAAATGTTGAAGAGAATCGAAGGGGAAGAAAAAAGCAAAGAAATCAAGAATGCTTCAAGAAGTAAAAAGTTAAGGGCAGAAAGGAGGAAAGACCTAGAAAAGGAATCCGCCATGGAAGAACCCTCGAGGGAGAGAGCGGGGCGTGAAAGTCAAGAAGCGTACTTAGCTTTAGCGCCAAAAGATTTAACCACGTAACTGGTGAACAGAGCAGCAATCGAATGTGATAACAAGGAAAGGAATCAATCAGCTTAAAATATAAGGGTCGTGTTGTTGATGAAGAGAGCCCTGAGCATCCCTGAGCTAATAACCCATCAATTTATAAAATTTTGAAATTAAAAATAAAATTGTTAGAATTAATAATTATATTTTGTAATATATAAATAATCAGTGAATTGAAGTTTCTTTTTCTTTTTTCTTTTTTTTTTTGCCGGAGAATTAACGTTCTTAATAGATCCCTTGGTTTGGCGCCTTTTCTCTTTGCTACATTTGTTTAACCAAGGTTTTTATGCATAGCTTTGGAAATAATGCATCAACTATTATTTTATATTTATTTGTCAATGTTTAAAAGCATCATCTTATTTAATCTTATGTGAGCCAAATGGAATGCAGCTCATCTTACTTAATCTTTGTTGGAAATCAAATTAAGTCAGATTTGAAAATGCCACAATTATCTCTCATTGATCATAATCTCTGATTTAGTGCTTCACTGTTTAGGAAACCATCTCGTATTGTAATCCCTTTATTTATTTCTTTGATTATTCTCTTTAGCCTATATATCGTACCCTTAGTTTAATAAATCATCACATTCAGAGTGAAATCGGTCTCTGATTTAATATAGCATCAGAACCCTTGAGTTTGACATGGACTCAGAAAGAGAGAGAGAGACAATGAGAGAACTCAATGAGCAAGAGAGAGATAGAGAGGGAGCGACGCCTAGAGTTCTAGCAGGAGAGCGAGTGGTGTCTCATCGCCACCACCACAAGGACCAGAAAATGCAGATCAGCGAACCCCTAGCGGTCCAACTCTAATCTGAGCTACAATGAGCCTCACGCACCACCTCTTCCTCCGTGCATGAGCCCACGCGCCGCCACTGGTGCCCACGTGTCGCCGTCATTCTTCGTCCAAAACATGGATTCTCGTTATTTTCCTCCTCTTTTCAGATTTGTTCCTCACATCCCAACAAATTCTGGAGTCATTCCTACGGCCCTTATGTCCGGTACTAGTGTTTCAACACAAGGCAACACTATTTCTTCTTCATCTACCACTACTGGACACTCTAAAACCCTTGAGATGACATCAGAATTTGCATTCCTTATAGAAAATCAAGGAATGATTATTAATCATAACCTTAATGGGAAGAATTACTTTCAGTGGTCCCAATGTGTACTGAGATATTTGTGTGGCAAGAGAAAGGAGAAGTATAACCAGCCCCTAATGATCCCAATTTTGACTCCTGGATTGCTGAAAATAATCAGGTAAGAGTTGGTTGTGCAACTTGATGACTCTAGATATTAGTGAATGTTATCTTCTTGCGAACATCATCGCTAAAGAAATCTAGGATGCAGCCAGGAGAACCTACTCCTCTCTTGATAATACCGGTATCTTGATCCATTTGAAAAGGCAACTTCGTGATTTAAGATAAGGTAACATGTCGGTAATTGAATATTATAATGCTTTACTAAAATTGTGTCAGCAGCAGGATTTGTTTAAGGTCCACCAATGGAAGAACATCGAGATGCTCAACTATACAAGAAAATAGTGGAAGACAAAAGGATATATGATTTCCTAGGCTTAAATGACTCTTTCGAGGAGATTAGGGGCAGAATCATGGGATTGCGCCCTCTACCACTTCTATTTGATGTTGTTAACTTTGTGCAATTAGAAGAAAGCAAGAAACTCATGAACCAAAGTGGTCTAAGTCAAATTAAGAGCTTAGAGAGGACCACAAGGTGAACGAAGGAATAACAAATGCCACTATTCGTTCGCATCAGGGACTGTAAAAATTTTCATTTGTTTGGTGATTGTACATATTATTTGTCATGATGTGGGAGTTAATGCTTGTTGATTTTTTATTTTATTTTTTGGTAAAAATGCTTGTTGATTTAACTATTGAAAGAATGTTTTAATAGGATTTTAGTTTATGCCATTCATCATAATCATTTTCCCCCTTGGTTAGCATAAAAGAACTGCAAAGTTCGTGTATTTTTCTTTCTTTTCGATGAAAGCAGTTGTTCATACACAACATTATGCATCTTTCAAGCGTTCTTCTTTTTCCATATTTGGAGATAGAGAATGTGACAATGGGACTTGGGTGGAAGGAGAAGATGATGATGATGATAAAGAAAGGGGCAGTGGTGAGGATGAAATAGAGAGGGATTTTGGGTCCTTTCTTTTGTGCATACGGATTGTTTGTTGCTGATGAATTACTGCATTATACAGAGAAACCCAGGACTTTTGTGAGTATTTAGTTACTTATAACCTATTTCACTATTTTTTTTCCCTTTAGAATATCATCCAATGCTTGAGTTTGATTGGGTAAGTTTATATTTTGTTTCCGTTGGCTTTTCTTATGGAACATTTGTTTATAAATTTTGTTCCCCGACCTTCAATTAAAGTGTTTTTTTTTTCAGAATTAATTTATGATGTACATATGAGAATAAGCTAGGTGTTGACTACTTTGCAGAATAAATTGCGAAAGTTAACCAGGTAAACTGTAATGTTTATTGTAGGACTGGATGTGAATGCCAACTATATGTTCATAATCTAATTTTAGATGTTTTTAATGATTATTTATCAGTAGGATCTGAAGTTATAGTTCTTTTTAAATTCTGGTGCTTTAAAAGCAATAGGGTGTGATGCTACACAATAGGAGGTCTTGATGATCTGCACATTTTTAGGGAGAGGATGTAATTCTGAAATTGATTCAATAATCTATATTTACATCACATTTTTCATAGCTAGGTGATGAAGTGAATAGCAGGAGTCTTAAGCAGTGTACTGATGTGAAAGATGTGGATCCTCTACAATTTCATCCACAACAAAGCTTTCATCGCCGAAGTTGAAAGAGGAAGAGTTCATGAGGAAGGTGCAAGTGATGGTAACCGAAGAGGGAAAGCATAGGATACCTATTGCACAAGGCTTTCCTTGGGCAACTGATGAGCTAGAGGTATAGGTCCAACATTTGTTACTATATGTAAGTTTTAGTATAAACCTTGATTTGATTCAATGCTGTTGATGAGTTGTTTTCAATCTGTTTTGTTGTTTGGAAAAGCTTCCGGTGAAGTACCATGCCTTTTTATGTGAAGTTTCATAGTGATTATTGTTTACTTGCTTGGATGGAATACGTAAAAATGGTGTAAATTAGAAGCGTTTATGATTGAAGTGGTACAACTTGGCTGTGGTTTTAGGATGGCATATCTTATAATCCTGCATGACACAAGACTACAATAGAGGATATTAAAGTTGTTAGTTCATCGCTTTAATTTAATTGAATAAACTGATAGAGACTTTCTCATATTTTGCCTAGATTTAGGTTCATTGAGAAAAAACTCACACAGCTGAATTAAAGTTGCCTTAAACCCTGAATGATGGTAGCATAATCTCTTCCTTTTTTACAGTAATGCTTCAATGTGTTTGACACTCTCTGACATTTCATACTGAATTATTTCAAGATCAGCATCTCAATTGGAAGTTGGTCTTTGTTGTCTTAAAGGATTATTGCAACGCTCGGTTGAGAAATGATTAGTGTTCTAGCAGCCACCAAACATTTACATGATTGGGGACCTATTTGTTGGGTTTACTATCAGCTAAAGCCTAAATGTGGCGCATTCAATGTGTTGTGACTATCTGTTGATACTTGACGGTTTTCCTGTCAAGTCAGTGCTTTATTTGTTTTCAAGCACAGGCATTGGATGAACAAGGTGATTCATGAACATGCGACTTCAACTGGGCGTCTTTGGAATTTCAGCATATAATTGTCTCCATATTACATGAATCAGCATTCAAGTTACAGACAGCAATTAACCTCGTATTAAACTCTAACAAACTCAACGTCAAAAACACAATCCAAGTTGGGCTTGGCTGATTTGCTGTCTGATACCTGAGATTGGAACACATTCCATCAGAAAATTTACGAGGTACATCAAAGGCATGCAAGTTCGAATTATGAGCAAAGGAAATCGACAGAATCGTCAATAGCTCTATCACACTTAATCTAGAAAGAAGATATTCAATTATACTAATCAACACTATACCTGATAATTTAAAAGACGATTAAAGCCTGAGAAGAAGGAAAATGAGAAAATTTTGACCAGGTGATCTGACAGCCATCCCGATTTAATTATACACAATACACCAGCAGCATGCACCACAACTCCGAGAACTCTATTTGAACATTTTGGAATAAGTTTTTTTCTCCTGGTCACGTCTATCAGCAACCTGTAACCAAAGTTAACATTAAACCAACGTCATTAAGCTAAAATCATAGCGCGAGCAAACAATGCATGAATAAGTAGGAAAGGAAATCAAAAAATAACATGACTGACCTTTTTCCTTGCAGCTGCAAGTTCTTTCTTAATTCCTCCTGAAGAAAAGAGAAAGGTTCGAAGTCAAATTTAACAGAAATACCACAGACGTGGTTCATATTGCAGCATTGAAGTTAAATATCCAAAAACCATGGTCTACTGATTTGTTTAACCTCTATATCTGTTTACTTCTGCTTTATAATATATTGCTCCTTGAAAAAATCAACTCTATTTAGAAAAAGCCATACATTTCATTGACACTTTGCTGAGAAAATTAATATGTATTGATAATCATGTTAAGAGCTTTCAGATTCAAGGGGTAAATGCGCAAAAATGAGATTTCAAGAATTTGTTTGATCTAACTGAACAAAATTTCAGGACAGAGATTTCAACAAACTAGCCGGTCCTATCAGAATGCTAGCCCAATTTCTTGTTTCAAAATATGCCTAAAGCCCCCATGTTCTGTTAAACCAAATATATGGACATTATTGAGGAAAAAAGTAATCCTAATATTTGTATCAACACAAGAATCCGGGAAGCTCCCTTCTCAACTGCAAAACCTTCAACAAATAAAAGAATATGAAGAACTCAAACAACCACCACCTACCATCGTTTGGCTCTAACTCTAGTGCTTTTTTCAAGCTTTCAACGGCAGCATCCAGGTCATTGAGTGCCATGCATGCCTGAAAAGTACAAATGACAAATTCCAGGTCATTATATGTGACTGGTTCAGCAGAGAATCCAGCAATTATGAACTTGATAACTACTTCGTTGCAGAAGTTCAACAGTTCATAAAATGTAGTTAAAAACGAGAGAGAGAGAGAGAGAGAGAGAGAGAGAGAGACTAGGCTTTGAAACTAGTGATGCAGGATAGTCATACTACTAATCAAAATCTCTCTACAGCGAAAGTAGAGCAATAGAATATAAAACCTCACAGATCACACAAATAATTCGCCAGTATCATGCAATTTCTTCATCATCATCAACAACAACTATCCATATTTGAAGAGATCAACCTGGCCTTTGCGGAACAGGGCCTTTGCACTATCTCCATCATGCAATGCACAATCTGAATCCATCAATGCTCCTTTTGGATCGCCTAATTTCAAGCTACAAACCTAAAAAACATTAAACCACAGGACATAAGTCTTCAGTTAAAGTGAAATACAAAAGAAAATAAGAAAATTCAAAATGTCACATGAATTACAGCCACAAATTAACTTTAAAGCTTCCACGTTGATTCTGGGTGGACAAGTAACTATGAGCCTTTCCATGATTACATCCATATCATAACTTCTTGCATTGTACCTTCAAACTTTTTGTGCAGGATGCTTACATGTCATAAATGAAACAATCAATGATAGGAACCTCAAGACGTATCAGAGGAGGAAAAATAGGGGAGTTTGAACCCGTCAATTTCATTTGTTTTATTATTTATTGAGTCATGATTTATTATTTTAATTTAGGGGTCGGTTATTGGCACTACTTTCATCTCACCGAATAAACAAAGTCAGTTAGAGTCCATGTTTCCATTATGCGTCTATTTAGTCACCACTAATGAGTCAATCCCTACATTGTACTAAGAGTCATGGTTTCAGTTGTAATTCCCGTCCTATATATATGTATTAGCTATGTTCAAGCAAACACATGGGTGAATAGACATATTTTCAGAATATTGGAGATTCTCCTAGGCTTCTATAATCTGTCTTGGCGAGATTCTTGCTGTGAGAGAGAGTAGAAGAGAGTGTTCTTTATAACTTACTTGTGTTTTCTTAATTCAATTACCTGTGAGTTATTGTGGGAATATGAGTCTTTACTATTCATGTCAGGAGTCTCTACTGTTTATTTGTAGGAGTCTTAACTATTCATGTGAAGGGTCGTATAGAGTCTGGTCGTATAGAGGCACCAACCGGGGTCTTAACTGTTTGTGTAGAAGGGTTGTAGTATGGGTTGTAACTGTAGGTGTGTAGCTGTCATCTGTGTATAAATAGGTGTGTAATCTGCCTGTATTATCAATGCAATCTGAATTCGTTTCATATCATATTTTCTCCCATATTATTCCACATGGTATCAGAGCTTTGGTGAAAATAAGCAGTTCAGTTCTGGTTTTCCGGCGCTGATGACTTGCTGCTCTGTTCAGAATTTCAGACAGGCAGTGAGTTACACAGCGCCGGGAGACACATACCCTTCATTGTCTGTTGTGTCAGCCCATAGTCGCGCCCGTTGAGTCGATCATCGTCAACCGTCCTCATCTTGGCACTCCACGGGATTCGTTGTCAAACCCAATGTCGTAGCCTATGTATCTCGTCTCCGATCGGTCTGTCCATGTCTCCGTTCAGATATTAGTCACTGCTCCCTGGGTTCTCCGTTTGTCATACCTAGCGTCAGCAGTTCCTGTCCATTGATTCAATCCGTAATTTCAGCTCGTCTTCTCGTTTCCGTTGTCTTTGTCTTTGCTCCCTGGGTTCTCCGTTTGTAAGACCCAGTGTCAGCGATTTTCTGGCCAACTCCGGCGAAATTTTTCCAGTTTCCGGCGAAGTTCAGAAATACAACCAGCGAACCAGGACCTTCTTCTTCAGTCATATTTTGGTGCTATGTGGGTGCTCCATCTGTCAGACCCAGTATAAGCAGCCTCCTCTCTGTCTTTCCGATGAGAGAAAGTCTCATTCTTTGAAAGTTGCAGCAGCAATACATTCAGAACTTGCAGTGTCTTCACTGTTTTTTGGTTTGCCCTTTGTCGTCATCATCTCAGCCGGAGACAGTCCTTTGTTCTCTGTCCATTTGTTTTTCACTTCTGTCTGAGTTCAAGTGTTGAACTCTGGATCTGAAATTTTGTGATTTTCTTTTCTCTGGTCCGTGGCGGTTCCCAAAAGGTGTGCATGCAAATAAGAAAGGAATTGCATTTGGTGTAGAGTTGTTGAGTCTTGTAGGGTCTACATGCTTTTTGGCAGGACATTGAAAATTTGAATGGTTTGTGGGTCCTATATATTTGACAAAATGGAAAAGCTCCATATGCAAGAATCTGAAGTTGAAAATAGCAGCACTCTGAATGGAGTCACGGATCTGGTTGATGTTCCACACAACAACAACAACAACAACAACAACAACAAAGTGAACAGTGTCAGATGAATATGTTTATCAAATTCAAAGTTGTTGTTGGTGGTGCAAAAGTCAATTGTGGCGCCTGAGACTCAGATTTCGCATCTCCACAACAGTTCATTGTTCATCACTCAGTTGTCATTGGTATTGTACGACACTGTTCATACGTATGTTACTGTTTATACGTATTGGTACTATTCGTATGTACGGTACTATTCATATGTTTGGATCAATGTGTCATTCATCAAGTTGAAGGACCAAACTATCGATTATCAAGTCTGACCATCCTTTGGAGCTCGTCAAATGACCATCCTCCAGAGCCCGTCCGACGTTGTCCTCTAGAGCCCATCTGACGTTGTCCCCGTCCGATGCCATCCTCCAGAGCCCGTCGTATGTTGTCCTCCGGAGCCCATTCGACGTCGTCCTCCAGAGCTCGTCTGACAAATTTACAGGGATACCAACCAAGAAATGGCGTTTATACCCCTCAAGCAGTTATGGTACCTTCATCTTCTGTCTGTCAATCCTGTCGTAGTGGCTGCCCGTCAATCTAGTCGCAGTCATTGCATGTCCGTCTTGTCGTAGTGGCTGCCCGTCAACCTAGTCGCAGTCATTGCCCGTCTATCTTGTCGTAGCACCTGCTCGTCGATCTTGTCGCAGTTGCTGCCCATCGATCTGTCGCAGCCAGTAACTCCCAACGTTGTCAAGTATCTGCTACACTCTAAATAGGCCTCTGAGACTAAAAAATGAGTACAAGTCCGAAGTCAGTGGACCTCTGAGACTCAAGAAGTACAAGCTTAAGGGGAGTCGGTAGTATAAAGTCAAAGTTTATGCAAGTTGGATCATAGATTAACATCCATAATCCAACTTGAGGGGAGTGTGGGAATATGAGAGTCTTTACTATTCATGTCAGGAGTCTCTACTGTTTATTTGTAGGAGTCTTGACTATTCATGTGAAGGGTCATATAGAGTCTGGTCGTATAGAGGCACCAACCAGGGTCTTAACTGTTTGTGTAGAAGGGTTGTAGTATGGGTTGTAACTGTAGGTGTGTAGCTGTCATCTGTGTATAAATAGGTCTGTAATCAGCCTGTATTATCAATGCAATCTGAATTCGTTTCATATCATATTGTCTCCCATATTATTCCACAGTTATCATTTGGTATCAGAGCCTCGTTCCTGATCAAGATTGTAACCTCACACTCATCCCATGTCAACCACGACTCTGAAGAAAATCTGTTTGGAGCTGACCCTTTTGCCACAATCGCTGCTAAACTGGACATGCTCAATGAATTCAAGAAGGTGACAACATTGGAATTTCAATCTTCACGCCATCACAAAGGGAAATCCACGCACCATCATTGGGGCCAAGATAGCAATGATGAATTAGAACCTTCTCGTCAGAATTCAAGGCTTCCATATGCAAAGATCGAATTCCCAAAATTCAATGGGGGTGACCCATGTGGATAGGTCCTTAAAACAGAGAAATACTTTTGGTATTATGAGACTCCAGAAGATGACAAGGTGGATATCACTGCTATGTACCTAGAGGGAGATGCATTGGACTTGTTTTCATGGATGAATGTTGAACGTACAATGCTCTATTGCTATGAATTAGTGAAGATTTTACAAGAGCATTACAGGCCTCTTAAATACCAGTTTCCAGATAAGCACCTTTGAAGTATTAAACAAACAGTAATCGTGCATGAGTACAGACAGGAGTGGGCAAGAAGAGTGGCATGTGTAAAGAATTGGCCGGACCATTGCCTTCTCAATGTGTTCCTTAACGACTTGAAGAAAGAGCTGCGATCTAAAGTTCGCATTCATAAGCCGCGAACTGTCTACCGTGCGTCAAGTCTAGCCCTAGAGTTTGAGGAGTTAATATTTACACGTGGGCCCAAGCCCAGTTCCTCTTATGTGCAAAATCGTACCAACACGGTTTATTCTCAGGGATATTCCACACGTGACACACGGGGAAATATGGCAACATCGTACGAAGTCGTTAAAATCAACTCTCGCGATCGCTTCCTTGTCTCTGACTCCGACTGCAACCCATTGTCACCTACAGAGGCCGAGAGACAAAGGCGCTAGCTAAGAAAAGGGATTGTGTTTCCAATGTAGGGAGCCCTTCCGACTAGGCACCATTGCACTATTATATAAGTCATGAAAGTGATAATAAATCATTAGTATAAATAAGTGTGGCATTAAACTAATCCTATGAGGCCATAATACCTAGTTAATTAGGGAACAACACTAAACTAATCCTATGAGGCCGTGGGTAGTTAGTTAGTTATATTTGTTATTAGTCATATTCTGTTATTTGTTGTATTAGACCGCCTTGAGAGTCTAAGTCTCTAGCCTATATTATGAGGCTTAGGCTAATAGAAGGATGGTTAGTTTTGGTATTGTGTATGAATGAAAGACTAGGACAGCAGTTTTGTCAAGAGTCTCTGCCTTCCCTATCCCTCTTCTTTCCTTAAATCTTCTACTTCTCTACAATAATCCTATCGAGCACTTCTTCGTTTTCTCTTTTGGAAGTTGATGAAAAGGGAAACCCGATTCCAGAGGAGTCTGAACTGATGCCCATGATTGTTGAGGAAGAACCCAAAGTTGTGGAAATTTTATTTAATGCGATCCTAAGGAGACCCACATCAACGACCATGAAGTTGAGCGTTTTCTCCAAGGACAAGACGTTTTGTTGCTGGTTGATAACGGCTCGACGCATAATTTCATCTTCGAATCCATGGTACGTGAATTGGGTTTACCCACCTCGTCTGTTGCTACTTTTAGGGTTCATATTAGGGATGGAAATATTATACGCTGCAATCAAATTTGCAAGGCAATAAACACTCAACTCCTAGGTTTGACCATTACTCAGGATTTTTATCCCTTTTCTTTGGCTGGAACAGATTCAGTGTTAGGAATTGAATGGCTTGCTTCTCTTAACACTATACAAGCCATTAGGAATCAGATGTTTCTTATATTTTGGGTTGATGGAAAAAGATACAAACTCGAGGGAGTTCCATGGGCTGATCAGAGTGCTAGTTTAAATTCTCTGTTTTCACATAAGTTGCAGATGGGATCAGTAGACTCAAGGCTTTTAGACTTGGATGATCTCTTGGTTGAGTTCTTCTCTGTTTTTTATGAAACTGTTAGAATATTAGGGATTATGTAGATTAATCATTATCTTATTATTAAAGTTTGATATTTATTATATCTTAGGATTAGATATGGATATATTATATCTTAATCATTTAGATTTGATTTATTTTGATTAATTAGATTATATTAGATTTTAGGGTTAACTCTAGGTATAAAGGCCCATATGTACTCTCTTTTATTCACAGATGAATAGAGTATGTTATATCCCTCTAAATTTAACATGGTATCACAGCTAGGGCCTTTTATTTGAAGGTTTGAAGGCATTGAGGTGACTACAACTCTCTTTTGTCCAACACAGTGAGTCTGATCACTGTGATCGTCAAAACAGTGACCATCCCACTATATCTACTGTGTCTAAAATCACAGTGACGAAGAGGAAGGCCGAGATCACAAACAAAGGGAAACTACCGGACCTTCATCTGCCTTCCTTACTATCTCACTGTCAATTCTCTCTCCAACGATGTTCTCTGGCAACCTTCATCGTCTCAAAACCAAAAGAAATACAGTCGAGAGAGAGTCGTTCTTTTGCAAGCTCGATCCTTTTGGTGAAAAAGAAAGACGATTCCTGACGCATGTGTTGACTATCGAGCTCTAAATAAGATTATGATGCCTAACAAATACCCCATTCCTAATATTGATGAGTTACATGGTGCAGCTTATTTTTCCAAGATTGATCATTGCTCCAGCAGAGTATTGGCTGAAGAAATCCCAAAAACGACATTCAGAACTCATAGCGGTCATTATGATTATATTGTGATGCCTTTTGGCCTTACTAATGCACCTGCAACTTTTCAATATGCTATGAATGATCTTTTCAGGCCATACTTGAGAAAGTTCGTACTAGTTTTCTTCGATATCCTGGTGTATAGCCCAACTCCCCAATAGCATGAATTCCATCTTCAGACTGTGTTGTCAAACCTTACAACAACACTCTTATTTTGCTAACTTCAAAAAGTGTGAATTTGGGCACTCTAGAGTGTCATTTCTAGGCCACCGAATACCAACTCGTGGGGTGGAGACCTGTTATGAGAAGATTAATACAATCTGGGAATGGCCAATTCCTACTAACGTCACAGAACTTCGGGGGTTCTTGGGTCTCACAGGTTATTACCGATGCTTTGTGAAGGATTACCATATGACTACTCAGCCCTTAACTAAACTCACTAAAAGAATGTCTTTTGCTGGTCTCCAATTGCTCAAAAAGCGTCTGAGAGGCTAAGTTGGCCTTAATTTCTGCACCTGTCTTAAAATTGCCAGATTTCTATTTTGAGTTTATGGCTGAATGTGATGCCTCTATGGAGGGCATTGGTGCTATCTTATTGCAGCAAGAGCACCCTTTTGCTTTTTATAGCAAGGGATTTTCATTCTCTAGCAGGTACAAGTCTGCTTATAATCTTGAACTGATGGCTCTAGTGTTGACATTACAAAAATGGCGTCATTATCTTTTGGGATGTCATTTCACAGTTAGGACGGATCATCACAGCCTCATACACCTTATTGAAATTCAGAGACATAAGCACACTCTGTATCTTATTTATTCATAGGAAAGGATTACACTTATATAAACTCTAGGAGAGCTATCAAAAGCAAGATTAAAGGGATTACAACATAAAGGACTGATTACAATCAGTCAGAATCTTTCCTAAACTAATGCAACTAGAATCAAGGGATATGATAGAGCTAGGATCATGGCTAGTATCATGGGTAATAATCTGATTTCCAACACTCCCCTCAAGCTGGAGAGTCTTTGTCGATCATTCCCAACTTGCCTCGAAATCTTTCAAACTTCGTTCCGCCTGCTTCAATCTTCAAAATCTTTAGACTTGTACTTCTTGAGTCTTGTGGCCCCATATTTTTGTTTTGGGCTTGTACTCTATTTTTTTTTTTTTAGTCTCAAAGGTCCCATATTTTGTTTGAGCTTGTACTCATTTTTGAGTCTCAGAGGTCCCATATTGCAAAACACATTCGAAAGAATCTTGCGTCCCATTCCCTAGAAGTCCCAATCGTCCTCCTCGCTTTTAAATTCGGATTGTACCAGATTCACACTAGGAATAATAGAGTTTGATTTATTCTGCTTCTCAAGTATCTTGTGAAGCATCTGTAATTCTTCCTTGCTTAGGCGATCATCATTCTCAACCGTTGGTTCAGCTGGGGTAATGTGACTTTGGAAGTTTGAGATTCCACTTGGAAGGTTTTCCACGGAGTTTCCAAAGATTCTTCTCTATTATAGCCCTTCTTCTGGCAATAGTTGCACCATTTAGTGTTCTTGCGTTCCATATGTGGTCCCTAGACTGTGAGTGCTGAGCCTTCAATTTGACTTGGGCCACTTCGGTTCAGGAGTTTGCTACTTTCATCAAATTGCACAAAGTTAACAACATCAAAGAGCTGTGGGAGTGACTTCAACCCCATGATTTTGCCCCTTATCTATTTGAAAGTGTCATTTAGGCCGAGAAGGAAATCGTGTATCCTTCCTTCTTCCACGATCTTTTTGTATAATTGTGCATCTTTGAGACTTTCCCAGGGGTGAACTTCAAATAAATCTTGTTGCCACAATTTCAACAGTGCATTATAATATTCAGTTACTGACATATTACCTTGTCGTAAATCCCGAAGTTGTCTCTTCAAGTGAATTAAGGCAGCAGTGTTTTCAAGGGAGGAGTAGGTTCTCCTAGCGGCATCCCATATTTCCTTTGCCGTGTGGGCAAGCAGGTATCCCTCACTGATCTCCAAGGTCATTGAATTACACAACCACGTCATGACTTGGTTCTTTTTAGCAAACCATGTGTCAAAATTTGGGTCATCTGGGGCTGGTTGAGGGGCTGCCCCATTAATATATTTCTCCTTTCTCTTGCCTCGAATATACCTCAGCACGCTTTGTGACCACTGGAGATAGTTTCTACCATTAAATTTATGGGTAATAGCCATAACTTGATGGTCTGAAAATTCTGAAGTCATCTCCGAGGTTCTGTTTGGAACTGGGTTACTGGTTATAGAGGAAGAAGATGAAGAGTTTTGAGTTTGAGAGTTGGTTCCGGACATAAAAGCTATGGGAAGTGTTCTGGTTGGTTTTTCAGGAATTGATCCAAATATAGGAGGAAATTTAGAGGAATCCATGGTTCTGGAAGAAAAAAGGGTTGTCGGAGGTCACTGTTAACGGTCGCACGTGGGTTCACGCGTCAGTTACTGTGGTGGCGCGTGGTGGTCACGCGCCGATCAGATGGCCGGCGGGTTGCAGGGTTTCGCCGATCAGAACCTAGAGAGTCCGTCTATGGAGGCGGTGTGATAACACGCGCCGTCTTCTTGTCGGATCGAAGGTAGTCGTTCTCCCTGTTATCTCTCTCTCGCTCGTGCTTCGCTCGCTCTCTCTGAGATCGTGGCTCCTGGTCAGAGTACGGCCGACGGTCTAGATGGGGAACAACTCCGGTGAGAGTGGTGAAGGAAGTGACGATACCAGACAGATTCGCGACTGTGACCTTCGTTACAGTGATTTCGGTCACTGTGACCATCAACACTGACCAGGGAAGTCAATCATGTCTCTCTGCCTTCGAATTGAAGGCTATCGCTCTGATACCATATTGAAATTCAGAGGCATAAGCACACTCTATATCTTATTTATTCATAGGAAAGGATTACACTTATATAAACTCTAGGAGAGCTATCAAAGGCAAGATTAAAGGGATTACAACATAAAGGACTGATTACAATCAATCAGAATCTTTCCTAAACTAATGCAACTAGAATCAAGGGATATGATAGAGCTAGGATCATGGCTAGTATCATGGGTAATAATCTGATTTCCAACACACCTTGACCAGCGAATTCTCACAAATACTCAACAGTGCCTTGTTCTCAAGCTACTCCCATTTGATTTCGGCATTGTTTACAAAGCTGGAAAAGAAAACATTGACACTGATGCACTTTCTAGAAGGCCGCATCTTGCTGAATTCCTCCATTTAGTGATACTAGTACCTATGGACTTGATGGAAGTGGAAGAAGCCCTGAGAAATGACCAATTTACAGCACCTATTATCGCCGCATTAGAGGAAGATTCTAATTCCAAACCAGGATATTCTCTTGTCCGGAAGAAGCTCTATTATCAAGGGCGCCTAGTCATCCCAAAAAGCTCAACCATTCATGCTAAATTCCTTGAATAAGCACACTTAACACCTTCTAGAGGACATGGTGGTTTCCTGAAAACCTTGAAGCGTCTCACAAGTACTTTCTATTGGCCTCAAATGAAATCAGATGTGAAAACCTTTGTCTAGCAGCGTTATGTTTGTCACAAAAACAAATATGAGACACTGTCTCCTGCTGGTTTGTCGCAACCTATTCCTGCACCGGAACAAGTTTGGGAAGATATATCAATAGATTTTATTGCCAAGCTACCAAAATCTAGAAGCTTTTATACTATACAATTACGCCTCCATCGTATGCAGTGTTCCATTATTTCAGATAAAGACCCTCTTTTCTTGAGTGTTTTCTGGTAGGAACTGTTCAAGCTTAGCCAAACTCATTTAAGGATGAGAACCTCCTCTCATCCTCAAACAGACGAGCAAACAAAAGTTGTCATTTGCTCTCTTGAAGCATATTTGAGGTGTTTTGCACATGAACAGCCCCATATCTAGAGCAAGTTTTTATGCTAGGCAGAATATTCATTTAATACTAGCTTTCACACTTCAGCTAACACCAGTCCTTTCAAGGTGGTATACAAAAGGGATCCTCCTCCTCTTCATCCTTTCATTAAGGGTGAAACTCAAATTGCAAACCAGGCTGAACAATTGGAGACCAGAGATGACATGTTGCGACTCTTAAGATACAATCTTAAGAAGGCTCAAGACAGGACGAAAGTTCAGGCTGACCAAAACCATCGTGAGTTGACATTTGATGTTGGTGATGCTATCTTCTTGCGCATTCAGCCCTTCCGCCAGTATTTGCTTGCACACAGGGAATATACCAAGATTTCTCCGTGGTTTTTTGGACCATATACAATATTGAGGAAGATTGGACCAGTTGCTTATGAGTTGGAGCTGCCACCTACAGCAAAAGTTTGCCTTGTATTTCATATTTTCCTCTTACGTCCTTCACATGGCATGGCATGGCACGGCACCTTCACAACCACCAGCAGAACTTCCCATTTCTGCAGATTTTGAGCTGCTTCTTGAACCTAAGAAGGTGCTGTCTCACCGTTGGAAGGAACCTCACTTGGAACTCTTGACCCAATGGATTAAAGAAGCAAGTTGGGAAGACTATGATCTCATGCTAAAGCAATACCCAGACTTCCGCCTTGAGGAAAAGTTGGTTTTCAAAGAGGCGAGTAATGATAGGAACCTCAAGACGTATCAGAGAAGGAAAAGTAGGGGAATTTGAACCAGTCAATTTCATTTGTTTTATTATTTAATTGAGTCATGATTTATTATTTTAATTTAGGGGTCGTTTATTGGCACTACATAAACAGAGTCAGTTAGAGTCCATGCTTCTATTATGTGTATGTTTAGTCATCACTAATGAGTCAGTCCCTACATTGTACGAAGAGTCATCGTTTCAGTTGTAATTCCCTTACTATATATGTGTGCTAGCTACGTTCAAGCAAAAACATGGGTGAATAAACATTTTCAGAATACTGGAGATTCTCCTAGGCTTCTATAATCTGTCTTAGCGAGATTCTAGCTGTGAGAGAAGAAGAGAGTGTTCTTTATAATTTACTTTTGTTTTCTTAATTTCATTACCTGTGAGCTATCAATCATTCACAGGGCTGTGGCTAACATAGAGAAAACAGATCAAAGACAAGAAAACAAGGACAACGTCAAGCTTTTCATTTCATATCTTATGTTTTGTTCCTTTTTTCATACAATTTTGTTGTACTTGCTCCTCAGGCAAAAATGAACAAAGACATCCATTGCATATTTGTGATCTTTCATCTTTCAAGAAGCCAAGGTTTCAATATATTGGTGCCCAGCCTGACATATACTTGGCCATAACATAGCTCAAGTTGTTAATTCACTTCTTTCTTTGGAATATATTCCAGGACACCAAAATAATTTTGAAAAAGTAAAAATATTATTTAGAATTAATAGGGTCTCAGACACTCAGTAAATTAGAATTTGAGGTACGATCCAGTCACACACATTTATGAGATGGTACTTACAGAACTGTTGGTAAAAATTTGAGATTTTGTCTTCCTTAAAGCAGTGCTCTTTTCTGGGAATTCAAGAATAAAAGATCTGTGAGATACTAAAAGTGCTAAATAGCAGCCAGGACAGCACAAGTAGCATAAGCCAAACTATCAGGTTGACCTTCATCAATGTCGTCCTTTTCCCAGCAGACATCCAAATAGCGCAAAGCTTTACGATACTTCCGAAGAGCAGACTTCAAATCTTGCTTCTGCATATTAGAATTGATATGGCAACATTTGGTTATTAAAAGAAAGGCAGCCACTGCATCTTCTAATTCTTCCAAATAAATATAATGAGTTAAGGATAGAATTGCAAGGGAAGTAACAGGAAGGAAAATCATTAGGACGTGTTGAAGAATGTCATACAAAGACATGTGACAACATGTTACCTTATAGTGTTCATTTCCCAGACTTTTGATAGAATCAACAGCCTCAATCCACCAAGAAATTTCATCTGGCTTCACGCTTAGGTCAGCTGGCCAATCAGGATAAGTATCGCCATCTTTAAAGAAGTTTATGGTTCCATCATCATCTCCTTCAGCTATTTCTCCACAATCAGCAATGATGACATCTTGGGCAGGACAGTCACCTTCCCCAGTGGTAACATGTTCGATAGAACGCACAACACCCATTCCTTTTATCACTTTCCCAAATACTACGTGCTTTCCATCTAAATGAGGAGTCCGAGTAGTAGTAATGAAAAATTGTGATCCATTGGTGTTGGAACCCGCATTAGCCATCGACAGCATCCCTTTCCTCTCATGCTTCAACTCAAAATTCTCATCCTCAAATTTCAAACCATAAATGGATTCTCCTCCAGTGCCATTGCCAGCTGAGAAATCTCCACCTTGCACCATGAAACCTTTAATGACGCGATGAAAACGGACTCCCTACAACGAATATTCAAAAGCCGTATCAAGAATATGAATCTTTCTAGTGTTGACTAAAGTGTAATGCCTTCCCCAGTAGAGAGGCAGAGTAAGCTAAACCAGTACGAAATGTACACATTAAACGAAATGCAGTTCACAACAAGCATGAAAAGAACAATCGCAAGTTGAACGGGACCAAATAGACGCTAGAAAGGCCATATGGTAGTATCATGATGTCCGGAAAAACCGGAAGTAAAAATTGCAAACAGATTTACTAGTCCTCAATGAGAAGGCAGAATGGAAGATTAGAAAAAGAAAACAAAAGCGAAGGGTGAGAGAAAGGACCTTGTAATGCAAGGGAACTCCGGTGTTGGGACCGATGCCCTTCTCACCAGTACAAAGAGCCCTGAAATTCTCAGCAGTCTTGGGGACGACGTCTTTGAAGAGCTCAACCACAATCCTACCCTCTAACTCTAACTCTCCTCCAATGCTTATGTCCAGATAGCATCTTGGATTCGCCATTTTCGTCTGATCACTTATCCTTCACTGATGAATATGAAAGAAGTATAAACACTACAAACCCTAACCCCGCTTCTTGATTTTTGAACGTCTTTCCCTCTCACCTTTTCATGCGCGCCGCGACGACTAGTGTTCTACTTCTACTCGGCTCATAGTTCCGCCTTTTAATCCCGCCCTTTTTGTTTTATTCTTTTTGTTTTATTCTCCGCTTATTAAAGGAAAAGGGAAATTCGTCTTTTAAAGTTTTACTCCTTTAAATTCTATATGAGAATATTTTTTACCCCTTAATTTTATAAAATACTCTCACTACTTTTAATTATAGGATAATATTTAGAAATCGGCTTTAAACAATATTCTAATTTTTATCAAATTCTTTCTAAAATACCCTATTAATATTTTTTCAATAATAATTTAATGATGGACTTGTGTGTTCTATAATATAATTAATGTTTGTAACTCATTAATTCACATGCACTTTAATTCTACTTTTTTTTTAATAAAATAATTTTGAGTAATTTATTTTTTATATTTTTCCTATATCACCCCTATTAATACTTCCTCCTCAATAATTAATTTTAATAACATGTTTATATTATATCAAGTGAGAGATTCTACTTTCTTGTTTTACTCAATTTTTTTGTTGAACGTTGAAAAGCAGTATGGTTAATTTCATCGAGGCGGGCAATATAAAAAAATATACAATTTTAGCAATGATGGCTCTGAATTGATACCTAAATTATGAAGTATCTAACATGACGGTAATATATGAAATTATGAAGTTTAAGCCGAAACGTAAGTTGTTTATTTATAATATAAAGCACAGTTCAGATATGAATGAGGATTGTCTGAAATCAACAAGGTAATTGAAGTGCAAAATTTATATAAGGATATTTTAGGAAAATGAGTAAAATTAACTAATTTAACTCATATCCTTAATCCCTTCAAAATCAGTTAAATATGTCTTATAATTAAGACCAAATATAGTATATTTTTAGTCCTACATTTCTAACATTGTTAATATGACAGTAAAAACTATTTGACGCAACAAACTCAAGTGACGATCAAAAAAATTGAGAAAAACATATTTAGGTTTTAATATTTTAATAAAATAGATTTAGATTATTAAACTAAAATAAACGAAATGAAATTGAGGTTTTAAAATCTAGATTATTAAACTAATATATTAAGATTATTAAACTAAAAAAATATATACAGTGGAAGTTTTAATATTAACTATTTCACTAGGTTTTTAGATATTTTTCAATTTATAGATATTTTAAACTTAAGATTAATCGCATTTCATCACTTAAACTTACATAGTCATCACTTGGATTTGATGTCTCAATAGTTTCTATTAGCAACATTAACAATGTTAGAATTATAGGTCAAAAACTATACTTTATAAAATTACATGACCAAAAATATATCTCATATAAATTTAAAAGACTAAGAGTATATTTTAGCTGATGATATATCATGCATGATTTATGAATTATTAATGGGGTTTACACTTCTCATGTTGCATAAGAAGAAGAAGATTCCTACCCACACATGAAATGATGGGACCCACATCTTTTTGTATCTATGACGTGAGGATACACTTCTCCTGCAATGACGTAGAAAGTGTATTTCCCATTATTAATTATATTTTATTTTAATGATTGTATTTTTTTTAATTAAAGAATGAGCCTTTTAATTCTAGTTTTTAGAATTTAACTAATTTAGGCAAGTTTTCTTATAGAGAACTTACGATTTTTTTTTTTTGGTTACGAGAATTAAGTCCGGGAAAATTGCATTAAATTTAATATTTCAATCTAACATTGAAACAATGAAACATTTGTGTAATTTATTATTTTTAAAGTTAAAGAAGTCAATTAAATTTTGAAAAAAATATTCACACACTATAGGAGAGTTTATTACACTATGCATGGGGCAACTGAAGCCCCACATTATGTAGTCAGACACCCTCAATTTGTAAACTTCAGACATAAAAATCTTGAAATTATATCACAAAGCTTCTAAAATATGAGCACTTTCATGATGGTATATGAGTACTTTTCTATTTAATTCTCGAATCTTGGAAATATACATTTTAATTTGTCAATGGAATAGATACAAGAACTAGCAACCGGAGTAAAAAAATTTAGAAAATAAATAAGATATTTTTAAAATTTAAGAAATTAAATAATTGAGTTATATATCTTTTTAAAAAAATAAATCATGCATTTTCTAATCCTTTTCCATAAAAATAAACATATTTTCATGTATATTTCATTAAATTTGAAAATGAATTGTGTTAAAATCAGCCATGCACCACACACGTTCAGTGTGAAGACATCCTTATTTAAGGAGCACATAACATTCAGAAAACATGATTATTTTGCATGATCTAAACACCATATAACAATGATTATTTTGCATGATCTACCCACCAAAATTTTAGGAAAAGAATGTCTCCATTTACATTTCTCTCCTCTCCGTGTCATCTCTATTTACGATTTATACTATTTGGTGAACTTTCACTTATTGAAATTTAACACCATATAACAATATATATATATAATATCACTATAATATTAAATAAAATAAATAAAAACAAATTCAACCTTCCAGAGAAGAAGATTGTAGAGGATAAAAAAAATAAAATAAAAAATATTTTGATAAAATTTAACCATGTTGATGTATTCATATTAAATTTTAAAGATTTAAATTTGTGTATATATGTAGTACTTATGTATGTAATAATATTGTTATCATGTATTAAATCAGAAATTGATCCAATGATAGAAAAAATAAATGAAGAGCAAATTGAGAGAAAGATAGAACATTCTTCTCCCGTGGATGCTACAATTCGTGAGCAAATGTAAGTTGCCATTATGATATTATTGAAAGAAAAATAAATCCTATCATTTCTATGGTTTAAACTAGAGATGGGAAATCAAGCCAAGTCAGTTTAAGCCCTGGCCCTACAGAGGTCGGGTTTGAAAAATATGCCAGAAATTTGAAATTGGCCCTGCAGGCCGGCATGTTAGGCCCGTTTAACTGTAGCTTTTTTTTTAAAAAAAATAATTACTTGGACTTCCACTTAGTGAATGTGTTTATTTGTAATTACTTAGATTATTTTAGTTTAAACTATAACCTTTTTTTTATGTTTATTACTATTCTGTATTAAAACACATAATTAGTTATTATAAATTTTAAAGAAATGATGTTTTCATATTAAATAAACACGTACTTTGGTATTACAATATTATATAAGTAATAAATCATAAATATATTTTGTGTAAAATAAGTATAAATATTTTTACTCATTAATAAAATCATGCATGAACCAAAGGAATCTGACACACACAAAATTACGAGAGGAAAAGACATTTTGTGGTGATACATAAAAGCAATTCCTTTGTTTAATATTTTTTGAAAAAAAAAGGAAAAAACATATTCTTTGTGTTTATTTGTTTTTTTTATTACGAATTAATGAATGTGTTTATTTGTTGAATGATTTATATTGTTTAGATATTAATGTTGATAACATTTATTTGATATATTGGAACTTTAATGGTTGCAATTTACTAATTATATTTCTTTGAAAAAAAAAATCGAAGGAAAAATAGTTAAAATTTGGAATAGTAATTTTCAGACCTTGTAGGGCCAGCCCTGACCCTGGTACTATCGGGCCGGGCTTTGAAAAACAAATGTTTTCCTTACCCCAGGCCCTGTAGGGCCGGGCCGGCCCTGATTCCCAACTCTAGTTTAAACAGTATAAATTAAGACCCAATTGACTTTTTTTTGAGAGGTTAGCGAAGTTAAATATATTACTTAATTATAATATATGTTATATATCATTAGATTATACATCAGTTTAGAAATCAAATTAATTAGTTTTGACAAAAAACAATAAATTTAAATACTTTAAAATAATTTATTTAACTAAACTAATCGCTTCAAAAAAGTCAATCGGGTCTTATATTTAGGACCGAAAGTAGTAGTTTATATTTACTCTCTCCGTCTCTACATATAAAATCTTTTTTTATGAATGAGTTTGTTCCCTTTTTATAAGGTCCCATTTGACTTGTTAAAATAATAAATGCACTTTTACCCATTTTGCGCTCATTCTCTCACATCATTTATTGACCATACATTCTTTTTCTTCCTTTTCTCATCATTACATTTTCTCTCTTTACTCATTCATAAATAAGAGCATCTTTAGAAAGATAAAAAATATATTTCCTACATATTTATTACTTTTAGTTGTTTTCCACAATCTCGCGATTTGGTATAAATAGGGATGAAGAGAGTATTGCTTATTATTCTTTTCCCATCATTATTCTTTCTCTCTTGCTCATTCAAAAATAGTGGCATCTTTGAAATATATATATATATATATATATATATATATATATATATTTTTTTCCTACATATTTATCACTTTTAACTATTTTCTAGGATATCATAATTCACTAGAAATGACCTTATATAAGGACAAAGGAGTATTGATTATTGATATTAACATTGATAGTCAAAACGTATCTTTCAAGCATAGAAACCTGTTGATCTGAGTATATAAGCATCATACTTGTCACTCCAACCAAGTACTTAATAAGAGCAACTTTCAGAATCACATAACATAACTTGTGCACTTAAGATTTGACTCCAATAAGAGTTCAAATGAGTTCACAATCACGATTCATTGTCCTAAAACATCATTAGTTCAGCACCCTACAGTTCTTCCTGATCTCACCTTCTTGTCCAGTGAGCACACCTATGCGTCCCATCTTCTCCATGGATAGAGCAAAGTCCCTCAAGAACAGAAAAGGGTATTTACTATAATTGAGCACTAAAGAAGTAGTTCTGTTGTCACTCATAAGAGCCTGATCCGACTGAAGCAATCCTGAGTTGCTCACAAGGTTTCTGTAGTACATGTTATCGAATCTGTTGGTGGTCGCTGGATCCAAAGGAACCAACTTGGTGTCTGAATCATTCTGGTTAGGGCATAATTTCTGCAGAGATTGAACAAGTGAAGTGTCCATTGTTGGATCAGATTTGTCTGCACTGCCTCCAAAGTTGAACAACCTTGACTTGAATGTAAAGCACTGTGCAAAACCAAACGTGTGTGCACCTGCAATATCATTCAAAAGGTAATAAATACAAGTTACGGAAACCGGACCAGTCAATAAACCGGTTGAAACAATGGTTCAAAGGTCAATGGTTCAAGCTGGGATCGAACCAATTTTTGATGATATCCTCAGTGTATCCATTAGTCAGTTTGAACCCAATTTAGGTTAAGGATTTTGCTTAGTGTGTTTAGTCATTTATAACCTTCATGGGAGGTTATTAATATAAAGTCAAGCTTAGAAAATCTTATTGCCACTGTAGAGATTCTCCTACTGACGGCTTTTTTAAATTGCCAGCGAGGACACTGAGTCCAAAGGTGGGTGGAGTGTTATATCCCACAACGAAAGACGTGTTATGAGGGTCTAAATACCTCCCATCTCGACACGTTTTAAAGCCATGAGGGGTGATGGGCCCCAAACCGGACAATATCGAGAGCAAAGTACTGGAATGTTACATCTTTGACATTGGCTTACTACTTACAAAACATTTAGCATGGCAAGGGGTATTTTGATTTGAAGTCTTCTATTACTACTCTAATATGTAGGATTCCGTCAGTAATTGTTTGGGAAACCCAAAAAAACAATTTTGTATAAGGCAAAGCAAAACTCTTCTTACATACTTATCTCGTAAATCGTAAAAGCACTTTTCAAAAGCTATATCATTAATATCAAGCTTAAAGAGGAAAAGCACTGAAAGAATCAAACCGGAGAGAAACTACATCATTAATATCAAGTCCCTTATTGATGAACTTGTCAATGATGTTTTGAAGGGGCTCAAAAGGTGACGGCAGATTATTAGCCTCATTCTCATTTGCTGTTCTGCCATCTCTACGACCAAGAGGTACAGGCCAAAATGGACCTCCACTCTTAGAAATTTAAAGCAAAGCATTAATATTAATATTCACATTCATATGATGTATATCTAAATTAAAAAGGAAGCTAATGCTTTTTTCTTACAATATAAACAGCTTCTCTTGCTGCTAGAGTAACTATATCAGCACATGACACAGTGGATGGGCATGCCTTCTCTAAAGCAGACTTAATTGTGTCAATTACTTCAAATCCTCTTGCTGAATTTTTATTAGGAATTGCACTTTTTTCACCCTTGAACGTGCTGGTATCATCAAGGAGCACAGACCCATCACATCCCTGTACCAGAAAAAACACAAATCAGCATTGTGATTATTATTTTTTTATGAGACAACCTCATCATAAAAGGAGTGAATTTTTTTTTAATGAGACAACTTATTTACGTACGTTGACGAAACAATCATGGAAGTGAAGACGCAAGAGAGAAGCTGCCATTCTGGATTCATTGGAAATTGCTGACCAGACATTGGAGCGAACGATACCGCTTAGGTTTGGACAAGTAGCATCATAGAACCTGTAATTAAGTTGACAGAGGACAAGAGGACTAAAGAACATTAGACAGAACAAGAAAAGAAGGTAATGCTTGTTAGTGGCACACTCCATGAGTGAAATCCAAGAGAGGTTTTTCTATAATAACTGAATTACAAGTGCTGTGTGACAATAAGCTGCAAAAGTGGACGCAATTTATAGAAGGGAAAAGTAGCTTCTTGCATAGTGTAGTTTAATGCAGAGTGGTGGAGCCACTATATAAGTCTCAATCACTTAAGTTTGGTACAGTTCCACAATTTAATTTGATAATGGGGACAGAATTATCTAAGTCCACTCTCATACCTCATGCACAATAACTGATCTTAGTGGCAAGATGATGTATTACATCATATCTCTCTTATTAAGAAACTGTTATAAGACTCTGGCGGCTCAATGTGAGGAATATGTTGCATTCCTAAATTCAAACTTTTGTTATCTGAAGTACTGCGTCTCTTCTTATTGTTTCTCCTACTAAATGCATTATTTGATAGAGTAGGTGATTTAACTTCTGAAGAACCTGTGATATTAAGGACTAAACTAATGACTAGGCAGGTTTGACCATGTCATTCATCTCCATTAATGTATTCAAATTTCAAACAGAGAACATGATTTTTATTAAAAATTAATTTTAAAACTTATTTGGATTAGCTTTGGCAAATTTGACTTTTAAAGACTAAAGCCAAGTATACGTCAATTAGTGTAATGCGATTTATTTTTGAATAACCTTTTACAAAAAAGTGAGTTTGGTAGAATCATGTTTGAATGATATATTAAAGGGTTCAAGTGCATACAGTGCCCTAAAGCATTTTGCGGTGTATGCAGCATCCTGAAATATTTTTTCTGGTGCATCTGGCACACTGAAGTATTATTTTAGGTGTGTTCAATACCTTAAACTTTTTTTTTTTTGTGCATCTAACACCCTAAAGTATTTTTTTAAGTATATTCAATACATTAAATTATCTAAATTATTCAGTACAAAATTATACAAAAAAGTACTTTAGGGTGATGGACACCCTTAAAAAATACTTTACGATGCTGAGTGCGCCACGAAATACTTTAGGGCACTGGTTGAACATCATTTTTTCCCCATCCAAACTGAGTTTGAAGTGTTTTTCATGCCTAAAAGTCAATTTTAAAGGCTCCAACGCTATCCCAAACAAGTTCAAACCCAAGTGCAATGAATCTCAAGGTACTGTTTATACTTGTCCTACTGAAACAGTAAGCATTGGCAAATTCTGATGTGGGAGTACAAGTGGATTTTTTAAATATAGACCGAAAATGCATGGCATTAATTTGAATATACATATTCTGTGAATCTGTGTCTGTGTGGTGGAATATGTGTGTACAATCATTATAGGAAATGGTAAAGCTTATCAGTTTGTCGTGGAAAATGTCATATAGAACAGTCATAAGGTCAGCAAAACAAAGCACGAGAGAACAAGGTGGAAGTAGTTGTATTGGATTACACACTAGTACATGCCTACTTGGCCACGACTCCTCTCAAACTGATGAAACTCTATCCTGTCCTCTGAATTGTCTGTCATTGAGTGAATTATCTTCTCCTCGACTAAATATAAACACATCTCCCACCAGGAATTCAAATACTGGTTGGCTACGTTATAAGGGACTAGTGGCTCAACCCCGTTGGTATAGAGTGAGTTATCTTTGTTATTGCTTATTTGGCATATTCATGGCATATTCGAACCTGTAATAGCATATCAAGTTTATTTCTTTTAGAGGGTTCTTGTGATTGCCAATAAGTCATATTGTGTTTGTTTTCTGCATTAATGAGACACTGAGCTGATAATATTACTCGTTAGTTTCTGATTGTTTGGAACCATTTCAACTCTAATTGACATATAAAAGCCTGCCAACAACATCGTTCAAATCATTGTCGTTATTATATTCTTTATTACTCCTTTTTCAGCTTTTCAATCCAAATCGCACAGTCCTTGAGAAAGAGTATAATTTCATCATCCCGACATGGAAAAGAGACTCAAAAGCCTTCCTTTCATTATCGAAACAGACAGCTTGGATAAACTCAAACCCAACCGATAAAGGATCAAGAATTTTAAGATACCAGACAGAGAGAGAGAGAGAGAGAGAGATTCTTCAAAATCTCAAAAGTATTATAAAAGCACAATTTTGTCCTTGTTAAATTCCCATAATACAGTCAACAATTACAAAAGGAGGCATCCCTAGTCCTGTTTTATCGCTCTCGTCCCTTAAATCCATGACAATACCATTGAAGAGTTCAACAGAAGTTACAGAACAAGTAATCGAGGCAGCCTCCTGTGCAATCATAGCAGCAAGAACAACTGCATCTCCAGAAAATAAAAAAAAAACAAAAAAAAAAAACAGAAAACTCAATCAGATATAAACAGATAATAACTCTCTGCAATCCCAAAAAGAAAAAAAGAAAGAAAAGAATTACCACTCATTGATGGCCTGGTCTTGTGGATCATCATTCCCAGCTTCAATAGACTGTGTTGGAGGAGGTTCCATGGTATGATTATGGATGAAATGAAAGTGAGAGTGAAAGCGAGAGGGAGAGATATAGGTGGAGATTAGGAATGCACGTGAACCCTCTTTCTACAAGGGTCGGCTCTGTCAAAAAAAAAAATCTTTTTGTGGGAAACGTGAAGGAGGAATTTTTTTTTATTTCATTTGATTCTTTAGGAAGAAAAAGATTAATGTCATTTTAATGACTTCAATTTGACCAAATTATGATTCCCTAATCTGCTGGGGTGAATAAAGACAGGCAATCGAGCAAAAAAAAAATAAAGACAGGCAACAGCTGTACGTAGATCATAGACCGGTCAACCATGAAGAGGTGTTTTCTTTCGTGTGGTTACCCGTTCATTATTCTGATTATTATTTAAATTAAATAATAAAACTTGATTTACAAGTAACAAAAAAAACTCAACTTTTTATGCTTGACGACTATCCTTATACAAATAATGGAATCTCCACATCAACCAACCTTGTCTTGTGCGGAAGTAGAAACGATAAATTATTACCGAATACTAGTAGGATACTTAAAAGGATAAAGAAATAGTAGTAAACATAGTTTTTTTTTTCCTAAATTAAAAGAAGGAAACCAAAAAAAAACAAAACAAAACAAATAGTAGTATAAAAAGATATCAGCTCAACATTTCTCCCATACTTTTTCTGTTATCGGTCAATTTAAGAAAAAAATCTTTAAAATATTGAAATCTTAAATACGTTTTGTTGTCTACAATAATTTATGTATAAACTACACTTGATTAGAAATTCAAAACTCATTTTAATAGAAAATCACTTATTTGAGATTTTTAAATTTTAAAGATATTTTTCTAAAAATTTCCTTTCTTTTTTATTTTTAAATGTATTCGAGTGTCTCTTAAAATATATACCATTCTGGTTCCTATTTATATAAAATTCATTTTGACCAAAACACACATACCAAGGAGGAGAGGTAGTTGGCTTAATGATTATAGGGTAAAATTTCAACTTTACCCTCATTTATGATTGGTATCTTTTAACTCTTTCTTCTCTCTCTATCTTTATTGGTATAATTAATATAAAAAAATTGTTGTCACAACGTCATCTCTTTCCTCAAAGAGGACTTATAAATAGGACCGAATTTTTTTGGTCAAAAGGGACTTATAAATAGGACCAGAGTGATATATATATATTTATTTATTGCTGATTCGGGTAAGAATTATCATCTCTACTTCCTTTTTACTGCACATATCAATGCAGTGGCGGAGTTAGGATTTTTTATTTGTATCCGCACAATTAGTGGGAAGATTTTGGGGTTCGGGGGCAGCGCCCCCGATTGAAAATTTTAAATGCATTAAAAAAAACAAAATAATATAAACAAGAAAAACTTTATCAAAAATAAATGAATCTTGTGAGAAACATAGCCTTCAGAACATAGTTGTTTGCAGAGAAGAAAGCCTTCCCTTTATCTGTGAACTTCAGAGCAAAGATTGACGCAAGAAACCAAGAGAACCAGTCGTGGAATATCCCTAGTGATTCTGTAGTGTTCGATCTGAAGTTTGTATAATAGGTTTGTGTTTGAGTGGAGTTGGGGTTTATATATATAACGGAAGAAAATTACACTTTTACTGTTTGAACTTCGACTTTTTATTATTATTGTTCCATCATTTTTGTTCAATCATCCAACAAAACCACCACATACAGATTCAACCCGCTTCTTAAAGCTGACCATACAAATCCTACTCATTTTTATCTTGTTATATTGCTTCAATGTTCACCCACACAAGCATTTCACAGCGACCATCATATATATATATGGTGTGTTAACTTTCATAAGATATCCAATAATCAAAAAATGAAATATATATATATATATTAGCATGTTGGCTTCTACTCACTCCTTCCCTCTCATTTTCTGTGTCTCACACTACTCTCTTTAGCTTTTCCCACTCATTTCTTTATGGATCAATTAAACGCACATGGTCGTATTCTTCAACAAGTTCCACCTCACACACGGCATGCCTTATTAAACGGAAATACTTGAAACGGGATAGAAAGTTTCTTAAAAGCTTGCAGTCTTAAGAGAGGTGAGTGTGACAGAAGAACCCAACGGTGAGGCTCCCACTTGAATCTCAAACGAATCATACCAAAGAAATAGCTCCACCACCAACAATCTCGACACCAGCATCACAAAATCTTTTCCGTCACACTGCTTGTTATCAACAGCCGGGTTTTGATTCTCTGGCCCGTTCGACCATAGCACATGCTTCAGCAACTTCTCACCCTCGCCAACGAATCGATCTCCGACAAACTCCTTCGCTCTCTCGAATATCTTCAGATCCTTCGTTGCGAATGGCTGGTACCCGAACAACATTTCCCCTTCCTTCACTTTAAACCTCTTCTCGTGGCTTTCGATCACCAGATCTCTCTTCGCCTTCCCGTACTGTGACGCTACTGGTGGTTCTATTCTGAATGCTTCGTACACTACCGACTTCATCAACGGCATCTGCTTCATCGCCCTCATCGTCACATCTCCGCCGTTCTGATCTCCCTTGCTAACCCGTATGAAGTTTCACCCCTGTCCACAGGTTTGTGTCAGCACCTGCGGACGTTGGCCCCAACGTGGCTCCGCCACTGTATCAATGGATTAGATCTTGAACTGTCCAAATTTTGATATTTAAAAAATATTTTAAATTTTGAAATGCTGTAAGAGATTACTTATTTATTTTAAATTTATATTTTAATAATCATTTTAAAAATATCAAATTCAGCTCCGTGTTGAGCAAATTCTTTGTATGGAAATTGTTGACAATGCTATTCCATCTTATGATGGTCTCAAATGCATCACTTGTATTCTCTTGAATTATGTGGGTTTGGATGAGATAACGAAAAAATTCTGCCTCATTTGCTTCTCACTTTTCCTTTAGCTAGATCCCTTTGGTTTGGTGGTGTATCAATCAAAATTCTCACCCATGATTTTTTGGAATTTAAAAGTGGATAAAAACAACCTTGGTGCAATTGTACAATAATGGTCATGTTCACTTTGTTTGTTGAATCATATGCTTGCTCAACCTTATTTGGAGGAAACACAATATAGTTCTTCATCAACGGAGAGTGGTCTCTCCAATGGTTACGATTAAGGAAATAAGGCATAAAACTTATTTTGCAGCAATAGCATTCTCATCCGATAATGGAAATAAAACAACTACCCCTAGCTCGCATTAAGGATGTCTTTCAATATAATCATGGATAATGAGATTTGGTCTTTTATAAATATAAAAGGCAAAGTAAACATTTTTGCCATGGGATTCTTTGCTATCAAGGATCAATCTAAAAGAATTCCTACAGAAAATCAGTCCCCCCCGATATCCCCATCTTATCCATATGTTGCAGAGCTTCACTCTTTTGGAGTTCAAATTTTGGTCTTATAGTATTGAGAACCAAGTCTCCACTCTCCATCTATTATGTTAATAGATGTTTCTTGCAACTTTCTGCTAATTCCTCGCCTCTAACTTACATATGGTAGGAAATACTCTCTCTGATGCATAACTCTAGCTTTCTTAGTGTTCAGATTATTTCCGGTCTTTCTTTTACTTCTTCTTCTATTTGTTTTTGCCAGATTTCTTTTCCTTCTTCAGTAGGATGTTTTATTGCATATAATATGTAAACATTTCTTAGTATATTTTGACATGCATTCATCATGATGAAAATAAGTTGGGAGGTAAGAGAGGGATAATAGTAACTTCGTAGCGTTTCTCTCCACCTTTGCCTCTACCTTCCTTTCACATATCAATTTTGAACACTTAAATTTTAATAACTTGTAAACTATTAAATAACAAACAAAAGAAATATAAGCGTTAGATTTTATATCATATGTTGACACTAATATTTTTTTAAAAACAAAAGGGGCGAGCTATAGCTTGAGAATTACAAACGAAACAAGCAGAAACAAGCTAGAGTTTTTGTCGCCGAAGACACCAATGTTCACATGCGGAGAAGAAAGCAGTGAATAGCTGAATTAAAATTGTCATTTCTTTTTAGTAAGTTCAGGCTTGTGCAAAAACAACTAATCTACATCTCTCATAAACTACAATGAAGATAAGATGATCGATTAAATGGTCCCGCAAGAACAGTAATGAGAGTACCTGGAACAATTTCCCCAATTCAACTAGATTTTGGCATTGAGCAAGGATCAAGACTACAATGCTAGATTAAAAGGTTGGCTTTGATGCAAATATATCTCTGGCTATCATATAGCTAGTCGGGTTTAACAGCTCAAGAACTTTAAAAAAATGTCTCTCATGCATCCATTTAAAGAGGGGACAAGGATATCAATATTCCATTTGACATCAACAACCATACATTACCAACAATGAAATGCCCGTTTCGTACAAAAAGCCGAACAGGTGTAAATTGCAGGTGCTTGTGCTCATCACTGCTCCGATGTACCCCAATTATTTGGACACTGAATCTCTGACTTTGCGTTTCTCCTTATGAATGTTGCGGGTCTTCGTCAGCAGGAGCCGGTGCTTTGTTTTCCAACATTGTGGGAACTACTTTACATATAGGCATGTCTTCATTCTTACTCAGAAGCTTCAAGGATGGATGAACCTCAATATCACGCATCAGCACCCTATCTCCAATATCTAGATTGCTCACATCCACCTCAACTTTTGATGGGATGTGCTCAGATGGACAAAGAAATTTGAGACTAGTTCGGATCCTGTTAAACCAGCCACCTGTAATTGCATAGTGTTTTCGTATTAGAAATTTAAACTACATTTAACCCCATGTTTTATTCCAACTTTGTTAACTATGAGACTAAGAATTAGAATCAACAAGTCCAGATAATTTGCTATGAACTGCCAACCTTCTTATATCATGTAACACTAGCAATGTTAAGCAAAGCATGGGATGAAAAAAAGTACAAAGAATAGACCTATTTTATAGGAAAAAGAACAAGAAAGTTGATGGCATAAACTACTTTATTATTCCAAAAATCAGAAGACTTTCAAAGCTATATTAAAACTGCACACTGCAGTATATATTTGTCAGCGAAAAGGAAAGTCACAGAAGTACTGAGTTATTATCTATAAAGCAAGAACAAACCTATCTTCACGAAACGCCAGCAAAATACATGTTCAAATGTGTTGGACTGTCAGAATAAAACATTTATCATTTAGCCTGAAGCCCCGAACATACACCAATACATCTTGAACTTGAGTCAAACATGGCTCATTTACAGATAACCCCAGTAAATTAAACAAAAGCCCACCTACAAAATGCATAATGAAAGACTATATATCCCATCATGAGGTGATTATTGATGCCCATGTCACGTCATTTGTCAGCATCCATGCTTCATAGGCCATTTTTTAAAAATAATTTCACTAGTTACTTCCTGTCCTCATGTTCTCCCTCTGCCCTCTTTTTTGATGTCAAATCACTTATGCAACATCATTTTAATTCCCTTTTATTTCTCAGAGCCTGTTTCACCTGTGGCTATAATATGGCCTTTGTGGAATCAAGAAGTTGAACATTACTGTTCTAAGCTCACTAGAGAGAACAAGAAATCTAAAGGGAAGTTTAAGAAACACAAATATAACTCACAAGAATCCTTGTTTTAATCGGGCACGGGATCTATACTCCTTGTAATGCCCCTCCTAATTGTTTTCTTTTTCTTTCCTTTTTTTCTTTTGATCATTAGATTGTACATAAAATGAGATATTATCCTACAGTGATGAAAAGGTGCAGTTTTGCAATTTTTATGATTTTTTTAAAAAGACTAAAACTGTGCTGATTTGATTTATTTACAACGAAAAGATGTAAAAAATGCAAACATGCATTATTTCATTATTGTAAGATATCAAAATGCTTCTTATTTTACATAGAAGCTTATGATCAAAGAACAAAGAAAAAACAATTGGGAGATTGGGGCATTAGGCATCCCATGCCCGTTTAAATCACAACTAAATGATATAATGACCTCCCAACAAGTAGTTTTGACAAGAAAACGCTTGCAACTAAGAGACTGCTATGGGCTCATCTGGAAGGGAACTGCTGGATAATAGAAGTAACATCATTCAGACACCCTAAAAAATTACTACTATAAAACGCTTCTTTCTTGGTTATAGATGTCAGCACAGATGTGTCCTACCTAGACAAGCCAATTTTGCCCGTATCACAATTCACAAGAGAGCTAACGAACACATGGTCTTTTTAAGAAACAATCAGGAACCCAAAAGCACAACATTCCAGCCAAACAAAGCGTTTCCTATTACATAAAGCATGATCATTATTTAATTAACAGGTTCGACTCCATGAATACTATTACTCACGTTAAGATACATAAAGATTTCCAATCAGCTTCTCTATCTGAGAAACATTAGGGATTTGATGGTGGAACGATCGAATGGAAACAAAGTAATGAAATTATCCACTCTACAGGTAAAAATGTAAGCTGATGGTGTCATGCATTTCATCGTACCACATCATTATAAACTAAAGCCAAATAAACTGCACTCAAATCTATTAAAACCAAAGATGAAGCAGTAATTCTCCAAATAAACATCCAAAACAATCACATGGCTATAACTGGACAAAGAAAAATAGAAAATACCTTTCTGCAAGCCAGGACAGACATCTACGCCTTTAAAAACTACAGGCACATCCACTTTCAAGTCCAGTCCATCATCGGCCCAAGCAAACACTAAATTTAGAATTTTCCCACTCTCTTTGTCCCTGTGAATCTACATAGCAGATGAAGAAAACCAAGTTAACAAGTTATTTTTTTATAAAAAAAAAATGCTGAGTTTAATTAATAGTCAATCTCCAAACTATTCAAATTTGTTTAAAAAGAAAACCTTAATCGGTAGCACAGTTCCAGACTCGAGCATATGGGAAGATCCAGAGCCAGCACGGATCTGGAGAGGAAACCGGGTCGAGTAAAAGAAAGGAAGGTCCACGGAATTGAGTATGGCCTTAATCTGCTTCCTTTCTGTGGTAATCAAACGCTTCCTCGACGCCGGTTGGACGACGGCATTTTTACTGAGAAGATTCTGGTGCTCAACAACGGCGGGAATTCGACCTTGTAATCTGTCTCTAGAAGAGACTCGACTACCAGTGCACTCTCTTGGGATAGCTTGGATTGTGTGGTAGGAAGCGAGTTGGAATCTCGATAAGAACTTGGAATCCCAACGGCTAGTAGCCACCTCTCGGAGGTTACCGGCAGCGGAGCGCCACCACTTCGCCATGACGGTAATTGTCCCTGAAGTGAAATAAGAGGCTATTCCCAACGACGGAGGGGGTTTTAATTTCGTCAAGGGTTTAAAGCTCCGGGCCGGCTGAAATGCAGTCAGCTTCAGCCATCACATGTTTTTGGGCTAATTACACTGTTTTTTGGGCTTATTCCTTTGGGTCAGCTACATTCATGATGACCATAGAAGATTTTTTTGGTGCATGACCCGAGAAGATTTGTGTTGCAAAAAACTGTTTAACTATTTTTTTCCCCTGTAACTTAGGCTTGAGATTCTAATCCTCATCAGGTCCTAAGACCTAATTAACGTCAAATTGAATTAGTTGATCTAACGGTGTAAGGCTCTAGTAGATTCTTTTGAGTTTCGAGTTTGAGTTCTAAGCGAGACATTTGTATTAGGAGGTGCAACTACGAACCCCAAACTAGATAAGGGATAATTATATCATAAAAACTTCAATTTAGATTATGAAAGTAAATTAAATTAAATTAATTAATATAACATGTTTTTTTTTCTAAAATACCCTAATTATTTTCCTTAACCCCTCACTTTCTCTTCTACTTTATTATTGTTAGGAGAATGTCAATGGGGCTAATTTGGGAAAAAATTGATAAATATGTGAAATAGGTTTTACCTTTAGAACCAAGATGAACTACTTCTCAATTATGTCCTATATTAAGGACAAAAAAAAAAAAATACTTCTTCTTATCCTAAATATAAGATAAAGTTGATTTTTTTTTGGAAAGATTGAGGGAGCTAATTAAATTACTTTAGAGTATTTTTATTTTTTTTCAAACTAATTAGCTTGACTAATTAATTAATATATAATTTAAGGATATACAACATATGATATGATTAAGTAACTTATTTAGCTTCTTAATCTTTCTAAAAAAACAAACTTTGTATTATATTTAAAACCAGATGAAGTAATAGGAAATAAAAGTGAGGCCACAAGTGATCCAAAATGAGCTACCAACAAACTGGGTATTGGGTGGGGAATTAGCTAATCACTCACAATATTCAAATCCTGCTAACAGATGTATCCACGTGTTCGACTATATGCATTGAACCTCATTTGCTTCTACTGAAAAAATACGCGTACCTATTAAAAAATCCTTCTTGAGGAATACTAGCAGGATATTCAAGAAGGTTGACTAAATCAACAGATGACAGTGCATGCGAAAAGAGTGCGCGGACAAGCTATTTTCTTGTATTTTTGTGTTAGTCCAATATAAATACTCACTCTAATAATCTTAAATAAAAGACTTAGTTGGTTTTTTTTTAAAAGACTAAGGAAGATAAATTAATTAATTAATCATATAATATATTTTATATCATTAGGTTATATTTTAGATCATAAGTCTGTTAAATTAATTTGGAGAAAAAATAAAAATAAAAATTCTTTAAAGTAATTTAATTAGTTTTCTTAATCATTTTCATGAAAAAGTCAACTAATTTTTATATTTTATACTCCCTACCTGAATATAAGATAAATTACTTTAGAGTATTTATAATTACATTTCTCTCTATAAACTAATTAATTAGTTTGGTAATAAACGATATATAATTAACTTATTTAGTTTTAAATCTCTAAAAAAAATTAACTCTATATTATATTTAGGAGGGAGGGAGAGAGTATCTAACAACTAGGATATCACTACTATTTTCGTTTAATTATAAACACTTTTATAATATAATTTACACTATAAAAATGTTTATATAATTAAAACTGAGAGAGGGAGGGAGGGAGTATTATATTAGCTTAAATGAGTTGGTGATTTAGGTTAATTTGACCTTCGGATGGTGACAGTAGCGCTAACTTTTGAGTTTTGGGTCATAGACGTAGCGGGGCTGCAAAAGAAAAGGACGATGGTAATGATTGCGTTTGGTAAGCTCCAGTTCTACTCAGTCCTATTCTGCGCACAGTTCGTTGTCGCCTCCAATCGCACACCTCTACTGTAAGTTCTTTATTCTCTTGTACTAAAATCTCATTATCTCCAATCACGAGCCATTGTTAGATCTCACCACGCCTCTCTGAAACCATTTGATTCGTCTACTCCTCTTTCGAACTTCACCAAGCATGCGAAATCCGCCCTATCTAGATATCGTCGGCGCAACTCGATATTTTTTAGTTAGGTCTTTACGAATATATAGAATAATGACATTTTTTGGCGATGATATATATGAATTCAAATATTTGAAACTCTGGTTAGTCTAATTGAATTTTCTTGTTTTTTTTAGTCTCTCTCATTACGGGATTTCAATACTTATATATATATATATATGTTGCCCTCACTTAAAGTCATCTCCTTTCCTTGAGGAGAACGATTCTTGATTTGATTATGAGACACTTGGAATGACTTGAATATTTTAATCTTCAATCAAGAATCTGATGGATGATTATAAAGCTTAATGACGCTTTCAAGATGATCCATTGCTTGTTTCCATGACGGATTTCACTTTTCTTTTTTCACCGATATTATGTTTGATCATCATCGAAAACACCGTGTGCGGCGTGCAACGTGCAAAGAGAAAATGCACGCCATAATGCGTGTTCGCGCCATACTTAGGCGCAGAAGCAGACGTACCTAACCGATGCAATCAACAAAGCCAATAAGGATATCACTACTCCTTTTAATTTTTATTATAAGACTTCAACTAACAATTTTTACCAATCAATAAAATAGTTAAAGTAATTAAATTTGTCTTAAAATTTAAATAATTTTCAATATTATTACCTTTACTAATTACACTAAACTCTAATATCATATTAATTATTACTCTCACCCACTACCCTTATTAATTATGGGCATATATGGGAAAAAAATTAATGCTATTAGGAAACAACTAAGGTCCTTATAAAAAGGACCAAATATACTTATTAGTTTGGTCTTTATAATAAGAACCATAGGGAGTATTTATGAAGGAGACCGCTATTTTTGAAGGCACCCATGGTTTTTAGCACTTCCTCGTTCCCGGTTTGGGCGCTAATCATGCTGGAACGGCTGGCAATATTGTTTATAGTCCCTCCTCTGTTTACCCCGATAATAACATGCCACCACAGGCCATGGCAGCGGTGTGTGGCAATTGAAATTTGGTTATACGTAATCTTCAGCAGTAGCAATTAGTGGCGGCAGTACGTGGCAGTTGAAATTTGATTATACGTGATCTTCAGCAGTAGTAGTTAATGGCGAGATATATGGAGTTGAGGCAAGTGCAAGAGTTGTATGGGATTTACAATCAACACCAGCAACCGCCTTCGCCGCAGAAAGACTTTGAGTTATGTGGCAGCAGATCGGTTTCTAAGAGCGGATTTAATTAAACTACATAGATGTCAACTTCGCTAGCTCTGAACACATTTGACAAACCTTACCAATCGGTACAACTACACCCACTACTACAAATAGGCATTTTAACGTATGTTTTTGGGCCTGTTTTACATCCCTTTAGAGGGGGACGCCTTTGAGGGGACGTAGTAGGAGAGAGTATTACAACGTCCCCAAAAAAATAAGGACGCCATAAGCAGCAATTAAGGTGTCCCAATTTTTTTTAGGACGCCATAATTAGCAGCTAAGGTGTCCCAAATATGGTTTTGGGACGCTATAAGCAAGGTAATTAAACCTGGACCGGTCAGGGTACTGGGTTAAGGGTCAGTGGGTCAGACCGGAGTTAACCCGAGATCAGACCGGGACCAAACCGGTGAGGAAATAAAAAATGAGAAATAATTTAATTTCTTATCACATAATCCATAATTCCAAATACTATATATTATTTCAAGACTTTAAATCAGTAGCCCAATAATTATATACTTGTCAAATATTGTTTACAATTTTCTTTACAAATTGATATCAAAGCATCATATACCACTCAATGACACCCGAATTTGTAATGGAATCACAAACATTTTGCATAATAAAATGTCAAAAACCAAGTATACGATAACAAAATATTCCCACCTACATCATAACAAAATATTCTCACCTTCAATCACTAAACTAATAATCATCAACATGATAATCATCATTAAGATTAATCAACTCCCTAGGTAAAATCGAAATATGAAGGACATACGTTGATAATAAGTTTGACTTTATAAAGATGTAAAATATGCATAAGTTTAAAGGAACTGTATGGTTTAATTTGTATATGTAATTAATTTGTCTTGTTACAAAAATAGAGGAAAAATAGAATAAGGGGAAGGAATTAAGATTCTTTGCATGGGACAAAACATTAGAAAAGTGGTTTTTGGATTGTAGCCTATTCTTAATAAAAAAAAAAAAAAAAAAAACTCCGGTTTAGACCAGTCAAACCGGCGGGTTAAGACCGGTTCGACCGGTCACACCGGTTTCACTTAGGTTCGCTCTGTTCGGGGGTTAACCCCGATTTCTGACTTGTTTTAGACTGGTTCCAGGTCCGGTTCGACGGTTCCCGGCCGGTCCGGTTCTGATAACCATGGCTATAAGTCTTTTTTTTTTAAAATAATAATAATAATAATAAGGCCCAAACAGGCCATGTTCGGGAGGATCGGGATCCCAAACGCGTAGCGTCTTGTGAACACGGTTTCAAATTCAAATCAAGGGAAATGCATTCAGGAGGTTGAGGAAACTAAAAATACATCCAAATCCAGATCGAGCAAAAAATAAACAAGGAAGGAGAAAAGAAAATCAAGCAATGGTTAACCTTCTTGCAAATGGCTTAGATCTAAAATCATGTTCGGTGAAAGTAGTTGAAGAAGCATTGATTTAGAATAAATAGCATTCAAGGAACGAGCACAGTCATGGTCCATTGGACTTCTTTGTCCATATGATTTAGAGAGGGATGTGAACACTAAACAGAAACAAAATCAATTTCATCGAACCTATGCAGATCAGTGAATCGTAGGGGTTTCCTACCTTCTTTGTCTTTGTCTCCTATAGCACAATTTCAAAATTTACGACGCCAAAAGTGTTTCGTTTAGGCTCCAAATTTTAAATTAGGACATCAAAAGTATTTTTGGCGTTCTTTTACAAAATTAGGATACCAAAAGCCTCCACATAATTATAAAAATGCCACCGTCTTTATTTTTTACTTCCCTTTTTCAAAAAAGGATGTCTCTTAGAGGAGTAAAAGTCAATTTTTGTAGTAGTGACCGAGGCCAAGGGGGATCGTCATCAAGCAACAAAATCACAGCATCAGCATCATCACCATAATAAATAAATAAATCATATAATATGTTTTGTATCATTAAATTATATATCGGTTTATAAGTCGATCAAATTAATTTGAAGAAAAAAAAATTCTTTAAAGTAATTTAATTAGATTTCTTAATCTTAGAAAAAAGTTGGTAGAATAATACTCCATCCGGTTCTAATTATAAGACCGGGTTGACTTTTTTTTTTGAGAAATTAAGGAAGCTAAATGAGTTATTTAATCATCATATGTTGTGTATCCTTAGATTATATATTAATATATTAATCAAACTAATTAATTTGGAAAAAAAATAAAAATACTACCTGTATAGAATAATTTAATTAGTTTTTTTAATCTCTTAAAAAAAATCAACTTGATATTGTAATTATGACCCGCAGGAGTATTAGATTAGATTAAACGAGTTGATGATTTAGTTTAATTTGACCAAAATCTGGGATGGTGACGATAGAGCTGACTTTTGATTTTTGGGTCATGAACGAATTGAACGTGGGCTGCAAAAGAAAAAGGGAACTAGTTTCCGGCTTTTTTCTCTATTTGCCACTTTTTAAATAATTAATTACCACTTTGCCACTCTTTTCAAAATATTTCTCGATCTGCCACACTTTAGTCGACTAAATCGCGGGATTTTGATTTTTTTGAAAGCCCGCGATTTAGTCGACTAAACCAAGTGATTTAGTCGACTAAATGTCGACAGGGTTTTTTTTTTTTTTTTTTTTTTAACTCCTACATTTAGTCGACTAACTCACTTGGGTTAGTCGACTAAATCGCAAAGCGAAGGGTTTTACAAAACACTCAACTCAACTTCCTAGTCGGGAATGAGAGAAGCCAATGAAAGACAATTTCACCTCAATCTCTTCCACATCCCAACATATTCCACAACATAAGAAATAATATAAATTTTTCAACAACATTTTATTAAATTATTATTCCATACACATAATCTCACAACAAACTTTATAACCATCACAACAATAACAACCCCAATAATAAGAATAACTTAAATACATAAGTTGAAAAATACACTGCTTCACTGAATAAATTTCATATTCAAACATACAGGCTCTACATTATCACAATTATAACTTATAATTTCCTATAACTTAAAATAAAAATACAAATTCTAGTAATAATAATCACTATTTATTTATTTTTATTATTATTATTATTATTATTTTTCTACAATTTGTTTAAACTCTTAGAGGCTATCCTAACACTTTAAATCAGAAATTTAATAAATGCTCACACCACATAAAATATGCTTCCCTATATTATTTTGTAAATACTATTATAAGTGAAATAATATAAGAATTAGTTAGATTAGATCCTATTATATAGGAGTAAGTTGGATTATATTCTATCCCTCTTATTTATTTATTTCAAATCATATATATTTATATATATGAAATAGCAACGTCTTTTCCATATGCAACGTTGTTTTTTTCCATCTTCCTAAAATATCTCATTTACTTATTTGCATTATGGTAATCACTCTCATTATGCAATCCCTTTCATATACGTGATTCATAGAAACAATTTTGAGAGATCATAAATTTAATATATAAAATCAATTATAATTTTACATTTGAAATCAAAATAAATCTCTCAGCCCACAATAGTAGGAGTTTATAAATACTAACAACCTAAAAATACATTTTATGATACATATATATTTTCATAATCTCAACCGTAAAAATCAGTTTCCTCTTTATTATTATTACTTTTTTATAATAGCAAGTTATATATCTATACATCAGTAGCAACCCTTATGCTTTATTGATCACCACGATGAGCACCAACACATATATAACAACAAAAGTTTTCCTTTCCTATATGTTTTCCAATATCAAATATATATATATATATGAAAAGTGCAGCAACTTACATCAGTAATATAACTCTTTCTAAACCAACGCCATATATGTATATATATACTTCCCAGATTTTTTTTTTTTTAATAACACACACACAACACCGTAAGTTTTAAACGTGCTGTGATGGGAATGGCTTCTTGTTTCTTTACTCACCTAGTAACAACCCTTGGCTCACTCCTACATTTACTACTTAGTCATTTGTGTTGGGGAGAGCAATAGAAGTCAAGAAAAAAGGAACACCCGTGCTTTGTTCCACAACGTCGGCTACACACTCTGTTTCACGGCTTCTGTTGCAGTGAGAGGGAATAATGGTTGGACTCTTTCTCTCAACTACTCTCTCCTTCCCATTCACTCTCTCTCTCTCTCTCGCGGCTCCCTCACCATTGCTGTCTGTTCTCCTTCTCTCAACTACTCTCTCCTTCCCATTCACGCTCTCTCTACCGTGATTTAGTCGGGTTAGTCGACTAAATATCGGGGTTTAAAAAAAAAAAAAAACTCCTGTCGACATTTAGTCGGCTAAATCACTTGGTTTAGTTGACTAAATCGCGGGGCTTTCAAAAAAATCAAAATCCCGCGATTTAGTCGATTAAACATTGGTTTAGTTGACTAAAGTGTGGCAGATCGAGAAATATTTTGAAAAAAGTGTTAAAGTGGTAATTAATTATATAAAAAGTGGCAAATAGAGAAAAAAGCCCTAATTTCCCCACCTATCTTGGAATAGGTAGGGAGAGCTCTTCCAAATCTGGAACGTCTAGATTTGATTTGTTCGTCCAGGTATAATTTTTTTTAACTGTCATTTTTTAAATGAAAAAATTATTTTTAAAAAATATGTTAGTTGAAAAATTATCTTTATTTCATATTTTTTACCCATTAAAATAATTATTTTAAAAAAAAAATAAAAAGTAAAAAAAAAAATTAAATCGGGACCGTCTAGATCCTATCTAGATGATCCAGATAGGAAGAGCTTTCCTTACTTATCCCAAAAATAGGTAGGAAAACTGATTCCAAGAACGTTTGGTGACCTTCAGTTCTACTCAGCCTTTTCAACCTTCTCCCTTTTATTCAAAACCATATCTTTGTTCATATTTTTTAGGACACCAATAAACAAAACTTTTTTGTTTTGGACGCGATCAATTCTAAGTGTAAGGGAATTGATCATATCGATTCTTGAAATAAGAGGATGGAGTGAAGTACTATCTCTGTTTTTTTTTACCGGAAAGAGGGTCAAGCTAGAGTAAAATAGCTTTATTATCTAGTTTATCTTTTTTTATAGTATGTTTACCATTGAACAGGATTTATATATATATATATATATATATATATATATATATATATATATATATATATTTATTAATTATTAATGCCTCGTTAGGGACTAAGGGGAAGATAAGAAAGAATAAAAGAATGGAGGAAGGAAATGGAGGAGGAGCGAGAGAGAAAAAGGAGAGGGGAAAGTATGAAAGTTTTTTTTTTTTTTTGGGGGTAAAAAAAAGTTTAGGTGGGTAGTCACCGGTGACCTACTAGGATCAAGGCGTGCTCTAGGCTCAAAGAGCGCCCACCAATGAGGGCTCAGGTTTAATTAAAGAAATGACTTATAAAAGATTTTCTGAGTTATCGCCACAAAAGAGAGGGCCCAAGCTCAAAGAAATAAGCTTACGGAGCGATTTCTGATTGCTCACAAATGAGGGCCCAGACTCAAAGAACCCTTACAGAGATACTTACAGATTACTCACCAATGAGGGCTCAGGCTCAAAGAGCCTTTACAGTGGTACTTATAGATTGCCCACCAATGAAGCCCTCACATCGACCAACGGGTATCTATAGCCGGAAAATCGGGCTGGCTCGTTTAAGTCCTGGCCCGGGATTAAAAAATAGGCCAAAAATTTGAAATTGGCTCTGCAGAACCGGCCTTGTAGGGTCTCGGGCTTAATCGGGCCAGCCCTGTAGGGCCTCGGGCCGGCCCTATAGGCCCGTTTAACTGTAGTTTTTTTTTTTAAAAAAAAATAATAATTACTTAGACTTCCATTTAATGAATGTGTTTATTTGTAATTACTTAGATTTTTTTAGTTTAAACTATAACCTTTTTTTATATTTATTATTATTTTGTATTAAATCACATAATTAGTTATTATAAATTTTAAAGAATGGATGTTTTCATATTAAATAAACACATGCTTTGGTATTACAATATTATATAATTAATAAATTATAAATATATTTTATGTAAAATAAAATATAAACTGATCAATCCGATCCAAATTCAAATCCCGATCTGAAATTCTAAACAAAAATTAATTTAAAGAGAGAACAACCAAAGAAAATTTAAAATTCGTACTGTATTATATTCTGTACATATTGCTGCATGCGTACGTTAACATTACAACCACAGCATTCACATAAATGCGCTATCATAGAACGGTAGAAGAAATGCCTCAACCAATCAAATGATCGAGAATTAGAGTGTTGAATATGAATCTAATTAAATTTTAAATTAAATAGCAAATTAATAATATATCTGAACAGAAATGACAGAAAATATAACTGAATTAAATTGAATACGCTGGGCCGAAACTGAGTTTAAAGAAACGCCGAAGTACGTACGCAGAAGAACCCTAATTTGCTACTGTAAGTTCTTTATTTTTCTCTGTGCGCGTTTAAATTCACTTTTATAATTACTAAAATCTCATTATCTCCGATCACGAGCCATTGTTAGATCTCCCTACGCCTATCTGAAACCATTCGATTCGTTTTCTCCATTTTCGAACTTCACCAAGCATGCGAAATCCGCCATATTTAGATCTCGTCCGCACAACTCGATAATCTCTTTACGAATAGAATAATAACATTTTTTTGGCGATGATATATAAATTCAGATAATTGGAATTTGATTTTTTTGTTTTTTGTTTTTGTTTTTAGTCTCTTATTTATGGATTTCAATACTTATATGTGTTGCCTTCATTAAAAGTAATCTCCTCCTTTCTTTAAGGATAACGATGGTTAACTCGATTATGAGACACTCAGATCAATGACTTGTTGATTACTTTAATGATATATCACTGAATTTTTTAATCTTCAACATTATGAAGCTTCGCTGAATTAGGCTTTCAATTCTTTGATGCCGGATTTCACTTTTCTTTATTCATCGATATTATATTTAATTGATTGATGGTGGAATTAAGATCTGGAAATGAAATTGTTTAATTTTGAATTTGAAATGAATAAATTACCGGAGGAATTTCAATTCCGGATCTCGTTTCCGTGCAGGATTTCACTTTTCTTTATTCACCCGGTATTATGGAATTAATATCCGGAGATGCAATTTTTTAATAGTAGTTTGAACTCAATGAATGAATTACAGGAGGATTGGGAATAATATAATAATGTCATCATCGAAAACACCGTGTGCGGCGTGCAAGCTGCAGAGGAGAAAATGCACACCAGAATGCGTGTTTGCACCCTACTTTCCGCCGGACATCCCACAAAAATTTCAGAATGTGCATTTGATTTTCGGTGCGAGTAATGTGTCAAAGATTCTGACAGATCTGGACGTGTCACAACGTGAAGAAGCAGTGAGGTCATTGGCTTACGAAGCAGATGCTCGGATTAGAGACCCAGTGTACGGCTGTGTGGGCGGCATCGCTTATCTGCAACAGAAACTGAGGCACCTAACAAATGAAATCGACAAAGCCAACAAAGAGATCGCTATTTATGAAGGTTCCCATGGTTTTCAGCCCTTCCTCGTTCCTGGTTTAGACGCTCACCATGCTGGAACGACCAGCAATATTGTTTATGGTCCCTCTTCCATTTACCCCTACAATAACATGCCGCCACATGCCATGGCGGCAGCGCGTGGCGGTGGAAATTTGGTTATACGTGATCCTCAGCGGCAGGTGGCGGGTGATATGGAGTTGAGGCAGGTGGAAGAGTTGTATGGGGTTTATGATCATTACCCGCAACCGCGTCCACCGCAGAAAGACTTTATGAGTTACGGTGGCAGTGGATCAGTTTCTGGGAGGGGATTTAATCCAGCTGCAGAGATTTCGCTAGCTCTGAATACATTTGACAACACCTATCAATCGGTGCAACTACAGGGAGGCCAAGGAGCGGATCGTCATCAACAGCAGCAGAATCAGTACCATCATCGTCATAATCTCCAAGAGCCGCCGACACCGCAGCACCAGAGTCACTATCAGCTTCAAGAGCAGCTACTTTTATCATCACCGCAACAACAGCAGCTTCAACCACAACCTCAGCACCATCATCAGAAGCAGATGCTTCTGCAACCGCAACCTCAACACCAAGAGGAATCCAAAGACAAACATGGTAGGAGCGTCGGCCCAACTTCTTGATTTCCAGTTTTGCAGATCTTGCGCTCGTTCCCAACATTTTTAACTTCGGTATGTATATTGTTCCCCTACTCTATTGTCATCGCTGCTTTTCCATGTTTTATTTTTGGGAAAATTAGAATGTAGGATGTATAAGAAAAGATATTTATAGAAAAAGATCAAAAATTGTAATTATTTAAAAGGACCAAATATAAAGATTAAAAATTAAAAATGCTAAAATGACCCTAATAAAATATTAGCATTCCCTTCTAAATTCTCTTCCACATTCTATTTTTAACCTAATATAGAATTATAAGTTTCACTAAATTAAAGAAGATTTTTCTCTCTCTTTTTTCCCCATTTTTCAAAACTTGGATAGGTATGAGATATCTATGTAAAAAAATTATACATTCTTCAATTTTTATAAAATTTATTTTTCTAAAATCAACAAATTTTTTTAAGTACAGATAGAATTATATAATTTAATTAAAATTCAAGGTATGTTATAATTTGTCATATATGCCAAACCAAGAAATTTTATATCATTTATTTTTGTTTTAGAAGAAATTCATGTGGGTTAAAAAATTCATTTAAAGCTAATAAAATTAAAAAATCTAATATCCAAAAAAATATATGAAATGAGCTTAGTTTTTATTTTATTTTTATAAAAAGAGCTTAATTGATTCCAACGTTGATAATATAAATTGTGCAACTTAATGATATAAATTGATTAAAAAAATTCAAAAAAATATGAGTTTAAATGTTGTTAATTAAATAATATATTGAATATATATATATATATATATATATATATATAAAATATATATATATATATATATATATATATATATATATATATATATATATATAAAAGAACCGATTATATCATGATGTGTGGTTTTATTTTTAATGTTAATTATTTTTTAAATTATAAATACAAGAGATAATATTAGACTTTGATTAGGGACAATTTAGTGATTTTAAATTTATATTATGAGTTTTGGTCTTTCTAAGTAATTAATATTTTTATGGTTCTTTATAATAAATATTATTTTCTCTAGGTCCTTCATTTTAATTTTCCCTTTATTTTTCTTTCAAATGATGCATGATTTTGGCGGCACCTGAAAGTAGTTATATGGAAATTTTTTAACCTTTGCAATTTATCTACCGGTTTATTTATAAATGTATGAGAATTGATTAAAACATATAGAAGATTTTATCAATTGATTCGGTGAGATCTTAGGTTTTGAGGACGGATTATTGATATATTCTGGACGATGAATGTCGCATTTTTGTTAATTATGATTAGTTATAATGGCCACTTTAATTCTTATTATAGCCAGCTAATATAACACTAGTCTTTACTGTCTTGCTCTATACGAGCATAATCATAATCATAGTATGTGAGACTATTTTACCTTGATTTGTCATTAAGCCTGGAAATAGACCAGACTTTACACTTAACAGGTCAGACCTATTTTATAATAAGGTGGCTTGTTATGTTACAGGTCTTTTTCTCGGCCTAGTCTGTACTACATTAATCAATTCAAAAATAAATCATAAAATATATTATAATCTAATTAATTAACAAGATAAAACCAAATACAATAACATAACAATTTCAATCACAAATTTACAATTACAAGACCAAATTAAAGTATGGCGCAAATCATCAATTCATCAAAGTGAAAGATCTGAAGTTGATTTCCTTTTCCTTCTTTCCCTCCATGTTTCCTCCTGCTCACACTCCACACTTGCTGCTTTTGATTGTGCATAAAACTTTTACTCTCACTTTGGAAAATTTGCAGGAGTAAAGTAAAACCAAAGCTATTTCCAAATATCTCAATAAGATATTTCTTTTTTCTATAAATGAGAACAATACAGAGCTTCTCCATTAAGCAAAATGACTAAACCCTTTCTTCTTCAGTTTATTCATTCTCTTTGGCAGCAAAAGAAAGGGGAGAGCATCAAAACTTAAAACATACATCAAATTAAGCCTTGACTAGTCGATCACGACTCATGAGTGACGAGATGAGAGGGAGAGACCAGAGAAGGGATGATTGGATTGGTGACGGAGTTAAGAGGGAGAGGAGAGTGGACGACGGTTGTAGCCAGTAGAGCAGGAGAGGAAGAAATTCAGAGCATGTGATTGAGAGCAAGAGGACAATGAGCAATGGTGTGAGAGAGAGAGAGAGAGAGAGAGAGTAGAAGCGGCACTAATGGACTCAAGAGATAAGGGACAAGGGGTTTGTAATTTTTAAATTTTTTAATATATAAATATATTAATGATAAAAGGCCCTGACAGGCCTTATAAGCCTCTTCGTGAGTTTAGACCTGACTTGTTTATTGAAACAAATTTTTAAATAGGTCTCGGCCTGACCTTTTTAACTAACAGGCTACAGGTCCCTGACAAGCAGCTTGATATGTTTCCACGCCTATTTGTCATGTATATTTATTGTTTCAAATATAAAGGAAATTAAAGGTGTTCGTTTTGCATGAGAGAATTAGTATTTATTTTTATGACATTTGTGTGAATTTAAATTCCTTATGTACCTTTGATTTTATTCTATATACAGACATAAGTTATGCGTACACACATACGCACATATTTGTTGTGTGTGGCCTAAAAATTAAACGTAACGTCTTTCTTGGCCCTCTTCTGCAGTTTTTTTTGTTGGCATTAAGGAAGAGAGAGCTTCGGAGACTGAGAACCATTTCTATATACAGACATAAGTTATGCGTACACACATACGACTGTGTTGGAGAGAACTGCCTATTTCAAGCACAAAACCATGTTCTATCTCTTTTCTTTTTACCATGAATTAGACTCAGTCGTAAATCAGCATTTAGAAAGCTTTGAAGACTACTAGCTAGAAATTAAAGCTGTAGCTTTTAGTCTATTACTCTTTAGTTTTTCTTTCCCCCTAAAAGTTGTTTTGTTGGAGATTTTTTACGATATTTTTAATAAAGATAATCTCTTAATTATTATTCTTTTAATAAATAATTTTAAAAGAATATTATTTTGAAACAATTTAGATCTGGACTGTTCAAAATCATTTCTAGACGGCTCAAATCTGATGAGATCTCCCTATTAAACATCAGGCAAACGACTAGTAGGAACTTATGACGTAATATATAGTTTCACTTTAAGTAGCTGTATTAATTCATACTTTGGTTATATCTACAAATCGTGTGGTTGGTAATTGAAGCAAAAGGTCAACTGAAGTTAGATGAAATTTCTTATTAATTTACATGAAATAATATGACTAGGTGCAATTACCCAACTTATAACATGGTTTGATTTGATTTTACTATTAATCTCATATTTTCCTCTGCATAATTTTTAGGGAAAATTATAATAAATTAAAGGACCTAAGAAAAATAATATTTATTAAGAAAGACCATGAAAATTGTGATTATTGTAATGAGTCCCACATCGAGGAGTCAAACTCTTGTAGTAAGGTTTATAAGTTCATTGAGTTCTCCCTCCTCATAGGCTAGCTTTTGGAGATTGAGTTCTCTCTTTGAGCTTGTGCTCATCATATTGGTGCATTCATTGAGAGTCCGATGTTCCAGAGAGGGCTACCAACGGAGGGTTCTGACCGGCAAAGCCGAGTGAAGTGTCGTGGAGTGGAGCCGCCGGGGACGTCGACTCTTAAAGGAGTGACTATGTAATGAGTCCCACATCAAGGAGCCAAACTCTTGTAGTGAGGTTTATAAGTTCATTGTGTTCTCCCTCCTCATAGGCTAGCTTTGGGGGATTGGGCTCTCCCTTAATAATGATAAATAGAGACCAAATCAGAATGTGTAAAACTAATGGTGATCATCATATATCGTCATTGCAATACTGTGTTTTCTTAATAGCTAGTTGGACAATAGAAAGGCTTTCTTATTATGCGTAAAACTAATGGTTTTGTTCATGACACTGTGAAGGAGCGTCCTTTTCATGATTTTATCCGAATGATTTTTAAGTTTGCCGTGGTGGAGCTTTCCGAATGATTACTTTATTCCAAAAATATCAAAGACATTAATTGTTTAAAGATCATTGTCACCATCAATAAATCGAAGAAGTCGGCACTGATTTTTTTTTTTTTTTTTTTTTTTGGGGTTCAAAACAAGGAGTGTAGATATTAGATTTGAAATAAATAATATAAAGGGGATGCGGTGTCCCTAACTTAGAGGATGAGAATGAAGATTGCCGGCGTTAATGGTGGAATTGGTAAAGATGATGCGAAGTGAAAAGCGTTGGCCATTTCTCTTTAATTAAAAGTGTTGATGACTACCTTTAATTTGAGAAAGTTCACATTTCCTTGAAATCTCATTGAAGTCTAGACTTGGGAGTTGGAAAGGTCGCAGGTCGTTGGTGACGGAGGTGGAGAGAAGGTGAGATGGTGGAGGATGGAGATCGAAGATGAAGTTGGCATCAACCACTCCAGATTCTAATTTAATGGGAGAGAATATAGGAAATCTGGCTACGGATAATTTAGTCTTTTTATTTTAATGTTTTGATTTCTGGTTCTTCAAAATAATTACTATTTGTATGGTCCTTCTTAATAAATATTATTTTTCTTAGGTCATTTATTATAATTTTTTCCTAATTTTTATTTAATTGATATAACTTATTCTACGCATCAATTATTTAGATTTTACTTCAGTGCTGCATGGCATCTCCAATTTCCAAAGACAGTGTGTGATCCATAACAAGTTATTATTGCTAGCCAGGGAAATCCATCGTTAGATCTTAATCATTTTTGCAAATATATGCTTTTTTATGAGTATTGATTAGAAACAAAACTTTCTATAATCAGTGGCGGAAGTTGGAGGAAAAGTTTGGGGGGGCCACACCCCCGAAAAATTTTTGTAAGGAAAGTTTTAAATGCATTAAAAATGAAAAGAATAAAAAAAAAATATTCATAAAATTGAGTCAATTAACTTCATCTATAAGTAAGTGTAGAATGGATAAAAGCATAGTAAGGGATACACCACAAAAGTAAATTTCACTGATAAGCTAAAAATTTCAGGTAATTAGAATGAAATATAGAAAAGAATGACAAAATTAACATAAATCATACAAGACCCCACATAAACAAAGATTGAATTATAAGCCCAAAGATATAAAAAGAGGGAAAAATGTAAAAAAGAAGAAGAAGTTGGGGGCCAAAATTTAATTTTACTACTTTGGGGGGCCAAAGTTGTATTATTACACTAAAAAAAAAGTTCCATTAAAAAAATTTTAATTTTTCTTTTGGGGGGGCCATGGCCCCCCTATGTTCTAACTAAGTTCCGCCACTGTCTATAATGATATTTATGTTTGGGTTGCGTTAGGTTAAATGGTGATCATGCAGTGGATCGAAATGGATAAAAGATTTTAACAAATATCTTGACAAAGTCATCCAAAATGAGTACTCGCCCACACTCATAATATCTTCATCTCTATCACAAAAATTGGAGATAGATCCATCAGAAACAGAACTGTCACATTTAGCTATATGCCTTCAGAGAAGCAAACAATTATGCAGATTTACTCGCTTATCATGAAGGTTTTGAAAGTAAAATTCTCAGTGTTCTGCCTTTAGGTGTCAAGAGTTGGCCAATGACTTAATTAACGCGCTTGGTTATTTTGGTAATTAATATTAAATAAATTATTAATAAGCATATGAACTTTGGCTTTTTCTTTTTTTGGAACATAAGGTCTGGCTTGAAATCTTGAAGTTCTGAATTACTATTGTCACCATGCACAGAAGGAAAAAAAATCATGTGTGTAGTAGATCTTATAAGCTATGTATCTATGTACTCATCCAAGTTTCTATGAACTTCAACGTTCTTTTGGCAAAATATATACCGATGTTGGATTACATCTCCACCATTCACCCACATTGAAAAAAATGTAAACCTACGACGCCGTCTGTGGGTATCGAACCCACGACCACGTGGTTAAAAGCCACGCGCTCTACCACTGAGCTAAGACGGCTTGTGATTTCTTATTTCGAATTTCACAATAATAGTTAAGAGTTTAATACACACTAACACCAATAATTTATGGCAAAAAAATCCTATAATTTTAAAAGTAATCATGATTTAATATTTAAAATAAATATATTGGTAAATATAAAATTAAAACAAAAAAACATCTTTGCTTTCTGCACCTTGCTACTTTGATAAACTTTAGAATTCAAAATTGGACCAGTGTGACTAATTAGATTGAAAATCCAATAAATCAATGCCATGTTTTCGGTAGTTGCATTGATGTAAAATATTTATGAATTTTTAAATTAATTTTATTATTGTTTTATTTGAAACCAATATTTATATGTTTTCTATCATCTTTTAGAGTAAATATCATTTCTAAATTCTACGATAAAAAACGCGATCCCCATTTTGATCCCTTACAAAAAAGAAGAAGTCATTTTTAGTCCATAAAAATGATAAATAAGGGTTGATTGGTTGATATTTTGATCCTTCACAAATTTCCAAAAGGTTATTTTTAGTCCATAAAAAGAATAATAAGGGTCGATTTTTTTGTAAGAGGCAAAAAATGGGGTCGTATTTTTTGTCGAGGACCAAAAAGAGTATTTACTCTATCTTTTATCTTTCTTATTTAAAATTGTTTATATGTATATAGAAATTATGTATGACTTCTTGTTATACTACCCTTTTTTTACCAGATTGTTATACTACCCTTAATTCCTTGATATAAGAGCTATTTAGGCAAAATATAACATATTAATTCATTTTGTCTTTGATATTTACCATTTTTTTCTACACTAATTACCTAACTTAATTATAAACTTTTTTGCAATATAATGTCATACAATGATATTTTATGGGATCATATCATATTTATTCCAATTAACCACTTTATTTCATTTACTTAATTCACCCCTATTAATTAATTAATGTCATATAATAACTCGGTATATTATCTTTAACCTGCTCACTGTAAGTGCTTAATTTGGTTTTACAAAATCTCACGTTGTTGTTATGACATTACCCATTGACGATGCATTATATAAACATGTCTTTTTCTTTTCTAACAATATATTTAAATATGTCAGTACTCAGCAAAAATTATGGGGAGGGGGAAAAAAATCAAGAAACTTGTAATCCTGTAGCATTTCAGTGTTTTGTGGTAGAAGATGGCAGTGAAATGGGGAAAAAAAAGTGGGGAATGAACCTGACGTGAATCGAACACGCAACCTTCTGATCTGGAGTCAGACGCGCTACCATTGCGCCACAGATCCACTATTGCTACATGTTATCATATTAAATCATGATGAAAACATTTATTTTGTATTTCTAATGAGTGACCCCTAATTTTTTTTTTGATAATACTACCTTCAGTCATAATTATAAGATCTAATTGACTTTCTTTAGAGAGATTAAGAAAGCTAAATAAGTTACTTAATCATTTTATATATTGTGTATCCTTAGATTATATATTAGTTTATTAGTTAAATTAATTAGTTTGAAGAAAAAAAATACTCTAAAGTAATTTAATTAACTTCCTTAATCTCTCCAAAAAAGTCAACTAGGTCTTATAATTAGGACCGGAGGGAGTAAAATTTTAGGAAAAGGGTTAGGCTCACCCACGATTCAAGGGCCGGGCAAAATCTTCCTTTCTCCTAGGTGATACCGATGTTGGGTAGGGCGAACCGTTTATTACCCTCAGATGTTAACCTAGGCACCTAGGAGCTAGGATGTCTCTCCCAACGTCTTGACCAACTCCAGGATCGTACCCTGTCCCTTTAATGAAAGTGTCCGACCCTTTTACCAGTTGAATCCAAGGACGAGGGGTAGGGCACCTAATTTGACTGATCTGCTTTTCATCCTCTTTACGAAACTCCTGTTACGATGGAATAGTCCGAGAGAACGGCTCCCTGCTAATTTTGGTCCTGGTTCCTAAGGGTGTGCATGGTAACACTCTCAGAATGCATTTTTTTCTTAATTTTTGTGCCCATGAACAAAAATAGATGAGAATTGTGTTTGGTAAATCCGGTTTTTTTTTTTTACTCCCGGGATGAACCGGTTTATTTTTTATGCTGGGGAGTAAAAAAAAGAAGCTAAAATTTTCAGCTTCTCTGTTCCAGGGCACAGAATCAGAATCATTTTTCTCCAAAAAAAAAAGACTCATTCCTCTTCCAAGCAAAAATTTACCCTTATTCACCACCACTACCCCACCACCACCACCCCACCGCCACCCCCACCACCACCACCACCCCACCACCGCCACAACGAACAAGACCACCCCACCATCGCCACCACCACCGCCACCGCCACAACCACCACCACCCCACCACCACCACACCACCGCCACAACCAACACCACCGCCACAACCAACAAGACCACCCCACCACCACCACCACCACCACAACCACCGCCACCGCCACCCCACCACCGTCGCCGCCACATAAATAATTTTTTGCATATAAAAATTATATAAATAATTTTTTTAGGAAATTTAAATTTATTTGTAAAGTATAATAATTATATTAATTATTAAAGAAAAGGACATTTTGGTTAAAATATGAATTATATTTTTTTAGCTATTTTTTGTTAAATATGAAATGTTGGCATTTTGGTTAATTTTTTTTTATCGTTGATGAAATTTGTAAACAAAAAAAATAAAGAAATAGATTTGTATTGTATTAGGTAATTCTAATTCTCGAAATAAAAATAAAATGTGTTAAACGTAATTCGATTTTCGAATGAAAAAAAAAAAGTGTTACCAAACGTAATTCGATTCTCGGAGTAAAAATAAAATGGGTTAACAAACGTAATTCTAATTCTCTAACTCTTCCAAAGCACGAATTAGAAAAAACTGTTTATCTCGAAACTTGATCTTTGAAAATGAGAATGGTTTGCATGACAATTTAAGATTCCCAAAAATACATCCCCTAAAAAAAAATTGTTCTCTTTTAGAATAGGAAGCTTTAAAAAGTCACCAAGAATCATCAAGGATATATAACCAAATTATTCCTACTATAGTCAGGTAACTAAGGGTATGTTTGGATGGGCTTTTTTGATTAAAAAAAAAACACTTTTTTAATGCAAAAAAATGCTTGTTTTATTAATTTATGTGTTTAGATGATATTTTTTTAAAAAAGTAAAAGTCACAAAAAAAAAGCCAAAATGCTGCTTTTTTTAAAAAGCTTCAATTTAGAGCTTAAAAGAAAAAAACTTAAAAAATACACTTTTTTTAAAAGTCCATCCAAATGGGCCCTAACTATTCAATAAAAATTCAAAAATTAATAATCCACAGCTTGTAAAACTAAAATAAAGGTAATTTTTTTAAGAGATTAATGAAGTTAATTAAATAACCCTATTGTATTTATATTTTTAATTTTTTTTCTCTAAACTAATTAGCTTAACTCAGGGGCGGGACTAGGAGGATAGGGTGCCCCCTAAAATTATAGAATAGAACCCAGAAGAAATTATATTTCAGCCTCATCAAAATTTCAATATTTACACTTTAGTCCCTACTAAAAGTTTTATGGAGAGACTAAAATGACAATATTAAAATTTTTATGGGGTTTAAATGTTATTTCATAAAAATATGGGTTCTATTATATAATTTTCGCCCCCCGAAATTCCTGACTCCGCCTCTGATTTAACTAATAAACATATATATAATTTGAAGATAGATTAAATAACTTATTTAATTTTTTTAATCACAAAAAAGAAAAAAAAAAGAGTTAAGTCTGTCTATCAAAACAAGATTCTCTTATTGAACGAATTACTTACGGTAGTTTGTAGACAATTAGACATAACTGGATTGGATGGCCTGCAGTGAAGTTTAATTTGGAGAAACATATTATGGATTGGCTGATAATGGATATGATGTGCAGCTGTTTGAGGATCCCCATGTTTGTCTTTAGCAATCTTTTTACCAAAAGGGGAAAAAAAGCAAGTATGAGGTCAAATCTTGCAGCTAGACATGATCTGGATTCACTTTCAGTTAGCTAGGGAGACAAACTCCAACGTAATCCACGCTCAAAGTCTCACAAAGTCCTGTCTCTTTTCTTCTTCTTCAAAGGGGTTTTCTTTATTCTCTTATTACACAAATTAATCAATGAATTCTTTCTCTGGCGGGACTTTGTCTATCATGTAAGCCACCAGAATTACCTCTTGTTCAAAGGGAATTATTTATATAAGCACCATCTACTCATCCCATTTAGGCCATTTAGATAGAATCAGGACGGTTATGATTCAATAATTTTAAGAAATAATGAAAAATTGTTTTAAAAAGTATTAGTTGAAAGATTATATTGATTTTAAATTCTCTACTTAATAAAATATTTGTTTAAGAAAATATTAAATTTGATCGCCTAAATCCCATCTGATCGGCCTAAGATGAGATGAGCAAATGGTGCCTATCTAAAACATAGGCAGTATAACTGATTTCCTATTCTAGGTCATGTTGTTACTGATGAGTTTCTAAAGCTTCCACCTTACTACTATATCTCTAAACGAGCATGTTGTGCCAAATTTCTTGTGACATATGGATAGTGATGATTCTGATCTTTGTAAATCCCAAAAGACCTTTCAAATAAATCTCCCACAAGGACGGTGGCACGTAGTGGCAGTAAATTCCTGCACCATATCATTAAACCTCCATGCACCAACTCCACCAGCCACATGGTGTGTTTTGATAAGGAAGCCATTAATTATTGGCAATATTCCTTTTGACTTATTTTCTTTTATTAAACCAAACACATTTTTCATTATAATTTATCAATTTTTATGTACCTAATGCAAGTGGCATTTTCTTTTCACTTATCTACTCACCACACCCACACAATTCTAAATTCTCACCCATGTGATTTTGTGAAGACTTAGTTAAACAAGTGATTATTTCAGCTAGTCATTTTCAAGCTAGCATTGAATATGTAAATTAATGATGAATTAGGGATTCAATGGCGAAAATTAAGGATGCAGAGGAATCTGAGGCTTAAAAGAAATCCCAGTTAAAAAGAAAAGGTTTTAATGAGGGAGGTTAGAATTAAGTAGTGCACTACTCTGATTCTTATTATAGGTTCAGCTTGTTAAAGAAATTTTATTCTAAATATAAGTCCACCCTTAAAAATTTAAATCATCAATAACTATTTTCTCATTTTACCCCTATTAAAAATATAGGTGAGAGAAATCATAATACAAAAATGTAAAATTGAATCAATAAAATTAAACACATCAACATTTATAATTAATCATATTTAATAAAAAAAATTCTATAAGGTTTATATATAAAGTCAATAAATATGATTAAATTAAAAAAGTTAACACATGTTTGAGAGTAAGTGTAGAAGCGTAAAATTGAAAGTCGCAACTTCAATCAATTTTATAGCTAAAGTAAGTTTAAGAGTGACCCATTAGACGATTTTATAAGCCAAAAATTATTACGGTAGTCAGGAAAACGCGTTTGGAGCACCGAATAATCAATTGGACAGTTTGGCTTCATAAGGGGGCAAATAAAAAATTCATTTTTTATACTCTGCCCCTAAATCATGAATTGTCGCGCACCGACTTCGGCCTGGTCCCTTTTCCCGCCCTCATTTATTTTATATATAACGAATTTTCCATGGCCGAGTAGATTTCATTTCACTATTGAAGTGTGGGGTGTCAGTTTCTGCAAAAATCAGATCTGGTGCGTTTCACTTTCCTCTCCTTCTTTGGAAACTCGTTAGCAATTCTTCCTATTTATACTGATTTCTAAATTCTAGTTCCAGCAATGTATCAGTGTGATTCTCATTGACTCTGATTTTTGTTGTTTTAGATCCCAATGGGAAGCAATAGTTTGCTCCTTCTGTTCGGTTTTGTTGCGGCGTTTCTTGGAGTGTCTTTGGTGAAAGCAGAAGATGCATATAAGTTCTACACATGGACTGTTACTTATGGGACACTTTTTCCTCTGGGTACTCCTCAGCAGGTGAGTTATCTGCATTGTTAGATATCAGATCTAAGATCTATACCTTCGATACTTGTGAGGATTTTTTTTTGGATTTCTTACGTTTTGACGTTTGTTTTTGTTTTTGTTTTTTTTTTAAGGTGATTCTTATAAACGGACAATTTCCTGGCCCTAGACTTGACTTGGTAACTAATGACAATGTCATTCTCAACCTTGTCAACAAGTTGGACGAGCCTTTTCTTCTCACTTGGTGAGTTTCTTTCTTTGCTTTGTTTACATCTGCATTGTTCACTGCTATGCTTAAATTATATGTTTAAAGAAGTAGATTTTCCCGCCTTTTCCTTGATACGTCTGTATCATATGTTCTTGTTACATCCCTTTGATTTGTTCACTACTTAGGCTCTAAGGAATCTATGTTTTCTCAAGTTGCCGAATGAATCGCGTCGAAATTTAAAAATTTGGAAAACAAATTACAGAAGCTGGCATTGTCGTAATAAACATCTTTTTATAGTCCAACAGTTGTAACGACTTCAACTTTTTATGCCACATTTTCAGTATTTTGATGGCACTCTGGATATTTACTAGATATCCTGAAATTCGTGGAAAGTGAGCCTGAAATCATGTAGCTACCTAATTATAAAGCCACACGAATATCTTACCACATTTTAATAAATGCCATAAAACAGAAGAGTGCGCCGTTTGGTTGCATCTTATTGGATGAATTTTTTTTCCAATATAGTTTGATCCTAAAAAATTTAAATTATGTCATGATGAGTCTTGAGTCTGCCAAGATATTGGAGAATTAGGATTAAGATTATTGCTGTGAAACAGGAATGGCATTAAGCAAAGGAAAAATTCATGGCAAGATGGTGTATTGGGAACCAATTGCCCAATTCCTCCGAACTCAAATTACACATACAAGTTTCAGCCCAAGGATCAGATAGGAACCTACACTTACTTCCCATCAACTCAATTGCACAAAGCGGCTGGAGGGTTTGGTGGACTCAATGTCTATCACAGATCTGTCATTCCTATCCCTTATCCTAACCCTGATGGAGATTTTACTTTACTCATTGGTGATTGGTACAAGACCAGTCACAAGGTAAGCAAGATGACAATTTGGCCTTACTATTGTTGGGGAATCACCTGAAAAATAGTTTTTAAACAAACTGGATTATGATGTCTTTCTATCCCTTCTTGTTTTGATGCTTGTAGACATTAAGGGAAATTTTGGATTATGGAAAACCTCTTGCCTCTCCGGATGGCCTCCTTATCAATGGCCAGGCTCATACAACCTTCTCTGGTGACCAAGGTCAGTTAATGTTTTGAAAGGATATAAACGTATGCTAGGGCTTTGTCCAAAAGTGATAATCAAACTTTATCATATTTTCTTTTACTGATAGCATCCGTTCTTACTTTCAGGGAAGACCTATATGTTCAGGATCTCAAACGTGGGCTTGTCAACCTCAATTAACTTCAGAATTCAGGGTCATTCCCTGAAACTTGTTGAGGTTGAAGGATCACATGTCATCCAGAACCTATATGACTCTCTTGATGTTCATGTTGGTCAATCAATCTCAGTATTAGTAACCTTAAATCAGCCTCCAAAGGATTATTACATTGTTGCCTCAACAAGGTTTTCAAAGCAAAGTTTCACAACAACTGCGGTCTTGCACTACGCCAACTCTCACTCCCCAGCTTCCGGACCTTTGCCTGCCCCGCCTCCTTCTGAATACCATTGGTCTATGCAGGAAGCAAGAACCTACAGGTTATTTATCAAATAACTAGTACTCCCTCTGGTCTTAAATATAGAACAAAGTTTATAGTGCAAATTGAACTATAAACTTTGTCCTATATTTAGAACTGGAGGTAATAACTAATAAAAAGTAACGACGCAACTACTGAATTGATATTTTATTGCTTTGGTCCTTGAAACAGAAACATATACTTTTAATGATTACCTTGTTTTATTATCTGTGTGTTTAGTCTGTCAACAAATAATTAGTAGAGTACAGATAGATCACATGGCCTAATGTGAAGCTGACATAGCCATTAAACTATTCCTTTGTTATTGAAACATATCATGACAGAGCAGTGCCAAAATGCTGAGTTGTGATTACGTCAAGTTGCATGATGCTCTATCATGGCATGTTAACCTAATGTGAAGCTGACATAGCCATTAAACTATTCCTTTGTTATTGAAACATATCATGACAGAGCAGTGCCAAAATGCTGAGTTGTGATTACGTCAAGTTGCATGATGCTCTATCATGGCATGTTAATGAAAGTTGAATACTTAATGACACCATTAGCTTTTCATTAGGCCCGATTTCCTTCTTCTAGTGGTTAACTGTTAATGGCCGAATGCTAAGACAATATTAAAGCCACAATACTTCTAGGAAGACTATTGAGACCAAATTGAGAAAGGGTGTATCTTTCGTGTTCAGACACAGATTTTGATGTGTCGGAAACTAATTGTTCCTTCCTGCAGATGGAATCTGACAGCAAATGCTGCTAGGCCTAATCCACAAGGATCATTCCATTATGGGATGATCACTCCAACAAAGACGATTGTGTTGGCTAATTCAGCTCCTTTGATAAACGGAAAACTACGTTATGCTGTTAACAAGATCTCTTATGTTAACCCTGACACCCCTCTCAAGCTTGCCGATTACTTCAACATCCCCGGAATCTTCGACGTGGATAAAATGCAAATCACTCCATCCAATGGTCCAGCATTCACAGCTACCTCTGTGCTCCAATCTTCTCACCATGATTTCCTCGAGATTGTTTTCCAGAACAATGAGAACACCTTACAGTCTTGGCATCTTGATGGTTACGATTTTTGGGTAATCGGGTATGTGTTTTTTCACTTCATTCTCCTAACTTGAAAGTTGAAACTCTGTCTTCAGTGAGCTTCAAAGGAACTCTAATGAGGTTCATTGCAACATTAAATACAGATATGGTTCAGGCCAATGGACACCAGACAAGAAAAGCACCTATAATCTAGTGGATGCCCTTACCAGACACACTGTTCAGGTAAATAAACAAAGTTGTGAATTGATTATAATTCTTAAGAGTAATTGAATCATCTTTAAGTACGGTAATTAAGGAATTGATGGTTGAAATGAATGAATGTAGGTGTATCCAAACTCGTGGACCACAATATTGGTGTCGCTGGACAACCAAGGAATGTGGAATATGAGGTCAGCAATATGGGAAAGGCAATATCTGGGGCAGCAGTTTTATCTGAGGGTGTGGAATGCACAGAAAAGTCTGGCTAATGAATATGATATTCCCAGCAATGCCCTCCTTTGCGGCAAAGCTGTAGGACATCACCCGTAATTTGTATCATTCTTTTTTCTTTTCTTTTTTTTTCCGGTTAATATAATCTTTGGTTCCTCAAGTTTGCCCTCATTTTGATTTTGGTCTCTTAAGTTTCATTTCTTTTAAAATATTGGTCCCTATAACTTAATAAAAATTTGGATCATTTTACCTCTACAGGGATTAATACTTATGGTTTGAGACTTGAGGGACCAAAATCAAAATGAAGGCAAACGGGATGTTATTAACTCTTTTTTTTTGGGGGGGGGGGTATTTGGTAGTCATGAGAGCTTGACTAAAAGAAAACATTGGAGGGGGAAAACACACAGAGAGAAGAGTTATTAATTTATTAAATTTACAGCAATCTTTTGTTAGAAATTGCATTGGGCTGGCTTGGTGGCGTGCAAAGGTAATATTATTCATAAACCCATGGCCCGTAAACAGAAAGCCTACAATTTTTATTGGCCGAATTAAATCGTTATATTTGTAGTTTTGTTATTGCATCCTTTCATGTTATTTTCTCGAAACAACGAATTGTATCCTTTCATGTTATTTTAAATTTTACTTTCTTTAACTTTAAAAATTTCAATTTTTTTTTTTCGTCAATTAGAATATTCATCAATGATCAACGATTTAATTTTATAATATATATTGAACCTTAAAAAATAAATCAAGAGCATTACAATTATTAAAATCAAATTAACTTCTTTTCAGGGACCTCCGAGGTTAAAAATTGTTTATATTTTTTAAATAAAACTATCATTGAGCCGTTAACTTCAGTGAAGGGATTTGTAATGTGTTTATATTCATTGTTCAAACTAATTTACTTAACTTATAAATTGAGTATAAACTATGATTAGCTAATTTACAGGGTCGATGAGGGCTCCTGATCTCTCTCTGTATTTTTGGTTTTAATTTAAAACTTTTGGAACTAATAATCTCAATTGAACTCCGTTTGGGAGAAAAAATATTGTCCAAAATGACAAGGGAGAATGACATTTACCTCTCAAAAGTCAAAACTTGAATATCCAAACTTTTTAAAATATGAGTTGCAAATATCTTTTTAAACAATTACAAATAGAAAACCAACGGGGGTTGACAAAAGTGGTAAGCGGCTTGTGTCACTTAAATAATGTCTCAAGTTCGAGCCTTGTGAATGCAAAAAAGTCATGTTGGGAGACTCTCTCACCATAACCAGGTGTGGGTCGGATCCAGATTAGTCAAGCTAAAGCTCTGAATACTGGACAAGCAACCAAAAAAAAATTACAAATAGAAATCTTTATTAGTGTTACATATGAAACTTAAATAACCTTTTTACAATTGATAATCCTGAATTTGCAATTGCTTGAAGAGCTTGGGTGGATTCAACACTTTAAAACATTTTTGCACTATTGCTCAATATCCTAAGGTTCATTTTCTATACTTCAACATTAAAATCACACCAAAAAAATATTTTAGGACACTAAATACAACTGAAAAAGTATTCTAAGATGCTGATGCACCTTAACCCTCAATTGGTGGGTTCTAATTAACATGATTTTCAGGAATCAACGACGATGTTAAAATTGCATTATTTTTAAAACCATAAGGATAAAATTGCGTCTAGAAAAAATACATTAACTATCCGTGTATTTTACTTAAATTACAGAAACCTCCATTTTATTTTGAAAATGTGTATATAGCTCCCTTGAAATTAAAATACATGTTACAGAAACCTCCTTTGCATATTTGAGATTCAATTTTCATTAATCCACCTATTAGTTAACTATTAAGTTTGACTATAATCATTTTCTTTGACCAAAATACCCATCTTTCGACAAATGAATAAACATTTATATTTGTGTAAAAAATAATTTTTATACAAATAAAATAATTCTAATACATATATGCTCAAAATTTTCAAGATCTTATAAAATTTTAAATTTTTATCATATTTATTGAAACTTATTTATTTAGTGTTCTTTTAAATGACTAAAAACATTTTTTTTTGGATTGAAAACATATTTGAAAGGCATATTTTTATTTACCATATGTTATTAATAATGTAAATTTGAGATATTATACAATTTATATTAATTTCAACTTTTAATTTTTAAATACATTTTTCGCACAAACATTTATAAATATGTTTATTTAAGTATGTAACTATTAAAATAATTATTCATATTTTTAATTAATTTTTCTATCTCTGCATTAATTAAGTCTTTATCTCAATATGGAATTTGTTTTTACCATATATCTATTCGCAAAACTAAAAAATAAATTAACAAGAAAAATATTTTAAATTATTTAAATAGTTTTAGTCAAAATTATGGAATTAGTAATTATGAAGGGTAAATTAGTAAATAAAATTTATTTTAATATACATTTTAATTGAAAAATAAAAATCTTTAATGGGATTAACGGTTTGGACTTAAATATATATTTTCAAAATAGAGGGAAGGTCCATGTGGTTAAGGCAAAATGCAAGATAAGTAAGAGTATTTACTCAAAAAATAATGAGCGTCATTGTAAAAAGATCTGAGAGTGCTGAATGGTATTATGAAAATATATATTTTTAGAATGGTGTATACACTTTAACTTTGTTTTAATTGATATTTCATTTTAATAAATTGTTCAGAACCTAACTGTGATTGATTCACTTTTTTAGAACTTAACTATCATTATCTCCCTTGACAACAAATTTTGACCTTCCTCCCCCTCCACAATAATTTTTTTTTTTTTAAAAAAAACTTAGCAAAGGAATATTTGAATGACATAAAGTTTTGAGACTGAATTTTTAAGGCAGAGAAAAAAAAAATATTGAACGAGTATCTGAATGTAATTCGATCTAATTAACTTTTGACTCAAATTTAAATAATATATACTTGTAGTACAAAGGAATTTGTTAGAAATACTGGCAAAAAAACAGATTTTGTTAGAAAAAGAAAGATCTTGCATTCCGATTCCAAACACCCTGCATAGACATACGGAGTTAGCTCACATCCTCTTTCCTTCCTATCATCTTTTTTCATCTCAACCATTAGATTGAAATCTGAACAGTTCACATTTTGATCTTTTATAAAAATATTAAATTACTAAAAAGTATTTAAAAATAATATTTTTATAAAGGGTTAAGGTGCAAAAATATACATGTGCTTTTGTAATGAGGCGCCCGAAGCAAGTGTTTTTTTTAGGTGCAAAAGTGACTATGTGGTTACAAAATAGGAGCAAAAGTCACAGTCACCGTTAAGGGAATGGATGTTGACCATTAAGTTGGAAGGTTTGACTTAAATATATGACGTGACGCCGACTAGGAGTGTGTGGTAGACAAGTGGAATCCTAATGGTTGAGTAATTGATGACTTGGAAAAATAATGATTTATTTATCGGAAAAATATAATTTATTTATCTTTTATTTATCTAAACTCATTAATCCCCAAAATCTAACACATAACCTAAGCGACTTATCTTTTATCTAAATTGATTAATCCCCACTTCCGATTCGTAGACACAAAAAAATGACTCTTTGCACTTGCAGAGCCAAGAAAGCCAGAGACTCTTCCAACAAGCACGCATCCTACCACAGAAATGGCGGCTCGAGCCCACGACGTCGCCGCCCTGAGCATCAAGGGTGAATCCGCTGTCCTCAACTTCCCCCACTTTTCATCTCTTCTTCCTAGACCCGTCTCACTCGACCCATGTGACATCCAAGCCGCCGCCGCCATCGTGAAATTCGACCCTGCTCAGCCTTCGTCTTCGCCATCACCGGAAGAAGCAGAGTAAGTCGCTTAGGTTATGTGTTAGATTTTGGGGATTAATGAGTTTAGATAAATAAAAGATAAATAAATTATATTTTTCCTGATAAATAAATCATTATTTTTCCAAGTCATCAATTACTCAACCATTAGGATTCCACTTGTCTACCACACACTCCTAGTCAGCGTCCACGTCATATATTTAAGTCAAACCTTCCAACTTAACAACAACATCCATTCCCTTAATCTAACGGTCGTGACTTTTGCTCCTATTTTGTAACCACATACTCACTTTTGCACCTAAAAAAACACTTGCTACTGGGCGCTCCTCAGACAAAAGCACATGTGTATTTTTGCACCTTAACCCAATTATAAAATATAAAATCTAAACCGTTCAGATTTCAGTCCAACGGCTGAGATGAAGAAGAGGATGGAAATGGAAGAGAATAAGAGCTAATCCCATAGAGGGACACATGCTGGAGAATTTTATAGAAACACAAACTATATATATTATACAAGGTCGTTTTCTTCTTCTTCTTGTTTTGTTGATGACCTCATAAGCATGTTTACATGCGTTCAAAAAAAATATAGAGCAACTTGGAGCTTACGAGGACACACTCATGTGAAATTGCCGTGTGAGATATGTTCTGAACATGTTGACTAGCCATTTTATAAACTCGTATCGGAGTTGACTTAGCTATCCTTTAATTGAACTTTCATAGTTGACTTTTGCACCATGTAACATGCGACTCATTATAGAAATCTTCAACAGCTAGCATATGATTTTTGTAATTAGCTAGGTTAAAGAACTCTTTCACACTTACATCACTTGAAAATTAAATCATTTTTCTTCCTAACAAGATGTTTCTTAAGGTATTAAGCAACCTCACCTCAGTAAATTTAAAAAGAAAACATAAGTTCGAATCTCTGTTAGGAGATGTGCTCACATTTAGTGCTTAACAGTGCCTCAAATATGACTGTCTTCAATAAAAGGATACTTAGCTATACTTAGAAAAAAAAAAACATTTGAACAAATAAGAAAACCACTTGTTTTTTGTTTTTCAATAAATGTATGGAAGAGGCTTCTAATTAAAACAAAAAGAGTTTGTTCCCTTTATAGGCTAATTAATTAGTCTTTTCTTGCCAACGTCATCATGCTTATAGTTTAATTAGATGAGTTCCTTTTCAAACAACTTTTTAGGCAAAATTATTCATAACCTTAAAATTTTATTAGACCTTATACAAGTAAACTTCTGACTTTTCAAAGTTTGATAGTAATAAGTCTTTATAAATTTGTTCAACACAAAATTTTACAAAAAAAAAATAAAAGCATTTATTTCCATGTTAAAAATAACACCCATCACCCACACACACAGATGTGTTATCTACTGTATGATTAATTTTATGGAATTAAAAGTTAAGAACTTCAAGGTAATTAGCTGACAATAATTATTTGCATATGATGGAATCCTATGCAATTTAGGTTTTCATTCTCTTTTGCAAGTCAAACCTCCCTTCACCCTCACAAAATTTTAAACATGTCAAAATGCAGTCTAATACTAAATCTTAAAGTAAGTTATTCTCATTAATTAATTTCCCAATAAAATACAATGTTTAAAAAAGAATAGAGGCAGGAAAGCAGTATTGAGCCATAATATAGCTTGCGATCTCTATTTTTTTTAAAAATAAAATAAAATAAATCTGCAGATTAGAGTTAGATTTCAAAACACAACGCCTCTTCTCAATAAAGTCTGAAACCATTTCAGCAACTTTTTTCTCTGTGCGAGGGAGATTTGCACCCTACAAATATCTGTGCTAGGGAGATTTCGTCCTACCCTTAGATCGTGCGTGAACCCAACTCCTTTCCTAAAATTTTGGTATAAAAAAAAAATTGAAGTAATTAATAAGTTAAAACTAGTTTATACGCTTCTTTTCTTTCTGTCTTCAATATATACTCCCTCCAGTCCTTATTATAGGAACACTTTACCCAAATTTGGAGAGATTAAGGAGAGAAGTTAAATTAGTTAATTATAATTATTTTCCAAAAATACCCTTCTTAAAATTTAAAATGACATTAAGGCAAAATTAGTAACAGTGCAACAACTTCTATTTCTATGAGCGCGCAGTCCCACATCGTTGAATTCAAAGGCAATTTTGTTAACTAATTAGTGTTGGAAAAAAATGAAATTAATGTTTTATTAGGTTATTATAGTAAAAAAATCAATCACTTTGCACTGGACCGATAGTTACAAAAAAATATCTTTAAAGAAATATTAAAATTATTTTATTTAAAAATAAAAATAAAATAGAATCTCTCACTTGATAATGTATAAATGTGTTGTTAAATTAATTATTATGGAGAAAGTATTAGTAGAGGTGATATAAGAAAAATATAATAAAAATTGCTCAAAATTATTTTATTAAAAAAACAGTATATTTGAGGTGTATATGACATTAATGAGTTGCAAATATTATTTACTTTATAAAATATAGGTGTATTATTAAATTATTATTGTCTTCAATTATTATTAAGAAAGTATAAATAGGGGTATTATAGGAAAAAATTGACAAAAGTTAAAACTTCCTCTTATGATTAGGACCAAAATCAACTCCAAAATTTATTCCTATAATTAGGACCGGAGGGAGTACTAGCTAAGTACATAATAATAATGCACAGATCATATCATTGGGAAATAACGTGGGCATTCGATTCAAGTTCAAATTCAGGTAATAAAAAAATCCAACTGAAGATCCGCTTTCGTCTGCGTCGCATCCGGAGGTATATTATAATGTAAATATCCATCCAAGTACGCTGTTTTGAGGGGCTGGTAAAATATTGAGCCATTAAAATAGAAAATATTTAAGTCAAGTTCTTTATCTTTATATCCATTTTATCAAATTCTCCCATCACATATGATCATATACCCTTTTTTTTTTTTTAATTATTATCATTTAACTATAAACTTATATAAAAAATAGGACACATTGTGTTCTAGTGTAGAACATAGATGTCTAGCCTCAATGGACTAGTAGGTGATTTATATAGAATCAAAGGATTTCTCAGGGTATCTATGTGGAAGACACCGAAAGGAATCACTACAAAAAAAGATCGTATTAGCCACGGAAAAATTCCGTGGGAAATTACCTACGGAATTCCGTAGGTAATTTCCGTGGCTAAAAATTAGCCACGGAATTCCGTGGGTGACTGAAATTACCCACGGAATTCCGTGACTAATTTCCGTGGGTAATGGAAATTAGCCACGGAATAATTTCCGTGGCATAACGGGGCAATATGCCACGGAATTTTTCCGTGGGTAATTTCATCACCCACGGAATTCCGTGGCTAATTCCGTGGCAAATTTTTAGCCACGGAAATTACCCACGGTATTCTGTGGGTAATTTCCCACGGAATTTTTCCGTGGCAAAGTTCCGTGGCTAATACGATCTTTTTTTGTAGTGAATATCAGATGACTCTCCCAGATATCTATATAGAATATACCAAAGAGAGCAATGGATCACTGTGCAACACGAGTATGACGTTAGCCAAGAAGGGGTGGGGTGTGTGCACAGATGCTGAATAGTAAAATAGTGTGAATAGAGAATGTACCTTTTAGGTTAACCTTCTATTCATAAAGGTTACCTCTAGGGTTTTGATCCTTAATTGGGCTTTGTGTGCCTCCAGACCCATGTTTCAACCGTACTATCTGCACATTGCTGTGATTATAGCGTTGATTATAGGCCAATTAGTGTGTTACCTTATTAAGGAAAGATTCTGGTACAATTGTCTTTGCTGGGCCGCATGACAAATGAGCCTTATATATGAGTCCATAACACATGTTATAAGAGAATTTGATAAAATGAATATAAAAAACTTTACGTAAGTAGTGTCCTTATTTCGTGATGCAAGTCACAGAAAACGTAACCAGCTAGCTGTGTGCGAAGTGTGAATGCAAACTGGCTAGTAGGCTATGTTCAAGATCGTTCTAGTAATTAATGAAGTATAGCCATTAATTATTTATATATATGTTTGTAATAATAATTATTATTATTATTATTATTATGAGCACGAATTCCGGTATCGCACATTGCCCACTCTGGCATGCTGGCGCCAAAATTGTACGTTCTCCAATCTCCACATTCTTTCATGCGTATATTGTTATAAATATAGACATACGTAAACTTTGGGATCTCCGTCCTACCTCCTCAGTTCACATTCACCCACCACTCTCCTCCTTCTCATTCATCTTCTTCAATTCTTTCTGGTATTAACTTCTATACTTGTATGTTAAGATCTAAGCTTTTAGAGTAGTAATTATTGTTTTGTCATGAGTCTTGTTTTTTCTTAACTTAACCATTTTGCCTATCGATCAATTCGTTCTCGTATATATGCTTCTCGATTTCAAATTACTTGACTTGTGTTTGACAACATTATACAAAATCATCAAGTAATGAAGACATATTTGATTTTTCATTGTCAGAAATATATTTAAAATCATACAGAGAGTGCAACATTTGAAGAATAAGATGAAGGGAGCCACTTTCGAGGTGGTTCTTGTTGGAGTTTTGGCTTGTTTGAGTGCTCTTCATGTTGGAGCTGAAGATCCGTATATGTTCTTCACATGGGAAGTGACTTATGGAACAGTTTATCCTCTGGGAATTACTCAACAGGTTACTTTTAATTTCTTGCTTAATTATTTATTTGTGGTGTGTGTGAATGGAAATTGAACTAATAATAATTATTAATATTCTCAGGGCATTCTTATCAACGGCCAATTTCCAGGCCCTACCATTCAAACCGTCACCAATTACAACATCATCGTCAATATCTTCAATAAGCTGGACGAGCCTTTTCTCATCACATGGTTAGTCCTTTCATAGTTTCTTTTACTACATATCCATTAATTAATACAGATAATTAATTAATTAATCTGCAAGTCCTATAGTTTCACCCAATTCTTAATGATGTTTTTGTATTTTTTTTAAAAAAATTAGATCCTTATAATTTCACCCATTTTTAGTCAGATCTACGTGCTTTTCCCACTTTTATCACATCCTTATAATTTCACCTTATTTTTAATTAAGTCTTTACAGTTTTTTTCTTCTTTGTATATTTTTATCAGTCATTTGAACTCCATAGACCTGATTAGAAACATGCATGTAAAGAATAAGGACGTGATAAAAAAGGGAAATAAATATATAGGCACTTAATTAAAAATTAGGTAGAACTATAGAGATTTGCAAATTAATTATCCTTATCAATTACTATGGAGCATCTTTAAATAATCTCTCCGATCCTTTATATATATATATATATATTATCATCCGGGAGTAACATAAGATATAGTTTATTTTTTTTGGATAGGTTAAGGATCGAAACTAAATAAGTTAGTTAATCATACATGATATATATGTCGCATATAATTTGATTTATATATATCAATTTATAAGTCAAACAAGTTAGTTAGTTTGGTATAAAAAAGATAAATATAAATACTAAGTTAGTTGGCTTTCTTAATTACTCTATGAAAAAAGTCAAATGAGGATAATTATTAATTAAAGTGATATCCAAAGTAATAATGTAAGAGACATGCACCCTACAGGAATGGTATACAGCAAAGAAAGACGTCATGGCAAGATGGGGTCCTTGGGACAAACTGCCCAATTCCTCCAAACAGCAATTGGACGTACAAGTTCCAAGTGAAGGATCAAATTGGCACATACAATTATTTCCCATCCACTAAACTCCACAGAGTGGCTGGTGGTTTTGGTGCCCTCAACATTGACCAAAGGTCTATCATTCCGTTCCCCTACAACGCACCCGCCGGTGAATTTACCCTCCTCGTTTCTGATTGGTTCAAAACCAGCCATACGATCCTAGCCCAAGGATTGGACTCAGGTCTCGGATTTCCTCTTCCTGATGCTCTCCTCATCAACGGCCAGCAATCTACGTCTGTATTCACGGGTCAACAAGGCAAGACGTACAAGATTAGCGTTTCCAATGTTGGGGTGGCAACGTCGATCAACTTTAGGATCGAGGGGCATTTGATGAAGCTGATTGAAGTTGAAGGGTCCCACACGATCCAGGAAATGTATGAGTCATTGGACCTTCATGTGGGCCAATCTATGACTGTTTTGGTGACTCTTAACGGGCCACCAAAAGACCACTACATTGTGGCTTCGGGCCGCTTCGTTAAGAAAAACCTCAATGCTATTGCGGCTCTTCGTTATGAGGGGGCCAGTACTGGCCTCTCCGGCCCATTACCTCCAGCTCCATCTTTCGAATTCCATGGCTCCATGAAGCAAGCCAGGACCATAAGGTATTTTCAGTTCTCTTTCAAAATACAAAGTAGATCTTCAAAAAATTTCAAATAAATAAAATAAAATAGCCATACAAAATTTATAGGTACCTGAATTTTTTTCAAGTATACCCTATTTGCAACCAAACTGCAATCAATAGATTTAACTCTTTTTCAGCTGTATACAACTTATTTTTAATCATATATAAAATTAAGACACTCACACATAACTGAAGAAGAGTTATCTTACTAAAAATAAGACGCACCTACTAAAAAATGAGTTCTTTTGAGCAATAAATTTTACAGGGGAATTTTTATTAATATTCCTATCAATCGTTGGTTTTATAACAATTTATTAAAAGTACTCCCAGTGACATCTTCTAAAAGAATCTCAGATTCATAATATAAGTCGTTATTAATTACCATTTTCTAATTTTACCTCTATATTTTGGTAGGGTTTGGCTCCCATCCACTTCCCTTCCCATCCTCTTCTTTATCTCAACCGTTGGATTGAAATCTCAACGGTTCAGATTTAATTTTTACAAAAATATTAATAAAAATTAAAATAAAATATTTTAAAAAAATATTTTTATAAAAGATTAAATCTGAACCGTTGAGATTTCGATCCAACGGTTAAGATGAAGAAGAAGATGGGAAGGGAAGAGGATGAGAGCCAAGTCCATTTTGGTAGTACTCATTTGATATTGAGAAAACAACTTTCTTATGTACTGCTAAGAGGTGATTAAAGTGACTAATTAAGAAATTTACGTATATACCCTTTTATGAAGTCTTAGTGATTGTGTGTGTGTGTGTGTTTTTTTTTTTTTGGATATAAAAGAGGAGGCAAAAGCCTAAAAATAAAGAGTTACATATGGTGTTTTGTTTGTTTGTTTGTTTTTTGATAATATATGGTGTTTTGTTTTGTTGTTGTGTGGGAAGGTGGAATCTGACAGCAAATGCTGCGAGGCCCAATCCACAAGGGTCATACCACTACGGAACCATCCCACTCGCGAGGGTACCAATCGTATTGGAAAATTCCAAAGTCATTATTGATGGGAAGCAACGATATGCCGTGAATGGAATTTCCTACGTAAATCCAGACACCCCATTGAAGCTTGCTGATTGGTTCAACATATCTGGTGTCTTTAACCTCAACACCATCAAACAATCCCTTCCTTCTCCTGCTACTCCTGCTACTCTCGGAACCTCCGTCCTAGGATTCGCCCTCCATGAGTTTGTCGAAATTGTTTTCCAGAACACCGAATCTACTCTTCAGTCTTGGCATCTGGATGGCTATAACTTCTTTGTTGTAGGGTACGTACCTACATCCTTCAAAATCATACTATATGCTACCCCGTGTTTAATACCCTCTTATCCTAATTATAAGGCCGGGTTGACTTTTTTTAGAGAGATTAAGGAAGTTAAATAATATGTATATCATTAGATTATATATTAGTTTATTAATCAAACTAATTAGTTTAGAGAAAAAATAAAAATAAAAATACTCTAAAATAATTTAATTATCTTCCTTAATCTCTTTAAAAAAAGTCAACTTGATCTTATAATTAGGATCGAGGTAGTATAAAAGTCAGCAAGAGTTAGCTCATTTTTTTTTTAGAAATATTAAAAAAGCTAAACAAATTATTTAATCATAATTTATACATAATTTATATTATGTATCGTTATATTATATATCAGTTTATAATCAAACAAATTCTTTTGGAGAAACATCTTAAATATTTTAATGTTATTTATTTATCTTTCTTAAATTATCAACAAAAAAGACTTTTATGTTAAGCACAGGAGGGAGAAATAATCATATAACAAACTAAATATACTAATTGAATAATCCTCATGTTGTTCAGGTATGGTTCTGGCCCGTGGAAGCTTGATTACCAGAGACGCTACAACTTGGTTGATGCTGTTTTTAGACACACTATTCAGGTGCGTGAAACTAAATAGTAAAATTTATTATTAGCTTCTTTGATTTTGATTATTTATATGTATAATATTGACACACTGGTTTGGATATATCTCTCTCTATATATATAGGTGTATCCAAAAGGTTGGACAGCTATTCGAGTACCTTTGGACAATAAGGGAATGTGGAATTTGAGGTCTGCTGTATGGCCAAACCGATACTTAGGACAGGAATTGTATCTCAAAGTGTCCAACGATGAGAAGAGCCCATACACTGAATATGATATTCCTTCCAATGCACTGTTTTGTGGCAAAGCTAAGCCACAATAATAATTGTTAATTCATTATTAGTTGCTTAAGGACTTGATTATTAATTACTTATTGATTAATTAAGTTGTGTGTGTGACTTTGAATTGGATCATTCTTATTATTTTCTTCTAGAGATTCCAGTTACGAGGGGGTGACTGTCTACAAATTTACATAGAAAGAGATATTGGGTTTCAGATGTTGCAGTTTATATATTATGCTTCCTTCTAGTTGTATTTAATTTGATTATTCCTTGTAATCATAATAAATTAATAAAGATTTTCCATTTCACTTGTAGCTTTTTTTCTGTATATTTTTTGCCGCACGATTACCGGTAATTAATTTCTCAACAGAACGTAACGTGTATATATATCAAATTTTCACCTGAAATCAAACTTAATCGTTCATGTTATATAGTTAATAGATATATTATGTCTGGAATGTTATTTTTGAAAAAAAAAATATATATTAAAGGACTACAGAAGGATCTGGCCGGCCACCAAAAGAGAGAAACAACTATAATTATAAGAAGGCTAAAGAGGAGGGGAAATTATATGTACTACCTTCGGTCTTATAAGATCGGGGTGACTTTTTTTTAAAGAGATTAAAGAAGTTAGATAAGTTACTTAATCATATTATATGTTATGTATTCTTAGATTATTATTAGTCTCAAATTAATAAGTTTGGAGAAAAATAAAAATACTCTAAAATAACTTAATTAGTTTCCTTAATTTCTTCAGAAAGTCAACTTAGTATTATAATTAGAACAAGAGGCAGTAGAAAATTTGAAGATTGGAGCGGGGTAGCCAACTTCCATTTCATCATATATATTAGCTTTTAGATAATCAACGAATGATGAATATGTTCAAATCATTTGGTTTCACCCCAATCTAGATACTATCTCTTAAGTCTTAACTCTTAAGTCATCATTTCAATCTAGGCGTAGGTTAGTCGTTTCCTTCAAGAATCCAAGCGAAGCCTTACATAGCATTGTTTCAAGTTCTTGCAGATTCACCCCATAAACGTTGACCAAACTAATTTATTTATTTAATATAATTAAGATAATCTGGCCACTTCAAGCATGGCTTTATGGGGTTTAAACACTAAATAATTAATAAATTCAAACTTAAAAATAGTCTTCACTCTTCACACTTCGATGTCATAAGGCTGCAAGGTAAGATTCTAACAACCAAACACAGCTCAATTAGAGGAAACTCTTTTCCAAAGGCTGCTTTAACTTTACATTTATCGATTTCTCGCAACAAACAAAATCTTTTTGCATATGCTACCCACCACGCCCTGAACTCGCGCCCCCATTATCTTCACCTCTTCTTCTACTTCAAATCTGAAACCCTAGCTTGCTTAAACTTCATGAGTTTACCAAGATATGACAGATTCTTCTACATAAACAAGCTTCAATTTACTTTTTTTTTTCCTCGTATAAATTATATAGCTCTAGAGAAATATATAGCTAGGAACTAACATTATATATAGTGAATTCTTATTATGAAGCCACAACATATATTTAGAGAGATCAGAGGAAAAAAAGTTGAAAAAGCAAAAAAAAAAAAAAAAAAGATTCGGATCAATAAATCAAGTGATGATCTGGAGACTAATGAGTAGCATTGAGAAACACAATCCGCTTTTACCATTCAATTCTAATAACGCTCCCTGGTCCTTTTGTAAGGGGAGTTTAATAATAATAACCAAACACACCAATAAGCAAACAAACCCAAAAGAAGAGGGGAAGAAGTCCGATGCTACAGCCATATTCATCTACATTATACCACCCAAACCAAACAAACCATAGTAGAAAACAAACAAACCCTGAAACTATAAAAGAGAAATTATATATAGTATACATGGTTTACGGATGTGCACCATTGGTCGTTGGAAGATCAGACCAGAAAAGAGGTTGGTTATTCCAGTACCCCAATCCAATTCCACTCCCACCATTACTAGCTGCAGTTGACTCCGCAATGGCCACAGAGGAAGAAGACGAAGACATGTTGCTTAGAAACAGCGATGATGATGAGTCGTCATTACAATAGTTAGGTGAAGATGAAGAAGACGATCTGAGCCTCTGGTAGAGTTCTTGGATCCCACTACTGTTTTGGTGGTCGCCGCCGCCATAGACAAAACCTCCATTTTGTGATTGTTGATGGTGATCGAGACTGTTGTTTCTCCAGAAAGAGTTCGTGAGACCTAGCGAGGGATCAAAGTTAGAGGTTGGAGGAACATTATTGTCGAGGAGGCTATTAGAAACCATTATTGGTTCAGTCGCCATGTGGGATCTCATCAAGTTCGCTTCTTTCAAAGAAATATTAGGTATTGGAGGACAAGGGCTAGGGTTAGGGTTATGGTTCTGGTGGCTAGCTCTCAGCAAAGCCATCAGATGAGAATTTTGCGGCGTACCCCACAAAATTGGGCTTGCCGGAAGCTCCTGATGATAATCGAAGCCGCCGCCGCCAAGTCCTGGCCTACTTAATATTCCAAGCTCAGACGCAGCCGTTTTCATCCTGTTACCCGCCACAGCCACACTTGTCTTAGCCGCCGCCATGGAGTTGGATGACGACACCGGGCTGACGACGCTCTTGTTTTTCCGGCAACCGCCTCCGATTGGAACGTTTCTCAGAGCACCTCCTTTGGTCCAGTACCGGCGACATGTCTTGCAGAAGTGGCGAGGCTGTGTGAGATTGTAGTTGTTGTAGTAGCAAAATTTTGTGTTTGATGAATCGCATCTCGGACACCTCAGGTTCTGGTGCTCTGAATTCGACGAGGCAGCAGCAGCAGCAGTAGCACCAGAGGTGGTGGTGGCGGCGCCGGCTGTGGAAGAAGGCAGAGAAGGAGAGGGTAAGGGAGGTGCAAGAACAGAAGCGGCGTTAATGGAGATTTTATTCCTTTCTCCGGTCGATATGAAACCAGAAGAAGAAGCACCCAACAGTTCTTGAATCATCTTTCGGTGGTCTTTATGTCTGCAGATCTACAACAATCCAAAAACCCGAAAAGCAAAAGGGTGAGTCTTTTGGTGTTAGTGGGAGAGAAAAGCAAAAGAGAGAAAGTAGGTTTTCGCTGTGTGCGTGAATGTATATATGCTTGATGATGAGTGGGAGAGCAAGTGTGTAGATATATAAGGGTTACATTATTTATATTATATATGTGATGTCTTAGCTTGTTTTTACAATGTTATTAGTCCACCTTCTTCGTCGTCTCTCAGGTCCCTTGTTGATGCAAAAGAACATAGGTATGTACACACAAATAGAGAAAGAATTGGTCTTAGAGGCTGCTGATGAAGAGATCAATGAATGGATATATGTGAGAGAAAAGTTTCTTCTCTGCACAGCATTTCTTTTGACGCCACTTTTACAACAGTTTTTTAAGTTATTCACATATAATCTTGATGATATGATTAATTTTTAATTACTTCTATAGACTCTCAAATTTAAGATATTAAATTCTCGATGCAATGGTCTATATATATAACAGAATATGGTTGTCTCTCCAGTTAGAAGCTACTTTCAATTAAGGTTTAGGGCTTTATATGGGTGAATAAAAGAAATTTTAAGTATAATTTCTGAATTGTTTATTATTTTGAGGAATTACATTTTGATAAAATTCTTAAAAATTCCATGACTGTTAGCTAAATTGAATTTCCGCGGTTTTACCTAAAAAGGCTAATGAATTCAGAATTTGTTAGGTTGAGGCGAATATTTGAAGCGGTCAAAATAGGTCAAACATGATCAGATAACCTGTTCATCAACTTGCAAAATTGATGAGTTGAGTTGATATTTTCCTTCAAAATATTTTTTTATCATGATAAAGAAAATCCGGTTCATTTCACTAACACAATTTACACGGTGAGTTTAAATAAATAAGCCATCTTATAACTCTACAACTCAGTAAGGGCTAACCTACTTAACCCATCTTAACTTGTTTTGATGGTTCTATAAATATTCGGGTTATTGAATTAAGTGAGTAATTAATTAAAATTGTTTCAAAATATTATATTTATATTGAAATTTTCTAGAATCCAACACCGAGTACAATATGAATGTTTTTGTCATCCTTCACTCAATGACAGGAATTTACACACCCAGAAAACCCATATAAAGTCAAACCCGCATCCTTATGTTTAAGACTTAAGAAGTTGCTTGGTATCTATTGGGTCAAACAGTTTCAATAGCATGTACGGTAGGACTGATTCAATACAAAACGTTAGTTATAATGAAAAAATTTGTCATTGGTGATGTATGGACAACTTATGTTGTACTGGCTCATGTCATAAGTATAAGGCTTGGTTGACTTTTTTTGGAGATACTAAGGAAGCTAATTAAATTACTTTAGAGTATTTTTTTTCTTTCAAACTAATTAGTTTGACTAATAAACTAATATATAATCTACTAATACACACCATATGAAACGATTAAGTAACTTATTTAGCTTCCTTAATCTCTCCAAAAAAAGTCAACTAGGTCTAATAATTATGACCGAAGGTAGTAACATATATTAATTGTTATACTAAAAGTGGTCCCGTGAGACTTAGACTAACGGTGATTGAGAATTTAATGAAAGGCGTTAGTCCTTCATAACGTCGAGAACCTCATTAGAAGAGATGCATATTTTTAATACACGATAAGATTGCCTTTAATAGGATGATGTATGCATGCACCTAGGAATAAAAACAAGAAGTAATTATGTGAGTTTATTTATGTGATGAACTATTTTTTTTCCTTTCTCAAAATCCATTATTACGGTGATGATTCAAATAGAAGGCAGAAGTGTTAATGCAGTGATTATTGACAAAACAGATGCATATACTCATATTCTATCAAACGTGCGGGCTTTGGAGAGAGTCAATGATGATGAATCAATATAAGGGAAAGAAATAGTGTTACCATGTCCCACATATAGTAGTAATGAATAAAACCTCATCATTATTTTCTAGGCATCCAAACAGTCTGAAAAACATCAATTATTGATTATCTTTTCTAGTATGCGCTTCTCTTCTGTGGCTAATAATCATTTCCTTCTTCGCTAATTGTTGTGGATAAGTGCATGCGTAATTTGATTAAATGATAATCTTGTAATTAATGGAGTTTTGTGAGAGAATGATTGTTAATTAACGTTTGGTTTTGTTGTGGTGGGAGATTTTTTTCTTTTTTGGTTAGTGAAAATGCTGTGTGCTGTTGAGAAATCATGATTAAGAAGTAAGGAGAGGTTCTAATCACTTGAAAGTACGTGTAAAGCTGATTGAATGTCCCTACTCTCATTCCTGGTTATTTAAGCCTAATTGGACTACCTCATCATCAATATCCTCTCACCCATGAGAGGTTGCAAATCATCATAAATTTATTAACCATTTAATTATTTCATTTTTCATCTGTTAGCGGTTAATTTTCTCTCATCATCTGATTTTTCTTTTGACTTCATAATTTGGCAAAACTGTAACTTCATACCCCAGTGTCTCTATTAGAGGAAATTATGCCTTCCTTTCTTTCTTTTCCTCCTCCTCCTTTTGTAATTACCATGCATGGTTTATGATTTATAAATAATATAATTTACCATTTGTAATCCAATATATATATATATATATTTTGATGAAGGTAATGAAATCAAACATGATTTTAAATGTTTGCAAAGTAAAATAATTAAACACACACCGACCAAGCTCTTGGGGAGATTGTTGGGATGGTTGGTGCAGTCTTGAGAATGATTCCAATAAGGAGACGCCAATTACTGTGCGTGCTACTGTTTTTGGTCACGCTACCTAAGTACCTAACAAGATCTATCTAAACAAGATTTAATTCCACTCGTCTATAAATCATCTACATCTACTTACAGGCTGTTATAATAAAATTTTATATAAAAAAAAACATTATTCATAAATTATACAAATAAAAAATCTTATTTCATATTTCGTAGAAACATAGTGCCTCTTTGTTTTTGTTTTCTGTTTTTCTTAAACAATTTTTTAAAATTGTTTTTAAAAACAAGTTTAAAAAATAAAAACAAAAAACAAAAAAATCTGTTTGAATAGTTGCTTTTAAAAAAAAAATTAAAGTGACATGACGGCGGCTATCGCCCACGGTGACATGGCGGTGGTTTGCACCCGACGAAGAACCTCTCTATTTTGCCTTGATTTAGATAAAACGGCATCGTTTAGTTAAAAAAAAAAAAAAAAAAAAAAAAAAACAGCAACGCCTTTTTTTTCACTCACATGCGAAACCTGCGTTTACGAATTTGTTTCCTCCACCAACGCCGGAAATCCTTCATTTTGCCACCAAAGAACTAGTAGGTTGATCGCAGATTGCAGGTGTGTGTTGGAAGAGATCCTTAGGCAGTTCTTATTTCAGTGCATCTCTGCATTTATCCCTTCTGAGTTTGTTACTGGTTGCATGTTAGGATCGTTTGACTTAAAGAATAATAGAAAAGAAGGAATCGTTCAAGTCACGTTGCGGTACCGCTGGCAATTTTTGCAAACCAAACAAATTCGAATGCCTTTAATTTCCTCTCTTTATATATCTGGGTGATGGTTTTGAACTCAGATTTCAAAACCAATAAGCCAAAATCTGTGGAGGATGCCGATGCTCTCGATGATGAACTTCTATGGAGCGGGAAAACGAAAGAGGTGAGTGGTGAGGGCTGAATCAGAGTCTATTCTCTCCATGCGCATGTTGTTTATTAACGGCCGAGATCATGCTTTTAAATTTAATGGCCGAGATTTTATTTTAATCCAAAACGGTGCCGTTTCATCTAAATGGAGGGGAAATGGAGAAGTTTCGCGGTGCAGATTAATCTCTTACTTGAAACTTTGGAATAGTATAATCTCTTACTTGGGAAGCAGTGCAATTTTCTCTAAGTTTTACTACCAATATCTAAAATATAGGATATATTTTATAGTGTAATTTATACTACAAATCATATCATATATTTAAGGTTGGAGAAGTATTAGCTTTTGTTTTTAAAAATGAAAAAGCTAGTTACATGATTTAGGAAAAACTGAGATTGATGGGCAGTGAGCAGAAATGGGTACTGAAGTGTCCTTAAAGGGATGACTACCGAAGGTTATTGAAATTTCTTCAGAAGTCTGAACTGAGATATGACTTCTCAATTATATTGCCCGCACAGAAGTTTGGAATTACTAGCTAGCAGAAATTGTACAACAGTTCATAGATTCGATGAAAAGCAAGACTACTTCCCTCTTGATTAATTAATTGGTGATCAAAAGGGGGTTTTCTCACCAAACTCTGTCTTCATCAATTATGCGAAAGTAATTACTGTTCTAACTAATCACAAGAACAAAAGACAAATTCAACATATAAACTTCTTTACTCAACCTGTCAACTTTTCTCTCTCATGAATACTAAGGTGACACGTAGTGTGAACACATGTATTATATTAAACGACCCAAGGATAAGTACATTTCGTGGGAAACACAAATAAACAATATACGAAGAAAATATGTGACATGAGTTTTGTCAATAATCAAATTTAGAAATCAAACAACTACTTCGACAATTATTAAATATGTAAAGAAGCTGCTTTGCGTAAACATGTGGTCAGTCTTGTATGCTTTTTTTACCACTTCAAAATCTGTGTATACATAGAAAAAGATGTTGCTTTGTTTTTGTAGAGAAGTCAGTATCATATTAAAGTTTTGTAGAGAAGTCAGTAGAACGAAAGCGATCTAAAGAGATCTCACATGCAAGAGAGTGGGGTCTCTATGTCTCAGATTCCCAGAACCATTTGTCAATCAAATCTTGATTGATAAGGTCTCGATAAATTAATCTAACCACGGCAAATTGCAACAAACACAGCATTATATATGTATTCTTCTAATTAACCCTATTTTTTAAAATTTTAACTTCTGTTGGTTGCTTCATGGAATTAATGGATCCCTCTGTTCTAACAACCTATATGGTGGGCCTCACTTTTGTTCAAACGAAAACATTCCAAGCTTATCTCTAAACCTGTTTTAACCCTATATATAATATATAAATATGAACATCATGTTCACTCTTTCACACTAAGTTGAATTCTAATATTTGGACAAAAGACAAGATTCATGTTTCACACGCAAACGTGTTGGAGGAACCAATAAAATAACAATCTCGAAGGATTTTGTTTGAGTGGTCAAGTAACAACGTTTGAATTTAGTGAATAAACAATGATCGATCCTTATAAACTTTTGACTCCTACTATATATATTCTGCAAAAGACATTTGTGACTTCAGAAAATTACACGAAAAGAAAGAAAGGAGCTCTCGCGCGTGTTGAGAAACCCAATGAGGGGGGGAAAAACCAGTAGTGTGTTGGTGTGGCCTAAGAAAAGGAAACATGAAAGGTAATGGAACAGAGAAACGAAGCGTCCATAGGTATATGTGAGCAGAAATGGAGACTAAATGTTGACTACACACCTTCATTCATTTGCTTTCTTCTTAGGGAACGACGTATAACTCGAAAATTATACTACTCTGTACTCTCTATCTATCTCTGTGTGCGTACGTAACAGAGATGTGTCATTCCATTATAATGGAGAAGAGTGAACATAAGTGACGCCTGAAAACGACAACACCAGCCACCAAACTTTACCTTTTTTTTTTCCAAATATATTAATAACAAATAATGTATAAATACCTCTCTCAAATGATTTTTTTTTTACTTATTTTTAAATTCTATTTAAATGTTTATGAGAGTTTTATTGGTACGTAAATAATTTACCGATGCTGCTATAACTAGTTTTATTTACTCCCTCTTATTTTTACTATAAGACATATTTGAGAAGTTGATTTTAGTTTTAAATATAAGATATATTTCATTTTTGTCAATCCTTTTTAAATTTATCCCTATTGATGCTTTATTGATAATAATTAAGGAAGAGAAAGAATGTGAAAATTAAGGAAGATTACTAGGATATTTTAGAAAATACATGTCATATTAACTAAGTCAACAAACCTTCTTAATTTAACCAAATTAGATAAATTTATCTTATATTAAAGATTAAAAAAAAAGAAAAAAAAGCATTATGAATCTGGTCTTTGCAATTGACTCGTGTTTGAATGGGGCTCCCTTTAATTTTTCAGATTTAAAAAGAAAGAAAACGACGACAGAAGTGGGGAATACGACAAAAATCGTGAGGGACATGTTGGGCAACGCGGGCAGTGCGGGCATCCATATTATTAAGGGAATATCATTTTGAGGGAAAAGAGTAAAAATCCTAAAAAATGCCCTCAAAATCTGACAATAAGGTATTTTCTGGGATTTTTAAAATCTTACGCAGTTATTAACTTACTGATATAGTTGTTAACGAAGTCGATATAATTGTTAATAATAGGGAAAATTTTAGTTGTTAGAAAATTGTTGTTAATGAGGTTGATATAGTTGTTAACTAACAACTATATCAGCCCAATTAACAACTCGCGTAAGATTCTGAAAATCTCAAAAAATGACCTAAGACCTTTTCTGGGATTGTCAGATTTTGAGGGGTCTTTTTTTGAGATTTTTACTCTAAAAAGACCCTCAAAATGATTTTCCCTATTATTAACATTACAGTCGCCGTCAATGGTTCAGGGTGTGATGTGAGCCCCACCACTGTTTACCGGTCCCTGGCTTTACTAAATAGTGAATACAAAGTCATTTTTTTTTTTTCATTTTACTTTTTATGTTTTGAAAATAATATATATTTTTGGCTACTATTTGTTCAATATTCTGTTGAATTTCACTGACATAATCGTGCATTTTTTGTTGTTTACCGTATGAAGTTTAAGAGATGAATTGTGCTGGTTAGTTATACTTGTCAATGGTACAACTGATTTGAAATTTGTTTGTATATAGTACTACTATTGTATTGGCATATTTAGGATTAGTAAAGTAAAAATGCGTTTCTTTGACATTTTAATTAAATATTATTTACACTAAAAGATAAACCAGTAACAGGGATTAAACTAAAAATATATAAACTTTAAGTCCTTAGTCTTAAAAAGAAAACAAATCACAAAGTAATTGAGACTACTAAATTTAAAATATAATTTATTAAATTAATACAATGCATACATTGTACTCCTTCCTATTCTTAATATAGACATATTTTTTTGGAGTTAATTTTGATCATAAATATAAGATTTAGTTTTTATATTTATTAATATTTTTTTAATTTAACTATATTGAATCTCCTTCAACAATAATTAATAAAGGATGACAGTATGGAGTTAAAAAACAACAACCAGAATGTTTTTAAAAAATACATATTATATAACTCAACTTAATTAATTTTTTTTAATATAATCAAATTAAATAAATATACTAATAAAAAAAATATTAATTTGGTGCAGTACTATTGGATTGTGAAGAGACGAAGGCAGTAGAGAGATGTTAAAGGACATAAATGTACAGTAAAATGAATGCATGGGATGTGAGAGATAAGATGATAATAAAGCTTCATTCTCACGCGGGCCCCAGTGCCCTACCCAATGTCTTCTCCTTATCCAGCACTAGACAGCTTTTTTTCGAGGGCTCACCCCTCGTCCTTTTCCTCTTTTTGTTACTTCTTTTTTCTATATTAATTAATTAACACAACTCTACATATTTAGTACACACACAACTCCATATGGCTTTTCAGGCAAATTCCAATATTATATATATATCAAAGATCTCTCTGTCTTCTTCAGTGGATCCTTTAATTTGAACCCCAAGTTAGATTTCATTGTGAAGCGTGGAAGCTAGCTATATATAAGATAATTAAAGAGCTAGCATCAGAGAAACACGTATGAAGATAAATATATTGCAAATGTGTTTGTAAAAGGAACAATGGAGGGTTTGTTTAATGGGAAACTACTCTAAGATCTCACAGAATGTAATTACAAAAAAGCTCACAATATGTAGGTATAGTATGTAATATTGTGCTTGTTTGAAGCTGCATATATATCATAAACATATTTAAACAAATAAAGACAAATTAAAACTTCTTTCACACACGATAAAATAAGGTGAGAAAAATAATTTGAATACTCCAATTGTCATTCCAAAATCCAAACAAGCCCGATTAATTCAAGTGGATTATGCTGTTAATTTATTATCTAGAATTTTTAGTGATTATATTTTTTGGTCGGGATCGGAATCTTGTACTGATTTTTCTCTTGTTTAATTGATCTGTATATATATCTTTATCTCTTGCCATAATGGATGGTCCCCTCCTTAAAAGCATGAAACTACATGTAGAATGTAGAGGTAGGTCATCCACATTCCACAATGACACTGATTGAGAGCCCCAACGAAAGCAACCACAGTGGTCATCAACCCTGACAAAAGCTATGGTGGACAAGATTCTTTGTGTGTGTAGAGAGACTCAGAGAGAGAGAGATAGAGACAGACAGATCACACACACAGACACATATCATGTGTCTTTGCATATGAGTGGATTCCAATCGGAGTTAACTGAGACCCATATGTCTGACAGCCAAATTACAAATTCACAAAAAACCATGAAGACCCATGGTGACTGTTAACAAAATTTTGTGTTTCCAAGGTTCGCTAGATATATATGTGCAACTTTGATTCTCCTTGGGAGTTTCATGTTTTACTCACCAGCTAGCCTTTATTTACTGCTACTTCTACTCATATAATTATAATAATTAACTAAACATCAGTTCAATATTCCCATGTGAAGATTATACAACATTGAGGATCCCCAAAAGAAGAGATGATATCTAACTGACATTATTTTTATCAGTTTATTTGAAATCTGTGAGCATGAGTGTGATTTCCATCTTTCACTGATATGCTGCAGGTCACACACACACACACACACATTACTATTACACAGGGATACTTCAAACCCTATCTTCTAGCTATAATTAGTTTTATTTATTTGCTTTGGTGAGACTTTCAAAAGCAGATCGGTGAAGATGATTGATATGAGTATATAATTACAGGAAAAGAAAACTTGTGATTTTGATTGTTACAACCTTAGTCTAAAGGTAGAGTAGGGGTTTAAATAATACAGCTAAAACGTTAATTCATCACTATCCCATATCCCACTATCGTTTTCTGCAATTATCAAAGTCGTCGTAGGAGCCTAAAGAAACTTGAAATGTATGGCAAAGTATCTCTGAGTGGAATACAATGCGAGTGATACATACCTACCTACAATCATACTGCGAAATGAATCCTTATATAGCATATTAAAATATATCACTGACTCCAACTTCATTTTCATTCCTTTTCTTAAGTATATAATAACATCATAAGACCAATGATCTTGTGGCATTTAACTAATCATGATTATTAAAGAGAACCATCCCCGTCAAAATGTCATCAGTACTCTACTAACACTAGTTTGGGTTCACACACACACAATCTTTCTTTCTTCGTTTTTTTTTTTTTTTTGAATAAGTAAGACAAAGTTATAATTTCTTGGGTTGTTTTATGTCCAGGCTACAAAACACAAAAAGAGTGATACAAAATCAACCAATCTCAGCCTAAGTTAACTAACATTTAATCTGAACAAATAGCTATAGCTGCTGGAAATTGTAATAAACTCAGTTCATTATTCGCCTCCTATACCTTTTCGGCAAAAAAACAGCACATTTTGGTGCTTTTATTGTTTGAATGAATTATTTCTATATCCCAGTTAGAGAAAATTAGCGATCTAATTTTAGAAATCTCTTGAATCAATGAGTAATACGGTCCATATTCTGATATCAATAGACGGATAGTCTCTATAGAATTTGAGTGCAATACAATCTCAGGGTTAATTATTATATTTTCATCTCCTGTCGCTTTCTTAATTTGCCCCAACAAGTCCACAACGGAATAATACGTGTTAGGTAGTTATGATTAACCATAATCATGGAACACTAAATTTTAGAAGCCTTGTCCCACAAGGTCGTTTTTATTTCAAACACATAACGAAATTTGAATTTAATTAATCCCACCCAACCTTCTTGAATTTGATTGTTTTAAGAAGACAAATACTATTTCAATTAAAAGTAAATGCGTTTTAGTGTGATTCAAGGTAATAACGGTGGACAATGATTCTGAGAATATATATATATGTGTGTGTGTGTGTTTATATGTATACATATTTGTCCTATTATGTTGATGTGGTTCTCTTGCAGGGTGAGTTAAAAAGAATGAGACAAGACTGGGATCATTTTCGCCAGTCTCGGAAAACAGAAGAACTGAAAGGCCATGCTAGCTTCTTTTCTTGTCACCTTGTGATAAATTTTCACCATTGGGTCTATATGTGATTTCCCATTTTTTATGTCTCTTTTTTTTTTGGTATAATTTTTAATGTCTCTTTCTGAAAATTCAAAATTGTCAGCACCTAAACTAATCATCGAGTAAACTGGTGAATGATTCCCAGTGAACGGTTATTTTTTTGGGTACATGTGAACGTTTGGTTATGGCCCAAGACTTAAAAGTTTAGGGATGTTATGGGCTTAGGGCTCTGTAGTTAAAACGCACATCCTTAATTTTTTTGAAGAATTTTTAATACTTCTTCAGCTTGGGTTAGGCCCAACAATTCCACTCTTCCCACTCTTGTTTAAAGTAAAATGTGAGACCAACATGTGGCGCTGGATTCCCTTAAAATGCCAGGATTCGAACAAGTAAAAAACCACTCGTAATCTGCCTTGAATGAAGATACCATTGTTGGGAGGGTCGTTCTTGCCACTGCAAAACCCGGAGTAGTTGCACACTTGCCACCATTTTTTGTATAAAAAAAAAAGAGTAAAATGTGAGTTGTACCAAAAAATAAAATAAAATAAAATGTGAGTACATCTACGCAAAAAAAAAAAAAAAAAAAAAAACTTGTTATTCAATTTAGTAACGTGTATTTTCCCTTTTTCTTTGTCCACATGATGACAATAGGTTAAAGATTTTATATCAATGTGAACCAAAAGTATGTTTTTTTTGGTTAAATATAAAACAAACTTTATAACAAGTTGTAATATAGAAAACCAAATAAGTTTCATGTTAAGTACCATTAGGCAAGTTAGACTTTGCAAAATAAAATCAAGCTAGGGGAGAAAATGTCAAAATAAGACTCCAGTAAGGGTAAATAAATTAGAAAATAAAATCAATTTTTTATGTAATTATCTCGGGAAAATAAAAATAAATTTAGCTGCAGGGAGGTAAATAAATTTAGAAAATGAAAAAAAAAAACATTTTTTTTTTGCCCAAAAGTCAAGAAGAGCTAATATTAAGGTTTGGATTCTCTCATTTTCCTCTTTATCTTTTTCTCTCTCAAAATATTATATCTATCATCACATTTAAAAAATAGATGGTTCAAATTGAATATTTTATAAAATTCTTATTTTAATTATAAATAAATTTAAATTGTTAAAATCTAGACAAAAACCCAATTAAATCCAGCTAAAATATTCAAATCCAGATTTAGTCTTATATACTTTTAAAAAAATTCTTAATCAGGCCAAGAGACCTACTTAAAAATTTCTAAATATCGTTAAAAAGACCATAATGCCCAATTGAAAAGAAAATAGGAGGCAAAATGCCCCATTTCCCATAAGCAACAATTTAATTCTTCAATTACTCCCTCCGGTCCTAATTATAGGACAACATTTAGGAGTTTGCTTTGGTCCTAATTATAAGACAACATTCTAATTTTTGTTAATATCTTCCTAAAATACCCGTATTCATATGAATGAGGGATTATGTGAAATCAATAAGGTAATTGAAATACCAAATTTATATAAGGACATTTTAAGAAAATGAGTAAATTTAACTAATTTAACTTCTATCCTTAATCCTTCCAAAATCGGTTAAATATGTCCTATAATTAGGATCGGAGGGAGTATTATAAATATCTGCATATTATATGCATCTTTATCTTTATTCCAATCAATGGAAGCATTTAAAGACCAGAACAAATCGGGGGGAAAAAATCAATTTGCCCTCCTATAGGCCACAACTTCATCATTGATATTTAGTTATTTGCAAATTCAATAATTGAATTGAAGGATGCTCCCAGCTGATTACTCTGGTAAGCACAGTTCCGAAAAGCTCACATCTTTTCTCGCAACTTTAACCAACACTTGAAGAAACCATCAAATCAGGAAAACGATAAACAAAACAAAAACAACCTTTTATTAATTGTTCAGGTTTCGAGGAAAACACAATGGCTTTGTAAGATGTAGTTTCCCACAATTCTGTTATGCAAGTGACTTGTTATGATTGTATAATTGAAAACTTGTTCAGAACTATGAAAGATAATTTCTTGATTTAATTGGTTCTTGTCTAATAGATACAGTTGCTTTAATTCACAGAGTAATAAACAACCTTGTCAATCGAATAACCACTGGAAAGTTGAGTTGATTATGGTTTAATCCCAAAAGAGAGTTTTCAAAACACTTGGCTCAAAAAATTTCCATATTTTCTTGGATAATTTAACAACGACGAAGGGAAACTAAGGAGGTTGTTGTTAAAAGAAAAGGATGTGTGAGAATAGAGATTTTGATCGAGGAAGATTGAAAGGGGTTAGTAAATAATTAAGGGTAAAATAGTCATTTAAAAACATCTAGAATTCCCTTAGCTTAATTACGGATTTGTTAAAAATATAGGCCCAAATCAGAATTTTAATATTTCAGCTGGATTAATTAGTCTTTCACCCCTCGTCCTTGGGTTCAATTGGCGAAAGGGTCGGACTTTCTCACCTAAATGGAGGGGGTTCGATCCTGGAGTTGGTCAAGGCGCTGGGGGAGGCATCTTAGGAGTCTATGAAGCAGTGGAAACGCTGTTAAGAGGTGGAGGCATGTGTACTCTTTAACCTAGTATACTCTGCGGACTGGGCTCTAAGCGCCCTGCCCTTGGACTGGGGTGAGCCCAACCTCTTTCCTAAATTTTTTTTATCAAAAAAAAAGGGAAAATCCTTTTGAGGGCCCTTTTTGGTGTAAAAATCCTAAAAAAGGCCCTCAAACTCTGACAATACCTGAAAAGGCCTAAGGATCAGATAAGAGAGGGTGAGAGACAGAGAGAAGTAGAGAAAGCAATAATTTAAAGTTTAGAACATAAGAACAGAAGAGTAAACGTGCTAAAGAGAAAGAAAGAAATGAAAAGATCGGTAGTAAACTACGCTGATCTAGTTCATAAGTTCACAAAAGAAGAGAGTAATGGATGCAGATGCAGGAAGACATAAAGAAGAAAACGTTTATTGAAATGTAAACACACTTACATGGAAGGGAAAGGCAGAAGAAAGCTTAAAGAGAGAAGGGGAAAGGTTGTAGAGAGAAGGCAGAGGGAAGCTAGAGAGAGAAGAGAGTAGTGGTTCCGAACCTCCTTGAAAATGATCGAATGTCTCATTTATATAGATTGGTTCGAGTCATCGTTTGTATAGTTCCTAAGGTTAATGGTAACCCGAACTCGCGGTTTTGCTACTGATTCCGGTTGGTGACCGTCTTGTTTCTTTATACGTAATCAACTACAAAAAATCGTAATTAACTACAAAGAAATACTCTACATATTACAATGAATTATCATAATACAAAGAGATTTATAATTCTACAACTTTATACATGGAAACGAATGTGTTTATTGTCTCCGTCAAAAGTTGCAAAAGTTCGATCTTCTTCCAAATTGACAATGAATTCATCTTCGTCTTCATCATCATTGGACTCGACGGTGTTGATGGTCCAGCTTTATCTTCTTGGAGTTGTTTAAGAAGAAGAGTAAGTTCTTTGGATACAATCTTGTTTATCTTTTGCGCGGAAGAAGGGTATCTTGAACAAAGATTCTTTTGATTCAAGAATCTGCTCGTTCAAAGGGCACAAAGATACTTTGGGTTTTCTTCGAACCATTTATCAACCGCTTTGCGATCGAAGAGTCGTTTTATAATTTCCCCACCAACGAACAAAGATTTGTCTTTGTAAAATTGGTAAATTTGGTATGTTTTTGTTTATATGAGAAAATCAGTATTGCCGGGAAAAAATCCAAGATACGAGACAGTTTTGAAAAATAATGAAGATCTATGGGAAAAGGATCTCCATTATTCTCGAATTTATGTTGAAAAAGAATTAATGCCTTTTGAAGCCGTGGCGGAAGAATTTCGAGATATTGGTCCAAAAATTCGCCACCATTTCAAAAACCATTGGGGAAAGATATACTCGGTTTTATTTTTGAAATAAATAAACCAAGTATGTTTGAAAATTTTATTTTGATCCCAAAAGACATTATACCAGCAAGATAATAATCCCGGTATGTATATCCTTCCGGATCGAAAACTCTTTTAGAAAAAGGTTTCCATTTATTGAGATTCTTACCCCACTTGTAGGTGTAAGAACTTTTAAAATTTGTAAAGTTGAATGAGTTATAAATTGTTGTTCTTGATCCTTAGGTTTAGAGATATGTCTCGTCAACTTTATGGATCCGAATCAACTAAAATTAACTCATAAAACTCTTGTGTTTTTTGTAAACTAGTAGGCACAAAATGAAATCCGAAGGGAAAACATTTAATGCTACTTGGTTTGGAGTTTCAAAGATAAACTCAGGTTCAATCTGTAAGATATCCAATACAACATTTTGTTTTTCGATGTATGGAGTATCTATAGTATTAACAGTTGGAAGAACTGCTAATGGGCGTGATACCTGAGGTGGCTTTTTCTGGGCTAGTTGGAGAGCAAATTCTTTATTTGCTGAATCATACTCTCCTTTTGTAATTGCCTGGGAAGAAGAGGCAATTAAAGATAAAGCCAATTTATCATATTCTAAAGCCTGGATTTTTGGATCCTTTTTTGTCAATACTTCATTCCAATTTTGAGAAGGAAGTTTTTTGACGTAGGAATCAATGGTTTTTGGTTCAGCTTTAAAGATTTTTTAGAAATTAGTCCCTGGGATTGAGACGATTTATTGGAGTAGATGACTCCGGTTTTGGGGTAGATGACCCGATCTTGTTTGTGAACGAGTCCGACGCATTCCCCGTGTTTGCGGGATGGGTTGACTCATTGATGAAGATGCTTCCGAGAAGCCGTTTTTGTTGTTGAAGCGGTTGTTTTATAATTTTGGCCAAATCGCCGGAAAGGGGGCCTTGAGCATCTTGGAAAATGCTTTGTTTATCATCCTCATCATGGGAGAGGATAGATTTATTCTTTTGATCATCTCCTGGTTTCTTTTTTCTCGTCATGGGCTAAAGGAAGAGAAAATATTTATGGTTAGGTTTCACTCATCTTAGAACTTCCTTGAAGGAATTCTCGGGTAAGGAAATCGGAGGGAATTTGTAGTGCCTTTGATAAATTCAATATCAAAATCAAAAACACTCAAAATTGCTTGCCATCGGGCAAAAATTTGTTTTGATGCAATGTTTTTAACATCTTTTTGTAAAACATCTTTTGCAGATTTGCAATCAATGCGAATTAAAAACCTTTGATTTAACAGATCAGCTTGAAATTTTGAAACACATAAAACAATGGCCAAAATTTCTTTTTTGATCGTAGAATAATTTTTCCGAAAGGGATTCCGGTGTTTGGATGTAAAAGAGATAATTTGCTCTTTATCTCCTACACGTTGTTTAAGAATTCCTCCATAGCCTAATTCGAAGCATCCGTCTGGACAATCTTAAAGGCCATAGGAAGAGGAAGGTTAAGGCATGGAAGTTCCTTAACCTTTTTTTTTGATTTGTTGAACAATCTTTGTATGAACATTCGTCCAAGGAGATGGATTGTTCTTAAGACGTTCATGGAGTGGTTTAAGAAAGTTGCTAAGTTGAGGAATGAACTCACCACATAATTTAAACAACCCGAAAATCTCTCGCAATTGATTTTTATCAAGGATCTGATCAGAAACTTATCCGTAAATTGAATTGCTCTTTCAATTGGCGTGATAGTCCCTTGATTAATCCAATGTCCAAGAAATCGGACTTTTGTTTGAAATAAACTGATTTTTGGTTTTGAAACAACTAAACCATTTATTTCTCAGCTTCTAATAAATTTATTGACATGTTTAAAATGATCTTCTATTGAATTTGAAAAGACTAGAACATCATCAATATATACAATGATATATTGACTTTGGTGCATGAATATGTCGTTCATAATCTTTTGAAATTCGAAGGGGCATTTTTTAAACCAAAAGGCATAACATTCCATTCATACTTGACCAAATGGGACAAGAAAAGCGCTTTATACCTATCTTTTTCGAAATTTGTATCTCGCCAAAATCCGATTTCATGTCAAATTTAGAAAAGATTTTTGCGAAATGTAAATGTTTTAGTAAGTCTGATTTATTTGGAATTGGATATCGAATCCATTGCAAAGCTTCATTAAGAGGTTTATAATTTATGACTAAGCGAGGTGTTCCTCGTTCAATCTCAGCATTTTTGTTAACGTAGAAAGCCGCACAAGACCAAGGGCTTTGGCTTTTGCGTATCAAACGTTTGTCAAGAAGATCTTGAATTTCTTTTTTGCAAGTTTCAAGAATTTCTTGATTCATTTGAATAGCGGGCTTTTGTGGGAATATGTTTTTCGAAAAAGTTTGGTTCGTAAGGAAGATCTACCATGTGTTGCTTTCGATTCCGAGAAAGCATTAGGTAAATCTGCACAAACGGTTTTGTGGATTTTATCCGGACAAGAATGGATTTGTTTCGGATAAAAGGTTGTTGAAGTTGATGCTCAATGCGTTTAAAGGAAACTTCTTCTTTAAGAAAATTGATCTGATTTTGTTTCATGAAAACAAGATTCAATTCTCTAACTCTTGGTTTTTCGAGAAAAGGAAAAAATATCTTTTGTCCAAAACCTAAATGTTTGGTTGTAATCCCCTCGAAAAGAGTTTTGTATGGCGTTATCATTGTAGCAAATGGTGCTCCAAGGATAATATTAGATGCCATAGTTTTCATAAGAATAAAAGGGGTTTTTACCTTCCAATTTCCATTTTGGACAATTGCTTTTGACACTTTATACGAACGGGACGAAGATCTTTGAAACACCTACAAATCGTTCAGCTTGTTTTTTCAAAATATTTTGTAGGAACCAGGCCTTCTAAAATACAATTGACCATGGATCCCGTGTCAAATAAAGTGGTTGATCAAGAATATAATCACCGATTATAATCTTGACGTTTATATAAAATTTTTGTACAAAACATTGAGATACCTCATTTAGAAAGGGTGTTTCTAAAATCGGATTCTCAAGAGAATTTTCATCTTGATCTTCATTGTTTAAAACCTGATCATTATTCTCATCAGACGGATTTTGAGAAGAAGATAAGATTTGATGGATTTGGAGTATGGCATCCTCATGAATTTTGTGAGCGGATTGAAGTTGTTGAACTTCAGATTTGAGTGTATTAATCTCAGCCTGAAGATCATTTATAGTAACAGGTTTTACAGAACGTTTAAATCTTTCCATGGTTTTGGTAAGATCGTAATGGTTCTGTGGAATATTTATTTTGGAAGGAGTAGAAGAAGATGGTTGGGAGGATTGTGATAAAATATCTTTCAACTTTGAAAAATACTCACCTTTATCACAATCTGGAAGTTTGTTGATGACATCAAGGAGTAGATCTTGCTCCCTGGTGATCATATTTATTTGAGCAATATTATCGAGTCGAGGATGAATAGTATTCATCATCTTGTACTTGATTAATATCCTCGAATTTGAGCCGGTTTCTTCTTCGAATCGAGAGAAGTATCAAGAAGAAGATTGTTTATTTGGTTTCGAAGAGATTCTTCGAGTTGGTCAATGTTGTTTATTTTGTTGGAGATTCTGCAAGATTTAGCATAATGACCAATTTTACCACATTTAAAACAAGACTGATCTTTCAAAGGTTTTTTGAAAGATTTATTAGGTTTGGATTTAGATTTAAAATTTGACGAAAGCCTTTTCTTGGTTTTTTATGAAAAGTCTCGAGAATAATCCTTAAAATAAGGACGTTTTGAAAAAGAAGATGATTTATAAGGTTTAAAAGTTTTTTGAAAATGAGAAGATTTGTGAGTCTTTGGCCTTGGTTTAGAACAAGAAGGTAGACCAAATTGTTCACAAAAAGTACCTAATTCTTTTCTCGTTTATACTCTTTTCTTTGGCAAGTTGATGTTTGATTCCATCATCTTGACATATTTTTAAAGCGATTTTACGAACATGGGAAATCAATTCACCATATGTCAATATATCATAAGGGATTGTGCCGTTATGTAAGGTTCTAAGTTTATCTCTAACTTTATCACCAAAAGATTTTGGTAATCCAAATAGAAATTTTTCTTTCCAAAAACCTTGGTTGGCATCATCTCTTGTCAATATCCGAGTCATGAAGGTATCTTTATACCATCTAAATTCGGATAATGTTCGACATTTGATGTTTGATAAAAGGTCGAAGAGCGATCTTTCCAAATCTCTCGGATCGCCAATAAAATGTTTAACTATTGAAAAAATAAGAGTATTAACGTAATCTGGAATTGGTTCTCCATTGTGAGTTATCGGAGTTCCATCGACTCGGTTTTAACGAGATGAAAAAATTTGTTGTTTCTCGAATCAATCGATAAAAATCCCACCAACCTTTTAACTGTCCCGAAAATCCGGAAATTAAAAGATCGTAATATCACGATCTGTGTAATTCTTTGAAATATAGTAAGCGAGCTTACCATTGTCATCTCGTTGAAGAATTTGAAGAATATTAGTCTCACTCGACCATCTATATTCCATTCATAGATGTCATTTGAGTTAAAAGACTTAAAAGTTTGATTATGGCGTTCCTCGTTAGAATATCCAAAGGACTAGCCCTAGGATAGTATAACTTTGAAGAACTTTGAAAAGAGGGATTTTTCCAAGAGGGTTTTTGCCATTGTTGATGGTTTATTTGAAAATTAGATTTTGAATCGATTGAGAATCTTTTTCGAAAGGTTTTTTAAATTCATGATCATTACTGTATTAACAGATGATGAATCATGAGCTGATTTTTGGGGAGTAGAAGGGGTTTCTGGAATAATCTTTCTTCTTAAATCTGTTGTTGGTGTTGAAAGATCATTCTTGTTTCTTAACTGTTGTAATTGTTGGTCAATATACTGAATCATACTAGCATTTGTTTTTGTTTGAAGATCAGATCTAACCTTAGGATCAAATTGAAATGGTTTGAATAAAGGTTGTTTTTGTTTTTCTGAGTTAGGTTGGGAAACAGAAGTTGTTTGTGAGGAAGAAGAAGAAGAAGAAGATGCATTTATGATATGACCTCCAAGAACTTGAAGATACTTGATTTGTATAATTATTTTGTTCTATAATATTGACAATATCCCGAAGCGAGGGATTATCATCGAAGGTGTTTTTGCTTTGAAAGGGGAGGCAATAACAGGATTTCCTTTACTGTCATTGATGTCAAGTTGGAATGATCTAATAGGTGGAAGTTGAGAAGAAATTGTTTGATTATCACAAAGCTTCCAATCCTTTTTGATCATATTAATAGATTTGTGAAATGGATATTCTATTTTTTGTTGGTGAGTGTATTCCTCAAACCACCAAAAAATAAAATATTTATTTCTTGCTTTGTAAGGAAACTGTAGAATTCTTCTTGGATCTCGTCATGCGACTTTCCTTTGAAGTTTTCTAAGAACCAGTTTCTTTTCAAAGTGTTATGTTCTGAATAGAATTCCTTTTGCAAACGTTTTTTATCAATTTGAAATTCTTGTAGAAGAACTCCAATTGATTGAGGTTCACCTAATTCAGAATAATTTGCAGGTATTTCTGAATTTTGGTCATCCTCTCTTTGATAGTTTGCATGAGGAATTGTACCAGAATTATCTATTCCTTGCATCTCGACATTAGGCTTATCCTCATCTTGCCTAGGAGGTGCAGTTGGTTGAGGATGTGTTATAGGTTGTGGAGGAGGAGGTAAATGAATAACTGCAGGGGGAGGAGAAGCAGGATATTCAAATAACCTTCTGGAAGAGTTTGGAGATCTACAACTTTCATATCTTGAAGAAGTAGATCCGTAAGAAGAATTTGTTCTACTAGATCTGTCAAAAGAAAGAAGGACAGTTCCGGTAGGTGTTTGTGTAATTTTGATAATATTGCTCAAATAAATATGATCACCAGGGAGCAAGATCTACTCCTTGATGTCATCAACAAACTTCCAGATTGTGATAAAGGTGAGTATTTTTCAAAGTTGAAAGATATTTTATCACAATCCTCCCAACCACCTTCTTCTACTCCTTCCAAAATAAATATTCCACGTAACCATTACGATCTTACCAAAACCATGGAAAGATTTAAACGTTCGAAACCCGTTACTATAAATGATCTTCAAAAGAGATTAATACACTCAAATCAAGTTCAACAACTTCAATCCGCTCACAAAATTCATGAGGATGCCATACTCCAAATCCATCAAATCTTATCTTCTTCTCAAAATCCGTCGATGAGAATAATGATCGGTTTTAAACAATGAAGATCAAGATGAAAATTCTCTTGAGAATCCGATTTTAGAAACACCCTTTCTAAATGAGGTATCTCAATGTTTTGTACAAAAATTTTATATAAACGCGTCAAGATTATAATCGGTGATTATATTCTTGATCAACCAGCTTTATTTGACACAGGATCCATGGTCAATTGTATTTTAGAAGGCCTGGTTCCTACAAAATATTTTGAAAAAACAACTGAACGATTTGTAGGTGTTTCAAAGATCTTACTTGTCCCGTTCGGTATAAAGTGTCAAAAGCAATTGTCCAAAATGGAAATTGGAAGGTAAAAACCCCTTTTATTCTTATGAAAACTATGGCATCTAATATTATCCTTGGAGCACCATTTGCTACAATGATAACGCCATACAAAACTCTTTCTGAGGGGATTACAACCAAACATTTAGGTTTTGGACAAAAGATATTTTTTCCTTTTCGAAAAACCAAGAGTTAGAGAATTGAATCTTGTTTTCATGAAACAAAATCAGATCAATTTTCTTAAAGAAGAAGTTTCCTTTAAACGCATTGAGCATCAACTTCAACAACCTTTTATCCAAACAAATCCATTCTTGTCTGGATAAAATCCACAAAACCGTTTGTGCAGATTTACCTAATGCTTTCTGGAATCGAAAGCAACACATGGTAGATCTTCCTTACGAACCAAACTTTTCTGAAAAACATATTCCCACAAAAGCCCGCTATTCAAATGAATCAAGAAATTCTTGAAACTTGCAAAAAAGAAATTCAAGATCTTCTTGACAAACGTTTGATACGCAAAAGCCAAAGCCCTTGGTCTTGTGCGGCTTTCTACGTTAACAAAAATGTTTGAGATTGAACGAGGAACACCTCGCTTAGTCATAAATTATAAACCTCTTAATGAAGCTTTGCAATGGATTCGATATCCAATTCCAAATAAATCGAGACTTACTAAAACATTTACATTCTCGCAAAAATCTTTTCTAAATTTGACATGAAATCGGATTTTGGCGATACAAATTTCGAAAAAAGATAGGTATAAAACTCTTTTACTTGTCCCATTTGGTCAGTATGAATGGAATGTTATGCCTTTTGGTTTAAAAAATGCCCCTTCTGAATTTCAAAAGATTATGAACGACATATTCATGCACCAAAGTCAATATATCATTGTATATATTGATGATGTTCTAGTCTTTTCAAATTCAATAGAAGATCATTTTAAACATGTCAATAAATTTATTAGAACTGAGAAATAAATGGTTTAGTTGTTTCAAAACCAAAAATCAGTTTATTTCAAACAAAAGTCCGATTTCTTGGACATTGGATTAATCAAGGGACTATCACGCCAATTGAAAGAGCAATTCAATTTACGGATAAGTTTCCTGATCAGATCCTTGATAAAAATCAATTGCGTAGATTTCTCGGGTTGTTTAAATTATGTGGTGAGTTCATTCCTCAACTTAGCAACTTTCTTAAACCACTCCATGAACGTCTTAAGAACAATCCATCTCCTTGGACGAATGTTCATACAAAGATTGTTCAACAAATCAAAAAACAAAGTTAAGGAACTTCCATGCCTTAACCTTCCTCTTCCTATGGCCTTTAAGATTGTCCAGACGGATGCTTCGAATTAGGCTATGGAGGAATTCTTAAACAACGTGTAGGAGATAAAGAGCAAATTATCTCTTTTACATCCAAACACCGGAATCCCGCTTTCGGAAAAATTATTCTACGATCAAAAAAGAAATTTTGGCCATTGTTTTATGTGTTTCAAAATTTCAAGCCGATCTGTTAAATCAAAGGTTTTTAATTCGCATTGATTGCAAATCTGCAAAAGATGTTTTACAAAAAGATGTTAAAAACATTGCATCAAAACAAATTTTTGCACGATGGCAAGCAATTTTGAGTGTTTTTGATTTTGATATTGAATTTATCAAAGGCACTACAAATTCCCTCCCAGATTTCCTTACCCGAGAATTCCTTCAAGGAAGTTCTAAGATGAGTGAAACCTAACCATAAATATTTTCTCTTCCTTTAGCCCATGACGAGAAAAAAGAAACCAGGAGATGATCAAAAGAATAAATCTATCCTCTCCCATGATGAGGATGATAAACAAAGCATTTTCCAAGATGCTCAAGGCCCCCTTCCGCGATTTGGCCAAAATTATAAAACAACCGCTTCAACAACAAACGACTTCTCGAAGCATCTTCATCAATGAGTCAACCCATCCCGCAAACACAGGAATGCGTCGACTCTCGTTCACAAACAAGATCTGGGTCATCTACCCCAAAACCGGAGTCATCTACTCCAATAAATCGATCTCAATCCCAGGGACTAATTTCTAAAAAATCTTTAAAGCCCGAACCAAAAACCATTGATTCCTACGTCAAAAAACTTCCTTCTCAAAATTGGAATGAAGTATTGACAAAAAAGGATCCAAAAATCCAGGCTTTAGAATATGATAAATTGGCTTTATCTTTAATTGCCTCTTCTTCCCAGGCAATTACAAAAGGAGAGTATGATTCACAAAAATAAAGAATTTGCTCTCCAACTAGCCCGAAAAGCCACCTCGTATCACGCCCATTAGCGCTTCTTCCAACTGTTAATACTATAGATACTCCATACATCGAAAAACAAAATGTTGTATTGGATATCTTACAGATTGAACCTGAGTTTATCTTTGAAACTCCAAACCAAGTAGCATTAAATGTTTTCCCTTCTGGATTTCATTTTGTGCCTACTAGTTTACAAAAAACACAAGAGTTTTATGAGTTAATTTTAGTTGATTCTGGATCCATAAAGTTGACGAGACATATCTCTAAACCTAAGGATCAAGAACAACAATTTATAACTCATTCAACTTTACAAATTTTAAAAGTTCTTACACCTACAAGCTGGGGTAAGAATCTCAATAAATGGAAACCTTTTTCTAAAAGAGTTTTCGATCTGGAAGGATATACATACTGGGATTATTGTACTGCCTGGTATAATGTCTTTTGGGATCAAAATAAAATTTTCAAACATACTTGGTTTATTTATTTCAAAAATAAAACCGAGTATATCTTTCCCCAAGGTTTTTGAAATGGTGGCGAATTTTTGGACCAATATCTCGAAATTCTTCCGCCACGCTTCAAAAGGCATTAATTCCTTTTCAACATAAATTCCAGAATAATGGAGATCCTTTTCCCATAGATCTTCATTATTTTTCAAAACTGTCTCGTATCTTGGATTTTTCCCGGCAATACAGATTTTCTCATATAAACAAAAACATACCAAATTTACCAATTTTACAAAGACAAATCTTTGTTCGTTGGTGGGGAAATTATAAAACGACTCTTCTTTGATCGCAAAGCGGTTGATAAATGGTTCGAAGAAAACCCAAAGTATCTTTGTGCCACTTTGAACAGAGCAGATTCTTGAATCAAAAGAATGATGTTCGGATACCCTTTTCGCCGCAAAAGATAAACAAGATTGTATCCAAGAACTTACTCTTCTTCTTAAACAACTCCAAGAAGATAAAGCCGGACCATCAACACCGTCGAGTCCAATGATGATGAAGACGAAGATGAATTCATTGTCAATTTGGAAGAAGATCGAACTTTTGCAACTTTTGACGGAGACAATAAACACATTCGTTTCCATGTATAAAGTTGTAGAATTATAAATCTCTTTGTATTATGATAATTCATTGTAATATGTAGAGTATTTGTCTTTGTAGTTAATTACAAGATTTCTTTGTAGTTGATTACGTATAAAGAAACAAGACTTGGTCACCAACCGGAATCGAGCAAACCGGCGCTTCAGTTACCATTAACCGGAACTATACAAACAGTGACTCGAACCAATCTATATAAACAGACATTCAGTCTGTTTCAAGGAGGTTCGGAACCACTACTCTCTTCTCTCTCTAGCTTCCCTCTGCCTTCTCTCTACAACCTTTCCCTTCTCTCTTTAAGCTTTCTTCTGTCTTTCCCTTCCATGTAAGTGTGTTTACATTTCAATAAACGTTTTCTTCTTTATGTCTTCCCGATCTGCATCCATTACTCTCTTCTTTTGTGAACTTATGAACTAGATCGTAGCGTAGTTTACTACCGATCTTTTCATTTCTTTCTTTATCTTTAAGACGTTTACTCTTCTCGTCTTATGTTCTAAACTTTAAATTATTGCTTTCTCTACTTCTCTCTGTCTCTCACCCTCTCTTATCTGATCCTTAGGGGAGGTACTGATATAGTTGTTAATGGGGGCTGATTTAGTTGTTAAAAAATTGTTGTTAATGGGGCTGATATAGTTGTTAACTAACAACTATATCACCCAATTAACAACTCCCCCAAGATTCGAAAATATCCGAAAGGTCTTGGCGCTTTTCGGATTGTCGAGTTTTTAGATTTTTTGGATTTTTACACCAAAAAAAGCGCCAAAAGCGATTTTCCAAAAAAAAAAAAAAAAAAGGTTTCTTCCTAAAATCCCATCTACATAATTTTTAACTTTAATACAGTAAAAATTTTAAAAATATTATAATAAAAATTTAATAAAATATTAAATCTGAAATAATCTAAAGTGAAAGTGAAGACCAATTCGGAAAAAAAAAAAAAATCAGGAGAAAAAAGATTTTTGCAGTATCTTCCCCCTAATTTATTTGGCTGGCCTATAATAGGTGGGCGGAGGCACAAATTATTTACTTCTCTCTAGGTTGAAGATAATTGCGTCGATCGAGTTACTTCGTCGATTTCCCATTGTGTTACTTATACTCCTCCTCTTCTGAACGAATTTGCCTGTCATCTTCCCTGAAAAGCTAGGGTTTCACTCTGCTACAATCATGAACTGTGAAGTTTGCCAACTCAAAGAACTGGTAACCTTAAAGAGTTTTCTAAACTTTCCTTCTTAGTTAATTTCTCTATCATATTTAAAAGCTGTTTTCAGTTTTGATCATGTTGGTGTTCTTGATGGACGATTGATGGAAATATCGCATTCGTGCAGGAACTAGAGCAATTTGAGATACGAGAAGTTTTGCGATGTAATTTGACTTGAAATTGCCTTTCCATTGCTACTGTTTTCTGTTCAATTGCTGTTTTTTCATTTTAACTTATCTTGAAAATCTCTGCTTCTCAAATGGTTGCAGGCATACTACACACCATCCTGTTTCATCGGGCCTTGGGTCTTGTCCGTCCAAAAGATGTAGACTTGGAACTATTTGATATTACTTACGTATGTATTTTTAAGTTAATCATCTTCTCATAATTGTTTGAACTTTCTCATGAATCCTTTGTTCTTGTATTTTTCTGATCATGATTTCGCATGGCTGGAAGTCTTTATCGCATTCACCTTTTTAATGACACTGTTCTTCTTTCGCCAGTTTCTAATTGTGCTTGAAGTTGCTTTCTTTACATGTCTCCGTATACTCTGTTATCTTCTGTTAGTTTCCCAGGGGAAGACACAGTTGTTTGAAATATGCTTATTTTGTAAATTTCCCAGTTTTTAATGTGTTAAATTATTGGCACAGGGAAAACAACTTCTTCTTAATATCTTCCTGTATTTAAGGTTTTTGATTTTACCTCTTCCTGCATAGGCGCAATGTGGAGAAGATGAACTTGAAAAGAAGGTAGATGACAAGATTGAGCAATTCATGAGTTGGGTCGAGAAGCATCCAAACAAAAAAAGTCAGGTCAGCTATTTGTTAGTTGCTTTTCTGTACCCTGCCCCATGTTAAAAGTTATTCTGGTATACTGGGAACACTGCAGCTGGTAGAAAAAAAAAATTCTGGTTAGTAATATTCTGGATCTGGTTTCTTTTAGTAGAAGGGCTTTGTGATTATCTTTCTTGGTGTGTTGCTTTTAGGCTTTGCTAGGATTAAACTTGGCTTTAGAGTGGTATTTACCATGTTTCAAGCTGCTCATTTGTTGGCCAATTGCGAAAGTTTGGTAGTATGTTATGTAGAAAGGAGACAACACACTGGATATAACACTGAAATGGATCTGAGTTGAAGTAGAGAAAGCTGACGAACTAGTAGAGTGAGCAAGATGAACACGAGAGAAGAAGAAAGCAAAGGGAAAATTTGAGAAGCTCTGTGAAACTGAGAAAATAAGCAATGACATTACACTCTTCTGTTTATTGACACGTGTATATATAGAAAAGTCATAATACAGCTGGCACCACCAACTCAATAACAAAATTAGTTAGAATATAAACTAATTTAAGTTACAAATGATATAATCTGTTGGGATATTCTATGAGCAGTTATGTTTTGTAATTCAGTTACTTTTCAAAACAAAACGAGTAGGCTTCCGTTAGTGGTTCTATTTTTTGGGGTTTAAAGATACTAGCTGAATGCAAATTATGCAAAGTGCTTAGCACAGTCTTAATGCATCATAGATATTCTCGTTTGCAATACAATCATAGCTTATTGCAATAAGTGCTATCTCCATTGACTGGGCCTTGTTTTTCTTAAAAAATTAATTAACTTATGCTTGTTCTGATAGGCTTCTGAATTTTGATGATGCAGATATGCTTATCTTTCTATGAAGTAAAAAACAAACATGCATCTTGGTTCAGTAATAAGATTGAGCGCTTGTATTGGGAGCAATGGTATATTAATCTGAATGTAACCCAGAATTCAAAGGCTCATTCTAACAAATCTCATCATTCTAAAGTTGCTGATCCAGGAGGTTATTAAATTTATCCTCCTTGTCTTACTCCCACTATGTAGATAATTGCTTCACGCTATCTAATTTGTTTTTCCTTCCCTTATATGTTTTTGGTTTTGCTTATGTTTAGAGGGAGCACTTGAAGATAGAAATAGAAATGCACGAAGTGCAGTGCTTGAATCATCACTTCGAGAAGTTTTATTTCAAATTATTAAATTTGTTGACGAAAAGAAGGACCATGTTCCTCCAATACCTAGTCTTGAGCGTGTCATTACATTCCCCTTTGAAATTACTATACCCAGGTTAGCTATCACTGCTCTGGCTACCCAGATCCTAACTATGTCTTTCAATATTGCTATAATATTTTCATTTGTTTTCTTTACTAGAATAGAATTTTATGATGTTTCGGACTACTTTTATGTGGTGAGGTTGTTTTGAACTGAATTTGGATGTGTTTTTATTTATTGTGTTGTAGATTGATGAGTGGTGTCTTATGTCGTATGATGTTTCCTTCTTATCTTCTTGCATTCTACATAATTAGCTGCCTCCTACCAATTTTTCCTTTCTACTAGTCATATTATGTGGGCAGGAAATAGATAGGTTGAATCTGATTTTTTTTAAAAAAAGTTATATATTTTCAAGTTATCTGAACTCCGAAGTCAAAGAAACAAGATTCAGAGGCATTAGAAACAAAAAAACAAAAATTCAGTATATAAAATTATTATTCCTCTTGTGATTTAAATCTCTTGGGTTTTGATTGGCAGTCCTCTTATGATTCTGGTTGCTTAGTCTGGACAAACTATTAGCTCTAGTTTCTTAGAAAAGAGGTAGAGACATAGTTGAGAACACTAATTACATGCTACTAAAAACTTTCCCAGGAAATGATGTTGTACACAATCAAGTTTTAAGAGACTAAATCAGTTTATAGTTTAAAGAGCACATATATTTAATGAAACAATTAGGCTTGCAATGTTTTCCTTGATTCTGACTAGTTCTGCTAAGCATTCTGTTGGTACTATTTGTTACACTTAAGTTGCTGGCATATCAGAATTTGAGATGTTGTCTAGTTGGGCCTGATGCAAGGTGGCAATTGGCGGTCATTTCTTTTCTTAGCAAACTAGAGGGGATTATGAAAATTGCGAATTCAATTCTGTTTTTTTTTTCTTTTTTTTCTTTTTCCTTTTTTCTTTTTTGGGGGTTTAAATGAAGAAAACTGTTGTTTGACATTATCCAAGGATGTTATTGCCGGTATTTGGTTGCCATCACCACTCAGGAAAATTGGTGCTGATTGGGCTTTTGAATTGTAAATGGAGTTCATAACGTGCTTTGGTTGTACAAAAAAGAAATATATTGGATTCTGCTTTTCTTAAGTGATGGGATGCATGGTAATCTGGCAGAAGGACATTAGTTGAGCCTCTTCTATGCAACCTAGCTCCTTTTAGTGTGATGGTTATATGAACTTTGTACGTCATCATATTTTATTTTTTTCCTGATATTTATATCTTCACTTTTTGATGCTGGATCGTTTTTCCTTTTACCGTTTTCATCTGTCTCGGGTTAGGGAAGGGAACATTGCAACCAATTAGACATTTTTCCTCTCTTGGTAGGGCTAAGTAATAAACATTAGTAATCCTAACGTTGAAGACTTTCTATCTGTATTCTGTTGTCATACTGGTGCTGAGTTTAGAAAACTATTGCATTACTTTTCATTAAATCAACAATCTGGGTGTTGATAGGTCTTTCTAGATTAACTCTTCATGATATCTAGCCTGTTGGTGACCTTCATAAGTCTGTCTCTCACTGGTGTGTAATTTTTAAAATTGTTCATTGCCACTGCTCTGGTAGTCTTGCTCTTGTTTCTTTTCTTGAGTTGCAATTTTCTACCCCTATAATTAGACTGCCGAGTTAATATGATGATGCCATTGAACAGTTCATCAGATTCTGCATTTGGGATGGACATGATAAAGAGGATGCTCCAGACTGGGCATCCAACTATGCTAAGTTGATTCTCAGTTCTGACGGCTCGCATGTCGTTCCGCGGATTCTTATTGTGCATAGTCATGTGCTGGATACGTAGAGATGAAATGAAGCAAGGTTAAACAAGGTTTAATTTACTTGCCCTTGTAAATATTTGCTTTTTATAACCTTTCTTTTCTCTCTTCCCTTTTCTATTTCTTCTATTGGGAGGATGTTTATTCTGCACACTCCTTGTTATCTTGTACATATTTTCAAGGGTTTTTGTGACTTGTCTAGCCAAATTGGGCTATGCTGACCTCAGTTCTGATAGTGCCTGCCTTTTAATTTTAAAAAATAATTAAAATAAACTTAGGCTTGTGCTTGTTGAGAAACACAAAAAAATGTTTCTTTATACATTTTTTCGTTAGCTAGCCAAGATAAAACTCCTCTCACATACTTACCTCGAATGCTGTAAAAATATTTCCAAAAAGTTAAACAAATGGACATATTGTCCCGTCAGTTCCCACTAATCAAAGCATAGCATTTTCCGCAGTCATCCGTGGAGCCAATTTTATGTGTCTGGTTTTTAAGTTTTGCAACGCAATCACAGACGACTGAAATGGATCTGGTCATGGAGATTGAATCAATAAATGAGCCCCCTTGTGCAATTTAATCATGCTAACTTCTTATTAAAATAAAAAAAATTGCTTTGAATAGGAGAATACATGTACATATAAAATGCAAAGTAAGTGATCAAAATCAAGGCAGGCTCAGGTTCTTCATTAATCATACACGAACTCTCCTATGTTGAGGAAAAGGAGTACCGCAATCACTTAATTACCTAACATAGTAATTCTACCTAAAAATTCAGTAAATATAAAGAATTGGGTTTCACTATGCCAATGTATCGATATTGTTTGCAAGTTGAATTATAGACTAGCTGCATTCTCCCCAGCTTTTCCATGTCCATATTTAAGTTTGTCCACAACGTGTAATTAGCATCACCATTCACCACCGCCAACTTCCTCATATGAGAAAGACGAGTCCCACAAGCACATCATTATATTGATATACTGTTACCATTTTGAATATGGACAAGATGCAGACTTTGTCTTTCCTTTCACTTGGTTTTGCCTATTTTTGTTTTTCTTATACTACAGTCTACATACGTATCCGCTCTCTGGAGAATACGATGAGTTGATATGACTCCATAACAAGAATTAGTGCCGGTAAAACACTCCAGCGGGCCCAACCTGCCAAGGGGCGGGCTTGGCCCTGTTCAGCCCGTGGGCTATATCTGGTTGGCCTGTGCCCACTTAAAATTGGCTCTCTTTTTTTCCCTTCAGTTTTCCTTAAAAAAACATAAATACCCTTATCTCCTTTCCTTTGATGATGTTTTTAACTACTTCATTGTACTTTTTATTTGACATTTTTTTATGTTATATTTATTTATTATACTATTATTAAATTTAAAAGAGGGGTGTTTTTATTTTGTTGTGATGTGAGTAGATGAAAAAAAAAAGGAAAGTGAGAATGAAAATAGCTGCCTAACATTAACGTATAAAAGAAAGGGAGTGGCACGTGAATGAGAGAAAGAAAAAAAAGAGTGAGAGTAAGACAAAAAAGGAGTAAAATAAGTTTTTTTTTTTTATGTTTATAAAAATATTACTAGGTGGGCTAGACCGCCCCCTGCTTTGGCGGGCTTGGGTTATCATTTTACTAGCCCGTCAAGGGCAGGTTGCACCGGCTCACCTCATTCAACTTGCGGGCTAGCCCGAATTACCGACTCTAACAAAAATCCAAAAATTTGTTTGGTTTATGTACTTCACACCTCCTAGCCCATCTCTTTATGGATAATACTCCCTCAAATTTAAAATATAAGTCATTTTTAATCAATTTACCGAGAAATAGTTATACCATTAAATCTTTTTTAAATTGAGAAAAGAATCTACCAATTAAAAAATTTGGATTGGAAAATTGGGCTTGAATTAACTTATCTTTTATTACCTCCGATCCTAATTATAAGAGCTAGTTGACTTTTTTTAGAGAGATTAAGAAAGCTAAATAAGTTACTTAATCATTTCATATGTTGTGTTTTCTTATATCATATCTTAGTTTATTAGTCAAATTATTTAGTTTGAAGAAAAAAATTAAAAATTAAAATACCCTAAGCTAATTTAATTAGCTTCCTTAATCTCTCCAAAAAAGTCAACTAGCTCTTATAATTAGGACCGGAGGGAGTAGTACTTTTATGGGACAAAGTTGAAAAATAATCATTAATTACTTTCTAAATGACTTTAGGCTGCAAACCAAGCAATTTTTCCTGAAAGCCGTCTTATACTCACCCTGATTCATTTTTATGAAAGCCCAAAATTTGAATTGTTTTTCCTTAACTTATTCTCTTTCCTCATCCTTCTTCCATACCACACTCTCTTTCTTAATTTCTATCTTTAATACTCTATTTCCTTCTCTTACTTTTCCCCTTATAAATAGGGGCATACTTGAAAAAAAAAATTTCAGACATATCTTTTAGTGCTTATTTATAAGTCACATGTACCTTATTCTCGTAAACCAAAAAAACTATTAAATGGATAATTTTTCTAGAGTTGCCCTTATTTATGAAAGGGTACACATTTTCTCTCGCATCCCTTTATCTTTGCATTTACACCTCTATCCATTTATTCATACTCCTTTTTCTGTCCCTATCCCTATATATAAGGTCCTTTCAACCGAATCGCGAGATTCTAATAAACAATTAAAATTAGTTAAAAGTAATAATTAGGTAGAAAATATAAATCTTTTTTTCCAAAAATGTCACTATTTATGAATGATTGAGAGAGAGAGAGAGAGTAATAATAAGAAAATGATGAAAGAGCATAATGAATGGGGAGTAAATGATGAAAGAGTAATTGAGGGCAAAATAGGTAAAAATGTATTTATTATTGAGACAAACTCAAAAGGGATTTTATTAAAAGGGACAAGCCTATTAAAAAAAAAAGATCTTATATATTGGGATTGAGTTGACCAAGTCACAGATTGGTTGGTTGTTGTTTTTTTTTTTTAAAGAGTCACTTGAAGCAATGAAGCAAGAAATTGAGAAAGACAGAAATAGAAACCCAGAGACTCAAATGAAACCCTCTCCCTCCAATTTCAACAAATGGCAGACCATTCTCTTCCTCCGACTTAAATACTCCATTTGATCTATAATATAAGTCGCTTCTAAAAAAATGACTTGATTCACAATATAATTGGATAGCAATTAATGTTTAAATATCGTTCTTTGTATTTTTTTTTTCTCTTATTCAAACATTCATTTAATATAGGTAAATTTAGAAATTAGTTTCAATTTAAGGCAAACTTAATGAGTTACTCCTTCCGGTCCACAATATAAGGCACTTCAACTATATCATAGGAAATAAAAAAAATGATAGTTAAGCCATTTAATATGTCCTAAAATGTAATTATTTTTTCCACTTTTAGCTTTTTTGAGAAATGTGTTTAATTGCATTCAAAATGTTATTTTAGAGAGAGAGAGGGCATATAATGAGTGGGTAAAATTGGAAAGTGAGTATTAATCACAGAGGTAAAACAAGAAAAAGAGCATTAATTAAATTAGAGGTGACTTATATTTTGAACCATGCCTTCCTCCTAGAAGTGCCTTATATTGTAGAGTGGAGGGAGTAACTATATTATTTGTAAGTTCCAATGAATTAGTTAAAGTGACTTATATTAAAGAGTATTGTCATAAAGCCAACTTAATGCTTGTTACCATATTTGACCAAAAACATTGAATGCCTAATTTAAATGACATTTACTTCTAATAACATTCTACAAATAAGCTCCATCTCTATAATTCCCAAACATTTCAAGCTTCTCATCAAGGAGGGAAACAATGGAAGGAAAGCATTTTGTTCTGGTTCACGGAGCTTCCGGTGGAGGTTGGTGCTGGTACAAGCTCAAGCCTCTACTTGAGTCTTCTGGCAACAAGGTCACAGTAATGGACCTTGCAGCCTCGGGAATCAATCTCAAGAGAATGCAAGATGTTGCAAGTTTTGCCGAGTATTCTGAGCCTCTCTTGGAGTTGTTAGGATCATTACCTCCAAATGAAAAGGTTGTTCTTGTTGGACACAGCTTTGGAGGTTTGAGTATAGCTCTTGCCATGGACAAATTTCCTCGTAAGATAGCTGTTGCTGTTTTCTTAGCAGCTTTTGTTCCTGATACTCAACACCCACCTTCATATGTCTTAGAAAAGGTCTTGGAAAAGGTATGATTATGGAATCAGGATATTAATTGAGCCTCCCTTTATTGGCATAGATAGTTGATAAATTATACATGCTAATGATGAATTAGTTACGAAATGTTAAAAGACAAGTCAAAGTATACTTTTATGGTAAAAAGCTAATAAATTATGTACTAATAGCCGCTTTGATATGAAACATGAGCAGCATGTTAAGGGAGACCATCCTAATGGTAATGGATGGTTAGGCACTGAGTTATCATTCGGATCCGATTTCTTATCCGACAAGGTCTATCAACTTTGCTCTGCAGAGGTACGTATAGTCACATGTCTTCACTGGAACCCGTTTGGTTGCTTTGCAGCGCACCAAAATCTCATCAGACCGTTCAAATCAATCTCCAGCACTTTGAAGTTTTTTTGCATTTCAGTGCCTTAAAGCATTTTATGATCTACTCAGCACCCCAAAGTATTTTTTCTAGTGCACTTAGTATCATGAAGTATTTTTTCAGGTGCCCTAATTTTTTTTTAGGTGTATGAAATACATTAAATTATCTAAATTGTTAAGTGTAAAATTGTATAAAAAGTACTTTAAGGTGATAGATGCCCCTTAAAAAATACTTCAGGGTGTTGAATACACCTCAAAATACTTTAGGGCGCTAAATGCATCTAAAAGAATACTTTAGGGTGTTAGATGCATCTTAATGCAAAAATTATTTTAATGTGTATAAACTTTAAAGTAAGGATAATCTCTTAACAATTGTTGTCAAACTCGCAAGTTGACTCTCCGAGTTTATCGTTTTTACGTTTCTAACTTATAAAAACGAGTCGAGTCAGTGATAAACTCGTGCTAGTTGTAAACTCGGTTAAACTCACGAGTTTATACACCGAGTTTACCGTTTTTACGTTTCTAACTTATCAAAACCGTATTAACATACTCTTAAACTTGTGTTAACTTTTTTTATTTGATCGTTGTTCAGCAGCTTTATATAGAAATTTCTTTATTAAATATGATGAATGTTGAACGTTGATGAATTTAATTTCAATTATTTGGATTCAAAATATATTTAAATCAAATTGTTGTCATTTGTATATTTTAATTATTTAATTATACACTAGTAATACCTATTTAATAATAAAAGTAAACTCTTACGAGTTTACGAGTTCACGATACGAGTTTACGTCGCTGTCACGAGTTTGCTTAAACTCTTGAGTTTGACAACCTTGCTCATTAAGTTTTCAAAAATAAATTTTTATCTAAAAATTATAAGTCGAAAAAAATTAATTCTGAACTATCTATTTGATGAGGTTTGGGTGCTCATTAAAGTGATAAGCATGCAAATCGGTTTCTGTATTGTATGTCTTCTTGCTTTCAAGCGCATTCAACATATTGAATTCAACTTTTATTATGATTATTATGGTTATCATCATTGGTAGGATCTTGAATTGGCCAAGACTTTGGCAAGGCCAGGCTCGCTTTTTCTTGAAGAACTGAGCAAGGCAAAGAGTTTCAGCAAAGAGGGATATGGGTCGGTTCCAGCTGCTTATATTGTGTGCAATGAGGACTTGGCAATGCCAGTGGAGTTTCAGAAATGGATGATCCAAAACGCTTGTGTTGATGAGGTTGTGGAAATCATGAATGCTGATCATATGGTCATGCTTTCCCAGCCATGTCAACTTTTCTTGGCTCTCCTCAACATTGCTGATAAGTATACTTGATTAGAATTGTTGTTACCTCCAAGGATGTACTTGAATAATGTTCCATGTGGCTCTATGAATAATCAGCTGGACTTAATTACCTTGTGTATTTTCGGTTTGCTATTTTATTTTCCTTGTTTTATGCTGTCTTTATTTTCTATCAAAATAGATTGAGTACATTATTATGAAACTTGAGAGTTGATTTATGAATTTACCATTTTCGTATTTATAATTGGTAAGTTTACTGTTTTTGTCAAGTTTGTGAGTTGATTTTATGTGTTTACCGTTTTTATATTTCTAACTTATAAAAATGTGTTGAGTTGTTGGAAAACTCATGACAGTTAAAAACCTAGTTTAACTCATGAGTTTACACACTGAGTTTTTTGTTTTTACGTTTCTAGCTTACAAAAGTGTTTTTTTTTTTTTTTATCAAGGGTTTCCCCTTCGAGACTTTGAGGACAAATGATACTCACCTCTCCCAATAAATGCACTTTCGAACTTGTGTTCTCCTCCTTACAGGAATGAAGCCCCTTACCACATCAACCAACAGCCTGTTAGTGCTTACAAAACCATGTTAATTCATTCTTAAACTCATGCCAACTTTTTTTAATTTGATCATATTTAGTGACTTTATATATGAATTTTATCAAATTGTATTTGTTAACTATGATAAATTATAAATGTTGGTCGATTAAATTTCAATTATTTAGATTTAAAATATATTTAAATCAATTTTTTTCCATTTAAATATTTTAATTATTTACTATTAATATCTATTTAACGAACAAAATAAAATCGTACAAATTTATAATTTAAGTTTACGATACGAGTTAATATCACCATTATGACTTTGACATCCTTGTTTGTACCTATAAAAAAAACTAAGTGATTAAAATCAAGGCAGGCTCAAGTGCTTCATTAAGCATGCAAAATATATAATAATTGAAATTAAGAAGCTTCTAAATGTTTATATGATTACAAATTTAAAAATAAATTATAAATATTATTAAAATAATATACTATATAAATTAAAAAATATATAAATATTACCACACAAAATAAAATGTCAAAATTTTAAAAAATATTCTTAGTGTTTTTTCCTTTTAAAAATAAAAAATAGAAGATTAAAATAATGGTTATATTTAATAAGAAAAAAAAATCTTTCACTTAACCACTAAAATAATGTTACATGTCACTCGTGCAAAAAAGAGCTTTAAGACCGCCTCATTTAGACCGGATTATAGATAATTAGGTCTTAAAAGTATGACCGGTGGTAGTTTCGTAAATATAAAGAATTTTTTGGATCGGATTATAAAGGATCCGGTCTTAAAATTATGACCGGTGGCAATTTCGTAAATATATAGAACACTTTTACGACCGGATTATAAAATATCCGGTCTTAAAAGTATGACCGGTGGCAATTTCATAAATATTGTGAGAAGACGCCGATCAGAGATGAGTCCGAGAATGCGATGATTTAATTTATTCCTTCGCTTAATTGGAATTATATACATATGCTAATAAGTAAATAATCTTCTGACCTGGGTAGTTCCTATAATCTAGGGATTACAATCAGGAATATAATTACGAAATTCAAAAAACCATGATCTGCTAACTTAATTCCTAAAATCTCTCTAACAACTTAATTAAGATGATTACAATTAGGAATATAATTACGAAATTCAAAAAATCATGATCTGCTAACTTAATTCCTAAAATCTCTCTAACAACTTAATTAAAATGATTACAATCAGGAATATAATTATGAAATTCAAAAAACCATGATCTACTAACTTAATTCCTAAAATCTCTCTAACAACTCAATTAAAATAATTGCACAATATAATCGTATATGCTAACTAATTAAATATGAATTTCCAACAAATATATAGAACACTTTTAAGACCGGATTATAAAATATTCGGTTTTAAAAGTATGACCGGTGACAATTTCGTAAATATATAGAAGACTTTTAAGACCGGATTATAAAAGATCCGGTCTTAAAAGTATGACTGGTGGCAATTTCGTAAATATATAGAACACTTTTAAGACTGGACTATAAAGGATCCGGTCTTAAAAATATACTTTTAAGACCTGTTTTTACAAACAACCGGTCTTAAAAGTGTTAAAAAAAACTAAATTTGCTAAACTCGTTAAGTCTGTGAGCGTGCTTGTCTTCTTGGTGATATAACATTTGCTTAGTTATAGATTCAACGAGTGTCCCAAGAGCCTCACGGGTCAAATCCTCAGCAAGAATGGCATCCTCTTCCTCTAACCTACTCGTAATCTTCGTAAGTCATCCTAAGAGCCACACAATCAAATCCTTGGCAACGTTGGCAGTGAGATGCTTCGAGGGTTTTGCGATGGCATCAACTCCAATCCTCGAAACGACGCAAGCGTCGCCGAGGATTACGGACGACGGCGGCTCCTTCCTCTTCGATCTATGGCTCCTCCCACACCGCCTTCGCACGAGATCGGCTTAAAATCAAACTCGATCTCTTCTTGCTTAAGTCTCTGTTTGCTCCTACCTTGACCGCTCCCGCTCGGATATGGACTTTGATTTTGGTTGCTTGAAGCTTTGCCAGCATCGACAAGAGGATCCTGCTCAGATTTGGTTGCTTTAAACTTGTGATTTTTTTTTGTAGATCTGGACTTCAATTTCACATCTGACTTTATATTGATTCAAATTCGATTTCCATGGTGAATAATTTCTATTTCTTGATATGTTTTCTTATTTCTGGACTTTGTATTCATCTTTTTTGTTTTTCTTGTTGGTGTTGCTTCCAATCTTTTCTTTTCTTTTTCTTGTTGGTGTTGCTTCCAATCTTCTCTTGGTTCTCCGTCGCTGATGACGGAGGGACATTCAAAATGTTTTTAGATCTGGTGATTTGGGACCGGTAGTTTCATTTGGGGTTTTTTTTAAAAATTATTTTGAAACACTTTTAAGACCGGATATTTCAAAAGTTCGGTCTAAATTTTTAAGACCGGTTGTTCATCCGGTCTTAAGAGTTACATACTTTTAAGACCGCCGGAACAAGACCGGTCGCAGATCCGGTCTTACGATACCTCTTTCGTCCGGTCTTAAAGCTCTTATTTGCACTAGTGTGTCATAGAGCATTTGTCTTGCCACCGACTCTCCTATCTTGAGGAAGACGAGTACCACAACTAGAGTTGGGAAAATGGGCTCAGCCTGTTTAGGTCTTTGAATTTATAAGGGTTGGGTCTAAGATTTTCGTTTCAAAAGTGAAAGCGGGTTTAAAAGGGTCAGTCATGTAAAGTCGAGGGCCTAAAAGGGCTCGCCCTTTTAGGCCCACATGTTTTTTTTTTTCTTTATTTTAAAAAATTATTTATATGGTAATAATATTATTAATTTTTTATACTTTGTTAATGATGTTGTAAATATTTAGTTGTTATTATTTTTTTTAGAATTAAATTTCAAAAGAACATCTTGTATTAAGAATCTTAAAAATTAAAAACTTATAAAAGATATTTCTTATTTCATAAGTGTTTTTACTAATTGTGGTATGTGGACAATAATTTATCTTTGATTATGACTTAGTAACTGTGTTTGTTTGTTGTATGATACATATAGTTTATACCTTAATTTTGATAACATTATGTGTTAAATTAGGACTTTCATTGTTCTAATTTTATTTCTTTTAAAAACAGCTGAAAAATTAGTAAATGGTTGTTAAAATAGTTTCAGCCATGTAAAGCCGTCTTTGGCCTTGATGCTCAAAAGGCCAAGCCTCAAAAAATAGTTGTTTTTCTTTAGCCGGGCCTAAAACGGCTGGAAGGGCCGCCCTTGTAGGGTTGGGCCGTCCCTTTTTACCATCTCTAACCGCAATCACGTAATTACCTAAAATAGTAACTCTACCACACTCTTATAAGGCGTCTTCCGTTCCCTCCTCAGCTAATGTGGGACATAATACTCCACTCACCTTTGAGCCCAGCGTTCTTGCTCGCACATCAACCCACATTGACTCAAACTTGGCTTTGATACCATTTGTAATATCTCAATGCATTGTTCTCGATAATGTTTGCTTTGGGGCCCGTCACCCCTAACAGGTTTAAAATGTGTTGAGAGAGGGTCAAGAACTCGAGATGATGGTGATGAATGGAAGGTGAGAGAACGATGGATGCTAAGGTTCTCTCTGCTCACGGCGCTACAAAGGAGAGTTTTAGTTTTAGTTCATTAGCTTGACTATATAGTAATAATTTCCTTGGTTTTAGGAGTTGTAATTTGTAGTTAAAACTGTGATTTTTGGTTTAATCTTTGTTTGAACCAATTTGTGATATGAATTAGTTGATGTTGAACATTGTGTTCATCAATATACGTGGTTACATATATGGTTCATTGTAATTCTCTTGATTCTCTATTATCTTGCATGGTATTGTTTGGATATTGAATTGATTTTGAATTGCATTGAAACCAATTGCATTAATTAATTCATAATCACACGCTAAGAGGGTCTAATAGCATCTTAAGAGAATGTTTTCCTCTCTTTTGGTGCTAGACTTATCGGTTGAAGAGGTTTAGTATTTTAGAAAACTTAGTGTTTCATAAATTGCATACAAAGTGATTTTTAATAGCGTATTAAGAAGTGATTATTTTCTAGGTTTAGGAATAATCATTGATTAATGCACTAGACTCAATAGTATTTGAGGTTTGGTATTTTGAGAGACTTTGATTGCAACTGCTAGTGTTTTGTATTAGGTTTCAGTTAGAGGGATTAGGCTTTGTCCAGCATGGAAGTGTCTAATTAACCCAACTCAAGCTAGCTTAAATGATCTTTTGGGCATTTTTTACTAAGCTAGCAAATAGAACTCCTATTATCACTATTTGAACTATGATTGCTTTTGCAAACCATTTTCAAGAGATTCACTTCATCAATTTCCATTTCCCTATCCATTTTATATCCAAAAATATTGTAATTTAGGACATTTAACGTTCTTGCATTTTAGATAGTTCAAAAGAAAAATCAATCCCTTTTCCCTTGTTTAAATTGCATGTCATGACATACAGATTAGTTTAGGACCCAATAAAAGGCTTCTCAAGAGACGACCCGATGTTGTACCATATTGCAATCCTTGGTTAAATTTTTGAAGAGGATCCTAAACACTCCACCCACCTTAATATCTTAGCGCCTCGTTTTTTATATTGTTCGCTTTGAGGCCCATCACCTCTTAAGGCTTTAAAACGCGTCGAGAAGGGGAGATATCTAAATTCTTATAAGGCATATTTTGTTCCCCTCTTTAGTCGATATGGGACATAACACCTATATTTAGGGACTGAGGGAGTAGTAGAGTAGTAGTTCTTATACCTGCTTTTCTATGCCCATAAATTTGTCCAAAACGTGTAACTAATACTAATACTCCATTCGGTCCGTAAAATAGGGCCTTCTAGAACAATATATTAGTCTAAGATATAATCCACTTGTAAAATAGCTAATACTTATTTTTCAGTTTTGTCCATGTAATTAATGTTGGTTTCCAATTTTATCTAGTCATTAAATTTTCAATAAGGGTAAAAGTGGAAAACAATATTAATTTATGACATTTTTAATGAGTTAACTGTCATTTCTTGTTTTTTTTATGAATTAGTTAAATTGCCCTATATTATAGAATGGAGGGAGTAACACCATATCATATTCCCTTTGATCCTACTTATAAGAGCCCGATAACTGAATTGCGCAGTTTGAAAAAATGGTTAAAATTAGTTGAAAACAAATAAGTGTGTTGAAAATAACTTTTTTTTTGTCAAGTATGCCCTTGTTTATGAGGAGTAAGTACATAGAGAAATAGAGTAAATATATGTATCATCAATTTTTTAGTTAATGCCATATATATAATTCATGAGAGATAAAAATGAAAAAAAAAAAAAAAACCTTGTTATGTTTTTAGACAACTCTTATAAAAAGAATTAAGGTAATTCAAATTTTAAACTCTTGTAAAAAAACGAAGGGAGTATCATAGAGCATTTCATGGCGCTAACAAGTTTCCTTATATGAGCATAATGCGAGTCCCACAATTACTTTATTCTTATTTAGAATCTCTACCTTGCAGGTGCAACCTGCTTTTTTTTTTTTTTTTTATTAGATTAAAGATTTCTCTTTCGAGGCTTAGGAGGTAAAATATTATCATCTCTCCTAACAAATGTGTTTCTCTTGATTTGAATTTTGTTGTCCTCTTTAGAAAAAGAAGTCTCTTATCACCTTAACTAATAATTTGTTGATAGGTACAACCTGCTTTTAATTTCAATGTCCATAACTATTTTCCCATTTTTGTTTCAAATTTTCTCCCCACCCAACATGTACTCTTTAATTTGGCTTCCCTTTCACTTAATTACTGGGATTGAATTTAAAATATTGGTATTCGCAATTTTTTTAGCCAACGTATTAGTATTCAAAAATTCTTTATACATTGCCGTTGTCAAACTCACGAGTTTAAGCAAATTCATGTGATGACATAAACTCGTATCGTGAACTCGAATTGTAAACTCGTAAGAGTTTAATTTTATCGTAAAATAGTTATTAACAGTGTATAATTAAATAATCAAAATATAAAAAATGACAACAATTTAATTTAAATATATTTTAAATCAAAATAATTGAAATTAACTATATCAACATTCAAATTTATTATATTTAATAAAGAAATATTTATAAAATTCATATATATAGTCGTTGAGATGACAAAATTGAAAAAAAAAAACATAACTTTGTAAGTTATAAATGTAAAAACGGTAAATTCGGTACGTAAACTCATGAGTTTAACTGAGTTTACAGTTGATACAAGTTTACCAAAGACTCGACTCGATTTAGTAAGGTAGAAACGTAAAAACGATAAGCTCAGAGAGTCAACTCGCGAGTTTGACAACAATGTTGCCAACAAATTAAACTTTGTTGCTCATTACAAGCCACCAACTATTAATTTTTGCAGACTTGTTTAATCATTAAATCTATCATAATTTGATAATTTTTTCCACTTTATCCCTCTTTAAATGACGTGACTTAATTTTTTCAACATTGAATTTTAATTAAGAACAAGGATAAAGTGAGAAAAAAGTAATTAATGCGACAGTTAGTGCCTTACATTTAGAACAAAAAAATTAGAAATATTTGAAAATAATCTACCAGCGAGAATCTTGCTTATTAGCACCTGTATTCAACCCATTTTTTCAAAGTACTACCATGAGTTATCTCATTGATAAAAACTTTTCACTGATGGGATTTTTTTCCCCTGGGTAGTCAAACAAAACCGCTTAGTCCCAACAAATTAATTGCTTGTTCGGGTTAGTAAAGCAAAACCTTCACGGCAATGCGACATTATTCTAGTCATTTTAAGGACTAAAACACTTTCTGTCCTAAAGCCAACTTATGCTTGTGGCAAAATGCTTTTTAATTACACCATGAATTACAAATGCCTGAAAAAGCTCTATTGCTATTTTGCAGGGCAAATCCACATTGATGTAATAAAAATGAGGGACCTACAATAATGACAGAACATCCCGAATAATCAACCCGTTTGCCAAGCGAGGTCTCATGAAATTTTCCCTCTTTGTCCTCAGTTACATCTAAAAATAACTTGTAAACCTTATTATTATTATGACTTATGACTGTCTCTTATTGGTTGTCCAAAAGTGTATCCATGACTTCTTATACCAATTTCTCCTATATTGACCCAAAATATTGAATGCCGCCACTGACTTGTATAAAATCCAACTTATGCATGTCACCATATTGAAAGCCAACTCAATGCTGGGGACCATATGACCCTAAAACATTGAATACACGGCATGATTTAAATATATCATTTACTTATAAGAATATTCAACAGATAAGCGCCGTTTATATTATATTTACTTGAATCCGAGTATGATAATCGAATTATGGAATTTTAGAAAGTGTCTAAAATTACTTTAAAACAATAAGTGCGTCTAAAATAAACTCTCTCTTCTTTTTTTCATGTATACCCTTATTTGTAATGGGGCAAGTAAGAAAGAAAATAGAGTAAATATAAGTATAACCAACATTTTAATTAATACAATATATATAATTAATGAAAGGTAAAGATGAAAAAAAAAACTCATTAAATATTTAGACAACTCTTGTCGATTCTTATAAAAAGGACCAAAAAAATTTAAATTTGGGTTCTTATAAATAAGAACGGACGAATACTTATCCTCAAACATTTCTAGCTTCTCATCAAGGAGTGAAACAACAATGGAAGGAAAGCATTATGTTTTGGTTCACGGAGTTTGCCATGGAGCTTGGTGCTGGTACAAGCTCAAGCCTCAACTTGAGTCTTGTGGCAACAAGGTCACAGTATTGGACCTTTCAGCCTCAGGAATCAACCCCAAGAAATTACAAGATATTCATTGTTTTGCTGAGTATTCTGAGCCTCTCTCGGAGTTTTTAGAATCATTGCTTCCAAGTGAAAAAGTTGTTCTTGTTGGACACAGTTTTGGAGGGTTGAGTATAGCTCTTGCCATGGACAAGTTCCCTCATAAGATTGCACTCTCTGTTTTCTTAGCAGCTTTTGTTCCTGATACCCAACACCCACCTTCATATGTCTTGGAACAACAGGTATATATGTTTTTTATTTCTGATCCACACACATTTCTCAATTATCAAATAAATGCAAACCTTATTACTTAACTTTTAAATTTATATGCATGATAAGCCCAATGAGGAACCAGAACTGAATGAAGAGTTGAACAAGGAGACTTTATCATCTGGATTTGTATCAATGACTTTTGGGTCCAAGCTTTTGTCCACTAAAGTTTATCAACTCTGTCCCATTGAGGTACTGATCTTATTCAGTTGTCTTAAATGCACAGAGTTCACTTTCTCTCTTCTATACAATAATCTTCAAATGATGAAACCAAGAGGTCTTGGATGCAGGATATTGAGTTAGCCAAGACGTTGATAAGGCCAGGATGTCTTTTCATTGAAGAATTGCACAAAGCAAAGAGTTTATCAAAAGAAGGGTATGGTTCGGTTCCAAAGGTTTATATTGTTTGTAAGGAGGATGCAATAATTCCAGCTTCATATCAAAGATGGATGATTGAAAATGCGGGAATTGATCATGTCCTGGAAATCCAAGACTCTGATCATATGGCTATGCTTTGCAAACCTCAAGAACTTTGCCAGTTTCTCCTAGACTTGGCTGAGAATTAAATATGTGATTTTGCATCAGAATTATTAGCACGCCTTGATTTATAGTTTCTTCTGGTGGTATTTATTGTTTAATGAATAAATTTACATAAGAATTCTGTCCCCCAGATTGCTGAGCTTTCGGTGGCCTTTATTGGCTAAAGGATGAGTTTACACCTTTACATAATGAAGGTTATAGAGATAAGTTGCAAGAATAGCTCTGTTTTTAACGAACCAACAGGTTTACAACTCGTATGTGACTTCAACATCAGAATATCAGATCATAAATTTTTTATATTTCATAAAAAATACATGATAGTAAAAGAAGTGAAACTTTTTTTGTATAATTTTAAATATTCCATGGGATCTTAAATGTAAGAACTAATTAAAAAATTTGTTTTATGCTTTACTATAAGAAGTCTCCCAACTTTATTATTTCTTCTCAAACTATCTCTATTGCATATAATAGGACTTAGGAAAAGGTTTTCATATATGGGGATTATTTTCATTACAAATGAATAAAGGGGTATCTTTTTTAAAAAAACATATATATATTTCTTACAAATATCTGACTAAAATATTTCGTTTCTACTTCTGAAGATCCGTCATATTTACAAAAAAAAATATTAATAGACTAAAGACTAGTACCACAAGGACAAAAATAGAAACATCCATATATTGCTCTGCCACCAGCTTTATTCTCTCCGACGACTACTGTCGCCTTGTTATAAATTTGCTCTATTCCTTGGCTGTCTTAAAGGCTGCAAGAATATCAAAGAAACCAAGGTTCAATTTTTTTTCCCGTTGTATACAAAAATAAAAATAGAAACGAAGGTTAAATCATGAAAAAGTCTCATATAAAGTTGCTTAAAATAGAGAAATTCTAAATCAAGTTGTTAAACTCAATAAATCCCTAATTAAGTTATAGACTCAATTTGAAATTTTAAAATATAGGTAAATTGACTTTATTACACTCTCCTAATCTTTTCTATGATATTTCCTCTTGAAATTTTCGTGTTTAAGAATAATGATTTAGTAAAACAAAAAATGTATAACATCATTATCAATTAAATGTTTTTATTAAATATTTTGAATAAAAATTTATTTTTGAAAGAACTTAAATTAGTTTTTTTGTCAATAAAAAAAAATTCTTCATTAATCACGCAATTTTACTTATGTGATATATAGGTTGTTGTTTTTTTACATTAATAAATATCTTTTCTTTTAAAAAATCATTAATGAAAATCTTTGATATTCAGTTTGTTATATCAAACATTTTTTATATTAACATTTTTTTCTCAATGAACAAAAAATCAAGTAATTTTTTTTATATTCTCAATATTCAACTAAAAATCATTTAATTAATATTGGAGCTGATACTTTTTTTTTTTTGAATTATTCCTGATCATTTTTCCACAAAACATAAAATTCCTTTTATCAAAGTTAATCATATTTTATTTTATTATATATTAATGTTTATATATATTTACACTTATTGTAAAAATAAGTTAAAAAGTATTGAAACCCTTTTAAGATGAGAGAGGAGACTATGAGAGGACAATAACGTCATTTAATCTAAATTTTGAAATTCTAAATTGGGTTGATAACTTAATTAGGGGTTTATTGAATTTACCAACCTAATTTAGAATTTTCATATTTCAAGCAACTTTATATGTGATTTTCCTTTAAATCATTGCCTTCTTTGACCATTCTTGCCAGCTGATAAGACCAATATTTGCTTAAATTATGGTATGACTATTTTCTTGCCTAATTCCCAGTAATTACAGTTGGCCATAAAAAAAAAAATCCCAGTAATTACGGCCTTATTTACCTTAGAATTATCATACTTTCCCAAGTTGTAGGTATTTCACTAGTTGAGTCAAAGTAAATGAACACATTATGTTAAACTAAATGAACGTATCTTATTTATTATTATTCGTCATATACAATGGCTTTCTGCCTTATATAAAGCCATCCATTCAACAATATACAACTAATACAAGACTACTAATTGCTCATACTAACACTCCCCCTCAAGTTAGAGTTATATGTATCAATGGCACCTAACTTGCTAGGCAAATACTTGTGAGCTTCTATTCTCACGCCTTTTGTCAATATGTCAGCCAATTGTTCTTGAAGCAAGTCTTGAACTTTCTAGTTCCCTTCACAACTCTGCACGGTAGCACCATAAGCCATAGCTTCATCTGGGTTTATACTCTTACACAGCTTGGTTGCTTTACCAGCATGAAAATCATCAACCTCACAAGTGCCATCATGCCCAAACTCCAGATGTCGCTGCTATAATCATAAGTACTCCCACTGATTCTTTCTGGCGACATATAGTTGTAAGTTCCAACAAATGTATCTCTTTGGCCCATTGAGCTTGCCAGCATAGCACTAACACCAAAATCAGTAATCTTCACCTCCCCTTTCTTGATTTACTATCACTTTCAGGAGATCTGAATATTGACACTAACTTCTCCCCTGGGAAATAAACAGGACACTCAGCTTCAGACTCTTTCTGAACAATTATGCCTTCCCACCAACCATCATGCCACCAGACATCCACAATGGAACCAACCACCCCAGAAAATTTATACATACTAGACTGAGGGGCTGGGCGTATGGTAGACAGTCCGTTCAGTCGGATATCCAAGTGGTCCTGTGCAGCAATTCTAGAAGCAGAAACCCATTCCTCAAGCTTCCTCGATTCATCAACTGCATCCTAAAGGTCTTGATACTGCACCATCACTTTATTTTTGTGCTTCTTTATGACCGAAGCTCTAAACCAGCAGCCTCTAATGCCACTGTCCTGAGAGAGGATCTCAACCTGAGAACCTATTGCTAAATACTCTAAAGCGTTTTCTTTTGTGTCTTTGATGACTGTGGGGCCAACTTGTTTTAAGGAACTGTTTCCATTTTTTCTTTTAGCTTCATTTCCACTATCATTCAAACTTCCCGTTTCAATAGCAGCACCTTCACCATCAACTTTTGCCAGGCGCAGCCTCTTTTTAGGTCTTATCCTGGACGTAAACTGGATGTCCTCTTCTTCCAGTTTATCATCAGATTGCTGAGAACTTCCATTAGATTTTGCGTCAGAATGGGTATACATATATCTGAGGATTTCCTGTCTCCAGTAACCTTTAACTTGAGTTATATCAAAGTGCTTAACATCTTCATTGTCAAATTGATTGTCGCAGACAAATGGTTCCAACATAGTATGCCTTGCTTCCTTCTGAAACTTTTCGTAATGCTGGGAGCTGAGTACAGTAGCCAATCCATCTATGCACTCGATGCTCAGATCATAACCATCTTATTGCCTCTGGAGTCTTCATACATGTCTTCCAGGTAGGCAACGAGACGCTTATCTTCTTAAGTCCACGAAGGCCCTGACCACGAGAACTCTTTTATACAATGGCCCAGCTTCCGCAATTGATTATCCTTCTTCAAGGCTACCATGTTGTCTCCACTGCCCCTTTTTGTTCCCTGATAGACGCACCCTCGCGTTGTAAATCTCGTTCCTTCCCTTGCTTTCGCCGCCGGAGATGAACACCTCCTGCCAGTTCAAATACCCACACGACGTCGTGGCCCTCGCAGACGCAAATCTCTCCATATCACCTTGAAGTTTCAAACTCTTGCCGAAAACCGGATCAAACCTTCTTTATCCCTGCCTCGTTATCGCTTGCTTTCACTTATCTTCGCTACCACGCGTGCCTGAATGCGCAAATACTCTCTTTCTCTCTCGTTTGATTGGGTCTTGACTTTTTGACTGGATCTTGATTTACCACCTGCTTTTGCTGGCCATCCCATTCGCCCCATTTGCTTTACCAGATCGGAACGTACCCCTATTTCCCCCGAACGTTCCTCCTTGCTCCTGTTGTGGACAAACCTTCCTCTATCCTCAAAATCACCGAGAACAGTCACCAAGAACAGTCACTCACCGAGAACGGAGTCACCAAGAACAGTCGCGAAGAGCTCACAGCAAGACCTCCGTCGATTCTTGAACCACCGTCAGTTCAAGAAGGGAGAATCACCGAACCACCGCGAGCCACCGGCGAAGAAGGGAGAATCACCGAACCACCGCGAGCCACCGGCGAAGATTGAACCACCGCTGATCTGAACCAAGAAACCATGCCCTTCGTGCGAAATAGCAAGCGGATTAGGGCAAGAATCGCGAACTACCGCGAAATAGCGTTGAAGATCGAATTCAGAATCGCGAACCACCGCGAAATAGCGGTGAAGATTGATTGACCGTGGACATCAACCAAGAAACCACGGGAAGGGCGAAGTATGATCGTGCGAAGAGAACCTGTCGCTCATGGTATCCGTCTAGCCCTAACCGTGGATTTAAGAAGTAACCAGGTCGGAAAGAAAAGACCTGAATTATGAATTATTGGACCATAAATTATATGGCTATGATACCATGTTAAACTAAATGAATGTATCTTATTCATTATTATTCAGTCCCATATACAGTGACTCTCTCTGCCTTATATAGGCTCAAGTCTATTCAACAATATACAACTAATACAAGACTATTAATTGCTCATACTAACACATTCTATGACAAGTTATTGGGTCATAGTTTAATCGGTGCAACTCATTTCTTGCATTGGTGGCAATTAACATTTGTTGAGGAAAATTAAACTGGGTTTTGTGGCAAGTTCCTGGAAATGAAATTCTGTCTGTTTTGAATTCTTTTGCCACAAAGATGTTCAATGCTGGTCAGTTAGTATCCAAGTTGCATGTTATTGATCTTGGTGCACAGCCAAGTCTGGAAACTGATACTTCTTCTCATTTTCTATTCTTGAAGTTGAAACTATTATGTGGGCAATTGAGACGGTAACAAAAAAATTTCTTTGATAATTTGTTGTATAATGAGTCTCCGAATATCATGGTTTATCATAATTTTTAAATAACTGATATGCATCCATTATGCTTTGGGGTCCAACATGGGGAATATGTGCTGGTACAGTATGCTGTTGGAGGTTTATAAGAAACTATTGTTAGAATAAAGCATTGCAGCAACTAATGTGTATTACATCAAATATTTTACTATTCTGAATCAGTTAATATGTTTTTTCATTTTGTAGATAGCCCAGACATAACTTCATTCTGTGATGTTACAAGAGTTTTTTTGGACCTCCGTTGAGATAGATATGCATTTGCTGATTACTTATGTTTAGTGTAATCGGTTTTTTCGTTGGTGTTGAATCATATATGTACTAAGTGAAGATTATGATATGATTTTGTTAAGTATTTTGTGATATTACTCAAGTTTTAATGTCAACCCCCTGCTCATTTGCCTTGCAAAGAAGTAGAAATTCTGGAACATTATGGCATTTGAGCTCTATAAAAAATGCAACCTTTTTGTTTTGGTGGAAGTCAACGATATATCAAGTGTCAACAAATTAATTAGAACCTTTCCTGCCTTGAGGAATTTATGATATGTCATTCTTGCAAGTATGTCTTTCTTCTATAGATCCCGCAACATTTCCAGCTGCAGTTGAAGCAGGAGCACTAATGGTTTGACCTTCTCACATAGTTTCATCCCAAATATCAGTTCAAAGTTAGTTGAATGGACTGCTTAAATTTTGCAGTTAATCGTATTTGATGGTATTAGCAGGTTGACATCGGAAATTATGATTCTTTTTATGAAAAGGGCATGATATTTACTCCAGAGCAGGTATATACTATAGAGCAGACTTTACTATGAAATTTAGAACTTCTATAAGAGAAAACAATGCCCAAAGTTAAATATTTATGCTGCCAACTTGACAGCTTAATTATTCTTTAACCACAAAAAAAAAATGAAGGTTTTCATCTGAAACAGTCAAACTTTCATTTCAGCTCTAGAAAAGATTTGCAGATTAGACCTTATTTATACCCAAAAAAGAGTTGTGTTGCCTTTTGCAAATGATGTTTATCCTACTCTGTTGACAGTATTGCGGTTCACATTAGGATCTTAGTTGTTCATACTTTAAAAAAAGCTTTTCTGATTTTAGATGCCTACTGTAAATTTCCGCTATTATTTCTCATATAGGTTCTTGTCCTTATTTAGAAATATTTTGAGGCAGTGAAATTTCCTCACTAAAAAAAAGAAAGAAAGATGTGTAGCCTTGAAAGAACCTTAATAATTTCTGATGGATTTTCCAATATTTTTGTTTAAGGCAGGAGATGTGGCTGAAGATGTATCCTCTTTTCTTGGATCCTTAATTATTGTAAAACTATGTGATGTGGTTTACAGCTTTATAAGAATAGAGGTAGAAGTAGCTTTTAAAAATCAGTTTAATCTGTCATTCATAAAGGAAAATAGTCAACACATTATTCTCTATCCAAGAAACCATATCAGCTTTGATTTGTTAGGTTACACATTTTTTGTTGTGAATTGTTGGTGCAAAATTTTGTTGTATTGTTTAATTTTCAAGTATTTTGGACCAGTGTGGCATTATAATTTACTCTATTTTGATGTTTTTTTTATGAACTTGATTAGCATATTTATTGTAGCTGGTACATTTTTAACCCCTTTGTGACTCAGCATATAGAGATTTGCTGCTGAACTATTTTAAAGTCATTTTAAACCAAATAGTAGCAAGCCAAAAATCACCTTGCTATCATTGTGGGTGATATGGTGGCCTCAACCCTAAACCTGCATCAACTATTCTTTCTGCTTTGAATTATTAAGGGAATATTGCCACTAAAATTGTTTTTTAATGAGATATTAAAGTTTACTTTATGGTTTAGAATAATAATTTCATTTCATTTAGTTGTGTGGGGTGATTATTATCATACTACTATTATTAGCCATCTTATTATTATATTTTTTTGGATGAGTGTGGTCTATATGATTGTATTATGGTTGATTTACAAATCATGGAATTAGTTACGTGCTTTTAAATGATTTGTTATTCTTTCTAACCGAAAGAAGCAGACGACTTACATGTAGGTAAGTGAAATTACCTAGTGCATCACACGGGGAGGTTATGCTTTTAATAACGTAAGTGAAATTAACGTACTTTAAATCAAGAGCATGTGAATGTTAATCCATAATTCCATGACACTAACATATTCTAGTCACCTCATTCAGCTACATGATATGGTTGATAAGAGATAGTTAATGCATAAAATAGTAGACCTTCTCTTTGTTTTTGTAGCTGGCTTTTAGTTTCTCTCAGGTGAAATATAATCATTGTCAAGCTATTTTTTGTGTGAACATGAACAATTCTCTTTTTAGATTTTGATGTTATGTTTTTCTTATTACTTTTCTTCAGCCTTACTGTCACTAATAATGGTAATTTTTCTTTTAGATAAAACAATGTATACTAAACCACTTTACAGCTTCTCTTAGTAAAATTTGTTATTTCATTCATACTATATACTAATTATTAGTACTTTTGATGTTAGTATGAATTGATGCAAATGCATCAGAAATCAGATATAGAGTTATATGCATGATTACGGCCATGGGTCATGCAATGTTTGACTTCCTTCACTTGGTAGGTAAAGTTTTTCTCATTTTGGTTGTTCGATTCAAACTAGAGGAGAAGGTAGAGGCCGGGATTCTGTTCTTATGCTTAATTTTTTGCTTAGGTACCTATTACTTTTCATAAAAGATTTATTATTGTTATTTAGTAACTTCTGCGTTGCTTATGGAATATTAGAATTACCATTGTATAGTATTACAGCAAGTGACATTGCAAATATATTTATAGGCTTAGCAACTGTGATGATGTGCTGCCTCTATACGTTGGAGATGATTGGTCTGATGAAGATTATTTTCAAAAGGTTTCTAACAAATTTAATCTGTAGTTAATATTAAAGGGGATATAGCATATGCTAGTAATAATCTTCTAATTAATGCCATTAATATGAAGCAAGGACCTTGTTGGACAACATTACATGAGTGAAAGGAGTGAACTTGGTTATCTGTATGTGAAAGAATCAACTATATGTGCATTTTGTTTGGGCTATGTGAACAAGGTATTTTAGATTCTAATTATCTATTGTGATGAATACATCTTAAGAGATAGATTAATAATAATGAAAAAGAGATGAATGAATCCTTGAACCATCTTATTGCAAGCCGTGATGATTATTCTATTGTCATAATCTATTTGTTGTATTTTCTAATAAAAGATAAGTTTGAACCTAAAATCTTTATCCATATTAAATGTCAATTCGTGGTTGTCTTCTGAATGATAAGTTTGAAGAGGGTTTGAAGATTCCTATACAAGACGGGAATAATCATAAAAAGTGTACAAATAGCAATGTGGTTCATAGGGAGATCTTTAGAAATGTTTAGCAACATGTGAGATATTATCTGTTCATGTTACATATAGGAATGTTAATGTACTATGATGACTTTCATTTTGATGTAAATTTTTGTTGTTTTTGACTTTATACAAAAGTTGCTAAGCATATAAGAGTACAACTACTGATGTGGTTATGGTTCATATTGTGTTTTTGAGTAGTAAAACAACTTCTATTTTTTGTAGATTTGAAATCCAATTCTTTTCTTTTATGTTCCTTTGTGTTTAATTCAATGAATGAGTGGAAGGTGAGGATGTACTTTCGTGTTAGTGAATTGTTGCATCTGCGTATCTCGTGGGGGAGTTGTTGCTTGTTAGCAAAAACAACCACAGAAGTTTGAAACTATATTTAAGACTTCAGCTAAAAGTAGCCATATTTTCAGTTGACCGACAATAAAGAAAACAGCCAACATAGGTGCTGTTGTGTAAATTAATTACAAGCAATAATGTGACCCATTGGTTCATTACATGCTAAACTCTGGTCGTATCTAAGATCATATAAATAGTCAGCAGACTTCTTCAGCATCTCATAGAATAAAACAAATCCAAACACAAATGGATTAGCATTGAGGCTCCAGAAAGACATGTTTTAATTAACCCGGAAAAAAAAAACAATATTTCCAGACTTTGATGTCCCATTGTGTAGGCAGACATGACCTGTTATAACAAATCCACCACAACTTTAATAACCGACAAAATCATAACCCACTTAAAGCAAAAAAAGGCATATGTCAATGTTATAACGATAATGAAACAGATAATTGACCACGATGAGGAAGAATACATTATGTAAAACGATTATCAATGTTCAAAGAAACATGAGGGCAAATGGAGCACCTGTTTAATATGGCTGGCATCAAACTTAAAGCCATCATTTGAAACTGAATATTCATAGAGACGACTCCAATGGTCTAATCCCTCACTCTTATCCCTATACATTACAACCCTCTCCCTAAGAAACATAGAACAATTATAAACACAAAGATCAAACAAGAATTATCTAAAATATGCCCACAGGCATTGAGGCAAGCACAAAGATGTGGTTCTATATCGACATGCAACCTTCTTGTGTAATCTTTAAGGTAGGTTGCCAACACTTAATAATCAAGAAACCAACACCACAGGTATTCAAAATTGAATGCATGTATTAAGGCCTTATTTGGTACACGGATTTGGTGGGAAGAGAAAGGAAGATTAACAAGTTCCCTTGTTTGGTACGCTTTTTATGTCAAATCTTCCCGGAACTCAAGTTCCCAAGCCCACCAATCTTCCCCTTATATGTGGGAAGATAAGATCGCACCAAAATTGGTGAGATTTTAAGTTCTCACATGAACAGTGACACTTTTTGACATATTTACCCCTCATAAAATATATTTTTTATAATGCAAAAAAATATGATTAAATTCAAATTTATGCTATAAGTTCAAACTTATGCGATAAGTTCAAACTTGGCGGGAAATTTTTTTAGACAAAATTCGAACTTGGCCTGAGAATATTTTAGACAAATTCGAACTTGATAAGAGGGTATTTTAAAAATATATATATATTTTAGCAAAAAAAAAATTATTTTTCCTTTTCATTTTGAATTAATTACTTTTGAGAGTAAAATAGGTATTTCATGATTCTTTACCAACTACTACCCCTTCATTTTTTTCCTACTAAATAAACCATCTTCCTTTAAGCCATCTTCCCTCATCCCTCAAAATCTTCTCTTCCCTTCCTTTCCCTTCTTTAAGTTTATTTCGCTCTTCAAATATTCCTTATAGCAAACGAGCCTAAGATTCAAATGAGTTCCATTCTAGTTCCAATCACAACAGCTACGCAAATACCACTTGATAGTGCAAACAACCAAGAAATTGCAAAAAGAATGAATATCAGAAACTTCTGTAACAAAAAGATAAGGAAAAAAATGAACAGAAGCTGCTACTACGGCGGCGGCGACAGTTATGGTTGAAAAAATGGTGGCTGCTACTACTGCTGCTGCTGCCGCCATTGTTGTGGTTGAAAAAAGGGTTGCTGCGGCATCAGAAGTTGTTGCGGCGGTGGTGATTGTTGTGGTTGAAAGAATGACTGTTGCAGCTACTCCCATTGCTGTGGTTGATAATATGGCTCTTGTCACTGTTATGGTTGAAAGAATGACTGTTGTTGCCATTGTTGTGGATGAAAAAAGGGTTGCTGCGGCATCAAAGGTTGTTTTGGTCAAAAAAATGGTTGTTGCGACGGTAGCGATTATTGTGGTTGAAAGAATGGTAGCTGCAATAGTAGCTGCCATTGTTGTGGTTGAAAATATGGTTGATGTGGTGCCTCCAGTTGTTGCAGTTGAAAGAATGACTGCTGCTGCCATTATTGTGGTTGAAAATATGGTTGCTGCAATGCCTTCGGGTGTTGCAGTTGAAAGCATGGTTGGTGTTGCTGCTGCCGCCATTTTTGTGGCTGAAAATATGGTTGTTACGGTGCCTCTGGTTATTCCGGTTGAAAGAATGGCTACTGCTACTGCCATTGTTATGGTTGAAAATATGATTGCTGCGGCGCCTACGGTTGAAAGAATGGCTGCTGCTTCTGCCATTGTTGTTGTTGAAAGAATGGCTGCTGCAGCACCGGCGGTTGCTGTGGTTGAAAAGATGGTTACTGCGGTGGCGGCGGCCATTGTTGTGGGTGAAAGAAAAACAACGAAAATGACATTACGTTGTTTTCTATCAGAAATTCTTATGGGGAAACATTGAGATTGTTCTTTAGGATTTGAATATAGAATCCAAGAAAAGCCCCCTTTAAACCTTCAAGAAAGAAATTCTAAGGGGAAAAGATCATTTAAAAAAAATATAAAGGGTGTTTTTAGATGTTTATGAAGAAAAGGACAACGGTGGGTGCACTAGAAAAAAATCAGGCTCTGAAACTAATTGAAGAAGAAGCCAGGTTCATTGAAGAAAAGAACGATAGTTTTGACGTGATGTAAGCATGCCTTGATACCAATCTAGTATCAGAGTGCTGTAGCATAAGGAAGCTCTGATACCAACCTAGTATCAGAGTGTTGTAGCGTAAGCAAGCTCTGATACCAACCTAGTATCAAAGTGGCATTGCTTAGGTTGAAAGCATAGCTGATGCTGCTGCCGCCATTTTTATGGTTGAAAATATGGCTGCTGCGGTGTCTTTTGTTGTTCCGGTTGAAAGAATGACTACTACTGCTCCCATTGTTGTCGTTGAAAATATGATTGTTGCGGCTCCTACGGTTGAAAGAATGGTTGCTGCTCCTACTATGGTTGTTGTTGAAAGAATGGCTGCTGCAGCGCCGGCGGTTGCTGTGGTTGAAAATATGATTGCTGCGGCGCCTCTGGTTGTTCCGGTTGAAAGAATTGCTGCTATTGGTTCCATTTTGTGGTTGAAAATATGATTGTTGCGGCGCCTACGGTTGAAAGAATGGCTGATGCTGCTGCCATGGTTGTTGTTGAAAGAATGGTTCTTTGCTGCAGCTGGCGATTCTTTGTGATTGAAAAGATGGTTTGTGTCGGCAGCGGCCATTGTTGTGGGTCAAAGAAAAAGAACGAAAATGACATTACATTGTTTTCTATCAGAAATTCTTATGGTGAAACACTGTGATTGTTCTTTATGATTTGAATATAGAATCCAAGAAATGCCCTCTTTAAACCCTCAAGAACGAAATTCTAAGGGGAAAAATCATTTAAAAATATAAAGGGTGTTTTTAGATGTTTATGAAGAAAAGGACAACAGTGGGTGAAGTAGAAAAAAATCAGCCGTGAAACTAATTGAAGAAGAAGCCAGGTCCATTTAAAAAAAGAACGATAGTTTTGACGTGACTTAAGCATGCTCTGATACCAATCTAGTATCAGAGTGGTGTAGCGTAACCAAGCTCTGATACCAATCTAGTATCAGAGTGGTGTAGCGTAACCAAGCTCTGATACCAACCTAGTATCAAAGTGGCATTGTGTTAGCATGCTTAGCTTATAAAATTAATGTTCCATAATTAAAACTTTTTTCTAATGTTCTATATTGTATGAAATCTATTAAGTATAAGAATGTTTTTGATGATATCATTATAAAGAAAATGAGTAAATGACATAAAAATGGTGTTTTTAGATGTTTATGAAGAAAAGGACAACGATGGGTGTAAGTAGAAAAAAAAATCAGGCTCTGAAACTAATTGAAGAGGAAGCCAGGTCCATTGAAGAAAAGAACGATAGTTTTAACGTCATGTAAGCATGCTCTGATACAAATCTAGTATCAGAGTGGTATGGCGTAACCAAGCTCTAATACCAACCTAGTATCAGTGTGGTGTAGCGTAACAAAGCTCTGATACCAACCTAGGTTGAAAGTATGGCTGCTGGTGCTTCTGTCGCCACCATTTTTTTGGTTTAAAATATGGTTGCTGCGACGCCTCTTGTTGTTCCGGTTGAAAGAATGGCTGCTGCTGCTGCCATTGTTGTGGTTGAAAATATGATTGTTGCGGCGCCTACAGTTGAAAGAATGGCGGCTGCTCCTGCCATGGTTGTTGTTGAAAGAATGGCTGCCGCAGCGTCGACGATTGCTGTAGTTGAAAAGATGGTTTGTGTCGGCGGCGGCGACCATTGTTGTGGGTCAAAGAAAAAGAACGAAAATGACATGACGCTGTTTTCTATCAAAAATTCTTATGGTGAAACACTGTGATTGTTTTTTAGGATTTGAATATAGAATTCAAGAAAAGCACTCTTTAAACCCTCAAGAACGAAATTCTAAGGGGAAAAGATCATTTAAAAAACATAAAGGGTGTTTTTAGATATTTATGAAGAAAAGGACAACGGTGGGTGAAGTAAAAAAAAAATCAGGATGTGAAACTAATTGAATGAAGAAGCCAGGTCCATTGAAGAAAAGAACGATAGTTTTAACGTGATGTAGGCATGCTCTGATACCAATCTAGTATCAGAGTGGTGTAGCGTAACCAAGTTCTGATACCAACGTAGTATCGGAGTGGAACCTAATTGAAGAAGAAGCCAGGTCCATTGAAGAAAAGAATGATAGTTTTAATGTGACGTACACTTGCTTTGATACCAATCTAGTATCAAAGTGGTGTAGCGTAACCAAGCTCTGATACCAACCTAGGTTGAAAGCATGGCTGTTGCAGCTTTAATCGCGGCCATTATTGTGGTGTAAAATATGGTTGCTGCGGTGCCTCTGGTTGTTCCGGTTGAAGGAATGGCTGCTATTGCTACCATTGTTGTGGTTGAAAATATGATTGCTGCGGCGCCTCTAGTTGTTCCGGTTGAAAGAATTGCTGCTACTGGTTCCATTTTTGTGGTTGAAAATATGATTGCTGCGGCGCCTACGGTTGAAAGAATGGCTGCTGCTGCCATGGTTGTTGTTGAAAGAATGGCTGCTGCAGCGCCGACAGTTGCTGTGGTTGAAAAGATGGTTTGTGTCGACAGCGGCCATTGTTGTAGGTCAAAGAAAAAGAACGAAAATGACATTACATTGTTTTCTATCAGAAATTCTTATGTTGAAACATTGTGATTGTTCTTTAGGATTTGAATATAGAATCCAAGAAAAGCCCTCTTTAAACCCTCAAGAACGAAATTCTAAGGGGAAAAATCATTTAAAAATATAAAGGGTGGTTTTAGATGTTTATGAAGAAAATGACAACGGTGGGTGAAGTAGAAAAAAATCAGGCTGTGAAACTAATTGAAGAAGAAGCCAGGTCCATTGAAGAAAAGAACAATAGTTTTAACGTGATGTAAGCATGCTCTGATACCAATCTAGTATCAGAGTGATGTAGCGTAACCAAACTCTGATACCAACCTAATATCAAAGGGCATTGTGTTAGCATGCTTAGCTTATAACATTAACGTTCCATAATTAATTTTTTTTTCTAACGTTCCTTAATGTAAGCAATCTATTAAGTATTAGAATGTTTTTGATGATATCATTATAAAGAAAATGACTTATAAAGGTTGTTTTTAAGTGTTTATGAAGAAAAGGACAACGGTGGGTGAAGTAGAAAAAAATCAGGCTCTGAAACTAATTGAAGAAGAAGCCAGGTCCATTGAAGAAAAGAACGATAGTTTTGACGTGATGTAAGCATGCTCTGATACCAATCTAGTATTAGAGTGGTGTAGCGTAACCAAGCTCTGATACCAACCTAGTATCCCAATGCTTATGGAGCTATACTTAGTGGGGAAAGAATACTAGTAAGTAGTAAGTGCTGTGGAACCTAAATCATCATACCCCTTTATTAATATCATTACGGATAACCGTTGTTACTCATGGAGATGTCATCAAACTAGTTTTCAATGGAGTCGATAAAGGCAGTCCTTCAAATTAGTTTTCAAGGGAGAGAGAGTGAGTTAACATTGATCATCTCGATCAATCAAAGAGAAGAGAGATCGGGATAAATGATTGATGTGAATGCAAGTTTGAGTGTTTGTGAATGACGATGGAATGTGAAACTTAGGATTAAGGTTAAGTTGGTAATTTTATAAATAATTTATAAAATTATTAAATTATTAATTATATATATATTAATTATATATATATATATATATATATAATGGCATAATATATAATGGCATAAATTAACAAGTTAAACAGGTCAGGCCGGTAGGCTAGGCCTTGTGAAAATAGGCTTGACTTGTTTATTTAAATAGGTCTGGCAATAGGCCTTAGACTTAGCCTGACCTATTTACTCAATAGGCTAAGTTAGACTTTATTTAAATAGGTCTGAACCACACACATTTCTCAATTAACAAATAAATGCAAACCTTGTTTCTTAACTCTTAAATTTATATGCATGATAAGCACAATGAGGGACCAGAACTGAATGAAGAGTTGAACATGGAGACTTTATCATCTGGATTTGTATCAATGACTTTTGGGTTCAAGCTTTTGTCCACTAGAGTTTGTCAACTCTGTCCCATTGAGGTACTGATCTTGTTCAGTTGTCTCAAATGCACAGAGTTCACTTTCTCTCTTCTATGCAATAATCTTCAAATGATGAAACCAAGAGGTCTTGGATGCAGGATATTGAGTTAGCCAAGACGTTGATTAGGCCAGGATGTCTTTTCATTGAAGAATTACACCAGGCAAAGAGTTTATCAGAAGAAGGGTGCGGTTCGGTTCCAAACTTTTATATTGTTTGTAAGGAGGATGCGATTATTCCAGCTTCATATCAAGGATGGATGATTGAAAATGCTGGAATTGATCATGTCCTGGACATCGACTCTGATCATATGGCTATGCTTTGCAAACCTCAAGAACTTTGCCTTAGCTGAGAATTAAACATGTGATTTTGCATCAGAATTATTAGCATGCCTTGATTTATATTTTCTCCTGGTGGTATCTATTGTGTAATGAATAAATTTACATAAGAATTCTGTCCCCCTATATTGCTGAGCTTTCGGTGGCCTTTATTGGCTGAAGGATAAATTTACACCTTTACATAATGAAGATTATAGGGATAAGTTGCAAGAATAGCTCTGTTTTTAACAAATCAACAGGTTTTCAGCTTGTATGTGACCTCAACATCAGAATATCAGATCATGAAATTTTTTTTATTTCATATAAGAAGTCTCCTAACTCTATTATTTCTTCTCAAACTATCTCTATCGCATATACTAGGATATAGGAAAAGGTTTTCATATGGGGGATTATTTTCATTACAAATGAATAAAGGGGTATCTTTAAAAAAAAAAAAATTTTTTTTACAAATATCTGATTAAAATATTTCGTTTCTACTTCTTAAGATACATCAAATTTACAGAAAAAATATTAAGAGACCAAAGACTATATCACAAGGACAAAAATCAATACTCCATGAGAAACATCCATATTACTCAGACACCAGCTTTATTCTCTCCGACGACTACTGTCACCTTGTAATAAATTTGCTCTAGTCCCTGTCCGTCTTAATGGCTGCAAGAATATCAAAGAAACCAAGGTTCAATTTTTTTGTCCGTTGTATCAAAAAAATAAAAATAGAAACAAAGGTTTTAATCATAGCCTTCTTACCAGCTGATACGACCAATATTTGCTTAAATTATTTGACTATTTTCTGGCCTAATTCCCACTAATTACAGTTGGCAAAAAAAAAAAAAATCCCAGTAATTACGGCCTTATTTACCTTAGAATTATCATACTTTCCCAAGTTGTAGGTATTTCACTATTTCATGACTTTATTAAGAGAGATTAAGGGCTTATTTGGTACCAGAGGAAAGGAGGAAAAGTCGGTGGAATAGAAATTTGTGAGTTGATTTTTTTAAAAAAAAAAAAAAGAGAAAAGTGGGTTAAAAGTTTTTAAGCAATTTTTCATACTCATTTATCTTACATATTCTTTATATTAAAATTTTATAACTCTACTTCTCCAATTTATTTAAATTCAACTCGTAAAAATTTTTCCTTCCCTCCTCTTACCTCCAAATCCCTCATAATACCAAACAGTCCCTAAAGGGAAAATCTGGGCCAAGACACAAGACTTCCACCCGTACACAAGCCCAAACAGAAAGGGAAGCCCAACAACACATACTTGGGCGGAGATATCTATGAAGATCAATTCTGGTCGCAGATAAGAGAGGACCAACATCTCGTGATACATCATATCAAAAAAAAAAAAAACATCTCGTGATACATGTATCAAAAAAAAATCTCGTGATAGGTAGAGGAAACGCTTCTCTCTATCAAAGCAGGCAAGAGGCAAGGGCTATACTATATGGTAGGTCATATTAATCCATTATTATTATTAGCTGACTTTCCTAAAAATAAGTTAGGAGCTAAAACAGAGATACTCACTGATGTAGAGGCTGTCCCTGTTCCTGTTGCAGCACCTGAGGAAGAAGGGGAAAACAGAAATGAAGATCGCTGATATACCATCAAGTTAGGATTTAAACATCACTAATATGTGAATTCAAACCTGCCAATATGCAAAATTACTTATGAAAGATAAACAGCTCGCATTATGTAGGACATACAAATGTTAACTTCGAGATCAGAAAATATGAATGAGTCATGTGTGATTAGCGAATCCAGCCATAAAGACATTAGCAATGCACTAAAAAGCAAAATTTATTTTGTCAGTCAACTTTATATGCAAAACAATATGGAGTTCACTAAAAGTTAAAACTGGGAGACTCAACAAAACTGTACTGGTTAAAATACCTGGAGAAAATGAAGGCGAAGCAGAGGTTGATGCTCCAGAAGTTGTACCACGTGATGGAGCTGTACCACCCAACTGAGAGGGAGTGGAACCGAACAAGGAACTTGAAGAATTTAAAAGTGAGGCTTGGGATGTAACTCTTGCTGTACTAATTACATCACAAACTGTAAACCTTCCTCTTCTGTAGGATCTTTCTTGATGGACAACTTCCAACACCCTTTCTGGGCAGGATGTACCACTTGACGATCCAGACAAAGGAAATTCTTGAGCAGAAATTGTTGGGGGTCATATACAAAGCTGGCACAGATGAAGATGGAACTGAAGAAGGCATGCCAAAAACTGAGAGGCCACTTACTGAAGATTTTGAAGTTAGTGGAGATGTTTGTGGGGCAGCAGATGAGAATGGAACTGAATTAGGCATGCTAAAATCTGAGAGACCACTTCCTGAAGAATTTGAAGTAAGTGGATATGTTTGTGAGGCAGCAGACGAAGATGGAACTGAATAAGGCATGCTAAAATCTGAGAGGCCCCTTCCTGAAGAATTTGAAGTTAGTGGAGATGCTTGTGGAGCAGCAGACGAAGATGGAACTGAATAAGGCATGTTAAAAAATGAGAAGCCACTTCCTGAAGAATTTGAAGTTAGTGGAGATGTTTGTGGGGCAACAGATGAAGATGAAACTGAATAAGGCGTGCTGAAAAATGAGAGGCCACTTTCTGAAGAATTTGAAGTTCGGGGAGAGGTTTGTGGGCCAGCAGATATAGATGGAACTAAAAAAGGCGTGCTAAATAAAAACTGAGTGGCCACTTCCTAAAGAATTTGAAGCAAGTAGAGATGCTTGTGGGGCAGTTGATGCCCATACTGTTCCAGAACTATAAAATAACCCAGCAAGTTCTGTTGATGGTTGTGAAACTTCAGGTGAGTGCAATGATGGACAAAGCCTTTTTGAGGAACGTTCTTTTCTTGCTGTATCACGCTGGTGAGCTTCTCGGCGGCGATGTTTTCTAATGTCATTCATGTGCTGATAAATGCTCTCCACCTAGGTAAGCATTTCGGAAGTTGTTATCACTGTAAAAGGAAAAAAGAAAAAGCATGCATCCCCTCTATAAGCAGATATCAGATGCAACATCTCTAATACACTAAGTTTTGGGCCTGGTTCATCAAAACAAGTGGGAGGTAGTAGATGGTAATGACTCCAACTTCACATTAGCAATTACGCAAATTACATACCCAAACCTATGAATATATAAAATTACTAATATAATTTAAAATATAAAGAGCAAATGTTAAGCAAACTGAGCTCATAGTTTGCAACCACAGAAAATAAGAATAAGACAAAAGGATAAAATAAAATAAAATAAAAGCCAAGAATAATGGGATGAAAGAAATACTACTACAATTTAGAGTGATAAAAGCATTGAGAGTAGCAACAAGAAAAAATGCCCATATATTTTGAACATTTCTCAAGATAAAAAATATAAAACTACATAATGCAGATACTCAAAGCTTTTACCGGAACGTCAATGTTGTTGAAAATGTATTGAATAGATAGAAATTGAATATACAGTAAATATAATAGCATAATAAGACTCTGTATTATTGAAATAGCACATACAGAGAGCATACAACATTATAATATGAAAAAATTATAAACGAACTCATAAGACTGCCGAATATGGTAATGAACTATAGAAAAATCCGGGCCCAACATATGTTGTTTCCTTAAGACAATTTTACTCCTTCAATACGGATACTGAAGGTTTCTAAGCAATTGCCTCCCAGGATAGAGCAGATTTTTCGTCTTTAGAAATATGGCTCTCTCAGTCTGAAGCCCAAGCGAATCCAATGAGTCTGCTTTCGGAACGCACAGAATATGTTTGGTGTATGCAGTATGCAGAAGGAGTGTGTATATGAAAAAATCGAATACAATTATGTGACTAGGGCGCCCTATTTATAGACAACAACAAAAATTCGATCAGATGGACTCGTCTGTTGCAGCGAACTGGTGCGTCGTGCGAACAGACGCACCAAAACGGAACGAACAAAAGCGACATGCGTCTCTTAGCGGCGAACTGGTGCGTTGCACGAACAGACGCACCAGAACGGAGCGAACGGGCGAATTGGAAATTCAAAAAATTATTTAATAAAAAGTTTTTTTTTATTTCACACACGTACGAACCGGACCAGATGGGCGGCATGCGCATGTGGTGGACCAAGGGTTTGGGATAGCTTCAGTAGAAGTGGCTTTTGTTTCTGATAGACTTTTCTTAATGGACTTATTTTCTGATGGACTTTTTCTAATGTGATTTGTATTTTGGATAGCGGTGACAAAAGTGACTTTTGTTTCTAATAGACACTTGTTTGACATAGCTTTTAAAAAGTAGATGAGATAGAAAATGGGCATGAATCAAATTCATATATATATATATGGTGTACAAAATGTGATAATTTAGGATAAAAATTAAAAATAAATATAAATTTGCCAAATAAAATAGTAACATTACCATTAAAAAAATTACAACACAATTATTGATGAGGATAAATAAACCTATCCCCTACAAGTTGGCTTCTAATTTGATAACGAAGGCCATTCATTTCTGGTGAAGATATTGATGAGGATAAATAAACATATCCCCAAAAAGTCTTAGTTGAATTTACATCCCATTATGCTAGTAGGTTGGTCATATTTCTATGTCACTAATGTGCAAGTTAAGACAAATGATTATTAGTATTTAATCCCACTACATTATATTGTTTTTATGTTGACAAAAAAATAAATAATAACAGACCAGGAAGCCGCAACCCAGAAATGAATGAAGCTGCAACACAGATCAAGAAACAACAATAAAATTGCAGATGAGAGGAGGGAGAGAGAAGGCACACGATGCTTTTTCTTTTGGGGCAAAATGGTCCCAAAAAAAGAGGCTGTCTTTTAATGGGATAATAAGCAACTCAAGGCAGCTTCATCCAAAAACCCACTTCAAAGCCTAAAGCTCATTGAACTTCAAAGCCATACCAAACACCAATAATACTCACTTCTCCTTTCAATGGACTTCTAGTGTGCTTATTTTAGCTTTGAAAGCTTTGCCAAACATGCACTAAGTTCTCACCCCTCCACAAAAGTGAGTTGGCCCAAGAACCCATTTAGAAGAAGCAAAGTTGAGGCTTATATATCCTTCAACTTCTCTCCAACTAATCAATGTTGGACTTCTAACCACACACACATTCCTTCTTCCTTTTTTTCTCTTCTTTTCCAACTTTCTTCTTATTCATAACTCAACTCATGGGATTTTATCCTAAATTCCAACAGTCAATTGAAATTGCAAAATGCTTATATGTACCTTTGCAGCCACACGGATAAAGAAGTCATACATATTTGCCATGACTTCATGAAGAGACTGCGATGAGAAGGATCCATTACTGGAAGTGTTTCTCTCAGATTTTCCCGGAAGCCGCTCCAACTCTTCAATCCACCGGCGACAGCGACAATCACCAAGTTGCTTCTCAAAATTTTGAACTGTTTTCCATGAGAAGGATGATGGTCTCTTCGGAATATGTCTCTCACCGAAGACGTCAGTTACACGATTAAAATTAGAAACAGCCTTCTGTGTGTCGCGTGACATGATTGCTACAGAAGACTTCAGTTCCTGCTTCAAGTTCCACGGTTGTTCCATGGCTACACTGATTCCATCAAGTACCTATCAAACAGAAGAAGATAGCTATTGTACAATCCATATACAGCAATTGAGGTTCACAATCCATATACAGTCATCCCCTTTACAAACTCTATTAGTCCAAGCTTTTATTTTTAAATTATCATAAAAGTGCCTTGCATGATTGCAAATTTCTTCAAGGCATATAATGGATATAAACATACATTATTACTCACGATTCGAAATGTAGTGTTTTATATTTATATACGTGTATATATATTATATCATAATTGCTACTCAATTTCTTGCTAACGCATAATTATTATTCATTACTCAGTGATTTTTAAGTTTTACTATATTTCTTTTCCAACAAGTTTTACTATATATATATATATATATTCAATAATAGCTTTTTTATATAATTTTATTTTATAGCATTACATTATTTTTTATGTTTTAGGCTAGAAATATAAATAGGAAATAGCCAAATAGGACATATGGTATACTCCCTCCGGTCCTAATTATAAGACATATTTAACCAATTTTGGAAAGATTAAGAAGATGAGTTAAATTAGTTAATTTTACTCATTTTTCTAAAATGTCCTCATATAAATTTAAAATGACATAAGTAAAAGTAAATCAACAACCCCTACCACATACTTCTCCAACCTAAAATTTTGCTTTCTACACGCTTTCTAATTGAAATAATGGTTTTGCTATATATACATATATGTGCGTATATATATGTATATTATACACACACACACACATATGTGTGTACATATATTTACACACACATATTTATATATATATATATATATATATACACACACATATATATATATATATATGTATACACACACATATATATATTGACAAACACACAAAGATATACATATATGTACACACATAGATACACAAATATACATATATGTATAAACACAATATATATATATATATATATATGTATGTATGTATGTATACACACACACATATATTGACAAACACACACAAAGATATACATATATATATATACACACACATAGATACATAAATATACATATATGTATAAACACACACACATATTTATATATATTTGTACCCACACACACACACACATTGACAAACACACAAAAATATACATATATGTACACACACATAGATACACAAATATACATATATGTATAAACACATGTGTGTGTGTGTCTATATATATTTATGTGTAGAAACACACACACATATCTGTGTGTGTGTAAATGTGTCTATATATATATATGTATGTATGTATGTATTGAAAAATTAATATCAGCTGATTGATAAATAAATTAAAATCCAACAATTTAAAAGTTTTACTTACTGTAAGAGTTTACGCATCAACATACATACACTCACCAAAAACCAAATACACTTGAGAGAATAAAATATGGGTGTTTTAGGAAGAAATTGACAAAAATTAAAATGTTGTCTTATAATTAGGACCAAAACCGACTCAAATGTTGCCTTATAATTAACCTGGAGGGAGTATTATATAAATTATTTTAGAAGTGAAAGCTATAAGAACAAAATTTTATAAAACCAAAATCTTAAAGCAAGTTCAGCGAAGTTTCCTTTGAGTCTTTGTAATATCTTTTGCTAGATGAGTCTTTGTAATTTCAGTGGTGGGAAGGCTTATTTGAAAATTCCACTAAAGTCCAAGTTGTTCAACAAAAGTTAATTATTTGGGCGACAGAATGGCAAATGTTGGTGGTATAAACAATGGGAGCACATTTAAGTGATGAGCAAACCCATTGATTTTGAATGGTTTAAATTTAATTTAATTATTATATCTTAAACAAATTTTTATTTTATTATATGCAGAATTAAAAATAAAAATAATCTTATTACTGTCACTTCTCATACAAAAAGTATTATTTAAAAATCACAAATTTACAATTTTAACCGTACAGTTAAAATCAAGAAATTAATTACTAGCTTAACACTGTTATAAGTACGTAATGTGAACCATTAGATTACAGAGAAGAGAAGAGATAGCAAATGGGTAGGACCCATCTTCCTACTACATCCCCTATCCGAATCCAATTTGAACATCTCTTCCAACGAAATTCAACATGGGAAACCTACTTATATCTGACTAAACAGTAACAAAATCACAATACTAAAAATGAAAACTCGAACGTTGGTGCAATTGCAAATTCAATCAAAAGTCTCATTTTTTATAAAAATAATATATATATATATGGAAAAGTATTTCTCCTGGAGATAAGTTATCTCCAATGACCTTCAAAACTACGTCGTTTTGAATTAATGTAAGGTGTTTTCATAATTTTAGGTGAATTAATGAAGGGTGGAAAATTACGGAAACACCTTTACGGAAACACCTTTCATTAATTCAAGTTTTGAGGGATACTGGAGATACTCATATGTGTGTGTGTATTATGATTAGATGTTGTGTCAAAAGGCACATTGGTTTTTGCCAACTATATCTCAACCTGTCATCAAAAGTTACTCGTAATGCTGAAACAAATTAACGTGCCCAAATAGACACCAACAATGGCACATGCATATAACAAAAGAACAAACAGAAGGAGACGAAATGAGATTCACTTGGATACCTTAATGGATAATCCCTCAGAGAGATATTAATCAGAAGAATCATAAATATAATTGATTTCCAGGTTTGTGTAGTGTGTAGATTATTATGGTAATTAGATAATTAAGTTTCAAGTTTCAACTGCCACCAGTTGATTTCCTGTACAGAGTAGTACTTAACTGTCTACCAAAACCCAACGGTTGCTAATAATTCTGCAACAAACTTGCTACGAAAACAACAAAAGTGTATCTGAAAGTAACAAAAGAACAAACAGAAGAAGCCGAAAAACGTATCCCCCAGTAGTTAACGTGATTCGATTCACTGTGACTATGTGAGGCTCTTTATGAACGAACATACACATCATTCGCATGTGATTGATGAGAAATATAATAAACTACTCAACCACGACAATTTTTCGATTTTTATAACCAGACAAACATCACTGACCAGCTTTTTAATCCCACTATTGATTTAACAACAACAATACTATATTCTTCCCCAATTATCTGCCCAATATGCGAACTCCACAACAAAAAAGAAAATTCCTAGGGTCAGTAATTGCTTGTTCCTTTGATCTCTGTTTTAAATTAGCTTTGCTGGGCGATTTGCAAGTTTGAAATTATATCAGATACAAATACTGAACAAATTTCACACAGCTTTAGCACTAGACAAGTGAACGCTAATATCATTCATACACAGAACAAGAAGTTGATGGAACAAAAGAAACCAAAAAGAAAAGGTCTTAGTGTCTTTCTGATGTCTCTAATAGATATACCCCCAAACACGCAGTAAACTAAACTCTAAATCAGGATTCTAAACCATAACCTTCCCTTGCACAAGGGGGATCAAAGAAAAGTGAAAAAAAAGAAGATAAACCAGTTCATTTCAGACCACTTCCAGGTGTTGAAATTGCAAGTCCTGGCCAAGAGAAGCAATCTGCACCACCACCAACAAAACCACCACCTTCACCGCCTTCTAGCTGCCATGAATTCCCGACGCCGGAAGCAGCCCCAACTCCGCCGTTGATGTTGCCGCCGCCATCCACCATCCCAGGAAAAGTCCAACCACCACCTCTTCCATTCCCAAAACCCATATCTTCAAACCCGTGACCAAGTCCGAGCCCGAACCCGCCTAGAGCCAGAAACCCGGGTCCTTGGTTGGTGTTGTTGAGCAAAGAAGTGAAGCTTCCGCACATTCCCACACTAGATTTCAAGTCACTCTCAACTCCGCTGTTACCGGCGAACGGCAAGGAGCCACCATGGCCGGCGGAGATGGGTACAAAAACAGGGGTAGTAGGAAGAGGGTGATGGTCCTGAGTAGAAACAGAGGAAGTCGCCGTAACACAGGAAGAAACCGTAGAAGCAGTGCGAGAGCGTTTCGCATTCTTGCGACTGCCACCACCGACGGGGATGTCACGGAGGGTGCCACCGTGGGTCCAGTAGCGCCGGCAAGACTTGCAGAAATGGCGGGGCTGGGAGAAGTTATAGTTGTTGTAGTAACAGAACTTGGTGTTGGTGGAGTCACAGCGAGGACATGGAAGGTGCTCTTGTTCCGGCGGCGGAGCTTGAGACTTGGATGGTCGGGGATTGTCGCCGGAGTTTGACGGCATTGGGATATGAAAAAACAAAAAAACAAACAGAAAAATATTAGTTTTACGTGGGATCAGAGAAGTTCACTGAACGAAGAAGGAAGGAGAAGAAGTTGTCTTTTTGCTTGAAGGAGAAAATGAGGCGAAGGGATTTGGGCGTTGGTGGGAGAATGGAGGGGTTTTATGGGGATGAGGAGAGAGAAAAAATGGGGGAGGGGAGAGAATATCTGTGGTTCAAACAGAGACAAGTTCTGAGGCTTATATGAGCCAGAGAGGATCAGCTTTAGTACAGTGTTCTGTTAAGCACGGCATTTCAGTCGGCTCCAGAAGAGCCTCTCTGCTTGGGCCGGCTAGTCCTACTGTGCCTCTTGTACCACAGGCTCAATCCTTAATCCTCATATAATGAATTTAATTATATATATATAGGGGGTAATTTTGGCCGAAAAGTTTTTTAGAGAAATTTTGTCCAAAGTTTTAAAAGGTGAGCAATTTTACTCATACTGTTATCATAGTTAATTTTGATCATTAATTGATTAAATATGAACATGTGTTCCTCTATGCCTAGAACACCAAAATATCAAAGCATGAACAAAGAAAGACATAAAATAAAAACATATTAGTTATTGATTGAGAGGCCCTAATTATTGAGTGGAAGAGACACCAATAATAAGAAGACTATAGATGTAAGATAGAGAAGGGGAATAAATGCATTTTTATTTTTTATTTTGCCATTTTTTGTCTTTAATGAAGTCAGTTTCACCTCATTCGTCAACTCTATATGATAAGAATATTAATATCAAAACATAAGTTCTATTACAAGTCATAGAGCCTATATTAACCGATTCTCACTTTTTTTTTATTTGTGCAATTCGGAATTAGTTCTTAAATTTATAAAGAATACACAAATAGAAAAAGAAAAAGAAAGAATCTGCTTCCAATTTGAATGAAGAAAAAAATATTATTCTCAAAGATATCAATTGCTAAAATTTGATGCGATTGCCCCTTTTGATGAATGCATGAAAGAGCATTTCAAGTAATGAATATTAGTTGGATCTAAAAAAAACACCTTTTTTTTTTTAATATATATAACAAAGAGACACCTTATCTAATCATCTATGGGAATACTTCCTTCATTACAATCACTACTAATAAGCATTACTAGCTCCTCAGACGGTTGGTAGATTTCATGGAAACTCATCCTTAACTCCAACTCTTCGCTAGGAGGTCTGCCGCTGAATTGCATGAGCGAGGTACATATGTAATCTATTTATTTTTTTAAAAGAAAATGTTAAATTCAAGGGGGGCACTTGCCCCCCTTGTATAACCTAGGTCCGCCTATATATACACCTCGACAAAATAAATTTTTTTCTTATAAGTTGATATGTCATCTATTTCTTTTTTTTTCAAAATTATATTTAAAACTTCTAAGAGAAATTTGTACTTTAACATGGATGACATGTGAACTACCAACTCAAAATATTTGGTCAACTAATAGTCAAAACTAATTAAGATAACAAAGATAGGGCAAAATTGCTCTTTTTTTTAGACTTTTGGGACATAATTGGCTCACGAAAAACTTTCGGCTCAAAATTTACCCTTAACCCTATGTGTGTATGTTTTGCTAGCTGATCTAGTTGGTAAAAGATTTGTTCATAATCATAAGGTTGTGAGTTCAAATTCCATATATTTGATGACCTTATTGATATTCAAATTCTATAATGTTGTAAGTGCCTCTGTAAGCGTTCTTTGAAGCCAGAGGTGTGCCCTAGCCTTGATAACCTTCAGAGACCCAATTTACCTAAAAAAAATTATTTCAAAACATTACTACCTCTTATCTTAATCATAAAAGTTAGTTGACTTTCTTTGGAGATATTAAGGATGATAATTAAGTCATATAAAAATATTTATATTTATTATTTTTCTTCAAACTAATTTTTTTGACTTATAAATTGACATATAATCCAATGATATATAACGTATGCTATGATTAAGTAATTTATTTAACTTTCTTAATCTATAAAAAAAAGCAATCACCTCTTATATTAAAGATAAGAAGTAGTGTGTGTGTGTGTATTGTTTTTATGTGTTTTGGTGAAGTTGGAATATAAGAAGAGAGGAGGAGGCACTTAGAAGTGTAAGGCTGAGTCAGATGCATGCATTTGGGTGGATGACCAATACAAGTGTGCAAATAATGAAACATAGTATCCATATGAATAATTCGATAATACTTTTAATAATAAGAGTAGATTGTGTTAGGTCCCAATTAGAGAGACCAGGAATGGTAATCATGGGAAAAGGATCATTAAAATAAAGAAGCACGTTGCTATATGATATAAAGCAGAAATGAATATTGAATGCATTCTCTGGTCTTGGCTTTATCCAATACGGGGTTTTATTTTCTGATATTGTTATTATTATATATATATTAAAGCTGAACATGGAAATCTGAAATATCTTGCCCAGTCAATACCAAAACAGTGAGCCTATCCTATGAGGAAGGATTCTACATATTCTAATGTCTTGTGTTGTAGGGTCGTAGCTCACATTATTTTCTTCTGACAGGGCAAGCGACTTCAAGAATGGTGTGCTAGCAGATACATCATCCATGCCAATAACTAGTCAATTGGATTCTCGACATGGTCACCCTCAATATTTTTATTTCATCCCCTTTCATATCACTGTGGCAGGATATAATTAATCATTAATAATTAATAATAATTCATTATTATAATCAAATCTAGTTTCTCATGCCTTTTTTAGGACTGTTTCCTTGAGCTATGTATGGTTTGAGGGGAGGGAATGGGAGGGGAGAGAAAAAAAAGGAGAGGAGGGAATTTTTTTTTTAAAGTTGAGTGTAGTGGGACCCACAAGTTTTCCTCTCTCCTCTTTTTTTTTCCTCCCCTCCCATTCCCTCCCCTTCCCTCAAACCAAACATACCCTGAGTTGAGACTAAACCATATACTCCTCGTACTGTAAGGGAATGAATGTTTCTTCTTTTGCCTCCAAGTTTATAGTTTTCTCGTTAAGAAAGGTTGATGGAATCATCCAAATCAGTTTTTCCCCCCCAACAAATGAAGAAGTAGATAGACGATTGTGACATCATTTTCATCTGTGGGTGTATTAATTGATGGACAAAACGGCATATTTTTTTATTTTTATTTTTTTGGAAAAAATCTAGATGAATTGGTTAATATGATCTTCAGTTTTTTAAATTTGTCTTCATTTTAATAATTAGTCCTTCAAGTCTCTTTATTTGAAACATTGATTCTTATAATTTAATAAAAACATACATCACTTTGCTTCTTGAATAATAAAAAACCATACTTTAAAATTTGAGGGACCAAAATTAAAATAGAAGCAATTTTAAGACTCCAAATATTGTACTAATTATTTTAAACATATTTTTTAATAAATCGTCTTTCTTCATTTTCTCATCATTATTTTTTTGCTCTCTTGTTCATACATAAATATGCATATTTGAGGAAAAAAATATTTCTTACATATTTTATTACTCCTAAATAATTTTAACTGTATAATTCCGTTGAGAGGAACTTATATATCAGTCTTGAGCACTCATAAACGTATCCACACAAGTTAGATTAGGAAGTTCTTAATTACATTGAACACACATGCCTTTTTTATCATCAAATGGAATTACTTTTTTCTGAGTATTTTAATAGATATATTTGCTATAAAAAATATTTTAGGAAATGAAAATAAATATTCTGACAAACGATAAGAAATTGGCAATTTAGTATATATTTGTGTTAGCCACAGAAACTACTTTTTTTAATATGAGTTATGCCATAAAAAACCTTATACTTTTTTTTTAAAAAAAAAAAAAAAAAAAAAAAAAAAAAACTTTGAAGGCAGAGGAGACAGGGAGAAATATAGAGAGAGCTACTACTACCTAGATTTGAAAAAAGAGAGAAAGGTGGGGCCCATGAGAGGAATATGGAATATCCAAAGGGAAAAAAACGGGATGGGAGGGGGACGTTGGCGTCGAGAGTGGGGTTGATTCGAAGGGGGCTAGGCGGGCTAAATAGTAATAGTGGAAGTAGTAGGTGGGGACAGGGTGGGGATGTGGGGTCAGCGACAGAATCATGAATGTCGGGTTAGCGTGGGGAGCAATAATTGGGTCTCCCCTCTGATTTCGGACGCGTCGTGTCCGCATCAGATTCCTCCCTCCTCTCTTCCTCCGTACCCTCCTCCACAACCGGATTTCGCGCTTCTCTGTAGCCAGTAGCCGACAAACAACAAAGGCCTGAACGTCTGATGGCTAATGAACCGCTTGATGGAGCGACAGGTGTCAGTCTCTGAGATAGAAAGAGAGTGTTGTCGGTGAAGAGAGGCACGCGAGGCGCGACTCGGCCACAGTGTGTCCAGGGGAAGCAATCATGGGTCGCTGTCCAGGCCCAATAAAACTCGTGTGCATGGTTTGAGGGAGTGGGAGGGAAGGGAAGAGGAGGGGAGAGAAAAAATGTAATGGGGAGAAAAATTTTGTGGACCCCACTACACTAAATTTTAATACAATTTTCTCCTCCCTTCATTTTTTTTCTCTCCCCTCCCCTTCCCTTCCTTCCCCTTCCCTCAAACCAAACATACCCTTAGAGAAAAAAAGAAGAGAAAATTAATTTACTTGTACTTACAATTTTATCTAAATTATAACTCAATCTTTATACTTTAATTGGAGGATGTAACTCAATCTATATAATTTTAACTCATTTGCATCTCAATTATTAAACTTTAACTTATTATAACTTAATTACTATAGTTTTAACTATTTTATAATGTAATCTTTATGATTTAGAATAAGAGTTATAAAATGGATAAAATTATAGAGACGAGTTGTAGTATGTCAAAATTCATGGATTGAGGTATAACTGAGTTGAAGCTATAATGATTGAGTTGCACCAAATTAAAATATATGAACTAAATAACAACTTAACTAAAACTATAAGAATCAAAAGATTTTTTTAAAAAAAAAAACAACAAAAAATGGCTATGTTAATTTCTAGTAGGTACCAACATCGACTGAAATCGAATAATAATGTACTCGTCCTCAAAAACGTTTTTGGTTTAAGGCTATGAATGAAGCAGGTGGTATTAATAACTCTTTCCTCCTGTCAGAAAAACCAACTTGAGGCAAATCCAAACTAGTACCCGATAAATCCTCTAAATTAAAAAAAGGTAAGCTAGCATCCATATAAATATAAATATATATATATATATTAGGAGGTGCGTGGAAGGAAGATGAATTGGTCAGTCGCCAAGTGCTGCTATAGCTGCTCATTCGGTCGCCCATAATCACTGACACAGTGTCCGAAAGAGTTTCTCTCTCTCTATGTGGTGGGGCATACGTTCCCACGTCCTTTCAATCTTCATCTCTCTTTTTGGCCTTTTGTGAGGACTATGATTCCCTAATCCATAATTATTATCCCATGCAATTTACCTTCCCTTCTCTTTGTATGATTATTGCTCATCATTCAATCTCCCCTTTTCTTCCCCCACCTGCCACCTTTCTCTCCTCCCCCATCATTCCCTTCTTCCCCGGGTTCCTTCCTCTTTTCTCTTCAATGAACTCTCACTGTCTAATACTATTATATTTCTCCCCATATAAATTTATAGTATCAACTTTAGATTGAATATCCTTTTCTATTAAATTGCATTTAGCTCTATATTTTACAGTAACAATCAGTATCTTACAGAGTTATAGAATCTTTTTTTTTTTGGTATCTAATTTCGTATATTATTTTTTACTAGCATTCAATAATCTTAAAATAACTTTTGGTTCAATATTCCTTCCTTCGTATTTTCTTGGTAGTAATAAATATCTTAAATTTAAGATGCTATGTAACCTAGTGAGATATATATGAAGGCTTTTATATAAGTGAGAGGTCGTAGGTTCGATCCTGCTTGTAACTTAGGCGTTACTGGTGTAACTCAATATATATATATTTTAGGATGTTGCTGGATGTAACAAAAATCACTTTTGGATATTGAATTGTACTTAACAAATATTTTTCTGCAATTTTTTCATGACTCTCTAATATTCCTTCATCTGATCGATCTTATTCATAAGACTCTACACTTAATTATTTTTTACACAAGACCATGAAATATTAATTAAATGTAATTTTAAAAAGTTGTAAACACCTCTATAACATTTAATTAACTTTATAAAAAGTAGTTAACAGGTAGGAGGAAATCTTAAATTAGATTTTCGTTCCATATAATTTTCTTTCATGCATGATATTTGATTTTGAACTCTTAACGTACACTTACTTAGCATAATTCAAACATGGGCATGTACTTTCCTCTAGTTTTTAATATAAGAGTTAGTTAGTAGCAAGAGATCATATTCGGTGATAACTCATAAATATAAATATGATATTTTTGGAAAATCAACATATATTTATTACAAATAACTAATTTTCTTAATCTATCCAAATTAGTCAACTAACTCTTATATTAACATACTAAGAACTAGGGGAGTTATTTTATTTCATACAAATATCAACTCATAAGATAAAATTTATATAGAGCCTTTGCTATTGTGAAGTTGTAAATTGGTGATTCATCTCATCAATTGATATTTCTTTTCAACGGCACATCTTTCATTGAGATGAGCGATGGTATTTCAGTTATTTATAATTAATACTCCATCCGGTCCTAATTATATAAGCTATTTACCAGAATTTGAAGGGATTAAGGAAGGAAGTTAAATTAGTTAATTATGTATATTTTTCTAAAATACCCTTACTTAATGTACACTATAGGGCACGCACGAGATGCATTTTAAAACACGCTCTCTCACTAAGTGTGAAAATTCATTTTCGAAATGTGACGCCACCTCATCCGATAGTCACATCCCACGAGGACACCTTTGAACTCTAATCCAATTCCACTACTAGAAAAAAAGGAAATAGCTACGGAAAAGTTTCCGTAGCAATGGTGACGGATTTTGCTAAGAATTTAAACATCCGTAGCAAAAACACGCACAAGGGCAATATATTGCGACGGATGAGCTTTGTTCGTCGCCATTTGCGACGGAAAAGCTCATCCGTCGCAAATTGCGACGGAGAACGTGTCCGACGCAAAGGCGGACCAAAGGTCCGCCTTTTTGCGACGGATGGAGTCATCCGTCGCAAAATGGCGGACTAATGGTCCGCTTTTTGCCACGGATGACATCATCCGTCGCATTTTGCGACGGATGACGTCATCCGTCGCAAATTGGGAAAGTCTCACTAATGCAAGGTTATTAAACCCGGACCGGTCATTGAACCGGTCAGGGTACTGGGTTAAGGGTCAGTGGGTCAGACCGGAGTCAAACCGGAGCTAAACCGGGACTAAACCGGTAAAAAATAAAGATTTGATGTGATTAATATTTTAATATACAATTATAATAAGATGTTAGAGTAAATAAAATTTTAAGTATTTATCTTACATGGAGAAAAGTGCAACGCCTCACCCAATGTTTTTGATTTGAAAACCTGACTATCTTGACTGTTGAAGCTACAAAACCTATAACCTAGGCGCCTAGAATTAAAGAAATGAAAATAACTTTTGCAAGGTTCCCCAATGCTTTTGAATCGTGATCTTTCTTTCCGTCTTCTTTCTTTCTTCCGCAACGCCTAACCCAATGCTTCTCTCCGTCTTCTTCCTTTCTTTTTTTGCTCAGCCCCCTTCAATCGTGATCTTTCCCTCTCTCTCCCTGGCATTTTCTTCTTTCTCAAAACTGTGTTTGTCCAGCTTAAAATAATCAACTTGGGCCTTCCACTTAGCCAACACACGGCCCCCACTTGCTCGGCGTGGTTCATTGTCGGCGTTTTCTGGTCCGTGCGTGGCGTGTTCGATCTGTTGCTTGTCTGGTTCGTTTTCACCAGATCTGTGGCGTGTCTGGTTCTTTATCACTGGATCTGTTTTCACCTGATCTTTTTCTGGCTCTGTTTCTCTCCATCTCTTTCTTTCACTCCATGGAAACATCTTCGCTCTTTTTTTTTTTTTTTTTTTTTTTTTTTTTTAAAAAAAAAACACTAACTCCCGGTTTCTATGACGACCGGACCGGTTTCACGGCCGGTTCGGCGGTTCCGAACCCGGCAACCGGCCCGGTCCGGGTTTCATAACCATGCACTAATGAGACTTTCCCATTCTACGCGTCTTCTCCCCCAGCTCGATCCACCTAGCTCCGGTCCCCCCCGGCTCCGTCCTCCCGGCTTCGGCCCCCGCTCCGGTTCCCCCAAGCTCCGCCCCCCCGAGCTCCGGCCCCCCCGACTCCCGGTTCCCCCGGCTACGCCCCCCATTTCGCCCCTAAGCTCACCCCACCCCCAACTCCGGCCTTCCTCACCTCCGCCCCCCGACTCCGGTTCCCCCGCTCGGCCCACCTCCCCATTTCGCCCCTAGCTCGCCCCCACCCCCCCAACTCCGGCCTTCCTCACCTCCGCCCGCTGACTCGGTTCCCCCGAGCTCCGGCCCCCCGCTCCGTTCCCCCTAAGCTCCGCCCCCGACTCCGGTTCCCCCCTTAAGCTCGCCCCCCCCCACATTTCGCCCTAAGCTCACCCACCCCCATTCTCGGCCCCCACTCCGGCGTCCCTCACCTCCGCCGCCGGCCAGATCCGCCCCTAGCTCGCCCCACCCCCATTCCGGCCCCGACTCGTCCCCTCACCTCCGCGGCCGGGAATCGCCCCCAGCTTCGCCCCCCCCCATTTCCGCCCCACCTCGGCCTCCTCCTCACCTCTCTGGGCGCGGATACTTCAAGATCCGGCCCACGATTTCGTCCCCTTTGCTGCCGCTCGGCTTCTCCCGTCCTCTTCTCCGTTACGTCACCGCCAGGTTAGCTTGAAGTATTTTGGTTTTTTTATTATATAATTATTTGATATTTGAAAATATCTATGTTAGATTTGCTTTATTACATAATTAAAATATATATGATAGTAGAAGATTATAAGTTACATGATTTTAAGTCTTCTTTTTTGTTTTAGTTTTTCCTTTAGCCGAATCTATTAATTGGATAATGATCTTCATACTTAGTTGTTTATCAATTTGAATTATGCTTATAGTTTGTAGGAGATTATATGATTTTTTTAATTATTGGGCTTTAATGATTATTATTTATGATATTGATTTTTTTTCAAGTAAACACAGTTAATACACGTATATAAATATTTTATGTGAAGTATTTTATGTAGCACTGTTTAGGAAATTAGAAATTTGGATTCTGATTTTGGTGTGATAAAATTATGATTTTGTATTAGTTGGTAATGATACATAAATAATCTCTTTGATCTAGCCCATATATGTTAGAAACTCCAAAATACTTAGTATTCTATTCTTTGTTTGCCCCTCCACATGCATGTCCCCATGTTCGGTGTGCTATCCTCATTCTCTGCAGTTGCTTCTTGGAATATGTTCTTTGTTCAATGCATGTGTTTGTTTTTCACTTTCTTGATTAAGTGACAATTAGTAGGCATAAGAGGCAACTTATATATATTTGTGGTATGTTGAGATGTTAATTAGGTTAGTAAGCGAACTAGCTAGGAAGTATGGAAGGCAACCATGATAGAAGTTGGATGTACAATCGTCTAACGATGAAGAGAACTAACGCTAGCATTCTTGGCGGGTTTGGAAGAGTTCGTCAATTTGCTTTGGCGAATTCAAATAATTCAAGTAGGGAGATCGGTGTCCGTGTGCCAAATGTAAGTGTTTAAGATTTACAGATGCGGACACGGTCAGAATTCATTTGTGTCAAAAGGGATTCATTAGAGATTATGAATGTTGGGAATGTCATGGCGAAGTCCGACAGACACCGAGTGGTTATTACGGGGACAGTAGTCATCGAGAAAACCTTAATCAATATGAGCAGTTGGTTATGGATGCCGCGGGACCGTCGATCGGCCAATATTTTGATCCCGTTACTCATGCTGAACCGTCATACATGGGAGAGGAGACCGGTACCCATCCTCAACCATCAAACATTGGTGAGGATCCTCATCCGGAAGCCGCTAGGTTCTATAAAATGCTTCAAGAAGCACAACGTCCGTTATGGGAAGGTTGCGACCACTTTGAAAATAGTGAATATTCATCGCTATCGGCTACCCTAGCAACACTAAGCTTGAAGACTGATCACCATATGAGTGAGAGGAATTACAACGAAATGATGCGAGATCATGAGTAAGGTTGTTCCCAAAGACAATAATTTGCCGAAGGACTTTTACCAAGCAAAAAAAAAGGTGAAAGAGCTTGGGCTTGGATGTGAAAAAATCCATTCTTTGCCCCCGGAGGATGTATGTTGTATTACAAGGATGAAGCTGAGCTGACCAATTGCAAATTTTGTGGAGATGACAGATATAAAGTTGTGGGGAAAGGAAGGAAAATGACCCGTCATGCATTAAGCAAGATGTGGTACTTTCCTCTGGTGCCCAGACTTACGAGATTGTATGCATCCGAACAAACAAGTTTGCTCACATGAGATGGCACCGGAGCATCGTAGGGATGAGAACTTTGTGACGCATCCATCGATGCCGAAGCTTGGCGTAAATTTGACGAGGCGAATCCTTTCTTTGCTATGGATCCCCGTAATGTTCGTCTTGGTCTATGTTCGGATGGGTTCGCTCCTTTCAACAATACGGGCGGGAATTATTCCTGTTGGCCGGTCATTTGACTCCGTACAACCTCCCACCTTCTATGTGCATGAGAAGAGTTTTTCTTCCTTAACGCGTTAATCCCCGGGCCGTCGAACCCAAAAAGAAGATAGATGTTTACCTCAGGCCTTTGATAGACGAGTTGAAAATGTTGTGGAGGGAAGGTGTTCTTACGTATGATATATCATTAAGTCAGAATTTCACCATGCGGGCTGCCTTAATGTGGACGATAAATGATTTCCCCGCATATGGGATGTTGAGTGGGCGGCAAACGTCGGGAAAGCTCGCATGCCCGGTATGTCTTGAACAGAACATGGGTTTTAGCTTGGAACACGGTCGCAAGGTCGGTTGGTTTGACGAGCACCGACGATTCCTACCCCCGATCATCCGTTTAGGAGAAATAGAAAAGACTTCACGCGGAAGGTTGTCGAACGAGCGAGATCCACCTCGTCGTTTAAGTGGACAAGAAATATGGGACATGGTCAAGCACATTCCGAGTGTCGAAGAGGGGCTGCTTCAAGCGAACCCGAGGGGTACGGCATTGATCATCATTGGAACAAACGCAGTATCTTATGGGAACTACCATATTGGAAAGATCAATTGTTAAGACACAACCTCGATGTCATACATATTGAGAGGAATGTGTTTTGCAATATTCTGTACACCGTGATGGACACCAAGGGCAAGACGAAAGACACAGTCAACGCAAGATTGGACGTTGAAGCGATTTATAGAAGGCCTGCTTTGCATTTGGTGGACAGTGGCACTGACGAATTTCCAAACCCAGTGCCGTACACATTCAATAAAGAGCGAGAATTTAGAATTGTTGCAATGGGTTAAAGATCGAAACTCCCCGACGGTTATGCGTCAAACCGGAAAAGATGTGTCGACATGCACGAGGTGAAGTTGAGCAAGATGAAGAGTCATGATTGTCATGTTTTTTTCCAAAGATTGTTGCCGTGGGCCTTCAAAGCACTACCGAAGCATGTATGGTCTATTCTAACGGAGTTGTCCATGTTCTTTAGAGAAATTTGTGCTTGAGCTTAATGTTGAAAAGTTACGACACACGGAGGCGAGCATGCCCATAACGCTATGCAAGTTAGAAATGGTGTTTCCTCCTAGCTTGTTTGACTCAATGGAACATTTGCCCGTTCACTTGGCCTACGAAGCAAAGGTAGGAGGCCCAACAAGATATAGATGGATGTATCCGTTTGAGAGGTAATATATATATTGATTTGCGCGGTTATTAATTGACCGACATGGTACTTTAGCTCGATATTCCATTGTAGGTTTTTACGCACACTTAAGCACAAGATCAAAAATACAAGGTACGTTGAAGGATCTATCGCTGAAGCTTATCTAGTCGAAGAGGCCGCAAAATTTGCGTCATACTATTATCCCCCGAAATGATGTCAAGATGGAGAGGGGTACCTCGCAACGATGATGCGGGCGATACAAGGGATCAAAAATCAATATTTAATTTTCCAGGGCGAGTCGTGGGAAAACGTTGGAGGTCAACTCTTGACGGAAAAGATAAGCGAGTTGCGGAGTGGTACATTCTAAAAACCTGTGAAGAGGCCGCCCAGTACCTAGAGTAAGTTTTTTTTTTCTTTTTACTATTACGGTAAGTATTAAAGTATTAACTTCAGTTTTTTGTTACAGTTACTTCTCTAATTGGGTCCGATCGGAAAATCCTTCAATGTCGGTGTCCCAAGTTGATCAATTCACGAATTCTGAGTTTCCAAAATGGTTTCGATCCTATATCTTGGAAAATCCATCAGATCCCAATGAAGTTGCGTGGAGTTTGTCTTATGGAGCTGCAATGACGGTTACCGATGCAACAAATATATAATCAATGGGTATCGATTTGCAACTGTTGACGCGAACGCAGTACACTATGTTGCAATTACGGTGTATGTTGTCGAGGTGACCAAGTTGACGGGGTGGAGGCCGACTACTACGGGAAGTTAGTTGAGATAATTCGGTTGAGTTACCAATGGGACAAGGTGGTGACCCTTTTTAAGTGTGAGTGGTTTGATAACGGTCCACGTGTGGGACAAAAGTGGACAAACATGGAAATATTGAGATCCACTAGACAAGGAGATATACGGTTGGTTATGACCCATTCATCCTTGCTCAACAAAGGCGGAACAAGTTTACTATACACCATACCCTACATCTCGCCAAGGGTGGACGGGAGTTATTAAAACCAAAGCACGAAATATTATACCAAAGTCGAAAGAGCCGAAATCAAATGACGGTATGGTGAACCTTTCCAAGCGATGTGGAACCCGTGTCTTTGCCCATAAACATCTTCGATGACGAAGTACCAAGCAATCTCTTTGATTCTCGTGCGGAGTTAGAGTTGATTCCTATACAAATTGACGATGAGAAATCGACGACGATGAGGATGAGGCGAAAATGAGCTTCTCGATAGTGAATCGAGTTCGACGACTATGAGAGTTCGGATGAAGACATGCAAGTAGATGTCGATGAACAGGAATCGTCCGGTTGATTTGTGTTAGTTCTTTGTTTATGACGATATGTTATACTACATACTTTGTTTCTTTGCTACTGTCATATTAACTAAATATCTTTTTTTTTATATATTTTTTGCCATGATGTCTATAAGTGTTCAGAGATGGAGCATCCAGGAGGACGTTCAGGTAGTGGACGTGGCAGTGGTCGAGCCCGACCCCGTACTATAAGAGGGGGTAGGGCGACGCCAACCGCTCCATATGGAGGCGAGAGGGCTCGGCTCTTCTCCGGAGGTGCCACTATTTGATTTTTCGTTGTCACCGTCGGGATATTTGTCATCTTCACCGTCACTTTATACATCGTCGTCTCCGGCGGCTACCCCCTGATGCACAGCAAGGGGGACAACAGGTTTACTTTACCATTTCTGATTGATTTACATTTGTTTAGTTTCTTGAAACCATCTATGTACAAACATCTTCAATATTTCACATTTATTCCTTAGCACACTGCGTCGCCTCAGAGCCACGTCGGGGAAGAAGGTAGTTCTTCGAGTACCAATGGGGGCTCAAGAGATCCCGAGACGGGGTTTCTTTGGATCCGTCTTGACGGCAACGAGTAAGTCATGCCAAGTTACCCGTAATGTTACAATTTTCTTTTCTAATTGGTTTGTATGCTAATATTTGCATGATAATCTCGTTTTCAGATTTGTGCACGATACTCCGGTGGCGACTTTCATGTCGGACCAAATATTTTGTAATTACACTCAAGCTTGGACCGCGTGGACGAGAGATTTCTAAGACGCAACGAGACAAAGTGGTTCAAGGAGTTCTTGGTAAGTTATTTTTTTTATGCGTGTTAATTAAGGATTTTTAAAATTTTGAGCACTAATTGTTCGTTATTGATTTTCGGGATAAGCATATGACATTGCACGAGCATCTTGAAAATCGAAAAAAGCTTATAACCACGGGGCCGGCGTGATGGTGCGTCGAAAGCTCTATACATTGAGAAGGTCGAGAGGCAAGACAGATTGGCTTCCACAGGACACTAAAGATGAATTATTTGGCAATTGGGAAAACAATGACAAGTTTAAGACCATAAGTGCAAAAAATAAGCAAAATATGGCCAAAATGGAAGGACCATCATATGCTGGCGACTCCATATCAATTAGTGAGCATCGACGCAAAGTTGTAAGTACGCGTTATTTTCTATTTACGTATTCAATATTTTGTACTTTGAAGTAATTAATTAAGGTCATCATTTGCGTTTGCGGGTAGAGTGCGGGAAGCTCCAGTGGATCGGTTGAGTGGGTTACCTTTCATCGGACCCATTCCCGACAGTCTGAAGGGAGTGAGAGGCAATGGATTAATCCAAGGGTGCAACAAATAGCGGTTAGACATTTATTGCCTTTATTACTTGTTTTATGCACCACCATATTTATTTCATTTTACATGTCTTATTTGTTATGTATTTGTTTGCTTGTAGGAAAACTTTGAGAAGTTGTCGCAGGAGAGAGCCTCGCAGCGTGAGACTGACCCCTCATCCTCTATATTCGATAACGAGAGTCTGTTCTTTGAGGCTACTGGCGGATTTGACAAGAAGGGGAGGGTCTTTGGATACGGTGAGTCGCGGCCCGACCAAGCAAACAAAGCGCCTCTCATCCGGCACTTGTAGGGGTTTCTTCGGGTAAACATAATACATTTATTTTTGATAATTTTCATTCTCTTGTCCATTCAAATGAAGTACAAATAATAAATGTACTAATCAATTCTGTAAATGAGCTAAAGAAGATGAAGGCGTTGGTGGAGGAACAAGCAACACGAGATGACCCGGAACGGGAGACGATGAGCCGGCGGGCGCTCGGAAACGGAGATGATGAGGCGACGAGATGATTCGGAACAAGATCGAGATCAAGCGGGCGTTGCGCGGGAACAAGATTAGATCAAGCGGGCGTTACGGCGAACGGGCGATGATGCGACGGGAGATGACTCGGCGAGAATGAGATGATGAGGGCGATGCGGCTTCAAATCATGTCCCTTATGAAAGACGGAGGTTCCGGTCGACTCCTGGTGATGATGACCATCGCTGGTGATGATGACCATCTTTGGGTGTTAACGATGATCACAATCTTTGTTTGTTTAGCCTACTTTTTTGTATTTGCTTGTTGCTACTACTTTTTTGTATTTGTTTGTTGCTACGGATTATATATATATATATTGTGTTTTCACTTTGTAAACTCTTTTTTATCGTTAATATATTCATGGTACATTACTTTACTATTTGTATTCAATTTTCTATTAAAAAAATTTAAAATTTGCTACCGAAAAGAAAATCTCCGCAAATTCGAAATTTGCTACGGAAAAACAAATCGCTACGGAAAAAAATCCGTAGCAAATTCCGGGATTTGCGAAGATTTTAAAAAACCGTAGCAAATTTTGAAATTTGTGAAATTTGCTACGGATTGCGACGGATCTTAAAATCCGTAGCAATTTGCTACGGATATAAATATCTGTCGCAATTGCGACGCGATATTTTGCTACGGACAAAATCCGTAGCAAACATGTTTTGTTACGGAAAAAATCCGTAGCAAAAACCGAAATTTTTAGTAGTGTTCACTCGGCTAAAGTTTATCAAAGAAAAAAAAGGAAAATCTCAAAAAAAATTACTTAAATTTTAAAATTTTACATAGGCGATTTTATATCAAAACGAATTGTCAATTATTTTATTTTCTTGTTAATTTTATTATTGTCATTGTTAACAAAAATTTTAAATTCAAATGGTATTTTTCTATTAACAACAGTAAAAAGATTAATAAGAACAATAAAGTAATTGACAACTCGTTTTATTTTGGAATCACATATTTGATATTTTGAAGTTGAAGTGATATTTTTTTGAGATTGTCCTTTATATTAATGTTCTTAGGATTAACTTTCACACGTTTTTAAGAAAGTATAAATAGGGGTATTATAGGAAAAAAATTGACAAAAGTTAAAACTTGTTCTTATAATTAGGACCAAAACCAACTCCAAAATTTTCTTCTATAATTAGGACCGGAGGGAGTAATATTGAGTTCATCCTAGTTCACTTTTGTAATTTGTACACATTTTGACAAATTGAGTTTCACATGGCAAAAAAAATAAAATAAAGAAACAAACCCATAAAAATAACCCAATAGAAATGAAAAATAAAATATACCAAGTTGAAATGCTAAGCATGTATAGCTTTCTATACATATGCAAGACAAGTTGCCTCAAGATCGGTAACTTTTGTTGGAAAAAAAATAGCAATGTTCAACTTAAGATATTTAAAATAGAAAAATTAAAACAAACAATCAAGGCTAACATGTAAGGTTGACAAACTCACGAGTTTAAACAAACTCATGTGAACGACGTAAACTCGTATTGTGAATTCGAATCGTAAAAACTTGTAGAAGTTTATTTTTATCATTAAATATGTATTAACAGTATATAATTAAATAATTAAAATATAAAAAATGACAACAATTTGTTTTAAATATTTTTTAAATCCAAATAATTAAAATTAAATATGTCAACATTCATATTTTATTATATTTAATAAAAAAATTCTATATAATATATGTATAAAGTCATTGAGGATGACAAAATTGAAAATTTTAATATGAGTTTAAAAGTGACAGCCAAAAATGTAAAAAATGGTAAATTAATTGTGTAAACTCGTGAGTTTAATCGAGCTTACAGCTAAAAAGAGTTTACCAATGACTTGATTCAATTCAATAAGATAGAAACGTCATAAAAACGATAAACTTGGAAAGTTAATTCGTGAGTTTAACAATAATATAACATATAATGCTATGAATTAGTTGTCAATTTTGTCACGAAAAAGAGTGTGTCTTGTGGAAATAATAGATGATTTTAATTACCCGATACTCACGGGGTTGAATATTCACTCGGAATAATTACCATTCCAGTGAAAAAGTATGGGATGATCGCTTATTAATTATCATTGCCCTCCCTTTATTATTTTATTTATTTCGTATTTTTTTGTTCTCCTCCAAACTTTTTATTTCTGGCTTATGTTCATTCATCAATCATCATTGTGTGTGCACACGCGCACAGTTGCACACTTTATTTTGTGGCAAAAAAAAAACAAAGAATTCAATTACGAGTTCAATTTCTATTTATACTCTGTGGAGTAAAAAGTCGTGGGTTGTTTGTTGTATTTGTTTTTTTTTTCCAGGGTCGGTTGGTATTGTGACAAAAAATAATGATTGAATGAATATCGAAAAATCTTAATTCCTTGCACAGAGGAAAATCTCGTGAAACTCCCAAATTGAGAAATTATGGTCCAAACTCCAATTAAAACTGAAAGTGACTCATCATATCATCCATATCATTTTATCTCCCTCACCAATGTTGGTAAGAAGGAAAAAAAATAGGAAAAATTATTATGAAGAAGCGATATAATTAATAAAAAGAATCATAATAAATTAGTAACATAGATCTAATATCATTTTTTTTATGGTAAAACTTATCATTACATGCTGGTAACTTGTTTTGATTATTGTAAGAGACTTTTGTGATTAATTACATTTCTTCACTACATGCTTGATTGATTTTTTTTTTTTTAAAAAAAATACTCCATCTGTCCTTAATATAAGATATATTTAGAGAATTAATTTAATCCTAAATATAAGATATAATTTTTTGGACTAAACAATTTAAAAATGAGAATGATGAATCTTAAAATTCTAGGGAATTATGAAAGACGGAAAGATCCTTCTGATTGAGTCATATATCATTCCATTATATTGACAATTTCAATTATATTTTTCTAATTTATTCTATTTATACTTCCTGGACAATATTTAATCAAGAAAGAAGAAAAATGAAGATAACTAATATATTTTAAAAAGTAAATGTGATTATAAATATACATCATAGCAACAAAAGAGTAGAAGGAAAGTCACATAGGGTGGTTGCATTTTGAAAGCGGCAAGGCGGAGAAGTCGTTCAACAACATACTACTTCCTCCAGGTCCCATAGCGGGTTAGAAAATAGTCACCATCAGACCCCACAAAACGACAAATCAAAATCACAACCATATCTACTTGAAACGACCCACAACAAGGGATGATGAAGTAGCTAGCCAACTGAATATATATGTAAAATACATTTAATTTATTCCCTTAAAAAAACACAATAAATATTTATTTATCCTTGAACATGCATGTTAAAGGCAGATAAATATAGAGCAGGGAGAAGGATCAAAGGTCTCGAAGTTGTCTAAGATTAATAGGAGAGATGGATCTGTTGTCTCCATCGAGAAGCTGTTTGGCGAGTATTAGGTTTGCAGCTTCACTTGGATGATAAGGATCCCAGAACACATGCTTGTCCCTGTCTGAACACATGCTCGACGTTGGTCCACATGGAATTATCCCTGCAAATTGGCCCCCATTTCCACAGCACGCTTTACTCGCCGTTACAAACCCTGCATTCACAATAATTAACAACCCTTCAACACCAAGTTAAATATATCCCCTTCCATGTCTCTTGTCGTCCATCTTCTGAATTACTACTACGTAAGCACCCCCCCCCCCCCAAAGGTTATTCAATTTTAGACCGACATCTCAATTGATTAAGATAGTGGGTCCAGGGTCAATAGATCATATCAGAGTCAAATAGAAGTCAAACGGTTAAAAAGTGATTATTCTAAAGTTATTAATATGAAATTCTGAATAAAAGAAAAGAAAAATCATATATATAAATATATAATTGACCCGGGTTGGGGTTTACCTAGACCGGTTAACTAGTTATTTCGTCTGTTTCCAGCTTGAAACGACAGGTTCATTCCGGATTTAATAACCTTGCTTCTTTCTGTCTTTAATATAGAACATATTTAGAGAGTTGATCTTGATTCTAAATATAAAAGATATGTTTTATATTTGTCAATCTTTTCCTAATTTATCTCTATTGATACTTTCTCCACAATAATCAAAGAAGATAAAGAATTAAGGAAGATAAATAGAATATTTTAGAAAATACATGTCATATTAACTAATTTAACTAACTTGTTTAATCTAATCAAATTAGATAAATAGAGTATATGATATAGGTAGTACCATGGTTTTTGTAGTTTCTGATAATTTCAAAGACTAGGTCGTAGACATTTGCATTCACAAAGGTGGCTCCGGGAAGGTTGTCTGTAAGCTCAGCAAGCAAATCCTTGAGTCTTGCATTATATTGAAGTGCAAGCTTGTTTGGCAAATCCACACACTCATCTTCGTTCAACTGGTTTATTGTTTTCTGGTACGGAATGCATCCTATAGGTCCAACGTTGCCGATCACAAATTTCCGAGCATCCAATTGGTACAGTCTCTGCCATTCATAATTTTCAACAACATGTATATATATATATATATAAGATTTAAGATTATATTATATGAAATAATTGATTGATACGTACAGTGAGCTGAGATCTGAAGTGAGTGATCATATCGTCGATGAAGGAATCTGGACTTTGAGAGATTCTTGCTCCGACGGAGAGTACTGGAAGAAGATAGTTGTTGAGAAAATCATTTGCTCCTACTGTGATTGAGAATATGGATTTCTTCATAATATACTCTCTCGCTTTTGCTTTGCCTAGCAATTGATCAATCTCTTTTCTTGTTATGCTGAAGTAATCTATCTGAACATCCACTCCAATCCTATTAACCTGATACAAAATGTGTGTGTATGTGTGTGTGTATAATTAAACAAACACGTCTCTTATAATTAGTTTTGAATTGAGTCATAATCAAGTTATTAAAAAGTACTGACAAATATTCTTCCAGTTGCGTTCAGAATCCCTCCTCCTCCTGAAGCGTAGTTTACTCCATGCAGTAAAGCTTTACCAGTTGCGTTTGGAGCCAAAAATGGGACTGCATAATTTGGCTGTCCAAGCTCCTCTCCTAAAAAAGAAAAAGAAAAAGAAAAGGTGAAATCAAACACACACACACATATATATAAAGTAGTAAATTAAAAGGGGTTAATCATTTTCATAAAAAAATTAAATAAAAGAGAGAGAAATAATTACCAACAATATCACCAATGGTTCTTCCATTAGTGTATCGACCAGTGGGAGTTCCTCCAGAGGCCTTAAAATCTATACCATTTGGTGCAATATTTGCCTTTGACAGTGTTGAGAGATAGTTATTGTTTCCAGCATCTACCAAAGAATCTCCAAATATAAAAGACGCTCCTAAACCATCATGTTTAGCAGCAGCCTCACAATGATACAGAAAGAAAAATACAAACGCCAAAGTGCTGTAATAATACTTCATAATAGCCATGGCCTTCTGAAGCAACCGTTTTGCAAGAGCCAAAGCTAAATGCTCGAAGCTTATAATTAAGGAGATTGCTTTTGTTAACAAGTTTATTTGGTTTGACAATTTTTTTTGTTTATTTAAACAAGTGATGAGTGACCCGTTTGGTATTCACAAATTTTCAAGAGTAGTTCATCAGAATCTGCTGATTTCTTGACGTTCTCAGTTACATAGACTTTGCCAATGTTATATAACTTATAATAATAACAAGCTATGTCTTGTCCTGCACTTAAGAGCTGATCTGCCTTCGAGGAAGAATGTAAATGTGGATTTATTATTAGGTGCATTGTTTGGTGATAGACTAAAGCAACAACGACTTCCTATTTATATTATTATACTCCCTCCTGTCCCAAAAATAAGAAATCTAGAAAGAAATTTTAGTGTATAATATAAGAGATTGACAATATAATTAATGATTATTTTCTACTTTTATCCCTTGTAGGGAGAGAGATAAATGACAGATAATAAATGCATATTTGATAATCATATTCTTTAGAAAATTATGTAACTTCTATCATTTTAAGATACATAAGATGGCTTAACTAATATTCCTTTATTTTTGTGAATTAATTAACACTATTTTATATTTTATATTTTGAAGCAGAGTAAGTGCAATTAGGGGTGTTTATGGGTAGGGCAGGACATGAACCATGCCCAATGCCTAGCCGGAAGATGAGCGGGTGGCATTTTGCAGCCCGCTCCTAGAATTGAAAAATAATGAAATCTTAAAAAATAATACATAAAAATATATAGTTTGATATTTTAAAAACATATTTTATGCCCTAGTCCTTTTAAGATTTTATTATTTAGATTCAATTCACTGGCCAATCAAACAAATTAATTCAATAGAGATTATTTTCTTATTATTTGATAATAATTTACTTTTCAAAAACTCAATTTACCTACTTCTTAATTAAATATGAGTATGAAAAAATATGCATATGTGCTAAGTAAATACAAAATATGTTTATTCATTCAATTATAATTGAATGGTAAGTAAATACTTCTTCAATTATATATATATATATATATATATATATTAAATATATTAAATATAATTATATACACATTTTGGGTAGGGTAGCATACCTTACCCGGTGCCCAGCCCAGTTTGATATTTAGTCTGACCTGAAGGTGCCAAAATGATTTATGGGCTTAATTTTTAGGACCAGGCTAGACATATATCGTATTTGGTGTTTAAATTATGGTCCATCTAAACTCAACAAAGAAGTTATTCATTTTGGGTCTCAAATTAATTGAGTAGAGGGGGTTTGAATTTTAAGAATGCATATATCGTATTTGGTGTTTAAATTATGGTCCATCTAAACTCAACAAAGAAGTTATTCATTTTGGGTCTCAAATTAATTGAGTAGAGGGGGTTTGAATTTTAAGGTTCTATGTGGGCTCAGTTTGGCAACTTAGAAGCTGTATTGGGTGGGCTGACACAGTCCATTTTCTAAGAAACCCCAAGAGATTAATTTTGCTCTTCTTAATCACCCTTTTGTAGTACTCATGAGGTGCAATTAGAGGCCCAGCAAGTTTTTTTTTGTGTGTGTGTGTGTGTGGATAAAAAAAGGTTTTGGAGGGGTTCGACATCGATCCTCTCGCGGCGCAAGACGGCCGCCATTTCACTATGAAGACTTATCGCGGAGAACTTACAAGATCGCTTACCAAAGGAGTCCCCAATAATGACAGAGGGATCAAACCGCGGCCCAAACTGTCAATCCCTAATCCTTACCATCTACGCTACCATCTACACTTCTTAATCACCGTACTCATGAGGTGCTATTGAATACTTTTGAATACTAAACTTTTTATGGCATCAACAAATATTTAAAAATACAAGGGTCAAATTCGATCATTTGAAAAGATTCTTATTTTAAATTTTCTGGTTATCTCATATGGATATTAAATTTCCATTATTTCACTCCACCTTATCCGATTGATATTATAATAAACCTTTTTTTATATTATTAATTAACAATTGAATGATAACATTTTATCATAATTTATTTCTCTTACCCTTGTCATATTGTTTTATGTGAGGCTAAAATAAATTCATTGAGATTGAGACATGATGAAGAAATAGAATTAAATAGGGTATCCCTCCCATCCTAATTATAAGAAATTTAGTTAACTTTTTTGAAGAGGTTAAGGAAGCTAATTAAATTATTTTAGAGTATTTTTATTTTTATTTTTTTCTTCAAACTATTTAGTTTGACTAATAAACTAATATATAATCTAATAATATACAACATATGAAATGATTAAGTAACTTATTTAGTATCCTTAATCTCTCCAAAAAAAGTCAACAATTTCTTATAATTAGACTTTGGAGGAGGTAGTATATACTTAATCCTCAACATTATGCTTTTGCGTTTGCTTTCCATCAAAGTCAACGTTTACAACAGACCCGTTCATCATCACAGGCTCTTAGGAATAACTATGGATATGCTTATTTCCTTTTCATAGCTACAAAGCTTCTCAATTACAGGTTTGTAGTTGCCCAAAAAGAGAATTACAGAATCGTTAAAACTTCCTCTTTTTCGTTCATACTCCGTCTTTAATATAAGAAAAACTTCCTCCGGTCTTTATTATAAGGCACCAACTAGCAAGTTTATTAGGTTCTTTTTATAAGCCACTTGTTTGTTCCCAATGAGCATTAATTATGTTTTTCCATAATTAATAAGGGTAGTGGGTGAGAGTAATACAGTAATTAATATGATATTAGAGTTTAGTACAATTAGTAAGGGTAATATTGAAAATTACTTAGATTTTAAGACAACTTTATTGACTTTAACTGTTTTTATTGGTTTGTGAGAAAAGTTAGTTGGTGCCTTATAATAAGGATCAGAGGGAGTATTTATTTAATTTGATTATATCAAGAAAGTTAGTTAAATTAGTTAATATGATATGTATTTTTTAAAACACTTTAGTAATATTTCTTAATTCCCTCCTTCATTCTCTTCCTTGATTATTGTTGAGGGAGCAACAATAAGAGTAAAATAGGAAAATATTGACAAATATAAAACTATGTCTTATATTTAAAATCAAGATCAACTTCCCAAATATGAAATATGTCTTATATTAAGGAACAAAGGGAGGATTTCTTAAGAGATTCTCTTGAAGAGTGTGGGTCAATGATGAAAACATTTTAAGTATTTGTGTTTTTATTTCGTTTGAATAGCGATTAGAGCATTCAAAAGTAGATTTTCAATCGTGATTTTCGACATACGAGATAAGTATGTGAAAGAAGTTTTATCTTGATTTACGTGAATAAAGATCCCAAAAATAATGTGGACATGTAAGTTGTAACTTATTTCATACTTTTCAACAAAAACAAAGTTTACTCCTGTTAACTGGAATTTTTTACTACACACAACATTATCCAAATCTGTATTAAATCATTTTGATCCAGATCTGTATTAAATCATTTTGATCCAAATCTGTATTAAATCATTTTGTTACTTCCATAGGGAACTGCACAAATGACAGTTAGACACAGCATTAGTGCAGAAGGTCAACCCTACCCACTATAGGAGAGAAAAAAGACAAGATACCTTCCAAATTGCAAAATAAATCCCAGAAAAGGATCTTATCAAATGAACATCATTGTACTTCTCTATCTTCGATCCTATCATATAATGGAGGATTCCTTCTCATTCTCACTAACCTTGATCATCAGCTTGCTTGCCCTTCTGGTCTGCATCTTTATTTACTTCTTCAGGAGATGGCTTACAGATGACACTAAGGCCTTTAATGCTCCTCAAGCAGGAGGGGCATTGCCTATCATTGGCCATCTTCATCTTTTTGGTGAGCATCAACTGTTACACAAAACACTAGCTTCCATGGCTGACAAGTACGGTCCAGCTTTTACCATAAGGATGGGTTCAAACAAAGTCCTCATTTTGAGCAGTTGGGAAATGGCCAAAGAGTGTTTCACTGTACAAGATAGAGTCTTTTCCTCCAGACCAATTGTTACTGCTTCAAAGCTACTAGGCTATGATTGTGCCATGTTTGGATTTGCGCCTTACGGCGCTTACTGGCGTGAGGTGAGGAAGATAGCAACAATTGAGCTTCTATCAAACCATAGGCTTGAAAAATTAAAACATATGAGAACTTCTGAGGTGGATATTGCAGTGAAAGAGCTGTATAATTTATGGTCAAGCCAAGGATGCCCAGAAAATGGGGTTTTTTTGGATATGAAGCAATGGTTTGGGAATTTTTGTTTTAATGTTCTTCTAAGAATGGTGGCAGGTAAGAGATATTTTGGAGCAAGTTCTGAGGATGATGGTGAGGCACACTATTGCCAGAAAGTGATTAGGGATTTAGTACATTTATTTGGGGTTCCTGTGATATCTGATGCAATCCCAATGCTTAAGTGGTGGGATATGAATGGTGTTAAGAAGGAAATGAAGAAGACTGCTAAGAAATTGGACCAACTCATTGGTGAGTGGTTGGAGGAACACAAACAGAGAAGAAGACAATTAGATGAGCCGGCTGCACGGGAAGAACAAGACTTCATGGATGTGATGCTAAGGATCCTACAGGAAAACCCAATTCCTTTTTTTGATTCTGATACTATTATCAAGTCTACTAGCTTGGTGAGTTTCTTTGAGTTCATTTTCCCTTGTTCTGTGTGTTTTGTTACTCTGATAACGTCACTCGCACATATAAATGGGCCGCAGATAACTTGTATTATTGATTTTATGTGCTGCACCAGGAATCTATACATGTTCTTGGAGGACCTAAGTTCTTGTGCGAACAATGCCTATTATTCCATGTCCTTCATAAAAAGGGTTAATATCACTGTTAATCCTTATAGTTTGATTGAATTTTGGTTTTGGTCCGCATAGTTTTAAATAATTGGTTTTAGTCTATATAATTTCATAAAGATTTGGTCTATATCCCTATTTTTTATCTTAACGAGTTTTGGTACCGGTATTTAAACTTTGATTAAATCCTTATTAAACTATAAGGATCAAAATCAAAATTTGATCAAACTGTAAAAACTAATGATGATATTAACCCTTATCAAAATCATGTTAACTTATGACTAGTTCTTGTGTTGCAGAATATGATAGCTGGGGCTGATTCCATGGTGGTTGCAATAACATGGGCTTTATGTCTGATACTGAACAATCCAAGAGTATTGAAGAAGGCTCAGGATGAATTAGAAATCCAAATAGGGAGAGAGAGACAAGTTAAAGAATCTGACATTAAGAACTTACCCTATCTATAAGCCATTGTGAAGGAATCCTTGCGTCTCTATCCTGCAAGTCCACTGATTAATTTTCTTGAAGCAATAGAGGATTGCACGCTTTCCACTGGTTATCACATTCCAGCAGGCACACATTTGATGGTGAACTTATGGAAAATACACCGCGACGAGCAAGCGTGGCCGGATCCTCATAGTTTCAAGCCTGAAAGATTCTTGTATAGTCATAAGGATATTGATGTGAAGGGCAAAAACTATGAGCTTCTTCCATTTGGTTCAGGAAGGAGATCATGCCCTGGTATGTCATTAGCTCTACAAATGATGCATCTGACCTTGGCTACACTATTGCATAGTTTTGAAATGTTCACTCCCTCTAATGAACCTGTGGACATGACTATGAGCACTGGTTTGACAAGTATAAAGGCAACCCCACTTGAGGTCTTTCTTATTCCTCGTATTAATTTCTAACTTTATGGATGTATTTCACTGTAAGTTTTTTAAGTGGGTGGGGTCTAAAGTGAAGCCTAGTTTTTCTTCTGTTTGTGCCATTTTGGGCACGATTGTTCTCATGGGGTTGTCATGTATGCATCAATATCTGTACTCTCATTTCAAGGTGAACAAAGTCATTTTAATTTTGTACTATCATTTGAACTTTTCCAACTGATAATAGTGAATACTGATGCCATATTCAATTTGCCAAGTTCTCCAATCACATGTATCTCATCATTTTCATGTAGATTTATAATTGATGAATGATAATATTACAAATATAAGATACATGAAATTGAAATTGAAGGACTTAAGATAATGGATATAAGTTCCATTATTTTCATTTACGTAGATTTATAATTGAATGATAATATTACAAATATAAGATACATAAAATTAAAGGACTTGAGATAATGAATAAATATAGAAACCCTTGATTCAAGATAATTTTTTAAATTTAAATCTAACCTCCCTAGCCTTTTGTATTTTTATTATAAACCCTGCCGTTAAGTTGTTGTTATCTTTTTAACAAAAATTGTTATATGACTAATTAAAGATGTGTGGCTTCCTACATGACGTCCTATGTGATTACTAATCTTACAAAACCCCCTTAATTTTGACCAGTTGTAAATAAACCCCCTAACATTTCAAAATTTAAACTTAACCCTTTAATGTTTTAATTTTTAATATTAAACCCATCATCTTGATAAATTTAGTAAGATTTTTATTATCATTTATTAACTAAAATAGTATTTTTATATGGCCAAAACTAAATTTGATCATGAAACTATGCAATTTTACTGGATTATATCGTAAACATTATTTTCAAATTATAAATGGAAATTTTTCTCTTGAAAGTGTTAATAGATTTATATAATATATGCTTTCAAAAATTGTTACGTATTTATTAAAATAATAATTAAAAATTCCATGTGATGTAACAATAATTTTCGTTAAATAAGTGCAAAATATAAAAATAGCCTTTTATTTTTATATTTCTTTAAATATCATTTTTCTATATATTTTTTTTTTTTTTACCAAAAGGCTATTTTAATTTATAAATAATAACAAAAAATTTACTGAATTTATTAAGATGATAAAAGTAACGAAAGGTGTTTAATATTACAAATTTAACCATTAAGGGATTTAAATTTTGATAAAAGTTTATTTGATAGTCAAAGTTTATGGGGTATTATAAAATTAGTAACTTAGATAGGATACCATGTAGGCTAGCTTAAACTTATAAAATTAGTAACTTTTTTACCATGTAGGAAGCCCTCCATCTCTCTTTTTTTTTTCTCCATCTGCTGCCATCATTTTTTCTTTTAATGACCATTGGATCAAAATCTAATGGTCAAAACTTAATATTTTATAAAAATATTGTTACAATGTAGAGAAGAATGGAAGGAAATGAAAAAAAGATAGGAAAAGAAATATTAAAAGTGGACGGTTAGATTTTGATCTAATGGTTATGAAGGGGAAAATGATTGCAGCAGATTGAAAAAAAAAAAAAATCCATGGGAAGCCATGTGTCATTGATTAGTCTAATGTGACAATTTTCATTAAGAAACATAATCACAAGTTAATGGTAGGGGGTTTTTAATAAAAATATGAAAGATTAGGGAGGTCAAATTTAAACTTTAAAATGTTAGGGGATTATCTACAACTGATTTAAAATTCGATAATTTATCATTTTTAAAATATTTAATCATTTTCTTAATATCATCATTCTCTTTCCTCCTTGATTATTATTTTAAATTTGAAAAAAAAAGACAAATATAAACACTATATCTTATATTTAAGATCAAAATCAACTATTAAATATATATTTTATTAAGGATGGGAGAGAGTACTAAATACTATTTATAAGTATGAAGAAAAAATGTTGTATTTTTTTAGATTAAAAATTACTCAAACTATTTATTTAAAAATACTTAAATTTAATTTAATTAGCTTCCTTAATCTCTCCAAAAAGTTAATTAAGTCTTATAATTAGGACCGGAGGAGTATATAGAATAATCCTCTTGTTTTAATTTATAAGTTACTTCTAGTATGTTTTAATAAACAAAAACATCTTTAAGTTTCATTAATTTTATTTTAAAATAAATTCATCACAATAATAAATGAAAGATAAAATTTTATTTTTAAATTAAAATTCCTCTACCTACCGACTAAAAAAAACCTATAAATATAAGAGAGGAGTATGGGCACTTCGAGGACGGAACCACTTTAGGCACCATCTACCTATTTGATCTGGGCCGTCCAGATCAGATCTGGACGGTCCAAATTTGATTTATTTTAACTGCTTCTTTTTAAATAAAAAAAATGTTAGTTGAGAGATTATCTTTATTTTAGATTCTCTACCCATTAAAATAATTTTTTTAAAAAAATATAAATTAAAAAAAATAAGATCTAAACCGTTCAGGAGAGAAGAGCTCTCCCTACCTATCCAAAGGATAGACAGGGAAAGTGATTCCCTTCGAGGACCAAAAGTCAAGAAATGAATAGAATAATGAGCTGATAGTTTTAAAAACTTATCGTTCATTCCCCACACACACAAGCTCACATTTTTGCATGGCCGGACCTAATACCCATACTTTTCATCCTCTCGTTTTGATTATAACTCTTCTCTTTTCATAAATTGCAAACTTGGATGAATTCTTAACCATCCATTCTGATCTCACTTTCCACTCGCAAAAAGTGAATGAAATTACCAAATAAATTGCAATTCAAAAGAATCAAAATCACATAAAAATATATACAGATCCACAATTCCACGTACGTACAACTCTGCTTTCAATATCTTCTTGATCCCAATTTTCGCAGAGACGAAGATCTGGGGTAAACTTCAGTACTATTACGACGCGATTGATGCTGTTGAACATGTGATTGCTCCGACACTCGCCAAGTCTTCACCGATTTGTCCAAACTCCCACTGTACAGAATCCACCTTCGTTCGTTGCACATAGCCCCGTGATCTTTCTCCACCGCCAGACACTTCACCGGACCGGTATGGCTGTTCAGAATCGACATACAATGGTGCTCTCCATTCAACGACCTTTTCCACACACAAATCGACGCATCAGCAGATCCACTGAACACGAGATTCTGTGCCGTCGTTAAGCACAGAACCGCCAATTTATGGCCCCTCAAAACGCCGCCGTGAGATAAACTCCGATCCCACTCCCAGTAATTCACCAATCCATCGGACGAACCACAATACAGAACGTTCCCTTCTTGATTTATAGCCAATGCCGTTATCGCACTCTCTTGCTTCATCAATAAACTTGAAAAAAATGCTTCGTTCCTTTTCCTTGTAGCTCCCTCCGCCATACCTTCACGGTGCCGTCGGCGGATCCGGTGAATACCAAACCGTCGAATCCCAGAGCCAAAGCATTAACGGCGTCTTCGTGAGCGGTTACGGATTCTAGGCATTTGTAGTTCGATGCTCGCCACACTTTGAACGTTTTATCCCAAGAAGCTGAATAAATCAAGGAACAATCCTCTGTTATGCCGAGGCACGAAATGGCGTCGTAGTGCTTGATCCAGAGCTTGCTCCGATGTCGTTTATCATGAGTTTCTACGTAATTGCTAGGTTTCGTTGCGCATTTGATGTAATTTCTTAGAGTAGGCATGGTGGTCATTCGCTTGTACAGGTTTTGGTCCTTGCCGGTGACTTTCCAGACCCGGATCTTTCCATCTTGATGACCGGTGAGGATTCTTTCTCCGGCAATCACAATTGCTTTTACCAAACCGCTATTCGCTTTGAATCCGGAAAATTCCTTGTGGTTCTTCCATACCCGAATGTTCTTGCTATCGGATCCTGTATACAACAAATCGTTGCATGCCGCAAGCGAGTATATATGGCCTTCTTGCCGGATTAACGAGCCCAATAAAACACTGGACGAGGAGTTATCTTCCATGTGAGATGCAGAAAAAGGAGAAGCGTCATGAAAGTGAGATGACCATGGAGATTTGGAGAGAGGAGACGGAGATTGATCGTATAGATCTGATGGTATTGAATGACATGGACCAACAAGATCTACAGCCTTATGATCATTATTACTTCCTTCGGAGAGTACACGACCTTTTCTTGTTGAGCCTATCATTATTATATCCCTCCTTTGCGCGCATATTCAAGAAGCAAGATAGTTTTTGCTGTAGAATGAATATGATTAAACAGAAACAAAACTGACAATGTGGTCAAAGGGCAAAGGTAGGGAAAAAGGATTTGTTCATTCAACAGGGAGGAAGGTGAATCACTGTTTCAGAGGAAAGGATGATTTGATATTAATCTGTTACAAAACCGCAACAGGATGTTGGTGAGATTGTATTGAAGGCCGTCCATTTTTAGCCTACCATGCAGCAAGGATTTGTTTGGTACATCAAATAAATAAATACAGGTTTGAGGTTAGGAAGTATTACCAAAGAGCAATGCTGCTTCTTTAAAGTTTTTTGATCTTAACGTCACCCAAAAAAATTTAAAAGCTACTCCCTCTAGTCTTAATTTTAGAATAATATTTGAGAGTTGATCTTGGTCCTAATTATAAGACAACATTCTAATTTTTATTATTTTTTTTTTCTTAAAATACCCCTATTGATAGTTTCTCAATAATAATTTAACACAATGATAATTTAATAATGAACCTATATATTCTATAAAGTAAGTAATGCTTGCTACTCATTAATGCCACATACACCTCAATTCTACAATTTTTTGTGACAGTTCGAAGATTGAAGTCTACGACGTCGGATTGTGTGAGAGTTCCGAAAAAAGTCTATGATATATACACACGTATGTGTGTGTGAGTATACTCATATGTGTATATATAGATTAGAGCCGGGAAATTGGGCCAAGCCCATCGGGCCAGCCCGTTTAAGCCACGTTCCTGCCCGTAGGGCTCGGGCTTGAAAAATAGGTCGAAAAATTGAAATTGGCCCTGTAGGGCCTCGGAACTAATCGGGCCGGCCACTGTAGGGCCTCGGGCCGGCCCTGCAGGCCCGTTTAACTGTAGCTTTTTTTAAAAAAAATAAATAATAATAATTACTTAGACTTCCACTTAATATGTGTTTATTTGTAATTAATTAGATTTTTTTTAATTTAAACTATAACCCTTTTTATGTTTATTATTATCGTATTAAAACACATAATTAGTCATTATAAATTTTAAGGGGATGTTTTCATATTAAATAAACACATAGTTTGGTATTACAATATTATATAAGTAATAAATTATAAATATATTTGGTGTAAAATAACTATAATTATTTTTACCTATCGGTAAAATCATGCATGAACCGAAGGAATCTGCGGACACATACAAAATTACGAGAGGGAAGGCATTTTGTCGTGGGGATACATAAAACAATTTCTTTGTTTAATATTTTTTAAAAAAATAGGAAAAAACATATTCTTTGTGTTTATTTGTTTTTTTTATTACGAATTAATGAATGTGTTTATTTGTTAAATGATTTATATTGTTTAGGTATTAATATTGATAACATTTACTTGATAGATTATAACTTTAATTATTGTAATTTACTAATTATTTTTAAAAAAAAATTGAAGGAAAAATAGTTAAAATTTGAAATAGTAATTTTCGAGCCACATCTTTATCGGGTAGGAACTTTGAAAAATAGATGTTTTCCTTACCCTGCGGCCTGTAGGGCCAACCCTGTCGGGCCCAAGCCCCGTAGGGCCAAAGCCTGTAGGGCCAGGCCCTGTCGGGCCGGGCCCTGATTCCCAGCTCTAATATAGATATAGACGTGTGTATATATGTGTGTACGCATACACACATATATGGGATGATAAACACACTCACACAACACACATTTTTATTAGAAGAAAAAAAGGCCTACACCTCCTAAATTTACAGATATTCTCTAGACTGTGTGAGAGTTGTAACATCCTAATTTTTATATTATGATTTAATTACAAATAATAAAAATTAATTAATCATGATACATGAGTTTATTATGTAATTATCAAAATAAAGGTTTTCATATAAAATGTCCTTTATGATAGTAAAAGAAATTAGTGAAATAAGGATGTGAAAGTAATAATATTTTATTGTTGTTAAAAAAAAAAAGACGTGAAAAGAAGAAAAAAAAAAAGTAACAATAAAAATAAAAATAATTAATAAATTAATATTTATTTATTTTTTTAAAAAGGAAAAATTTTATTTAAATACCATTTGAATTTGTAAAACCCCCGAAGTCTCCGAATTTGTAAAAAACCGAGAGGTACCAAGGACTTATGAGGATATGCAAATTCGGGTGAAATTACCCATTTGCCCTTACTTTTAAATAAATCAAAAAAATAAAAATACCCTCACCGAGACCCACCATGATGAGGGGTGGAGGCTTTTTTTTTTTTTTTTTTTTTTTTTTTTTTTTTTGTGGGGTTTTTTCTTAAAAAAATTTATATTCATTGAAAGTGTGGGGGTGGGGTTGAACTCCCAACCCTCCACACATTCATGGAGCCAAGTGCCACTTGGGTTCCTTTAATATATATATATATATATACACACACACACATTAACAAATAAATATATTCTTCTTAACATTTTTTCAACGATATTTACAAATTCAATAACGCCATTTACAACTTTTTTTCAAGTTTACATTTTTTTTCCTCTTTAATGCCTCTGAGTAAAAAAAAAAAAAATCAACAAAGATATTTACAAAACTTGCAAAGGTATTTACAAATTCAATAACGCCATTTACAAATTTTTTTACAAGTTTACATTTTTTCCCTCTTTAATGCCTCTGAGTAAAAAAAAAATCAACGGTATTTACAAATTCAATAACGCCATTTACAACTTTTTTCAAGTTTACATTTTTTTTTCTCTTTAATGCCTCTGAGTAAAAAAAAAAATCAACAGTATTTACAAATCCAATAACGTCTTTTACAACTTCAATAACGCCATTTACAACTTTTTTTAAAATTTGTAAATTTATAAAGAGGAAAAATTGTAAATTTGAAAAAAGTTGTAAATGACGTTATTGAATTTGTAAATACCTTTGATTTTTTTTTACCGAGCCTCGAGGCATTAAAGAGGAAAAAATGTAAACTTGAAAAAAAGTTGTAAATGGCGTTATTGAATTTGTAAATACATTTGCGAGTTTTATAAATACCGTTGATTTTTTTTTTTTTTTATACTCGAGAGGCATTAAAGAGGAAAAAATGTAAACTTGAAAAAAAGTTGTAAATGACGTTATTGAATTTGTAAATACCATTGATTTTTTTTTTTACTCAGAGGCATTAAAGAGGAAAAAAAATGTAAATTTGAAAAAAAAAAAAAATTGTAAATGGCGTTATTGAATTTGTAAATACCATTGCAAGTTTTGTAAATATCGTTGAAAAAATGTTAAGAAGAATATATATATGTTAATGTATGTATATATATATATATTAAAGGAACCAAGTGGGCCACTTGGCCCCATGGATGTGTGGGGTTGGGGGTTTGAACCCTAGCCCCACACTTCTAATGAATAAATTTTTTTTAAAGAAAAAAACCCCACCCCCCAAAAAAAACCTCCACCCCCTCACCCCCCCAGGTAGCCGCCTTGTCTACCAGCCGTCGGTGGTCCTCCGGTGAGGGTATTTTTTTATTTATTTAAAAGTAAGGGCAAAAAATCATTTCACCCGAATTTCATATCCCTCATAGGTCCTCGATACCTCTCAGTCTTTTTACAAATTCGGGAGACTTCTGAGGGTTTTACAAATTCAAATGATATTTAAATGGAAAAAAAAAATCTATAAAACGGTGGCAGCAAATATTGCCACCTAATACATGCTTAAGGAGTAAGCATATGGCGTTCCACCACCTCTCCCTCTAATATAAATAAGTGATTGTGTATGAAATAGTGTGTGTGAGAGTTCGGAACAGAGCGGGAAAGTAGGGAGAGGAAGAGGGAGACGAGAAAAGGAAAGAAAAGAGAGCTTATTTGAGTTTTTAAGGTAAATTATTTATTTTATAAGATCATTTGGGTAGTTAAATTAATTTCTTTTCAATACACTTTCTTCATAAAAGTTATTCTTCGTATTTTTATTGTTCTAATGAAGACAATATAACACTGATTAGTTAGAACTTTGGTAAAGTTTTAAGTTTTGATAATATATGATTGTATATTTGTGGAGCATGATATATATATATATATATATATATATATATATATATATATATATATATATATATATATAATTTTAATTGGTTTAGATTTATTAATTGGTAGTTGGGGAATTTAAATTTAATTTTCTATCTAAAAGATTTAGGATTTATGCTTTATAGGATATTTCTACCGGTTGAATGAGGTATAATGTATTTATTTAAATTATTCTTGGAGGTATTGTTGTCGGTTTAATCGGTTTAGTTTTGCTAAGTTTTGAACGATATAAAATTATGGGTTGAGATTTGGAATTTAAGTTCAAGTTTGATAAGATTTTTATTACATGGAAATTTGAAGATTTGTTTAATGAATTGTTTTTATATTTATATAATTTAGTGTTAGGTGGAAAATTGAGGATTTGATAGGTTAGATTTGAAGTTTATAAATGAATATGAATATTTGAAATTTTTAGGTGAAACTTTTAAAAAATTGGTTATTTTGGTTAAAAAAAGGATATGGTAATATTTTAATTATTATAATTAGTGAGAAATAATTTATGAATGAAGAAAATGAGATTGTAATAATAATTTGAGAAATAGATAAATTATTATTTTTCTAAGAAAACTAAAGTAAAACAATTATAGTTTAATTAATTTGTTATTAGTTGGTATTTTTTGATAATTATATTAATGTATAATTATATATTTATTTTTAGAGTGGACTTGATTTCTCTCACACTTAGTTCTTGTCTCAAGAACTTGAGATAACCACTTTCCACTTTTTACATATGTTAATATGTCGTTTATGAGTATTTTATGAAATGATTATGAGAAAGAAAATATATGAATATTGATGAGTACTTTGAAATGGTTATTGAGGTAGAAAATTATGATATTATATGTTTTGGATAATGCACTATTATGTTATGGTTTCATAAATTGAAATAGTATTGTTATCTTAATGATTATTGAAACGATGCATTATTTTTATAAATCTTTTTTGGAACTCGTATATAGATGCCAAGATTATGATTGTTTATATGGTTGGATGTGGAGTGGAGATGAGAGTTATTATGATAAATACCACATGCTATGCCACCATTCGGTGCACAGTGGATGACTTTGATATTTTCAGGGCCCTTGGTATCACCATTTTCCTTTGGGTTAAGGGTAAACTCTTGGGACAATGACACCTTTCTATATTCAAAAGAAAGGGAACCCATGGTCCGATATGAATTCTATAGTATTTGGCCAGGCTATATCTCATTATTGGAGAGCTTGGTGCAATCTTAGCATAGAGACTAAACCTATTATGTTACAGCCCATGGGTCCTGTCAGCGGAATAAGGGTGGGGGTGATAAGGATTGTCAGGGTATCGATATGTTGCTTGACATGTTATATATGTGATTCATGATATGAAATTTGATTTAGAAATTGCGGTACAGAAATTGTGATTCAATAAATTTGTATATAGTATTTTGTTATATCAAATGTTCCATTTGGCACCTCGCTGCACATATTAGCATTTATAATGAGCTGGATTGATGGTTACAAATATTTTTAGGTGATAGTTCTCATGTAAATCAATCAAGGAAGGCTTCGAAAGCTTAAATTACTTTTGCTAACGATACCGCTTCCACCTTTTTGGTACTATTGAATTATCGTATATTGTCACATTAGGGCTCATTTGGCATACTCTAGTATATTTTGAATATTTTGGTAAATCTTGAAGAAATACTTAGTAGAAAAGTATAGGTCTAGTAAAATCCAAAGCTTAAATGTGTGAATAAAACATTTTAATGAATGGTTTATTTAAGTTAATAATTAATAAATGTCCTTTAAATTGGAGGATATTACAAGAGTTCCGAGAAGTTGAGATGCGGGACTAAGAGAAGTCATGTGAGGTCGGAGAGATACAAATGCATGGGGGTTTTTGATTCAACAATATTTTTCTTGAAGCCATTTTAAATTTTAAATAAGGGTATTTTAGGAAAATAAGTATAATGAACTAATTTAACTACTATATTTAATCTCTCCAAAGTTTGGCGTATATGTCCTATAATTGGGGCCGGAGGGAGTATCAATTAGCCAATTAGAGATGAAAATTGGCTGGACCCCTAACAGGGCCTACAGCCTAGTCTACATAAAGCTTGATCTAGTCTATTTAGTAAATATGTTAGGCTTGGACTTATGCCTATTTAAATAAACATGTCAGACCTATTTTCACAAGGCCCAGCATACTAGACGACATGCCTGGTTTATTTAACTTTTTTTTTGTATAAAAAAAATTATATCATTATATAAGTATATATAATATCATCTAAATAATTTAATAAATTTACCAGTTCAGCCTTAATTTTAAGTTTCACATTCTATACACACTTAAACCTTGCATTCATACTAATCTTTCACTCATACCTCTTTTCTTCTCGATTGTTCGAGATGACAATGCTAACTTACTCACTCTCCCTTGATTTGCGGCGTCCACTAAAGCATAATAATTGCTATGAGTTTATTTTAGTGCCAAATGAGACATTATAATCTTAGTATGAGGAGTTTGTCCCCATTTACATGGAAAAAGTAAAATCCAGTTTCACCTGCTACTTCTAATGATTGGTCGATTTCAGAAAATATCTCATTGGTTAATAGGCGATTAGTTTTTCTTATTCATATTTGCTCGGATAACTATTATCACTAGTCATTCTTTTTTTTTTCCTTACTAAGCCCTTATATTACGACGAGAATAGATGTTAAGCTTTTAAAACATAATGGAAGATTATAAATAAGCTTGAATAGTTATATATACATTTGAGGGCACAGATTCTAAATACTATTTAAAAGCTTACATTTTAAGTAGGTATTTAAATAGATTTCAGACATTGTCAGGTCTTTTGAAGACCCAGACTCAGGTCTAAAAAAAGCCTATATATAGGCTCAAGCCCAGACTTTAAATCTCTATTGTATGCCTAGATTTATTTAGATAAGGCCTAACCTAACTTATTTCTACTTAATGCAGCATATAATTTAATCTAAATAAATAAAATATATAAAAAGGTAAAAAAATAAATGAAGAAATGCTATCAACATTTCTTTATATGCTTTTTAGAAGGACAAGCACTTAAGAAACATGTAAAGAAAAACATGGAATGAGATCCTATTTCCACCCTGTTGGTTGAAACTCTTCCCTTTGCTCCCCTTTGAACTATTATCACTCTTCCTCCTGTGTAATCATACTCCCCTAAAAAAATAGAACATCAAACTTTCACGATCACGAAATTTTTTTGCTCTCGTTTATAATGGAGCATGAAAATTCAAGAAGTGTTATTTTTACAATGGAAAAAAGATAAAACTTCGATAAAAAATGGGATTAATATATACGCACGAGGCGAGAAAATAAACTCTGCAGCAAGCTAAATGATGCCATTTTTTCTTCTTCCTTTTTTTCCTTGATTGTCTTTTTCGTCTACACTTTTACACCTTTTTCAATCTTCCACCCCACTTAAACCGAATGGGATTCCCTATGATAGGTAGGGGGAGCTCCTCTCCCCTGGACCATCCAGATTAGATTTGGACGGTCCAGATTTTTTTTTTTACTTTCTATTTTTTCAAAAAAAAATTATTTTAATGGATACTGAATCTAAAATAAAGATAATATCTCAACTAACATTTTTTCAAAAAATGATTTTTTAATTTAAAAAGCGGCGAGTTAAAAATAAAATAAAATGACGGACCCGTCAGTTAAATCTAGACGGCCTAGATGCACCAAGCACATGGTGCCTGTCCTTTGGATAGGCACCAAAATCGGTTCCCACGTAAACCGACAAAAGTTCCCTCAACTATTACGTATGAATAATTATCTAAGCATCCAAGTGCGAGAGTCGTTTGCTCGTGAAGGGTCTAAGAGGCAGAGACGGCCATAGCTGGATTCTTCAACCTTGATCAACCAGGATTTGGAGGGAGAAGAAGTTGAAAGAGTTTTGGAGAGATCGAATGGTTTGAAACGATATATTGTTGTGAGGATGAGTCGTTGTTCGCCTGAAGAGGTGGCGATTGTTGCAGTGAAGCTAGGAGGAGCAGCGAGAGAGGGAAGAACAGAGGAACGACGCCATAAGTTGCAGGTAGATCGAAATTGGAGAAGGTCAATGTTACTGTCGAAACATTTTCCAATCATCGGCCATAGTTCTTTGGGAAGATCAGACCAATCCACACTCTGATCATCATCCATCGAGATTACCGCTTCAAAAAATTCAAGATCGGGTGAACCAGATTCTCACACCAAATGATATTATCTACTCTTCAGTCTACACTAGAGTCTCCAATTTCGGGAGTGATTGAGAGTGTTCGATAGCTACGAGATAAGCTCAGCGACAGTTATTTATGCTTAACTTACCAATGACTAATCACAACAAACACATGGACGAGAGCTATTTTCTCTGTTTTACTTTTCCTCTTGAGAAATTCTAGAGAAGATGACAAAACAACTTCAACAAACATGGCGATAAATCCCACTTTGGTACTGGGATCTTCTCTACAAAGTCAAGTCTCTCTCTGATTGTGAAATAAAGACTGAAGAAGAATTTCCCAACATATGTATTCCACTAGGATGTCTAGTAATGAAGTGAGAAAACATAATAAAGCATTGGGGAGATTTGCTTGTAGCTCAAATATTTTGCCATAAGGGAAAATTTTGTCGGTTTACAGAGTGGGGGTTGAAGATTGAAAAAGGTGTAAAAGTGTAGAGGTAAAAGACAATAGAGGAAAAACAGAAAAAAGATAAAACGACGTCGTTTAGCTTTGCTGCAGAGTTTATTTTCTGCCTCAGAATATTAATCCCATAAAAAATATAGTATAATATATGCCTCCATCTTGCACTCTATTCCTTGAAATCGAGGATTGCATTGATGCTATGGAGACGGTGGAGCACCTGTTTTTCCACTGCCCCTGGACTAGGTGTATCTGGTTCGGGTGTTCCCTTGGTGCAAAGCTTGATGTTGCTAGTATATCGAACTTCAATGCTTGGTGGATTCAACTTACAGGTATGTCTTTTTTGAGTAAGCAAAACTTTTCATTAATTTGTTGGATCTTATGGTTTATTTGGAAACAAAGAAATAATTTGGTTTTTAATCATAAAGATCCTAACCCTATTGATGTAATTGAATGTGCGAGGAAAAACAATTTTGACTCTGGGTGAATTGCGATAAAAAGCTTAGGAATCTGGAGGGCCAAAGGGTTGTTCCTACTAATCTAGTTTTCTGGTCCCCTCCATCTGCTGGCAAGCTTAAATTTAACTGTGATAGGGCCTTTTCGGCTAATAAGTCTGGCGCTGCTATCAGAGTTATCTGTAGGGATAACTTTTGTGAGTTCAAATGGGGTTTTGTGGATAAGGTGAAATCCATCTCGGCATTTATGACTGAAGCTTTAGCTCTGAAGAGGGCACTGATGCTCGCTGTTGATCTTGGCCATGATAATGTGGTCTTTAAAACTGATTGTCTCTCCCTTCGTGATTGTGTTGATGCCAATTCACCGGATATGATTGATTGGAGGAGTAGGAACATTATCTTTGATATTATTTGTCTTTTGGCGACTAAGGTTGGGTTCTCTTTGTCCTTTACCCCAAGAAGGGGTAATCGTGCCGCTCACTTTATTGCAGCTGATGCTTATAAAGAGGTGTGCCTGATAGGGTGGGTCTTACAACCAACACCTTCTTTGCTGTCACTTCTAGCCTTGGATTCTTAGAAGGCGAATGCCTTTTCTCATGATGCTTCTTTCCCCAATCACTCTTTGAATGATGATTGTTTGTAATTTGCTTTGTTTTAGTGCATTTGGTTTGTTTGTATTTCATAGTCTTGTTCTTTCCGTTGATGTTATGTATCTCCTTGTTATTTCCCTTCTCTCTTAGTTGGATTGTAATCTTTTGAAGTATTAATATAAGTATCCTTTGTCCAAAAAAATAATAATCAAAGATTGCATTGACGATAACATAACTTACCCTCCTTCCGCAACACCACCGGCGACGAGGGACTTACACAGGCCATCTTCAAACCAGCCATCTTAAAAAAAACATAAAGAACACAAAAGATCTTCATCTTCAAATCAATCATTCACCAAAGATAAGTGTTAATTGTTGAACACCAAAATGTTTATATACCTTTCTAGATCTAACACTACCGCAAAGACTTCATTGTCTTTCTCGATCTTTCCACTCTATGATCGCTGTAGCAAGGTCTAGTACAGCGTCAAGATCGAATCTTTAAAACCCATAACCTCTAAAGCACAAAATTGTTAAGTTATAAAATAGAGAGAAATGAGGTCGGGGTGGGGACGTCGGCGTTCATGGTGAGAGGAGGAAGCATCAAGCGTGAAAGGGAAGGGAGAGGAGGGAAGGCTCCAGAAGTCGATGCTTGGATGGCGAGGAAGGTTCTAGAACGAGTGGATAAAGGAGGAGGTGCTGCCTTGAGGTGAAATTCCGACAAGAATTTCTGGACTTGTGTTTGCACAAGCATGGAGATGGTGAAGGACTCCGGAGGAACAAAGGGGAAGGGAAATGAATGGGAAAATTACACTCAGGTCCTAAGGAAGGGAGTTAATCACAATAAAGTCCCTTGAAATCATGAAATTACAGGGACTTCTGTGTAATTATTTGTGAATGTCAAATTACCATTTTGGACTTCTATGTAATTATTTTCATCTCTCACTTCAAGAAGCTATTTACAACAACAAATGCTAAATTAACAACAACTTTTGAAAACCTGAATTTTTCTTCTTCTTTCACTTCCAGAAGCTATTTACAACAACAAATGCTATATTAACAACATAAAATGCATATATTAACAACAACTTTTAAAAACCTGGATTTTTTCATCTCTCACTTCCAAAAGCTATTTACAACAACAAATGCTAAATTAACAACATAAAATGCATATATTAACAACAACTTTTGAAAACCTGGATTTTTTTTCATCTCTCACTTCCAGAAGCTATTTACAACAACAAATGCTAAATTAACAACATAAAATGCATATATTAACAACAACTTTTGAAAACCTTGATTTTTTCATCTCTCACTTTCGTCTGTTTACAACAACAAAAATCTTTATATTAACAATGAAAAATGTATATATTAACAACAACTTTTGAAAGCCTGAATTTTTTCTTCTCTCACTTCGGAAGCTATTTACAACAACAAATGCTTATATTAACAACATAAAATGCATATATTAACAACAACTTTTGAAAACCTGGAATTTTTTCTTCTCTCACTTCTAGAAGCTATTTACAACAACAAATGCTATATTAACAACATAAAATGCATATATTAACAACAATTTTTGAAAACTTTTGCAGATTCCCAATCTAAAATAGGTCTGCATTCAACAAACGAATAGGATAAATCGGGGCACATTTGAGGAATTTTACTCACGAGATCAAGAGCATCAATTTGAGGAATTCAACAAACGAATAGGTTTTTTTTTTTTTTTTGTTGGAAATTGAGGCGGAACAAACCATGAGAATCGAAATTAGATTCAACAAAAATAATTAAGGTGGAAAAGTTGCAGCCAAGAATAGAATCGAGAAAAAAACGTAGCATACCTCGTCAAGCGGGATTTAAGCCGTTAGAATAGAACCGGACGAGTCGAAAAGAAGAAGAAGCGAGAGATGGATGTCGGAATCGAGAGAAATGAACTAGAAGAAAAATCAAATATCAACGTCAATTCTTCGATCGTGGTTCATATATCCGCCGGTGATCTCCGTCACCCTTCAATATTCAAGTTCACTTTGTTCAGCGTTCTTCTCACAACTCAAACCTTTGAATCCCTCAGGTCTTCGTTCACCGCCACACGTTTCCACCGGTACCATTCACCTGCCTCCCATATCCACCGATCTCCTCTCATCCTTTTTGTTCCTTTCACCATGTGGGCTCCTTCTTTTCATTACAATGTTATATAATCCCCACAATTCTATGCTTCCCCTTAGTTAGTCGGAGGGAGAGAGGAGAGAGACAGGAGAGAGGAGTAGAAGAAGGAGAGAGGAAGGAGAGAGGAAAGAAAGAAGAAAAAGGGAGAGAGGAGAGAGACATGAGAGAGGGAAGGTCAAAATGGTTATTTTACATTCACAAATAATTACAACCAGGGGTTCGCTCGAGGCACGTGTAATTTCACGTGATTTTAAGGACTTTATTGTGATCGATTCCCTTCCTTGGACTGAGTGTAATTTTCCGAAATGAATTTTGCCACATGGACCACCTCAGCCACGTGGCTCATATAAAAAAAGGAGGTGGATGTTGCATTGACAAGCCACAAGAACAAAATAGGGTCAACTCACAAAACGTTTGGGCTCTCAAAAGAAAGATAACATTACTACGTTTTAAAATTTTTAAGATGACATTGAAACTAAAAAAATTTTCAGAACAATATTAAATCTTTGCCAATACTTTCAGGTGGATTTGTACCTTAAGCCTTATTCTTTATCCGTCCTCTATGAAGATGTCAGCTAGCTGCTTCAATATTCTTTCAGATCGTTTCAGACTTTTGTCTTGCAGGAAGATTTTATTTTCTCATGTTTTTAGTTTTTCACCAGGGATATTAACTAACTCTATGTAAAATATGTTAATTTTACTTTAACTACCTTTATGACATTTGCTCATTCTGGAAAAAATATTCTTTATATTTGGAAACCAAATTCGAATCTCTACGGTTTATTGAAAATACTACTATTAATCAAACGATGCTACAAGACTAGCTATAAGTGAAGGGAGTGCCACAAATATGTTTATATTAGTTAGTAAAACCAGTTAATTGATATATTTTACATAAGAAAATTGAAACAACATAAACTAGGACATTACATGAAAAAAATAAACCAAATTACTTTTGTTATGAAAATAACAAAAGACAAGAGAGTTGGACAACATAATTATACAATTAGAGATTACAAAGAATGAAGACTAAAAACTCTTCAATTTAAGTGTTAAAAAAAAAAACTCTTGGGTTTTTGACCAAAATATATATATATATATATATTTTTAAAAAATTCTACTGAGAATATGGTAGTTTTAAGCGAGTTAAATCGGCTTAAACTCTTCGATTTAAGGTTATAAGGTATAACGCCATGAGATTGATAATTTTTTTTTTTAAATTTTTTTATTTTGGTCAAAAATCCAAAAACTCTTCGATTTTTAAAGTTATAAGGTATAACGCCATTCAATATGAGATAAAAATAAAAACAATATACTAATATTCATATTGATCACTCATCAATATCCAAAACAAAATCACTTTTTTTCCACCTTCGAATCTAAATATAAGCTAATTTTTATAGTGCAATTATATTATAAATTTTGTTCTATGTTTAAGTAATTTTTAAGCGGCTAAGGCTTCACGTGCCTTCCTTTTTTTATCTAAAAACCTCTATACGGTCACAAAATGACATTCTTTTTGCTGGAAAAAAACAAAATGACGTGTTTTTTGGCCGTGTAAACCGTGACAACGGAAGGACTTTGGACACCGATATGGTTCGTTTAGTTCCCGCCGATTCACTTCCAGACGCGATGCGCAACAGTTTCATGCTGAGTCTACTTTGACTTCTGGAACTACTTCGAATTCTGCCTTCCCAGTAGAACTTGGATAAAAATTCAGTGTTATCCAGTCCAAATCCTAATTAATGTTACTATGCCCTTTAATCAAATCATCCGGCCGAGACTACTGTCTCTGCTTCGGCCATGGCTGCTGGAGGAACCTGAGTTCGATCTCAAATTAGGGTTCATCCATTCTTTTGCGGTTGCGAATAATCTCCGCATTGATGTTTCAGTTCTCAACGAGCTCTTTGACTCGCCTGCGTTGTTGTTTTTCAAGGACGTTACAATTGAACGCCTGAGCGTTCGATTCTCGAACTGGTCTGCACCAGCCTTCTCAATCGAAGTTCATGGGGTCCACGTTGTACTATCATTTGAGTAAGTCCCTGCTTACAGGCTTTTGTTTTTTTGTGTGTGTCCTTCTATGTCTTGTTCCTTGCCTTCGTAGTTTGTACCTTAGTCAATATCTCCTAAAGGTGGCATTTTATGTATTATATATAAGGAAGCCAGAGCAGGAGGGATGCTTGGGGCGCTTGCGGACATCAAACCATGATGACTCAGAAAATGTGAGTAAGAAGCTTTCGGCACTTGATCCAGAGGTAATTCTCTGAAAAATTATATACAAGTCGCGGTCCCATTTGTCACATCTACTTTTTATTTTCCTATTACATTAATTACGAAGCTGTATACGAGATATTTGCTACCCGTCGAAGTTCTCCATCAAAGCTACTTTCAGCCAACACTGAAGCCTCTATTCTCGTGACAAATAAGAATTCCTTGCATAAAATTTGCTTGGTGCTTAAGTTGCTTCCCATGTTTGTTGGATTACTATGCTTCAAATCATATCCATTTCAATCTTTTCTGCTGTAAAAAGGTTCTCTGCCATGAAATGTCACTGAATGAGATACTTGGAAACAAATGGAAACACTGAAAGTAGTTGGTTGGCTGCTTCTTTCTCACCTTCTAATTTCTTATAAAAACCTTGAAGTGTGGGAATTAAGCTTGAAAATGAAAGTCCATTGGGTTTCTAAGTTGTAGATTCATTAAATAAAAATGGTAAAAGGTCATTTGGTTGAACTCTATGCATTGTTATCTGATATACTGATCCAAAGAGGTAGAAATGATTAGGCTTGCTTGAAAATGAAAGTCCATTGGGTTTCTATGTTGTAGATTCATTAAAAATGGTAAAAGGTCATTTGGGATGAACTCTATGCATTGTTATCTGATATACTGATCCAAAGAGTTAGACATGATTAGGCTTACAATTTTTTTATATCAAGTATCTTCAGGTGGAACAATTTTTATTAAGAAACATCATTATGCTCATCTTGGTAACATTTTGATGGATTTTAGGGTTGTGCTTTGCATCACCTCTTGGAGAGGATCTTGTTCACTGCACCTTCAAAAAAGGATTTCTCAACATCACTTGTTAATATTATTCTCAAACACTGTCATCTAGAGGTACATCACATTCGTGTGGAGGTTCAATCCCCTAACTTAAACAATGCGCTGATGTTTTTTGGGGAATTAGAGGAGTTTAATGCAAGGTCTAAGTTTCTGGATGATAAATGTCTTACCAGAGGTCTTCTCAGTGCAATTTTTCTTCCAATGAATGAGAGCTCTTACATATTGAATGGCATTGGATTGAAGATTGGATTTAATGAGGAAGATTGCACAGACTGTGTTTTGCTTTCATCTGATCTGTGTACACACATCAAATTACATGATCTTCAGCCGGCAGATTGCACCATCTATTTTCCAGAACTGGCTTTTTCATTCTCTCCAGATGACATTTTTATATATCTAGCTCTGGAAAAACTGCTATCTTATAAGTACAAGCATGCTAGAAGTGCTAGAGAATTATGGAGATTAGCTGCCAGCAGAATGGGCTATACTGTAATTCCCAGATTGTCATTGCATAGATTAGTTTGTGTTATTAGTCAATGGATACATTATGTCAATGCTTATGAGAATCTCTTGCTGCTTATTGGATATTCTTCTGGCCTCTTGTTGAATAGATCCATTTCCAAGAACTACCCCATGTTGAGTTCTGCTAGACACCACTGGAAGGTGATATCTGACACTGAGGAAAGGTTGCCCATTGAAGGCATAGCTTTGGCAAGGCGAGTAGCTCGGCATAGAGCCACATTGAAAGTTCAATCTGATAGTGAGAAACATTTGATTACAAGTCCTTTCAATTTCTTTCGCCCTCTTTTCCCCATAGTGATGCTTACATGGAAAGTGACATCAAAAATACTACAATATTTAGTAAATCTCTTATTTTTGAGAAAACAAATCGGGAAAGATCCATATACTGATGAAGGTTTGGAAAGCACCCCCAAATCTCCTTGTCAAAAGCGTTGTTTCATTCTGAACGTTGGGAAACTGGTTTTATCAGTTTCCCAAACCAGTAGAGTTCAACCATCTATATATGCAAAGCTACAGTCACATACCGGGATTGAATACAAAGAGTTCCATTCAATAAGCTTTTGTATTGATGCTTTGTTATTTGTATCTGTTGAAGACATTTTTGAAGAGAGAATTTTTCTTTCATGTGGCCTAATGAAGGTTATGCCTGCATCTGTTAAAGCATCATCAAGGTCATGTAAAATGGATATGATTAGTGATTCAGAGAAAGAGAATAAGAAGGAAGGAGTCAATGATATGGAATCAATTTTATGGGTTGAGCCAGCAAAATTATTTTTTCTTTCAGATGCTAAAGATGTCCAGGATGAACGTCCATGTGCTCTTTGTATGGAAAACTTTCTGGGAAAAATTTGTTTGAGCTGGAAAGGACTGTGTGATAGTTTTATTGAAAACGAGATGGAGTATTCTGAAAATCCATCTCTTCTCTGTAAATTTGAAAGATCATTTACATATCCAGGCCTTAAGAATCCAGTTTTTGGTTTTCTTGAATGTGGTTTGATTCTAGGAAAGTTAAATTTAGTCTTGACGCATTATTCAGTATCATCAGTGTCTCTACTTTTTAGTCAGATGCAGCATTTTATTTGGCAAGAGGACAAGGGGAAAACATCACTTGCTTCAAATTCTATGGGTAAACCGGAAGTTTGTTGGGTTAACAAATTTGAGTATTATGCCAAAGCATGGATTATGACCTTGCTTGAAGTGCTTCCAGAGAAAAACATTCAGCTTGGAGTATTTGTTGAAGGCCCTTCTGTAAGATTTTTACACAACAAGAAGGCTGATCCAGGTGGTCTAGAGATTAATGACATTGTCAGCCATAATTGTTTTGACTTGATTTTTGATTTCCATGAGATAGAAGTGGCTGTTGGTTCACCTTCCTTATGTGGTGTGGCACCATTCGTAGATTTGCTGGAATTTGATGATGTAAAAGAAGAGTGTTTTAGGTTGGAACCTCATGCAATTGAAATCCCTAAACCAAATTATGATAAATATGCATCATGGGGAAAGATTTCCTTTGGTTGTTATCTTCGTCTAAATGGTTTAAATGCTTGCTTGAGGAAATCTACTGATAGCCATCAATTTCAGCTTTTTGTAATGAAGCCAATCACGTTACAGATATCATCCACTAGGTAGGATGTTGTTTATAGGATGATACCTTGATTTCATTATTTATTTCCTTGATGGTCTTCAATGGGTCTTATATCTTGACATTCTGACTGGTTAGCATGGCAATTTAAATTATTTTTTTAATCAATGTCTGAAAAGTTATTGATGTTTCCATGAGAAAATCATATACACTTGAATTTTTATTTTGTAATTCTTTAATTTTTAATTTATGCCCTTTGTTGTGAAATCTCCAATGGGATTTGGTGATTTATGGTCCTTCAATGTCTTTGCTTAAAAGTTATAGATATGCAAATTTCCTAAGACCTCATTTGAGATCGATCTTATCTCTTTGAGCTGATATTCATTTTTCCTTTGTTTCTCTTTCCTTTCTGCTTTCTTTTCTTTCTAGGATTCATGATATCCAAGCGCTAACTTGTTTTCTTTCTCCACGAGTTCATTTATGGATAAAAAATAATTATGTAAATGCATGGTTGTGCTGAAGGTGCTGACTTGGGAATGCATTAGAAAAATAGAAAATCTTATCAATATGTTACTTTTACACTGTATGCTTAGGAATATTAGTCCCCTTTTTCAGTTTAATGAGGGGGGAAAAAGAAGTTTCAGCATCTATGTAGACTAGATGTTCACTATGGGTAGCTTTCCTTATTGGTAAATTTTGATCAGGCTTATTATATTCCTTTGTCAGTGCTGGGGTTGATGTATGTTGAAGATAGAAAAAAAGTCATGAAAAAAGTAATCTCTGATTGATTCAATGTTGATTGAGGAGGAAATAATAAATTTGAAGTTTGATGCACAAATTTTATTAAGTAGAATGCAAATAATTGTACAATTAAGAGGAAAGTATGTTCTCCAAATTAGATCATCATAAAACACAATTATGACCGAAGACAATACAAAGAACATTCAAATGATTTTGAATATCAAGTTTGGAATTACCCATTAATTGGAAAAAAATTAGAAACTTCTAAAAATTATCATGGGGACTGAAATTGTTGTTCGTCTTAACCACACCCCCCCCCCCCAAAAAAAAAAAAGCACCAAAACTCTCTCTTACTGGGCTCTTAAGTTATGATTACGTCATTCTGCTGCTTCTCATGATAGGAGTTTCCACCGGTCATATGGCCATTACTTCATGTTGAAATTTGATGATGAGTTACTTTGTTTTTTCTCCAGGCCCTTGTATTTGCATTATGTTTATAATTACAAGTCCTTCCATTCCGTAGTTTAAAAATATGCCGTGTCATATGCATATTTCTTATTGTGATTGTGATTTTGTGGGTTTTAAATTGATTTTTCAGGGAGTACATGTACTCTTTATGCACAACAACAGTTGCTTTTTCGGCTGCTTTTGGCATAATGACTGGAGGATTAACCGTTCTGTCATTTTTGGATGAGTTGTATATGATCTATCAGGTAATTTTTTCTAATCATGTTCAAGTGACATGGTAAAATGTATATTGTATACCTGATTGAATTTATTGTCCTTTAAGTACTAGGTATTGGAATATATTAAGAGAGTCCCACATCAATTAGTTAGATATTGAATTAAAGATAAAGTCGAGGTAGGTCCAATCAATTGACTTAAGTCATAGAAAGGCGACCTCAACCTTTACTAATATATAAAAAGTTCAACATGATATTAGGAGCCATTCAATCAATGCGACATCAAGAAGAAGGAGAAGAAGAAAAGGCAAAAGAAAAAAAATTTTGTGGATCTGAGACTAAAAACAAGTACAAGCTGGGGCGGAAAAAAAGAGGAACTATATAGATAACAATGCAGAACACTGGCACATAAAATGAAGAAAGAGGAACTCCACACTGCACGTACACCTACTAGAAACACAATTAATACAATAGACAACCACTTGACACCCCTTAGAAACATAACTAATACAGAGACCCACTAGAAATACAACTAATACAGCACAAAACCCTTAAATATTAGGATAAGGTTACCAACTTTTGAGAGGATGGCTCTCTCCACCTAAAGTCTGAGCCAAAGTTCTTGTTTCCATTTCTTTTTCAGCTTTTCTCTTTATGTATCCCTATCACCTACTCTTTGACTGCTCTCTTTTACCTTTACTGCTTTCTCTGTCTTATTTCCTTCTTTACCTTTGTGTACTCTTCTGAACCAGTGCCCCCCTTTTAGGTCCTCTTTCCTACTCCCTCATGTTCCCTTCTGTATGTTTTGGTGGCAGAAGCAGGTTGGGTCCCATTGATACTCCCTCAAGAAGATTCAAGTTGCCCCAAATTGGAACTCAGAAATGGCATCTTAATACCATCATAAGATTCACTCTGATTTTTCCTCACTCAACCTAATCACAGTTCTCAATGTTAGGAGGCTGGCCACATCAGAATTTTCTTCTCTCTTTAGCTTTCTTTTTAAGGTTGTTGCAAACAGACAGGTTGTTAAGAGACCTGTTCTCACTTGCACTAAGAGAAAGATATGTAGGCAAGAAGATTGGCAGGTGAGAGGCATGAGGTTGTGGATAAGGGGAGCTGGGTAGTTGCTGGACATGGGAGAAATAGTGAAGATAGTGGGGAAGGGGTGATCATCATGTCACTTAGAGAGCAGACAATGTTGACAACGCTTTGGGAACCCATAATGTGCCACCATTTACCACTTTGCACATATGATTGTACATGAGAAGAAGTTGGCATGGCCGCATGGCATCTATCAAGGAAAAAATTGTATAAAATCATTATAAATTGTTTGGACATGTGGAAAGGAGGCTATAAGATGCACTAATGAGGAGAATCAAGTTGATGATCTTCAACCTTATAAAGCCATGCAGAGGGAGACCAAGAAGGACACTCAAGGAAGACATTGAATGGGATGTTTTAGACATTGATAATGCTTGATGATGTCATGTGATCAATATAGCCAACCTAACTTAATGGGATATGGCTTATTGTTGTTGTAATTTATTTAACTTTCATTGTTATTTCAAGTACTATAAATAGCCACTGTAGGTACATTGTTGGTTGGCTAGAATAATTGCTTTGTTTCTTTTATTTTGGAGATTCTCCTAAAACTATTAGAACTTCAGGATGAGATGCTTATATTTTTCTAACGGAGTTTCTATTTAATAAAAATTCTGTTTCCATCCCTACATCAATCACATGTTTCAAGTCTTCAGGTGGCTAATAGGATACATGATTTCCTTCTGATTACATGAAATCTAATTAATTCCATTGCCATTTAGCTAGATGGAGATCCCTGTGCGCTTAGCTATTTCCCTAAATGCTTTCTCCATTTGATCAGATGGATTCAATTTTTTTGACATTTTTTCCATATTGGTGGCATGGTCGAATTACAAATAATAAGGATCAAATATTAGTGTTTGGTCAAAGAAAAGGACCAAATATTAGTGGAGTCAATAGTACTAGTTGATGGGAGAAAGCCAGTTCCTAAGGACTTTAAATTATAAGGACCTGATTTCAAAGAAAACTTATGAGGATTTAGTTTAAGGTAGAATTATATTATATTATAAAAAAATAATTAAATTCTGGGGACCTAATATTGTTGCTAAATTGTAAGGACCTGACTTCCTAATTTTTTATTATTGTTGCTAAAGGATCTATTTTCTCTTTTACAGGCAGTTGCAAGTTTGTATGACGTGGTGTCTTGTCTTTTTAGAAGCTTTGAAGCTGTTGATATTGTACATCTGAAAATCATGAAAGAAGAAGCGTTATTTGCAGAACCTGAGAGGGGAGAGGGATCTATTGGAGGAACTCTGATGACAAATTATAGCTGCCTGTTTTCAATTAATGGGAACTGCAGATTGAAGTCAGTGGATGTAATTCTTCATAATTCTAGGACAAAAGATAATATAGATAGTTGGATGAGAACTTTTAGCCTTGTAACTGGCAACGTTTTGGCTGAGAAAAAGTTGCCTGATAATGGAATTTGGGTTTCTATTCAGCATACAACTCTTACGACATCTTGTGAAGAAGGAAAAGCAGATATTCTCACTGATTTATCAGGAATCATGCTTCTTGTCTTTGAATACGGGAACTCTATTGGAGACAATGATAATGTTGTTCTCCTTGAAAATTTGGTTTTGCAATCTGTTAATTGCTTACATGAAGTATCTCTTTCTGATTGCAAATTTACTTTATACTTGGGTTCCCCTAAGAATGCCTCTTCAGGTAACGAGGGTGAAAAACTTGGAATTTCTAGTCCTGGTGGTAATATATCTTTGGGACAGGATGCTGATCAAGAAATCTGCTCTGAAAGATCCAGTAATCAACCTCTCCACTTTGTTAAGGAAAGGGGTTCTGCTACAAACATTCGTACTCCAGCTTCAGGGAGTTACTGGTTACTTAAAAGTGTTGCTGTAGATAATGTTTTCATAGGAAGATGTCAAATGAAGAATGATCTGGTTCAAGCGCATCAATTGAATAAGTTTCTGTGTTTGCTATCTATTGGTGGAGAATTTGAGTTGATTTCATTGGAAATTCTGGTAATGTGTGTGCTTTAGAGGGAATAAATGTGCTCTCTCTTATGCTTTTAACTGCATCTTTGCTTGAAGCGTTTCTATAAAATGAAGTTTTGAAATTCCATGTGTTGTGTCTCAGCCTTTTTTATCCTCATTTATGTCTCTTCTGTTAATGTTTTATTTACTTCTCCTCTCTTATGTTTTGTCCATGATAGGATATTTGGTTTTGTTTTATTGTTAACTTCTTTTTTGGAATCTGATTGGCGGGTCTGTTGCCTTGAGTCCCATATATGTATTTGCACTTGTTCCATTTTGAGAAGAATCAGGGAGAACATCGTATTCTGATTTTTTTTTTTTTCAAATTGAAGTTCATAAAAAGTTGATCATGCAGCTTTATGATTTGTCACACTTTCAAGCTATTACCTATAAATGCCGTTATCTCAATATTTACAATATTTTATTTCATTCATCTGAGTTATAAATTTTATCGGGCAGGGCGGAGTGGTTCTTGAAACAACATCTTTAGCGATGGTCACTGATTGTTATTCTTCATATCTTCATTGTATGACAAGTCTCACCTCCGCTGGTCAACAACATAATGAATTCATGATGGCAGAACATAGTGAAGCAAGCTGTAATCTTCCTGCTGAGGATACTCAAGGGACTCTTTTCACGTCTCGTCAAGCTGAAATTGGGTTACCAAATACATTTGCCTTATCTTTGTCTCCTTTGCTCTTGTTTTAGTGCATGAAAATGAATCTGGTAAATTAATTTCTTCTTTAAGTTGACACTGCATTGTAGCATAGAAAAGGTTAATTGAATGTTTAATCTGTTGTTGCAGGTGAAATCCGAGAGATTTTGATTGAGGTGAACATCCATCTGAAACTTGAATCAGCAGCTACTGGGAAGAAATTGACATTTGATCTTTCCCAATTATCAATACTCTCTCAAGTTCTTCATACAAGTGAGGATGATGGAACAGAAATCCCTCATTTTTCTTCAGTGACACCAAAAGTGTTGTCATCTCACCATGCATCTGGAGATTCTCTTTCAGGATCTCAGAATTTAGATGATCTTAACTCTGTCAATGTTGCAAGTAGCTCAAGAGACTCTGTTCCCTTGAAAATGTTTTATAATGATAGATCTGCTTCTGAGCTCCTTCATTCAAGTCATCATAAGCCTATTTTGAAAGATTTAAGGGCATTTATGTCACTAGAGAGGCCGGAGAATGGTTCTTCACACTTGTCTCACGGCTGGTTTGGCAGTTGTTCTCTTCCAGGCTTTGATATTACACTTTCTTTATCTGAAATACAGGTAATAATTTCTGCTATTTATAGTTTGTCAGTAGTTTTCCTAGCATTTTCCCCCTTCTAACTCTGTTTTCATTATGCCAGACAATTGTGTCAATGACATCTTCATTTTATGGTACATCTAGTCAGAAGACATCCAGAGAATTGAACAGAAATAATGGCACTGCTAGACAGGAATTTAACAATAATTTGGAAGCAATAGTTCCTGATGGTACTCAAAATCAAATTTTGTAGTTTGGTTTATTGTTTATTGGCAAATTACTGTAGTAATTAGTTGTGAACTTGTGTAGGAGCAATTGTTGCAATTCAAGATGTCACCCAACATATATATTTTACAGTTAAAGGTGACGAAAGGAATTTAAGTATTGGTGGAACAATCCATTATTCTCTTGAAGGGGAAAGGGCTCTTTTCAGGGTATGAAATTTATGTTCTATACCTTGGGTAACTGGCTTGTGAGCTATATACGTTTGTATTACTGCAAAATCTCATTCATTTATGGTTCTATTCTATCTGATAACAAGTGCAGATTTCTCTAAACTTCCCCCCTTTGGTAAACAATTTTTGAGGATTTTCAAATTTCTTATTATCTTTTTATAAATAAAAGGGAGACCTCTAGTTTAGGAACTCTAAGTATTTATATTTTTAGATTAGGAAAAATAGGTTAGACCAGTAGTTAGTTAAATGATATATGGTAAACTGATGTAGCTTGATAATCAGAGATGTTATTTCTAGCAAAGATTAGTTACAGTTTTCATTTTTGATGAATGGTAGAGGAAAAGATATAGAAAAACTAATAATCTATGGCTAATACTGTCTTAACTGAAACAAATGGAAATGGGTTCTCTGACTTTTGAGAGGTAAGGGGCTCCCCTTCCAAGAAGCCAGTCTATTCCTTGCCTTCTCTTCAGCTGCAGGCAACTCTAGGAAACAGTCTCTCCTCACCTGTTGGGCATGTGATCTGAGCAGCTTCACTTGGACCCTCATCTTCATTATTCTTATGTTTCTTGGCAAGAAGCATTTTGGGTTTTGACCTTTTGTACACCTGCTGAACCTGTCCACTTGGCCCGTTAATAATATATTTACCTCTTTATAATTATGTTTTACTACTGGTCTGGTTTCTCATCCCTAAACTGTTAGGAAATGTATATTTGTAACTATTATATAATCACTAAAGATCAGGATCACTGGAAAATCAGGCATTAGATTAGATATTATTGTTAAGCCATAAATGCTAGGGCTCCTTCCTCATGTATATATAGACCCTTTCTGTAAATGAATAATCAAACAATTCAGATTATTTTGCTTTACATAAACAATAAATACATGTGCTGAGAATTCCCGAATTGTAAAGGAGAAAAATAAGGTAAGTTGTGGGGTTTACACTCTGTTGAGGCTTATAATTCTCTCAGACTGTCGGTTAGACTGTTTTCATTAGCTACATGTCATGGTAATGATTTAGAACCAGGAATCCCAGTTCCTGGGCTTGGCTAGAATTTTATGTTTGCAAATAAGCAAATTTGCTGAAACCATCTAGTCCAAGTGTGAGAATACTGTGTGAACTTCAGTGGTCGGATGGTCAGATTTTTGCTTGAGGATTACAATTGTCCGCTGTCTTTCAGAGCTTGGTTTTGAGATAAAGTTAAACATCACCTCATTTCTTCTCTGGCTGCGCATACTGTTGGTGCTCTTGGTTGGGATGTATCATTCTTATGGTTCATATGTATTGGCTAAACTTTCTGTAGGTCAAATACTGCATTGAAAGGAGATGGAAGTCTACGGTTTTGTGGTTTTCCTTGATATCATTGTATGCTAAGAATGACATGGGCGTGCCACTGAGATTAAATTGTAGTCCAGGATCATGTTTTGTTGACGTCTGCTGTACTAATGATGGAGGATGTGCACTTTGGCGAGCTCATCCTCTTCAAGATGCTGGTTCTGAAGGAGTTACTGAATGGGAGGGCTGTAACCAACTGGTGAATAGAACGTTTTACCTTGTTAACAAAAAAAATGACTCTGGTGTTGCTTTTCTCGATGGCGTTCCAGAGTTTGTGCAGAAACCTGGGAACCCAATCAAGTTCAAAGTTTTTCATGACCTTTCTGTTGCTCTTCATGGCATAGGGGCAGATAACTACCCTAGAATGGCTTCTCTGAACAGTCCGCATATAAATGAAGAATGTTTGGCACGGTTGAATGGGAAACTTCCTCAAATTGATATTAAAATGGAGAAAATTTCTGTGAAATTTGTTCATGAACTTCCCGGCACAGAAGATTTCTTCCCTCTTGTTTGTGCAAGCATAAATAGTGCCCAACTTATAATACAGAGTTTTGCAACAAAATCCCGGATCATAAGCACATCAACTGCTGTTGCACATTATTTTGATGCTCAAAGAAATACATGGTTAGTTAGTTGTCCATTCTAACTGTAAACCTTTCTTTTTATGTGCAATGTTTTTAGTTGTAATACTTTTCAAGAATTGTGATATTTCCTTGTCTTTTGTTGTTCTAGGGGAGAACTTCTTCGTCCTGTTGAAATGTGTCTTTTTTATCGAACTAAATTTCAAAGTCAGCTGTCAGAATATGCATCTCATGCAGTTCCTGTCAATTTTTATTGCAGAGCTAAAGAGGTTGTTAGAGCTATCTCTGATTTCTTGTCTCTGTACTTTCATTTGGGCATCATTTTACCATCTTCTAACATTTCTCATCATATTTACAGCTGAATATATGCCTTTGCGAGCTATCATTGGACGTGCTTCTGTTCATGATTGGGAAACTGAATCTGTCTGGTCCTTATTCATTGCGAAGCTCCATGATTCTGGCTAACTACTGCAAGGTTATAGATCCAGTGCATCTTTATTCTTTATGATTCTTAACAGCATGGCAAAAGAAGGACTCAACTGATTTTTTGTTTTTTCCCCCAGTAATTCTGTCCCTGCTTAATCTCATAATTTCATAACTGTGCCTGTCTTCTCTTATCTGCCTTGTTTTCTTTGTCAAGATTTCTCAAGTATAATCAGATATGAATTTTGATTAAATAACAATGGCAGGTGGAGAACCAGTCAGGCTTAAATCTTCTATTTCATTTCCATCAGCAAAGGGTGACTGTAGCCAGAAAACAGTCTACTTCTGTTCTACTAAGGTATCTACATGGATGACAACCATTTATAGTTTCCATGTATGAAACAATGATAAATTAGATTGTTTAGGTGTTGTTTTATACTGGAGAGTGTAGTTTCCTGGCAAAGAATTCCTGTTGTGACATTAATTTGATTGTCCTTTTCCTTCACATGTTGCTTCTGATTAATTATTTTCCAGCGAATGAGTTTCACAGCTACTTTGGCTTTGGATCTCATTATTTGATCATGGCCTTGTATTTTATTTGATGGCTGATATTGTTTGAGTTGTAGGTCTTGATAAACCCTGTTGTATAGGTTTATGGTTATCTGTTGATATGAAAAGGTTTTCCTTATTCTCTGTCTCTTTGTTTTTAGTATGTTCATTCACTCAGGCCATGTAACTTAATTCTCATTCATATTTATATTACGAGTGTTAAAGATTGGTTAGTGGCAGTTAAGCTCTATATAGGATTATATTTGGTAGCTAGGACTGGAGAGAATTTTTAATGTCAGTTGAGTTGGTTAGGGGAGGTAGCTAATTTCTGTCGCCTATTGTCATAAATGTCAGTTATCTCTTATTGTATAAAATAGAGAAAAATTGATAGAAAGAAGTTATGAATGATGAAAGATTAATTGTCTGCACAAGAGTTATCAGATTCTTTTTTAACCACTGTGTATCAGTGGGATACTTTTAAATTTTAATGATCAGAGTTGCATTCTTATTTATTAATTGATTGATAAATTGTGACTTTCATGTGACAGGAGGCTTTCTGATTTCACGGCTCAAGATTTAGATAATGCAGCCTCTGTTTCAATCCAGCTTGCTGATTTTGGATCCTTGTTGACGACTTCTGTTCATCTTTCACTTTCACAATCAACCCTTGCTTGGAGAACGCGTATAATGTCAATGGAAGGTCTCATTAAACCACTTTCTTGTACGTTTAAATGAAACATCATTAAATATTTCTGTTATGAAGGCTTCTTATTAATTGAGTTACAATTCCGTCCTCCCTGTGTTCTAGACTGTCTAGGAGTATTTGTAAAATATTTCTCATGTGAGTCACCTCTGATTTAAGAAAAAAGAAACAATAGAAGGATAAGAGTGACATGCTATTTTGGTGTAATTATTGACATGAAATATAAGCAGAGTTGTATGGTCTTTAAGTAACACAACATCAAAACTATCAGTCTTCATTTTTATTAATCTTTTTAAACTGTTTGCAATTTTAAGATCTTTTAACTTCTGAAAAGGAAAAATATCCTTTTTTGCCATTGGACAGGTTCAAGAACATATCCTGGGCCATTTCTTGTGGTTAACATTTCTAGAAAATTAGAGGTATCTTCACATGTCATTGTATACTGCAATTTCACTCCATCTATTTGACTATTCATGGAGATTACAGTTTGTCTGTTAAGCTCAATTCTGTTGTACTTATTTTTTAAGGGTGGTTTGTTGGTTGCGGTTTCTCCATTGGTTACTATACGTAATGAAACCGGACTATCAATGGAACTGCGGTTCCAGCGATCCCAACCAAATGAAGATGAATTTGCTTCTGTGTCGTTAAAACCAGGGGATTCTATTGATGATTCCATGGCAACTTTTGATGCTATAAAGTTCTCTGGGGGAGTAAAGAGGGCTTTGATGTCCTTAACTGTTGGTATGCACTGTCAACTTCTTGTGCTTTTCTCTTCTATCCTTGCTACTATTTCTCTTCTATTCATGTGTGTAACACAAAGTGTGCACACACACAAGAAATTCTGGTGTTTCTTCTGAAATATCAATTTTGTTAGTACCTTAATAGATTGTTTTACTCTGTGAAAGATGAATACAAATGTGAATTCCCTTTGTATATTGCTTTACCCCATCACAGTTTCTAGCCTTTTATCAGAGGTCTGATTTCAAGACAGTATTTTTTATTTTTTGGGTTTGGGGTACGATTTCAAGATAGGTTTTAAGAATTTAGGATAAAGTCTAACCTTTGTTTTCTGCTTCTAGCCCTTTATTAGAAATAATGTAAGGGGTTGTGTTAGTATCAAGAATCTAGAACCAGAATCTGAAGTTATAGAGCAACAAAGACAAGGCAATATTTTTGGATAATACTTCATTCATGAAAATCTGCCTTTCAACGTAGCTATTTATAGGGAAGTACATAACTGACTAGGATACATAGCTGACTCAACTTGACACTTAACTGCTAGAAACTTACATTAGGACAAGGATAGGACTAAAGATAACTACTCCTATGTTAACCACCTGCAGTTTACACGCTTTCTCCTAGAATAAAGCAGAAACTATTGTGGTTCTCTAACAGGTTGGCTGCAGTATGCAAGGAAGCATCTATCATAAAGCTAGAAAGAAAAGAAAAGAAAAGGTTGGGTGATGATAAAAGAGAAATTCAAGACATTTGAGTCACATTAGGAGCTTCACTAGGGGGAAAAAAGAATTTTCTCAAAGAATAAGAAAGATGGAGGAATTTGAATGAGAATACTGCCTTGCCTTAGCCAGTTTTTCTATTTGCATTTATAATCATTGATTTGGTCAGGTACAAGGACAGTACAATTAGTGCAAGTCCAGTCCACTAGTAATTAAAACTCATATTTTAACTTTAACAAACACACATTATTTTAATAGTCCCTCAAATTGAAAATTAGTCAAGCTTCTATTTGTTAAAAAAAATTGGAAAAAATGTTCACACACAACACAAATACACATATTAGAACCCTAAACACCTAGACAAGGTTCAATGACTCCCATGGTCACCAACTGCAATTGAAGAACTACAACAACCAACCCTTCCTCTAGCAATGTCCTAGGTAGACAAGCAACTCTAGTATTGTTTGACCTGCTTCCCATTAGCGGCCCTTTTGACATTGTTCTAGCTGCTCTTGCCAGGTATGCTGACACAGTTCCCAGAAGTCTTTGACCTACTTCTCCCAACAAGTCTTTACTGCTTGGGTTTCCCGCCAGGGAGTCAAATAAAACAAAACCTAGTGGTAATGTCTCCAATTTACTCATTTGCAAAACTAATGTCCCATTTGGTAGCATTTCCCTTGAATAGTGGAATGGGAATGGCAAGTTGGCCTTCCATGGAATCAATTTGTATAATTGGTTACTTGGTATGATTAAGAGAATAAAAATTTTGAAGATAAACTAACAAATAAAAAAGAATCATTCAATTTACACAAATACCCATGATAAAAAAATTTAAAAAAATACAGGAAAAAATAAAGCTTGCATTAGCCTTCTTCACTTTCTTCCTCGTCTCTTGCCGGCAGCAAGTGGTGATAGTCTGAGTAAAGCTGTGTGTGCCGCTGTTCATGAGGCTTCAGACCACAACAATGATGGAAGTAGGGATTCCATAGGCCTCATCACAACAATGATGCAACTAGTATAACCCAACTCACTAATAATCAAATACTTAGTTAACCCTCCTGTCATACACCCACACTATTCTTTAGATAGCAAGTGAAAAAGAAGTAATGAAGATGAATTTTAGACTTCCACAAAACCACCTTATATTCTAATAGTTTTTCTTCTTCTTCTTTTTAATATTTTATCTGTGTGAAAATTCACTTGCTTTCCTCTAATTCAATACAGCAGAAAAAGTAAGTTGGTTGAGCTCTCCAAGTTATACAGCTCCTTCCTTTCACCTATTTATGAACTAATTACTTTACAGTAATGTGCTGATGCTACCAAATGACTGAGCATAGTGTCCAACGATTCATGTTGTTTAGTTCTAAATATGAGAATATTTCTTAATTAATGCAAAAGAGAAGGAAGGCCCTTTGAAATCTTGATTTCCAAATTTAAATACAAAAAGTTTACTTTCTGAATCTGTAAAACTTGAATAGTATTTATAGTAGCATTTTTTAATTGAAGGAATGTTTGAGAGTAAAACATGGTTACGTGTGTGTGTGTGGATACTAACAACCCACAGAGTTGAAAACCCAAAGGGAAAAAAAAGTGAACAGGGTAAATTTTATTTTTATTTTTAAAAAAAAATCTTTTCTTCATTAGTTATTTTTCTTTTCTCTCATACAAATGTTATGGTCATACATTTTTATTATCTTCTTTTCCAAGGCATCAAGTTTTCTCATGATCTTACATCTTGATTCTTGTGTCTGATGTGGCTAATGATTAAATTTCAGGTAACTTCTTGCTTTCGTTAAGACCTGAAATAACAAGGGACATATTAAATTCAGAAAGTTCTCTTTCCGTGGGATGGTCGGATTGTATTAAAGGTGGAAAAGCAGTCCGTCTCTCTGGCATATTTGATAAATTAAACTACAGAGTCCGTAAGGCATTATCAGTAAATTCAGTTAAATGTTCCTTTAGTACAGCTCACTGTGCCCTCAACTCAGAGGGAGTACATGTTGGCAATATGCACTTCCTCATTCAGACAATTGCCAGAGATGTCCCTGTTGTGCCACCTGAACATTCCTCAGTTGTGTTTAAGAATAAAAATTCATCAGTTTCATTGCAAGAGCAGAAAGAAATTTATATTCTTCCCACTGTAAGGATGACCAATTTATTGCACTGTGAGATAGAAGTCCTTTTAAGTGAAACAGGTGAGATAATGATTGTTTTGCAGATTAACTTTCTGTTAGCAGATTTAATGTGTTCTTTTTTTCCTTTGGTGTAGATCAGCCCAACATTTATGGGAATGACAATATTGGGAAGCAAGCAAAGATATCATATGGCTCCTCGGTTGACTTTTATGCCAATCCTGCAGTTATATATTTCACTATTGCTTTAACTGCTTCTGATTTGAGTTCCAAGACAGTGAACAGTAGCGATTGTGTGAAGAGGTTACTGAAGCAAAATTGTGAAGCCCAATATCTGGATATAATTTTGGACTTTGACGGTGGAATATTTTTTGCAACATTGAGATTGTATCGTGGAAATAGGGGCATGCTAGAGGTTGTTAAGCTAGTAGTTGTTTACATTAAAAGTGACCAAAAATTTATTTCCAGTTTTGGAGATAGTATATTTTATATTGTAATTGAGGATTCAATTGGTTTACAATACTGTCAATCTGTTGTGCTGGTTGCAGGCTGTAGTTTTTACATCATATGCGATAAAGAATGAGACAGACTTTCCAATCTATGTTCTTGCAAATAAAAAGAGGCATTTGTCCAGGTATTCCATTTCTTTACTTGAGTTAATAGTAAAATTAAACTTTTTTTTATCATTCTTGATCCATTGGATGGAAACCTATATACAGGATTGAATTGGACAATTTAAATTCCAGCAGTCCTTTGGAGTATGGTTTGTGCCTGCCTCCTAAGTCTACCAGATCATGGTTCTTGAAGTAAGATATTTTATCTTCCAGCACTAATGGATTTATTGTGCCTGATTAATGCTGTTCTGTAAGATTACCTAAACTTGCATGGGTTTTATGGTACCCTATCCAACTTGCTTCCAGATCCAAAAAACTGCAACTTAGATTGCTTGAGGACTATCAATCTGAGGCACTGTTAGACTTGGATGCTTTATCAGGCCTTACAGAAATAAGCTTTCATAAAGAGGAAGGATCTGAGATCAAATCTATAATAAAGCTTGGGGTGTCTACTGGCCCTCCTTCAGGGGAAATTGTTCTACCATTTCAAATGGTGACTTTGGTACCACGATATGTCATTTGTAATGAATCGGAAGAACGTATTGCTGTCCGTCAATGTTACTTGCAGGTTTGATTTTATAAATAATAATGTGAATGTTTACTTTTCTTTTAAACCCATGTAATTAGTTTTTCTGTTTGTGAAGGATGACTTGGCGGGCATTACCTCCATTGACAGTAAACAGCCAACAACACTGCAGCTAAAGGAAGGATTTGGCAGGGAGAGAGAGTTCAGTTTATTTGATCATTTTATTAGGAAGCACAGAAGCTCTAGTGACAAATCTTTGTTCTATGTTCAGATTAAAACAAATGATCCGGGATTTGGATGGTCAGGGCCTGTGTGCATAGCTTCACTAGGACGTTTTTTCCTGAAATTTAGAAAGATAACTAACAATTTGACAATACCAGACAGTGATATGACAGAGTTTGCTGAAATTCATGTGGTGGAAGAAGGATCTACGCTTGTTTTACATTTCTACAAACCCCCAAATCTAAGCCTACCATATCGAATTGAGAATCGTTTGCACAATTTATCCATAACTTACTATCAAAAGGTTATACCATTTGTTTTTCACATTTTATGATAAGTTTTTAACTTTGAATTTTTCTTCTCCTTACATCAACTGAGAACTTTCCAGGGTTCATCGGAGCCTGAGATTCTTGGATCTACTACCAGTGCTGATTATGTCTGGGATGATTTAACTCTTCCTCATATGCTAGTTGTCCGCATTAATGGTACTTGCTCAAACCAGTTCATCTTTTCCCTTTAGTCTTTTCTAAGTAATGTTTGAGTGGTATTTATTTATTTTCCATATTTAAGTGTAGTAGAGATACCACCTAAGCCAATATCTACTTTTTTTAATTCATTACTATATAAACTGGATGTGATACAGCTGAATTTGAAGTCCTTTTATTACCATACTTCATTACCTATACTTACCTTGTGGTCAGAAACCTTATGATTTAGACATTACTTAGTCATCATATGTATGATGAAAGGAGAAAGTAAGGAACTCTATGTTTGCATTATTCTGATGTTTTTGTTAATCCCTTTCCTTGTATTTGAATGTTTTGGGGAACTAAAGAAATGTTTAGGTTTACATCTTATAACAGTAATGATTTCTCTTGCAGATAGCCTCCAGTTACGAGAAATTAAGTTGGATAAGGTGCGGCCATGGAAACCGTTTTACAAGGTTGGGCAACAAAGAGTATTGGCTCCACGTTTGCTTTCAGACAAAAGATCAAGAGATCAGAGGGTGACTTCCAATGGGCTTAATGGCGTAGAGATGGAAAAAGTGGGTTATGAAATATATGCAGAGGGACCCACCCGTGTTTTGCGAATTTGTGAGATCTCTGATTGCTTCAAGGGAGATACAGTTCTTGATTTGCGTGCAAAAATGCAATTGAGAATTTCTCAGTTTGCTATCCATCTTCTTGAACCTTCAAAACAGGTATTTATATTTTTGTTGAGTGCTTGAGTCCATCAATAGTTAATACCTAGTAGTTTTTGTTGAACTTTCCTTTTCTATATTGTGGTTTGGCTTCTAAATATGTGCATATGTTAAATTTACTTAAAATAATTTGATTTGGGACATAAATGTATATTGCTTACTTTGGAATATAGTCTGTATTGCTCAGTGTGTACCTGGTTCTTATGACTATCCATCCTAAAAATGAAATATAGAACTTGAGAAGGACATTTCATATAAGTTTTTAATTCTGGATCTCACATGGATAAAAACATCAATGATTGAATTCCAAATGCTGCTGTTATTGCTATAAATATGAATGTATAGTTATGAAATGTATGTTTAATTAGAAAGGGAGGGTACCTCTCCCATTCTACTTGATTATATTGAATTATTCAGTACATTGCATTGAAAGCATTGCAGGTGTAGTAATGCCGTTTTTAGTTTTATACTTCAGTTTTGCGTGTGATGGGGCAACATTTGCATACTTGCTGCTAATATTCATTTATGTTACTATTTTGTGAAGGAGGTGGATGAAAATGATGCCACAGATTTTTCACCAATTGCAGTCGCAAAGCTTGGGAATCTGAACTTGAGTTCTGTTTCTAATAGTCATCAGAAATATAATCAGTTCAGTATACAGGTACTACAATTAAGTATGCTTAATTCTGTTGCATGTCTGACTTCTACAAGTCATTATTCTTTTTATGCCTAAGAATAAATCTTCTAGATTCTCAATTAATTTTTCCAGTCGAGTGATCCTTGATTTTTATCTGTTGCCATTGATCCAGTACTTGAATTTGGAACTTAAGTGGAATGGGGCTCCTTTTGCATCAATGCTTCGGAGGCATCAATCTGATTACAGTGATTCAAATGATAGTGTACTGAAGGTTGTTTTTGTCCAACTGACCTCCAGTTCAAAGATTAAGCAATTTAGATACTCGTCTATTTTTCTTCAGGTAAAGTTGAAAGGGGCTTTTTTATTTTGTTCTCTTTTATTTTTTGGTTCTTTTTTGGTGTTCTTTCTTCTATCAAAACTACTTTACCTTGTTAAAAGTCATTACAATTCAATGATAAGCTTGTTAGCTGCTAATTATTCATATTAGAATTTGTGATAGTCATAGATGATTGAACTCCTTGGTTTGTGCAGCCAATTGATTTGAACCTTGATGAGGAGACATTAATGAAACTTGCTTCATTTTGGAGGAGATCTCTCAGTGACTCAGAGAGTCAACGGTTTTATTTTGACCATTTTGAAATCCATCCAATAAAGGTTCCACTCTCTTCACATTATCATTTTTTCCCTTTACCATGAATATTTTCTGTAATAGTTGTGTAATGTATGGACTTTGTAGATTACTGCAAGCTTTATTCCTGGGGATCCACATGCAAGTTATAGTTCAGCACAGGAAGCTCTGAGATCTTTACTTCATAGTGTAATTAAGGTTTGATTGCCATACTTTATCAATTTTTTAAGTAATCCTGTATAACAATGTGATTAATCATGTTGCACCTTAACTGCACCTTAATCTCTCTCTTTCCAGGTGCCTCCCATGAAAGGTATGGTTGTAGAACTGAATGGCATCCTGATTAGCCATGCATTGATAACAGTGCGTGAACTAATCATCAAATGTGGGCAGCATTATTCTTGGTAAGCCTCTGATATATGCTCCCTCTTTAATTGAAGAATTGCGCTAAGTCATGGCTTACAAATGACAATTTTATTCAGGTATGCTATGAGGGCCATATATATTGCTAAAGGAAGCCCTTTGCTTCCGCCCGATTTTGTTTCTATTTTTGATGATTTGGCTTCATCTTCTCTTGATGTCTTCTTTGATCCATCCCGTGGGTTGATGAATCTTCCAGGACTGACGTTAGGTATATCTCTTACAAAGTATCTATTCTGGTCCTACTTGTCGGTTTTATCTTATAGGTTTCAAATTCCGCTTTGTGCTTTTTATGTGATCTGCCTACTTAAACTCAGGATCTGGATGCTGAGTGTTACAAGAATTTTTAGCTAGGTCTAAAACTGTAATTATCATCATGATCATGAGTAGCTCAAGTTTTCATGTCTTTTTATTTCACTCTTTCTTTTTTCATAGAATTTAGATTGTCCTAATAATGGTTGAGACTTTAAAACCTTGCAACTATTCCAGTGCAACAATGAAACGGGGCCTCACTTTCTCCTTCAAATTATGTATAATATGTATATATATATTGTTTTTTGTTGTCCAGGTACTTTCAAATTTATCAGTAAGTGCATCAAAGGTGAAGGTGTTTCAGGGACAAGACGCTACTTTGGTGACCTTGGGAAAACAGTATGTTTGCTCTTTGTTGTTTACAACATTAAATTTCAATTACAGGTGTAATTGTCATGTCGTAATGAACAATTGATGTTGGTCCTGCAGTTGAGATCCGCTGGTTCCAATGTAGTTTTCACAGCTGTAGCTGAAATATCAGACTCTGTTCTTAAGGGAGCAGAAGCAAATGGTGTCAACGGAATGGTATGGAACTGCTTCCCTGTTTTGTTTATTGATAATTTATTGGAGCAGGGACCTATCTATTAAGACATCTTTTAACCATTTATATATGTGTGTATTAAAGGTGGGCGGGTTTCATCAAGGAATACTAAAATTGGCTATGGAGCCATCATTTCTGGGAACTGCATTGATGGAAGGTGGGCCAGATAGAAACATCGTGCTTGATCAAAGTCCAGGAGTTGATGAGGTACTACATGATTTGTTTTATTATGCTGTGCCCATGGTATTGGAAGATTACCTTTGATTGTGCTGACGAATCTATGTGCCATTCCCTCTGATCTTCAACACCATATGTAAGTTTGTATGTATGCATTCATTCCTTTACCCCCATTTGGTTGACATAAAATTGGGGGTAGCTGGACTGACAAACAAGGTCGTGGTGTGCGCACAAAAGAAACAAACATAAGCTGGAATCCGGAAGAACTATTTTGAAATTTCAATAATTTCAGAGAGGCATCTGTTAATGCCAGAAATATTGACCTGTTCCATTCATCTTGAGTGGGAAGCATTTACATACATAGCGCCAATGCATGCATGCAAACAACAATAATATTGAGTGGTAGTATTCAAAATAAAAGAACAGGAGCTGGAAGAACTATTTAAAACTTTCAAATAAATTTTGAGAGGCTTCTTTTAATAGCAATAATACTGACCTGTTGTGTGGACCTTGAATGGGAAGCATTGGTGATGTTATCGAGCACTAATTAGATGTGGGTACTGTTGCAGTTATACATTGAAGGATATATCCAGGCCATGTTGGATACTGTTTATAGACAAGAATACCTAAGAGTCAGAGTCATTGACAACCAGGTAAGGTTGCATGAAAGACTATCTAGCAAGCTTGAGTATTTTGAATGGAATTTCAACAAGATATCCTTGTTTATAGAATATCAGATGTATTGTGCTATATATATTTTTTAAAAAATTAATATTGTGATAACCTGTAGTATATAAATTGGCTGTCATTGATTGAAGACCCTGTACTGTCTGGTTATGATGGAATTTTTGACGTGTCTAGGTTATCCTTAAAAACCTGCCTCCAAATCATTCCCTCATTAATGAGATCATGGATCGGGTAAAGGAATTCCTTGTTAGCAAGGCATTGCTCAAAGGAGATCCTTCGACCACTTCCCGCCCTTTGCGTCGTCTTCGTGGACAAAGTGTAAGTTTTATTTTTGTGAGCATGTCTGTATGAATATTTTGTCTTTTCTTTCTTTGTTACCAGAAGCGCCCAAATATCTTCTTACCCTAGAACCTTGGGTTGAATTTGTTAGTTTGCAAGTGCTTTAAATGTCAAATATGAAAAATCCACTGTTTGAGCCATTTTTCTCTCTTTTTCCTTTGGGATCTTGTTATGAGTCCCATATCAGAAAATCTCACAAATGGAGTGGGGTTTATAAGTTCAAGGGGTTCTTCCTACCAATAGACTAGTCTTTTAGGATTGAGCTTTCCCTTTGGGTTTGTGATCATTACATTGGTGCTTTCATTGAGAGTCCGATGTTCACAGAAAGGGCCTCCCACGAAGGATTTTGGCCGGTCGGAGACCGAGTGAAGTGCCGTGGTATGGAGCCGCTAGGGACATCAGCTCTTGAGGGGGTGGCATTGTTATAAGTCTCATATCGGGAAATCTTATAAATGGAGTGGGGTTTATAAGTTTTAGGGGTTCTTCCTCCCAATAGACTAGTCTTTTGGGATTGGGCTCTCCCTTTAGGGTTGTGATCGTTACAAATCTACTTTGTAGATTAACCTTTAGCTACAGCCCAATCTAATGAATTCTTGTTCATTCCTGCATCACTTGGCTGTGCATGGAATGTATTTTAAGATTGGAAAAACTGTATTTTTCACATATCTCTGGAACAACATGCTCAAGTTGAAGTAATCCATTCAGAGATATTTCGTGCAGGAATGGAAAATTGGGCCAACAGTGATGACATTGTTTGAACATCTCTTTGTTAGCTTTGCAATTCGGTTTCTCAGAAGGCAGAGTAACAAGTTTATTTCCAACCTGAAGTGGGCAAAGAAGTCAGAGTCTGACAATGAGCACTCACCAAGCTTAAAGGAAAAGGAGAAGAAGGTGAGATTTATTCAAAGATGGGGAATTAGTAAGTTTGTGTTGTCAGGCATTTTGGCATATATCGATGGACGTCTTTGTCGCTGTATTCCCAATCCTGTAGCCCGCAGAGTTGTTAGCGGCTTTTTACTGAGTTATATTGACCAGAACGATAATAAATGAAAATATTAATCTGTAGTTGTCCATTTTGTTTGCCCCCTAAAATTTGGATTCCTTCTTGGGTTTAAATAAAAATCTTTTACTTGAGTATTGTTTTCAAGTCTACTTTATTTTAAAAATCTTGTTTAGAATGAAATAATGTTTAAATATGTATCTTGGCAAAAGAAAAAAAGGGAAAATTCATATGGGGCCCTTTTAATAGAAAAAATCCCAAAAAAGGCCCCAGAGCCTTTTCTGAGATTTTTCATTAAAATGTTAGTTGTTAACGGGGCTGATATAGTTGTTAACCGGGGTTGATATTGTTGTTAATGTGACTGATTTAGTTGTTAAAAAATTGTTGTTAATGTGGCTGATTTAGTTGTTAATGGATATTGATTTAGTTGTTAATGAAGCTGATTTAATTGTTAACGTTTAATGAATTTATACCAGAAAAGGTTATGGGGCCTTTTTTTTTTAGATTTTCAGAATTTTTGGGTTTTTTTTTTGGATTTTTTCTGTTAAATGGGCCCCATATGGATTTTCCTATAAAAAAATGGTTTAGATTGTACCGTTCAATGTTTTTCTTATTTCAGAGAGGAACTCAAACATTTACTGTATAATTACATTTATAAGTATATTTTTGACCGGAAATTAGTACAATTTCAAGTTAAAATTGCTAGGTAACATATTAGATAAGTTGCCAAATCAACTATATCAATCGGGGCATATTAGAAGGAATTTTAAATCGTAAATCACCAGCAAGTGGCACGAGACATGTTATGTTACGATTTATTCCACAAGGGACTAATGTTATTGTTAGTAATAATATTGACATTGATATTGTTTGAAGTATTTATACGCCTTTTGAGACGTAACACATCTTACATATTTAATTTTAATTTATACATCACAAAATCATTTAAAATAAAGAGTAAATACCTTTTTGGGTCCCTGGAAAAAAACACGACTCATTTTGATCCTCACACAAAGATGTCCTTTTTAGTCCTAAAAAGATGAATAAAAATCGATTGGTGAACATTTTGGTCCATCACAAATTTCTAAAAAGCCTTTTTTTGTTTATAAAAAAGTCTCATTTTAGTCCCTAGGGACGAAAATAGGGTCTGTGTTTTTTTGTCGGGGACCCAAAAGGGTATTTACTCCAAAATAAATTAATCCAACCATCATCTAAGTCTATGAGAGTGGCTCCATTTGTGTTAAGAATGTGTATATTTGGCATATAAGAGTTTATAGGTGGGACCTGCAATTGCTACATATGTATATTGGGCGTTAAATTTATAGGGTATTTAACAACAATTGCTATTTGGTAAGAGCTAATGCTCCATTATTGTCTGTTTCGTATATGTGTTTTTTTTTTTTTTTTTTTTTTGCGTGAGCACTTCGTCTCCGGAAACTACAAATTACTGAAATTAAACTAATTCGAATCGGTCATGGTAAGGACCTATATAGGTAATAAACCTGCTACCTAAAATCTAGATTGTTGCATTCTCAAAGGATTGAATCTATGACATTTAAATGTTGTTTCAAATGTGATTGATAGGGCTGAATATGAAACCCGTAACCTGGTGAGTCCGTCCATAATTTAATGCAATTGGGTCATTATGAACCTTCCAAAAAAGCCCATAATGGGATGTGTTAAAACACTGCATTACGTAAACTTAAATAGGCGGTATGGAAGTACTGTTTTTAGCCGCCCATCCCGACCATTTAGTTATACATATATATTTTTATTAACTATATGGGCACTTGGACAATAATACGCCACATTACTATGAAATACTCATTCTCCATTTCCCCACTTTGAGTTTGAACATCAAAATTATGCTATGATGACACTTGTCTAAATTTAAGTTATTTTGTGTGAATTATGATTATTGAATTTTGAAGATTCATATGAGTGGACATTTAATTGCTTATATATGTTTTTCTCCAAAAAAAAAATAAACTTTTCAAATATAAATGGATTAAAGCCGGTTAAACCCTAAGCAATTTATTTATATGTTAGCCCGTTTAACATGGGTTTAAATGGGTGAAGGTGCGGGTATGGGCTAGCCCATACCCATTTAAAGTTAAATAGGCGGGTTATGAGTTTAGGCATGGGTTGCCCAACCCGTCTATTGTTCTGCATTAAAATGGGCTAAATTTGTGGGTGAAACTTGATTTTTTTAGAGGCACTAACTAGCTAAAGAAAGCTTATGATGAGATCTTCTAGAAAAAATCGTTTAATTATTTAAATGGAATGTCAAGTTCGTGTTTTAACTTTTAAGCATGTGAAAATAAATCAACTTTTTTTGTCAATAATAATAGAATCTGATTAATTATTAAAACAGTGACTTCAGTTCAAAAAAACACACTTCAGTTCACACGCTCATTGCCGCGCTACGTCAGTTGGTTACGCACACGCATTCGCGCTCAGTCACGCCTCTGATTCTATCAAATTCAGTTAACCTCTCCGGTGATCGAGTCTCGACTCTCGTCTCTGCTCTCATCTCTCGCTCTTGCAAGTCGTAAATCGCATCTCACCTCTCGGCCTCGTCAGTTGTCACCTCGGCTCTCACTTCGTCAACCGCTGTCCGGCTCTGAAGTTTGTATTTGCAGAATCGCATATCTGAAGCTTCATAAAGGTAGGTAGCTCTGTTGCTCTCATGCTAGTGCATATCTGAAGCTTCATAAAGGTAGGTAGCTCTGTTGCTCTCATGCTAGTGCTATAGAGTGTCATGCAGTGATTTCAGGTGAGCTACGATTTTGACACTTGCTGAGATAGGGAGGCTCTGACATTTTTTTACGTTTCTGGTATAATCAGGGATCACAATGTCTGATGTTCAGTCCGTTGTTAATGATTTCTTGAATCAGCTTAAGAAACGGTATATTTTCTTCACCATCACCGGTAGAGTTGAATGAGTACAGTGTTGGATGCAATCTTGTGAGATTTTTGGAACTAATTTCTATTACTTTTATATGTGGTGTAGCAATATTGAAGGTTCCCAGGCCAGAGCAAAGCAGACAGCAGAAGTGCTTCGGTCTGTGATTTCTCAACAGCGGGTGCTCCAAACAAACCAGGCTGGTGCTCTGATTGATGCGGTAAGAGCTGCGGGGGAGCAGCTCATTGCTGCAAATCCTGTTGGTAAGGATATATAGCTTCCTTGTAAAATTTGTTCTTGCCTTGACCACATTTTTTATTTAAGATGAGTATGCATTGGGTCTATTTTCTACTTGATTGCTTGTGTAAGTTGAAGCACGTCTTCTAGATGCTTTGTTAGATCATCATATTGTGTATGTGCAGTATTTGTGGATATTTTGTAATGTTCGTAGGTTGTTATTTTTGGATTGGCTCAAGGGTGGTAATAGATAGTCATCACCTTTGGCATGTTCTGTTAATCGACTCCAGCTGTGTAATTAACAAGTGGCTGGTCCTCATTTTGTTTGTACTAACTTAAATATATTCTAGAGAATATATCACTATCAACCAATTGAGTATAGTCAATTTTATGCATTTCCTAAACTTATCCTTCTTGCTTGGCCCAATGTCATGGATTCCCAAGCCAGTGATTCCCCTAAGCCCACTTCTTCTGACAGGCTTGTTTCCGAGAGGCATAGTCCTTCAACCACTGTTGTTTTGAAAACTATCTCATTACTTAATGCCCGTAGTGATGTTTGACCATCATCATGATTATTATTTTTGGATATTTATATATAGTTTTCCTATTATTATATGGTGTGTTTGTAATTGCAGAGGTAGCTGTGGGTAATATAGTAAGGCGGGTTTTGCACATTATAAGGGAGGAAGAACTTTCTCTTGCAACAGATGCTATTGCTGGTTTGGGAATATCAGCAGGAAGTGACGATGAAGATGATGTGGAGCGTGATGATTATCCTGTTCTATCTGCAGCAGCTGCTAGAAGAACTTTGCGTCCACCATCATTGCAAACTCTTCCAGAGCATATGCCTGATTCAGCTGCTGGTCAACGTGCTTCTTCTTCGCGGGGTGAATCTAAAGGAAAAAATAGATGTGAGATGATAGGCTATAAGAATGTTGTATCCTTGAGTAGTTATTGAATCTATCATGAATAAGAATGCCATAACTTGAATTCCCACTTCTTGAGGGTTTATCTGCCTGTAATACAAGTCACTAACTCTGATTTGACTAAGACTGAGTCCATGCAATCATGTGTCATTTCATGATGAAAACGCTGCCGTTGCCTTGACGTTCAGTTGCCTGTGTCTTTTATTTAAGTTTTGTAATTATTTTTTGATTATCTTACAGCAGCTGACAAAGTTTCCCTAGGCCGGAAGCTGAAACATGATGTCATTGAAGCTGTCAATGATCTTATCCAAGATATTGCCACTTGCCATGAACAAATAGCTGAGCAAGCTGTTGAACACATACATCAAAAGTACTTCTTCCTCTAATGCTCTAAGAGGATGTTGTTAATATTTTTAGATTTCTTTGTTATTCTCTAAGTCCATGTTGGTTGAAAACATGTTAGTAGGAGCTATATTTGCTTCCCTCAAGCTATACTTAGCAGGGGGGAATATATTGACTGTTTTCTAGATTGTCAAAGGTGTTGAGTTATAGAATGAATGTGTCAGCGTCGTACATTAGCATTAAAATGAAGAAAATTTGTGTTAATGCGTTCTCTTAATAATTTTTTTTTCTTGCACCTGATATATGTTAAATAATATGGAAAGTGAATAGCAACTTCAGTTGATTCATCTTAATGTTAGGGTCTGTGACTGTGATGGATATTTAAGAGACAGGCTTATCAATCAGTAACAAAAAGTTTAGGTAGTTATTGATATATGTGTAGAATGAAGTTATTTAACTTCCTCCTGCTTCTTAATTGTAAATATTAAAAATTTAATTATTTTTGTTTTTATTCTTTCAAGTAATTTATTTGAAATGAATCAAAATGGTATTGACACGCTGTTTATTAGTTTTTCTTATTTCTATATACTGCTGATTGCATGTTTTTCAGTGAGATAATATTAACAGTAGGAAGTTCAAGAACAGTGTTGGAGTTTCTTTGTGCTGCAAAGGAGAAGAAGAGATCATTTCAGGTCTTTGTTGCTGAGGGCGCTCCAAGGTTGGTAGCAGTTGCTAACTAACATTTGCAAGGAATGCCACCTGCTTTTTTAGCAATAGCAATTTGTATGTAGTATTTATAAGATTAAATAATGTTGAGTGTGTGTGTGATCAGATATCAGGGGCATCTACTTGCGAAAGATTTGGCAGCAAGAGGCTTACAAACCACTCTAATAACTGATTCTGCAGTTTTTGCCATGATATCCCGAGTAAACATGGTACATGAAAATTCTTGTTCTGTATTTGGAATAGAATCATTTAAAAAAAATCTGGTTTTGAATTTAAAATTGTGTAGGTTATAGTTGGAGCTAATGCTGTCATGGCTAGTGGGAGTGTTATTGCCCCTGTTGGGTTGCATATGGTAGCTCTTGCAGCTCAAAGGCATGCCGTTCCTTTTGTTGTACTTGCTGGGAGTCACAAGGTGAATTATTAGAATATCATGTCCATCTTCTTTGCATCTGTCATATTAAAAGAAAATAAAATCCTAATGACTTTCACTTATCTATGTTCATATAATATTTGAAATAGGAGGATACTTGACTGCGTGTTTGAATAATTGTTTGCTAAAAGACTGGAATTGGGATAATAATTTTATATATAGCCATGTCCATTTTGAGCTGAAAACCAAGATCTGCTCAATGGTTGATTTTTTTTTTTTTTTTCCTTTTCCTTAATAGTCGAATTTACTTTTATTCTTTCTTTATCTAAATTTTAGTAATGCCTCCTAGTTCTTACCAGAGTACCAAAAGTTTGCATAACTCTTTGACCAATGAAAAAAAAAAAAGCTCTTTGATCACTGTCTCTTGAGTTACTTGATTGAATAATTTTGAATACCGATAATTTGGGAATATCAGAACTGAACAATCAAAGAAACTCGATGGTCACCAAATAATTAAATCATCAAAAAATTATATTTGTGTTTTCTTTCTTTCATCTCTAGCCTCATGCTAAGCAATAGAATTGTGCCTCTCTTTTTTTTCATTTCATCATAAAATCTATTACCGATAATCTTTATGACGTCGGTTGGAAATCAACCCTTGATTCTAACATTAATTAGCTCATGATTATGTGCTAGTCAATGTTTCCTATTTAATCTCTCCCTATTACTGATTGTTATCTTATCATTAATTTTTTATTATTATAATCGATGATTTCTCTCTTCCTGATTGAACTCAGCCCCTATATATTATTGTACCCATTCCTTCTCAATAAGATATATGAGAGAATACAAATTTCGCTGAACTTCTTCATGGTATCAGAGCTTGGACTTTGGTCCTATGCCAGAACAACGAGGCAGAAACAGTGAGGTGAGTAAGGGAATACATGAGCGACTGTGAGGCACAAAAACGGAGCACAAAATCGTGCTTTAGGGTTACTGATAGAGAGAGTGTGGGACTATACTGCCCACACCAGGGTGACCGGAAGCCGCCGATTGGCGTTTCCCAGAAGTTCGGGCGACATAGTTTGGGCACATAAACCCACGCACCGACAACTCTGGCAGATTCTAACTGCGCGTGAACTCCACGTGCCAACGTCTCCAGACCACACCAACGTTTCCATACCACTTGATCACCAGTTTCTGACCTGCATTGATGGATCCCTCTCACTTTCCTCCCTTGTTTGGTTCAATTCCAACAGCCCTTATGTCGGTACAAACGATCAAACTCAAGCTTATTAACCATAAGCTTAATGGGAAAAATTATCTCCAATGGTCTCAAAGCATGCTGAGATATATTTGTGGAAAGAGGAATGAGAAATATATTAATGGAGCAGCTCGTCAACCAGCTCCTGATGATCCAAGTTTCGACACATGATTTGCAAAAAACAACCAAGTCATAACTTGGTTATCCAACTCTATGACCCTGGACATTAGTGAAGGATACCTTCTAGCAAACACTGCAAAAGATATATGGGATGGGTCCAAAATGCTTTTAAAAAAAAAAGTTTTTTTTTTTTAAATTTCAAATTTTACTCTTCTCTTTTTATAAAAAAAATATCCCAAACACATAAATTAATAAAACAAGTTTTTTTGCATTAATCCATTTTTTTAATGTCATCTAAACGGTGAGATTGAGACAAGGTAATATGTCGGTGATAGAGTATTACAATGCTTTGTTCAAACTCTTGGCAACAATAGGACCTATTTGAGGTGCATCCATGGAAGGTCATCAATTATATTGTATAGGAAGATAGTGGAAGAAGGAAGAATTCATGATTTTCTCCTTGGACTCAACAATTCTTTTGAGGATATAAGGGGTAGAATTATGAGGTTAAAACCCTAACCATATATGTTTGATGTAGTTAACCACATGCTTTTCAAAGAAAGCATAAAACTCCTGAATTGAAGCAGCCAAAATCACATTGAGGACTCACCCCTTACAGTGAAAGGACCACAAGATGAAAGAAAAAAAATTAAATGGTGCAATCATTGCAAGAAGAAGGGCCAAATAAAGGAATAATACAGGAAACTACATGGCAAGCCATCAACTGGAAAGGAGAAAGTGGATGATGCTGATTCCTTAAGCCAGGAGGAATTGCAGGTGGTTCGCAGGATACTTGACAAACAAAATAAGTCAAGCTCTATGCCTAGTGTCAATCTAGTACAATAAAGTAATTCTATTATAGCTCTCAATTCAATGTTGTACGGACTAGTCAAGATACATGGATTGTTGACTTAGGAGCTACATATCACATGACTAGTAATCGAACGTTGTTAACCAATCTTAAATTGTGTCCTAAAAACCTTTGAGTTAAAGTTGCTAATGACTTGTTTACCCAAGTTGAAGGAATTGGCACGGTCATGCTATCTAATTATCTGAGAATTCACAATATTCTGTTTGTACTTGTACTTTCCTGTAATCTCATATCTGTGAGCAAATTATCTAAAGGGCGAATATGCCAAGTGAAATTTGATGATGATTTGTGTTTGTTTCAGGATTTAAACTCGGGAAAGACGATTGGGACTTCTAGAAAGTAGGATGGACTTTTCTACCTTGAACAATTAGAATTGAAGAATAAAGATGCTTGGAATGCATGGAAGGCATTGGTTAGCTCAAGTTCTAAAGATAAAGATGTATTATTGTGGCATTATTGCTCAGGTCATCCTAATTTTGATTATATGAAACATGTGTTTCCAAGTTTATTCAATAAAAATTTTATTCCTTTTCAATGTGAAACGTGCTAATTCGCTAAACAAACGCGATCCTCCTACCCAAAACAACCTTACACACCCTCCACTCCTTTCCAAACAATCCATAGTTATATATGGGGTCCTGTAAGAACAAAAACCCTAGCAAATGCAAAATGGTTTGTCACTTTCATAAATGATCACACCAAAATCACATGGGTTTACTTAATGAAAGAAAAATCTAAAGTAACCAAAGTTTTCCAAAGTTTCCATACCTTTATGAAAAATCAATTTCAAGCTTCCATCACGGTTCTCCAAAGTGACAATGCTAGAGAATACTTGAGTGGCACCTTTAAGGAGTTTCTTGATCAGTAAGGAATTCATCACCAAACCTCTTGTCCATACACACCTCAAAATAATGGAGTGGTTGAGCAAAAAAACTACTACTGGTTGGAAGTAGCCAGAACTTTATTAATGGAACGAAATGTGCCCACGATCTTCTGGGGTGATGCAGTCCTAATTGCAGCCTATCTCATTAATCGCTTGCCATCCAAAGTCCTCTACTATGCCACCCCTATTCAAAAACTCCTTGACATCTTTCCAAATTGTCCTCTTATCAACCCTTACCCCAAAGAGTGTTTGGATGTGTTGTCTTTGTACACACACATGATAAAAGCAAATTTGATGCCAAAGCCCAAAAGTGTATATTTCTTAGATACTCTTCCACTCAAAAAGGTTACAAGTGTTACTGTCTTACCTCAAAAACTGTTTGTCTCCAAAGATACCGTATTCTACGAGGAGGATGCCTATTATCCCAAATTACCCATTCAGGGGGAGTTCTTAGATATCGAATGGCTAATTTCACATGATCCTGATACCAATGATACCTTGCCATCAGTTCTTGATACCTTGCTATCAATATCTAATACCTTGCCATCACCATCTTCTAATAACACTTTCCTAACCAACCGAACCTGTCCCATTATCTTTTAATGAACTGGAAACATAGGTTGAAGTCATGTTTGGGATGGATAAAGAAGGTGGATTAAAAGGAGAATCCGACAAAAATCACAAGAAGAGGAAGATAATGAGAGAAATGCCCCTTCCACTCAAAGGAACGACCATGACTCTAACCTGGGATTAGATCCTGAAGAGATGGGCTGGTCTATTGCACTTAGAAATGGGGAAAGGTCTTGCTCTCAGCTTCCAATTCAATGATTTGTTTCATATAGTAACCTGTCTGCAAAGATGCAGAGCTTTGTTGTAAACAGTGCACATAGATCAAAATTCCAAATACTTTCCAAGAAGATATGGTTGATCCAAATTGGAAGTAAGTTGCAGAAAAAGAGTTAAAGGCACTTGAGGAAAATAAAATGTGGAAAATCATAACGCTTCCCCAGGAAAGAAACTGGTAGGATGCAAATAGATTTTCACCCCGAAGTTTAATCCGGATGGGAGTACAACAAATACAAGGCAAGGCTAGTCGCAAAATGGTATACTCAGACATATGGAAATGATTACCAAGAGACTTTTGCCCTGGTAGCTAAATTCAATACAATCCAAGTACTATTGTCAATTACAGCTAACTTGGATTGGTCACTATATCAACTGGACGTTAAGAATGCATTCCTGAATGGTAACCTAGAGGAAGAATTCTACATGGAGGTTCTCGATCGAGTTGTAGCTCCAAACAACTCTGTTTGCAAACTCAACAAGTTTTTATATGAACTAAAGCAATCTCCAAGGACATGGTTTGAACGATTCACCAAGGAAGTAAATAAACTTGGGTATAAACAAGGGAAAGAGATGACACGTCGTTTATCAAACATGATAGTGGGAGAGTCACAATCCTGATTGTCTATGTTGATGACATAGTTATTACAGAGAACGATGAAGATTCTATTGCCCAACTAAAGAGGGACATGTCAAATGTATTCAAGGTAAAAGATCTCGGTCAAATGAGATACTACTTAGGTATGGAAATAGCAAGAACCAAAAAGGGCATAAATGTATCTCAGCGGAAGTATACCTTAGACTTGTTACATGAAATAGGAATGTTATGATGGTGGGGAAGCTAATATACTTAACTCACACACGTCCAAATATCAACTATGCAGTTGGAATAGTAAGTCTATTCATGCATCAGCCATAGGAAAAGCACATAAAGGTTATATACATAATTTTGAGCTATCTGAAACTTAATTCTGGAAGAGGAATCTTCTTTAAGAAAGGCATGGTTAGAAACATCAAAATCTACATCGATGTAGATCATGCAAGAGATAGGGAGAATAGGAGGTCAACTTCAGGATACTGTACATGTATGGGGAAATCTTGTTACGCGGAGAAGCAAGAAACAAATTGTGGTTTCAAGGAAGCAGTGCAGAAGTGGAGCTGAGAGCTGTGAACGAAGGAGCATGTGAAGGACTATGGGTTATCAGGCAATTGAAAGAGTTGGGAATTCCATATGAGGGTCTAATGCAACTCTGGTATGACAACAAGGCCAGCTTTGAAATGACAAGAAATCCTGTTTATCACGATAAAATGAAACATGTTGAGATAGACAGACACTTTATTAAAGAGAAGGTTGAAGCAGGCATCATGAACCTGTCCTACATACGATCTGCAACTCAGATTGCGGACATAATGACAAAGCCACTTGGCAGACCTAAATTTGAAGGGTTTCAATGCAAGCTATGAATGATTGACATCTATTCTCCAGCTTGAGGGGGAGTGTTGGAAATCAACCCTTGATTCTGGACATTAATTTGCTCCTGATTATGTGCTAGTCAATATTTCCTATTTGATCTCTTATTGTTATCTTATCATTAATTTTTTATTATTGTAATCGTTGATTTCTCTCTTGCTGATCCATATATTGTACCCTCCTTCTCAACAAGATATATGAGAGAATACAAATTCCTCTGAACTTCTTCAATGTCTAAGAAATAAAAATACTTTTTTTCTCTGTCACCTGCTTGAAATTAAATAGTTTGTAAACCTATAATGTAAGTGGGTTGTTATAGTCATGCTGTAACCATATATAATTTGTTTTCTTTTGGAAACAAGTTCAATTTCTTGCTTTCAAGCGTGTTTTTTCTGCTGACAGGTTATGGGTTTGTAATTTCCTTTTCTTTGGGGCAGGATCGCTGGTGTGGGGTTACTGTTTTAATTTTTAAATTTAAATGTTTTTGCTAAAGTATATTGCCCAAGTGGTTAATGTGATTGTTCGACACGAACACCTTCACAAATAGACCAGTATAACAGCTTGTTTTAATATTAATTTTATGGAAAATATTAGTTGATGTTTGCTGTTATTTTGACACCATTTTGTCTAAATAGTCTTGCTGTGCGGGTCATATACAATTAATATAGTAATGCAATTCCTCATTTGGGTTTGTCTGTGGCTATTAGCAGATCTGGTCATTTTCCATCACACACTAGTCATCATCCGGACTCGTAAGATGACTTAATGCTCAATATGTGACTGACCAGGAAGAATAACTAATGATTTTGGAGTCTCTATAATGAATCCCTCGGTTTCTGTACATTTTGAGTTGGCAGTCTTTAATGCCATATTCTGGTTATAAAACTTATTATTTGGTTTGTAATGTTGGTGATTGAAAACTGCCCTTTTATTTTTACAGTTTTGCCCTTTGTATTCACACAATCCTACGGTCTTGCTGAATGAGCTGAGGTCTCCTTCTGAATTGCTTGACTTCGGGGAATTTTCAGATTGTATGGATTCTGCAAGTGGCGCTGGTTCTCTTCATGTTGTTAATCCAACATTTGAACGTGTGCCGGCGACGCTTGTTAGTCTCTTCATTACTGACACGTGCGTTGAACTAGGTTTCAGTAAACAATCTTTAGTTCTCCTTTATCATCAACTTCCTGAAAATTATTATACTCAGTTTCCTTGTGCATTTTCCTGACCTTTTCAGAGGTGGCCATGACCCATCATCCATGTACCGGCTCATAACTGATTATTACTCTGCTGATGATGGGGTGAAACGGTGAACCAGACCGCAAGGTGTTGAGTTTTGACCCCTTTAGTCTGACACTGGTAAGTACTCCCTCCGGTTCTTAATATAAGACATATTTACCTAATTTGATTAGGTTAAAAAAGTTAATTGAATTAGTTAATATGACATATATTTTCTAAAATGTCCCTATCATATTCCTCAATTCCTCATTCCCTCTCTTCCTTATTTATTGTTGAGAGAGTATTAATAGGGGTAAATTAGTAAAAGATTGACAAATATAAAAATTTTGTCTTATATTTAAAACTAAGATCAATTCCCCAAATATATTTTATATTAAAGACCGGATGAATAATTAATACAGTTCTATATCTATTAATCTTGAGAGTTGGTTGTGCTAGTGAAGCATTATTACACATCTTTATAAGCGGGATTGCTGTGGAGTTAGTGCTTTGCTCAATCAATAATACTATTTTGACCAGACCAAAAGCATGGTTGATAATTAGTTTTACTATTAAATTTAACCAGGGATGTAACTTTCTGTGTTATTATTAGTCCGTTCATATAGCTTTGGACAGTCAAGCTATAAAATTTTCTTTTTCTTTTGAAGTAAAAACAAATTTAATTAAAATCAATAAGTTTTAAGGAAAAACGTGAAAAGATTAGAAATATATCCCCCTTACTGATGAATGAGGGAGATCACGTGGAAAAATATCAAGACATAAACTGAGACCATGAATAAAAACAAGAGAGTATTTGTAGGATGTGAAATTGTCTTCTTGCAATATCCTTGTTGCGTCGATATTCATATGCCTTCCTTTTCCCAGTTGTAATTGGAACATCCGATTATCATCTCATGGAATGACTGACTTTTTCATCCTTGATTACCAGGCGGGTTTTAGAGCGACTGACAAGTCATGGACTTGAGAGAAGTTATAGGTGAGTTGTGTGAAAGAGAATGAAGCTTGTGACAACTATACAAAGGATGAGACTGGGATGGACAATATCCATTGACAATGAAATTACATTTCTGCCCTGCTGAAGAGCTGACATGACTTGAGCCTGACCCTATCAATCCCGGGAGTGAAATGTAACTCTCTTTTCTCGTGACCTAATCAATCAATAATCATGAACTGTAAAGGCTGTGCTTTTCATCGTACGATATACCGTCCGTTTTTCTTTACAAGAAACAATTATCTGAATCATGTTAGTAGTTGGTAAAACTTGAAGACAATAAAAATGTGATAAACGGTGTCCAAAGAGAGTGTCTGTGGTGGGAATTAAATGGGGTATTATTGAAAATTTAACAAAAACAAATTTAAGATAACCTATAAATGTCTCCTATAAGAAGAATCAAGTCATACCCAAAAATGTGTCTAATTAAAAAAAAAACGGAGGAAGTATATCTTTGTTTACTAAATTATTACTATACCCAAAAATGTGTCTAAAAAAAAAAAACGGAGGAAGTATATCTTTGATTTTATATTAATTTATTAGTCTAAATTATTACTACTATTTTTTGCCCTTCAGGATAAGGACCACATTAAGACCTTATTTACCAACTATCATCACCAGTTCCGCCACCAACTGTCGTCACCAGTTGTCACCACTAGCCACCGCTATCGAAAACTCCTTCCACCACCGTCATCCAATGCTGAATGCCACCATTGACCATTATCGGCCACCTTGGCTAGCAACCATTGTCAACCATGGTTGACTACGACCATTAGCCACCACCATTGATTACTACTGACCGCTACCCCTAGTCAATTTTTTCTTTTTTGCCTCTCAAACTTTTAAAATTTACATAATCAAATGTTTTTCGTTTATTTTCTTTTAAAAAGTGGTTTGTGAAATAGTTTTTCAAAATCAAAATGGGAATAAAATTAAATATGACAAATTAATGTTTGAACTTCTTATTAAGGTGCCCATATTTAGAGCCTATTTGGTTCAACCCTTTGCATACATGCAATGGTAATTATAATTGCATTGCCAAAATAAGAGTGTTTGGTTGCTCTTTAATAGAATGTAAATGGCGGAAATCATTAATGGCCACATGCCAAATGGCAGAAGTTTGTAAATTGGAGCTTTTAAATGAAGTTGGCTCTATAGGGCAAAGGGCCGGCCCATTAGCCCTTTAATATTTTTTTTTTGTTTCGTTAACTTGACTTGACCATTTAATTTACTAATTTATATGTATTTTGTATTTGTTATAGAGTTATTTATCCATTTAATTACAAATATATAATAACTATTATTTAATTTTATGATTTGGTTTATTATTTATTACAAATAAAGATTGTGGATGTATTCATGATGTGAGAGAAGATATTCTTGATATTTTTACCCATAAAGCAGAGCTTACTACTCAAAGTGAAGTACAATCAAATATCTTTGAAATTAATTATAGTGATGAAGAAGATGAAAATATAGTCATCATACTCATGTTGCTTGGTAGTAAGCTTGTTATGCCTTGTGTGAGTTACTTATGGACAATAGTTTACTCTTGATTATGAATTAGTAACTGCATTTTTTATTATGTTAAGCGTGTTGTATAGACATTAATGTTGATAACATTTACTTGATAAATTAGAACTTTAATTGTTGTATTTTACTAATTATATTTCTTTGGAAAAAACGCAGAAAAAATAATTTTAATTCATAAAAATGTCTTCCAAACCTTGAAAAACATACGTTTTTCTTACCTCATGCCAAAAAGAGCGAGCCTTGATTGCTAGCTCTACTCTTTAGTATGGTAATAGGCTTTGCCATGATAACGATGATTACCAAAAGATTGGTAATCTCCCTTCATACCTCCCCTCTCAATACTTGTTACCACCTCATTACATGATTGAAAAAGTTCAATTTATTCTGTAGTTTCACTTGTCTTTGTTTCATTTGTCTTATTCCACCATCATGCCATACCATTATCACCACTACCTCCTCCTCCCGCACCCCCACCACCACTATTGCTTATTATCGATGCCACTACTGCTTGTTGTTGCTGCCACGAGCATTGTCACTGTTACTCACCACCCCGCCACCTCCACCGCCATGACCACCACTGCTTCTCGCCCCCGATTCGTCACCACAACCATCACAACTGCTACTCGCCCTCGTGTATCCACCACAACCACCGCCACTATTGCTTGCCCCTACCACTTCCGCCTCCACAACCACAGCCACCCCTGCCATAACCACAAGTCACTACTATTCACCCCGTTGCCGCCACCTCTGTCGGCATAACCACCACCATTACAGATCGCTGCCACCTCCCCCTACCAGCCTACCACCACCAAGTCATTCTACGTTTCTAAGTATCTCGTTCGGTCTTTTCCTTTTCCTAAACTAGAGTGTAAGAAAACTGCGATGAATACAACTATAAGCAACAGTGGCAAAGACAACCAAGGGCGGCGACAAGCCCTGTTGGACGATCCTCATCAAGGTCGTGTGAAGATTATGGTAAGGCAACACAATGTCCCAATGGCTCTTAGCAATTTTTTTACAAAAAATTTGTTAAAAGTAAAATAGACTTTGCGGTATATATTAAATTTAAATGATTGCTAATTAAATAACCCATTGTATCTTACTTAAAAATTAAATCAAACACTAATCCTATAATTATTATTGCATTACATTATCATTGCTTCACATTACGCTGCAGGGTCCAATAGGATCGAATCAAAAGAGCTTTTAGTTTTCAATCGTGACTCAAACAAGATTGTTTTCTATTAGAATGGTGCTTGTTTGCAAACAAAGAAAATAAAAAAGATTTAATATTATCTTTGGTCCATGTAGTTTACACCCATTTTGGTTTTAGTCCCGGAAATTTCAAACAAGTGATTTTAGTTCCTCAAATTTATTATATTTCAAACTGCTAGTCCCTATAATTTGAAAAGGACGTTGACAGTTTGATGGTGTGGCATTAATGCCATCAAAGTTACTTATGTAGTTGGCTGACTGATGATTGAGTATTTTTGTTGACTATGTAATCAAAATTTGTTATTTGAAAAAACTCATTTTCCTCTACTGCCCTCTTCCCTCTTTCTTGCTCTCGCCATTCTTATTGTCATTGATAAAAGAAAAATGCAGAAGAAGATGAACACCGATCACTCATTGAACATAATGTGAATCGAGAATCCAAACAAATGAATGTTATGCTCTGATCGTAAAAACCGCATAGAACAAACAAATACCATTTAATTAACCCACATTTTCCTATTCAAAGCTCGTAATCGAACAAAACCAATTTTCCAACAAGAAAATTCTAGATTGTTAGATTTCTTATTTTGATGATAACAAAGCATAAAAAAAAAAAAATTGTAAATGATTTGAAAGATGAACAAAGTATTTTGAACAAGAAATATCACTGTTTTGCACAAATTATTGGATCACTCAAGTGACCACCTACATGAACTAACAGGTTAAGCTGGAATAAAACCATCTATTCAAAACTTCAAGAACCAAAACCAAAATGAGTGTAAATTATAAGAACCAAAAATTGTATTAACCCAAATAAAAATAAACAGGCTACATCAAATGGTGAATCCATCTTATTTTGTGTAATAGATTAATATGATGTCAGTTTATTTTCTTAACTTTATTTTATGTCTAAGTTTATCTCTTAGTTTTATTTTAATTTTAATTTGGATAAACTCTTTTAATTCTATTTTTCTCTAATCTGATAATCATATATTGATAACTTCTTGTTCGAATAAGCAAATTCCTAGAACTTGCTCCCCTTTTTTCCGGGCAAATCACAGAACTTCAAGAAAATCCCTATGCCTCTCTTTGTAGACTACCGACAATAGCATTGCAAAAGAAAACGAAAATTGCGTACAAGAATTATGATAGAAGATATATAGGTGTTTTTTTTTCTTGTTATGACTCTTCTTGAGCATGTTGTCTGGGTATTGATAGGTGATAACAAATCCTCAGTTTCGGCCCAGAACACCTGAGCCAGTAAGCAAACGTAATGCTCGGTTGGAATTGTTCAAAACTGAAGATGATCTCGGAACCTCCATTTTCCTTCTCTTCAAGAATTCTAAGGAACTCTGTAAACATGGAGGGGGTCCACTTTCGTCCAAAACGATAGGACCATCATCATCATTCAAGCTGCAGATCACAAAAGGAACACAAAATAACTAAAGGTTGAAAAGCAATAGGCAGAGGATCAATATGTCGTGTGATGGAAATAATGATAGTTTTACCCTGCTTTCTTCGACTTTTTCTTCCTTGAAGTAGTCTTAACTTTATCTTCATCATCCGAGTCTGATAAGAAAACTTGTCTGCAAATGAATTATAGGCCTTTTGTGAGAGATTTTATATAAACAAGCATACATGCTTGGGCTAGACAAAAATGATATGTCATACTTCTCACTCGCTGCAATAATCTGGACGATGCTTTCTGGAAGAAATCCTGCATCTTCTGCTGATACCTGCTCAGTTTCAGTTTCTGATACATCTTGGGAGTCTTTACCTTTTTTGGATGGTCGAGGTGTTAACCTCTGAGCCAATTTTCTCCTATGTTCTTTTTTTTCACGATTAACCCTACAAGGCACACAAATATTAAACACCATAGCATTTAAGTATGAATACGATTCATGCATCTACTAGTGATTTGTCGAAGAGCATGATGTCATATCTTAAACTTGATTCAGCCAAGAAAAAACAGCATTGAGATTAATAACAGAGATATGCGCAGAGACAGTTTAATAAATTCTCAAGCTTTGGCTTGCCATTCTATCTAAAAAAACAGTTCAATAAAAATGCCTGATGCTGATACACGAATTGTTGCAATCCACAAGCTCAATCCCTTGAAAGCTTGAGTGTTTCCACCCTTGGATTTCTATTTTGGCCTAAAGATGTAAATTATTTTAATCGACAAATTACACCCTCCGGACAAAAAACACCTCCAACAGTCGAAATGGGAAACCCTCAACCTCTCATTAAATTTGATTTTTCATAGCAACACCTTAGTAATCAATGGTCCATGGTATCCAGTAGCAATATGTCCAAAATTTTATAAATGGCTGCATTCTTAAGAGAATATGTATGCTTTGGTCAAAAAGAAAAAAAGTGAATATGTATGCTTTAAAGAATCATTAATTAATATAAAATATAAAAAGATGGAACTAGTCATCTTGAGCTTGCACAAATGCATGGAACTCACTCTAGTTTCTTAAACTCCAGCTGAAAAGGCCTTTCTAGATGCCCCGATGAGCTACCTAAATACCAGTCTAAAGAGTATACTAGCATAGTATGCTAATTCTTCAAGGACATAAAGCAACTCGATGCCAACTAATCTAATGAATGCATAGTAAGATCAACAGCATATGTTGAATTCACTGTCACTTAGTTAGATTTTAACTTCTTTTTTCTCCTCAATAAGTTAAAACCTAGCAGAAAATGTGGCAAAAGCTTCATTCAAATTACATTACGCTACTCGGTGAAGAACTTTCCCTTTTACAATTCTACTTTCCCATATCATATAAATAAACAAACATCCGATCCATTATCCAGAGGGGATTACCTCACTTTACTTTCTTTCTGAATTTTCCTTATCTTCTCTTCTTGTTGTGCGCCCTGCGAAACGCAAAATTATGAAGTCAATACAAATTACGTTCCTCCAGACCAATTAGTTGAATAATTGGAGTGAAGAAAACAGTGAAGATACCTGAGCAGCTGTAAACTCCTCGGGTGCGTCATTATCGTCTTCTCTGTCCGACATATCTGATTCTACTTTCAGTTTCCCTCTCCTTTGAATCTCCAGGAACAGTCTAGGGTTTAAGCTTACGATGCTCTTCTCCTCCAAGGTTTTTCATTCGGCCATGGCTTCATTTTTTGGGGAAAAAAAATTGTTGGGTCAATGTCAACTAATTCAGAATATATTGGGCCGGCCCATTTATATGCCAGAACGAATTCAAGCCCGCATCGGGTTAAAGACAAGATTTTATAAGTAGGGATTTACAAATACCTAATATCTTTGAAGGGATTAAAATATGATTTTCTTATCAACAAACTGTTGATTGAAGTCGTAAACAATCTCACCCTATGAGCAGAAGGACACAAGTTTAAATTTCAGATAAACCACTCATTAAGAGGCTAAAACTCTTTATGCTTTAAGTGAGAGACAGATATTTATTAGTTCCGCCAACAGAGAATTTTTTATGCCAATTATTTATAAGGCCATGGGCATATCATTATCTAGTACTCCACTGTGTGTCAAGATTGAAAATATCCATAAATGGCCAGGGGCTAATAGGGGTGAAAACAGGCCAAGCCAAGTTTGTTTTGCAACAAGGTGGCTTGAGTTTGGCTTGTTACAAGTTTCGGCCTAAGCCTAGCCCATGACTTGTTAAAAAGGCCTGTATTATAAAAACTTTTTAAATAGGCTAACAACACAAGCCTAACCGTAGAACATGCCTACTTCAAATAGACCGAAAAACACTTTAAATAGGCTGAAAATTTAATGCTAATAATCTAAAATACAGCATAAAATATCAAACCAAATACAATAACATAACAATTTTCATTATAAGTTCTTCAATTTAAACCAAATCAATGTAAAGCCACTAGATCTTCACATCAAATCTTTAATATAATTTCTTCTTCTACTCTGATGACCTTAAAAAAATTAATCAAAAAAGAAGAGCAGTATCATGTAATTCCAAAAAACTTCCCAGTCCCCACCATTCACTTGATGCAATAGCTTTTATTATACTTTAATAATCATCAGGAAAATGGTACAAAAGAACGATTACAGTAATGAGATCCATTCACTATTCACTATGCGAATTATAATTATAAGAACAAGAATAGCAATTGAGAGAAAAATCTCAAATGAATCCGATCAATTTATCCACAGACATAAATGAGTCTCTGCAGAGCACAAATATGATCCTATATTATTCTGGGAAGGAGAGAAGGATAGGAAATATGAAGAGGAATACAGAATACAGATACTTCGTGTCCAACGATAACCATTCTTCCCCTGAACATTATGCAAAGGATATGATCCTGTATTGCCTTCTTCAATTTCCATGATACTGAGGAGTGAGGACCCCTCTATTATTGTCAAGCATAAATCTGAACTGCCAAAGCATACTGCAAAATGGCATAATTTTTTTCTTTTTCTTTTTGCAAATTGCAGCTTAATTACAAGCTTTTCTACTGATATAGAGAATAATAAGATAATAAGACATCTGCATAATTTATTGAGTTGGTAAATCGAAGCAGAAGAAAAAACAAACCAGCGGAAGCAAATCGCAAGAAGAGAACAACAAGAATGGATAATTTGAGAAAGCAAAAGCAGAGAATCAATCATTGACCTCTCTAGCAGAGAACAGCAGAAACAAATCGCAAGAAGAAATAAATAAACAGCAAGGTGATGCAAATAAAAAACAGCACCCGGTAAGCTCCAGGGTCAGTCTCCTTCCCCTGTTATCCCCCTCACTTCCTATAGTACTTTCCTTTGGCTTTGACTTACCAGAGTTGTTAATCTGCGACGGCCGACGGAGAGGGGAGAGAACGGTAACTCGATGACTTCGAGAAAGAGGAGAGCTGCAACGGCCGACGAAGAGAGGAGAAGATCGTGACTCGGTAAGCACGAACAGAGAAAGGGAGAACCGGAGGCAAAGAAGAGCTGCGGTCGAACGAGGTTTAAGTCTAGAGAATCGAAGATTTACAGCTGATTGGGGAGGATATTAATCAAATTCTTATTCTTATTAATAAAAATAATATTTTTTTTAATTGAGAATGTATTTTTAAAATATTTAAAAAAAAATATTGTAATTACCTTTTTAACCTACTGATTTTTTTAAGAAAAAATTATCTGGCTGGCCTAACAGGAATAGCCTTGGTCTGGCCTATTAAAAAAATAGGTTTTTAAATGGGTTTTAGCTTAACCTACTCCAACCAGGCCCGAACAAGTTAGGCCACAGGCTCTTGGGAGTGGCTCTGTCCACTTCCTATTCTACCGAATCTCGATAGAGATTGAAATCTAAACGGTTGATTTAATCTTTTATAAAAATATTATTTTTATATTAAAAAAATATTAAATTATTAAAAAAAATATAAAAATAATCTTTTATATAATATTAGATCTGAACGGTTAAGATTTGAATCCAACTACGAATGAGGAGAGGATGGGAAGTGGATGGGAAAGGAAGGAAGACCGTGGCCGTAACCCCTTTTTCCAAAGACTGTTTCCACCCTAACATGTTTTAGTTTGAGGGAAGGGAGTGGAAATGAGTAAATTGACCAAATTGTCATTAATGAGAAGAATATTCTTTTTTATTGAGAGTATATTTTGGGAATATTAAAAAGTTTTAAATGGCGATTTAGTAAAGAGAAGGGTAAAAAATTTATCTCCCTCCCACTCCCTCAAATCAAACATGCCCTAGACATAGACTACAAGATCATCACTGTTCAGACCAAGATAAGCCTTGCAGCAAATATGATCGTGTTCACTTTTAAATTGGGATATTATGTAAAATAAAAATTATTTATGATTTATATATTATTTATTAAATAAATCTTTAGGTTACTTTTTAAAAAAAAAATCCAAAACATTCCACATCTAATTGTCTATTCCTCTTCAATATTACAAATAGCACGTGTGATGGTAAAGAGAATAATATAACAATTCAATTCATTAATTTATGTGTGTGTGTGTGTGTTTTTTTTATATTATCATCCAATTTTTTATTTTGGGTTTGTGGTCTCAACACAAATATATCCTTTAAGATTCAAACGCAAGACCCAAAAGATCTAGGGACCTTGTCCTTACTTTTTCAAGCCTTTTTCTAATTAAACGTCATACATTTTTTGCGTGATGCAAATAGATTATCATGAAATGGAGGAGGGTTGGGGCATAAGTGTTGACCTTAATTTGCTGCAGAATGAGCATCATGAACCCCCAATGTTATTCAAGTATAAAATCTGAAGATTTCAAAGTTGGAACTTAGAAATATCTGTGACCTACAAGCCTTTTTTATAACGAATCATGCATCTGGAAACCCAAAATATCTAGCCAGGTTTTCTTTCTCTAATTATAGAGTAAGTACTGGATCGAAATTGCCCAAAGCAGGGGTCATGTATGTTAGAAGTCCACGTCCCCTTTTAGTTTATTCTAGGAGAAAAGCAAATAATTAGGATAAGTTGAAGTAGTTATTTTTATCTTATCAGTAGTTTATCCTATCCGTTTGGTAGTTTCTTATGTAGCAGTTTTAGGAAGTTGGATTGACTGAATTATATAATCGTTTGTATTCTGCTTTATGAAGCAGACAGGTATTATCAATTGAAGTTATTGTTCATTGGCTAGAGTATTCAGATACTGACTCTAGATCTCTTTTCTCTCTCTAATTCTAAATCTCAAAACTCCTAAACCTAACATTTTGGTATCAAAGCAGTAGATCCTTGAACCTATCTGTTATCATGGTGAATACCAGAAATTCATCATATGAGAATGATTCACCAACTCATCCGAATTTAAATCCAGAAAACCCTTCCATTCCCAACACCCGGGATGATCCTGCAATAATTTTGGTACAACAACCACTCCAAACGAATCCAGAACCCAACCCTCAATTATCCGCCATTCTGGCTCAATTACACTTAATGAATTCAGAGATCAATACCTTGAAGAAAGCCAAGAGACCAGCCGCAATTCATGGAGAAACGAGTCATAGTTACAGGGACCCTTTAATTGAACAAGATGAAATAGATATGGATGACCACTCATGGAATAAGAATTTTTCCAAACGACCCTACTCAAAGAATGATTTTCCAAAGTATGAAGGAGGTTATCCAAGAGGGTGGATTCTAAGGGCAGAAAAATATTTCAGATATTATCAAACACCTGAGGATTTAAAAGTGGATGTTGCGGCAATTAATTTGGAAGGAGATGCGTTAGATACGTTTACATGGGTGTCATCGGGTCGAACAATTAGACACTGGGAGGAGTTAGTCCAAGTTTTTCAAGAGCAATTTGGTCCTGCGGAATTTCAGAATCCAGATGTCCATTTTTGCGGCATCAAACAACTCGGAACAGTAGGAGAATATAAACAGGAGTTCGTACGCCGTCAAGCTCAAGTGCAAGGATGGCCGGAGCATTGCCTTTTAGGAGTGTTTATCAATGGCCTTAAGGATGAATTGCAATCTGATGTGAAGATACATAAGCCACGTACAGTCTATAAAGCGGTGAGTCTTGCATTGGAATTTGAGGCAAAGACGCAATCTCAGGGAAACCAGCGTTCCAGTCAGCGTTTTTTTAATCCACGTGGCAACGAGCAGAGCACCCGAGACTCCAGATATCAATCACGCAATCAATTCGGTTATTATAATAGCACAAATGCGGAAATCATGCACCCATTAATTCTATCGGATCAAATAATCGGGATTCTCTCCAAATTCAAATTTGATGACTCCGTTAGGTGCAGCATCTTCAATCTATAATCGGAATTTAAATTCTCAAAATTTAAATTCCCAAAATCAACAACCGAAACTGACCAATTCGCGAACCTCACGACAATTATGTATCCCAACAGACTTTCGGATAGTGAGAGGCAAAATCGACGTGATAAGGGCCTATGTTTCCGCTGTGGAAATAAATTTATGCCGAGTCATCGCTGTGCCACATCGACATTGAGAATTATGGATGTCTCGGATGAAACGGAAGCATCATCGAAAATTCAGGAAGAGGAGTTCCAAAGTGAAGACCATTATGCTGAAATATCACTACACGCCATTCTCGGCAATTCTTCAGCATCAACATTAAAGGTGAGAGGTACTGTGAAAAACAAATCCCTCCTTATTTTAATTGATTGTGGCTCCACGCACAATTTTATCTCCAACCAGGCTGTCAATGATCTCCAATTATATCTTCATCCTCTTCCCCCATTTGGTGTTCAAGTCGGTGATGATCGCATGGTCCCGTGCAAATCTATATGCAAGCAATTACAAGTCAAAATCCAAGATGTCACTATTGAGGAAGACTTCTTCCCTTTTAATTTGGGAACATTTGATATGGTACTGGGTGTCAAATGGCTAGCGTCTCTAAATATAGTAGAGGCTAATTGGAACAAGTTATTCATGATATTCTGGTATAAGGGAAAACGCTACAAATTCCAAGGAATTCCAAAGCAAGTGACATCGGCCTCTCTTCACAGTTATGTTTGTGATCAGATGATCCAACGGCTTGATACACTTGAAGAATTGCTAGAGTCTTATTCATCTGTGTTTCAAGACCCTCAGTTCTTACCCCCTCTCAGGCAGTATAACCATGATATACCTCTACACCCTAATGCTGTTCCTCTAAACATTCGTCCTTACAGGTATCCGTTTTCCCAAAAAGATGAAATTGAAAATCAGGTGACTGCCTTGTTACAAAAGGGCTTCATACAGCCTAGTGTCAGTCCATTTGCCAGTCCTGTCATTTTGGTTCCCAAGAAGGATTCGAGTTGGCGTTTCTGTGTCGATTATAGAGAACTCAATCGCCTTACCATACCAAATAAATATCCCATACCTACAATTGATGAACTCATTGATGAATTACAAGGCACTACCTTCTTTTCCAAGATTGACCTTCGTTCTGGTTACCATCAGATTCGAGTCCAACCATCTGATGTTCCCAAAACATCCTTTCGAACTCATTCCGGCCACTATGAATTCATTGTCATGCCGTTTGGCCTAACCAACGCACCGGCTACATTTCAAGCAGCCATGAATGATCTCTTTCGTCCATTCTTAAGGAAATTTGTTTTGGTCTTCTTCGATGATATCTTGGTGTATAGTGCCAATTTCCAAGAACATATGCTGCACTTAACCACAATTTTTGAACTTCTGCAGCAGCATCATTTCTACGCTAATCCCAAGAAATGTGATTTCCTTCAGTTAGATATCTCTTATTTGGGGCATATTATTTCTGCCAAAGGGGTGTCTGTTGATCCTGACAAAATATCAGCAATTAATTATTGGCCTTTGCCAAAGGATATTTCTGAAATTCGTGGGTTTTTAGGCCTCACAGGGTACTATAGAAGATTCATCCATCACTATGGACATATTGCAAAGCCTCTTGTCGATATGACCAAAAAGGATGCTTTTAATTGGGACCGCACATCTCTCTCTGCATTTGACAAACTCAAGACAGCCCTAACTCAGGTTCCTATTTTACATCTACCTGACTTCTCTAAATCTTTTATTGTGGAATGTGATGCATCATCTACGGGACTTGATGCTATCTTACAACAAGAAGGGCATCCCATTGCCTATTACAGCAAAGGCCTATCCCTCTCTGCTAAGCATAAGTCAATTTATGAACGTGAGTTATTAGCTTTGGTGATGGCTTTAACTAAATGGCGACATTATCTACTGGGGCGAAAATTTTTAGTGCATACAGACCATTTCAGTCTGAAATATCTCCTGCAACAGCGCCTTACAAACCCATCACAGCAGCTCCTTTTACTCAAACTTCTACCATTTGACTTCCAAATCATCTATAGACCAGGGATAACTAATCAAGGTGCTGATTCTCTATCTCGTTACCCACATTCAAGTGAGTTTTTCAGTTTGGTCATCCCACATGCTTCCAATTTTGAAGAGTTACCAACAATGTTACAACAAGATCCATTTACCACTCAAATATTGGAATCTCTTCACACAGATCCTCATTCTGTCCCTCACTATTCTCTAGTTTCTGGACGGTTATACTATAACAGTAGGTTGGTCATTCCTGCAAAATCCTCTCTTACTCAAATGCTCATTTCTGAAGCACACACTTCTCTAATTGGTGGTCATGGAGGAGTCCTCAAAACTCTGAAGAGGTTACAAATTTACTACTATTGGCAACATATGAAAGAAGAAGTGACAGAATTTATTCAGCAATGCCTTGTTTGTTAACGTAGCAAGTATATACCTCAATCATCTGCTGGTTTACTACAGCCTTTACCAATTCCCCATCATATTTGGGAGGATCTCTCACTGGATTTTATTACCGGACTACCAAGATCAGATGGATTTGACATCATATTAGTTGTGGTGGAACGATTCAGCAAATATGCTCATTTTATGGGTCTTTCTCGGCCTTTCACAGCAAAATCAGTAGCTTCCCTCTTTTGTAAGGAGATTATTCATCTACATGGAACTCCTCAATCCTTAATTTTAAACCGGGATCCTATTTTCTTGAGTGCTTGTTGGCAAGAGTTATTTAAACTTTCAGGCACCAAACTGAAAATGAGCACTTCCTACCACCCTCAAACAGATGGACAAACCGAAGTTGTAAATCGATGCTTGGAGACATATCTTCGCTGCTTCTGTCAAGACCACCAGAAAAGTTGGTTCTGTTTTCTGCATTGGGCGGAACTTTCTTACAACACCGGGTATCATACTTCTACAGGATATAAAGCCTTCAGAATTGTTTATGGCAAGGAACCTCCTGTTTTGATTCCTTATGTTCAGGGTACATCCCCTATTGCTGAATTAGAAGATTTCTTTATTCAACGAGATGCTATCCTGGATTTAATCAAGTCGAATTTAAAGGATGCACAAGCCCATATGAAGCAACAAGCAGATTCACACAGATGCCAAGTGGAATTTCTACCAGGTGACCTAGTTTTCCTCAAAATACGGCCTTATCGCCAAAAATCCATTTCTGGGTAGTGCTACCAAAAGCTATCAGCTCGTTACTTTGGCCCATATTATGTGCTTCGACGCATTGGCGTTGTGGCTTATGAACTCCTCCTCCCTCCTAGTTCAAAAGTTCATCCCGTATTTCATGTTGCTTTGCTGAAACCAACCCGTGGTTGTACATCTCAAGTTGCTATCTCCCCACTTCCAGTGACTGATACGTGGGAATTTACACTACAACCTGCCAAGGTGCTGTGTTCACGTGTGGTAGAGGTGGCTGGAAATCAGACCCTTGAGCTTCTGATTCAATGGCAAGATCGCCCACTAGAAGACTCAAGTTGGGAACCTTATGACGGGACTACAGCCTTGAGGACAAGGCTTATTTTCAAGGGGAGGATATTGTTAGGAGTCTACATCCCCTTTTAGTTTATTCTAGGAGAAAAGCAAATAATTAGGATAAGTTGAAGTAGTTATTTTTATCTTATCAGCAGTTAGTTTATCCTATCCGTTTGGTAGTTTCTTATGTAGCAGTTTTAGGAAGTTTTAGGAAGTTGGATTGACTGAATTATATAATCGTTTGTATTCTGCTTTATGAAGCAGAAAAATATTATCAATTGAAGTTATTGTTCATTGGCTAGAGTATTTAGATACTGACTCTAGATCTCTTTTCTCTCTCTAATTCTAAATCTCAAAACTCCTAAACCTAACAATGTACTTCAACGTTCAAATTAACTTGCAAAACAGAGTTCCAAAACTTCAACGTACACTCAAGACTAATTTTTTTCGCTTACATCGTAGAAGGTTTTATTTTTTTCCAATAAATGTGATTTTTGATATTCAAATTTGTATTTTCTTTCGTATGAAAATAAGATCGCTTACCATCTCAACTAACAACTTTATTTGTTGATAACATTTTCTTCTCAAAATCCAAATAGATACTGATAGCTCAACAAACAAAACACGATGCACATGATGTTACACATATCTTTATGAGGAACCCCACCCCTGGCTGTCTCTCTCAGCCAGAGCATTTGGAGGTCAAATCACGCGCTAAGAATCTTGGCAAGTTTGGATTGGTCCTTGGCTTGTTACGTATGTGGGAGGATAGAAAGTTGGATACTTCATTAGTCGTGGACTTGACGAAGTGGAAGACTCGTATTTTGGTATATCAGTACGTAAAAGGTGACAAGAGAAGAAGAAAAAGTTCATGTTAATGAAGATGGTCAGTCACATGCATGACTACGAATTGTGTGGCAGGTTCGTCACCAGACCCAGTCACAGGTTTGGTTTTGAGTGGACCACACCATAACAAGAAAAGTGATGATATGACGCAGATTGCTAAGATGCTCGTTTGTATGAATTAATATGAATCGTGAAAGTGAGGTGACTAAATAAGTGATTATATTGACGAAATACGAAAACTAAATATGTAAAAGAGATTTTATTTCTGAAAGCGCCACGAGTTTTTCAAGCAAAACCAAACATAAGTAGGCAAGATTATTTCTTATTCAAATTATTGTGAACAAAGTTCATGAAAGTAATCAATATAAAAACTTGTTGATGAATTAATTAAGTATATCAGTAATTTGTGATAAAAAATTAAGTACTCCTCCTCATTCACAATTATAAGGCAAACGTTTGAGAGTTGGTTTTGGTCACAATTATAAGACAACATTTTAATTTTTGTCAATTTCTTCCTAAAATACCCTTATTTTATTCTCTTAAGTGTATTTGGTTTTTGGTGAGTGTATGTATGTTGATCGTGAAACACTTTTACGATAAGTAAAAATTTTAAATTGTTGGATTTTAATTTATTTATCAATCAAATTTGATATTAATTTTTCAATACATACATACATGTATATATATAGACACACATTTACACACAGAGATATATATGTGTGTGTGTGTGTGTGTGTCTACACACAAATATATAAATACACACACATATATATGTGTGTGTGTTTATACATATATGTATATTTGTGTATCTATATGTGTGTACATATATATATGTATATCTTTGTGTGTGTTTGTCAATGTATGTGTGTACAGATATATATAAATATGTGTGTGTGTTTATACATATATGTATATTTGTGTATCTATGTGTGTGTACATATATGTATATCTTTGTGTGTGTTTGTCAATATGTGTGTGTGTATACATACATACATACATACATATATGTTGTATGTGTTTATACATATATGTATATTTGTGTATCTATGTGTATGTACATATGTATATCTTTGTGTGTTTGTGAATACATATGTGTGTGTGTATAGAGATATATATAAATATGTGTGTGTAAATATATGTACACACATATATGTGTGTGTATAATATACATATATATACGTACATATATGTATATATAGCAAAACCATTATTTAAATTAGAAAGCATATAAAAAGAAAAATTTTAGGTTGGGGAAGTATGTGGTAGGGGTTGTTGATTTACTTTTACTAATGTCATTTTAAATTTATATGAGGGCATTTTACGAAAATGAGTAAAATTAACTAATTTAACTCATTTCCTTAATCTCTCCAAAATCGGTTAAATATGTCTTATAATTAGGACCTGGGAGGGAGTACATCAGTAATTGCTTTTACAGAGGGGGAAAAGGTACATGTAGTAGGCCGCGATTGTAAGTTTGTTTTCTGTTTTGATTTTCTAAAATTTTAATTGTTTGGGATGTTGTGATTGTTGGGGCTGGACTCCATTGTTGGAAGGGAAAAGAAGGAGAGATAAAGGAAAAAGATGAACAGTAAAACGAGCTCAGAAGGTTGAAAAATCCAGTAATAAATAGTAAATGAGTTTAAGGAAGAAGAAGGTGAATACTAAATGTATACATTTAACAAAATTTGTAATGAGATTAACAAGTTGATAATGAGAATAATAAATGTATTCGTTAGGTTGTACACATGTCACTCTCTTTGAAACCAAAATCTGAGGACAATTAACAAATTTCTTAATGGAAATAGCAAGTTTTTTAATGATATTAACAAGTTCCGTAATGAGAATAATAAATGTATTCGTCAGGTTTTACACATGTCACTCTGACTAAAGCCTTTGTTACTCGCATTAATGAACTTGTTAATATCATTAAAGAACTTGTTATTCTCATTATGAAAATTGTTAATTGTCCTCAGATTTTGGTTTTAGTAGAGTGGCATGTGTACAACATGACCAATACACTTGTTATTCTCATTAGTAAACTTGTTATTCTCATTACTGAACTTGTAATCTCATTACAAATTTTGTTAAAAGTCCACATTTACTGTTCACATTATTCTTCTTCAAACTCATTTACTATTCATTACTGGATTTTTCAACCTCCTGAGCTTGTTTTACTGTTCACCTTTTTCTTCATCTATCTTTTCTTCCCCTTCCAACAATGGAGTCCAAGCCCAACAACCATCACATCTCAAATGATTAAAATTTCAGAAAATCAAACCAGAAACAAACTCACAGTCCAAGCATTTTTTGTGGTTATGACGGAACTCACTGGCGACAGTGAAGGTGGAAGTTGTTGCCGGCGAGGAAAAAAAGGCATAAGTGAGAGTGAAAATGAAGAGAGGAAGAGGAGATAAAAAAAGAGTGGCGAGCAAGAGAAAGAGATGAAGAGGAGAGAGGTGAATGATATTTTATTAAAAACATTTAAATTTGAAAGTCTCAGATTCCTCCTTATCACTTTTATGTCCTTTTAATTTTTTAACGATATTTTGGGGTTTTGGAATTTCATATGATATTTAAATGACATTTTTCCTAACATTTTTATCCATTTGTGTTCACAAATTTATTTTTATTTATTTTTTTTTCATTTCATATATTTGTGTTTGTTCTTTCTTTCTTCCTTTCTTTTTTAAAAAAACTAGGACATACGCGTCATCGGACTTATTTTCCTCCTATACCTCTTACCATCCTTTTCCCTCCTTTTCCTTTTTCTACCGTTGGATTAAGATCTTAATGATCCATATTTACTATCATTTTTTACCATTCTTTTCTCTCCTTTTCCCTTATAATAATATTTTTATCATATGGTAAATCTGAATCATTGATATCTTAATCCAACGGTAGAAAAATGAAAAGGAGGGAAAAGAATGGAAAGAGGTATAAGAGGAAAGCCTCCTGCGTGATCATCCCAAGTTGATGTTCAAGTGACAGGAGCATTATCTTGAGTCAATCATGAGGGGCTTAGAGTTTGAGACCCTTTTCACCATCACCACGGCGGCCGTGGCCGCGGCTTCTACAGTTCACTTCATTCTTTTTTCTTTTTTTTTTTAATACAAACATTTTACTTGGCTTTCTCTGGTATTTTGTCTGCTTATCATCATTAGATTACATGCGTTACTAGCACATTATTATTATTTATTTAAAATATGACAAATATATATTTATAATTCCACATTGCATACACCATTAGAATCTTCGAAGAATTTCTTGCATGCATATATTCAATTTTTTTTAAAAAGAAGTTTGATAATGAGCATAAATTGGAATGATGGATACCATTCATCTTAAATTAACAAATGCAAAGTACTATGTTTACTTGCGCCTGCGGAAAGTACTTAAAAAAAAAAAAAAAAAAAAGTGAAGTGACATTCATAAGCTGCTCTATTTTTATTTTTTCAAAAGCTATTTATATTATTATTGCAAACCAAACTAGTACAATACATGAAAACAAACTGAAGATGAAATACAAACAAAGCCAAATCAAATACAACAAAATAAACCAAATACAAGAACAGTCAATCACCGTACATTAAAGATTTAAGAGTGGAAGTAGAAGTATGGACAAAATTGGCCTCCTCGATATCCAATGTTAGAAGTGACATTAAAGAAAGTGTTGGTTGTAAAACTCACCCTAATGAGCACACCTCCTTATAAGCATTAGTTGCAATTAGAAGCATTCTGCGTATACCCCAACTTGGGGTAACGATCAAAGAAAACCCAACCTCGAAGGAAGAAAACCCATGATATTCGAACACTCTTTGCTCCTCCGTTCAAGCAAATATGGTGACCTTGACCACACACCAAACAACACCTCTTGAAATCTTCCCCCAAGAACGCAGATCCAAGCCATCAGGTGATAGTCGAATCTAATAACGTTCAAACAACTATTCAACAAAGATGATTCATACTCAGATCTCACAGATCTGTTTATTTACTGAGAAAACAAGAACACCACCATAAAACCCAGCACCACAAAAAAAAAAAAAAGACAGATAACTCTCACTACCGTAGAACAGATCTAAAAAAGGAGAGGAAAAAACTCGCTACAAGGACGAGAGAAATCCACAACCGCTAGAAATCAGAGGGAGAAAGCCATAGATCAAAGATCTGGGAACCGATTTACCACTCTAACGCAGTTGTAGCATAGAATGATACTCGTTGGCGGCTTGTGATGATACCAGAAGCCGTCGGCGAGAAAGAGATGAAGGAGGGTCGTGAGGGAGAGAAAAGAAAATTATTCATAAGCTGCTCTTTCTCATTCCATATCTCCTAATTTCCTTTGTGGATGGAGTATAATGATTATTGGGTTAAAAAGCAATTTGGCCAACGAACTTTTACCTCAAGAGCGCCCAACACAAATAATTTTTAAGGGTACCAAAAATACCAACAAACTTTTAAAAATGTGCAGTCAGCCCAAAAAAACTTTTAAAAATGTGCAGTCAACACAAACGCCGTTAGAAAAAAGATAACGTCTTTTATATAAGGTGCAGATTGGCCAACGAACTTTTACTCCAGGAGCGCCCAGTACAAAAAAGTTTTACTCCAGGAGCGCCCAGCACAAAAAAGTCCAAGTGCAATCCACCCAAAATCCGACTGTTGTAAATCCTTGCCCGACCATGTGCATTGGGGTTAGAAAGAATGAATACAAAAAAAAAAATCACAAATTATATTAATTATCTTATATTAATTATTATTATCTTTATCTTATGCAATTATTGACTATAATATTGTATTATTTACTCTTTAAATTAAATTTTTGTTGATGTAGTTCTTTTCAATCTTTTAAAAATATCACATAATTTATAAGCCACCTTTATTTATTTGGGTATATCTTTCTCTCTTGTCTCTGCTGATAAAAGGATTGAATTCAAATCTTATTGTCGGTTAAGTAGGTATTCTAGGAGTATTACTTTTAAAATTGGGATGAAGGCTTCTGAATTTTTTTTGGCAACCGAAAGATCCCATCACATTAACTATTCTAAATTGATGATAAATAAAAATAAAAAATTACTCATATTATACGCACTAATATCAATAACTAAAAATTATCATCAACTGTATATCAATTTTTATGCAGATTATACGTACGTAATTATGTGATATTTTTAAAAGATTGAATAGAATTACAACAACAAAAATTTAATTTAAAGAGTAAATAATAAAATATTATAGTCAATAATTGCATAAGATAACTTATAATAATAATTAATATAATTTGTGATTTTTTTATTGCATTCACTCTTTTTAACCCCAATGCACATTGTTGGAGGTTCAGGTAAAGACTTACAACAGTCGGATTTTGGGTGGATTGCACATGAACTTTTTGTGTGCTAAGCGATCCTGAAGTTAAACTTTTTTGTGCTAGGCGCTCTTGGAATACAAATTCATTGGTCAATCTGCACCTTAGATAACAAACATTATCTTTTTCTAACGTTGTTGTGTTGACTGCACATTTTTAAAAGTTTGTTGGCATTTTTGGTACCCTTAAAAATTATTTGTGTTAGTTGGCCAAATTACTCCTTAACCCATGATTATTTTAAGTTTATTTTAGCGAAAAGGATATGGAATACTATAATCTTGATAGGAAAAGTTTGGTATATTTCCTATTGTAAAAACAAGAAGTAAAATCCCATTTTACATGTTATTTGTATTTGTTTGATTTTAATAAATATATTCCTTTATTTAAAAGATTTTTTTTATTCCTACTTATTTAGGTAGTTGTTGTCATCGGGCTTTTTTTTTTTCTCATTAAACTCTTATATTGCAGCGAGAATAGATCATATGAAGGAAATTAATCCAACTACGAGGAAAAATCTGCTTTCAGTAGGTATTGGATATGCTCCTTCATGTTAATTACTTGATTCATTTTCTATGAGCCGTCAAATGAAGAAGAAGTCTCAGATTATTTGTGCAACCATAATGAATTTTTAGGATTTTTTCTATTACTATTAACAACAAATTATATAAACTTGTAATTGTGTTGGTTTTTATGAGATATTATAATAAATAATTTTTTTATTTATTGAGAATTTAAATTATATTTTTAAATAATTAAACTATAATCAATCTTTTTGCTACCTCAAAACCTATTAAAAACATAACGTAAGATTTTAAATAAGTTAAAAGAGTTATATATATATATGACATTAGAGGCATATACTTTTTACATTTTAACTATGCCTTAAAAAAAGGTTTCAAATGTGCGGAGGCATTGTATTCATTTATAAAAAGAATAAGGGAGTAATGGCTAGTTATGTTTGGTGTGATATATTTATTAATGAAAAATGAGAATTTATTTGAGAAATAGACCCAAAAATACCATCAAAATTGAAAAAAAAAAACAAACAAACAAAAAAGCAAAAAAATATGTTGGGCGGTTTGGGTTGGCTTTTTTATTAAGATTCTGATGTAAAAAACCGTAGCTTTTAAGTCAATGAGCCAAATGACAAAAAAGCTTCACCGAATCTTTGTTTGGGGAGTCAAATGACTTATCTCATTAAAGTCAATCTTAATGGACTTATTCAACTCTCCATTTTGGAGCTTTTTTTTTTTTTTTTTTTTTTTTTTTTTTTAGTTGAGTTCTCTATTCATGTTATATATATAAATAAAGCTACAACTATACAAATAATAAATACAACCTAAATGATAATAAATACATTTATTTTTTTATTTTTTCAACCTACGTTCTCTTTTTTTAAAAATTTGAGTTCTATTTTAAATAATAAATACATTTATTTTTTATTTTTTCAATTTTAAATATAAATATAAATTTTTATCTTTATTTATTGCATAGAAATCATTTAATATGTATAGTAGTAACTCAATATGATTCATGCCTTTTTCGATCATTTTCTGCCTTAACCGACTTTTCAAATGACAATCCAAACACTCATCGCTTAATAAAAAAGTTACTTCGCAAAAAGTCAAATGGACAATCCAAACACAAATCATTATCTATAACTCGACTTTTTCCTACCGAACTTTTTTTAAGTCGATGGCTTTTAAGCCCACCATTCCTACCGCCAACCCAAATGTTGAATGTAACTCCAAATGGATTGATTTAAAATTTTGAAATGTTACAAAATTTGAGAAATTACTAAACTACCCTTAATTTTTTTAAAATAAAAAATCTTCTACACCCTTGTCCTGCAGCGGTGGCCATTACTGGAGCCCCGGTAACCTTACCGGCCAAAATATTTTTTTAAAAAAAAATTTTCAAACAAAAGTTATCCGTATAGATATTTGAATTGTTAACAGTTGTAAACGGCAACCTAATATATTTTTTAAAAAAAAAATTCAAGTAAAAATTATCAATATGAATACTTGAATTCTCAGAGACTGAAAACCCTTCTCCTCCTTGTACCTCCTTTTGGGCTGAATTTCAATATTTTATTGTAGTATTTTTTTTAAAAAAAAAAAAAAAAAAAAAAAAAAAGACAAAATGGTATACCATTGATTAGTAAGGTTTACAAGTTACGAAGTGATACAAAGCAGAAACTTCTATCTAGGAAATTTAAGGACGATATAAAAACTGAGGAATAATCCGAATTGAAAAATTAAAAGGGAAATTCCTATATAAAAACGGTTGAATTACCTAAATTCTAATTTGAGTTACTAAACTTAACAAATTATTAATTAGGTTATGTGACATAATTAGGGATTTAAAATTTGGCCCAAATTACCTTATATCCCTTATTTATTTAAAAAAAAAAAAAAAAGAAAGCAAAATTGGAAACAGAGCACTTATTGTTTACGCGTTATGTAAGAATCCTAACGCAGAAAATTCATTGGAGGCCTCGACACCGTCAGAAAATCGGCAAAGAAGGCTATGGTAAGTTGATTTTAATGTTAAATCTTCATTCCTTAATCCTTTTTAGTTAGTATTTGCTAAATTCTGATTGAGCTCTCCGTGTTTGCAAGTATTCTTCAATCACAATTTTTCCTGCTTCTTGACAGATCATGTCCAGAACTATCATTCTTGCAGTGAAAAGGAGACTACCAATGTGGAGGTATACAACTTGTTTGCGGCAGGCAAGCAGTGGCCTAAGGCTTTTGATTTTCTACAATGAGGCATAATATGGCTGTTACGTTTTGTCGATACCTTCATATATGGTAATGGAGGTTTGACTACCATGTAATTTGGAGAGCAATCAAGAGTCCTTCTGTAGTTTCCATTTTCACTTTAGTTTGATGAGTTTGTCTCATAGTTATTCCATTGATGTAGAGAAATATTGAGAGTGTCGGTATTTTGAAGTGGTTTTTTTCCCCTGTTTGTGTGAGTTCAGTGGTTTTTAGGCTCGAACAAAGCGTTTGTTCATGACGACCTGCTCAAAACAGCCAAATAAAGGTCTAGTTCATCCACAAATTCAGTCAAATCATACGAAGGAGCAACAACAAGTCTCTATAAAGTTGTTTTATCAGGAAGGCTAGAAATTACTACTTGAGGGTGCTCTTGCCGTTGTTTTTTTTAGTACTTCTGTCGCTTTAGGATGACTGATAACAACCCTTCCACAGAGATAGAGAGAGGGGGGGGAGAGAGGATGGTTATGCCGAATGGTTTTCCTTTCCTCTTTACTTTAGATTGCATGGGTTAGGGGTATTATTGACCCAAAAAAAGGTTAGGGGTATTATTGGAAAATAACAACATTTAAATATTCTAGATTGGGTCACTAACCTATTTTTAGATTTTTTTTTTGAGTTTATCAGTTTTATATAAAAATTTTCTATTTCAACCGTCTTTATATAGGATTCTCCAAATTAAAAAGTAAAGTAAATATTTTCTGTAAGTAATGTTAAGCCTTGAAGAGGAACGTGGTGAATAGTGATCCAACATCATTTTAACACAAATATAAATATGCATTGAATATGGACAAAATTGTGGAAAATTTTGTATTTAAAACTTTTTAATATTACGGTGAGTTAAATACATAAATGGACAATCGTTAGTAACTTGCAAATCTCTTACTCCTCCGGTCTTAATTATAAGAGAAAATTAATTTTTTTGAAGAAATTAAGGAAGTTAATTAAATTACTTTTTAGAGTATTTATTTTTATTTTTTCTTCAAAGTAATTAGTTTGGTAATAAATAAACTAATATATAATCTAAAAATATATAAAAAATGATTAAGAATTTATTTAAATTTTATTTAATCTCTAAACAAAGTTAACTATATATTATAATGGGCTTAATGTATCTGCTTTTGCTGCAGAAACATTTTTTCTACCACACTCATATAAAAGTGAGTGGGTCCCAATAACATTTTCTCTCTTTTATTTTTACAATAGGACTCATTCACTTTTATATAAATGTGGCGAAAAAAAATGTTTAAACAAAAGTAGAAACATTAAACCCTATTATAATTAGGACTATTTAACTTGTGAGTTAAATGAGTTGCACTTATTTGAATATTTCAAAAGAAAAGTTTAAATAAAAATCTCAATTCAATTCATATAGTAATTAATATATAGGTTAAATGAATTCGCTCTCTTTCCGCCATCCAAATTCAGTGTAACCGATCAAGTGAACATTTATTACTATATCGCACGTAGAATATTATTTATGGAAACATTTTTCCATATGAAAATCACGCAAGTAGATTCTAAATGAGCCTCTGCCATTAGTCAAACACTGCCTTTTTTGGACTAAATCGTTCTTTCTAGGTAATTTGACCTCTGCATAGGGGCTTTTTTTGTAAAGAAGAAAATCGAAACAAGGGCATATTCGTCATTCACTTCAACATCCAAGAGCAACAAGAGCTCATAAGTGCGTTTTACGTTGAAGGCCGAATCCAGACGCGAAAGTGCGATTGACAGACGAGAAGCTTCTCTGAAATCAGAATCCATCAATTTGCCGTGCGTCCGTTTTGTTATTGCCTTCTTCGGTTCTTCCGGACCAGAAGAACGTGACGTTGACGGCTTTTTTTCCCTCTCTTTAATTAAAATTTATTGTTTTCCAAATTCCCAATCTCAGACTTAAATTTCGAGTACCTACGATGAATTACTTCTCCAACTGCCACAGCCATTAATTTCGACGATTGCAGGGTGCTCTAAGGTATTATAATTGTCACTGACCTCTCTTCTATGAGCATTTATTGATACAGATGGCTGCTCAACGGCATCAATCACGAGCTTTAATTTCTCATTTAATTAATGAAGGAACTCTTTCAGATACTCAAGAAGATACTAATACGACTTCCTGAGAGATCAAATCTTCGGATATTTCTGTTTTTTTAGGTTTCAGAAGGTGATGGTAATGCTGTTCGCTCAAAAACCAGTACAAACCAATTAATTTCCATCAAGAGATGTCCTATTACCGGAGGAACTTCGTTATTGTGCTTACGATCTTCATCGTCTACTCAACAAGAGCAGAAACGTCGAGCGACTGTGATCGCTGTTGTGGAAACTTTTCCTTGACGTATCCTTTTGGATTCTCTGAAAGGAGTCCAATAAAATTAAGTTGCCGCAACAACAGCTTGGAAATTGGGAGATTCCAGGTGAAGGAAGTAACCCCTAAAAGTATCTTCGTCAATCTTCCTGCAAAATGCAACCGAAGTGTGGAATCTATCGGATCCCTTTTCAGTAAAAATTTCGCTCCCACACAGAACAACAGCTTTCTGATGCAAAGTTGTTCGTCTCAGCCGGAAAGCTGTTTTATACCCGTACCCACCGCCAGTCTGATGGGCAGTCAATTCAGTTTGAAGGATTGCCAAAGTGTTAACATCAGTTGCTTTTTGCAACCAAAGAATGATGCAGATGTTCTAACACGAACGGACTTAAATCAAATTACGTGCAAGTTCTTGTTCTCTGCGGTTGCTATTGAGCAAGGCAAAGACCCGACGATTTTGCTCCGTCCTCAGGTGCTTGAATTGGGGTGGTGGCTTGAAGGTCTTCCCCAATGCTCTGACAAATCAATCCGTACCACAGTCCATCTCGGGGGCGTGAAGACCGGGTACCGATGCCAATGTCATGAAGGTTACGTCGGAGATGGCTTCAAGAACGGCACTGGTTGCCGGGAAGGTGAGTCCAGTCATTGCTAATTTTATTATATTAATTTATTATCTGAGTATATTTTATTCAATGGCTTTTTGTTATTTGATTATTCTTTTCGATGGAATAATGACGAAGCAAGTGATGTTTGACGGGGGCAATTGGTAAAGTATTGTGGCATTATGCGTTGACCAATTAGGCAGGGACAACTCGATTATGTCTCATGAAAAAGCAGTTCGCGGCGTACTTCTTAGTGGATATTTCTTTGCTTCAAGAATCGTTTAAATACTAGCGGCATTGATGATTTACTTTACAAAAGGCCATAAAACGAGGCTTGATTTGTTGAGAGGGACTCCAAACAACGAAACATTATGTTTCGTTTGATTTCACCTCATTCTGTTAAGGATAATTCCATCGCTTTCTGTCATGAACTCAGACATATCCTAATTGCCGACGTTTTATTCTTATGGAGCACATTACTATCTACCCTTTTATCCATTTCATTGATTGGTTTCTGCGGAAATTTCAAGTTAATGGGGATTGGCCATATTCCTTTATCTCTATAGTACAACTGGTTGTCATTCTTATGCGTCGGGCTATCACCGACATTTTACTTGCTGGCTTGTTTATGAACTGTTGATAACAAAAGAAATTGTATAAGCGTTTCCATGGGACACATTTAAATCGCTTAAATCATGACGGAACCAGCATGCCAAATAATTTTGTTAATCAAGCTTTTCCCCAATTATTCTTATACAAAACTTGTACAAAGATTTTTAGTACTTGGGTCTTGGGATTATGCTTTGCTCTGGTTTTTTTATTTTCATCCACTCTTTGTTTGCGAGTATCTTGACTCTGTTTCTGACAATTAATTTCATTAGCCGTCCTGTTGCCACTCATCATCTTTCATTCTCTCTTTTAAAGAAGAAGTTGGGTACAATCTTGTTTGTTGCATTCTTTTTTATGTCATTGCCACCCAAACTGTTTTTATCCTAACTCAATTTTATGAGGTAACGCAATACTTGCTTAAGTTGCGCATTGAGACCTGCAGCTTGTTGTGTCAAACATTCTTTTGGCTGAAGAAAATTAACATGCATTGTTGCTGATTCTTTTTCTTTGTCGTTTTTATTTATTTAGTTATTGTCCTGTCGTCAGTTTCTCAATGCAGAGCCGCAACACTATTGTCTGGTGGATGTGGAAAAGCAATTAAAATCGGCGTTCTTGTTGGAGGTAAGATGTCAGTTCTTGGATGGCTTCAGTTCTTTTCATACTATATTTTGCCAATATCCTATGGATATCAGCTTTATGAAATTTATATATTCCTCGTCCACTGATCATTGTCCCGTCAGAAAGTTGCTTATTGGTTAATACACGCCTTCGAGATTCCAAGCATATGATTATTGAGGAGGCTCCATGGTTGTTTGTAGGTATCGTTGTTGTAGCTTTCATCCTGACTGGTGTGTGTCTTCGATGTTACTTTGCTCGGCGCCGTTATACTTGTTTGACAAAACAAATGACAGTAAAGCGTCTATTACGTGAAGCTGCAGGCAAATCTGTTGTTCCTTTTTACCCGTACAAAGAAATAGAAAAGGCCACTAATTGTTTCTCTGAGGAGCAGAAGTTGGGAACTGGGGCGTTTGGTACGGTATATGCAGGAAGACTACACGATAACGAATGTGTTGCAATAAAAAAGATCAAGTACAGAGACACCAACAGTGTTGACCTAGTTATGAACGAGATCAAACTTCTTTCTTCTGTGAGTCACCCTAATTTGGTACGCCTCTTGGGCTGCTGTATAGAGGGTAGTGAGCAGATACTTGTTTATGAGTTTATGCCCAATGGAACACTATCCCAGCATTTACAAAGATTGGGGAAAACTGGACTTCCATGGACTACACGGCTCACCATTGCTGCTGAAACTGCTAATGCTATAGCATATCTTCATTCTGCCATTGATCCCCCAATATATCATAGGGACATAAAATCCAGTAATATACTCTTAGATTACAACTTCAAATCGAAAGTAGCAGATTTTGGGCTTTCTAGGCTTGGCATGACAGAAATATCTCATATCTCAACTGCTCCACAAGGGACTCCAGGCTACGTCGACCCTGAATACCACCAAAACTTCCATCTTTCTGATAAAAGTGACGTCTATAGTTTTGGAGTGGTTTTGGTTGAGATAATAACAGCCCTGAAAGTGGTTGATTTTGCACGACCTCACAGCGAGGTTAATTTGGCTGCACTTGCTGTGGATAGGATCAGAAGAGGTTCTGTAGATGAGATCATAGATCCTTTTCTGGAGCCTCATAGGGATGCTTGGACACTCTTCTCTGTTCACAAGGTGGCTGAACTTGCATTTAGATGCCTTGCTTATCATAGTGACATGAGGCCTACTATGTTGGAAGTAGCAGAGGAGCTAGAACAAATCAGACGCAGTGGATGGACAACAATGGAAGAAACTTTATCGATTGGTTCCTCATGTTCATCGCCTCGTCTTGGAAGTGAGAAGTCGATGGATCGTATTATTACTCTTAAAAAAGCAGAACGAGGGAGCAAGAGATCCATGAGTCAACAGAGGATGCATTCTGTGGAAGAAGTGAGGGATAGATCTCCTGTATCAATGCATGATCCTTGGTTAAGTGAACAAAGCTCACCCTCAGCAAACAGCCTGTTGGGAAATGTAGTTCAGTGATATGCACTAGCTCATTTTTGTGGAAAGCCTCCAGCAATGTGAATACTAAATACATATAATAACTCCTTTTCTTGTTGCATAATAACAATCTGATTATTAGTTTAGTAATCTGTCGTCCATCTCCTATTAAAAATAATGTACAGAATTAATTATGCGTTAAAGGGATAATAATCATTTTGTACAAATTTGGCTTTAGACTGCCAATAACTCAGCCTGTAATTGTCTTATCTGTAGGTTAATTAATTCGATGAAACCCCAAAAGGAGGAAATGCAGAGAAGGGCAGCTCTAGTTATTTGTTTGCCAAATATGTAATAGATGCGGCCAAGCTTGGAAACAAAAAGGTTCTCTGTTTAGTCCTTACATGAAGTGATGAAATGCAGTATAAAATTGTAATTCATCACAGATAAAAATAATAATAATAATAATAACTAAAGTGAAGGATCGTTTTGTTTAATTATAATTTATCACTTACCAAGAGTTTAGCATAAGATCCCCGGCTCATTCTCATCTCTGTAGTCCGTGTTGGAAGCGAGGTGTAGAATATCCTCAACACCTAATATATAGAGGCTTGACTGGCAAAATATATATATATATATATATATATATATAATTTTATATATATATATATATATATATATATATATATATAATTTTCAAAAACTTATTTCTTTACTATGTTATAAATCAAGCATAAAATGTATTGTTCTTATAAAATAACAAAGCCCTTATTGAGTTTGAATACTCTAAGCATGTTGAAATGAGGCCAAAATTATATTGACTTGTAAACCAAGGCATGGTTCATGTGAATGGAATTTTAGCCACCTCAGGTACCACGCTTTTATTTTTTTGATACATAGGCGATTGGTTGGGGGGGGGGGGGGTTTGAACCTGGACCATGGGGAAACAATTCCCAATACCATCGCACTACTATGAGTGTTGGTACGTACGACGCTTTTAGTTCGAGTTGTGAATTGCAAACGTAGAAATGGGCTCTTGTCATTGAGCCCGTTTTGGTTAGCGACGAGAGAAGTGACTTATTTATAATCTAATTTTTATAGAAATAAGATAGATAAAAATCAAATTATAAATATAATTTGTATTTGAATTAACGCGGATATAAATGACTTTTTTCCAAATTAAAATGTGTTTGAATTATTATTTGAAAAGTCGAGTTGAAAAATGAAAAATGATAATACACATATAATCTTATTGAATAACATTAGAGTTTAGTTTCCAAAGCACATCAATTATTATATATAGTAATATTAGAAATTAATTAAATTGTAGGAAAACTTTATTGATTTTAAATTACTTTTTATTGGTTTGTTTAAGAATTGTTAGTTGGTGTTAGTTTATATAATGAGGATTAGAGAGAGTATATATTAGTTGTATATATTACGATAATTAAATATAAAAATTTAAATTAGAATGTGTACAAATGTTTTTTAAAACGTTGATATCAAATAATAGTACCTTGCTAATTGGATAATCAATTTCTCACAAGTTGGTCTCTGAAAATGTTTTTATAAATATATTTAGTTGTATATATTGTGATAATTTAGAGAAAAATTTAAATTTGATAAAGAAAAATTAAATTACTATTGTTTATTTGAAAAACACTATAATCCTCAATTAAATATATTGAATGGACAAAATTGTATATATTTTATAATGCATAAAAATGTATCTGAACAGGTTAATACTAAATAATAGTATATTGCTAATTGGATCACATATCGCTAATAAGTTGGTCTATGATTCTATCTCCAACATGATAAGAAATCAACTGATAAATTCTCCAAGATGAGAAATCAGAACACAAAGCTGCTACCTTGTTATTATCAAGGTCCTTTAAACAGTATCCAACATTATATTATCCAGCAGTCTCGACCTGATCTGCTATGGGTACAGGTTCTACGCAAAAAAAATACGGGTGGGATGAGCACAAAGGGCCCCACAAGAGTAATCAGAATTGCTCATATTTATGGCGCCAACTGAAGAACGTCTTGGGTGACGTAATGCTGGGTGTACGGTGGCACCCAGGCAACGGTCGTAGTACTCGGTTTTGGTCTGATAACTGGGTGCCCGAGGTAGGACCGCTCAAGTTGTTGGCCTTCAAGGACATTGCCAGTGAGGAGGAGCATCTGCCAGTGAGTCATTTTACTTCAACAGATGGTAAGTGGAGATGGGACAGTTTCAATAGAGACCTGCCAGACCATGTATTCTCCCTCATCGCAGGTTGCGTTGTACCTACACCCGATGACGGTGATGCCTGTTGTTTCTGGGACCCCTCTTCTGATGGTCGATTCCCTGTCTCCTCGGCCTATAACCTTCTATGTGGTACGGAAGAATCCAGCGCGCTTCGTCTATGGGAGTTGGTTTGGAAGTGGAGGAGCGCTCAGAGAGTTCATGTTTTACTGTGGCTGGTTGCGAGATCGAGTCTGCTCACCAATACCAAACGGAGGCGATGACATATGATAGATTCTGCTGCATGTATGAGATGTGGGGCGGAATTGGAAGACATAAATCATGCCCGTCGCCACTGTCGATTTGCTCAAGAGGTTTGGGGTCAGCTACTGCCTGCTACACAGCTAAGACGGTTTTACCAGACTGGTTTTGATGATTGGTTCCTCCAGCATCTTGACCAGAATGGACAGCTGCTCAATGGATATGGTTGGTGGGCGAACATCTTTGGGATAGCTTACTGGAAGCTATGGGATGCGCGTAATAAAAGGGTGTTTCAGAATGCTAATACCCAACCGGAACCCTTGGCCAAGGAGGTACAGACCCTTGTGGAATACAACTATCAGGCCACTACAAGTCTCAGGCCATCGTGGGGTGTAAGGCAAGACAAGCATGTTCAAGTAATCACATGGCTTAAACCACCCCCTGCATCGATCTCTCTCAATTGTGATGGATCAAAGAAACAAGAGTCCCTGGCTGTTTGCTTCATGACCATGAGGGACGATGGCTCGCTGGATGTTGTCGCAATATTGGGATCTGTTCGTCCTTACAAGCGGAGTTGTGGGCTCTGCTGGATGGTCTGGAGCTGGCTTGGACTTGCGGTTACAAGGACATAGGGTGCAGGTAGATTGTTTGGTTGCTCTGAGCCTCGTCAAGAACAAGGCAAGGGAGGTGAATGCTAGTGCCGACATTCTTAGAAGGATACAACGGCTTTTGCTGCAAGATTGGCAGGTGAACATCAACCACGTGTATCGCGAAGGCAACTGTTGTGCTGACTTCCTGGCTACGTACGCCTTATCGTTGGATTCGGGGTTTCATATCCTACACGAACCTCCAGATGCCATGCATGGTATTCTCCGTGATGATACTTATGGTGTTGGGCAGACCCGACTTTGTTCTACAGTTTGCTAATTTGTTTTGATTATTTCCCTCTCAAAAAAAATCTTAATTAAACATTAACCACAATGCTTAAAGGCAATTATAATAGAGAAATGCTCAAAAGGATTTTTTTTATAAATAAACAAAATTTACCCTTCCCCAACAGTGCCGTCTTCCACCACCCTTCACATCCAGTTCCAGAAGCCCCTTTTTTTTCCAGAATACAATCTGGTTTTCTTCTTCTTCTTCTTCACGGTCGGATTTGTCTAAGGACACTGACCGGGGAACGCAGACGATGAGAACGACAGTGAAGGTGGGTTGGCGGAGGAGGATGAAGATCAATCTAGGTGTTCAAGGTTTTGGTGTTCTCGCAGCTCCTCTGATCTCATTGCTGTGTGTCTGAGCTCGCAAGTCTATGTCTGATGCCCAAAGTCTCCAATGCTCTCAGCCCACCGCTCCTCACTCACCTGAGTGTCCAGCCAGATGGGGAGAATATAAGGAAATAATTGGTTAGTTAGTGAATTAGTTAGGATTAGTTAGTTAGTTAGGGACCCTAGTCTATATAAAGGGTCTTAGGCTAATGAAATAAAAGGTTAAGAGTGTGTATCACAATTACTTTTTGTAAGAGCATTATGCTCTCCATTGTCAATATACATCATTCTTCATATTCCTTCTCCTAATTATCTTCCCTAATCATACTTGTTAACAGGGCTTTTGTTTAGAAACTCGGCACCTCCAATCTAACTTTTGTTCTACTGATAAAGCCAATGTGATTTTTTTACCCTGAATTCTCACCCACCACGAACCCAAACATACTGGATGTCTTCTTACAAAGACGTATATTTTTATTAATCCTACTCCATCCCTTAGGGCCTGTTTGGTTTGAGGGGAGGGAAGAGAGTAAAAAGAAGGATATTGACTAAATTGTCATTAATGAGAAAAATATTCATTTTTGTTAAGAATATATTTTTGGAATATTAAAAAAATTTTATGTACTATTTAGTAAAAAGAGGAGAAAAAATTCCCCACCCCCCAACCAAACAAGCCCTAATGTAGAACAAGTGAGTTCAACCGTTGACTGTTTACATTAATTTCATTCCTTCCGTCAATTACAGCTAGAATATGCCTCCTCACCTATTTTCTTCAATTCCCTTTATTTCATCTGTACAAGAGGCTTAATATCTGATAAAATTATACTATAATACTACATAAAAATTAAAAATTCATTATTAATATGAACCATTCAAAATTAAGTAGATGAGAACCACTCCCTCCGATTCCATATTATAGAACATCTTCTACAAAGTGTTTCCAAGTTCTTTTAATAAGGCATTAGATCAACAAGTATTAAATATTTTGTTTATAGGTACATATTTAATAGGGGTAATAAGAGATAGTAGAAATTAATATAATAACCACCCTTCTTTTTTATCTTAATTATAAAGACCCCTCATCTATTTTGAAAACATACATTTTAGTCTAACCATTAACACCATTAAAAAATATTCTAAAAAAATTCTTAAAGTTTATTTTTTAATTAAAAAATATACCAAAATAAATCTTGCTTACTAATTTACCCCTCATTACTTCAAATCTCTTTATTTATCTTTTCACATTAATATTTATTAAGGATCTATTTGATATTTTTATTAAATTTTAAAAAACTTAAGTGATTGTCTTGATTGAAAATTTGAGTAATTTCTTAACAAACATATATTTTATGAAATATATTTAAAAAATTTGAATTATAATATATTAATATAAGGATTTCAATATTTATAATTTAGTTGAAAATACATATCTGTGTATATATATTATCACAAAACATTTTAGCCAACACATGTATTTGAAAAATTACATCATAAATAAGTTTTAATAAGTAAAAGGGATTAACATTTAAACCTATTGGAAAAAAACTTTATAATTATAAAATTAATTAATTGTGTAATATGGTAATCAATTTAACAATAAGAAAAAATAAAATAAAATATACATTAAAATTATTTTTAAATTTTGGATAAAGATATGAAATTAAATTATTATTATTATTATTATCAAGTAATATTTATGTTAAGGAGAGACAATTTGGTCAAAATAATAGGTCAATGTTATTGTTTAAGGGCAACTAATGTGGGATGGATGGAAACTAAATATCGATACTAGAAAGGGGTATATGCCACATATACGTTAATATTTAGGTAGGTCTATATAGATTTTTAAAATAGAGGAAATGTCTCTATAGTTTAAAGTAAATAGAGGAGAGTTTATGTATTTTACTGTTATAGTAGTATTTAAAAATAAAATGAGTATGAGCTTGGCGTGTACTTCCAAGTTCCAACCACGGTGGGAAATGGGAGCCATGGCTTCTTGTTCAAAATTATTTAAGTACTCCTTCTTGTCCTTGATTAAAGACATTTTAATATAATTTGATTAGATTAAGGAATATACTCAAGTTAATTAATATGACATAATTTTTCAAAACACTCTACTTACATTTCTTTATTTCTTCATTCACTCTCCTCCTTAATTATTGTTGTGGGAAAATTAATAAGGGTAAATTAGGAAAAGATCGATAAATATAAAAACTATGACTTATATTTAAAATAAGACTAATCCCAAATATGTTTTATATTAAGGAGTAGAGAGAGTATTTCATTTTATTTGCTATTGCATTCCCATTTTCATTCTTATTATAATTTTATCCAAAAAAAAAAAAGAGATCTAAACAAAAAAATGAAAGGGAGAAAACACGAAACAAGAACTTGAAAGACGAAGTTGTAAAAAAAAAACAAAACTTGAAAGACGAAGACAAAAACCCAGTGAACATTTTTGCTCATTGCTATATCTTTTGTTTGTTATTGTCAACAGATGACTGCTATCACGTGCACATGACATCCAAACTTGGGAAAGTTGGTGGAGGTAAGACCTGGGTTCTCTTGTGCCGTTATGTTTTGATCAGCCTCAACGTACATGTTTCTCTTTCCAAGCCTAATTGGAGAATTTTTCTATTATGAGAAAGCTGTTTATTGATGAGTAATGTTGGATGACAATATTTCCACTGAATACCCAGTAGCCAAAGCTACTCTATTGTTTTAGGGGTAGATATCAATACCCCACCAGAGTCAGGGTATGCCTCCAAGTTTAAAGAACACTTACAGAGGTACTTACAGATCACACACCAACGAAACTCTCACATCGACCCGTGGGTATTGAACCTCCTCCTTTCCTTTTTAGAGTAAAGGCTCATGTCTTAGCCAACTATGTCAATTCTCATTGGCTACTCCTACTCTGTTGTATTTTTAATAATCTGTCATCAACTATACAACACCGATCTCCCCCTACATTTATATTTTATACACACAAATGAATAGTGGGACGTCTATACAATTAACTCAGCCCCAATATACCTAATCCAACATATCCTATTATACATACTCTAATAAGTAAGGACTGTCCTGTTCCTGGTTGCTAAATTGCAGTATCAGTCACTTAGCTCTCTTTCTTCAACCCATTGTTCCCTCATTCGGACTTGACTTAAACTAACATCACATAATTGTGTGTGGGGATTTCGGTTGCACTTTTTCTGGGACTTCTTGCGTATATTCTAATATATGATTTCAACCTGCGGCATTCGAGAAAGAGAGAGAGAAAGAGAGAAGAGCAGCTGTTACGTGAAGTTTTAGGAAATTCTAGTCTTGTAGCCTACCCGTACAACGAAATCGAAGCAGCCACTAATTTTTTCTCTGACCAACGGAAGCTGGGATCTGGGGCTTTTGGTACAGTTTATTTGGGGAAACTTCACAATCAATGGGTTGCAATAAAAAAGATAAAGAGTCGAGATGATAATAACGTTGTCCATGTCATAAATGAGATCAAGCTCCTTTCTCTTGTGAGTCACCCAAATTTAGTCCGTATCTTGGGTTGCTGGATAGGAGAAACTAAGCAGATAATCGTTTTCGAATTTGTGCCCAATGGAACACTATCTCAGCATTTACAAAGGCAAAGGAGTAATGTACTTCCATGGATTACAAGGCTCACCATTGCTTCTGAAACTGCCAATGCTATAGCATATCTGCATTCTGCCGTTGATCCTCCAATCTACCATAGAGACATAAAGTCCAGCAATATACTGCTGGATAACGACTTCAAATCAAAAGTGGCAGATTTTGGGCTTTCTAGGCTTGGCATAACAGACATATCACATATCTCCACTGGTCCACGAGGGACACCAGGTTATGTTGACCCTTCATATGAGCACAATTTCCACCTCTCTGACAAGAGTGATGTCTATAGTTTTGGGGTGGTTTTAGTAGAGATAATAACTGCCCTGAAAGTGGTTGATTTTTCTCGACCTCAGAATGAGGTTAATTTGGCTGCACTTGCAGTTGATAGGATTGGAAGGGGTTGTGTGGAGGAGATAGTGGATCCTTTACTGTCATCACATGAGGATGAATGGACCAACTATTCTGTTCACAAGGTGGCCGAACTCACATTTAGATGCCTTGATTCACGAAGAGACATCAGGCCTGCTATGATGGAGGTGGCAGAGGAGTTAGAATACATCAAAAGCAGTGGATGCAATAAAATGGAGGAAACTACATGCACCACATCACCAGGGGCCTCTCATATTCATGAGAACTTAAGAACTCAGACTTTGACTGTTCCTGCAGATGGATAATGTTCAACAATCTCTGGAGGAGCTATATCATATCATATCATTGGCTAAAAGGACATGAACCAGCTTATATAATACTCAGTGGCCTTAGTTTCCTTCGTCCCTCTCCTTGAATCAAGCTGACAATTTATGATGCAACCAAGATAATACGGGAATGTGGTTCATTATGTTTTTCTATACCATTATGTGCTTTGAACAAATAAACAACTATTTAAGACATGTATAACTTCGGAACATCTTTCGTATATCATAGCAAGAGTGAAATGACCACTGAAGCATAAGATAAGAAATATTCAAGGGAAGTAAAAGATTATACACCAACACGTACAGATTTATTGGTCAATTCAGCTTTGCACTTTATGGTACCAAGCTAATGCGTTCATGTCAAGCTAAAATACAAGAGTTCTTCTCGCACGATTTACAGGATAGACATGAAACACTTACACAAAAGCCCATTGCAAGTTGATCGATAAACATTAGACGCATTAGTCTGTAACGTCATGACTTTTGAGCTTCCGGCCCCAGAATACCGTTCACTACGGCCGTTGCAACCAGAACACCAAAAACCTCTGCTCCAGCCACCACTCCTGCCTGTGCCAACCCACCAAAACTCAACGTATCGGATATCTCCCTCTCTGCCGCTTCTATGCCCTTCTCCGCTGCCTCAATTCCACGCTCCGCCGTTACCAGCCCACGCTCCGCTGTTACCAGCCCTTTGTCGGCGGCTTCGAAGCCCTCTCTCACAATCTCCTCGGCTGCTTCCTCTGCCTTCCTAAGATTCTTCCGAAATCCAAACAGAGGAATGTCCTGCGCCATGGCCGTCGGTTCCCTCGCCGTAACTGCCGTAGACGCCGTCAGGAAGAATAGCAACTGCCTCCGCCCTGACATTGCGTTGATTGAAAATGCCGGCGAAGGTTTGGTAGCGTGTGTCTTGCAGGAGGATGGTGTAACATTGCGCACAGGGGAAAGTGAAAGATTTCGGTTCAGAGGTGAAAGTGTGAAAGCCATGGATCTAAGCTTGAGGTGAGACGAGATACGAGAGTGATTCATGATGATATAGTGATAGTGGGAGCGAATGAATGTTGGATTTGTGGTCTGTGGTTGCCGAATCATCTCAACCATCTCAATGCTTGACACGTATGCAAAAGCCACTCACAGATGAACTCCGGATCCTCTGCTGCGCCGCTGAGGCTTTGATTTCTACTTTTCTGGCTCTGGCATAAGATACGTAATTTTTTTTTTTTTTTTAAGTTTTCATAGTAATATTATTAAAAGTTTTTTCATATTCAATATCATCTTAAAAGTTTAAAAACGTAACAATATTATTAGATATTATTAAAAAAACTAATATTGACTATTAAAAAATTATTAATTATTAACTTTTTAACAAAAAAAAATGACAACATTGCTCAATTTAATACTTTCAGGGGAATATTGAACATAAAAGAATTTTCTCAATTGCTCCTTAGCAAAAATTTTTAAGACAAATTTACATCATAACCCTTATATTAAAGAGAAAATTACTTTTACCCAACAAAAGTTAAAGTTGACTCATCTTGCAAAGTTATAACTTGTTAATATTTTAAGAATAAGTAGTCAACATTTAAAAGACCGGTTAAAAAACAACTTATTAAAATTAAAATTCAAACTACAACTTGTTGTTAGAGCTCTAATGTGAAATAACTTATCAAAATTCAAACTATAACTTGTTAATGTTTAAGAAATAACTTGCAAAATCTGAAATACACAATATCAAAATCCAAACTACCACTTGTTGTCAGAACTATAAAGTCAGAAAACAACAAATCAAAATTCAAAATACAACTAAATATTTAAAGAAACATTTGTCAAAATCCGAACTATAACTTGTCAATGGAGCTCCCACAGCCACCTGGAAATGAACGACAATTTGCCAAAATCGGAACTAGTACTATACTTGTTCTTAAAATGAGTCTAAGACTCCAGATTGAACCCAATACAAGGAGTTTAGATCCGTTGCACCTTTGGGAGATATTTCCAGAATGTGATTTATATACAATTTAGACACATCGCTTAAAACTCAAGTATGTGGACTTAAGAAATGGGAACAAATGAACAACTTACTGCAATAAATCAAACCTAGAAGGACATCATCTTCAGGAATAGTGAGCGCATACATCACATACAGGTTCTGGCACCTCAACTCTTTTCACTTCCCATTGGAAACTTGCACCCTGTTATGGCTTTAAGAGGCGAGCCTCAAATGCAAGTGTACAAGACACCAACACCATATATAGTCATTCAAACATAAAGATGATTGCAATACCTCTTGACGTAACCCGATTTCGGTCCTAATGTTGTATAAATTTCAGTTAGAAAGTAATATCAGAGTATGCTGGTAGGGACAGAGAGCTTCTTCTGTGGCTAGGATACATAGTGAAGCTTCATTGAAGGAACAAGGAAGAAAGGGGAAAAGAGATCAAAACCTGAGTTTATATTTAGAGTCTTCTACCTCTCTGTTTAATCTCTAGTAGTTGTGATAAAAAGCATTTGTTATAACCCTGAGGAGTAAAGAGTAAGCTGAGGGTTACTTAGAGAGAAAGTTCATGTGGAGGCTAAATACTTAGGTTCAAGATGAACACAAGAAAACCTTTCATCTGTACCAAAAATTTGATTGAAAAAATTCCTTAAGAACTTCGGTTTATTGAATGTAAGCATATTGTCGAATCAAATAAATGACGGTATCATCTTGTACTGTGTCTTGTTCATTTTTGAGTCAACTTATAAGCTAAACAAGGTCCATCGCCAGATGCAGATGCCTGTAAAGTTTCTCGTGGAGTTGGTTTCTTCATGGCTAATTTACTTCCATAGAAAGATTACCCTTTGCGTTGCAGAAACTATTTCCCTAGTTCACAGAAGCTGGATAAATGTGAAGTATGCTAAAAAAATAGTGATTTTTCCTTGGGGTTGTCATATTTTCCAAGTGAAGAATCCGAATCAAAATTATGTCATGCTTGCCTAGTATTGACCACCAGATCGGTATTTCTTGGTCTTTTCTTTTCATTTTTCTGTGATTATGGATTTGAAAGTCGAGTCGATGTTAATAAGGAGGTTTCATGACGTTTGATGCTAAAAGTTGCAAATTAAATAAAATTATCTTCCGAGAATTATTTTTTTATAGAAAAGACACTTTCATTAAAAATCAGTAATATATATATAAGAACACAAAACAAAGAAGCCCCCTAGACTTGTTCAAGATTCAAGGTGGAGAGTGAAAACCAGACAAGCAAGACACTGCCGAATAGATTCACACCATACAGAAGACAAATTGATGAGGAGTAACAATATAATGTGCGATGGAATGTTCCCTTGTGTTACAAAGAGGAAGGCGTTACGTTCAGTGGCAAGCTGTTCTGATGCAGGTAGTGATTGTAAAAGACAAAACTAAGAAAAGGGCTGATGAAACCCAAGTTATAGCCAGGAGTGGTGTGCGTGTGTGTGTGTGTATATAGAAGGAAACATAGGTTGACATAGTTTGAGGTGGAAAACAAAGGATCATCAAAGCTAGGAAGGAATGTGCTACAGAGTAGAGTGCAGAAGCTGTGGGAAATATACATGGGGAGGTTGTGGGAAGCACCTCAAAAGTTTATATGCAAAAATTGAGGAAGGAAACCACTGTATGTGTCAATCTTGGCCTGGTGTTGTCATCCCCTCTCAAGCTTCTTCTGCCTCTTCCACTGACAAACCATCACAGCCTGACACTTCTGCTCAAGGTAATTAAAGTTTCTCATTATAGTGCAACAGGGGTGTTCATTTTCCCCGGGGATTAAGTTGGTTTGGCTTATTAGCATAACCGACCCTACTTAGCGGTATAAGGTTAGATTTTGTTGTTGTTTGATAAGTTTGGGTCAATTACACACTTTTATAATTAGTTTGCATGGTATCTAGTCTTCTTTATGGCAGACTTTTATAGCCATGAAAGGCAACAGGGCTTAATGCATGCACTTGAAAACTTGCAGAACACAATATCACATATCACCTTTAATAAATTTGCAGTTCTGGGAAGAAATATAATATGACTTGCTCATCTAATTTGATTAGATTATTATATGACGTGTATTTTCTAAAATACCCTAGTCATTTTTCTTAGTTCTCTCATTCCCCACTTTTTTTTATTATTGTTGAGGGGCATCAATAAAAGTAAATTAGAAAAAAAAAATATAGGTTTTATATCTATGACCAAAATCAACTCCCAAATATATTTTATATTAAGGACGTGAGGGAGTACTAAACATATTTCAGACCTAAGTAGACCAAAGATTCAAGGGGAAAGACGACCAAAAAATAATAATCACCCTGACAAAACAACAGGGCAATAAGCTAAACCTCCTAATACAGGCATCGCGTGTCTCAATAAAGATAAAACAAGACAAAACTCTCTTCCCGCAGTAATATAAATATCAAAAGAAATAAACTTGCAAATCTTTATGCAGAATCCAACCCAATGAGTAAAAAAGATAAAGTATGGTATTTCTAAATTAATGTTCCTTTACTGCAGGTAATGGGAAGTCATCACCCTCGAAGCAACCATAGGTGCTGGCTTAAAAAAGTTGTTCGTTTAAATTATAGGATGGGTTTTCACTTTTATGGGCGTCCGAGCAAATAAAGATGGGGATTATCGGTACCATCGAACAATAATCATATTATTAATAATGTTGTTCAGGGTTGGTCATGTCGCCATGACCGGCATAAGCCTGCATGCTTTTCACTACGTTGATGAACCAATCAATAAACAATGAAGTCTTCTGTTCTTGTGCTCTGTTTGCACATGCTTCAACTCCCAGCATTAAATTATGGATTTTTCATTCCCCCTCCCAAAAAAATATGATATAGATTTAAGCTCTCTAATTATTCAATATTTTGCTTCATCAATGTGTCTATGACCTCGAACCGGATAGAGTGGCAAAGAAGTTGGTAAAAAATCTGAAGTAAACTGACTCATCTGATGAGTGAAATTTGTGTTGATCATTTTGGGTAGCTATCACTACTCTAGAATGACTAGCGTCAGCGTTATATAAATCTAAGCAAACTTTTACATTATTTTGAGAACTTGTATCTTTTATCCTTGTTATGCGTCAGAGAAAAGCATGCTCTCATTGAGCTTGAGCTCAAACATTATAACTTTAAAAGGGTGAGGGTTAGATTCAGGGTTGTGAGTCGTATGTTACAAGCAGTGCAGAAAAATTATATATCTTTTCAAGCCAACCAGCAAGATATGAATGGTCTGGAGTTGCAAGACCGGTGTAGGATGAGAAAACAAATAACATGCTCACACGAATAATTTAGGGATGAGTATCCTGAGATTGCATCAATATAGACAATTGAGCAAGTGGATGATAATCTACTTTTTGAATTTACATATTAGACTTGCACAATGTTGTTCAAAATTACAAGAAATTCATATTGGGAAAGAGTATACAAGAGCAACGAGTTGCCTCTTCAAATGCTTCTCACTGACAAATTGAATGAGTTGTTTTGAAGAGACAATACCTTGTTGTCTAACCATGACTTCTGGGATCAACAACTTGATGCAATTTCCTTGACTCAGCACTCGAATATTGTCCCACAACACGGGCGTGAGGTACCGATGCTTCTCCATGGGCAAGGGCGTCCACATTCTCAAGTAGGAACTGCCTTGGAAACCTGCCCACTACATTGCCCTCCTCGTTCCCTTCTTTATCAAGGAATGCGAAGTGTGGAATACCCTCAACACCAAACTCGTCCAACTCTTGCTCCCACTTGGTATTATCCACGTTCAACATAACAAAATTCACTCGATCCCTGTGTTGAAAACATAGTATCGTCAATTTGAATATTAGTTGAAGTACGATTCCTAAAAGTTACCAATTCAAATAAGCAGCAAAAGAGACATATGAACATAGGTATAAAGAACTACATCAGCAATAGAAGCCATTACTTGTACTGCTGCTCTACTTTGTACACGTCAGGGGCTAATTCCCTACATACTTCACACCAATCTGCATAAAATTCCACTACAGTGGGTTTCCCATTTGAAAGAGCCTGGAACATCCACCGACAATGTACAACGATCATTAGCAAATATGATAGTATTACAATTATAGCTGAAACATAAAAAAGCTTATGAATAAACCAAAGTTTAGTAAGAGTGGCAACTAACTGCAAATTAGAAGCCATTATCAATCTATCATATCTTTAAAGGCCTAGAATATCATTAATAAATGAACCGTTTACATTGGTAAACATAATATTGTGAATTTAGCTTTTTATACTTGATCCTCTCTACACAAACAGTCACACACACACACAACTATTGAGTCAATTAAGCTCTAAAGACCAAAAATCTCGTCTTAGGCTTCCCGAGGTTACTTCTATTTTAAAATAATTTTTACCCAGTTATAACAAAGATCACCAAGATCATTAACTACTTATGTGGCCAACAAAACGCCGCATTTTATTACTGTGGGAGACTTGAACTAATAGCTTAGAAAAGTGCTTTTGCAATATTTTGATGGCCACGTAAGCAGTTAGCGCCACATAATCATTCTGGTAATTCAAGTCCCACAGCACGTTAATTGTCTATAGATTAGTATTATCATATGATATTATCAGGATTAACAAGAGGACCATTTTAATATAGAAACAGCTTTTGGGAAGAGCAAAAAGCCACTTTCGTGAAGATTTTGAGAATTCAGCATAGACCAAACATATATAATTGCTTGGGAAGCAATACAACAGAGTAACACAAGAAATAATAATCAGTGGAAATCAATTAAACCTCTTCGTAAGGTAACGCAGCAGCAGATATATCCTTCAAAGAAACGCCAAAATCCAATCTTGCAGATAAGAAAAGCCCCACTGCAGCTAAAGCAGAAACAGCTGCAATTTTCTTATTGATATCTTTGCTTGGGAATTCAGGAAGGCCAGAAGAACCAAGAGGGGAGCTTGAAACCGTGCTTGTTTGACCATTGACGGCAGTAGCCTCATTAATCGGTCTTTCCTGAACGCGAAAGTTGAAGGATGCTTAGCAAATGATGAAATTTGAAAAACATTCGAACTCTTAAGAATCTGAACACTCCAAAGAATTACCCAACAGAAACTTTACCGTTGTGGATGTCTCGTCCAGGTTAGGAGTTGTTTGGCAAGCAAGGGTCTGAAATCTGCGAGTCTTGCGGTGAGAGTAGCGAGGGTTTCCGATTATTTGCGGAGGTTGAGACACTTGCAGGCATGGTCGGAATCTATGGAGAGTAATGGGGTTTGAAGACAAGCGAGCCATCCGAAAGGGGCGAGAGATTTTTTTCCGATTGTCTCGGAGATTTCAATTCAATAGGTAATCGCTGTCCTGCTGTGAGTTTGCTTGCTGCGAGTTGCAACAGCTGGGGGGAATTCTTTTTTTTTTTTTTTTTTTTCCAATCTATCGTCAAAAAAACTTCAACCTCAAAATATTACATTTCGACATTTCGTAGACGGCTTCTTTTCCTCAAATAGAATAATAAGGGATAATGGATTTTTTTGGTAATAAAAAATACAGTAATTTTGATGAGAAGGAAAAATATTGAGAGGAAACAGAATTACTCCTCCCATCCCAATTATAAGGCATAGTTGATTTTTTTTAGAGATTAAGAAAGCCTAATTAAATTATTTTAGAATATTTTTATTTTTATTTTTTTCTTCAAACTAATTAGTTTGAATAATAAACTAATATATAATTTAAGAATACGGAGACAAATGAAATGATTAAATAACTTATTTAAATTTTTGAAAAAATTTCATTTGGATTGAGCTTTTTTGCTAAAAAAAGCACTTTTTTAATGAAAAAAAATGCTTGCTTTACTAATTTATGTGTTTAGATGATATTTTTTTAAAAAAGAAAAAGTCACAAAAAAAAAAAAAAAACCAAAATCTTTTTTTTTTTTAAAGCTCCAATTTGAGCTTAAAAAAAAAAGCACTTAAAATTATCATCTAAAGAAAAAATGCTTTTTTTAAGTCTTTTCTTTTAAATCAACTATGTATTATAATTGTGACCTATGTAGATATTTTATTTACATTTAACTTGCCCTAAGAAAATTATAAGTAAAATACTCACACCTCCCTTACATTTTTCCTTAATCACACGGCATCTCTTCTATTTTGAAACGATACACTTAATTTTAAATTATTAACTCCATTAAAAAAAATTAATTAAATTTTATTTACTAATTTACCCTTCATCATTACTAATTCCCTAATTTTGGCTGAAATTGTTCAAGTAATTTAAGAGTTTTTTTCTTAATTTATTTTATACTTTTGCAAATACTTATCTATTAAATATTTTTATCCTACTGAGATAAAGGCTTAATTAGTTTAATTATGGTAGACATAGAATACTTAATTAAAAATATGATTATTATTTTTTAGATACTTACTTAAATAAATATGTTTGTAAATATTAATGTAAAAATGTATTTAAAATGAGTATAAGTTATGTAGTATCTCAAATTTATATTATTAATAACTATGATGAATAAAAAAAAAAATTGAATATCTTTTCAATCGAGGTCTCTTGGCAAAAAAATAAAGAAAGAATAAAATTAAATAAATAAATTTCAATAAATGTGACGAGATTTAATAATTTAAATTTTCACAATATAATAAAAATTAAAACATTTTATAATATATTGGAAATTTTGAACATATATGTATTACAGTATTAGAATTATTTTGGGAAAATGATAAATAAATACCATATGAAGTTGCAAAACCCCCAAAAAATCTCCTAAATTTGTAAAAAGACTGAGAGGAACCAATGACCTATAAGAGATATGCAAATTCGAGTGAAATTAGTGTTTTGTCATTAGTTTTAAATAAATCAAAATAAAAATACCCTTTGAAGAAGCGTAAGCCGCCATTGCCAGTAACCGGGCGCCGACCACCGCGAGGGGGATGAGGTTTTTTTTAAAAAAAAATATATATATATATATATATATTATTAAAAGTGTGGGAGGTGGGGTTCGAACCCCCAACCCTCCACACATCCATGTGACAAATGGGGACAACCCCAACCCCCATATATATATATATATATATATATTAACAAATATATATATATATATATATATATATATTCTTTTTAACATTTTTTCAACCATATTTACAAAACTTGCAATGGTATTTACAAATCCTGTAACGCCATTTACAAATTTTGTAACGTCATTTACAAAAAAAAAAAATCAAGTTTACTTTTTTTTTTCCCTGTTTAATGCCTCTGAGTGAAAAAAAAAAAATACACTTTCACAAAACTTTAAACAGTATTTACAAATATTGTAATGCCATTTAAAAATTTTATAACGTCATTTACAAATTTTATAACGTCATTTACAAAAAAACAAAAAAAAAAATATGCACTATCACAAAACTTGTAACGGTATTTACAAATCTTGTAACACCATTTACAAATTTTGTAACGCCATTTAAAACTTTTTTTTTCAAGTTTACATTTTTTTCTTCTTTAATGCCTCTAAGTGAAAATATATATATATATATATATATATATATATATATATATATATATATGCACTATCACAAAACTTACAACGGTATTTACAAATCCTATAACGCCATTTACAACGTTTTGTAATAGTGCATATTTTTTTGTTTTTCACTCAGAGGCATTAAAGAGGAAAAAAAAATGTAAACTTGAAAAAACGTTGTAAATGGCGTTACAAAATTTGTAAATGACGTTAAAGGATTTGTAAATACCGTTACAAGTTTTGTAATAGTGCATATTTTTTTGTTTTTTACTCAGAGGCATTAAAGAGGAAAAAAATGTAAACTTGAAATATTTTTGTAAATGACGTTATAAAATTTTTAAGGGGTTTAAACTTCTCATGTTACATGAGAAGAAGAAGATCCTTACACACACATGAAATGGTGGGACCCACATATATATATAATTAGCATTATATATATGTGAGTCCCACCATTTCATGTGTGTATGACATGAGAATACACTTCTCCTACAACATGAGAAGTGTTTTTCCCAATTTTTAAATGGTATTACAAGATTTGTAAATACCGTTACAAGTTTTGTGATAGTGCATATTTTTTTTGTTTTTCACCCAGAGGCATTAAAGAGGGGAAAAAAAGTGTAAACTTGAAAAAAAAAATTGTAAATGGCGTTACAAAATTTGTAAATACCGTTAAAAAATATTAAGAAATATATATATATATTTATTAATGTATATATATATATATATATATATATATCAAAGGAACCAAGTGGCCCAACAAAGGTTGAGTCACTTGGCCCATGGATGTGTGGGGGGTTGGGGGTTCGAATCCCACCTCCCACACTTTCATTATATATATTTTTATAATAAAAAAAAACCCACCCCCACAAATAAAAAACCCCACCCCCTCACCTGGGTCCGTTTTTTTTTTATTTATTTATTTAAAATTAAGGGTAAAATGATAATTTCACTCGAATTTGTATATCCCTTATAGGTCCTTGGTACCTCTCAGTCTTTTTACAAATTCGATAGACTTCTGGGGGTTTTACAAATTCATATGGTATTTATTTGTTATTTTCCCAATTATTTTTTTTTGTTGGATAAAAAAAAAATTAGACAAATATAAATGTTTATTCATTTATTGAAAGAGAAGTTGGAGAAAATATTTAATAGTCAAACTTAAATGTCAACTAATGGTTAGTTGAATGTAAATGAAATCTCTAATATATAAGGGATGGTTCTATAACGTGCATTTAAATGTCAATGAAGGTCCATGAGCTCATTTTGGTTCAACCTCATTTGCATGCATATAATGGTAACCATGATTGCATTATCAAGAGAAAAATGTTTGCTTGCTCTTTAGAATGATAATAGGGTTTATTATGGTAATGATAGTTACAAAAAAATGTTAATCCTCATTCATAACTCCTACGAATACATATTTCCACCCCATTGCATGATTGAAAAAGTCTAACTTACCCTTTAGTTTTATTTGTAATTGTTTCACTTCTCTTATTTCACCTACCATACCATGTCGCAATTGCCACCGCCACTACCTCATCCTCCCCCATGGCTATTGCCACCACCTGCACCGCTGCCGCCACGACCGTTGCCACCGCCAACACCTCCTCTACCATTGTCACCGCCGCCAACTCCATCATTGTCATCGTATCTCTAACTCCTCTTCCACCGCCGCCACCACTATCACGACTTCGTTCCCTTTCCTCCCCCCAACCATTGTCACCTCTACTATTGCCGCGTCACTACCACTACCTCTTATGCCTCCATCGACATTGTCACCACGACCTTGTTCTCCCCTATCATCATTGCCATCCTTAGTTGTTGCCACCTCCATTGTTACTGCACCACCATCACTACCTCATCCTTCCCTACCGCCGCCGTCGCCGCCACCCCTTCACCGTTGCCTCCGCGACCACCACTACCTCCTCCTCTTCCTCCAATGTCGCCACCACCACCATTACCTATTCCCCTGTTGTTATCATTGTTACCACATGTCATTGCCACCACCAAACCATAGTTATAGTCGTCTCCATCCCCACAACCATCGCCATCGGATGATCCTCAGCAAGATACCGTGACGATTACGATGAGGCAATGAGATGACTCTTAACTATTGTTTATACACTGATTATATTAAGGGTAAAATAGACTCTGCGTTATATATCCATTTTAAATAAATATTTAAAAAATAATTCATTGTACCTTACTTAAAAATCAAACCAAATAGTAGCCATGTCATTAACATAACATTGTGCTGCATTGCAAGGTTTGGGATCGAATCAAACATGCCCTATATACGTTTTCAAAATAACGGGGAGGTTTCTGTAATTTAGGTAATACAGAGGGGTAGTTAATATATTTTACTCATAAAATAATGTTTTAAACAAGATTTTAAAATAGTGATTTTCATTATTTTAGTTTGAAAATAAATATAAATAGCAATACATTTTTTTTATATATATTTTAATAGATATCTTATTAAGCGTTAAGATGCAAAAATATCGATGAATTTTTATTAAAAATGCTCCCAACATTATATATTTTTATACAAAAGTACCTATAAATTTTTAAAATCAAAGAAAAAAAAAAAAAGAATGGGAATTACTTTTATAGTGTGGCCCACAATATTAAAAAAAGAAAAAAAAAATCTCCAGCTTTTGCATTTTCCCCTACTTCCCTTCCTCCTCTCTTATTCCGAATCGGTTAGGATAGACATCATTAATCCAATCAATCGTCCAGATCCACACCGTCAACCTATCCAATCTGGAAAATCCAGCTTTGATATTTTTTAAAATATGCATTTAAAATATATTTTTTTTAAAAAAAATAGTAGTTATGAGATTATTTTTATTTTAGATTCTCTACCTATTAAAATAATTTTTTTAAAAAAAAAAGATATCAAAACCCTGGACCGTCCAGATCCAATCTAGGCAATTTAGATTAGATAGGTTGATGATATCCAAAGGATAGGCACCATAACCGTTCCCTCTGATTTGTGACTAATTTCTTGGTAGCGGCGGCATTCTCCAAAATGGATATGGTGTTGAAAGCACTTTTACGAAAAATTAATGGGTATTTTTACACCTTAATAACCTTATTATTAACATTATTATATTTATTATCCATAGACCTCAAGCTAACAAGTAGAATTGAATTCGAAATCCCTGAGACGTTGGATGTTGTAAGAATAATTGTTATGAGAATAAAAAAAAATGATATAATTAAATTTTATGCAACATATAAATACTAGTATATTATATTCTCCGTGTAGTTGATTAAAATGATACACTAGTAGATTGGCAAATCTTTGTTGAGTTTGGGTATATGGCACTCTTTGTTCCTCCTCTATTGAGGCTTTTGGTTCTCTGGTTTCCCTTGAGGGAGTTTTGTTTCTTACCTATGATGAAAAAGAATTATGGAATTATGGATTACTTGAAACGAGGCATTGAATCCAAATCTATGAGATGAGTACGTACAATAAAATTCCCAGATTATAAAGAGATATATTTCTTTTACTCTTTCAGGCTGAAAAAAAAAAACAATAAAGGCTGTTTTAACAAAAAAGGTGATGGAGTATAAATAAAGAGCTAGATTTCTTCTTACTACATATGCTTGGTTAATTGGTTTTATGCTGAAAATCAATAAAGGCTGTTTAATTGGAACTTGATTTTGATGGGTTTCAATGTAAAACAAAATGGAGTACATACTAAAAGCCGTTTGGGTGAATTATTTTTATAAAAAATATCCTTTAATAAGATAATTAAATACACGTCTTAAATTTTTTTGTCTCATACTAGTAAGTCTTGGAAAAATAGAAAAAATGGGGAAAGTCCTATTTGAAAAGTTTATTTTGACAAAGGGGCCTAGTCCAATCATCTTTAACTATGCAACCCTTCTTCAACCATATTTGCAGCTAATCATCAACTGTGCAAAACCTTTTAAGACAGAAGCCATTTGCACACATTTAAGTTCTTTTTCTATTTGTAATTTTAACAATTTTTTTGATCATAGTCTCTATAATTTTAACGCGTTTTAAGTTTTATCCCTATACTTAATAACCTACTAAAGTTAACAAAGTTTACGCTGTTAAACTCATATTTAAGTCATTGTGCCTGTTTGGAGACGCGTTAAGCGTAGCGGTGGGCGAGCGTTAAAAAAAACTCCTCAAGCGTTAAGCGTTGTGCGATCCGGTGTACCGTTTGGATCGGCGTTCAAGCAACTGGACTTTTCCCAAAAACGCCGATACCGTGGAAGCTCGAGGCGCGATAGTTACAAATGGGCGTTGGAGGCGTTCGCGATGAGAGAAAAGACGGAAGAGAGGAGATTATGGAACAGAGCGTGAAAGAAGGAACAATGATGTGAGAGAAAGGAACAAAGCGTGAAAGAAATAAGAAGATCCGGAAAAATCTGTTTCGAGAGAGAAAAAGGAAATAGAGAAATTGGAAAATATGGAAATGTGGTAAAATAAAAAAAATTAATCAGTCAAACTAATTAATTTAGGGAAAAGTAAAAATAACAATACTCTAAAATAATTTGAATTAATTTTCTTAATCTCTTTAAAAAACTAATTTTGTCTTTTATTTAGAATCGGGAGTAATAATTTAACTTTTTTATCAAATCATGATTTATTAATGACTATTGTTGTGGTTATCATGTTTAGAAGTATTAATTAATTATTATTAGGGACATTGTTTAGTATTTATTAGGATTAGATATAAATATTGTATTTTAGGAATATATCATAAGATATTATGATTTGATTTGATCCAATTAGATTGGATTATATTAGTTTATTGGGCTAGGGTACTCTCTTTTATTTTTAAGAATCAATAATATTCAGAGCATTTTTTTTGGGTTTTAATATGATCCTTCAATCTCAATAACTTTTAAAAAATTTGTTTAAAATTTTAATAAGAATTTTGTTCAGAGACAAACTTTATAGCCATTGCAATTAGCAAAATGTATTGTTTGTATAGATTATAATTTATAAACAATTTAATCTATTAAATATATTTAATTAAGGATTTTTATTATTTATTAATTTTTTTAATAATCATTTAACTTTTTTTTTTCAAATTAAAACTAAAATTAAAATTTTTATCTTCAATTATCATAATATATACAATTAATATGTATTTGTAGTATTCAATATGATTCATGCCCTTTTCGCAATTTTCCATCTTAACTGACTTTTCAAATAATAATTCAAACACTCATCGCTTAAAAAAAAACTCAAGTAATCCACTTCTACAAAAAGCTTCTTGAAATGGATATCAAACCTTTGTTAAATCCAAACACAAATCATTATCTATAACTCGATATTTTTTTTTGAAATACCTACTACATTTATTGGGCTTTTTTTAAAATCGATAGTTTTTAAAAGCCTACCGATACCGCCAACCTAAATGCCATTATAAAACTGTAATGACCAACGTTTTAGATAACATAAAGAAATATATTTAAGATGAGGCAACAAAGAACTAATGTTCCATTAACATTATCTCACGATTCAAATAAATAAATAAATATAAATTAAATTTAAAACTTGTTAAAAGTATAAAAGCTAAAAGTTACCCTATCTCCTTGGCGGCATGGATATCAATTTGAGGTAAGTTACAATTTTTTTTTTAAAAAAAAAAATCTCTATTTATAGTTTTTTTTTTCTTGAGAAAATGACTTAATGACTTTAATTATTTTATTGGTTTGTGAGAATTGTTAGTTGATACCTTATAATAAGAATCGAGTATATAAGTTTTCATATCTGGATTATGACATTTTCGGACACAATATCATAAATAAATAAATAAGGGAAAAAAATGTTTCAGTTAAAAGTTGGGAGGCATAGAAGGAGAACGGTAACATTGCCTCCTAATAGTATGTTTTTTCTTAAAAAAATTACATTTACTAACTGCCTCTCATAGTTATGAGCTCCGACTTCGAGAAGTTTTGGTTGTTTGTTGTCTGTCTCTGCTTTGTCTTTTTGTTCTAGAATTAATGTCCCACGCCATAGCCATACACACCAATAGCTACCTACATTTTGAATCTGATTGATTTCAATCTCTTGTTAAATTTTCATTGTCCTCAATTCAAAGATGTTTAATGCTGAAGTTAATTGTAAAACTTGAAAGTCTGGTTTCTGCTTTCCTTTCCTACAAGGGCGTCTCCATTTGAAAAACTTTGAGAATATTTTGAAAGTGTGATGGCAGTAATGGAGCTTACAATAGTTGTCAGTCATTAAAGAGAGTCATAAATTCTAAGGAGGGAAGGACGAGATGGTAGATGTGAAAGATTGCAAGCATTAATAAGGAGATGGCTCTGTTTTCTATTTTAGATTTTCTTTTGTTTTGGGACTCAGACAGAATTTTAGACAACTTTTCACACCTGAAAGGACTAATAGGTGAACAGAAGTAGCATTCATGTTAAGTAGCCAACTAGCCTTCTTTTTATGTCTCATTTGCAGATTATGGCTTTTATTATTATACTACCAATTTCATATTGGAGCTAAATTATGAGGCCCTTTTGCTTATAACTCCTCCTAATGGGACTTGGTGATTCCAGAAGCAAGAATGCCCCACAATGTGCTTTTGCTTTTTGGTCCCCCTCTTTGTAAATGGCTGCCTTTTGTGTCCTCTTTAAATGTTTGGTTCAAATGCTTCACAATTACTATAGGGAAAGTGTGTCCAAGAAAAAAACAAAGTTTCAAGTTGTGTGTGATTCTTTGTGTGAGTTAATGTTTCTGTTTTTGTTCTAGACATATTTTTTCTGCCACACTCACATCTCACATAAAAATGAGTAAATCTCATTAATATTTTCTTTTCTTTACAATAAAACATACTCACTTTTATGCGGGAAAAAAATCAAGAAAGAAAAACAAAAACATTAAACCTTCTTTCCTTATATATATTTTTTTTAAAAAAATAAAACCATTTTTGCCTTGTTTTAGACGGGTTTAAATACGGTTCTTTTCCTTTTCATCCACTTGTTAATCTTAGTTTTTGGATTGAAATCAACAATTCATATTTAACGTTTTATATTGATATTCTTTTCAAATATTTTTTAATTTAATATTAATAATCTAACATTTTATTAATATTTTTAAAAAATATTAAATCAACCATTCAGATTTCAATCTAAAAGTTGAAATGATGAATAGGATGATAAGAGGAGATGAGAGGATCGTAGCAAAATCCGTTTTAGACCATAGAAAAAGAGGGTGAATAAAGACAACATTTATGATTTTAACGAATTCACGATTTACATGACCTTGCGAAGCTTAACTAAGACATTCAAAATGTGACATCGATGAGCTCAAGGCATCTCTGTCGCCCTTTCGAAATAACAAAATGCTACTAATTTTTTGTTGTTGCCAAGAATGCTAACGTTTAAATTATACTAGTATTATAAAATATATAAAAAATACTGTTATAATCATAGATTCATAGACCTCGGCTGGTTTCAAATTTTATATTCTAATATACAAGTATACTACCATAATTTAATTTAACGATACTTTTTTAAATGCATCCCATAATTTTAAGTTACCTTGGAGGCTTGGAGCTCTCATCCTCAATTGTAAATTCCATCACAAGATATTCAATTATTTATGCAGAAAACCGTTTATATATATATATATATATATATATATATATATATAACACATGGCAAGGCCGATGGGGGATCCATATCATTGTCTGTTCAAAGGTTTAAAGAAGAAAACTCATCAAAGGGACATTTTATTGTTAAGCCTGATTTGGCCTCTTATGGCATCTGAAGGAGGATCGGAACAGTAGGTGAGATTTTGATATGCTTCAAAAGTAGTGGTAAAATCAAGTTTGGTGATGGAAGGAAAATGTATCAAATACGCTCCCCTGGCCTTTTTAGGAATTTGTTAAAGGTTCATTTGTCTGTATTGAGTTTGTGGGATTCCATTCTCTGTATCACTATTTATTTTTTTGGGAAAATTACACACAGGTCCCAAGGACCACAAATAATTACAAATAGGTCCCCTGAAATGACTAAACTACACAGAAGTCCCTAGGGACTTCTCTGTAATTATTTCAGAATGGCAAATGTCCATATTGCCCATTAAACATCAAAAACGAATTAAACAAACTCGGGAAGGAAAAACGCATGAGTAGGCAATCGGGAAAATGGGGAAAACGCGCTCGAAATCAACTAAGCAATAAAGGTGAATCGAATCTTCAACGTAGAAGACAAGTAAGTGACGTTTTCATGTCCCATGCAAAGCTTAGATTGTGAAGTTGTCATCTTTTCTATATTCGTTGAATAATTTATCTTTTCATTGTATGTTCTTTTCATTCATTCGAAAGTGAAGGCTTGGTAAAGGGTTTAAGTTTGAGCTCATTATTGGACATTAGTAATCTATAAGTCGGTACCTAGGTAAGTAATGCTAAGATTTTGCTAAAGATATCCTCTTTACCATTGAAGTTGGGGTTTCATGTTATTGGGTAGGGTTAATAACATTGTGCTCTGTTTTTGGGAAGGTAACGAGGAACCGCTTTCTGTTTTCACGATTTACGGTTGATGTAATGATGGAACAACAAGAAAAAGTTCTGATAGGATTCAATAAACTTGTTGTTAATACGTGAATTTATTGTTGTAAATGGTGGCTTTTTCAGTTGTTAATACAAGGCAAGCAGAGAGACCAAAAAGAAAACGAATTGAATCTCAATTTCAAAACAAGAAGGATTATCATTGTGGGAGATGTCATGAGGTGGACACACGGTGAAGACATGCAAAAATCCAAATTCCAAATGAAAACACATTGTACATGCTTTTGATTGTTATTTGCTTAGCCATTTTGTCTATATACACCTTGTATTAGTGACTTCTTGTAACACCTTTTTGTATTTTGGTGGGTGGACAAGAACTTGTAATTACATAACTTACACATGGACGTGAAACTATATGTGATGTTAAGTTCAATGAGTAGGTGAAAATACCAACTTACTCATACAACTTAATATTTTGTAATGATATGCGCTTCTTCACTACCCTTAGTCACCCGTGAAAATTCCCAAAACTTGTTGCTAAAATATGAATTTGTTGTTGTTAAAATATGAATTTCTTGTTGTAAATGGACTTTGGACCTTAATTCACAAAATACGTGTTTTCAAACTTGTTGCTAAAATATGAATTTGCTTTTGTTAAAATATGAATTTCTTGTTGTAAATGGACTCGACCTCGAGTTCACAAAATACATGTTTAAGAAACTTGTTGCTAAAATATGAATTTGTAGTTAAAATATGAATTTCTTGTTGTAAATGGATTCTGACCTCGAAATTCACAAAATACGGGTTTTCAAACTTGTTGCTAAAATATGAATTTGTTGTTGTTAAAATATGAATTTCTTGTTGTAAATGGATTTTGGACCCCGGGACCATTCACAAAATACGGGTTTTCAAACTTGTTGCTAAAATATGAATTTGTTGTTGTTAAAATATGAATTTCTTGTTGTAAATGGATTACGGACCTCGAATTCACAAAATACGGTGTTTTAGAAACTTGTTGCTAAAATATGAATTTCTTGTTGTTAAAATATGAATTTTTTGTTGTAAATGGACTGGACCTCGAATTCACAAAATACGGTTTTATAAACTTGTTGCTAAAATATGAATTTCTTTGTAGTTAAAATATGAATTTCTTGTTGTAAATGGATTCTCGACCTCGAATTCACAAAATACGAGTTTTCGAAATTTGTTGCTAAAATATGAATTTGTTGTTGTTAAAATATGAACTTCTTGTTCTAAATGGATTCTCGACTTCGATTCACAAAATACGAGTTTTAGAAACTTGTTGCTAAAATATGAATTTGTTGTTGTTAAAATATGAATTTCTTGTTGTAAATGGACTCGACCTCAAAATTTACAAAATACGGGTTTTAGAAACTTGTTGCTAAAATATGAATTTGTTGTTGTTAAAATATGAATTTAATTTTGTAAATGGACTTTGGGCCTCGGGAATTCACAAAATACGGGTTTAAGAAACTTGTTGCTAAAATATAAATTTGCTATAGTTAAAATATGAATTTCTTGTTGCTAGAATTCAAAGATAATGAAGAACCACCAACAAACTCAAATTTAGAATCAAGGATTTAATTTCTTGCACAAAGTGGAAGTCAAACAATTGTAACAACATTTTTTCATATAGCATTTCTTGTTGCTGTATTCAACATTTTTTGACTAGCCTTTGAGCCAAATGTTGAATATAGCAACAAGAAATGCTATATGCAAGAATGTTGTTACAATTGTTTGACTTCCACTTTGTCCAAGAAATTAAATCCTTGATTCTAAATTTGAGTGCTGTTGGTGGTTCTTCATTATCTTTGAATTCTAGCAACAAGAAATTCATATTTTAACAAAAGCAAATTCATATTTTAGCAACAAGTTTCGAAAACCTGTATTTTGTGAATTCTGAGGTCCAAAGTCCATTTACAACAAGAAAATTCATATTTTAACAACAACAAATTCATATTTTAAGCAACAAGTTTTGGGAATTTTCACAGGTGACTAAGGGTAGGCGAAGAAGCGCATATCATTACAAAATATTAAGTTGTATGAGTAAGTTGGTATTTTCACCTACTCATTGAACTTAACATCACATATAGTTTCACGTCCATGTGTGTAAGCCGTAATTACAAGTTCTTGTCCACCCACCAAAATACAAAAAGGTGTTACAAGAAGTCACTAATACAAGGTGTATATAGACAAAATGGCTAAGCAAATAACAATCAAAAGCATGTACAATGTGTTTTCACTGGAATTTGGATTTTTGCATGTCTTCACCATGTGTCCAGCCTCATGGCATCTCCCACAATGATAATCCTTCTTGTTTTGAAATTGAGATTCAATTCGTTTTCTTTTTGGTCTCTCTCCGCTTGCCTTGTATTAACAACTCGAAAAAGCCACCATTTACAACAATAAATTCACGTATTAACAACAAGTTTATTGAATCCTATCGTAACTTTTTACCGATTGTTCCATCATTACATCAACCGAAATCGTGAAAACAGAGGCTTCTTCATTACCTTCCCAAAAAACAGAAAGCACAATGTTATTAACCCTACCCAATAACATGAAACCCCAACTTCAATGGTAAAGAGGATATCTTTAGCAAAATCTTAGCATTACTTACCTAGGTACCAGCTTATAGATTACTAATGTCCAATAATGAGCTCAAACTTAAACCCTTTACCAAGCCTTCACTTTCTGAATGAAAAGAACATACAATGAAAAGATAAATTATTCAACGAATATAGAAAAGATGACGCTTTCACAATCTAAGCTTTGCATAGGACATGAAAACGTCACTTACTTGTCTTCTACGTTGAAGATTCGATTCACCTTTATTGCTTAGTTGATTTCAGCGTTTTCCCCATTTTCCCGACAGCTACTCCCGTGCGTTTTTCCTTCCTGAGTTTGTTTAATTCGTTTTTGATGTTTAATGGGCAATATGGACATTTGCCATTCTGAAATAATTACGGAGAAGTCCCTAGGACTTCGTAGTTTAGTCATTTCGGGGACCTATTTGTAATTATCTGTGGTCCTTGGGACCTGTGTGTAATTTTCCCTATTTTTTTCCTTCTCAGAAGTTGTCTGTTCTGTTCCTCCATAAACTTCGTCAGAAAGCACAAGCAATTTCTTTAATTTTGAACTCCCATAAAGTCTAATTCACCCTCCACTACTTTTTCTATCGTTCTGGTTGTTCTCAAAATCTGTGTCTTCATATTCCACTTGAAGTGAAATTGTTATTGTATTTTGTTTCTCATGCATCTGACTTTCTTCTAAAAATTTATGCTCAACCAAGTTTTGCCCAGAATACGATTTTCCTGAGAAAATGACAGCATCTGAAAAGCCCAGCACCAAAGGACAAGCATGGTTAGACGAATCTCTTTCTCTTTGAACAAACTTTTTGTTGTATTATCCATTGCAATTTGTGATGGTTTCTCTTTGTAGGTTCTGCACCACCGGCTTGCCAAGCGACATTGTGGTTGAAGTGGAAGACATGACCTTCCATCTTCACAAGGTAAGCCTATATTGTCTGGGTTTATTTCCATCTCCAGAACAAACAATCATATCATATTTACCCTAATCTCTGAAATTTCTCACCTGTGTCATATATACCAGTTTCCTCTGATGTCAAAAAGTCGAAAGATTAACGACCTGATTACAGAGCAAGAAGCGAATCATTCCTCTGCTACTAGAAGACAACCTGCTGTCACAGAAGAAATTGAGGAAGACGACGAAATTGCAGAAGAACATTGCCACATAACGTTTGCAGAGTTTCCCGGCGGCTCTGAAACCTTTGAGATAGCTGCCAAGTTCTGTTACGGTGTCAAAATCGACTTATCCTCTTCCAATGTGGTCTCTCTCCGCTGTGCTGGTGAGTTTCTTGAGATGACTGAAGAGTACTCTGAAGATAACCTCATCCCCAAGATGGAGAAATTTCTCTCTCAGTTTGTCCTCAAAAGCATCAAGGATTCCATCAGAGCGCTCAAGTCCTGCGAGCGATTGATGCCTCTGGCGGAGACATTAGGCATTACGCAGAGGTGTATAGATTCCATTGTTTTCAGCGCTTCGTCGTCGGATCCGGCATTGATTGGTTGGCCGCCGAGTGATACCGGAGCCAACGATGCAACAACTCGAGTTTCTGACTCGAAGCAGATCTTGTGGAATGCGATTGAGACTGGTGGAAGAAGAAAGGGCGTGAGCAGAGGCGTTGCAAGAGGAGACTCATGGCTTGAGGATCTGGCACGCCTGAGTTTTCCTGTTTTCAAGCAACTCATATTTGCCATGAAAAAGATGGATACGAGACCAGAGATAATAGAGAGTTGTCTTCTCTATTATGCAAAGAAACATATTCCTGGTGTATCAAGGTCGAATCGGAAGTCGTTAACCTCATCTTCGACGGCAGTTTCAGAGGCTCAACAGAAAGAGTTACTGGAGACTGTTATACTGAATCTTCCATTGAAGAGCAGTTCCAAAACCTCCATAGCAACGAGGATTCTGTTCGGATTATTGCGAACAGCGAATATATTGAACGCATCCGAAGTTTGCAGAGATGCATTGGAGAAGAAGATAGGTTCACAGCTAGAAGAAGCTACGCTGGACGACCTTCTCATACCGAACTACTCGTATTTGAACGAAACACTATACGACGTTGATTGTGTTGAGAGAATGTTAGGTCATTTCTTGGAGGGTTTAGAAGAGATAAACGATGCCGCCACAATCGACGGCAGGTCGCCGACATTGACGCTTGTGGGTAAACAAATCGACGGCTATCTTTCCGAGATAGCTTCCGACGCAAATCTCAAACCAGAAAGGTTCTACGACTTCGCTCACTCTCTCCCCGAACAAGCCAGACTCTTCGACGACGGTCTCTACCGTGCCATAGATATCTATCTCAAGGTAGCAACAAGTACCAACCTATTTGTAATGTGAATTTTTCCTTTGGTTAAAACTATTGTGATTTTCTATTTGTCATTTTCACAAAAACCTTTGAGACAAAAAAATTCACTACTTTTTCATTGCTTGCAGGCACACCCATGGATATCAGAAGCGGAACGCGAAAGGATCTGCGGATTGCTGGACTGTCAGAAGCTAACAATAGAGGCATGCACGCACGCGGCGCAGAACGAAAGGCTTCCATTGAGAGCTGTGATCCAAGTGCTGTTCTTCGAGCAGCTTCAGCTCCGGCACGCGGTGGCAGGGTCGTTCATGTCAGCGGAGGCGGGAATCGACGACGGCGGGAGGCCATCGGGGGCGGAGAGCGGGATGGAAGAGGAAGCACGTGAGAAGGAGCAGAGCGGCACGTGGAAGGTAGCGGAGAGAGAGAATCAGGTGCTGCGGTTGGACATGGATAGCATGAGGACGCGGGTGCATCAGCTGGAGCGAGAGTGCTCCACCATGAGGAAAGTGATAACAAAGTTTGACAACAAGGCGGGCCCACAAGGGTGGAGGGCATCGTTGGGAAAAAGATTTAGCTGCAAATTCAAAACGCAGGTGTGTGACTCGCGCGAACAAGCTGTAGTTGATACACGCAAGGCACGACCCCATCAACAACATGCCCATGCCCACAATGAATAACCCTTTTTGCTTCGTGTCACGTGAGATTGATGAAGCTGTTGGGGGAATCATGTTTTTAATGAATCCACGTATTCTGTTTATCAAGTGTTAAAAAAAGAAAATTCACAAAAAGTGTAAAAACATTGGTAGGATGATGTGGAAGTTATTGATTGGTTAAAGCGAGACGCAGCTTTTGAGGGCAAGAGACCTGAGAATTAGTATGGAGGTATTATTGGTAATGGGGAAATGAAGATGCTTTATTGGAGTGTGGGACGCACATTTACGTAGCAGGGATGAAGGAATGGTTGGGGGATAATAAATAACATGTCCAAAAAAATAGAAAGAAGAGAATTAGGAATACTGGGGATTGCTTGTAATGAAAGCTGATAAAAAAGGGGGAAAGTAGTCATGATTGGGAGGAGTAGTAGCTAGAAAGGCTTGAAGATGAAGAAATAATTGCTACACTTTTTCCTGTTGGCTAATCATATTTCCATTTGTTTAGGGAATGACACTCAAGACCCATGATTTTTTATTTCTGCGTGTTCCCTAATTTTTTCAACCATCCTGTGATTGAGAAAAGTTCAGGTTTCGTTTACACTCTAGGCCTCCACACTCAAAAAGTGTTTATAAAAAGTATTCATACATATTGATGCGATTTGAATTCATAATCTTATGATATATTTTTTCAACCACTTTAATTGCTTCCTCTGATCATTTTGCCCATCAACAAAATTATTATATTGGTGAGATTTAAACTCAACCTTTTGGTAATTTTTCAACCACCTAATTACTTCCTCCAATCATTTTTATTAGAGCCTGATATTTGAATTGTTTCGGTCCTTTTTATAAAAACCAGACACTATTTTTTTGAACATTTAATGATTTTTTTTTCATTTTTATCCCTCATTAATTATATATGTTACATTAATTAAAAGATCGAGGATACTTATGTTCATTTTATTTCTTTCTCTTCCTTGCCCTCATAAATATGAGCATACTTAAAAAATAAAGTTTATTTCAGACATATTTATTATTTTTAGTAAATTTTAATCGTTTTCTTAAATTATCTAATTTAATTATTAAACTCTTATAAATAAAACCAGAGTGTATATATATATATGACTGAGTAACGCATAAGCAACCTTTTCAATGAGTAACTCCACTCGGGGACCTCCCATGCGTCCTAATTTCCCCCCTATATTTTTTTTTTTTTTGTTTATGCGGTTTGACTCTTCCAAAATAATACTTTTTCTTATCTTTAATATATGACGTATTTATCTACCCATCTGATTCTATATGGAAAGAGAGAGGAGAATTTTTTTTTTTTTATCCTATTCAGGAGATAGAGGAAAAAAAAATTATATGAATGTACAATCTTATCCTTCATTTATTATTGTATTAATTTTATTCTCATGAGATGTAATGTATATTAAATATGGGTAAAGTTGGAAAGTTATTCAATTTCATAGAAGATTTAATGAGGTTTAAGATTTTTCTTGGTTGGATTAAAATGCTGGAAATGCCTTATACATAGGACCAGAGAAGTATTCTGATTACATTAAAGAAGTTTGTTGAGTTTTTTAATGTCACGTATATTTTCTAAAGCAACTTAGTTATCGCCTTTAATTTCTTAATTCCCTCTTCTATTAGATTATTATTAAAGGAATTCAATATCGGTAAATTAATAAAAGATTGACAAATACAAAAATTATGTCTTATATTTAGGATCAAGATCAACTCCTCAAATATATCTTATTCGTGCTCATATAATTCAAACATTTCCAGATTTTGGTTAAGTTTTTGAAGGGAAATAAGATGATATACTTTCCTAATCTTTAGAAAATATTCCATTTTCATTAGGTGAGATGTTCGTCCGGATTTCCTTAATAGATTTTTTTTTTTTTTTTAGCGAAAAGAAAACTTCTCTTGAGAGGAACTGTAGGATGGGTAGCAGTGATCTTAGACCTAATCCTAAAATGCAGGTACCTTTTTAGGTTTAAGTATAAGCCTTCAAAAGGCTTATATTTTTTTGGGTCAAATTTTGAGGCTTACTAAAGCTTGGACTTCTTTGGAGGGTGATCTCGTAAGTCCCCATTAAATGTTCAAAGAGCTTCGGTGCCGTCTTGGCATGATGGGGGCGATCTTGAACCCCTCCAAAACTTTTTTGTATAAAAAAAATAAAGCCTTATTAAAAAAAAAACTTGATTTAATTGCATATTATTATTTTAAAAAAAATTAGATAATATATATTAAACAGTTTAGGGCGTGTATGATTATACGCCAGGCTTTTAAAAAAAGTCTGACCTATGTAAACATGCAAACCTTTAAATAGGTTTGAAGCACGAACCTCTTTATTTAAATATGTTAGGCTTAAAGCTCCATTGGGAGACTCACCCACCATAGCCAGACGTGCGACTCAGGTCGGATTCGGATTAATCAGAGTGAAGCTCTGGATACCGGATGGACAACAACAAAAAATGTTAGACTTTATCATGTTCTAAACATGTCAAATCATAAGCCACTGTTAAAAGGCCTGGCCTTTTTCCATTACATTAGGGACATTCATCTCACCAAAAGCATTAAGGGCTTGATGGGAGCACAAAAATCTCCCAATATCAATCTGTATTGTTGGACTATTGGGCTCGGTCCAATAAGAGACACCAAACACTTAAACCCTAAAAATGGGATTGGCTTGGGTTCACTGCGCTTGTGGTCCACTTCCCATCCACTGCCATTAAACAGCGCTGTTTTGGCCCAAAACCAAGGCACTTGATTTTTTTTTTAAATACATATTTTAGGGTATTAAAAAGATACTTCAGGATATTGATCGGTACTAAAAAAATAATTCATCATCTTGAAAAATTATTTTAGGATGTTGAAAAAATATTTCAGAGTACTAATTAGTACTAAAAAGACACTTCAAGATACTGGCTGATACTAAAAAAATATTTTATGATCTTAAAAAATTATTTTAGATATCTTGAATTATTTTAGATATCTAAAATAATTTTTCAAGATCATAAAGTATTTTTTCAGTTCCAACTAGTATCCTTAGTTAGTATTATTCCTCGTCATTTTTTAAGTCAAATCAACGCTTGCGAAATATTTTTTCAACATCCTAAAATATTTTTTCAAGATCATGAATTATTTTTTCGATCTAAAATTCAAGATTATCGCGATATTTTTTTTACTCTAAAATATGTATTTAAAAAAAAAAATCAAGTGCCTTGGTTTTGGGGCAAAACAGCGCTGTTTAATGGCAGTGGATGGGAAGTGTACCACAAGCGCAGACAGAGAACCCAAGCCAATCCCAAAATAAAGAGGCAGATAAACCCTAATAGAGTATAATCCCTACACTAGAACGACTCCAGTCGCATCCAAGTACGACATCGAGAATTCTATTTCTCTGTGGGCATGGGTGATTTTACAGGTGACGTTGTGGCCTTCGATTCTGAGTGCGTCTTTCAATTTCTGGTTGTTTAATTTTTCAAATGCTTTTCTTCGCTTGTATTTCTTGTCATGGTTGCACTTTTCATGATCTTTTAGTTTTCTTAATTGATTCGAATTTTTGATGGATGCATTGTGAGACGAGATCCACGTGGTTTCTTCTCAGTGATGATGAATCCAAGATGACGAGTCCGATCACTCTTCCATTCGTGACGACCAATCGAGGCATTTGTCTGAGAGGAGTCCTCTCTGTTTTCGTTCTCTCTTTGTGCCTTCTTTGTTAAGTATTTATAGTCTGTTGTTAATTGTTTTTGGAGGAAGTTTGATGTTTGATATTTAGTTTTTTGAATCTCAGTATTAGATTCAAATACATGGCATTGTGATGATACTTACAAATTGTTCATATGATGAATACAATACCTCCTACTCATTCTGAATGAAAGTTATTCGATTTCATCGAAATTTCTTCAGAGCATTTTTAGGTGAAAAAGATCTCTTTTTAATATCCTCTGTGGCTTGATTCGTTTGTCTTATAATCTTAATTTGAAGCAAATAATTAATTATGGAGCAAAGCTATTCTTACCTCTTGAAATCTTGATGGTGGCAAATTGTATTTAATTCTCCTGGGTTTACTTGTTTCTGGATCACAGCGTGTGGTTTAAGCTTTTCTGTGTGGATTTTGAATTTTATATGTGATTTTGACGGCTTCCCCAACAGAGAAATTATCAGTTGTGATTAGAGTCATGGAGGAGAAAGATGAGTGATTCCTGATGATGTAGAGGGAGATGCGAAGAAGGTTTTAGTTGATTTATATGTTAATTATATGTTTTGTTTTGGTTATTAACGCCTATTTCAAATTTTCAATAGAGAAATATATTAGATAAGATATATGAGATTGAGGGTTGATTACTTGATTTTACAGGATCGAATCCTAACTGTGTAATGTGAGTTTCTTAATTATTATTGATTGTCAATTTTTAAGAGGTTATATTAATTGAAGCTAAAAAAATATATATATGTTTTTACGCTTAAAAACTTGTAGGACTTTTGAAGTTGGATCGGTTCAAGCTGTCCATAAAAACCAGTTTACTGCTAATTGTTTTCTGATTAACTTTATTTATAATAAGTCATAATTGATTGATTAAGTGGTCATATTTGAAAATGCTTTGATTATTTCCTCAATACCTTTTCCTTCCAAATGTATATATAATGGACAAAACATATACTTTCGCCTATATTTAAATTAGGAAATGATTAGAAAAATGTATATTTTTATTCAGGTGTGATTTGGTGTTTTAAATAAGAACGAAGTTTGTGAAATATCATTCATTAGGATATTAATATGCCAAGATATCATATCCCAAATTTTTTTATAATAATTAGTTAGATACCAAAAATTTGGCTTGAAATTACTGCTTCCATATAAAACTATGCATATGCATGTTAGCCATTTGAAACTAGAGGAATTGGAGATCAACGAGGTATGCAAACATAAAAGCCCTTGTCAAGTGGGATAGAAATTATCATAATTATACATATAACTCATTCGAGTCTCTCTCAAAGGAGATATGCAAACACAGAAGCTTAAAAGGCCTATCAAGTGGGATAAAAAATTATCAATACATATAATATCATTTATATAATTTCATAATGATATAGATTAACTCATTCAAGCTTCTCCCAAAGGTAGTATACAAATACATAAGTTTAAGAAGGCATATCCTCATCATTGTGGAGACGTACATACAAGCCACAAGGGCCTATACCTTTCTTTTAGGGAGGAAAAGTGCTACAAGAGCATACCTTCCTCTTTAGGACAAATGAACCATGTAGGTCTATTCCAATAGGAACGAATAAACAACCTCATGTGTATCAATAGGAGGTCTTATCACGTGATAATTTTTTTTTTTAACATACAAGCCACAAGGGCCTATTTCTTTTTCTTAAGAACGAAAAAAGCTACAAGAGTCCATCCTTCTCTGTAGAATGATCGAGCCACAAAGGTCTATCATAATAGGGATGAATAACCAACCCAATGTGCACCAATAGGAGGTCTTCTCTCTAGGATGATTGAGCCATGAAGGCCTATCATAATAGGGATGAATAATTAACCCAACACCAATAAGAGGTCTTCTCTCTAGGATGATTGAGCTACAAAGGCCTATCATAATAGGAATGAATAACCAATTCAATGTGCACCAGTAGGAGGTCTTCTCTCTAGGATGATTGAGCCACGAAGGCCTATCATAATAGGAATGAATAACCAACCCAATGTGCACCAATAGAAGGTCTTATCACATGATAGTATTGTTTCTCTCTTCACCAATCACAATCAAATCCACCAATAACACAATGTCAATAATGCATAATGATTATCTCATGACCATTGATGATAATGCTCTTACAAACAATATTCAAGATAAAAACATATTTTCAACACTTCACATTTTCTTTTCAAATCTAGAATCCCACAAGACAATTTTCTCAAATCAATAATATAACATGCCAATAGAAAGTACATACATCGTTTTATTAGTTTGTATTACTAAAATCTTTCAAAAGTAAGACATTAGTATCTATGACAAATGGAAAGTGATTATCTCTCACAAAGCAATAAACTATTACCATAATCAAGGCCTCGTACTCAACATGAATCAATCACAATTCAATCTACACAATCAACATCACCACACATTAGTTTATCAATTAATTGGGAGGTAAAAATAACATCTTAGGGACTTAATCCCTTCTAGAGTTCCCTATTTGACTCTAGGCCGCACGTAATTATCTCAACAAGACTTGAGGTTTCGATTAGCTCAAACAACTTAATTATAATTATACATGTAGTTAAAATTTGTACTTTCCAAACAAAGAAAGATCATCAAACTCATGACTATTCATTTTAACACAAATTTCTATTTTCTCTAAAAATTTAAATAACTCATTAAATCCTTGATAACTGCCAAATGGTTTATTTTTAACAGAAATCCCAAAATTCTCAAACATACAATTTCATTTAAAATTCCAACATTCAAACTCAAGCTTAAATTTCAAAACTAAACCATAAAAATTCAATATTGCCTCCAACAAACTAATTACGAGTATATCGTATATATCGAAATCATAAAATTTTTAAATAAAAAATTAATTTTGAAAATTCTCAAGTCAACCAATAAAATGTAACTACCAAAATAGCTCTACAATTCTATGGTCTTATATTGTTAAAACTCAATACTTACTCTAAATTCTAATCCAAAAATTTGCTTTAACCATCTCAAAAATACATCCATGAAAAAGACCTAGTTGAGTAGAAAAACTTTGATAAATGAAGTTTTGTGAATAGAAGTAGTTTTACTTACCAAAATAATCTCTAAAGCTTCATCCTCACATGAAAATGGCGGACGCACATTCGGTGAGATTCCGCTTTTTAACTTTCCGTTATGCTCAGTCCTGTAGCTTTCCTGAAAAAATATTTGAATGTTAGAGTAAATAGTTAATTATTATCTGTAAATATTCATTGTAGGTATGCTAGGTGTCATATATCTGTATATGCCACATGTATGGCTAAGATTCATTTGTAACCCTAATTTACACTATATAAAGGATAAGTGCCAGAGGAGATATTTTACTCTTGGCTATTCATTTTGCCTCCTTTCTATCTTGGTACCAGAGCCTTTTTTTTTTCTTTCTTGCATTTTCTCTTTCTTTCATTTATTGCGATGGCTTCTTCTCCCGCATCTGGCTCGTCTCCAGCGTCTGCCGCTACAGCGTCTGCCGCTACAGCGTCATTCTCTACGCCATCAGCTCCTAAAACTTATGCTTTATTTCAATCATCTAGCCAAACGTGTTCGATCAAGTTGGATCGGAACAACTATTTGGTTTGGGCATCTGTCGTCTTGCCCTTTATTGAAGGGAATCAGCTCCAAGCACATCTCGATCCGTCGGCCTCTGTTCCAGCGATGACCATTGTGCTTCGAAACTCGACTTCCGCTGTTGCTAATCCGGCGTTTGAAGACTGGTTTTCAGTCGATCGTATGCTCCTCGGCTGGCTTCGCAACACTATGACTCAGGATGTTGCTACCTAGCTCTTGCATTGCCACACCTCCTATGAACTCTAGGCTGAGGCACGCGCTCTCACGTCGGCCTTCTCCAAGTCCAGGCTCATGATCTATCGATCTGAGCTTCACAACACCAGGAAGCATGGACTTATGTGTCGGAATATCTGTTGCGTATGAAGACTATTTCAGACCATCTTGCTCTGGCTGGCGCTCCAATCTTTGCAAATGAACTTATCCTCCATACTCTCAATGGCTTAGATGGGGATTATAATCCCATTGTCGTCAGGCTCATCGACCAGGTAGGACTGACTTTGGTTGATGCTCAATCTTCTTTTCTTGCTTGAGTCTCGTCTGGACCAATTGAATCAGCTTTCTTCTCTATCGATTCAACCTTCTGTGCATTTTGCAGCCAAAGGTTCTGATTCCATTGATCACTCAGCTGACCATCGTTCTCTTAACCGTGGCTCCTGGAGAGGTGGGTGAGGTGGTCGTGGCCGCTCTCGTGGTCGTTCTAATGGCAGTAATACTAGACGCCCCTTTTGTGATTTGTGTGAAAAACCAGGTCATCATGTCTCTAATTGTTATAAGCGTTTTGATAGATCATTTCGCCCTCCTTCCTACTCTAATCCTCAAGCCTATTATGTTGATTCTGATGTTGCTTCTAACCCTGATTGGTATATGGATAGTGGGGCCAATCATCATGTTACAGCTCACTCGTCTCAGCTAGATTCTGTGACCCTTGTTGGTAATGCTAATTCTCGTTTATTTACTTGTATTGTGTCCACTGCTCAAATTCATGGTGTTGGAACTGCCTTTATTCCCTGTCCTGCCTCTAATATTCAACTTAATGATGTTCTAGTTGTTCCTCATGTTGCTAAGAATATGTTAAGTGTGAATAAGCTAGTCTCTGATAATTGTGTTGCTGTGATTTTCACTAATGAGGGCTGGTGTTGTGAAGGACAAGGAAATAGGGGCTCTACGGATGAAAAGCACCCCAAGACAAGGGCTATACCCCATGAGCAGAGTTGATTCAAGGGCTGAAGCACATCTTGCTGAGCCATCCAACACTTCTGAAAAGCTTTTAAGTTGGTATTACAAGCTTGGTCATCCAAGCAATAAAATTTTGCAGCAGATTTTGAATAAGTGTAATGTCAAAATTCGCATGAGTGATTTTGTTTGTGAAGCTTGTCAATATGGTAAATCCAAAAAATTACCTTTTTCACACTCTTTGTCTCATGCTGCTTCACCTTTTGATTTGGTTCACATTGATATCTGGGGTCCTTCGCTTACACAATCTGTTCATGGGCATCGTTATTATATCCACTTTATTGATGATTTTAGTCGATATACTTGGTTGTATCCTATTAAGCATAAAGGGGAAACAATTATAGCTTTTAAGCATTTTCAAAAAATGGTTGAGACTCAATTTCAAACAAAGATTAAGTCTATTTAGTGTGATAATGGTACAGAGTATAAGCCTATTATTCCAATTGCTGCAAATTCTGGTATTGTTATGAGATTTACATGTCCTTATACCTCTTCTCAGAATGGTCGAGCAGAAAGGAAACATTGACATATAGTAGAAACGGGACTTACACTTTTAACTCAAGCTAAAATTCCTCTCTTTTATTGGACTGAAGCTTTTCAAACAGCTGTCTTTTTAATTAATCGTCTTCCAACTCCTATTTTACAAGGAAAGTCTCCTCTGGCTTGCTTACACAAGAAGGAACCTGATTACCAATCCTTAAAGCCTTTTGGTTTCACTTGCTATCCTTGTTTGAAGCCTTACAATTCTCATAAGTTGGAATGTCATAGTAAAAGATGTGTCTATCTTGGCCCAGCTCCAAATCAGAAGGGCTTTAGGTGTCTAAGCCCAAGTGTACGTATTTACATTTCCAGACATGTAATTTTTTTATCCACTAATTTTTCCTTTTCATACAGGCCATATGAACAAAGCTAGCCCACACGAAGAGGCATTTGACATTGCTACACAATTGCATAGCCTAACTCGGTCAGCAAGACCACCTGAAGAAGCATTTGACAATGATACACCTCTCCTCATAGCCCAAACACAAGCTTAGCCCACCACTTCTATTTCCTCTCCTCAGGTACGTCCCTCCTCTCAGCCCACATTAATCACCTCATCTCAGTCCACTCAAACTTCTCCTCAATCCATTCCACTCAACACTCCACGCAACCCATAATCCCCATAACCATTACTCCACTCAATCAGCCCATCAATTCACCTACCCATCCACTTAATCAGCCCACCACTTCATCCCTTCAATCTGTTTCGACCTCCACCACGTCTTCTTCTTTACCGTCCTCTTCAAATCCCTCTCTCGGCCTTTCATCTAGTTCACACACTTTTCAACCTCCACATCGGCTTTCTCCAGAAAATTTTCATCCTATGCTTACCCGAGCAAAAACTGATATCATTAAACCCAGATACCCTTTTGTTAGTCTTTGTGCTACCGAAACCTCTCGTCTCCTTTCTCTAGTAGCTGAACCACCTACCCTTGCTGATGCTTTTGCCTCTTCACACTGGCTCAACGCAATGTCAACTGAATATGAAGCTTTGTGTCGCAATCATACTTGGGTATTGGTGCCTTATAAAGGTCAGAAACTTGTTGATTGCAAATGGGTCTTTAAAACCAAGTTTAAAGCTGATGGTTCCATATTGAAACACAAAGCTAGATTAGTTGTTAAAGGCTTTCAAAAATCAGCTGGCATTGACTATTGTGATACTTTCAATCCAGTTGTGAAACCAACAACCATTCGTCTCATTCTTACAGTTGCTGTTACTTACCAATGGGTGATACGAAAATTAGATGTCAATAATGCTTTCTTGAATGTCTATCTGAATGAAGAAGTATTTATGAATCAACCACATGGTTTCAAAGACTCCACAAAACCAGATTATATTTGCAGACTTGTTAAAGCAGGGCTCAAACAAGCTCCACGAGCTTGGTTTGAAAGGCTTCGACATGTATTGATCAGTTGGGGTTTTCAAAATGCTTGCAGTGACGTCTCTCTATTCTTTCTCAAAACTGAAAGACTCATGGTATTTATCCTTATATATGTTGATGATATTCTCATTACTGGGAACAACTATGTGTTTGTTCAAAAGTTTTTTTTGGTAAACAGAACACAGTTTTCTTTCTCAAGGATTTAGGTCCCATTTACTATTTTTTGGGCTTAGAAATTCATCGAGATCGCTGTGGTTTTTATGTGAATCAAACCAAATACATCTTAGATTTGTTGAAGAAATTTAACATGTATGATTGTGCTCCTGTACCAACACCCATGGTTACTGGTAGATATTTTTCATCTGAGGATGGGAAACTGATGACAAATCCTTCTCTTTATAGGAGAGCCATTGGATCACTCCAATATTTAACAAACTCTAGACCGGATATAGCATATTTTGTAAATAAACTTAGCCAGTTTCTTGCTAAACTGACCAAGGTGCATTTTCAAGGGGTAAAAAGGATTCTTAGATATCTCAAAGGTACCTTTCATTTTGGTTTACACATCAAACCAGTAAGGTCTTTTCGTTTAATTGCTTTTTCGAGATCTTTGATTGGGCTCACGATATTGATGATAGAAAATCTATGGGTGGATATTGTGCATATTTAGGGGGTACACTTGTCTCTTGGTGTTCCAAGGAACAAAAGGTAGTCTACAGGTCTAGTTCAGAATCTGAGTATCGATCTCTATCTAATGGTGCATCTGAGCTTAAGTGGTTAAACTCTTTAATCACAGAAATTGGTTTCTACACTCGGCAACCTTCAATAATATGGTGTGATAATTTAAGTGCTCAAGCCCTTGCTACAAATCTTGTACATCATGCTAGAAGCAAACACATTGAGATTGATGTTCACTTTATCAGAGATCAAGTTTTATCTGGATCTATTGCTGTCAAATATGTGCTTTCATCTCGTCATATAGCTGATTATTTTACTAAAGCTTTATCTTATTCTCAGTTTGCTTATTTTAGGGACAAACTTGGTGTGTGTCCCACACCCTCTCGTTTGAGGGGAAATGTTAGAGTAAATAGTTAATTATTATTTGTAAATATTCATTGTAGGTATACTAGGTGTCATAGATCTGTATATGCTACATGTATGGCTAAGATTCATTTGTAACCCTAATTTACACTATACAAACTACAAAGGATAAGTGCTAGAGGAGATATTTTACTCTTGGCTATTCATTTTGCCTCCTTTCTATCTGAATATGAAAAACTCACCGAAAGCCTTGATTGAGAGAAAAAGGAGGTTAGACAAAGCCAACGGTCCCTTAACTTCTCTGATAACTTCATCGATCAGGATGAATAATCTTTCCTCTGTGTTGCCAAATTCCTCTTCATCCAAATGGTGCTGATTAGCAAAACAATCTCCAAAAGAGCATAATATAATCTTGCTGAGAATAAACGATGCTTGGTCAAAATATCAAACGCTGGAGTTGCCTCACTGATAAGCCACTACTACAAAAAACGTCTATAACGTCCTACTATTTGGGCTTTTAACGTCTAAAAACATGGGGGCGCCTATCTGGGGAGCGCAAAAAGCGGAGACTTTTGGCGTCTAAGTATATAATTAGACGCCATAAGTATTTTTTTTTTTAAAAAAATAATCCAAAATAGAACTGTCAAGCCGGATTTCGATCTGGTGCACTTGCACGGAGATAATGGCGGATTTTGAGATTGGGAGGAAGGAAGCGAAACAAATCACACAAAGCGAACGATCCTAGAAAAAAATCACAAAACAGTTGCGAAGCAAATCACAAAACAGATCTCAAAATCAAAATGTAGTAGAGAAATTACTCAGCAATGGTCGATGAGAAAAACTTCAAATAGCATCAAGAGTCCGAATATTAAGATCAAAGATCGTAGAAGCAAATCGCAAAATAGATCAGAAACTCAAAACATAAAAAATTATACCTTTGAAACAAATCTCAAAAACAAATCGCAGAATACAACTTCTTCAAAAAAAATCCCAAAAATGCAAACTCCTCTCTCGCCACGCCATCAAGTTGAAATCGAAGATGTCGTCACGCCGTCTTTCACGGATCGATCGATGGGAGCGAGAGGAGAGAACGCGAAGAAGATGTCATCCTTGTCGTCTTTCACAAATCCGAAGAGATCCCCATCATCCCCGCCACGGAACTTCGTCTCTCTCTACTCACCACGGAGAGATTTGACGAGAGAAAATATGGGTTTCGGAAGAAGATGAAGAGAGAGTGAAGAAGGCAAAGGTAAAGGGAACAAGAAGAAGAAGGGAATTTCTGGGTTTGGGAGCCATGGAAAAAGGAAAGAGAGTAGTGAGCTTTATCGAATGAATGGGAATGATTTTTTAAACAAAAAAAAAATGGTCACGAGATGGATTTGATTTTGTAACATTTTTTGCGTCTAATTTTCAAACTTAGACGCCAAAAGTACTGTTTTTTGCCGCCAAACAATTCATTTTGCCACTCGTGGATTTAAATTCCGCTACTTTTGGAGTCTAAGTTTGAAACTTAGACTCCAAAAGTGTTTCTCGCGGGCCCCACACCGCCGCACGACGTGACATTCTTTTCGTCTTTCTGCTGTACGTCATGACTTTTGGAGTCTAAGTTTAGAACTTAGACTCCAAAAGTCAAGCTTTTGGAGTCTAAGTTTAAAATTTAGACTCCAAAAGTGTTTCTCGCGGGCCCTACACTGCTGCACGACGTGACATTCTTTTATGTCTTTCTGCTGTACGACATGACTTTTGGAGTCTAAGTTTAGAACTTAGACTCCAAAAGTCAAGCTTTTGGAGTCTAAGTTTAAAACTTAGACTCCAAAAGTGTCTCTCACAGGACTTTTGGCGTCTAAGTTTAAAACTTAGACGCCAAAAGTCAACTTTTATCACATATAATTACAAAAATGCCACCGCCTTTATTTTTTACTTCCTTTTTTTTTTAAAAGGACGTCTTTTTAGGACGCAAAAACCGTTTTTTGTAGTAGTGAGCTTCCAGATGAAAAAAAGATTCTTGTATGGAAGAGAAATCTTGCAAAACATATCAACATTCCTAAAGTTAGAAAGTGAATTCTCCAAACATATTAGAAAACCATCCTTCACGTAATATTCAACTGATGAATTCCCTGCCCTAATAAAAGAGTCTTCCCTTCTTGAATAACGAAGAGGAATTCTAGCAATCCTCATTGCAACACCTTGAGAGTACGTAAATGGAATTTAAAACCTGAAAGTTCCATTTTAATAGGTTCCAAAATTGAAAGAAGTATGCAGTATAAGATCTGAAACGTGATGAAAATTCATCATGGAATCAGAGTCTTGATGCATTGTCCACCAAAGAGGATGGTTGAGAGATATATTTCGACCATCACCTACTCTCCATTGAATCTTCTGTATTATTAAATCAATTGAGTCTAGAATTCCTTTCCACATCCAAGATGTATTATAAGGCTTCTTTAAAAAAGGATGTTGATTCATGGCAAAGTACTTTAGCTTCAGAGTAGTAGCCAGTAGAGATGGAGCAGAAGAATTAGAAACGCTAAAAGTGCTTGATTAACACATGATGTTGGCCTAATTCCAAGTCCACCTCTATCCATCGGGAGAAACAGAAAATTTTTCCTTAACAGTTGAATTTTATTCACATCACCAGAAGACCCCATGAAGAAATTGACACATAAGGCGTCATGAATATTAGAAGCTGAAAGAATAGACTTAATTAGTGTTAATCTGGCAACTTGAGACAACAATTATGCCTTCCATGCTCTAGTTTTTCTTTTTTATCGAATTGAGAACATGTTGGAAGATCAAAGATTTATCTCTTCCAGGATCAGTCCAGGTTAGAGCCGTCAAAACGGGCCAGGCCCATCGGGCCGGCCCGTTTAAGCCCTGGCCCTTCAAGGGCCGGGCTTGAAAAATGGACGAGATATTTGAAATTAGCCCTGGAGGTCAGCGCCCTGCTACCCTGCGCCCTTTTCACTGTAGCTTTTTATCTTTTTCCTTTTTAAATTTATTAACTTATATATATATATTGTATTTGTTATAGAGTTGTTTATCCATTTAACTACAAATACATAATAACTATACTTTAATTTTATGATTTGATTTATAATTTGTTACAAATAAAGATTATGGATATCTTCATGATGCGGGAGAAGAATTTCATGATATTCTTACTCATGAGCCAGAGGCTACTACTCAAAGTGAAGAACAATCAAATGTCGTTAAAATTGATGATAGTGACGAAAATGACGACAATAATAGTCATCGTCGATGTCGTTTAGTGATATGCTTTTTTATGTTTTACTACGTATGTGAATTATTTGTGAACATAGTTTTCTTTTGATTATGAATTAGTGATTTGTCTTATTTATTAGATGATTCGTGTTGTAATTTACTAATTATATTTCTTTGAAACACACGGAGGAAAAATAGTTAAAATTTGGAATAGTAATTTCCGGACCTGGGCGGCCCCACAGCCCCGGTGCTCTTGAGCGGACTTTGAAAAACATGTATTTTTCTTACTCCGGGCCCTGGAGGGCCGGCCCTGTTAGGCCCTGGCCCTTCACGGGCCGGCCCTGATTGACAGCTCTAGTCCAGGTATCTAAATGCTAACCAATCTTCCCAACAGAAAGGATGTAAAAAACCTGGAAATCAACGATTTTGATTCATGAAGCTTTATTATTGACTTAGGGCTTGTTTCGTTGGAGGGCAGGGGAGGAAAAAATTAACCCCTCCCCTCATTTGGTTTGAAATTTTGAAAGGGAGGAAACCCTAAAGTTTCCATCCCCTCCCCTCCAACACCCTTAGGACCCGTTTGGTAGAAAGAAGATTAGAGAAGAAAAGGGAACATCCCAAAGTTCCCATGGATTTTGGGTGTTTGGTAGACGGAAAGTCCAACAAGATCTTCCTAAGTCTTTCATCTTCCTTATTTGAGGGAAGATGCTTTCCATCCGAAAATGAAGGAAAGCTGCAATCTTCCTAGGAAAGTGTTTTTTTACCAGATTTACCCTTGAAATTCAAACTTGGCGGGAAAGTTTGAATTTGGCGATTTTTTTTTCATGAGTTCGAACTTAACAAGAATATTTTTTTAAAAAAATATATTTTAGCAAAAAAAATATTTTTCTTTTTTATTTTGAATTAATTTCTTTTGAGGGTAAAATAGACATTTCCTAATTCTTTACCAACTACCACCTCTTCATTTTCTTCCTACCAAACAACTCAAGTCATCTTCCCTCATCTTTCAAATCTTTCTTTCTCTTCCTTTCCCTCTCTACCAATTCTTTGTACCAAACGGGTCCTTAATTATTTTGGCTCCCATCCAAATTAAGGGTTTTGGAGGGAGCCAAAATTTTAGGTCAAGAATGATACTCATGATGAAATTTCAATAAAAATATTATTATTAAATTAATTTGAATAAAAATATATTTTTATCATTAAAAATTTGATTTAAAATAAAAATCAATTTTCATAAACAAAATATATTATAATTATAAAAAATGTTTATATAATTTAAATAAAAATATTATTATAATGAAAAATATATTATATTTATTAAATTTAAAATAGTATATTTTAAAAATATATACTATTCTTCCGTCCTAATTATAGGAACATTTTTATAGTGCAATTTACACTACAAAAGTGTTATTATAATTAGGACCAGAGGGAGGATTATTTTTAGGGGAAAGTAGCAAATTTGCTTGGGAGGCTGAGGAGCAATATTACCCTGTAAGTTTTTCTTATCTCAATGTTGCCCCCCAGAAATTTCAAAACGTACCAATATTGCTCATTTTCGTTAAAAAATTAACGTTTAACGTCAATTTTTTAACGGTCAATGTTAATTTTTTAATAGAATAAAGCAACGTTGATCGTTTTGAAACTTCCGAAAGCAATATTGAGACAAGAAAAAACTTTCGCGCAACATCAAGCTTCACCCTATATACTTACGAGGTGGATTTGCTAGTTAACCCTTATTTTTATATTAAAAATATATTATTATGAAATTAATCTAAAATGAAAATATGTTATGATAAATAAAAAAATACTATTATAGTTAAAAATTATATTATTATACAATCAATTTAAATAAAAATATATATTATTATATCAATTATAAATAAAAATGTTACGTCCTTATTATAAGGCACCAACTAACTTTTCTCACAAATCAATAAAAGCAGTTAAAATCAATAAAGTTGTCCTAGAATTTAAGTAATTTCCAACATTACCCCTACTAATTGCACTAAACTCTAGTATTATATTAATTATGACTCTTACACACTACCCTTATTAATTATAGGGAAAAAATAATTAATGCTTATTGGGAACAAACAAGTACCTTATAAAAACGACCAAATAAACTTATTAGTTGATGTCTTATAATAAGGACCAAAGGAAGTATTATATTAATTCAATAAGATGTAAATTAATTTATACAATATGTAAACAAAAAATATAACAACATATTAGGGTGGAATGATAAATTATTACCATTCCTCCAAAACCAAACACAAATACAAGATCATTGAACCCCCCCCCCCCCCCCCCCCCCCCCCCCCCCCCCCGCCAAAAAAAAAGTCAAACCAAACAGGTGTGATTGTTGTTGTAATAGTTTTTTTAACATAAAAATTGTTGTTATTGGCATGTCATAGCTTTGATTGGACTGGATGATCTATTTTCTGACAGTAAGAATCTTCATCTCAAATGAGAATCCAACGTGGCAAGCCGTGGCAGCAGTACCCGCTTCAGTCGACCAATCATATATCATCTTATCCTATCCGTTATCTTACTCACATCACCCACCGCCTAATTTCCCAGATCCTCTTCTTGCCATCGCTACCAGTTTCTGTTGCAGAGACCCACACACAGTCACAGAGATCAGTTCTGGCAGCAACAATGGCCGCCTCCCTCACTGGCATGCCTTTACAGCTCAAATCTTCCCACTCCATTTCCAAGGCCTTCGGCTTACAACCTTGTACATCTCGTCTCACTTGCTCTCTCCACCCTCATCTCAAGGACCTCGCTCATAAACTTTCCGACGCCACCAAAATTGCAGGCTTCGCTCTCGCCTCCTCTGCCCTCCTTGTCTCTGTAAGTTAGTTAATCCCTTCTTTTTCTGATTCTGGGGTTTAGCCAACTCTGCTGATATTTGATCATTGTCTTCTTCTCAGGGAGCAAGCGCCGAGGGTGTCCCAAAACGCCTGACCTACGACGAAATTCAGAGCCAGACATACTTGGAAGTGAAAGGAACCGGAACGGCGAACCAGTGTCCGACCATCGACGGCGGAGTTGAATCATTCGCCTTTAAACCCGGAAAATACAACGCCAAGAAATTCTGCTTTGAGCCCACGTCCTTCACCGTGAAAGCCGAGGGCGTGAGCAAGAACGCGCCGCCGGAGTTCCAAAACACCAAGCTCATGACCCGCCTCACCTACACTCTCGACGAGATTGAAGGCCCCTTTCAAGTTTCTCAAGACGGCTCCGTGAAATTCGAGGAGAAAGACGGCATCGACTACGCCGCCGTCACGGTCCAGCTTCCCGGAGGCGAGCGCGTTCCTTTCCTCTTCACGATCAAACAGTTGGTGGCTTCTGGGAAACCAGAGAGCTTCGGCGGAGAATATCTGGTGCCGTCGTACAGGGGATCGTCGTTTTTGGACCCAAAGGGAAGGGGTGCTTCTACCGGTTATGATAATGCGGTGGCGTTGCCGGCCGGAGGAAGAGGAGACGAGGAGGAACTTGCGAAGGAGAACAATAAGAGTGCTCAGTCATCGAAAGGGAAGATAACTTTGAGTGTGACAAAGAGTAAGCCGGAGACCGGAGAGGTGATCGGAGTGTTTGAGAGCCTTCAGCCATCTGATATTGATTTGGGAGCTAAAGCTCCTAAGGATGTGAAGATACAGGGCATTTGGTATGCTCAGCTTGATTCATAGACCTTCTTCTTCTTATCCTCAATCTCACTGATCTGTGGCCTCACATTTTGTTGTAACTAGACGGAGTTGCATATGCTCTGCACCCAAAAGGGCGCTATTTTTATTTACTATGTTTTGTATATTATAATGTTGACTTCAGATTATAATAAAATGTAGTTTTAATTGGTGGTGGTGATTAGTTTTTGTAATATTTCATGTTCTTGTTACACAAACTGTAAGATGCATTGCATTTCACCTCTTCCTCTGTTGCCATATGTTGCAACAATTTCACATCCGTTTTCGTTCCCTTTACACTTTTCTCAACGACCACCATCACCTGTTTGATTAAATTACCATGACAAGCACTTGCTGCTTGCAACAATGGAGGAACTTCCAGGAGTATTTTGGACTAGCTTGCTCAAGCTTCACTTTGCGATTAGGCCAGATCGGTTTCTCCACAGCCTCGCTTCTCTTTTTGTGCTCCCATGGTGAATTCTGTAGTTACACTGATCTCTCGTATGATTTCCTTCACCTCCATCATTTATAGTATCCTCACATAAAAATCATATTGTGCTTCACAAGCCTGCACAAAGAACAATGATCCTTATTTAAATTGTTCAAGGCCTGCAGGCATATAAACCTGCGTGTGTTTCTCTCGTTCTACTGCTGAAAATTATATGCTCAAAATGGTGGATGAATGCTGGAGTGATACATATAGTGTGACTTGTCATTCACACTACCCAAAATTGTTGGCGAAGTAACAGATTAAGTAACATCATATAACTTTTTGGCATTGAAGTTTCCGTTGAACCATTGTAGGGTCGGCTCTTGAAAACGTACATATTACTACTCCCTCAGTTGTAAATATAAGACAAAGTTTACTTTTTTTTGGAGATATTTAGAAAACCAAATAAATTACTTAATCATATCATATGTTGTACATCCTTATATTAGATATTTTATTAGCCAAATTAATTAGTTTGAAGAGAAAAATAAAAATAAAAATGCTTTAAAGTAATTTAATTAGCTTCTTAATCTCTACACTTAATTTGTCAAAATTATGGTATCATATGCATGCCACTGCTTAGCTTCGTGGTTGATTTGTGTAGCTTGATAAAATATTGTCTTGATTTTCAATATATATATATATATATATATATATATGTTTTAAATGTTAATTTTCATTTTAGGGCGTACAAATGTTATTTATAATTAAACGTTACTATACATTTAATAAAATTTGAAAAAAATCACTTATAATATAAGTAAAGTTGAACGTGTGAAGATAATTTTCCTCCCCTCTCCTCCCCGAACTAAATAAGGTAACATTAAAACCTCTCTTTCAATATAAAGGTAAAGTTGTCAATGTCAAAAAAAATTCTCTCCCCTCTCCTCCTAAACTAAACAAGGTAACATTAAAATCTCTCCCCTCCCTTTTCTTCTGATCAATCCAAACAAGGTAATATTAAAATCTCTCATATCTCCTCCCTCCCCCTCCCCTCCATTAAAATCCCTCCCTCCCCTCCGTCGAACCAAACAAACCCTAAGGGTAAGCTTAGTTTGAGGGAAGGGAAGGGAAGGGAAGGGCAGGGGAGGGGAGGGGAGGGGGAAAATGTGATGGAGAGAAAAATTTTGTGGGCCCTACGACACTGAATTTTAGTACAATTTTCTCTTCCCCTCATTTTTTTTTTCTCTCCCCTCCCCTCTCCTCCCCTCAAACCAAACTTACCTTAAAAAAAAAAATTAACTTTATCTTATATTTAAGACAAGATGGAGTATTAGGCATCTGATTAATGGCCATAGGAAGGTTAAGTGTATAACTTCATGATGAGAAGAAATTACAGAGAAGTAGCTAACTGCCTATATGGGTTTTTCGTAACTGTCTTTGTTGGTGAAGCACACCACAGCTATTCCATTACAGCTATGGGGTTGGCAATTCCTTGCAGTGCAACATTGTTAATGGTTGGTGCATATTCTCTGCTCATAAAGTATTCACCGCGTCAACGAAGGATCATAGTCATAGAGGTCATCTTCTTGGGAGACATAGTATGTGAAGTTTCAGACTAGAATGACCTTAAAAAGGCCTCTCTCTTTCTTTTTTGTTGTTGCCATAGTTCACTTATGAATATCAGTTTTGTGTGGCCCTTCAGTGTCTGTCATATATGTCACTAGCAGCAGCTAGTTCAACAGCCAGCGTCACAGATTTTCTGTCCCACAGTGCTATACAATGGATTCCGGGTTTCTGCTGCTATGTCCTTCCTGTTTTGGCTTCTTTTATCAACTTCATGCCTCTTTAATTTCTGGCTCCTTCCTTCCCTTTTAATTCTGTTGTTTGATTTTTGATATGTTCTAGGAATAAAATGGTAGCTAGGAGATACTCCCTCCGGTTTTAATTATAAGACCAAGTTGATTTTTTTAGAGAAATTAAGAAATCTAATTAAATACTTTAGAGTATTCTTATTTTTATTTTTTCTCTAAACTAATTAATTTGATTAATAAACTAATATCTAATATAAGGATATACAACATATAATATGATTAAATAATTTATTTAGCTTCCTAAATATTTGCTAAAAAAGTCTACTCGGTCGTGTATAATTAGAATCAGAGGTAGTATTATTTATTAGTCAATTTAATATTTTAGTTTTTTTATAAGCTCTATATAATCTTGTCTCTCCATTCTCATAGAGATAACACAATCAATGTAAACTCTATTTTTTCATAGTGGATCGTGGAATTTCTTACATGTCGTTCATGGGTTTTTTTATTCCTTACACCAGGATTTTCCCAAATAAATATTGGGTGCCATATAATATTCTCTCTTATTTAATAATTTATAACTGTTTAATCCTTTTCTTTATCAATGTAATGATACTGCCTTTTGAGATACAATGGGAGCATTGAGAATTTACTCCTTGGATTCCACCACGATAGTCCTTTTCTTTTTCATTCTATTTTCTTGGTACAATTTGCAATTTCAGTCGGCAAAAAAATACGTTTGCGATTTTTTTAAGGCTACCATTGCTAGTAGTTTTTTTTTTTTTTTGCTAGTAGTTGTTGGGGCTGGGCTTATGTGATCTTTGGTGTGTTGAAGTAATTTGAGGGGTATTTGTGAATTAGGGTCAGCCCAGCTTTGTTTGACCTCCCTTACTTAGGCCCATTCATCAAATAACCCTATTTTGTGTAATTTGAGACTAGAATCCCTTCTCTTTTGAAAGAATTATGCTTTAGAAACCAAATTAATAAATATTTTATTTTTAAGGACGACTACTAATAAATACTCATTGTTCCACTTATAAATTTATGTTGTGTAAGTAGTAAATATTTTGTTTGTTGTAAATTTGTATTATGTGAATAATCAATACTCATAATTTGATTGGTAATTTGCATTGCTTGAGTAATAATAAATTTAATGGCCTTCTTAATAATTAGTTTGTGAATTTGGTTTTCAGTATAATTCTATCTTAATTTTTTTCCCATTATGACGCCATCAAAGAGCAATCACTTTTTTTTTTTGGGTCAAAACAAAGAGCCATCACTATACTTAGTTTAAGCCGAGTTTAACATTTCATTGTTGTGGTTATTATTCTTTCTCTTACTCCTTCTGATCCTTAATGTATGACATATTTGAATAGTTCATCTTGGCCATAAATATAAGATATATTTTTCATATTTATCAATTTTTTTTTCCTAATTTACCCCTATTGATGTTTCATCAGTAATAATTAAGAATAAGAGTTAATATAATGGAAGAATTGGGGAAACGGACTAATGTGTTTTTGAATATACATGTTCTATTAACTAATTTCCTTAATCTAATAAAATAAAATAAAGATGTCTTATATTAATAACCGAAATGAGTTTTTTTTTTTTAAAAAAAAAAAAAACTAGTCATACAAGAGAAATAACATTTTCATTCTATTGAATATTGAACCAATTACAATTACAGCTATAATTTTATTTACTACATGCATACATACTTAAAAGTTAAAACAATTATATTCAATATTTATTTTGTTATCAATACATCTAATATGTAAAGTAATTTGTTTTGATTTTTTAAATGTTGAGAGTGTTTATAACCTAGAATTAGATAAAAATTATAATTCCAAACTCTTTGGAGCCCATATTCGATCGGTTTATGTATTAGATAAACACACACTCGCTGCTTTTGATTCATAATTTTTGGCATCATATATCTTAGGGTTAAAGGGAAAACACTTATTGCTCAAAACTGTTGCGCATGCTTAACTTTATTGAGCCCCTAATTTTTTAAAAAATAAATAAATAAATTATACAAATATTGCTCGATGATAATATCTAATAGCAACTCGAACAATAAATCTGTACGTTATATATTGCTCCTTGTCTATTAACATATTTTAAAGAGAGAATCTCATATAAATTTGAAATAAGAAAATTTTATATAAGACTGATAAACTCAATAAATCTTAAATTGGGTCGATGACCCAATCTAAAATATTTAAATGTTGATTATTTTCCAATAATATCCTCAAGTTGGATATGAATTTATTCTACTATTTTGATGATTTTACATCCCTTAAAATTTTCGGAGACCGCACTACTCTATCTTCCAGTTCAACCCTCCGACCTCTGCATCAAACCTCTATCCCCTCCCCCAGCTCCGTATCCTCTATTATCTCTAGTGTCTCGGTAACGATCAAACCCCTTTCTGCGATCAAAACTATCAAAATCATGGTCTGATCGCTTTTGAACCAAGCGGGAGCCTTCCCGATCCTCATCCATCGTTCAATCCCAAACCAGAACAGGACACAATACGGAAATCAGATCAGTAAGAACCCCAAGATTCTGATTCTGCGATCCTTCCAAAGCGAAGGACCTGTTAATTAATAGATTTCTCAAAAAGGGAAGAAAGAAGAGATCATTGGAGGGAAATTATGGTTTCTGAAATTGTTGAACGGTTTTGAGAAATTTAGGAAGAAGGTGAAGCAGGATCTAAGCCCACAGCGGAAAGGTGATTGGAGATAATTGTTGCTTATGAGTTTATCTTTTGCTGTTTATGTGTATATTTCCCAGAAGCTTGTCTGTGCTTACTGTGCATGGACTTCTATTCCCAAACAGTCATGGTAGTTCGTTGTGTGTATATGAAAATTCTCTTAAGCATAAATGAAAATTATGAAAATAAAATTGGCACGTTCATCTTGCTCTCTTGTGCATGTCTTTTGTTAATTATTTGATTCAACCATTACTGACAAAAGTTTTCTTAAAATCAATAATAAGTAAGGGATATAGAGGTAATTTGGCTCACATCCTAAATCCATAATTATGTCACATAACCTAATTAATAATTTGTTAAATTTAATAACTTAAATTAGAATTTAGGTATTTCAACCATATGAGATTCTTCTTATTTTAAATGAACAAGGGCTTCGATTACCATTATGGATCCCACGACCATATATTGTAAAGATCATAATAAACCAATTAATATTTAATAATGAATGTTCGGTTCTACGAATACAAATATCTAACCTCTAGGCTAGTATCTAGTTAATATAAGATCTGAATAAACTCCGGTAAGTAATACCGAAGAGAGAGAGAATACTCAGAGATGCCTATGAAGAAGACATCACAAAGTATCGTCTGATCACTGTGCTACACAAGAATGGCGATGAGCCAAAGGGAGTGGGGTGTGTGCGCAATGTAACGATATAGTAAAAAGATATGAACGAGTAATGTGTGCACAAGACTTGGGTAATCTCCTATTTATAGAGATTACGCAGGGTTTGGTTCTCTTGGTTCTACGTCCATCATTCTTGCCGCATGCACCTCCCACGTTCTCTGATGCATCCACTACTCCGAGCAATCTCGCTCCACTACTCGCTCTCGCTCCCACTATCTCGTACGATCGATTAGTCTTAGGGTTTATAGAGAGATTAGCGTTTCTCCTGCCTGTGAAGGGCTTTAGCGGCCCTGCGCCTCTATTGGGCCTTGCTTCTTCTGGGCCCGAAATATGAATCCATAACAATGAACAATTCCAATAATGCTTGAAGGTATACATAGAAAAAAGAGAGAGAGGAAAGATTCCAGTAATGCTTCAAAGTTCAAAACACTAAAACTCCGGTAATGATAAACACGCTCAATAATAGAGTACACAATCTTGCAGTGTCTAAATGTTAATGCATCTTGGGCTAAATCCAAAAGGATTTATATATATATATATAAAAGAACCTAATTGTTGAGGAAACAAATAACAAAAAAAGGGATTAGGAAGCACATAATTGTTGGTGAATGAACCCACCAACAGGCAAGCAGTGATCCACTGATCGTATTTCGTATATCTATAATTTCCATTTCAAAAGACAACTTATGATTTAAGTATCTTTGATTTGATTAGAAAAGTAATTAGTATGGTTGCCATGAAAGTTCCTTGTGGCTACGAGAGAGGGAGAGAGTCAGGTAAAGGGTCAAATCAACATAGGATTAGGACCACTATGTAGCAGATGAAGCGGGTCCCATTCCCATATAATATGATGATGTGCTCATAATTGTGTTCAATGCACATGACTAGATCACATTCATTTCGTACTGAATCTCCAATTAATATTATTAATGTGTCTTATAATTAGTTCATGCACTTTGGTAAATCATTGAGCTTAGCTTGGACCCTCGAAACCAGCTGAGGAATTGGATTTCCAAGTTATTTCAAGTGAGAAAGAATAAATACATGAACATTAGGATACTCCTAACACTCTTAGCCATATTGTTATCCCACATATATACAATCAAATTATTGACTAGGCCGTTTTATTCAAATACAAGCTACAAAATATATAATAAAAGTTTCCAAATCAAGGATAAGAACATAGAATTTCGAGACTAATTCATCAGATTGGTCTTTTTCATGATAATGGAAACCAACTTGCGTTGTCCGTCTTTATATAAATGACTCGATCTCGGTGCTTAGCAATAGCTAAATTGATAAATAATAAATGGGAGATAAAGATACATGAAACGGGAAAGTGTAAACTTATTGAATATTTTATTAAAAGATAAATTATACTACAAACTTTATCCTATATTTAAAACCAAAAATAGTATATGTTGTCAAAACAAGAGTACCGCCTCTCTTTTTAGGCCCAGAAAACTCATTTCTACGTGTTATAATTAGAGGCTATATAGAAGACAAATGAGTGCACAATTTAAATAATATATATTGGTAAATGGAAATCCGGTTAGTACGTAGAACCATATATATATATAGAGCCAATAGCAAGCTGTTTTGCATGAATAAGCTACCCCTTTTCGTCGTTGAGTGCGTAATGACTACGCCTTTGGTAGAAATTAAATATAATTGAGGAATAAAGGTCTTATTTATCTTGTAAGTTTTTATTTCGGGAAAGACTCATTTCGATCTGGAAGTTTTTTGGAAAGCAAATTGCGCCGAAGTTTAAAAACGTAGCAATCTTACTCTTCTGTTAATCTTAACCGTTAAATTGTTGCTTCAATTTAAAAACTTTCAGAGTAAAATTGCTCCTAAAAAAACTTCCAGGGCAAAATTGCTCATAAAAAAAAAACTTTCGGGGCAAAATTGTTCCATTTTGTTAACTTCTGGGGCAATTTTGCTCCAAAAAAAAAAAACTTCCTAAGGTCTTTGATCTTCGAAAACTGAAAACTTCCTAGAAATAAGGCACTTTATCCCTATAAATGAAGGTTAGACTATCTCAGATTTGAGCCTATAAAGCAAACTCGATCTGAGCGTGACGCAGGATAAAATAAGTGAATGAAGCTATTTGTAAATCGGCTCATAATATGTAATGGAGAAGATAAATCATGATTTATACTCTACTAGGAGAACTCACGAGTTTAAATAAACTCGTAACAGTGATGTAAACTCGAATCGTAAACTCTTAAAAGTTTACTTTCACTATTAAATAGGTATTAACAGTGTATAATAAATAATTAAAATATAAAAAAAATGATAACAATTTGATTTAAAAATATTCTAAATCCAAATAATTGAAATTAAACCCATCAACATTCAAAATTTACCATAATTAATAAAGAAGTTTATATAAAACTTATATATAAAGCTATTGAGCATGATTAAATAAAAAAAAGTTAACACGAGTTTAAATGTGAGTTAACAAGGTTTTGTAAGTTAGAAACGTAAAAATGGTAAACTCGGTGTATAAACTCGTGAGTTTAACCGAGTTTACAACGGTCAAGAGTTTACTAGTAACTCGACTCGATTTGGTAAGCTAGAAACATAAAGACGGTAAACTCGGAGAGTCAACTCGCGAGTTTGACAATAATGATCATACGTCAAAAAGATTTCTTTGAACCAGACATAGTGCGCCTTACTCGTTTGGAACAATGATTAGAATATTCAAAAGCATCTTTTCAATTATGATTTACGGAGTACAAGTTAAGTATGTGAGAGAAGTGTTATCTCGACTTATGTGGATAAGCATTTAATTATAAGCCTTTTAAAACATGATCAATTAATTGTCCAAGAACGTGCTCTAGTTACAACATCCTGATTTACCTCAGCTAAATAATGGGTATATCGATTCGCTAGTATAATTAAGGTAATAGAAAAATATTCCTTTAGGTCCTTAATATAAGATATATTTGATGAATTAATCTGGATCCTAAATTATAAATATATGACATATTTTTCAATCTTTTCTCAATTTACTTCTTATTGCAATTGATGCTTTCTTACCAATAATAAAAAATGAGAGGAAATGAGGGAATTAAGAAAGATAACTAAGATATTTTAGAAAATAATATAATATTAACTAATTTAATTAATCTAATCGAATTAAGTAAATATGTTTTATATTAAATATGAGGGAGGGAGTACTGTGTATGTATTGGTTCGAATGCAAACTCTAATGCTTATTGTTAAATATAACACTTAAAAAGCCACGTAAGGAGTTCATCGTTGACATAAATATATCCAGCTAGAATCCACTGGTAACAAAGATTAAGACTCGCATAGAGAGGGGCTAATTAATGCTCTCACAGAAAGAAAATCCTACGGGTGTGTGTTTGGTTTGAGGGGAAATGACATTTTTACCTTATTTTGATCAAATTGCCCATGTAATTTTTTTAATTTTTTATAACTATACTCTCAACAACAACAAAAATTCTTCTCATTAATAGTAATTTAGTAAAAATACTCCCCTCCCTTCAAAACAAACACATTATAGGAGAAACAACATGCCATGAAAGAAAATGAGAAAAGAGAGAAAAGGGTATAATTAAGCTCATTAATTATGAAGCAAACTCGATCTGAGCGTGACGCAGGATCAATGAAAAATAGAAGTCAGCTCTCATATTTGAAATATATAAAAACTATAATTATTTTTAAGAATAAATTCAATGCTAAATTAAATGAGATTTATTATCGTTACAACATCCTGATTTACCTCAGCTAATAATGGGTATATTGATTGGCTTGTATAAGGTAATAGAAAAATATTACTTCTTCTATCCTTAATATATGATATATTTAATGAATTGATCTTGATTCTAAATTCTAAATATGACATATTTTTCATATTTTTTATTCTTTTCCCAATTTATCCATAATGATCATCTCTCAACAATAATAAAAAAATTAAAGAAAATAAGGAAATTAAGAAATATGACCAGGGTATTTTATAAAATAATATCATATTAACAAATTTAATTAATATAATCGAATTAAGTAAATATGCTTTATATTAAAAACATGAGAGAATACTATGTATGTATTGGTTCTATACATAACTACAAAAAAACTTCATATCAGAGACGGAATTACCACGGAAAAAATTCTGTCAAAAATTACCCATGGAATTCTGTGGGTACACGGAATTCCGTGAGTAATGTTTTCAGCCACGATTTTTTTGCTACGGACGTTTTCCGTCGGAAATCCAATTACCTACGGAATTCCGTGGGTAATTCTGTGGGTAATTTCCGTCGGTAATCCGGTGTTTTTTTTGTAGTTTATGCAAACTCTAATGCTTATAGTTAAATATAACACTTAAAAGGCCATTTAAGGAGTTCATCCTGTTGACATAAATAATGGCTTAAATTTAATTAGAGACGTGCTCTTTATTGATTTGCGTCTTTAGAAATTAACATATATAGGTGCTTCTCTAATTTTTTATGATGATCCTATATGATTTAGAGTAGAAATATCATTCTATTGAGTAAGTTAAAAAAAACCCCAACAGACTACACACGCACACATTTATACATATAGAACAATATCAAGAGCCCAAAACAATCGTAACACAACAAAACCCTAATCCAAAACAATTAAGATGAAACAAGATACAAAACGGGACATCCAACAAAAACGCTATATCCAGCTAGAATCCACTGGTAACAAAGATTAGGACTCACATAGAGAGGGGCTAATTAATGCACTCACAGAAAGAAAATCTTAAGAATGTATTTAGTTTGAGAAAGGGGATGGGGAGGGAGGTGAGAGAAAAAAATTATCTCATTCTAATCAAATTATTCATGAATTTTTTTTAATATTCTATAGCTACACTTTCATTGATACCCACGACATCCTCTTCGGCTCTCAAATCCACCTCGGTCACTACCTTCCTCATTCTTCAATCATTGCTGATCGAGAGGGACAACAGAGAGAGAGAGAGGAAAATTGCGAAAAAAAAATTCGCTTCATGCAATCACGCTCAAGAGTCTAGCATCGATGTCGACTAGTCACCAATCATCTTCCTCGCAGAGGATGGAGGACTGAGTGAAGAAGAAGAAGGAGAATTGCCGGTTGCCAGAGCCGAAGAAAGGAGGAGGAGATGACAGACGATAGTGAGGGATTGAGAGGAGAGGAGAAGGGTTAGGGCCGCTCTAGCTTGGCACTCTTTTCTGGAGTCATATATATATGGGCAATTTGGTAAAAAAATTCTCTCCCCCCTCCCCTCCCCTCAAACCCACCCTAAGAGAAACAACGTGTCATTAAAGAAAATGAGAAAAAGAGAGAAAAGGGTATGATTAAGCGCATTAAAAAATTATGGTGGTCCTTGTTTTAGATAAAGTAGAAGTTTGTGTGAGGAAGCAAGTTGGAAATCAAAGAAGCTTCATGCATGGCGTCGTCTTCATTATTTAATTTCTTCGATGCAAACAAATAATAAATATATAAACAAAAATGAATCGCTTTTTTCCACACTCTGCCTCTGCCTACCCGATATCTATGAATATTGAAAGTGAAAGCAATGCTTATTATATCATTTGCCCACCTTACTTCATTTTCATGCTATGCTTCCTCCCACCTCCATTTGTCTCTGTTTCATCACTCTGCTTTTAATCCCTCCTTCCTAAATCTATCTATCCTATAATTCAATTTAAACCATTATATATTATAAGCTTCCTAATAAATCTTTGTTCTCCATCTTTCATTTTTTACATGTCTCCTAATAATTTCATTTTTCTTCTATTATATCAGTTTTACCATTATGTTTTTTTCTATTATTTGTTACATGTCTCCTTATAGTGTCACTTGATCTTTAATCAGGTCATTTTAGCTTCTTTTTTTTTTCTATTCATTTTTTTTATTAGTCCCATGAAATTATAGAGACTTAATTAAAAATTTAGTGAAATTATAAATACCTGATAACCAGAAAAAACTACAGGGACCCGATTAAAATTAGATCATGAAAAAGACACGATAATTTTTTTTTTAAAAAAAAATATAGGGACTTAATTAAAAGTATGACGAAATTATTGCAAGGAACTTGTGGATTAATTATGACCTTAAGTCTTTTAATTTTCTTTTCCCATGTAGGGCACCAAAGCGCCCCCATATATATTAGCTTTCGTCCATCTGAGTTGGGGCATTGGGCTCATTTGTGATGATAGTAGTAGAAGTGATTTTTGTCGAGAGAATTTTTTGCAAATGAAAGATAGAATAAAAGTCATATTGTAAATGTAATTTGTGTTTAGGATAATGCGTAATGTGTGAGTTTTCTTTTTTTCTTTTTAGATTGGCCCTTGTTTGGATGATTATTTGAGATGGAAAATGACATAAATCTTATTGAATAATATATATATATATATATATATATATATATTAGTTGTATATACTGTAATAATTGAATTTAAAAAATAAAATTATTATTAAAAAAATTACAAAACTCTAAAGTACTTAATTAAATATATTTTAATAGATGAATTCGAATGCATATAAATGTACATTTAATAGTATATTAGTAGATGACTTATCAACATTTTTCTCTAAAAGTTGAAAAAAGTCACATCAGAAGCTAAGAAAAATCACTTATTTTTCTTTGGAGAACTCCACCCACCAAGTTATCTCAAACGTTTATTTTTCCCTGTTGGACTTTTACTTGCTTCCACTAAACTTTTTTTATTTATTTCTGAACCCATGTCAAACAAACAGACACATTATTGCTGGGCTGTGTTTTTTATTTTTTCTATATATCATTCATTTTTTATTATAAAGTATTACTATTTTTAGTATTATTATCTACGTTTTCCAATACCTATCTTCCTCTCTCTTCTCGTCGTGGCTTCTTCTCTATCCTCCTTCCCTTGTCACGTCTCCCTCTACTCCTCATATCTTCTTCTCTTCCTATTCACTTTTTATCCTCTTTTTTATCTCCAAGTTGGATTGAAATCGAATGGTTCGATTTCATTTTTTATAAAAATATTAATAAAATATTAAATTATTAAAAAATATTTAATAATAATATTTTTATAAAAGATGAAATCGAACCGTTCGATTTCAATTCAACAAATAAAATAAAGAAAAAGATAAGAAGGGAAGAGGATGAGAGTCAATCCCCTCATACCCATATATGGAAGATGATACTCTCATTGTCATTTTTCTTATTATCTTATCATCATCTCATTCCATCCTTAGATTTTGAAATGGATGACTTAGATTTTAGATTTTATAAAATTATTATTATTATATTTTATAAGTTAAAATTTATTTATTTTTTATAGATTGTATAAATGATTTAGATGAGACTTTAGGAATTTAAATTTACTTATTTATGTTTATAGAAATAATTTTATAAAAGATTAAATATGAACCATATATTATTTTAATCCAACGATGAATATAAGATTATGAGAAGAAAATGAGAAAGTAAACAATGAGAAAAAACCCAACCCTACCCCCTCCCTCTCTTCTTATTATCCATAACAACCACTTATAAATATGTTTGTATCAAAATATTATCCATACAAAACCCCAAGCCTTTTCACACCATGTTGATTTATACTCCCTCCGGTCTTAATTATAAGACAATATTTGAGGGTTGGTTTTGGTCCTAATTATAGGACAACTTTTTAGTTTTTGTCAATTTCTTCCTAAAATACCCATATTTTATTCTCTCAAGTGTGTTTGGTTTTTTATGAGTATATGTATGTGATTTGCAATACACACACGCACACAGTGTGTCTATAGACATATATATGTATGTATGTATATGTGTGTGTTTATATATATTTGTCTGTGCATGCATGCATGTGTTTGTGTGTGTGTCTGTGTATATTTGTATGTATGTGTACATATATATGTATATCTGTGTTTGTGTGTCAATACACACACACACACATATATGTGTATATCTCTGTGTGTATATATATATATATATATATGTGTGTGTGTGGATATATGGGTGTTTGTGTGTCTATATGTGTGTGTATGTAGATAGATCTATATGTATACATATGTACACATATATGTATATATAACAAGACCATTATTTCAATTAGAAAGCGTGTAAAAAGGAAAATTGGTCGGAGAGATATGTGACAGAGTTGTTGATTCACTTTTATTTATGTCATTTTAAATTTATATAAGGGCATTTTAGGAAAATGAGTAAAATTAACTAATTTAACTCATCTCCTTAATCTCCCCAAAATAGGTTAAATATGTCTTATAATTAGGACCGAAGGGAGTAATATATATTTTTTACAAATTTTAAAACACGTACATATATACATATAAAAAACTTAATTATTTGTAACGTATATTTGCCGTTTAAATACACAAATTCAAATATTTTATGGAACCTCATGCATGTAGTAGAAGTTTGGTTCTTCTGAATCCAATAAGATTAAATTCAAACATAATTGTAAATAGCTGGCGAGTTTAAACTCGAGAACTCATGACTTTCCTCTAATACCAATACCAGTTAGGAGGATGGTGAAGACACAATCTGATGACTACATGTACCGTGTACCTTTGCGATTTGAAAATCTCCATCGTATCAAAATTCAACAACTCTTGTTATGTAATTCTCACAGCCCTCTGATCTCATATTTCACGAAGCCACTCCCCAATTTTGCTCTCACTGCCTTTTGCTTCTGTCACCAACCTTGCTCTCATCCTCCACTCAACCAACGGTTTAGATTACGAATCTCCTCTCAGTAATCAGTACCTCTCTTCACGTGACCAGTGACCACCAAGAAGGAGATCCTCTGATAAGCATTTTCTCACCTCATCTCTCCCCATCTCATCTGGACCGTTGATTGGAAAGAGGAGAAAAAAATTAAAGTAGTATTATGATATTTTAGATTGATTAGACGGATGTGATTTAAAGATATTGAGAGATAATGAAAAAATGATGATGAGAGAATCAAAACCTGTGACCACCATCCATTTTTGGGATGCCCATCGACGGTGAGGATTGAATAACCACCATAAGACACGTGGACACTTGAGATCTTCCTCCTCGCAAATACTCGTATGAGTCACCCCCTTAAGTCTCCCCTCCTCCTTTCTTCGACACGTGCCCCTAACTTGGACAGCCTGTCGACCATACCTTCCAGCCTGGAAATCCATTCCCCACTCATCCAATTTCCCAGCAAAAAAAAAAAACGAAAAAGAATATTTCCAATTTTCCATTAAAGACGTGTCCTACGTGGAAATGAGGCCAAATCATGAGGTTCATTCTCTCCACTATATATACCCTCCCCTCCAGCTTTTTTCTTCCTCAATCAGGACCTCCCCTCTGCAATTCTTCGTATTATCAGATCCGATCAATTAGTACATAAATGGGAAATTGCAGCTCCGGCAATATGGTGCGGGTGCCAACGGCGAGGCTGATTCTGGAAGACGGACAGCTTCGGGAGTTCACCTATCCCGTCAAGGTTTCCTACGTGTTGCAGAAGTATCCCATGTGTTTTATTTGTAACTCCGATGAGATGGACTTTGACGACGTCATGACGGCGATCGACGAGGACGAAGTGTTACAGCCTGGTCAGCTTTATTTTGCTTTGCCGTTGAGTCGGTTGAATCACCCCTTACGAGCGGACGAGATGGCCGCACTGGCGGTGAAGGCCAGCTCGGCGCTAATGAAAAGTGGAGGCGGTGTGAAATACATTGGTCGTCGGACACCGATTGTGGTTCCCGGCGATGAAAATTCCAAGTCATGTCGGACAGTTTCTCAGAGAGTTAGTCGCGCTCGTGGTGAAGGTCGATCTAAAATAGGAAGGAGAAGTGGCAGCGCTAGTGGTGATCATTGGGCCAAGTCTCCGGCGACGTTGAGCACCATACTGGAGTAGGGGTAGTTTCGGGAGGAAATGTCCACTGGAGACCCTTTTTCTTCCTGTAAATAACTAAAACTAGATCGATCAGCTTTTTTTCCACAAACAAAAACCAACATTAATGTAGAGTTATCATTCCGTAGAACAATGAAATTGATCAGATTTCACTGACATGGACCCAGTCTTCATGTCTCTGCTCTGTTCTATTCTGTTCATGGTTATTGGCTCTAATTTTCAAGAGTCCCGTCCACTTTTTTATTGGGTGATAGTAATTTGTAATCCCTCCATTGCCCGATGATCGATAACGACAAAAAAGGGTAAAATAATCCTACTTAACCGTGTGAACAGAATAATGTGTCAATTAAAAGAACAAGACAAGGATGAAGAGTGGAAGCAGAAGAAGAAAATTAGCACTTGCCAACGGGGTTAGGTACGGCATAAGAGATAGAGATAGACATATAGAAATGCAAACATCAATGTGATTGGGTTAATGAAAATTACAGTCACATTGGCATCAATCTATAGTATGCTGCTAATAGATGAAATGCCAAAGAGAGGGGACAAGAACTTGAGCTCTTTCACTGTTGTTATGTTATGTTTTCAAATTCTGACTCATACTTGACAGAGAAATGTCAGATTTTAATGATAAACGAGATTAACTCAACATAAAGCAATATGAGATCTTATTTCTAATGTAAATCCACACTAAAAACAGAGGATGATGATAGAAACAGTCATTATCAGGATAATTAATTACAAAGGGGCTGAAGGATGAAAATAAGCAAGGGCATTAAAACGCACGCGCACAATTTGGTGTATAGTATACACATAACGAGACCAAACAAGGGGGGTGAGAAAGTTAGAAGCGAAAGTCTCTAAGAGAAGACGTGAAAATAGTGTACAGATGGAAACAACTAGCAAGCATTAATATTGATATCAATGTTTTAAAAGGCAGACCTCTACCCCAAAAATATTAACGGGTCATTATTCAAACGGTGATATCATCTGAGCCCTTCAGTCGGATAGGTGGAGTAATAATTATTAAAATATAATTAATCCCTAATCCTCTTTAATACTTTTTAATAAGAAGGGAAAACTATATCAATAATAAAATAGAAACATTACAAAGTACTAGTTATAACAAACAGAAAGAAAAATTAGCCACATTATTAAGCAGATAGGGGCCTTTATTCAATTTGATAAAAAATTTAATAAAGTCACAAAATATATTCAACAAGATGAAATAAAAAAATATTTAAATTATATATCACTTATTATGAATAAAATTTAAATATCAAAAATACATTTTGCATTATATTAGTTAACACTATTAAAATTTAAAAAAAAAAAAACTAAAATTGTTAAAATTATAATTATATTATGACATATATAATATAAAAAAATGAGTGTTGGAAAAAATATAAAATATAAATACTATTCAAATGTTTTGCAATTGAAAACATGGAGCAAGAGATTAACTTATTTATAATAAAATTATAAAAGAGAAAATCGAGTAAAAAAAAAGAGCTAAAACCTTATATATATATATATATATATATATATATATATATATATATATATATATATATATATATTGTTTTTTAATTTTAAAATCTTTTTATGTTGACTAGGCCGGTTTTTATAAAATCATTCCAGCCTCTAACTCAATAGCGGTTTTAGGCTCGATAACGAGTAAATAACAGCCCAAAGCAGCTTAAAGGCAAAATTCAGGTCGTTGTTATGACTCGTTGACAGTCTAACTAGCTAGATTGTCTGATTGGTCCGGCTCTAAAAACCTTGATTGATACAATAGAAAGAGAGAGCTAAAAAAGTAAAGGTAACATAATAGACTTGTGAATGGGTAATAAATATGAACAGTGTATGGCCTAATGCTCTGCTTTATACAGCTGTGAGGTTATGATGAGATAGAGTGGTCCAGGAACCTCCAACATTTGAAGCATTCAGATGAAGTTTCAGTACGGAGAATGAAGAAGAAACCAAGGTCAAGTATGGTCATGGTGGAGTGATAAGGTTTTGAGGAGCGAGCTAGGTTCAATGGTGAACTTAACGTAACAAGCGAAGCTAGCTAGCTGGCAAAAGTCAGTACAGGTGCCACTTGATCAGTGGTCCAGAAAGTAGGTCGTCAAGTCATTTGTCGATTGAGTTTGTTTTGACTTGGTAATGTCAAAATCATATTACTCTAATTAAAAGAACTACTACTTGTGCGTTAATTAAATTGTCACAATTATATATAAACAAGTAGCAGAAGCATTCTTAATTTGTTGGGTCCATGAAGATATATACAAGTCAAGTTTTCACGCTAGTCGGAACTAAGTGAGAGAGATTAATAATAGGGAGAGCATTGTATTTGGAAATCGTCAAAGGGCTCAAAAGCTGTTATGAACTCATTTTTGTTTGTTTGTGTTTGTGTTATTGAAGCTGTGAGTTGGGATTGGGAGCCACCGAGTTAAAGGGTGTCATAGTTGGTACTTTTTTAAATTTGTAACGAAGAAATGTGTACCACCAAGTATTTAAAACTGCTGCTGCTGCTGCTGCTGTTTGAAGTATTCAAACTTGAGGTCCCTTCCCATGAGGTTGGTACAATCCATATAGACACACACAGCAATTGAATGAAATGTCTGGTGGTCACTTGCGGTGACCATTATTATGAAGGGAAGCCAGCTGTAAGGTGGAATCCGATGTTCATGTCTCTCGTTACTTGCTTCCTGCGGTGAAAAGATGGGAAGCCAGTAATGATCCATCTCCTCTACTTTTTTTCTTTTCCTTTCAATTTTTTATGCCATATAAGATACACTCCGCTTACAACATTAAATTCTTTAACGTACTGAGCCTAAAAATTATTTTTTAAACTATTATTTTCTTACGCAATGATTTTAATTAATACCTCAGATTCACCCACAAATAATTAAAGTATAGTAATTAATAATATAACCAAATTAAAATGCATAGAACAACGTGGTCCTAAATCCTAGTCCTTATTGATACTCATAGGACAACGAATTAATAAGCACGTTGAGTGTTGAATATGGGAAATATGTTAGTGGGTGTACGTATATGTGGCTTGCCCACTTGCTCCTTGTGATTGTGTGGTTTTGGTAATTCTTGAAAACTAGCCAAGCATGCAGAACTGAAATGTTCACAAATTAAATTGGAATAATAAAAGTCAAATACGTTAAAATCAACTTCTTCATCAAGTTAAACAAAGGCTGGTCGTTGCCAAGAAAAAAAAGGAGAGCTTATTGTCACGTTTAATTTATAGTATCAGTTTGTCAATACAAGCCAAATTAGTGTAACAAGTGGGTCAGAAAAGTTTATAGTAAAGAATCAAAGAAATTAATTATACAGACCCTTAAATAGAACTAACTTTGAAATATTTGAATGTTCACGAGTCATAACATATTGGTAGGAGGTGAAAAAAGTGCCATGCATGGCTTGAGTGAGACATACGGAAGTCTCAATCAAACATAAAGAGCAAATTTGGGGAAAAAGTGTCAAAAAAATAATAAATAAAACAAGACCGCTGGGTCCCCATTCGGTGGCTATTCCTATGGACAGAACCTTAAAACAGTATATTGCTAATGTAAAAAATATATGATACAAATTCTAGACGATCTAGATGGGCTGAGCGTCCCTGCCTATCCTTTAGATAAATAGAGAAACTGGTTCCATATATAAAGTACACAATGGAATATAATTGATAGTGTAATGAAAGATTAGTTTTTTATAATGTGACAAATGAATCTCTTCTATAAGAGGTGCCTACATTTATCTTATGTTTAGATATGAAGGAGAAGTACGAGAAAAATATGGGAAAAAAGGAAAACTCTTAAAATCGTAATATGTATATTTTTTTTACGAATTCTCCCTCCAAGTATTTTTCTTCTTTTCAATTTTCTTGTCATTGAAACAATGTAACCGACACTTACAGGAAATAGGATTTGACTCTTATAAGACTATAGGATTAGGAGGATACATATCCAATAAGAAAATCTCTCCTCTAATAGAGAGAGAGATAAGGCAGGGGAAAAGTTAAACTTCAATCTGAGCGGCATGAAGAATAGTGTCAAGTTCGCCAAAATGTCAAAAAGAGTGGTTTTGAGGCAAATGGTTTTGCATATTCTTCATTTTGAATTGAAGAAAAGTCCTCATTTCAAACTTTATTAGTAATAATGACCTAAATCATATATCAATACTTTGTGTGTATAGCATTTGTAATACTTTCTATATATAAAAATTTATCAGGTTTATTCTTACCCATAAAACTTTAAATGTTAGAATTTTTCCCCAACTTGACCTAAATCATATATCAATACTTTGTGTGTATACATATAAAAATTTACCAGGTTTGTTCTGATGTAAGAACATGGATGTCTAACCTCAAATGGTTAGTAGATGATTTATATAGGATCAGTAAGACTCTCCGGAATATAGGTGAACTAATACCGAAGAGACGATGGTCGCTCTTTGATGTTTATGAGGAAGACTCCAAAGAGTTCAGAGCAATCACTGTGCTACACGGTTATGGCTCTTGGCCAAAGGGGGTGGGGTGTGTACATTGTACACAATGAGACTGAGTACTAAAAGATGATGAATTGAGGATGTGCACCTTATAGGTAATCTTCTATTTATAGAGATTACCTCTAAGGTTTTAGTCTGTGGCTTTGTACATTGTGCGTCCCTCTGCTCCATTAACGTTCACCCTGCTCTACTACATGTTTCTGCTCCACTAACATTCATCCTGCTCCACTACCTGTACTATCTGGATTAACGCCTTACTTATAGGGTGATTAGTGTTTTACCTGCTTAAGGAAAGCTTCTGCCACAAAGTGTCTTTGTTGGGCCGCATCATCTCTGGGCCCAATATATGAATCCATAACAAGGTTTATTCTTACCCATAAAACTTTAAATGTTAGATTTTTTCCCCAACTTGCCCATTTAAATTTGAAGCATTTTGTTTGTCTAACAATATAAGTAAATAAACAATGTATATTGAATTCCTCACTATCCTGATTTTTTAACTAAAAAAAGGAATATGCGTGTGTGTTAATAAAATTATATGCACACACAAGCTTTTTAAATATTATGTGTATGTCTGGATTGACGGTAGAATATATGTTTTAATATGATTTATAGTATATGAGCCAAGATATGAGAGAGATTTCTATCTTAACTTGGCACACACCTATGATTGTGAAGAAATAAATAGAGTTAAGCGTGAAGTAAACATTTGAGGATGAGGGAGGCAATGGCGGGGTTGGATTATGAATGAATCAGCACATGGAAAACGTAACCTACGTAGGTGTATGGGGCACCTCCTGGATCCAGCTGTTCTGCATTCATTCACCCTCTCTTACATTTTACTGTCCTTTTCTTTTCTTTTTTCTTTTTAAATCCCCAATTATAAAAGTTACTAGTACTACGTAATACGTATTGTCCTTTGGAGTTGAGAACAGTACAACCTCCGTCCAGCGGGTACAATTCTTTTTTAACCATGAGGAACATATTTTTATCGCATCTACTACCATATAAAAAACGGAACATCTTTACTAATATCTCAATATATTTGGATATATATAGTTGAGGAAGAGTTGCAAATATATACTTGAATCCTTCTGATACTTTTGACAACCTACATTTTTGTAATTTGGGAATCTTTCAACAATTTTCACTGTTTTCTCGCTCTTATACTGTTTATCAATGAGTCGGTAGGTAACAATAAACCTTTTATCTTACTAAGTTGAATCAGCTATATGGATGGTATAACAATATTGTGTTCTGTTAAAAATTATATCTTTAAATATATTATTAACTAAGAGATCAATTTCCTCAACCTCATTCTACAGGACTTCATATTATTATTATTTTTTGGTCAAAGCAAGACTTCATATTATTAGATCAACCCTCTTTACTAAAATACTGAATAGTCTTCGTTGAATATGTTGAAATCAGCTCAAACCGACTTCCTGCCTATATTTAAATTTGTGTATAGAGGCCCCTCAAGTCTCAACTAGCAGTAGGTAGGTACTAGGTACGAATAACACAAATGAAAGGCTATTATTATTCAGAGACCAGAGCATGAGAGTCATGAATAAGGACAAAATTAACTTTTTTATTAGTCATAATGAGGAGTGTACGCCTGATCCCACACACACCGAACCATGTACTTGTTTACTTAATTACATATGAATCCCTACAATGTGCCGACTTCATTCGTGCCCGTGAATTGGCGCTTACATCTAATTCATTTTTTATCACCATTTATATATGGAATATTTACTACTACTAATACTTAAAACTTTAAACAATTTCAACTTATTTAATTATATTTAATATATCTATCTTAAAAATTTGTTAGAGTATGAATGTACTCATCTAATTTGTATCAAATTATTTCAGTTTAGTCCCTTAAATTTATGATTAAAACTAAAGATGTTAATATTAAGAGACTGAAGATATGAGTTGAAGTGATATCTATAAAGAAGAAAATGGTAGAAAATCGTTTCGAGTAGTTTGATCATATTCAAAGAATGTCATTGAGTGAACTAGTTATGAGGGTTGATCAAGTTAATAATAAGATCTGTTAGTTAATAATCTATTTAAAGATCTGGTTTTCTATATAGCATAATAATGTTGTATGATTAATGTAGTTGACTCCACCTAATAAGATAAGACGTTATTATTGTTGTTGTTAGAAACAAAATTACAATTGGATATAAACTTATACTTAAGTGGTTAGTCAGCCCTTAAAAATTATAAACTCAACTTTATTAAACTATAATGAATGTTAAATATTTTATAAGAATTTATATTTTTGCACGATAAAAATGTTAATTATGTTCAATATGACCATAAAAATAGTTAAGTTGATGTGGAAACTTGAAATAATTTTGTGCATAATAGAGAAGATGAAATGGGTTCACATCCCGGGCTCATCATTATTATGAGTAACTAATTTCTTATCATTAAAATGAGATATCAACCTTGTAAATTTTAATTTGAATGTTCCAATTTAAAATTTTTAATTTGTGATATTTCAGATAATAAATTCATTTTTGTAAGAAGTGATAGTTATAAGGTTATCTTTATTTTTCATTCTGTATATAATAAAATAAAAATTTATTTAAAATATAAAAATTCAATTCAATTCAATTTAGACCCTTCAAAATCAATGTAATAATGAAAATGGGTGATTAGCACATTTTTACTTATCAAATATGATTATAAAATGTGCTCCAACAGGGGAAGTCCAAGATTCCAAGGTTTTAATTTATTTTGTTGGCAAACAAAAGCTTTTATTTTATTTTTTAAATCATCGAATTTTGATTTCTATCCTCTCCATGGCCTAATAACCCTGTTACGTCCAGACTTAAAACAACGTGGTCCAATAATATTTACTGCATACCAAGCACTCAGGTAGTGCAGTGGTATGACGCTGGCCTATCCAGCCCTTGTATCAGGGTTCGACCCTGCCCGGGACCATTAGGTCCCTAATTCCAAAAAATAATATTTACTGCATATTCTTTCAGTTTTGGTGGCTGGGGAGTTCTTAAATATTGAAAATATAGATATTTAAGGATTAGGTTTTTAAAATAAATACATGTTAGTTCTGTGAATGCAAACCCCTTTTAAATCGAGTATTAAAAATTGTGCCGATTGGGAGACTCACCCACCATAGCCAGGTGCGTGACCTCGATCGGATTTAGATTAGTCGGCTCTCCTGGATCTTGGATGAAATGACAACAACAAAAAATTGTGCCGATTAATGAAACGACTTTGAATTATTCGAGAGTTACTAGGTCAGACTTAGAGTTAACTCAAAACCAATTTAGTGATATTTAAAATAAAATGTCTAAAATTTCATTCTAACAATACATATATAGGATAGGTTATAAAAATATATTTTATATAATCAATATAAAAAGGATCAAACTAATTTAAAAATTTGAATATTATAAAATAAACCTGAGAAAAGATATATTTTTATATATTATCAATATATTTCTTTTCACTTTATTTTTTATTTTCATTCTCTTTTTTCTCTCATTTCTTCATTTTCTTAGTGAACATTTTTTTCCCCTTGAAGTTCTTGCATTTCATGCATTTTTTAATATAAAAAAAGTGACCTTAGGTCAACCCCCAACCGAACCAATTTATCCCGATTTAGGCCGGGTCACACCAGACTACTTTTCTTCTGATTTCTCTGCTCACCCAAACAAGTGACCAAGTTGACCTGACCGGTTTGGTCTAGATTTTAATACTACGTTTTGAAGTTAATTGTAAAAGTCAAAAAACTTTATTGAGTAAAATAAAAAACCTTATTTATTTAAAATATATAAATTTTCAAAATGCCCTTTATTTAACACTGACATTTAATTAGCTCACACTTAATTAACGAAGAGTACTTTTGAAATAAAGTCATTAAAAATCATTATTTTCTCCAAAACAATCTTATTCCTTGGGCCCTTAATATATCACATATTTACGTAATTTGATTAAATTTGAAAAATTGGTTAATATAAAATGTATTTTTTAAAACACTCTAGTCATCTTCATGAATTTTCGCATTCTCTTTCGCCTATGCTTATTATTGAGAGAAAGCATTAATAAGAGTAAATTGAGAAATATTGGTAAATATAATAAATACGCCTTATATTTATAATCAATATCAACTTTTTAAATATGTCTTATACTAAAGACATGAGAGAGTATATTACTCTAACACATGAAAATGCCCAAAAAAATTCTTATAAATTGAAACAGCGTGAGTATTGTTAAATATTTTATAAATATTAATTTAGAGAAAGTAATTTTATTTACAAATATAGAAGAAATTTGAATTTAGGAAACTCTAAAAGTTTGTTAACACATGAAAATGACATAAAGGTAATATGGATTAAATTGAGTTTTTAAAGTGTTTATGATTTTACCATTATATATCCTCAGTTTATTAAATAATAATGATAATAAAGTACCATTGCCGAAGCACCACCTCCGACAAAGGGGCAGAGGTGGGATTCAAATTTACCCCACATTGTGTACAAAGAGGTTGAGTGGCCATTTGGCGACCAAATCCTCTTTGTTATATATATGCATGAGTGTGTGTATGTATGTATGATATAAATAAAGGCGTAATAATGTTAACTAAATAAGTAATCAAAATGACTAAATGCGTAATGATATTGACTAAATGAGTTATAAGATTGACTAAAAGTATAATGATATTGATTAAATAAGTAATAACATTGACAAAATACATAATGATATTTACTAAAGGCGTAACGATATTAACTAAATGAGTGATGAGATGATATTGAATAAATGAGTGATGAGATTAATTAAATTATGAGTAATGATATTGACTAAATGAGTAATTATATTTATTAAATGAGTAATAATATTGACTAAATGAGTAATGATATTGACTAAAGGTATCTATTCTTTAAGTAAATAATTAAGTTTATACCTTTAGTCAATATCTTCCTCATTTAGTCAATACTATTATGCCTTTAGTAATTTCTATTACTCATTTAGTCAACTTGTTTAACCCTTTAATAAATATCATTACTCATTTAGTCAATATCATTAAGTCAATATTATTACTCATTTAGTCAATTTATTTACGCCTTTAATGAATATCCTTATTCATTTAGTCAATATTAATACACCTTTAGTCAATCTCATTGCCCATTTAATTAGTATCATCACGGCTTTAGTGAATATCCTTATCATTTAGTTAATATCATTAAGTCAATGTCATCACTCACTTAGTCATATTCAATTCATTACTTATTTAGTCACTACTATCCTTTATTTATATTATTCACACACACACACACACGTGTACACACACACATGCACCAAAGAGGTTTTGTTGGCCCAATCACCACCCAACCTCTTTGTAAACAAGGTGGATGGGTTCGAATTCCACCTTCATCCCTTTGGCTTACATTTTTTGGCTTACATCAATGCTCAGCAAGGGCACCTTTTCTTTTTTCTTGATTTAAAAAATTGAGGGACATAATGGTAAAATGATCAACACTTTAAAATCTCAATTTTATCTCTGTCACCTTTATGTCATTGTCATGTGTTAACAGACTTTTAAAAGAAAACATATAATTATATAAAGAAAATAGTCATATATTCAAATTGGAGATTTTTCCTATATTATTTAAAAGAAAACATATAATTACATAAAGCACAGTCAATTGATAACATCTAAACTGAAAATAGTGCTCCTATGATTTATTTTTTGTTACAAATAAGACGTGGGGCTAAGAGCTACTTAAGTCTAAGGCCTAATTGCCAAATTAAATTAAACGGAACCTAATCACCTAAGCTAAGCCTACTTACTCACTCTAAAATCCAAATCCGAAGTCCAAAACCATGGTTGTCAAAGGAAGGTCACTTTATGAGCAAAAAAAAAAGGAAGGTCACTCGAAGTTTCATCCATCACATTCTAACAGTAATTTGGCCTTTGCCCAAAAAAGAATTTACAAAAACTTAAAATATAAATCCATGATGAGAAAATTGGAAAAGTCTCTCATTAAAAATTTTATTGGTGAAAAAGATCTAATAAATTTTTATATATAGAAAGCACAAATGTATACGCTAGAAATTATGTATACAAAGAGTAGTGTGTTACTTTGATTTAGGTTATTCTCTCTAATAACATTTTCAATGGGGGCATTCCTCCAAGTTTTCCATCAATAAAATACATGGGATGAATTGTGATGTAAACAAATGATGCATCAACTATAGTTTGCATTTAGTATTATAGAAATATGAGTGGAGAATGGTAAGGGAAGGAGGAGGTCATTAGAGATGAGGTATCGAAATGAGAAGTTTATATGTATATACTACCTCATCCCGTCTTTAATATAAAACTCAGTTCATTTTTTTGGGAGAGATTAAGGGAATTAAATAAATTATTTATTTTTATCGTTTTCTCTCCAAACTAATTTTGCCTGACTTATAAACTGATAATACACAACATATGTTATGATTAAATAGTTTATTTAGTTTCCTTAATCTCTTCAAAAAAACTAACTCGGTCTTATATTAAAGATCAGAAGGAGTGTATGTGTGTGTGTGTATATTACACTTACAGCAGGATCAGGGTGGTTTCCTGAGCAGAGTGCGAAGTGCAAAAGGGGCTCTGCACACTCTATTGCATATGCTTCTCGTCTATCTCCACTGATCCTTAACGTGATCCATGGAGATAACCACCACCGAACCCACTATTCAAGAAACAAACACAAGAAACAAGATTTGAAATGGCTACATAATTAATGTTAAATCGATTTGAAAAACGTCGTAGAGTGCTATTCTTAATGTGTCTTAATATTCTGTCGAATTATTAGTCCATTTTTAATTAATGTTGAGTTCATTCCCACAACACTGTCATGATGATCTCAACACCCACTAGTCCACTACAGCCAAAGAAGGCCCAATCAGAACCAAAGGCCCATTACGGCCAAGTAAGAGGATCAGGAAACCGTCTTGGAGGTTACGGGACTTGGACGAGGTCACAGTTACTTAACGAGGTTGGGTGTGCATGATTTACGTGACTTTCCTCACTCTTGTTCTCTCTCTCTCTCTCTCGCTCTCTCTGTTGCTGTTCTTGTGCTTCTGTATTTCTCTATATTTTATCAGTTTGATCGATTGTAATCTGTTAATAGTAAACTGTACTGAGTTGTTGAGATTCGACTAATATACCAGCACTATTAGCAAAACCCTCTTGTTCGTCTCACTTCTTGATCTTAAGCATAACAGACGCTCACACAACTAATTAAATCATGAAGCTATATTTTTTATCACCACAAATATTTAGAACTATCCCTAGCTTAAATAATCTGTGTCTATTTTTTTAGATTTAGGTTCTCCATTCACCTCCCATTATATTCATCAAGATTATCCATATATTCCATTCGATTATTGGTGGCCAGCCAAAACAAATCACGCCAAGGACCAGAGAAATAAATACATAAAAATAAATAGGAACTAGCTTTTTTTATTTGGTTACATTGATCAATTCCCCTAATTGAGGAGTTTAGAAACTTATAGCGAAAATATTGCTCATAATTCTCATCATAGTGATTATGTGTCAAGAGTGGCCCGTAGAGCTTCTATATATATAGCTTAAGTTACTTCTTGACACGAGACTCTTTGAGATATCTATATAATAATATATGATATCTAATTTGATCTATCATCCACGTCATATGTTTTCATGTTTTGTGACTCTTGGCGAAAATTAAGGTTTAGGACTGCATTCAAGATCTATCGCAATCCACGTCATATGTTTTGATTTGGTAGAAATATTACTTTTTATCTTCAATATTAGATTTAGGGAAAATATATATAAAATAAATTAAATAGATATAAAAATTCATAGATTTGATATTAATATAATTTAAAATCTACATCTATTTAATTATAAAATTTGCATTTATCAAATTCCCTCACACTTAGTCTTTTGTACAATTGTACTATTAGACAAAAATCTATCTTGAAAATAGGTTGAGGAAAGAAGAGAGACAAATTGAATTAACTAAGAGATTGCAAAAACTCAAGTAAACACTACGCTAGGAACCAAGTGTACAATCTGGGTTGTCAATCACATTTTAGGATACAAAGGTTATCAAGACTAAATACAGTAAGATAGCCACACAAGGATATAAAATGTATCACTCAACTCACAACATAGGGGTTCTTTTTTTGGCTCTGTTCAATTGTTCAATCACCCTACCGTAGGTTTGTAATTGTTCTAATTCTCTACCGCAAGTTACATGTGTATTCAATAAGCAAGAGAACTTCATGACTTATAATGTTGAGATATAGCTTTCATGGAGTGGATGAGATGAATGAATAGCATTTAATCATGTCATAAAGATATATAATAGTGGTATACGTGCTATTCTTCAAAATTCAGTAGGGGTACTCTCTCTGTTTTTTTTTTGGGGGGTAGAAATACGGGGTCATCGCCCATTCTTATTCTATATCATAACAAATCTTGGGTACATAGCACCCATACAGTCACTCTCCACAAAACGATTTATACAAACAGTGGGGGGCTGTCAAAAATGACCCTACAATCTATGAGCAAAAGACTATGGTTGGCAAAAGCATGGGTTCACATTAGGGGTATTCATGGGCAGGGTTGGGCAGGGCGAGACCCATGCCCGATGCCCTGCCCGAAAGATCACTGGGCAGTAAAATGCAGCCTAGTGCTTGGCCCTGCCCGATTGAAGCCCTAACATTTTTGGGCAGGGCAATAATGAGCTGGATAGAGCGGCCCTTCTATGCCTAAGTGACGATACCCTACCACAAAAATAGTTTAAAGAGCTGAAAAATTAAATAACATCCATAATTCTACACTTTTGAATATTTCAATATAAGTCTTAAAATTAAAAAGACAACCATATGTCTTAACAAGGCATAAAAAAATAGTTCATAATTCATTAAATACAAGGCATAAAAAAATAGAAATTAAAGCCTTGTAGATATCCAAAACTCCTAGAGGTTGCATCAAGGCCCTAAAATATCAAAAGGATGAAGCATATAGAATCACCTACAATAAAGCAAAAACAAAAAGCGTATTATTACATCATTTACATGTGAAAGTAACAATTAATTGTAGGCTCTTAGCCTTAGTTTAAATGGTTGCAAATTGCCTACTTCATCAACCACTAGCCAACCGGTAACCGTAACCATCACATTCCCCCTTCTCCATGTGCAGCATCTAAGAAGAAAATAAAACAACAATTACATTACAAAATAAAAAGTAATATATATGTTCAGATGTGTGTATATCAAATGATCAACCACGAAGAATTGATGTTCAAGAATATATGCGTTCAGGTGTGTATATATCAAATATATGTGTTCAAGCATCTAAGAAGTAACAAATATATAATACTATTTTATTAAAAAAAATAAAAAAAATAATATATACTATCAAGCGGGCAAGATACCTGCCTGGTGCCCACCAAATTTCGGCAAAAAAATGCCCAAATTTAGTTGAGCCCATTGTTCTTTGGGCGGCTTTTCCTTGGGCAGGGCAGGGCGATTTTTTAGTGGGCGCGGGCGGGCTCACAGGGCCACGGGCATCATGAACAGCCCTAGTTCACATTATATGCTTGTCCTAATGTGCTTCTTACATGCTTGTCCCTCTAATTAGAAATTAGAGGGGCAAACACATTTTATTTATTTATTTAGATTAAATTATATGTTGCTTTCGATTTTTTTTTGTACTCAGTATCCCAAATTAATTATTTTCCAGGATACTGATGTTACATGATAAATATTTCGGAATGCAGAACTAGAAACTAATTAATTTAAGATACCGAGTGCAATTTTTTTTTCCAGAAAGCAGCATATAATTTAATCAAAATATATATATATATATTTTTTTTTTGCATGTGCTTCCCAAGAGCATCAGCACAAAAATTACTCTCCTTATACGCATGCACAAAAATTACATCAGCAAAATTCTGAACAATTACTCTTTTTTTTTTTTTTTCCCTATCCTTACTTTTCTTGTTTTTGTCTTACTTTTTCCTTTTTGCGCCATTCTTGAATTTTTTTTTCTTTGTCTTTTCTTTTCCCTTTTTTTTAAAGAATACCCTGGAACATATAGCACTAATAGTAACCATGCCACATTTTGTGATTTGATAACATGAGAAGCATGCTTCAACAATGATTGTACATGCATATACACTTACTATAAATATGATGGAAGGAAAAAAACAAAAGAATGATGGGTTGAAAGGGGTAGCAATAGATGAAGTGTTTGTGGCTTGTGTTTGAGATTCATGGGTATAAGAATGAATGCCTTTATCCTATTAGAGAATTGCACATGTGCTAGGTAGTGAAGAAGAGAACTAAGTTAAGTTCTGAATAGCAAGTTGAGACAAGTGAAAAATCACAATAGAATCAAATGTTTTAGGCTCAAAATTTCAATGGGGCATTCCCCAAAATTTACCATCAATGAAATACACTGGATACATTGTGATGTAAAAAAGATGATAGTTTTATGTAGCTTTTTTTATCACTCACGCATCAATTATACCTTTCGCAGAGTGTTTGAACTTATAACCTCACGACTCACTCTTAAAACACCCTAAGGGAAGTAATGAGTGTCATTTAGGCTATAAGTGGTAATAACCCAAAATTAAATAAATATATGAATCTATTATTGATAATTACAAGTCACAATGACATTACAACAATCAACCCATCTTGGGTGAGTCTATATTAACCCTAAACTCTAAGATTAATGAGAGGTGAGGACCTAAGTAAACTTTTCTCATTTTGGGTGAGGATCCTACCATCATTCATGCTTTGATCCATACAATTAGCCCTTCACTATAAGATTTTACAATGATTAACTACTTCATCAAGATCTTAACTAATACGAGTAAGAATCTCAACTAACTAATGTTTTTATATATATCTCCAATAATAAGCCCTAATGCCAAATGTAGAATAAACTTTCTTATCTAACTCAAATAATTTAATTTTCAAATCACTCAATCAAACTCAAATAATCAACACAAGTTACAAATGAATCCATGTAATTTAGCTTCCAATACATAATTCACTTATAGCCAGATTAGTAGAAGTAAATTTACATATTTGTTTAAACTGATTAATTAATTAACAATGGTGCAGCACATTACAATTAATAAGGGCATCCAGTGAAATAAACATATAGACTAATAATAAAGCACTATGTGTGATATAATTAATACTAGCTACCTTAATATAAGATATCGTTAGTATAATTTACATTATATATAAATAAAATTTTATATTAAGAATCAAAGTTAGTATATGGATATATGAGGGGAGAATGGTGGGGGAGGAGGAGGTCCTTGGAGATGAGATATCGAAAAGAGAAGTTGTGGGGAATCCATTGGATGGGGTTTGGTGATTTTGGAGTGTGAGGTTTAGTGAGGAAGCTTTGTGATTGAAGCATCTGTACCACACCCCCTCGCCCCAACCCTGAGTCCTTTGCAAATGCCTCCACCAGCTTTGGTAATTGCATCTTTTGCTCCTTCCCTATCCCTAACGTTGCTCCTATGTACTCTTCTTTTGCTACTTCGAGCTCCTCCTTCACTCTCTTTGCCGTATAAACTCTTACCTTCACAATTCACAAATCAACTGAGTCTTATATTTAAGACAAGAGATGATATATATATAACACATCGGAAGAAGCAGCATGAGAGAGTGTGTATATATATATATATTACAGCAGGATCAGAGTGGTTTCCTGAACAGAGTGCAAAGTGTAAAAGAGGTTCTGCACGCTCTATTGCAAATGCTTCTCGTCTATCCCCAGTACTCCTTAACATTGTCCATGGAGATATCAACAACCGAACCCACTGCCCAAGAAACAAATTACACATGCATGGTTTCAAATGTCCACATAATTGATGTTAAATCGAATTGAATAAGGTCGTAGAGTACAATACTTGTCCTGGTCGAGACATCCGACATCCAAGGATTGCGTTCTGTATGGTATCAGCGCTAACAGGGCGTCCCCCAACATTATATGAAGCCTAAGAAGAATTTAAGCAAATAATAAGCAAGTACCGTACGACCTCATAATTGATACTACTACCTCCAATTTTTAATATAAGATTTTAGTCCTAGATACTAGATTTCAACCCACTTTGTCTTTCAAATTTATAATTTTTTCCTTCAAATTATCTGTTTTGGTAACACATAAGTCTCCATTTAAAGGTAATCATAATTAAAAAATGCATCTGTTAAAATTAACTAAATTAATACCACCTCCGATCCTTATTCTTAATATAAGATTTGTCCCTCTTGTAAATTATACCATATAGATAAGATCTTATATTAAGGAAGTATCTTTACTCTATCCAAATTAAGTAGTTTTTATGTTAAAAAGTGAAGGTGGTAATAATCAAGGGTTCCTAGAACTTCACCTTCAGAAGAAGAAAAACTCTTTTCACATTGTTTTGTGGAATCCCACGAGCCAAAAATGCCTGAAAAGAACATATACGTGTATAACCCAACGCGTCAATTAAATTAAACAAATTTTAGTCACAAAAGGGGGATATTTATATATACATACTTACATGCATCACCAAAGCATTATGTACATTGATCCAAAAGGCCAGTCTCTCCTCATGATTCAACTTTCCAGGATCTACTTGTTCCAAGCGACAAGTGAGAGACCTGCAACAATAATAACCAGACAGGTTTTTCTCACCAATCACAACTTGAAAATTAAACCCACAGTGAATTCATCACCAGGCCATAATCAGGCTTATTGACCAGAGATCTACCTGAAATTCTGGAGCAAATTCTCTGTATCACCTAATTTCAAACTGTCTCTGTAAATCCAAGAGACTTCGAACATGGAGCAGTAGGGCCCAACGTGGTGACGTAGTCCTTCCACTTGGAAAGGATTCGCTACGCCCACATCAAAGAAGGAATTATTCCTGAAACCTGGACTCCACATATTACCTTGTTCTTCAATGGAAAATGCACTCATTGATGAAAAAGATGAACTTGGAGATGATAAGCCATGATATGCCATATGTGGCTCTGCAAGCTTGCAATATATTGCTGCTATGCATTTCACCATATTCTCAGAAATCCTATTAGGTGTATCTGGAACATGTTCAAACACGCGAGTACCAAGTTGTTCCGCCAAACTGATCATGCTTGATGAACCTGTTTCAGGATACTGCATTGAAACCTGTCAGAGAGATCAAAAACCTTTTGTATTCTACAGTAATTTAAAAGAGTCAAGATCCAAATTTGCACAGGATGTTTTTGTCGAGAAGCAATGTTACCCGGAAATTTTTTGAAATTCAATGTTATTCAGAAGTTTCAAATTAAAATGTAGTAATGTTGTCCCATATTCACCATTAACTTTTTAATGCAACATTGTTTCATTTTAACAGTAACAGTAACATTGAATCTGAAGAAACTTTTGGGTAACATTGTTTTTCAGTGAAAACTTCAGGGACAAATTTACACCTTAACCCGTTAAAAAAATTGATCACCTCCATCATGGACAATTGTCGAGAATGACAGGCATAAACAGCTTTAGCTAATGATTCCGCAGATGTTCCTGTTGTGAAGGTAGAACTGTGGGATAATGAGGAATGGCAACGATTCATGTTGGAATCAAATAGCTTTTCTCTTGCTGGAGCCTCAAGCTCCTGATGAGTATTAAATCTTAGTGCAGAACTAGCTGCATTATTTGAGAAATTGTTAGGCTTATTATTGGGAACTCCAAGAAATGAAGTAGGAGGAGTCCTCAGAGAAAGTTTCAATCTTTCGTCCTTTGTTGCAGATGGGGATACTGCAAAAGATAGTTGCCGATGAAACGCTTTTCTATACAAAGATAGAAGGTGTTGCTCCAAATACGCAACTTCCAACTCCAACACTGCAATTTCTTTTATCAGTTTTGTTGCTGGCTGCACTCAAAATTAAAGCAACATACATATAGCAGTCAAATCCTGGCAATCATCAAGACATGCATGAACAAACTTGTTATGCTACATTCATTATTGAAGATCGATGATGTTGTCACCTCAGGCAGGACAAAGTCGTTTGAATCTACAAAAGATGAAGGTTTGTACCCAAGTGCTCTTTCTAATCCACATCTCACCTTAAATTGGTCATGTAATCTTATCTCAAGTTGTAAAATCTGCACATCAAATACCAGCTAGAAATACTTGATAAAAGGAATTTGAACAAACAGTTTAGCTACTGTATCTGTATCAATCATACCTCTTGCTTCAGATTATTTTGGACGTCACTCGCCGGGGTTTGTTTCTTCCTATCTTCAAAACTCTCCATAAAGTATCTCATATCCTACATACAGGAATCATATATATACACAAGTCTAATAATTAAAATATGCATGTCAATTAGCTGGTTTGAAATTTTACCTGTTTCATTGGGTCTGAGGCTTCAGAGTGATTATTATTATTATTCCACATCTTTCTCCACTCCCTCTTTGCTAGGAAGGCCGCCATGTCAATAGATTGAACAGAACAAAGATAATTTTTCATTTTACTGCACTTTCGAAATGATCAAATAGTAATCCCCAGTTAAATAGACTAATATTAAATGTGAAAGCTTTCATTCCCATGTTTTGGAAAAAAAGTATTCCCAATGCAAAATTTCCCAAGTGAGTAGAATGCGCACAGAAATGGCTATAAAGTTAACAAAGCCAGAAAAATGAAAGATAAGAAATAAAAACGAAACCTCTTCGACTATTTTATGTGTGCATTTCACTTTCACTATCCCCTTAATTCCCAAAAACAGCCAAAAAAAAAACGGAGCTGCAATAATGGTTTTCATAAAACCCACGATTAATTCAGGGAAAACTATAATACAAGAGCCTTTTGACCAATGAATGAGCCTTGTCTTTCAGAACTCTGAACAAGCACATGTCAAAATCAAAAACGTTTAAAGTTTGGACGAATCTGAGTCTTAGACTAGAGATAAGGAAAAAGTGGCTGGGAATTTTACGTATACTGCGATATCTCGTTTCTCGAGTACTTGTGAGGTTTTGATTGTTCATCTACCCTTTGTATCATGATAACGATACAGAACCTGTTGATTTGATAGTACAAAATCAATATGTTTGAAAATGGATAAGAGTTTATTTGGTTGAAACATGAAATTAATAAAATGTGTATGGTGTACTAAGGAGGTAAAATTTATCTTTTCTCAGAAACAATGCTGAGATGGAAAACTAGTTAATTTATGAAGGCGTGCTCATAACTTGGTCACTTTTCTATAGTTTGCATGGACTTCTTGGCTTGTGTATTCTCTATAACACAAAACCCAATTCATAACTCTTAGAAGTTAGACCCCTCAGCTAACAGTTTTTGCTCTGCCCAGCTAAATGTTCGAATTGATCAAATTGTGAGATATCTCTTTCTTTTTTATAGACTCCTATGTGCTTATTACACCCTCCTTTTTTTTTTTTTTTGAAAATCCATCTCAAGGCCCATATTAACAAAAAAAAGGTCTAAAAAGAAGTCATATGTCAAAAAAGGCTCTAAGGTCTTTTATGGTATTATTTCATAAAACGTTAACAACTATATCAGTCCTATTAACAACTAAATCAATACCCGTTAACAACTAAATCAGTCGCATTAACAACAATGTCCTAACAACTAAATCAGTACCCGTTAACAATTATGTTAGTCTCATTAACAACTAACGTTTTATGAAATAATACCAGAAAAGACGCCTTTTTTGACATGTGACTTTTTCTTAGGTTTTTTTGACATTTTTTTGCTAATATGGGTCCCGAGATGGATTTTCCCTTTTTTTATAAGAGTCGCAAAATTTGAATTACTTTTGCCTTTTTTATAAGATCCCAATAAGCCTTATTTAAACATTTAATGAGTTTTTTATTTTTTCCCTTCATTAATTATACTTATTACTTTAATAAAAAATTTGGTGATACAGATATTTATTCTATTTCTCTATCTTACTTACCCTCTCATGCTTAAGGATTTTTATTTTTATTTTGTTTTATTTCAGACACACATATTGTTTTTAACTAATTTTAATCGTCTTTTTAAACCATCTAATTCAATTATCAAACTCTTATAAATAGGATCGAAGGGAGTATAAGGCTCAAGGCATCCACGAGTACTAACTCTGGTCGACCCAAGAATAGTAGTTAAGTCATTAAATTTATCCTAAATTAATATATTTTCCAACATTGCCCCATTTTAAATAATGACTTAATTTTCCTAACTTTAAACTTTAACTAATAGTAAGGATAAAGTGGGGGAAAAAGTAATTAATCCAGCAGTTGGTGCCTTATATTTATGACAAAAAGTTGTTTTTAATTGGTGATTTGTAATAAGAACCGGAATGAGTAGTAAGTCCCCAATTTGTTTAGAGAAAATAACATACAGGTCTGAAGGACCAGAAATAATTACAAAAAAGTCCATTGAAATCACCAAATTACATGTTCCCCATTTCTTTTTCGATATTATTTGTATTAACAATGAAAAAATTATAGATTTACAACATGAAATGCTATATTTAAAACAAAATTTAAAATCACGTCATTTATAACGAAAAATGTCATATTTACAACGAAAAAAAGTCATATTTACAACAACATTTAAACACCCTGATTTTGAGCGTAGAAATGTTATTTACAATAGAAAAAGGCAATATTTACAACAGGAAATGCTATATTTACAACAAAATTTAACATTTGGCCATTTACAACAGAAAAAATCATATTTACAACAACATTTAAACACCTAAATTTTGAACGTTGAAAGGTTATTTACAACAGAAAAATGCTATATTTATAACAGGAAATCTATATTTACAACAAAATTTAACATCTGGCCATTTACAACAGAAAATGCCATATTTACAACAGAAAAAGCCATATTTACAACAACATTTAAACACCAAGATTTTGAACGTTGAAAAGTCATTTACAACAGAAAAATGTTATATTTACAACAGGAAATGTTATATTTACAACAAAATTTAAAATCTTGCAATTTACAAATGAAAAAAGCAATATTTACAACAACATTTAAAAACCTGGATTTTTTTACCATACAAATAATTACAAAAAAGTCCCTTGAGACTTTTGTGTAATTTGGTGATTTTAAGAAAAAAAATTAATTTTTTTTATTCCTTGTGACCTACACGTAATTTTCCCATTTGTTTATATGCACGTTAGCTGTCAACCTACCAATGGGACAGAAATCGATCCCCTATCCTGTATGAACTATGATGTAACGTTTCACTGGTGAAAACTAATGTTTGTACCTGCAACCAAACAACTAATTTATGGTCCACCTTGTTTATTTTGTTTCTCAAACAGCCCGTATTGTTAACGGAGTTCAAGACGGTAATAGACCGACATCGTTTCACACTTTCCCACCAAAACAACTTGAGAGATTCAGGTGAATGGAGTGCTTATAATCTACTTATAAATTGTCAACTAACAAGGTTTTTATATCGGTGGGATTTAAACACATAGCTTAATAGTTATGGACCAACTTCTTTATCAACTAAACCAAATTTTTCCAAATAAAAATTTGAATAGAGTAACTGGATAAATTTTGTCACATGAGAAAGACGATTTCAATTCTTTCTGTATATATTTCACTATACACACACACACACTCTTCATATCTAATTTCATCTGTCTGTTTAATTCTTTATTTGATTTGGTGATCCTATATTTGTCATTATCACTTTTTAACAAGATCGTCATACTTCTTTATGATAATAATTAGATTAATAGTATATTTATAATTAGCAATCTTACATTATTATGAGATTGCATTTGAAGAGAATCCAAATTCATGCTTGCACATTCATTATATAGTTTAGAAAACGCTTATAATAAAAACATTTATTAAAATCAGCGAGATGATGCATTATTTGTACCTAAAAGGTTTGAAACATAGTAGCTAGGGGAGTTAATATTAATAAAAATGGTTCACTCTCTGGACCAAAAAATAACATTACTTCACTCTATAAAAAATGTTATGTCATGAATTTATAATAACTATTAACTAGTGTGACGACAAGAGCAGCATCATTTGAAATCTGAAAATCAAAGAGTATCTTTTAAAGCCCAAAATGCTAAATTGCGTCAACATTTTTCAACTCATAAAAACAAGTTGCATGTATACGTAAGTTGAAGAAAGGAATTTGGATTCTTGCCTTCTAATAACTTTGAATTTGAATAAGCAGAAAAGTCCTCCTGATTGGTTTGGTACTTTGGTATATTTGACTACCGGCCATGTTTCACCAAACTAAGAATATATTTTCCATGAAATTTGAGTAACATAATAAATCGTAATGTTATAACTTAAGAGTAATATTATGGTATGAATAGTTCGGTGAACAGTCTAATTTAGATTAATTGCAATATATCGATGATGATTCCCCAGAAGTCACATATAGTCACTAGGGCTGTTGATGATGCCCATGGCTCTGTGCGCCCGCCCGCGCCCACTGAAAAATCGCTCTGCCCTACCTAAGAAAAAGCCGCCTAAAGAACAATGGGCTCAACTAGGCTGAGCATTTTTACGGGCAGGGTATGCCGCTCTGCCCATTTAGCCCTGCCCAGTAGTATATATTATTATTATTTATTTTTTTAATAAAATAGTATTATATATTTGTTACTTCTTAGATGCTTGAACACATATATTTGATATATACACACCTGAACACATATATTCTTGAATACCAATTCTTCGTGGTTGATCATTTGATATACACACACCTGAACATATTTATTACTTCTTATTTTGTAATGTAATTGTTGTTTTATTTTCTTCTTAGATGCTGCACATGAAGAAGGGGGAATGTGATGGTTACGGTTGCCGGTTGGCTAGTGGTTGATGAAGTAGGCAATTTGCAACCGTTTAAACTAAGGCTAAGAGCCTACAATTAATTGTTACTTTAGTCATCAACTATGACTTGGCACTATTCAATCCTTTGCCTTTTTTAATTTTGGCTAGAGTATACTTTTAGTCCTTTAAAATTACATGAGGTATACTTTTGGTTCCTTAACTTTATAAAGTATACTTTTAGTCCTTTAAGTTTATATGAGGTATACTTTTGGTCCCTTAACTTTATAATGTAATTGTTGTTTTATTTTCTTATTAGATGCTGCACATGGAGAAGGGGGAATGTGATGGTTACGGTTGCCGGTTGGCTAGTAGTTGATGAAGTAGGCAATTTGCAACCGTTTAAACTAAGGCTAAGAACCTACAATTAATTGTTACTTTCACATGTAAATGATGTAATAATATGCTTTTTATTTTTGCTTTCTTGTAGGTGATTCTATATGCTTCATCCTTTTGACATTTTGGAGCCTTGATGCAACCTCTAAGAGTTTTGGATGTCTACAAGGTTTTAATTTCTATTTTTCATGCCTTGTATTTAATGAATTATGGACTATTTTTTTATGCCTTGTTAAGACATGTGGTTGTCTTTTTAATTTTAAGACTTATATTGAAATATTCAAAAGTGTAGAATTATGGATGTTATTTAATTCTTCAGTTCTTTAAGCTATTTTTGTGGTAAGTATCGTCACTTGGGCATAGAAGGGCCCCGCCCAATTATTATCGTCACGCCCAAAAATGTTAGAAACTTATCGGGCGGGGTAGACTTTTAAATTTCCGTTTTTATCGCTTTAGTAATCTTTTGGGTAGGGCATCGAGCATAGGTCTCACCCTACCCAACCCTGCCATGAACACCCCTAATAGTCACCCTCCTTTGTATTCTGTAATATGCGCAGTAAACAAATTAAATAAAAGAGTTGGTAATTAAATAATATATGGTAATGTGGTGGCTAGCATGTAATCTTGTGTGGTTTGAGAGGATTATGATATACTAGTATATATAAATACATGAGAGAGTTTCGAAAAAATACTATCCATGTTTCCAAACAAAGGTTTCACTTTGAATTCAAGTCATTTCTTAATTATCAGCCCAACAAGCATCCCAGGGACCACAACAAATTAAAGTCTCTTTCACATTTGATTTCAACAATTCTTTTGTCCCGATTGATGAAGTTAGTTCAAGTGATGATACAGATGAGACAGAATGTAATTAAGTGGAATTTAAAAGTTCAAACCCTTCTCATGTATAAAAAAGGAATGCTTAATTATCCAACCATCAGTAAAACTTGATAATTTATCAGCAAGGTCAATGTATAATATAAACTACTACACGTACGTTATATTATTGTAAGCCACATGACGAATAATATAATATATTTGACCTCATATTTTATTATATTAAATATATACAAAATGTAACTTGTTTGCTTAAAAAGCAAAAATGAAGGGGCAACATGTTAATGATGGTCATGCTCGCAAGTGATATTTACAATAAATTAAAGAAGGAAAAGGAAGAGGGAGAGAGACAAAAGCATGTGCTTTAGAAAAGGATCCGAAGTCAATATAATAATTAGTGATATCAGATGTGAAAAGATTAAGGGCCATTTGCTACGAGGAACATTTAAGGAGGGAAAAGAATTTAAAGAAGGGAAAGAAAAGGAAGGGAAGATTGAGAGGAACTTAAAAAAGTTGAAATTTTGGTTTGGCGTGAGAATATAAGTAAGTTGAGGGAAAATAAATTGTTTGGTAAGAAGAATTAAGTATTGGTTGAGTGGGAACCTTAGGTAAAATTCCCACAATACCCTCCCACAAAAAAAGCCAGTTTTTTTTCCCCAAATTGGACAAAGAGCCAAATCAAATTGTGTCTTGGTGGAGAAAGAAAATTGCAACCAGACATCGAAGGGATCAGTGAACAATGAACCCAGTTGCTGCTTTGACGGGAAAAATCAAAAATTGAAATTACTTAGTGCTAAAACCCTGAAATTGTGAAGTGGACGAAATAAATTACTACAGGTAAACTAACAAGTACCAGACCCAACCAAATAATGTGCAGTCTCTAAGTAATGAAAAATTGAATTGTTTATTTTGAAGTTCGAACGTAAGCGTAAAGTTCAAACTTACAAACTTTATGAGTACACACGTTCGAAAGCATTATCTGATAGAAGGGCATAACAGCAGAAAAACAAGAAACGCAAAGTTCACATAATCATGGAAACATAAAATTTTCCAACCATTCATGGACAACAGAAAAACCAGCGAGCTCGAAACCTAGGAAGAGATAACAAGAAACGCAAAGTTCAAATGCCAATGACCCCACCAATTAGCCGATCACTGATTCATCAACGAAGTATTCAGAAGTCGGTTTTGGCATTACCCTAGCTAAAAATAATCACGAAAAAGAAACAAGACCCTAAATAGAAGATAAGTTTTCCTTTTTGCCCAAATCAAAAAGTTGAAGTTTTTAATCTGAGAGAAAGAACAAGATGAAGAAGAAGAAAAAGAAGAAGCAATAATAATTTCAGGAAATAACATATTAAAGAATGAAGGAAGGAAGAAGAAACTTTAATTAGTGAGAAGAATGAGAATCAAAAGGAGAAAGAGAAGAAGAAGAAGTACGAAGAAGGTTCCCTTTCTACCGGAGTCAGGTTAGCTCGCATCTCAAACAACACTTCTTGATGGAGCTGAGGTTCTCAAACTTCTTTTTGCCTCCTCCTTCTTCCAGCTCGAACCTCGATTGTGGTTTATAATTTGAGAGGGGCGTTTTAGTCATAATATTTCACTCTTCCAGGAAGTTTTTTAGGATCCTGCCACTTTTTGATGGAACTGAGATTCTCACGTTTATGGGAGCTTGGATATTGGTGGGAATATGAGTTCTCTGGAATAAGGCGCGCCAAACGTGATTTTGGCGTGTGAACTGTGTTAAGTTCCCGTAACCTCCCCTAAGTTCTCTCAATCAAACGGGCCCTAATTCTTAAAGTCAGTATATCAAAAAGCGGACTTGTGGTATGATTTGGATGAATCGGCCAAGATCACAAAGGTAAGCATTGAGATAATAAACAGTCTCACTCACTTTGTGAGGAGAAGAATATAAGTTCAAATTTCAGGAAGTGCACTTGTTGAGAGGGGCGAAAACCCATTATCTTCTAAGCCTCAAATACATGAAAAATTAGGAAGTAGAGAAGTTTGAGTCTTATCATTAGAGGATAACAAGCATAGTGCTACTAATTATGTAACATTAAACATTTGTTACTCTCACTTGTTCAGCGTGTAATAATGAATTTTAGCGTAAAAAACGAGAACAGGTCTATATTAGTGCTTTGTTATTATGTTTTTATTATTATTTCATTTATTTATTGACCCTTTTGTATTATATGGAGTATTGAGATTAAGTTCCTCGATTCACTGGATTGTAGATTAAATATAATGTTCATTTCAAAATCTTGGGTTGATTCTAAATATAAGATACTATTTCCTTTGCTCTCCCACGTTAATTCTTTCTTTTTCATAATACTTTGAATTATTAATACAATTTTATCTTTACGCTGCCATTAAATTTTAGTCATTAAGTAAAGGTATATGCTATAAAAAATTCTCTACATATTAATTATAAATGAGGCACAAACTTACTTTTTTAAGATTGTAAAAATTAGCTATATTTAGAATTAAAGGGAATACTTAACCAATAACCTTATAATCTAGGGACATGTTAACTACTCTGTGAGTGTTATAGGTTTAATCCCACTTATAACTTTAATATGTTTGTTGTCTATCCTTTTAATTAAAAAAATTGGTCCTACATATCATTTGTTATAATTAATTAATAATGAATTAACTTAACTAATAGTAAACTTATTTGTGAAAATATTTCAAAAATTGAAAAAGTGTTTGAATCTTTAATACAATCAAACTTATTCTAAAAAAATAAAATAAGTTGGCAGTTAGTAAGATGGGTTTTGGAATTAGAATTTCATGCTCAAATTAAAGATGAGAATGTGGTATTCATCCCTAGATTCGGTCTGCTCATAATAAAATGGAATGGTCCAAACTTTACTACATTTTATTCTTATTACTTCCTCCGGTCTTAATTATAAGAACTATTTACCAGAATTTGGAGAGATTAAGGAGATAAGTTAAATTAGTTAATTATAATTATTTTTCAAAAATACCCCTACTGAGTAATTGTTTTTTTTTTAAATGACGTCCTATTCCAATATATTCTGCCATCTGAATACGCCTCATTCCCCTAATATTGAAAACCACACTTTGGCGGAACTAGATTTGCTCAGTATCCAAAATTCTCAGCGTCCCTCAATATCTCAATTTCTAGCCATTCGATCAATCTAACATCCTATAATGTGCCACACAATCATCTTTTTTTAATTTAAAATTTTTAAAATCTGAACCATTTCTAGTACCTAAAGAATTTCTCAATAACCGGAGTATATTTTTAGTATCAGTCAGTATCCTGAAATATTTTTTTAAGATCCTAAAAAAATATTTTTGGGTATTGACTGGTACTAAAAATATACTTCAGTGTATTAACGGTTTTTTTTTTCAGTAGCAGTCAATACCCTGAAGTATCTTTTTTTAGTTCCATTTACCTCGAAATATTTTTTCAAGATCCTAAAATAAATTTTCAAGATCATGAAGTATTTTTCGATGCTTGATCGATATCGTGAAGTATCTTTTTTACCCGCATTGCAAGTCGATCTCAAATATTTTTTTAGGATCTAAAAAAATATTTCAGGGTATTGACTGGTACGAAAAAAGATACTTCACTAAGATCGATCAAGCATCGAAAAATACTTCATGATTTTGAAAAATTATTTTAGAATCTTGAAAAATATTTCAGAAATATATATTTCAAAATTATCTAAAAGTGGTTCAGACTTTTAAATTTTTTAAATTTAAAAAGCATGATTGTGTGGCACATTATGGGATGTTAGATTGATCCAATGGCTGGAAATTGAGATATTGAGGGACGCTGAGAATTTTGGATACTGAGCAAATCCGGTTCCCCCCTCTGGCCCTGTATAAACAGTAGAGGGTGCATTTTTTCAGTTATATTATTAAATTTTTCTATCAAGAGAATATCTATTTAATTGGGCATAATACAAACGCAAGTTTATTTTTTTTATTGTTGGAAAAAAAGATAATGAAATTAATGTTTTATTAGGTTATTTTAGAGAAAAAAGAGTAATCACTTTAGACAGATAGTTACAAAATTTATTTTTAAAGGAATATTAAAATTATTTTATTTAAAAATAAAAAATAAAGTAGAATATTTCATTTGATAGAATATAAGCGTGTTGTTAAATTAATTATTGTGGAGGAAGTATTAGTATGAGTGATATGACAAAAATTGCTCAAAATTATTTTATAAAAAATTGGGTGTATATGATATGACATTAATGAGTTGCAGATATTATTTACTTTATAGAATATATAGGTGTATTATTAAATTATTATTATTGTCTTTAATTATTATTGAGAAAGTAGCAATAGGTGTATTTTAGGAAAAAATTGACCAAAGTTAAAATTTGGTCTTATAATTAGGACCAAAACCAACTCCAAAATGTGTTCCTAATTAATTGGAAGAAGTAGTTTAGTATTATAATTTAAACTTGTACATAATACACAATAAAAATAATTCATTTAAAAGTTATTCAAATATGGAGTGAGCATAGTTTAGGGGAATGAAGAAGGAAGTCAAAAATTGAGAAAGGGGCCCAATCTAAGAGAACCAAACCAACCACATCAAACGTTGCTCTCAAATTGAATCATTTGTCCCTTTCCTTCAAAACAAACCAACCATATCAAAAAAAAAAAAAAATTGAATCATTTGTCCCTTTCCTTCAACGTTTTAGGCATCTTCCCTAACCTCAAACTCAACAAAAAACAAACAAAGTTTGGCCCCATAACATCATTTTGTTTTTAAGAAAAAAACTTTAGGTCATTTTTATTTTTATCCATATTTACTGGATTATAATAAAATATAACGTCATATATTATTTTTTTTGCCCGAAAAATATAATATGATATATATACATATATTTCAAAAATTAATCCAATACACATAAAAAAAAACATCCCATAAGTCATATGAATGTGAAGATCAACAACCCTTTTTTTTTTTTAAAAAAAAAAATCTTTAAAGATTAGCGATTCAGCAATCAATTAGTGACCAAGGGAACTTCCCTTCTTCCTTCCTCACTGTCTCCGCCACTTTGCGCCTCCTTATCCCCTCCCATTTTGGATTTGGATTACCTCAGAAGCGTCACAGTATCCCTCAGAAGCGGCTTCACACTGTTGATCTCCCATAATTAAATCTTGACTGTCCATTTTAATAACTTAAAACTCCTGAAAAAATATTTTAGGATATTGAAAAGATATCATGAAATATATTTTTAAGATCTTAATCGATCTGCGAAATATTTTTTTCAAGATCATGAAGTATTTTTTGATCACTGCATAAGATTATTTTTAGTCAAATAAATCTAAAATATTTTTTCAAGATTCTAAATAATTTTAATATCATTAAACTATTATTTTAGGATCTGGAAAAAATATTTCAAAGACTGATCAAGATTAAAAGGATCTATCGTCTCAGCATCAAAAATACTTCATGATCTTGAAAAAATATTTTAAGATCGACTAAGATTAAAAATATACTTCAGGATATTTTTTCAAGATCCTAAAATAATTTTTTAAGATTTTTAAGTTATTAAAATGGACAGTCAAAATTTAATTATGGGAAATCAACGGTGTGTGTGAAGCTGCTTCTGAAAGATACTGTGGGAGACGCTTTTCTGAGGTAATCCGAATCCCCCATTTTGCTATCATGTTAAATTATTCAGGCAAAACAAAAATTAATGCTGACAAAAAAGCCGATTTATTTTATCCTTTATTTTATTTTACGCAGACTCCCAGACCAATCATGGCCCGTCTAGGGAAAAAAAAATAAAAATGGCAACGATATATCTGAATTTTTAAGGGAAAATAATTAATACATGTTGCCTTGTTTTACAGAATTACTCATAAACATTTCTTGACATGGAATACTACGTAGCACTATTAGTTTAGGAAAAATCACACTCAAATCTTAAGGAGAAGGAAAAACATTTTAAAAAAAAAAATTAACGTAGATTCTTCTATCTAAAAACTCCGGCATTCTAAAATTGGCCTTGTTACATAGTAAACATGCATAGTTTTACTTTGCTTAGCTGATGACACCTTTCTTTTTTATATAGACCCTTCAATTCTCTCCTAACATTTGGCATTCTAGGCTCCAGAACTGGGGGGGTCTATTATTGGCCATTGCAGCATAAAGCATGAGACTTTATGGTTTTATTCACAATATTATTGTTCTCTCACTATTTCTTCATAAAGTAGAACTGCGAATATTATTTACAATTTAACAATTACTTGGACTAAGACTTTTAGTACGCTTTACTCTACCTCATAAGATAACGACGACGAGTCCAGCCTAGAAAATCCAACAACGGTGTCTCAAAGCAACGGGAACATAGAGAAACCCAGGTAATTATTATTGTTAATTATTCACATAAAACTAATATTTAAACGAGTGAACCCCAAGAGCGAGGGAGAGAGAGAGGCATGCCGAGTTGTCTACTGTCTCTTTGATTGCTGAGTTGTTCATATTCATAAAATTAGGAATGCGAAACCAAAAGGAAAAAGAAGAAGAATCGTTTATTTCTTTTCTTAAAATAGACAAAAGATAAAGAGAGATGGCATAAATCCTCACTCTTGTGTAATCATCAAGAGCAGGTGGGACTCAAAAACTCTTGTAGTTTATTAGTATAGATGCTCTTCTATAAAAAGGAGATCGCAGGTTCAATTTCAATCTTCTTCTTAACTTATATTGCCAGTGCCTACTCTTATTACTTAAAAAAAGCAGCATGGGCCGAACAGAAAAATATGTTTTTTAAAGTAGAGAAACGCAGCACCGTCTATGAATGAATGAGCTTGAGCCATCATCATCCCTCATCATCATCCTCATTTTCTATCTCGAGTCTCGTAATGTTCTCTCTTCTTTACAAACTACTGCTCAGTAATTATTCCTTGTGCAGCTCTCTGCTCACCTTACCTTTCCTCCTTATGTTTAACATTTCAACTTGTGTTCCATAATTTTCTAATGCTCTCTCTGTGCTCAACAACGTCACATGAGGCATGAGGATTCAAATGTCACTCGCAGGACCGATTATCGGTGAGTCTCTCTGCTTTTGATGCTCTCACTGACCCCTATTTGTCTAGTAGTTTTTTTCCCCTTCTCTTGCTGGGTTTCATATTCTTTTCCCCATTTTGAGAAAAAAATTCAGTTTTTTCGGTCACATTGAACATTCCTCATGTTCCATGCAATTTGGCGTGATACTGCAGCGATTCTCGTTGAGAAAGCATAAAAAAGTATTGTTGCAGTCCGTTTTTTCAATGTTCAGACTTCAATATCTGTGAGGGAAAAGCGTTTGAATCATTAGGAGGGGAGAGAAATTTGCAGTTAAACTAGCTGGAACAACCAATTTGTTGTTTCATTGAAAGAATACGAAGCTCTTCAAGCCCCACATTTTCCTCTGAAATGTCATATCTTCCGCCTATGGATATGTGAGTTCTCATGTTTACTAGCTAGATATGGCTGATATTAGGCTTACTAGGGTAGATCAAGGTCAAACCAAGATAAAAAATGTTCCAATCGCTGTCACCCCAGAAGGTTTTTGGTGTTGCCCTTCTCCAGTTGTGTTTCACAAAAGCCTGAAATCTCAAAACCCTCTCAATAAAACCAAACTCTCCTCCTCGCCGCCGCCACCCCCAAAAATTAGTATCCAGAAAAAGCCAATCCAAGTTAGTGATAGAAGACCAGCACCTGCCCCACCAAGATCAATGGTTTCTGATGATCAACAATATGTTGCTCCTGAACGAAGTCAAGTTGGTACATCTATGGTCACAGAGAGATCAGAGAGACCCAAAATTGAGAATTTACCTAGAAAGGTAGCCGTTGAGTTTGGTGAGGCTGGAACTTGTGATATGAAGGTGGTCTTACTTGGAAAGCAGGGTTTTTGTGTGAAGTTAAGCGTGCACAGGGATATTCTCAAAGAGAAGAGTATTTTTTTTGCTGATAAACTCTCTGTACAATCTGACTTGTCATGTCTCCAAATTGATGATTGTGAGGATGTTGAAATATATGTTGAGACTGTTGGACTGATGTACTGCAAGGAAATGAAGCAGCGGTTGATGAAACAAAGTGTTCCTCGCATACTACGAATACTCAGGGTAATTACTCGTAGTTTCATGCTTCGATTTTTTTTTTGGGTAAATTTTTTTGACTTTCTTTATGAGGTTTGTCGATTGGTGGTTGTAAAATGCTATGTTTGGGTATAAGAACCCATTTGCTGATGCTCTATATGCGTATGTCAAGTTGATGATAATTTTTTAGTACCTGTTATACTGATATGAAAACTGGTGCATCAAGTTGTTTCACTAATAGTTTAGTTCTACGTATAAGATTTTCTGCACAATGTTCTTAAAGGAGGATTGCTTCCATCACAATGAGCGATACAATATATTGTGCCTTTTCTGGGTCATGATGACTACAAGCAAGCTAAACAGTTGCTCAAAGGGTAGAGATGAGAACTATTGCACCTTCAACTTTTTCCGTTGTGAACTCTGCTACTAATATGCACTGTAGTGAATGATGGTCATGCAAACTTGCATTTTATGGTGATCACTTCTTCCAAATTAGTACTATTGCTAAGTACATACTTATGTGCATTCCAACACTATATGCATGGTACTAGCATAGTATTTACGTTTGGCTTTTTGGTCAGAAATAGAATGGCTAAGGCTTTATTGTCAAAATGTTGACAGCAATACTGATAGCTGGGCCCTCAGTGGACTGTGCGATAAATGAAAAAAGTAGTTATGAACCCGAAGGGATCAAGGAACCATTATTTTCATTATTGAGATTGATAGAGTTTAAGACAGAGTGATGCACTATCATACACTTCAGCATACTTGTTCTTTTTGAGTTATTTTTTCATGACGAGTTCTTCAGCTCTCAGGTCTGGATGCAAAAATTTATTAAATTTGTTGCCTTTTGGACAAAAAAAGGAATTTATTCTGTTTGTTCCTTCTGCAGGTCACACTTGCCACTAGTATTCTTCGTCCTAATATTTTATTTTCCCAACTTACATATTCATGATTTTTTAAATAATCCTGTGCAGTAGAGGCTGTAAATGACTCGCCCCTGCGTTTTTCAGTGTCAAAGTAACTGAAATTCCCTCTTGTTTGCATTCAGACGGCATATCATCTAACTTTTCATGCCCCTCTAAATTAAGCAAACAATTACTACTTCCTGTCCGAAATATAGGACCTAGTTTGTAATACAAATTACACTATAAATTAAGTTTTACATTTAAGACTAGAGAGTATATTTTTTGAAACAACGGTGGAAAACATATGCTGAGATCTTTGAAAGAATTTGAGTTACTTGGATGTTACTTTTATGTTTAAGTGTATATATGTCATTATGTCTGATAATTGGTTATACATAATTTGTCTACTCTTGGCATGTATGAAAACAAATCTGCAAGTACTGCAGAAAACATAAAGTGAACTATTCTTTAGATTGCAGAACTTCTTGGTTTCACCAGCTGCATGCAGTCATGTTTGGAGTACTTGGAGGCAGCCCCATGGGTTGGAGATGAAGAAGAAGAAAAAGTGGTCTCAACGGTTCAACGACTCCAGGGGGAAGGAGTTGGGGTCAACCCTGTGTTGAAACGAGTTTTCTCAGATATCACCAAGGCCCCAAATGACACTCTATCCCACATCATTGAACTCGTTCTCACGAGTAAGGAGGAAAAAGGACGCCGAGAGATGAAAACCATAGTTCTAAAGCTCCTCAAAGAGAAGAACAATGTTCCAAGCCATTCTGGCTCATCAGATATCTGTAAAGAAATGATTTACCGATCATGCACGAGCTGCTTGGATTCTCTACTGGCTCTGTTTAGGCAGGCTGCTGAACTAGAACTGGCTGATAAATCTTCCGGCAACAAAGAACCTACGGTTAAAAACATAGCTCTTGAAGCTGATAACTTGTCATGGTTACTAGAGATACTAGTCAGCAAACAAGCTGCAGACGAATTTGCAATGATATGGGCGAACCAGCAGGAAATGGCTGTTCTTCATGAGAAGCTGCCGATCGTATCCCGTTATCATGTTAGCTGCATCTCGGCGAGATTATACGTTGGCATAGGGAGGGGGGAGTTGTTGCCGTCCAAGGACACACGTCAATTGTTGTTACAGACATGGTTACAACCTTTGATCAATGACTTCTGCTGGCTACAACACGGATGCAGGTCGTTTGATAGTAAGGTTGTGGAGGAAGGAATTGGGAGGACTGTTCTCACTCTTCCTCTGGAGGATCAGCAAAGTATTATGCTCTCTTGGGTGGGAAGTTTCTTGAAGGTTGGCGACAAGTGTCCGAACCTTCAGAAAGCTTTTGAGGTGTGGTGGCGAAGAACTTTCATAAGACCTTATGTGGAAGGACAAGGTAACAATAATGTGGGATCTGAAAGTGGTTTTTTCAATCTTGTTTAAATTACTAGGCATGTGTCCAATGAGGTTCATGAATATATAGGAATGGTGGCGGCTGGAGAATGTGGGGATGAACACAGTGTATGTATGCAAATTGCTTGTGGAATTGATGGGATTCATTATGGGCTTTTTGTGTAAGCTCTTGAAAGGAATGGAATTTTGCATGTTGTTTCTGGGATTGTAATTGAGACTTCCAAGTTCCAAGTTGACAAAATCCTGGTGGATGTTCGATGTTCAATGTATTGCTAAGAACATGATTACTCGTTCAGCCCAAAATTTTTAATATGAAAATTATGTCTTGATTTTCTAATTGACGTTAAACAAGTAAATTTCTTTATATTTCCTTTTTAGGCCTCGATGTGACACAAGTAAAACCCAATGCCGCAATGTGGGATGCTTCTTCAACTTGAGTCGAGATGTTTGTTTCTTATAACGAGTCCTTTGTATTAGGTATAAGGATCCTCTTACTGAATTCGAATCTTATTATTCGAGGTACTTTCGGATGCATATTCTCCCATGGGATGTTTCTTATAATGAGCTTGATTGTGCCATACCCGATTATTATTGTTTTTTTTTTTTTTTTCTTGTAGTAATATCAAGGGTTTTCCCTTGGGTTTGAAGGACAAAAAGTTTTCACCTTTTTTCAACAAGTGCGCTTTCTAGAATTCAAACTTAGCTTCTCCTCCTTACCGACTCAACTAAAAGCTTCTTGTTGTTGTTGTTTTATATATATAATGCTTGTTGTCGTATTGTTGCCTTTTTTTTTCCTATAGAAATTTTAGGAAAGAGGTTTGGTTCACCTGATCCCAAGAAAGAAGCGTTTGGAGCGTCCCAAATTACCAGAGGGTATGCTTTTGGGTTAGAGAGTACACACGCCTCCACCTCTTCTCGCCGTTTCCACTACTTCCTGAGACCTAGGATCTCCCAACATCTTGACCAACTCCAGGATCGAACCCCCTCCCTTTTGGTGAGAAAGTCCGACCCCTTCGCCAGTTGAACCCAAGTACAAGGGGTTATATATATTGTTGCCTTGATGTTGTTCATTGAGAGTTCCTACCATACTTTTAGACCCACCGGTCATAAAAACAAACTCTGAATATCAGCCCGGCCCATTAAGTTTTGCTTAGTAAAGATGGCGTCATCCTCCTTTCTTTTCTTTGGTGGGCTCTGTAAAAACAAAAACCCACAAACATGGACTGCTGAATAATGTTTTTTTTTGGGGGGGGGGAGCTAAAGGATGATATATTATCACATTCATATTATCTTGGAGGAATTACTTAAGAAGAGAAAATAACAGGTCCTTGGACTCATCAAATTGAGTTGAAGTTGCATGAGACCTGATTTAAATTAATTTAAATTGAGGAAAAACCATTTTGCCCTTGTTATTTTGAGCAACTAATAACAAATCAAGGTGCCACAACGACAAGTCATTAAACAACTAATGATAAGTCAGGGAGTCACAAATAACTTGAGAACTTGTTATTGGTTGCTCAACTTAATAAGAGTAAATTAATTTAACTTAAGTCTCATGGGATTTCAATGCAATTTGATGATTTCAAGGGAGTTGCTTGTAATTTTTTTCTCTTCTTTGAGACCTATATGTAATTTTCCCTAGTTTTCAATATGTTGTCTCTATTTTCAAAATATAAGGGTCCATTTGGTTGGTTTTTAATAATTAAATGAATCTCAAAATTACAAAATAATAATTTTGAGATTTTATTATCTTCATGGATCTTGGTTTACAAGAAATAATTTATTATTCACTTATTTATTTAGATTTTAAATAAATAAAGGAAAATTTTCTAAAAGTTATGTTTTAAAAGGTGATTTTTCAATGAAAGAAAAAGAGGCTAAAACATACAAGCCCCACGTATTTTAAGGTTTCAAGTCATAAATTAAGAAATATGATTAGTATATCAAAATATTGATCACATTGTCAAACGTACCCTTAGCATCGAGACATTTTACTTATATAAATATAAGGGTGTAATGAATAAATTACCAATAAATGCTGCATTTTGTTTTTTGGCAGAACAATAAATGCTGCATCACATTTTTAAATTAGAGGAAATAAAAAGTTCACGATGATTTGGCTTTTGGGATTTAACAGGTTTAGGAAAACTAAGTTTAATTTGCACATTATATCTTTAATTTTCATTAACAAAGTGATACAATTTTGAGCATGGAGACACACAAATGATTTAAAATAATCAATTATGCGTACTATTTAATAAGGGAACTCAGCTATCTTTTTATTAGATATATATTCATATGAAAATGATTTATTATTTCTATTTACAGCCTGGCACACTTCTTGCAAACATCTAGCCAATCATGGCCAAGGATATGGAATATGGCATGACTTATTTCTATTTAATTGAAGTCAGAAATCAGAATGGGAATAATAATACTGAATGAAGTATGGGAAAAATTCAATGGATATTTAATTGTTAGCCAATCACTTCATTTCAGAATGGGAATAATGTTGAATGGAGTATGGGAAAATTTCAAGGGAGATTTGTTAGATTTTTTAATTCACAGGAATTTATCAAATTGATATTATTTTATTATTCGAATTAAAAAATTAAAGCATGAGGTTGAAAAATAATTTTTCCTATCAATATACTGGTGCTTTAATTCGAGAGAAGGAAAATATTGTTGTTGGTCCAAGTGGAACGTACTTGTTCAACTGGGGAGCATCCTAATTAAAAAGGAATGTAGAATCCAATTGGACTAGAAAATAAAATAGGAAAATATAAGTTAGCTTAATACCCCATTTTATCCATAATTTTAAAATAGAGGTATAAGTCCTTTGAATTGTATGTACATTTTTTTCCAACACAACCCTTTGACATATTATTTGATGGGATAAGATAAGTCTACTTATTAGACATCTTAATTAGTCAAGCGTGATTTTATTGCTACTACTCCATGTGATCCGTAATATAATAACTACTTAACTAATAAGAAAAGTTTAAGAAAACGAAATATTCTAGTTAATTTGACCAAATATGACATGATCTCCTTAAAATACCTTAGTATAACATTAGATATACTCTCTCTGGTCCTAAATATAAAAGTCAGACAAAGAGATTTACTTTGATCCTAACTATAAGACTTTAATCTACTTTATCCAATAAATTTATAATTTTCTCCCCTAAGTATATTCCCATTGATTGGACAAAGGAATGGGGTTTATAGCTATTAGAATAGTTACGATACACATAATTAGGAATGGGGTTTCAAGTAAACCGGCACATATTTGTTACAAATAATTCAACGTCTACAAATTATTAATTTGGTTTCTAAGTCAAGTTAATTAGTTACTTTGAGGAAAATAAATAAATATAAAAGAAAAAATGAGTTGAAATATTATATTTTAGATCAAATGAACCCGACTAGCTTTTATATCAAGATCGAGATGCAATAATACAAATAATCCCATGAAGTCATGCTTAAGAAACAAAAAACGCTAGATCATAATAGCCCAACCCAATAACCTATTTCAAGTAAAGTACTTTCATATGTTAATTATAGAGTGACCATGCGAGGGAAAAGAGGCAGCCTTTAACACAGCAGTATGAGGCCAGCGATTTAAAAGCTACACATATATACACACAAAACAACTTGAACTCTAAAATAAAATGGAAGAATGATGAACCCTATATATAGAAAAGGTAAAAGGCTTGCCCTAAAAAGCCACCATTACTGTGCATCTCTACTGTTTCTCTCCAACTTCACTCATATATGTCATATGGCTTCTTGATATTAAGTGATATGTCAAACCATATATTATATATATGTATGAGTCAAACAAAAATACCCCAATTCTCCATGACAATCCACACATAAAACACCAACAAAAAAAGAGCTCTCGATCCCGTGCTATAGTCACTCTCTTCAATTACTTCAAATATGTCTCTCCACAGTCCACACTATTACTTTCATACATACTCCACCCAAAGGGGAAAAGGGGGGGAAATCATAACAGGCCATGACCTCTCATTTGAGGACACGTGTCACATGGCGAATAGGGTTTGATCCCTTGGACCACGGGTTACCCACGTGGCCGTGGCCACTCCTGCCGGCGCCCTTGCCATGTGGACTCACTTCACACAGTAGAAGGAAGGACCACGTTAGAGATAAACCCTCCATATATATATATATATATATATTTGCATTTACAACAAAACTATTTGGTATATATCACAAAGTGTGCTGTTTATATGCTTTCAATAATTTCATGTCGTTTTCGTTAAGGGCCCAAAGCTCAACACTCACCCCATGATTTTAAATGCTTTTTCCCTTCTTCCTTCTTTTTCCCTTTTCTCCTTTTCCTTTTTCATAATCGTTGTTTCGCTTCTTCTTCTAGTTAAACAATAATTACCAGCTTCGTGCTAACATGCATATATACACTTGGAAAATTCTACCGCGAGGGAAAGAAAAAGGCACAGACAAAGTGAAAAAGAAAAAAAGAAACAAAAGGTGTTGGAGTGATAATCATACCATCAGAATGTTGGCTCCTCAACAGTTAATGTAATTATCCAAAGAGAAAGTGACCCTCTGAGAATGACATTCCCTGTTCCCTTCTCCTTATTCCCAGGAACAACATTCCCCTGGATTAAGATTAATATACAATTAATACGAGGTCTATATATATATATATATATATATGAGCTCTAGTTTCCTAATCAAAACACACAGGTTGAGGTCGTATACATGTAATCTATAAGAGTACCCAACTAACATTATATCTCTGTGGGAGATATAGTTTGAAAAAGAACTTTTGGCATTTTCTTTTTATGTGTATATGGGCTGGTTTATTTATGAAGGATGGCTACAAAAGCACTTAATTAATACATTTAGTTTGTGAGGACTATAAGTACAAAGAGCTAGATTCCAGACAAATCTTGTTGCTTAATTAGTTATAGGGGCATCAGGTTACAATTATAAACCCTCGGCTTGTACCTTGCCATATCTCAAATTGCTTCATTTTGATTGGATTCTCTCAAACTTTGACAGAAACTGAGTCGTCACATAATAACAAAGGAGTGAGAAGACAGGAAAGTGGAAAAGCGACCTTCCATTGTTGTCCCCATCTGTACTATTTTCCAATGAAGTTTCTAATCCATCTCTTCTGCTTGGTCCCTATAGCTAGTGAGATTCATTAATTAATTCTATATATCATTAGAGATATAAATCAATATCTCAATGAGGACTATAAAATAAAAGTCGAATATCATGAACTATGAGACCTCACTTGTTTATCTAAAAATAAAATTTACTTCTTGTTTCTTTCTCCAAAATAAAAATTGTTAGAACTCTTCTGTCAGTGACATGAATGGCGTATATATTTAAGTTGTGTTGCCATTGTTTTGACATTAATTACTTTATGAAAAGTAAGAACCAATTTTGTGATGTGGTTTGGTGGTACGAGAGAGAGTCACGGGACTTATTTTTAAAGCAATACAAATTGAGGCAGGTCCTGTGGTTGCTTAACAAAATGAAGTATCTGGATAAATCTCTTGCTAGAGGGAAAAGGTTAGTTAGGCCTTAACATCAGTAGGTAAGAGTTCTCCTCTATTGTTTAATGACAATAATTATGGTGCCCATCCTATGATGTGTTAAATTAATGGAGTAATTAGGAAAATCTTAGCCAATTAAAATTGAAATCAACAATATTTTGGACATATAATGACGATGCTATATCTTATATTTTAATTAATCCAAGAAAAATCATGTTGAATATAAATATTGAAATGACGCACGTCATGTTGGTATGACGTATACGTATGGCCCCACAACACGCTTGAATTTTCAAAGCTTCTATGCGTATGGTTACCATTTTATGGCGATTTTAGTTGGCAAAAAAAAAAAAAAAAAAAAAGACGTTTTAGCTTACTTAGATTATTTGAACAGCAAAAAGTGAAAACAAAAACGATCATATATCTTTTTATAGCATGTTATAGTTAAGTCCCGTTCATTATGAAAAGTTAAACCCAAAAAAAAAAAGCATGAATAAGAAAGACCTGATTTTCGTAAGTGGGTAAAGATAAAAAGGTCTGCCACTGCTAATTGACAATTTGACAGGGGGAGATGAAGCCTGCGTATATGTAATATAAAAATTATAAAAACTAAAGTGAAATTCTCCAATCACATTTGTTATTTTGCTATTGTAATTAGTTGTTAAAATACATGTGTTTATTTATAAATTTACTTATGAACTTGACCTAATAAATATAAATTACTCGACCTAAGCTTTGTCAAAACAAGGATACAAGGTTAACGGAAAATAATAGATGAAATAAGATAATTACATTGTTGAAGTAAGAATTAAAATTAGGTTATGTATTTGTCTCGTGAGTTGTATAAATGTGAGTGATGAAAGTAGCTAGGAATGGAAAATTTGTTGACCAGGAGAGGGATGGCCTAGAGGTATATAGAGCTTAGGGTAAGTATAACATTGGAGTTTTCCGAATATGTAGAGTTGTAGGAGGGAGCTTTATAATGAAGAAGCTTATCGATACTAATAATCATTGATGGTTTGTTATATTTGAAGGATTAGGAAAGCAAAAGAGACTAGCGATGTTGTAAATATTAATGGAAAGAAAAGAGAGTAGCTATAGGTATAGGTGTATATATGCATATATAAGTGGATTGGTGCAGAAAAAGGTGGGCATTAGAAGGCAAAAAACATGGGAATGAAAATGAAAATAAGTGAGTAAGTGGTCACGCCCCAACACAAAGTCCCAAGTGAAGAATGAAAAAGAAAACACGATAAAGAAGAAGGCATCGGCAATATATATAGGGGGAGGGACCATTCTTCCATTTTGTCATCATCATCAGCCTCCCTGGCTCTTTGTTTATCATTTGTTTTACACTCTCAGAATATTACTCTCTTTCTCTCTCTTCAAATATCTATCTATACACGTAGAGAATGGTATAAAACTGTTCATGTGTGGTTCTGCATGAAATTCGTTCATCTGGCTCTCTACATATTTTTTTCCCTAAAATCCTATCATCGAGTATCCGAGCAACCGACTAATCCGTTGGACCAAGTACCATCGGGTATTTATTTCTCTATATATAATCAATATAAGTAAAAAATAAGAAAGAAAAGATATATAATGAAAGGGATAATATGTGAATGATGAGGAGTGGTAAGAAAAGGAGGAGAGTGGTTGGGTTATGTGGTGCACTAACTTTTGCTTTGCATAATTTGCTTTTTGTGTTTTTCCAAGTGGCATAGCGAAAGAGACAGTTACTAATTGGCGTTGACGCTTCCTCGTACATCAATTTGTTTACGTGCTTTTTCTTCTTTTGATTTCTCTCTTTTTGGGTTAATTTTAATTTGTTTCTATCTCCACCCTCCCAATTTACCCCCACATCAATCATATTAAATTATTAATCCTCAAACATTTCATTAATTGTAATTAGTTTGTTAGCACAGTACTACTTAATAAGAATTGAATTCTAAAGTACTCCTTTTGCGTGCGCATGTAAATAAATAATAAGATCGTAGGCGTGGGAAATGAATTAAGTCACATGTTTTTTCATAATATTTGCTTGCTATTTATATATATACATGTCAGTGACAGTTAATTCATTAAATATGTTTTAAATTGATAAAAAAAAAATTAAATTTACCCTTATCAAATTACCCTCCCTCTACATTTATAAATTATTCTCATGTCTCTATTCTTTTTTTGTCTTCCCAATGAGAATTAAGAAAGAGTAAAATTGAAAAATAATCATTATTAATCCTTTCAGTGGACTTATATTTAGGATACAAATTTCTTCTTTAATGGACTTGTAATAATAAGGACCAGAGTGGTATATATAATTATACTGAAGGTGAGTATTTTCCAAGTTGTTACTTCCTCTGGTTCTTATTATAAGGCACCAACTAACAATTCACATAAAACAATAAAAACAGTTAAAATCAATAAAGTTGTTCTAAAATTTAAATAAATTCCAATACTACCCCTATTACTTGCAAACGCATTAGAAACGGTTGGAAAAAGACTATGTTTAATTTTTCGCTGTCATAACTAGTAATATCGTATTTATTAACTCCTTCTAGTTCTAAATATAAAACAGAGTTGACTTTTTTAGAGATATTAAAAGAAAGATGATTAAATTACTTTAAAATATTTATATTTATCATTTTTTCTCTAAATTATTTTGCCTAACATATAAACTGATATATAATCTAATGATACACAATATATGATATGACTAAGTAACTTATTTAGCTTCCTAAATCTCTCCCAAAAAAAATCAGCCTTGTCTTATATTTAAGCTTAGAAGGAGTATATAATTAACATCAAATTATATTCAGGCTACACGCTAATGTGAACGGCGTCCATCCACCTCCAACCTCAAGTTAACTAATGATAAAGAAAGTTAACGTAGAAATTAATATGCTACGGTTTATTAATTAAACTTCATTCTATGGCATTGCAAATTACTCCTCCGGTCTCATTTAAAAGGCGAACAAATAGATTTTGTGTGTGTCTAATTTATAAGTTACATCATTAGTTTTTTCATATACATAAAAAATTGTATTATTCATTTATTATTGTGCAAATTTTGTTTTCATAAGATATAATGTATATTAAGGGTACGTTTGGGTAAGCGTTCGGTGGCTTAAAATGCTTAGTTAGGAAGGAAAAAAGCTCAATGGAAAAAAAGCCTAGTTGTATGATGTTTGGGTAAGCTTTTCACACTGTGGGCTTCTCCCAAAAATCCTTATTTGAGAAGTTGAAATCCTGAGCGTTGGGGAACATTGAGAAGCTCCATATACGAGTCTCTGTTCTTGCCATAAGAGCGCATCTCAAAGATTGGAGAAGCGCCGCAAAAGATAGAGTAAGGAACTCGACCTTCACAACCCATTCTTCTCACCTTCGCTCTTTTGTCCACGATCACTGGCAACCTTCACTCTTTAATCCACCGTCGCCGGCAACCTTCTTGAACCCAATTTTGAGCTTTTGCAACATCAAACGGAGCAGTTGTGAGTTTGAGTGAGAAATCACAGAATGAAGAGCGCCACGGTAAACCAAAGATAGAGACCACACCATCATCCTTCACCTTCTTTGTCACCGATGGCACCCTCATTTTCTTCCACATGAGCTTCCTCATCGATGGCAGCAGCTTCTAGATTCGATCTGGAGTTCTAGATTGACAATCTCGAGTTTGAGAGCTCAAGTTTCAGCTTCACCTCACCAATGAACCGTTGCACCTCCATTCGACCCTTCCTCTGTTCACTCACCACTGTTGGCGTCTCCTCCATTGAACCACCATATCACCGCCGACCTTCCTCTGTCCTCTGGGCTTCACGATCATCAACCACCCTCCCTCCATTTTTGTTTTTCAAACTCATTCTCTAGTTGTCAAATTAATGACTAGATATTGGAATCAAGATGGTGTGATTTTGCTTGATGTTGTTTTGATGGGTGGCAGCACCTAAACTTCTCTAATGGTTTGAGTCTTGAGCTTGGAGCTTAATAGGAGATAATCTCATACTACTGATGTGTTTTTTTCAAGGTGAATGAGCAAATATGGGTGAAGAAGATAATAATGATTCACTTGATGTAGCATCCTCATCAAATATTCCTACAATATCTTTAACACAAATGAATAATGTTCGTGATAGAATCAAAGACTAACTTGTTAGGGATAGATGATCCAATTAGTAATGTACTATTATTTAGATCAACATGTTCATATACATTTGTATGCATTCTAATTCATATTCAATTTTATCAATTAAATATATTTAATTAAGGACTCCAGCGCTTTTTGTTTTTTTTTTAATAATAATTTAACTTTTTTTTTTATCAAATTTATATTCAAATTTTTCTCTTCAATTATCACAATATATACAACTAATATATATGTGTATGTGTGTGTTGTATTCAGTAAGATTCACTAGTACAAAAAAGAGCTTTAAGACCGCCTCATTTAGACCGGATTATAGAGAATCAGGTCTTAAAAGTATGACTGATGGCAGTTTCGTAAATATAAAGAACTTGTTGGACCGGATTATAAAGGATCTGGTCTTAAAAGTATGACCGGTGGCACTTTCGTAAATATAAAGAACACTTTTAAGACTATATTATAAAGGATCCGGTCTTAAAAATATGACCGGTGGCACTTTCGTAAATATATAGAATACTTTTAAGACCGGATTATATAGGATCCGATCTTAAAAGTATGACCGGTGGCAATTTTGTAAATATAAAGAACTATTTTTAGACCAGATGTTACAAAGAACCGGTCCAACAAGTTTTTAAAAAATGTATGTTACTTTTAAGACCGGATAGTTTTAAAAATCCGGTCTAAAAAGTTAAAAATAATAATTAAAAAAAAAAGTCTATTACTTTTAAGATCGGATATTATAAAGAACCGGTCTAAAAGATCAATTTTTAAGACCACATTTTTTATAACAACCGGTCTAAAAGAATTTACTCAGTGGTTCAATTTCACCACATCCCGAAATGGCCGGAGAGCACCGAACGTTTCTTCTTCTTGCTTGCTTTGTCATCGCCCCCTCACGCACTTGCCTTTATCACCGACACATTGTGGGTATATTCTCTAGCATCACCTATTAGTCGATTTATTCTCTTTCTCCTCCTCCTCTTCGATCTATGTGTTTACCGCTATTTATTGCAATTTCTCTCTATTTCATCCTCTGGGGTTTGGTTGAGGCATACTTTGATCTTTGGGTATTATTTTGTTTCAAGATGAAATTTCCCTGCTGCCTTTGGAATTTCGCTTTGCTCACTCAATTCCCATTTTCCTACACTCAAATGGGTTTGGAGTTTAACTTTATTTTTGGGTTATTTTCTGAATGATGTTTTTTGTTATATCATCAAATCTATATGTGAATGACTCCTTCAAGAAGCTCCTCGAACTTTGATAGATAAGATCCAGGGGCGGCAGCGTTGAAGGGGTGGTGAATCGTCCTTGTTCGAGCTTCTCGAACCTCGGAGCAGCAGAGAAATCGGGATCTGAGCGACCCTCAAAGGACGAGAAAACCCTAGCACAGCTTCACACGGCGCAATTCCTCTCGGAGACGGGCTTGAAGCAGTTGAAATCGACGAGGTGAGCTTGACACGGCACAAATCCTCTCAGGGCTGGTGCCGAAGGCAGAGATGAGCGACCAGCAGCAGGCGGTGAGTGGTGGAGGCAGCAGCGACGGTGGCGATTTGGTGGTCATTGTGGCTAGGAGGGGGGAGAAATTTTTTTGTTTGTTTGTCTGAACATTTTTAGGACCGGATATTTTAAAAATCCGGTCTAAAAAGAAGTAATTTTTTAGACCGGTCACGTATCCGGTCTTAAAAGTAACAGACTTTTAAGACCGTCTGGATTAAGACCGGTTCCAGATCCGGTCTTATGAGGCTTTTTTTGTCCGGTCTTAAAAGCCTTTTTTCCACTCGTGATTCATGTCATTTTTAGTCATTTTCCATCTAAACTGACTTTCAAATAATAATTTTAAAAAATTTTAATTTAGAAAAAAGTCATTTTTGTCACCGCTAACCCAAACAGCCCTAGATAGATGTTAGTTGTTAAATTTTAAGATGAAGTTAACGAGATTTAAGGTTTTCCCTAATATTGATAAAACATGATAGAAACAACTTATAAATAAAACCAGAGAAGCAAGATATATTTCTTTGCGTCTCTATATCTTTTTTTCTTTTTCTTTTTTTATGGTTGTCAAGTTTATCTTGAATATATATACTCCTTCTTTTTTTCATTATAAGTAATTTTTATCTACCTCATCAAAATTAATGAGAGCTAGTTAACTCACTAATTTTATCTAAAAAATGAATGAATTTTCCAAACTTGCTCATATTTAAGAGCACAGAAAAATTCCAAATCAAATTGAAAATTTCCTTCTAATATAACAGGGATAATACTGAAAAAGTTAATTAATAACCCATCATATGATTTATGCATGAGAATTATTTCTTCTAAAGGGAATCATATATATATATATATATATATATAAGTATATCCCAAGATATAATATAATCCTCCAGTCCTAAATATATGACAAGTTTTATAGTACAAATTGCATTATAAACTATGTTTTATATTTAAGACAGGAGATAGTGTGTGTATTATATTTTACTACAAGTGTTCACTATTGAATAACATTTACCACCCTCATTTATTTATAAAAAGGGATTGTAAATCAAGAGACAACTCTGACAAAAAAAAATCAAGAGACAACAATCATTTATATATCATTTCAAGGTGTCTAATCTGCTGGAAGTCTCACAAAGTAATAAAGGTAGTCAGCTATTATGATAAGTTTCATATAGTAGTAGTAGCGTTTGAACTTTTTTAATTATAATTTAAATATCTAAAATAATTCTAACTGATATCAACTAATTTTTATTTTTTTTGATGATGTATATTTGATATAACATTAGAACCAATGTCCCCATCATGCAGTGTCTGTTCTGATTGAACATCTAGTAAGCACCTCAGCTGTAGTTCTGACCATGCATATGTGGAAAAGAAAGTTCCTGAGACTCACATCGCTTGCTTAATATCTTTATTTTACAGTTTAAACATCAAATTAAGATTAATTAAACACCAACTAACTTTAAGATGGTGGCTTCAATTTACACGCCATTTTCCATGGCATTCATATGATATCATATAAAGCTGCTGGTTAAGTAGTGATATATAAAGGCAATATATATACCCTGTCTTATGGGTGAAATTTAATTTAAAAACAACAATTAAATAATTTTATTTATTTATTTTGTACACACACACACACACCTGCCATTGGTCCTTGATCCCTTTGGTTTTTATTGTTTGGAATGGTTTTACAAAAAAAGTTGTCAATTTGTAATCATTGTTTCCATATAAAAATTAGAGAACAAAACAAATCACAAATAATGGGCATCGAGTACCTTGTCTTGATCATTGTGATATTTAGTTGAAATTGTAATTTTTTTTAGATGATGACAAATCTTCTGAATCAATTTCAGCTTGTTGTGTGATTCACAAAGTTTTGATGATAATTGTTCTTCATCTAATGACAATTTCCTCTTCAAAAACATTTTAATTATTTTCGTATTTAATTTAAAAACTAGAGAATTTACATTTATTTAAGTGAGCATCATACAAATAAACTAGGCAATAATTATTTATCCATCGAAAACATATGTTACTCATATAATGATACCAAAAAAATATCAAAGAATACACTGTTGTCTTTTCTTAATATATAAGAAAGACATATTGTATATTGAATCACAAACAAATGGTTCTTTTTTCTTTTTTCGTTTTTTTTTATGCACACACAAACAAATGAGTAGACAAGACAATATATATTTTGTATTTTTCTTTCATTTGTTTTGTTTATAAAAACTGAAGAAAAATATATACGGAGGGGGCATATTTGGTTCCAAATAAAGGGGTTTGATGTAATTAATTAAGGTGGAGGAAAAAGTGAATAGAAGGAAAGGAAAGCTGGTTGTGATTGCATATCTGAAGATAGGATGGTTGTGTCGTAGAGTCACCATCTTCACTTACAATTTGATATCACAAAACAGCGATACACAACATCTTCTTTTTTTTTTCCCCCTTCAACAAATAGTGACACTTCGGCCATTTAATTTAAAAGCCAATACACCACTTTTCATTTACATTTGACACATGAACTCCTTTTCCAATCTACCACCTTTATGTACAGAGAACCGAAATAAATGAACAAGCTATCTAGATTATATATTATTATATATTAATTACTCATGTATGCATGCTATAAATTTTTTAGTGTGTGCAAATTAAATATCTTGCATTTATTATATATCATGCACATAATTTATATTATATTATCTCTTGCGGCTTTATTACAACTTTGAGGGAACTTTTGATTGAGATCATGGAGCCGAAAAAGGCGACAAAATGTGTGTGCGAGAGAGTGTACGTACTAGAAAAGAATCATGAGACACAGTAAAATATGATTTGTTGTGATCAGTATAAAACATTTGAGTCAATATGCGACTTCAAAACAAGCCAAAGAGCCACTATATATCAGAATCTAGAATAGGCCTTTTCAGAGCTCCTAAAGCGTAAACTTTTAACCTTACTCTTTAAATATATTTATAACTCAAGCTATATATACAGGCCAGCTTCCATCAGCGTCTCAGACATGAGCGTAAGCACTAATTAATTAACGTTGTGTAATAGTGGCACGACAGACATCATATGTACATAGTCACAGTTAATTAAGTGTAGAGTTCCCATAAACAGATTGGTTCGATTAATTGATAAATATAAATCAGCCTTCCAATGGGATTTTGGTTTAATTTGATTGGTGATTCTTTATATTGATGTTTGATACAGGCATATGTTGAGGGCTAATAAGATCCCCTTTGGGAGATTCTTACAACAATTTGCAATATTAATATAAAATCTGGTTGGTCATTCAACTTTGAGGAGAACCTATATATATATATATATATATATATATATATATATATATATATATATATATATATATATATATATATATATATATATATATATATATATATATATATATATATAAGTGTGATGATCGCGATTCTATATATTACTTTAAAAAGTTTCGATATTGATTTTTAGGAGATCTGTTCATTCACGTAGATTTCCGCTGTAAGGGCATGTATGATTAGACCATTAGAGTGGGAAAAAAATATGAATGAAAAATATCCTTTTTATTTCCTATGTATGAAAAACATTTTTGTATACTTGGCTTGAAAAATATAACTATTACCCAATTGATAAAAATAAGGAAAATGACAAAAAAAATAATTTTGAAATTGCAAAATTCCAAATCAGGTTTGTTACTAAGAATTGATAGAGTAATGACAAGACTTGATAAGCAATTCACAACTCATTTTGTGAGAAATACCTTATTTGTGATTTTACAATTTTAAACTTCTTTTTTTGCCATTCTCCATAAAAATAATGAATACTATATATTCTAATTAGTATGTCATGAAAAAGGAAAAAAATTTCTATTGCAGCAACAATAAGGAGCTATCCCACAAAATGATGTTAGCTATACAAATTGCACAACATCATTGTGTTCTATCAACAACTAAATCTTTATATAGATTGTTAATCATGAGATCTCATTCAATAACTTTATTAATCATTCTCTTTGGCCTTCCTTTGTCTATTTTTAGACAACTTCATATTGTTTGATATACATTACTTAACAGTGCCTCCAGTGGCTTTGTTTGTACATTTCAAAATTATTTCGAATAATTTTCTACCATTTTCTCTTGAATAGGTCATATGTGTACTGTTCCTCTTTTCTTATTAAAGCAAACCACAATGAGCTCTCCACAGGAATAGATAATTAAATAATGCAGCAACCAATGTATATATGTTATCTTCATTAATTTGATCATATATATATATATATATATATATATATATATATATATATATATATATATATAAATAATCACTGTGCTGTCATTACCCTGGCCACTCAAATTTCTACTTCACTCGAAAGTGCCTCCTCCACAATAACGATGATTTTCACGTGGTGGGGGATCACTGAAATTAGTATAATGAAGCATTCACGAAAGATTAACCTAAACTGTAATATATATATATGAAATGAAAGTGGGAAAACAACGTAGCATCAATCTCACTTGTTTGCACCCAATTATAAAGAAGGTGAAATGTGTATGTATTGTTAGTGATATATGATAGACTATGCATCTACTATAGGATTACACATACTTTTCAATCATTTATTCATATTATTGCAACTACAAAAATCCTCCAAATTAAGGTTGAGTCTTGCAGGATTAATCTCTCCCTAATAGGTAAGTTTTGCCGATAAATTAAAGTTGTGACATGAACGTACGATGCCTCATCTACATGCAAGGGATTTAGTATTTTAGGATCATCACAATAAATATTTCTAGTTAATTGAAAGAAGTAGAAAACCTAACCAGCAAAAACATCATAAGCTTATCTAAGTTTTTTTAAAAAAATATTTTTTCATTGATCGGGTTGAAAATTGAGCCTGAGCATGGATTTCTAGAAACTAACAAGACAACCCTAGTTAATGTGATGCGTATATCATGCAATCTCAATGAAAATGTGGGCTTGAAGAATTAAGACTTCATCAGTGCCAATATGACAAATCATATAATCAGAGAGAAAAAGCCACCATCAAACTTTCTCAATGATGATCACATTATAGTAAATACACACACACGTCAATATATTGATGTGTGCAGGTGAGCATCTTTTTCTTTTCTTTTTATTTTTTCGGTTTACACATGTGCACCTCTTCTTTTATCATTCACAAACAATCCCATCATCTTTTCTATCCTCATTTCTTTAATTTCCATTGATATATAATCATATCTATAAATATTTTCTATTATTAATAATGCTGATTGATGTTAAGGGAGGCATGCAGCCAAAGGAAGCCATCAAGCTTGTACTTTGAAATTGAAAGACAGCGCCATCAGAATGTGCTTGAAATTAAACAAACACATCAACTTTTGGTCCCCATAAGTAGCTCAAGGATTTTAATAAGAGAACGTGGAAATGGAAACTATATGCATTTGCGTCGTGTCAACCAAATGATGCTGCCTAATTATCTTCATCAATCTATCCCCACTTTGGTGTCTGATCGATGATGGTAATATATTAATTAATTCTCCTTTTATATGTACCTAGGCAACTTAACTATAAATTAGTTTAATTGTCGATAAAGTTGTTGTCTTTAATTAATAATAACAATCATCATGACGATGATAATGATAATTAATATTTAAAATCACATAGTGATGCCAAAAAGGCAAAGCCTAGAGGCAATATGCTCCCTTTAAAGTTGAAAAGTTGAACCACCAAGAACCCAAAGGGGTGGCTCTGCTTCCTTCTAACTTTCCCAAAGCAGTGCGGCACTTGAAACATAGAACGTGAAGTTTTGAACTTTTTTTTTTTTTAAAAAAAAAAAAATGCTAAAAAAGCACATAGCGATATATAGAGTTAGAGAGAGAGAGGGATGACAAAATTAATGTTAACTGGTAGACCAGGTTGCCTCATGAGACACCAGCTACTTCTACTGATTAAGGATGGACCATTTGTATGAAGAAAAAAAAAAGTAATGTTTGACAAAGTACTACTCCCGTCCTAAATGTAGGATAAAGTTTGTAGTGTAAATTACACTACAAACTTTGTCCTATATTATAGGACCGGAGATAGTAATTATTTTTGAGACCAATCTTACATCTAAAACTTTAACCACCCAATGATTCTGGAAAAATAATAATAATTCTAAACTACAAGAGGAACGACACTGTTATATCAGATATTACTACTGCACTAGTTTCCCTTGATTCAATGTCTTCTCTTATACACGTGAGGATGCTATTTACCACGTCTTTAGTTGTTCTCTATGGATTATGAACTCTGATATTAAGATCTTAATATTTTTATTGTTAATTAATACAACCCTTTTCTTTGTATGCACATCTAACTGAATCAAATTCAAGTATTGTCAGACCGCAGTTAATCCCTCAAAGACATTTCTTGCATTCACATAGATTCAAATTACTCGAGATATCGTGTTTAAGTAGCTAAGTACAACCCCTTCCACTAGAACTAACACTGTCTATAACCTTTGCTCTATCTAACCTTTGCTCTATCTACAACATAACTAATGACACTTGATGAGTAACTTTGGCACGTGAGGGTGAGGGGGATAATTAGGTTAATGCAATGATGAAGTGGGCCCCAAGGAAGCGTTGGTACGTGCGGGAGAGGGTGGGATTCACGTGACATGAAAAGAAGGTTGGGATGTCAATTTGGTGAATTGGGTTAGCAGTTGGAAAAATAAAGCAAATTGGCGTGTTTTGTTTCGCCCTCTCAATTGATTGTTTGAGTAAAAATGATTAGCGAATTGGAGAGTCTTGAGAGATTTAATTGCAAAATTAATTAATTAAAAACCTTCAAGTTACATTTGGAACAAGACAATTCCTACTTTCTCCCATTTCCCCATCACGTAATCCTACTTGCATTTCAAGGGACCAAAACATCTGTCAATCCCTGATTCAATATTTACTAATTAATTATTAATTACTAACTTAATTATTATAATCCAGGGTCTTAGCTTGTTGCTAATAACCATTTACCCAGCTTCTTATAAACCCAGAACAAGCCAGCATACATATCATCACCGTATATTTTTATAATCTAATCAAGCTCATGACGTACGTACGTGTATATAAACAATGTGTATTATTATTAATAATCAAAGTCCACACTTTATATTTAAGGTTTTTTGTGCACGTCAATGACTACAATTAATTATATAAATATTTCCATGTTCTCATTGTTAAGTATTTATTCAAACTCTCTTATCTTCTTTCCTATGAAATTTCGACCCATAATTTATAATATTTACAAGTAATCGAGAAGTAGTCTTGTTGATGAAGTATCAATATAATGCATAAGTTATTGAAAGGACATTAATTAATTCCTTGCAATATTATAACATAATATATAGGAGGGGAAATGAGAGTTCACATCGCTTAAAAGCTGTTTTTGTGTCTCTATAATTGAAGATATGATAGGCACAACCGAAGAAGTTGCACATGCAGTGAATATGGATTATATATGAACGATATATTCCCAACTGAATGGGAAAAAAAAGATTGGGTTAACAAAAAAAGATTGGCGAAGTTATTGGAATTTCAGGTGGCAACATCAATATTCAAACTCCACTTTTTCACATGGCTAATATATATGGCACATGCATGTACCCTAACCGTTTGCTATTTAATTCAAAAAAAATCATCTTTTTTTGGGTACCAATATGGAAACATGTCTCCAAGTTATATTAAAATATTGTTATTCACCATCACCTTGAAAAGATATTTCTTCTCTACAACAAAAGTATCCCTTTCAAACTCATCCACAAAAATATTAAATATTTTTTTTTCATCGGATTAAAAGAAATTATTTGACAGAAATTCCTTGTTCCTCAGTTGATATAAGACTAGCGTTATTTTATTTTATTTCATTTAAGCCTATTGAATAGTGGTTAGTTAGCTAGTTTTTATTCCTCAACATTCATAATATTATATATATATATATATATATATATATATATATATATATATATATATATATATATATATATAGAGGTTAATTATCTACGGGAGTTGCTAATTAATTAATTTTTTCTTTGGATGGGAAAAGGGAGGAAAGGATAAGGCTGATAAAAACATTAAAGAAGTCATGTATAAGTCTTTAAAATCATGTTCTGTGGCAGTATCACGATTAATTAAGGGCCAAAAAAAAATATTACTCCCTTCAGTCTTTAATAAGAGCTACTTGAAAGCAAAAAAAAAATAGATCTTATATTAAAAACTGGAGGGATCGAGAGAGTATATTAATATAAAGTTTTCAAAGTCTAATTTGTAGTGATTTTTAGAACACTGGTCCGGGTTTTTTGGCAAAGGCATGCAAATTTATTTATGTAAAACAGAGGGTTAGATTTCAACAAAACTAACTAATTAAATTAAGGGGCTGCTTTCTTGGTGCGTATATAGATAACAATGTTTATTGCTATATGCCACATTTTTTTATTAAGCACGACTTTCATGTCATTACAATTGCGAACAAATGCAAATGGTTTTAAACTATTGTTAACAAAAATATTGTACTGCTTATGGCATGTAAAAAATAATAATAATTATTATTTGAGCTAATGGTTTAACTAAGCTTAATTAAACCATTAGATAAAACGATAATTATCATAAATGAAAACCTTAACAACTCGTGTGTGTGTGTGTTTCGAAATGATCATTAAAACGAAATTAAGAAAAAATAGAGTGATTATGAAGGTGGGGAACATATATAGAAAACACCTGTAAAAATGAAAGGCTAAACCGAAAGGGAAAATGAACATGGCTCAACCTCAAAGCGGTTAAGGGTACTTTTCAGACATTACACATCTTACTCTCTTAATCTCTCTCCCAAAACCTAACTTCTCTCCTTTCTCATCACCTATGCCACGGCACGTGCCATCCATCCCCTTCTCCTTTTTCTCATTTTTTTTCTCATTATATTTTATAAAAATCTCTCTTATTCTTCTTCTGCTTCTCTCTCCCTATCTTACTTGTATTGGGCTATTAATGAATTTGTGGCACTTGAATCCTCTCAAATAGCCTCACCAACTAAGAGGGCTACGGGCGATTCGCAATCATTACCTGGGGCAATCTCGTCATTCCACCCCATCCAAAGATGGTGGTAGTTTGGATCATTGAGATGACTTTCTACTCACCTTATCTTTATTTTATTCCGTAGTTTGCGTTCATTTCCAAACGACGTATTCCCATAACAATACTATTAATAAATAAATAAAAATCCCATCCATGCCATTTTCGTCATTTCACGCCCCTCAAAAACTAATCAACCTCACTAAAACTTGTTAAGAACATTAAAACCTTGTGGTAAAGCATAGCCCCTGGATAAGGTCATTATGGTCATTCCAGGCGGTGAATATTATTTTAATTTTTTGCTGTAAATTATGATTAATTATTAAGAGAAGGAGAAAGACATTATTGGAGGGGGAAAAACAGAAAGGAGGAGGGTGAAGAGTGAAGAGAAGGGAAGAAGAGAGACCGCGTCCCTTTCCTCTCTCGTGTCTGTGTGGTTTATTTATTTAAATACACAATACAATAAGAGAGAGAGCCCCCCACAACACAAGGCTTTGGTTTGTGAATTATATTAATTTTGTTTGAGAGAGTGATTTCCATCTTTCTTTTTCCAGAAGTGATTGCAAAAACACTTACTCCAAACAGCAACAAAGAGAAAGAAAAGGAGAGAAAGAGACGACAGGCGACAGAGCGACAACACAGGCCCGAAAGGAAAAAAAAAATTTAAAGAGGGAGAGAGAGAAGAGAGAGTGAGTGTGATTTTGTGTGTGTGTGAGAGAGAGCACAGAGAGAAGAAATTGAACAAGCTTTCAATACCGCAGAAGGGAAAACGATGTCTGAGAGCTTTACATCCTTTCATACCCTGCAACTCTAAGAGGTACCTCCCTTATATATATTTGTGCGTCTGTATATATATATACATGAACACAGCTGAAAATGATGAACAGAATTTTTTTTTACATGAGAGAAAGTGGCTGCTGCTAGTAGCTAGCCGCGCTCTTCATTATTCTCCTTCTCTCTAGGCTTTTATCATATAATTGACTTCAATTACATGATGATGGGTTTTGTCGGATTTAATTTTGGTTGTTCTAAGGCTGAGGCTTAATTAATTACTGAATTCAATTATTGGACAGCACTTTCTGGGTAACTTTGAGGAGAGAAGAAGATGATGATGAACAAGAAGAAGATTGTAACATGGGAATAGCAACCCCGCCAGTGCTTCCACCGACTCTTTCTCACTCCGGCAAGCCCCACCATTCATTTTCCTCCATAATAGACTCCAATTCTATGTCCCAAGATTATCACCAAGGAATCTTCACCTTCGAGAGACCAACTCTAACTCAGCAACAGCAGCAGCAGCAGCACCAGTTAGCGCAGCAGATCCGGAGAGACAAGGTGAGGGTGCAAGCGGGGTTGGACCCGCCGCCGCCGCTTGTGGGTATTGGGGAAGAAGAATCTGGAAACCTTCCCGTTTATGAAACCGGCGGGATGTTATCGGAGATGTTCAATTTCCCTCCTCCCGGCGCCACCGCCACTGAATTGTTGGAACAACAACATCAACCGGCCGCGGCCATGTATCGGACCGCCAGGCCGCAACCGGTGGCTACGGATTGGTACAGACAAGGGATGTTAAGTGGGTTGGGAGATTCAAAGAATCAGAATAGCCGTGACAATACTAGTATACTAGAGCAACACCATCATCATCATCATCCTCAGATTTCAAGTATGAATGCGGACTCAGCCGCCGCCATGCAGCTTTTTCTTATGAACCCGCAAACAAGATCGCCTTCTCCGGCGACTCAAAACCACACTCCTAATTCAACTTCTCTGCAAGGCTTCAGTACACAGGGAGGGGGTTTTGGTCCATTCACATGGGTCCCTCATAGCTCTCAGCCAGGAGCCGCGGGAGGTAATCCACCACCACAAATCGGAGGGGTTATGGAAGCTCAGGGGCTTTCGTTATCATTATCGTCGTCGCTGCAACATTTAGAAGCGGCGAAAGCGGAGGAATTGAGGATGGGAGAGAGTGGGTTTCTGTATTACAATCAAGGATCCGGAGGAGGAGGGTCTTCTTCGTCAGGTGGTGGTCAATATCCGTACAAGACATTGCATTTCCAAGGGTCGTCCGTAGTCGGGGCGGGTCAGAACCATGTGGGGTTCGGGTCGTCGTCATCATTAGGGGTGGTAAACGTGCTGAGGAATTCAAAGTACGTGAAAGCTGCACAAGAATTGCTTGAAGAATTCTGTAGTGTTGGGAGAGGTCAGTTCAAGAGGAACAAGTTCACCAGACAAAACTCAAACCCTAGTTCCAATCCTCCTCCTCCAGCCGCTACTGGTTCTTCTTCTTCATCTAAGGATCCTCCTCCTTTGTCATCGGCCGATAGGATTGAGCAGCAGAGAAGGAAGGTCAAACTTCTATCCATGCTTGACGAGGCATGTCATCTCTCTCTCTCTCTCTCTCTCTCTCTCATCCTTAAAGAGTCAAGGTCTCACCCCAATCTTTATTCTTCTTTTTTTCCTATTTGCTCCATTAATATAATTAAATTAAACTACAGGGTATGAACAATTTAATCATAAGACACAGTTCTGTTCTCTCCGGCCGGTATCTTGAATTATTATATAAACCCAGAGAGAAAAAAGGCCGGCAGGTACTATAATAGGGTTCCATCGTATCGTCATCAGTTGGTAGGTGCTTAATTGATTAATGTTTTTTAGTTTATTAGAGCCTGTTCATTATTTTAATACATCCATCTGATTGGTGGGAGTGATTTGAGATGAGTTTGGTGAAAACCATGAGAGAGAAAGAGGGAGACTTCCATTACAGCAGAAGCGACGTTCCTTCTGTTTAGTAATTTAGATTAAATGATAGATAATAGACCATAATATATACAATCCCACTCACACCCACATTACGTAGGAATTAGTTGCTATATATGAGTGCCATTGCCACTCCCACTCCCACTCCTCTCTTCTCTTTTCTCTCCTTCCTAAAAGTGATCCATCAGCCATTGTTACCATATCTCAGTTGACCAAGAACGCGTGGGTACGTCTTTCTTCCTTTTCTTCTTCTTCTTCTTCTTTAATTATTAGTTTTTTCCCTTTTCATTTTTTCTTTTTGAAAAAATAGTTTCGACAACCTATTAAACCCAAAGGATATTCTATTCTCGCCTCTCCCTCCTTAACAACCATTTGTACCCCGAATCTTTCGATCCCTCCAATCGACTCAGACATCTATAAGGTTTTTCCCACTCAGGGCGTGTTTGGATTCATGTTTAAAAAGCACATTCATACAAGTTGGGATAAAAAAAGTCATTTTATACACTTACTTCATATATAATAAATCACGTTAAAAAAACAGCCTCTATCAATCAGCTAGTCTAAATAGGCACCTACATTTACATTTGTACATCACCTGCCTGTCAAATTAATTATACGGGAATACACATTTTGACTTGGTTCTCACATTTTGCATGTGTTGATGAACAACACATATATATGTTTTCCTTCATTAATTATTTAACTATCCAACGCCATCAAGTCACGAATCAAAAATATTAAAAGCATACAAATATATAATGATATATCTGCATGCATTTACTGTACACACTTGGAGGAAGCAGATCAGAGTTTTGTAGTAAACTTTGTGGTGGTGGTGCAGGTGGATCGGAGATACAACCATTACTGCGAACAAATGCAAATGGTGGTGAACACATTTGACATGGTGATGGGATTCGGGTCGGCGGTGCCGTACACAGCCTTAGCTCAGAAGGCGATGTCACGGCATTTCCGGTGCCTGAAGGACGCGATAACGGCGCAACTTAAGCATAGTTGCGAGCTGCTGGGAGAGAAGGACGGAGCAGGAAGCTCAGGGATAACCAAAGGAGAGACACCAAGGCTGAAGGTTCTAGAACAAAACCTGAGACAGCAGAGAGCCTTCCACCAGATGGGGATGATGGAACAAGAAGCATGGCGACCCCAAAGAGGCCTCCCTGAGAGATCCGTCAACATTTTGCGAGCCTGGCTCTTCGAGCATTTTCTTCATCCGTACGTCCTCACTCTCACTTTTTTTGTTTGATATTACCGTAACATGTAATGATATGATGATGGTTAAGAGGGGCAAAGCAGGGTTGTCTGAGATAATTTAAGAAAGGGTTAAGGTGTCTCTAACATTTTAAAGTATTTTTTTTAGGTACCTCAATGTCCTAGTTTTCGTGTGCATCTAACGCCATGTATTTTTTCAAATGTCTTGAACACTTTAAATTATCTAAATTTTTAAATACAAAATTGCACAAAAAGCACTTCAGGGACGGATGCTCTTAAAATAAAAATTTCAGAGTGTTGATGCACCACAGATTACCTAAAGTATATAGAAAAATACTTCTAGTTGCACCTTGACCCTTCAAGAAATAAAGAGAGAAAAAGGAGAGTACGGGTAAGAGAGAAAGAGAAGAGAGAGAGTGTCGTCATCGTTTAGAGCAACAGCGAGCAAAGCAGTAATATTTTGTAGTGTCCTTTGGGAGGTTGTTTGCAAGCGAGCGAAAAGCTGTAAAAGATTATATGTGTGTATGGCTTTACTGCTATATATCTCAAACCGCAATTTATTTTCCCGCTAGATTAAGTGATCATTAAGAGAAAGAGAAGAGAGAGAAAGTGGTCAGTGTGTGCAGTGATCTACTTTCCTTCTGTTATAGGAGCCAGGGGGAGGAGGACATAGATCTTTTCTTTCTTTCTGGGTATTTAGATTGTGACGCCCATGGAGGGAAAGAAGGAAAAGGAGGGAGGTTAGGGAAAGGGTACAGAAAGCTCCATGTCTCTTTATACAGTTATGGCAATGAAAGGACTGTGATGTCATTTCCTGGTCTCTTTCTCAGGTATCCAAGCGACGCTGATAAGCACCTGTTGGCTCGACAGACTGGTCTCTCCAGAAATCAGGTTTGTCTCCGGCCCCTATAGAGAGAAAATTATTAATGACAATTCTAAATTCGTGTTTCTCTTATCATCCTTATAATCTTTAAATCTAGATCATGTAGGTTCATTCAATTAATCTGAAAGATCATAATAATGATTTAACTTTTCTCCCCTCTTTTCAATCAATAGTCCAAGCTCATAAGGATAATGAGAAAAAAAATCATGAGAGGATTCCAATTCTTAGCCTATGTTCTTAATGTCTGTGTGTATATATATCTATCTGTATGTGTGGATGACATATTCACACGCGGGCGCGAGCACAAGGGACCAGCAGTAATATCAGATGCATCTTACATGGTTTTGGTCTTTTGGCTTTTGTTTCCCTGCTTTCTCTCCTGTCTTTCTTTTCTCTTAGACAAAAGACAACTTCTTGTATTTTCTTTCTTTTTTCGGTTTTCTCCTCTATAATGTTTTTTTTTTTTGTGAAATAAAATAAAGAGACATTTTTTAAAAAATATATCATTTAAACTCTAAAATCATATATAAATTTTTTCAATAAAATAAGTTGTCAATTGCTTAATTTTATTAATGTTGATGTTAACAAAATTTTAAAGTTTAATTGATATTTTTTTATCATTTTTTATAAAATAAAAGTATTTTTAGTATTTCACTTCGGATTCTTTTTCCTTGGTGACATAAATTTTGAAATTAAACGAGAGCAGATATAAGTACAGAAGCAATGAGACACGAAAGTTTGCTGTTTTCGAATCTCTCTCCTACTGCCTTCACTACTTTCTCTCTTCACTTGTCTTCTTCTCTCTCTCTTATTAAATATCTTCACCAAACTCCTCAATAGGAATCATAAATATGGGAAATAAATGTGTACTTTCTCAAAGTTTATATATATATATATATCCTCTCTCCCTCATGGTATTTTCCTCAAAGTTTTAAGAGTGCCTTCGTCATATCTTCTGCTAATGCCATTTTTATGCTACTTTCATACATGCTAATTAATCATTCATGTCCTTTTTTGCATAAACTAGTAAAAGCACAGTTTTTTCCTGCATCATCCTTATCAATTTTTTTTTTTTACATCAGCATTTCGTATTTTTGCCTGAAAAACAAAAGGTTTGAAGTTGTCCTAGCAATTTACGTTGTTACCATACAGAACCCTTTTGCGTGTATCAGCCTAATCATTTTTGTCCATTTTGTGTCCTGCACTAATAATGTAGTGCTTTGTATTTTTCCTTAAAAAAAAAAAAAAGGCCCATATGCTACAGGAATAAAAATAGTACATGCATGCACGTAATTAACTGAGTCGGATCAGAAAACAAAAACCTATTTGCCTAGATAGACATAGATCCATGCTAGTTAGGGAAGCGAAGACCTAATTAGATCATTCTCGAAGCACTGTCGACTGTTAGAAGAAACTGCTGATGAATAGTTTTACACACTTAGCGTTATCACAGAATCATAGTGCAGATTCCTCGGTGCCTAATCACCGTTTAGGAACTCACGTACGTACAATCCTTAATGAGTCAGAAATCACTCTCTTTTCAAGGGGAGAAAATAAATTAACACACACGCACCCATGACCTGACATACATGAAAGACCCATTTGTTAAAATATGAACAAAAATCCGATGGTGGTGTATTATTAATTTGCTTGTTTTATTTAGGCATATATTTATATTCAGACTCATTGTTCATTCATAAAGTGTTAAATCATCTCTATAAATGTGACAAATTGACATATAGTCCCTCTGTTTCAAAATATAAGTTTTGAATTAGTGAATAGATGTATCCCAAAATATAAGCTTCATTTTCATTTTAGGTTTGTCAAAGCCTTTATTGCGTCTTTTCCAATTTTACCCCCTGTATTTGTTGCATTTGTAGTCTTTCTTACTTTTTCTCTTTACAAATAATGACATAGCTGAAAATATATATATATTTATTGCCCTTAACTAATTTTAACAACCGATTTTTTTATAAACACAAATCGATTACTTGAAACTTATATTAGAGATGGAGGGAATACTATAAATAGCTATCATTGTTCAAGAGTAACTACTCTTTATTTTGAATTTTTGTTCAGTGGTATTCAAGATTGGTACTACTAGTAATCAATATAATAGTGATTGATACATGTATATCTAATTGAATATATAGAAGGGTGAATTAAATCATTAATATAATGGAGGGGTGTGAACTTGAATGTTTGTGCAGGTATCAAACTGGTTCATTAATGCCAGGGTGCGGCTGTGGAAACCTATGATAGAAGAAATGTACCAACAAGAACTTAAGGAAGCTGAAGGAGAAGAGAGAGAAGAAAGGAACCAAAGCAACAACAGCAACCTACTCGCACAAACTCCAACCACAGCAGCAACAAGTTCAACAGAAGCAGCGCCACCACCATCCACAACAACAACAACGACACTCACAACAGCAGCAGCAGGCAAAAGATCCCAAATCAATGCTTCTGATAGCGACCCTTCACTCGTTGCAATCAATAATACCCAACCCTTCTCGGAATCCCAACCAAACCTCTCTTCCTCTGCTATTACCACCACTCCACCCGCCGCACTTGCCGCCTCCTCTGAGGTGGCGCCACCCTCGTCTCAGTGCTATGACTCTGCAGACCTGCTGATGCCCCCTCACAGATCAATGGCCACAGCAGATGACACGTGTCGCCACGGCAGCCTCATTGCAGCAGATTACGGGACCGCCTCTGGTAACTCTGACATTGGTTCTACTCTCATTAGGTTTGGGACCACCGCCGGTGATGTTTCTCTCACCCTAGGGCTTCGCCACGCCGGCAACATCCCTGAGAAAGCTCCTCCTCCTTTCTCCCTTAGAGACTTCGGAGGCATTTGAACTACTACTTTCCATATTTTACATATTTTAAATGATATTATTCGATCTTATATAGGAAGTCAATTGCTTATTATATTATTATGAGAAAAGGGAAACACTTTTTTCTTCTTCTTCACTTTTTATATTCTTTCATGTTCCTCCCTCTTAGATTTGCGTTATTATTGGAGAAAAGCAAAATGGGGATACAATATGAGAAACATAGCGTTTCTTTTACATTATAGCTAGCTTCTTGTATAATTGTATAGTAGGTTGTTTTAATTTCCATATTCTCCCCCCTCCATCCATCTATATGTGTACTCAAGGGTTGTACTTCAATTTGATAGGACTTGAACTCATTAATCACCAGAATAACAGGAGCTTATATTTCTGGTGTGGAGAGAATGCATTCTTTTTTTTAGATTTTTTTTTTAAATCAATATATTGTTCTAAGAATATTGGAACAAATTATTGAAACAAATATCCTAGTTTTAATCTATTATGGACTCAGTTTAGTTTTCGTAAGGGGCTTGTTTAATTTAATATGAGGGGAGGGGAGGGAAAAAAATTAGTTCAATTTTTTTTTTTAAAAAAAAAACATTAGAAATCGAAGTGGGGTTAAAAAAATTTAATTAATTTTTTTTACTCTTTTATCTTACATATTTTTATTTAAATTTCTATAAATATATTTTTTATGAATTTTTTTTGTAAATATATTGATGATATGAAATTCTCACAGCTACCCTGACAGCAAAAGTGATAGTAAAAATAATTTCAATCGTCATTGATTATTTAAATTTTGCTACTAATAATAGTATCCCTTACTCTTAAAATTGCTAACGTAATCATTTGATAGCAACTTGACTTGATTATAAAAGGGTTTGCATTACTTAAGGCCAAGTAAGATATAGAAAGGCTAGAGGCGCAAGTTTGATCCAATTTAAAAATACGTACTAATTACAAATTGAGTGTTATATCTTGACTTTCTAATTAAACTTCTCTCTTTTTAATTTATTTAAAGCATATTTACCTAATGCAAAAAATAAAAAGATGTGTTTTAAGTGCTCCTTAATTATAAATTAAGGCAACAAATATGTTAGTTCATACTAGCCACTAGCTAATAAATGAAGGCTCTCAATTTCTAATCTCATTTACCATCCCACGGGCTAACAAATATGTTTGTGTTTTTTCTAACAGAACAATGTTCCATGACACTCTCATTGTCTGTGCTCTATGTTTCTCAACTCGATCATCCTTTTCTTTCAGAAGTTATCGAGAAAATTTGAATTGCGCGCTCAATTTTTTGTGGCCATTTCTTCTTTTTAAATCCCCCAAAAAATTAAGGACAGGATCATTATTATACTATTTATATCCTAGAGTTTGTTTGAGTTGGCGTTTAAAAACCATATTCATGCAAGTCGAAACATAATTTCTCCTATATACTTACCTCGTATACCGTATCATGTCAAAAAAGCAATTTCCACCGTTAATACAAACATACACATTATCAGCAGCAGATAACATCGGCTTAGGCACGTTTAGGGAAAAGGAAAGGGAAGGGTACTTAGTAATTAAATAAGGGAAAATTTCAACCAACCAAAATTAATGTCAGTCAACCCCAAAATTTGTTGAAACTTCACTACACTCCCATGGTCAAAATGAAATTGATTTTTGTGGGTGTAAAAGACAATGATGCCCTTACTTTATTTGTTTTGTAAATTGTCTTGTAAACATTTATATTTGTCTTGTAAATGGCCAAAATATTTTTAATTTCTTAAGTTCTTTCAAATCACTTTATTTGTCTTATAAATCTGTTTATTTGTCTTGTAAATGCTCTTCTAAAAAAAGCATGATTGTTTTTTCACCAACAAAAATTAATTTAATATTGAGCATAGGGTGTGTGAAATTTCAAAAAAATTTAGAGATTGAATGAAATTAATTTGTTACAGAGTGAGTGGAATGAAATTTTCCCATTAAATATCTAAAATTTTAAGTTTTCCAATTAGGTCAAAACTTTCAAACAATTATGACTTGCATTGTTTGTACGTATAAGGCAGCTTTTCTGGTGGATTTGATATTCCGGGTACTGCTCAGAAAAAGAAAAAGAAAAAAAAAAAGTGGATAAAAAACACGGAAACTTTTTCTATCTTAGATGGGGAAGATAACTTACACACGTACTTGCTTAAAGCTTATAGCTTATATGCACTGTAGTTATTATCCTTTAGAATCATAAGTTTCATAATCAGTACTCACCTCTTTAATTTCCATTTAAGTTTCTACTGTTCTTCGGTTGCTAATGCATCATCAGAAAATAAAAGTCTAAATCCTGAGTTCCAGTACATGCACGCTTTAGGTAAATTCATACTATATATGTAAATGTAATAAAAATTGTGTAACGGGGTTAATTAATTGTGTTGTTGTTGTCCTTGGAAAACAACCCCTCAACGCCACGTTTTTGCCGTAAAATCCAAAACAAGAAGATGCAAATTGAAAAAGCAACAATCACCTGTCACCTAATATATATCTTTCTTCTTATTTCAGAAGCAAACCTTCAAGAATAAGTTTTCTTTCCTAGGAGGGTATGATCTGCTGCAACCGCCAATCCCTGCTGCTTTCTCTGAAAATTCTAGCCAGGTTAAATTTCTTGCATATACACGAAATGTTTCACAACAACGTATATATATAATCCCAAGTAAAGTTTTGGGATTTACGTTAAAATGATATGACAGTAGTAGTTATAATAAATGCTAGGCTCATTTTATAGGCAGACCCAGTACTCACTGAAAAAACAGATCCGCTGATCTTCAATCATATATGTACATTTACAGCAACGTCACTTTCACTGTATTCAATTCACTAAACTAGCTAGCCCATTATTAATAAAATCTGTAAACACTGAATCGTTTCCCAGATCTAAGCAATGAGGTCTTGTGAATGGACCATCCTATATATATATATATATATATATATCTCAGAGAACAGTCACAGAGTTTTGCAGCACATATATATTACAGGACCACATGCAAAAAGGCTGCTTATTAGAGAGGCTGAGCTATAGCGATTCAAAATTGTTTGATCATCCTTTTGACGAGTTTACTCTGATGTTTCTTACTCAGGAGAGAAGCTAGTTTCATTTTTGTTTGAAGTAAGAAGCAATAATTAAATATTCTAAATTTTTGTAGGGCAAGTGTGGTTGAAGCTCATTGAATGTTAATTGGTTGTGTCTGAAATAGAAGATTGATCATTGATTATTACGAGGACCAAGAGAGGAGAGAGAGACTTGAACAAGAAGCCCTAAGGAGGGAAAGGGAGAATGGTTTATTTGTCTTCACTGACTTTGGCCCCTGCAACATAACATAACTTCCCCCATTCAGCGGGGAAACAAACTGACGAATTTTTTTCATTTATTACTATTATTATTGTTATTATGAGCCTTCGCTTCCCTTCATACTACATATTTATTTATGAAAGGGCCCCACTTGCATGGTAGGCGGGTCCCACATCCACATGATTCAGTTTTTGGGCCTGGGTCCATGTCTTTGCCCTCTCGCTGCAATTTTAGGTATCGTCAAATAAATGGAGGTGCTGCTAGCATCATGTTAACAAGGTTAACACACACACACGTCACCTGTGGATAAGCCCTAGTGGAGCCTCTAGCCCACATGGTGGTACCAATTTCACGGTTCCGATACAGTACGGCAGGCTCCACCCTACACCCTCCTTCATATTCTATTGATCTCATCCTGGCACCACCTTCCATTTTTATTACCTCCTTTTCTTTTTCTTTTTTGTATCTCACTCGGTTCATCGAACCTTCGCCGCTTCACCGTGTCGGCCCCTACGCTTATGGGAGAAGAGCTCCTAACATCATTTTTCTTCATTCCCACACCTCGAACTGAGGATGTGGTAGTGGGAGAGAGCAAGTTCCTTTCCACTTGCTCTCGGATGTTGGTTTTTATTACCTCCTTTCATTATATAAACAAAACCCATTCTCCTTCCTCATCTTAGATAAAAATCTTTAATTTACTCATACCCATTTCAAAACGTGGCTGCATTTCTTTTAATCCGCAAGGTTACATCATTGAGATCTTGTTTATTATTATAGTGTGTATTAGGTTATTTTTTGGGTATGACTTCGTCCACTTCAATCATTTGAGTATAATATCGAGATGACTTTATTTGCATAAGCAGATTAAGACGGGGTGAAATTAAGAACTTGTCAAAGCTTGTATTTTGGTAGATATACAGTAAGTTTTTGTGAGGGGAAAAAAGGTGGGGGTATCAATATAATCATGATTCAATATTGGAGGTGAGGATAAGGTAGCGTTAAAGGACGAGTGTGACACATGATAGGCAATGTGTATTTATAAAAAGCACATTGATCCAGAAAATCATCACTCATCAGGTTCAGGACCACTCGTCTTACACCAAAAATTGTCCATCATCTTACACCACAAAATTAAATCTTCTCTATATATACATACATACATATATATATATATATATATCTTTGGAGAATAAAATTCCTTAATTATATGATTAATTATTCATATATATCAGTCATGAGATGCAACAGTAAACGAAAGAAGGAATTAGTATTCACTATTGTGGAGGTTTGTGTTACTTATGGGAATTAGTTTGACGAAGCAAGGTAGAAATTGTGAAAACGGTAGCGAAAGACTGTATATTATTTCAATACGGGTGAATGTGTATATATTATACAAAGATGAGTCTCACAACTCTCGGATACTACATTACTATCTTTGACTTATTTATTCTCTCTCCCCGTAATATTAGGGTGGTGTGCACATAATATATAACAGTATTTTTATTTTTATTTTATTTCCAACAGAAAAGCAAAATGAATAGAAAGAGAAGAGAGGGAAATCAAATCAAGAAAACGCAGGTGCCAGGAAGGCTTTTTGCCAAAAGCAGCTGAACAAAGAACATCAATGATCTGAACAAGTTTGAACATTGGTCCGTGATTCCTTTGCACCCATCTCTCTCATTAATTGTATTTTGGCAATTTTGTAAGGGCCTCTCTCTGAACGAGTCGTTGTTCTCAGGTTCATCCCCAAAGATTCTACCAAAAACTTACTGCATGCATTTCACAACAAAGCCGCATGGTAAGACACACTAACTCGAAAAATTCCAAGCATGCATTTAAGGAATGAAGCGGGCAGTAGATTCCTCTATCAAAATTTGTAAGTTTTGATTGAAAACGATGGAGAGAAAGAATGGCATCTTTTTGGGATTCCAAAGCGATGGCGAAAGAAATTGTGTGTGTGTGAGAGAGAGAGAGTGATGGAGACGCGAAAGAGACTGAAGGAATGTCTTGGTTTCATTTGATTTGGGGGGGTATGCGACAGATGAGAACAAAGCATCTAAGTGTGTGTTTGAATTTTGAGGATTAAAGAGAGACAAGAGATTGGAGGCGTGAAATTTCAAAGTACACATCCACATGCACATGTTGGAGGGGCTGGTGATGGAGTTACCGTATATGAGAATCAAAATTAGGGGAATTAAAGAGTAGGGTTGGATACCAACAAAGATTAGATCCAGTTGAAAATAAGCTGACTCATAACTTACAAAATCGTAAATTCAAATCTCACTGGCGATGTAAAGTCCTTATTAATGAGTGAAATGTAAGTATCTTTATAAGCACTTTTTAAAACTTAAGATATGCTCTTGTCTTGATGAGCCGTTGTAACCCAACTCATCTAAACTTTATATTAAAAAAGGGTGGAGTTGGATTATTGAGAGACATTTAGTCCTAGTTGAAGATACTTTGGCTGCTAAAGCATTTATGAATGCAAAAAATATTTTTTAAAAAAAACAACCTTCAATTAGCTAGATCCCACGGTATATTATTGAATTGTATTAGAAAAAATGGGTGGAGTTGAATTGAATATTGAATTGTATGATAGTTTTATAAAGGGAGCATAAGCATCTTTCACAACCTACCATTTGTCTTGTTCTTGGTCGATCCTATATTGTATGGTCAATGTCACATCACATGGACGTCCCCACTCTTTCACTATCCCATGTCCCTTTATTCGCCTTACTTTCCTTGTTATTTTCCCTCGTTTTACCTTTGTTGTTTTCTCCTTTTATTTCTCCCTCCTCTCCCTTTCTCTACACTGTTTTTCTATTAATTAATATCAATATCAAATAATTTTCATTAAGAGACAGTCTAAGTAATGTGGACTTTGTCTCCGAGTGATTTGATTTTGGTCTTCGTGAACCCCAAGGGAATAATACATTTTGTTATCTTAGAGAGCCTATAATATGTTTCCCACCATTGTTTGCCTAGTTCTTGCGGTTATCCTCACTTGTCTTTTTTTATTTCAATCGTGACTCATGTATATTCATAAAGGTTTAGACAAAACGTAATATTAGGAAAGACTCAACAAAAGAATTAGGTGTCATTGACTGGGCTACAAGACCCCACCTTTGTTGAATACTTGGTGATATTAATATTCTAAAAAGATTGGCTAAAATCGTAAGATTTAGAGGCGGAGCATAGTCTAAATAAATAATAATAAAAAAAAAGTTATTGTAATGACGTTATCCTATACTTTTTTTTGAAAAAAGAAATCAATATATCCCATTTTCATTAATCTGTGTAAAACAGTTAGAAACATTTTATAATTTAAAACAGAGGGAGTATGTAAGGAGGGATATATACACACACACATACCCGGACAATACACCACACATACCCGAACGTAGAAAAAGAATAAAAATTAAAAACGGAAGTCCATTTTAAAACAATCTTATCAATAAAAATATAGCTGCCATATAACGAAAAACAATATTAAATGGAAGCTAAGTGAGGTTATAATATGTATGTTGCATGTTTTTATTTTACCCCCAGAAAAGGACAATACCTATCATATATTTACTACAAGTCTTCATTAAGTCTGGTTGACCTAATGTTGCCTAGCAGACAGGGTCGCACTAGGCTAAGTGAGGCCCCGAGCAACATGTCCTCCACCAAGCCTGGCCTGGTACATACATACAATGATTTTTTTAAAAAAAAAAAATGCTAATGACTCTACAAAACTAAGTTTATAATTTTCAGTTTACTAACGTTGCCCACACCAGAATTTCGTAAATGGTAAACAGCCTCATGTATGTCTGTGATGGGGGGGGAAAAAGGTAATGAAATTAGACAAATAATAGTCGCCCCAGCATAAAAAACAACAGTGATAAGTGATAACAATATAATATGCGTTGTAACATAAAAAATATAATATACGTTAAACGTCATGTTTTTAAAGAAATAAGATATCATTCCAAATTTTCATTAAGAAAGCAATATCACATTATGGCAAAAAAGAGTCACTTGAAAGTTGAAACTAGCTCCAATTGTAAGAATAATGAGGATAGGATATGGATTGGATAAAACATTTTGATTCAAGCCCTTTTGAATCCGCTTGCCAAAAAAAACCACTCCTGTTATATATATATATATGGGGAGAATTACACAGGGGTACCAATGAAGAGAAAAAATTACAAACAAATTCTTTAGAATTATCAAATTACATTGAAATCTCATGAGAACTAGATTAGATTAATTCGAAGGGAGAAAATGCCACTTTACCTTTGTTAATTTGAGCAACCAACAAGTTAGAGAATGCCAATTAACAAGTTCTTAAGTCTTTATTGGTTCTCTAATTGGCTATTAATTGCACCTCACTTATCACACTGTGTCACCCTAACTCGCATTTGTTGTTCAAATTAACAATGGTAAGATGGTTTTTTCACAATTTGAATTAATGTAGACTAGGTCTCATAGGATTTCAATATAATTTGATGATTTTAGGAAACTTACTCGTGATTTTTTTCTCTTTCTTAAAACTCGTATGTAATTTCCCAAAAAAAAGAAAAACTACAACGAGAGCCCACTGCATTATAGTAATTTGAAATTAAGCGCACAATTAATAGTTTCTGAATAATGTAGTTTCATATATATATATATATATATATATATATATATATATATATATATATATATATATATATATATATATATATATATATATTTTAAACATCAACGAGGTTTGAAACCTAAACTCTTACCACCCTATAGTCCATACCACCTTTACCTCCTTAGATCATATGATTAGGTTCTTTAATCAAAATAGAATGCATATTTTTATATACAAATATATATATATATATATATATATATATATATATATATATATATATATATATATATATATATATATATATTATAAAGTTGAATTGCAAAGTTGTCATGTTTTAATTAAAATTATGCTCCCTCCCTCCGTTCCATTTTACAGATAATATTTTTAGGTATATATACCATGTTCCTTATAAAAAAGATAGGCCGGATTAGGCCATGTCTAAAAAGCCTTTTGTAAACTCCTCATCTTACTCTTAATTACAAAAATTACTCATACTACTATTATAATTAATTATCATATTTGAATAAATCACCCAATATAACATATTCTCTCTCTTCCATATAGATATGGGCATTTTTGAAAAACTAAATTCATTTTTTACATTATTTTTGCATCTAACTAATTTTAATTACCTTTTCGAACAATACAATTTGGTTAATCCTATCTTATAATATGAAGAGAAAATTAAAATAAAGGACCTAGAGAAAATCATATTTATTATAAATGACCATGAAAATTGTAATTACTTAGAAAGACCATACATGATAATATAAATTTTAAATTACTAAAATGCCCTTAACTAAACTTCCTCCATTAACTTTTGTATTCATAATTTTTTTAAAAAAAATAAAATAAAATCAAAATTAAAGCCCTCATCATTATGGTGTCTTTTTTTCACCAAGTTTCATATTCATGCAATTAATGAGTTATTTAATTAACAACAATTAAACTCATATTTTTCTTAATGTTTTTAACAAAGTTTCATATTCATTTAATCAATATATCATTTAATTATTTAGATATAATAAATTATTTATATTTTCTTAATTTTATTAACATTAAATTAATTTTCTTAACACACATAAATTTTCTTCTAAAATGAAAATAAATCAGATAAACTTTCTTGGTATAACATATATAAGAAATTATAAAGACCTTGAGTTTTGTTAAGATTATATATATTATTTTTATTAAAATTTTTGTTGATTTTTTAAAAAAATTATAATTTTTACAAAATTAAAGAATGTGTAATTTTTTTTTTCTATAGATATCTATGCAAGTTTTCAACAATGAAAATTGAGGACCTTTTTGTTTAATTCAGTAAAATTTATGATTTTGTCTTAGTTTTAAAAAAAGAAGAGAAAATTATAATAAAGGACCTACGAAAAATAATATTTATTAAGAAGATCCCTAAAAATAGTAATTATTTTGAAGGATCGAAATTAAAACATTAAAATAGAAAAACTAAGTTACCCTTAGCCGAAATTATTTTGAGACGTATCCCCCATCTCTTCTCCTCCTCCTCATAATATCGCTCACTCTTCTTATCCAACTTTCAATCTGACTATGAAACCATTTAGGCAAGTGGCGAGAGGTCGTAGAAAATAGAATTATGGAAGAAAATATTGAAAAAAAACATAGAGGGGCAGAAGCAAACTTGTATGTGTAAAATTTTTCTACCCAATTTCCAAAAATAACGTTTAGATTCTCAAGAACCACGAACCGACATGTTGTTTTCTCCTTGGTTACTTGTTACAAGGAAAACCAAGATAAACAATGAGTAACAGTTCATGGCATGAAAAATAATGTGATTTAACATGGACACTCCAGGAGGATTCCAGAATGGAAAGCAAACTTTTATCAATTCCTGCAGTCAAGAATGAAAAGAAGTTTTGATGTTAATGAAGTGGCCAATGTGATATCTATAATGTAACACCAAAATGAATTTTGGATTCTTGTTTACAGACATTGGTTCCTAAGTTGATGATGCAGCAGAGTTAGAATTAGAAGTATTCACTTTTTACTCTAAATTTTTAATACAAAGCAGAAGGATAATAAGTTTCATTCTTTGAGTGAGACAGATATACTAAGATAAAAACCACATGTTGTGAGTATATGTGTAGGTGTGTCAAAGAAACAAGTCCCACATTGCTTGGGAAAAGGAGAGTACAAGCCTATATATATAGAATCAAATGATATTGGACTTGTAAAGAGGCCTAGAGGAGTAATGGGCTCGCGCACACAACAATGGGCCACCAAAAGGCTAACGCAATGGAAATCCGGCGATTCCCCCTACGCGCGAGTAATACATGATACCGGTAATTTTGTGAAAATATTTTGCTCTCCGGAAATATTATTTTAGTTTACTAAAATAATAATTTATTTTTGGAGGCTTACCAAAAAGACTCCATATTTTGGGGTTTAAAATTTGAGAACCCTTCGTGACCAAAAGTTGTCAACGGGCAAGCGCTTATCTGAACAAATTTACCGTTGTCAACGGATAAACTCGTCTTTTCCGGCGAAGTCTATTGGGTCTTGAGGGACGTGTCATCTGAATGGTCTCACATCCGTTGGCTCTCCGCAGACAGTGTCCATAAAAGGGAATCGAACAAAGTGCTCGGTACGATATATGCAATCTCTTCTCCTCTACCTATTTTCTTGTTGTTCGTTACTATAGTTTCGTCGCCTTGTTGTAGGAAAAGAAAGGTCTGTTTAATCCTGGGGAGTACCGTTTCCTCTTTGCCGGTGGTTGCGGGATAACTATATAGGACAACATTTACGTGCGCGATTCAGATCATCCGTATCGTTCTTATTCCAGATTGCTCGTGATTTTATCAACAATCTATAGAGTTATTCAACGAGTATGGAGAACAACACTGCTAATAACATTCCTGAGAATCATGATGTTCCTGATCCCAATACCGCAGCGGTGCCTTTTGCAATGCCACTTCCCAGACCTTTTCCCGATACATCCAAGATTGAGGTTTTTTATGGAAAGAATTTTAAACGGTGGCAAGAACGAGTTCATTTTATCCTTGACATGCATTGTGTGGCTACTGTTCTCAATCAACCACAACCTGCATTAGAATCTGACCAGGCTGCGAAGGATGCATGGACATATGCCAATAAGGTTTGCAGACATACCCTCATAAGTACTCTGTCTAATGATTTGTTCGATGTGTATTGTGTGTACAAAGAGGCACAAAAGATCTGGGAGTCACTTATCTAGAAATACACTGCTGAAGATGCCGAAAAACAAAAGTTTGTTGTGGGGAATTTCTATAAATGGGAAATGATTGAAGACAAAGATATCAAGCTGTAGATCAACGAGTATCATAAACTGCTAGAGGAATTCCCGGCTAAAAATATCAATCTGCCAGATGAATTCGTGGCAGGAGTCCTGATCGAAAAACTGCCAGAAACACGGAATCATTATAAGCAACAACTCAAGCATAAGCAGAAACAATTGTCGCTGTCAGATCTGATTACACACATTATTATTAAAGATACCAACAGAAAGGAAAGGCAATGCAAGAAGAGAAGGGAAAACAAATAACTGCAAAAGCCAATCTAGTGGAAGCAAAGCCGCAAAACAAGAGGTATGATTCTAAACACCAACACAAAAAGAAATCTGATTACAAACCTAGTGATTCTAACCCCAAATTCAAGAAGAATGGTAGTTGTTTTTTCTGTGGCAAGTCAAGACATTTTGCTGCTAAGTGTAGGAAAAAGGCCAGAATTGAAAAACGTAAAAGAGATGAAAATCCTCCAAAACCAAATGTAAATTTGGTTGTAAGAGATGAAAACAGTGATGATAAAGTTATCGTCGCAATGGTCTCTTCTCAAGCCTTACTGGTTGCTTATATGAAAAAAATGGGTGGTAGACTCTGGAGCTACCAAGCACATATGTGCAAATAAGGAGATGTTTTCCTCTTTCCAAGAAGCAGAAGACCAGGTTTATTTAGCTGATTCACGAACTACAAATGTTCAAGGAAAAGAAAAAGTGGTGTTGAAACTCACATCAGGAAAGACATTGGCATTGAACGATGTTCTATACGTGCCTGAACTTAGAGCAAATTTGATTTATGTGGCTCTATTAGGAAAATCTGGGGTTAATGTATCATTCAAATCATATAAGATCGTTATGACAAAGAGCAATGTTTTGGTAGGAAAGGGTTATTTTAATCAAGGTCTTTTTGTACTGAGTATTGATGAAAATAATGATAATGTTTCTTCTTCTGCTTACTTGACTGATTCATTTGATTTATGGCATGCTAAACTAGGACATATACATAGATCTTATATAAAGAGATTACAAAATCTTGAGATAATTTTTGGAATTAATATTAATGATATTAATAAATGCGAAGTATGTGCAGAAACAAAACAAACTAGAAATACACATTTTGTTACTCAAAGACAAACTGAATTGTTGTCTCTAATACACACTGACTTAGGAGATTTAAAACAAACAGAGACAAGAGGTGGAAAGAGATACTATATTACTTTTATTGATGATCTTTCAAGATATACTAGAGTATAGTTACTTAGAAATAAAGATGAGGCCTTTGAAAAATTCCTTTTATACAAGGCAGAGGTAGAAAATCAGTTAGATAACAAGATAAAAAGAGTAAGGTCAGATAGAGGAGAAGAATACTTGTTGCTTAATGATTTTTTGTAAAAAGGAAGGAATAATCCATGAAGTAACTCCCCCATACTCACCTAAATCTAATGGTGTTGCTGAAAGGAAAAATAGAACCTTCAAGGAAATGATGAATACTTTACTTGTAAGTTCTGCTACACCAAATAACTTGTGGGGGGAAGCTTTATTGTTTGCATGTTTTCTACAAAATAGAATACCTCATAGGAAAACTAAGAAGACACATATGAGTTGTGGAAAGATTTTATACCAAACTTGAAATATTTGAAAGTGTGGAGGTGCCTAGCAAAAGTATTATTACCTAATCCTAAAAGAAAAAATATAGGTTCTAAAACTGCTGATTGTATGTTTATTGGTTATGCTCAACAGAGTCCTGCATATCATTTTCTAGTTTTAAAAAGTGAAATTTTAGAACACAATACAATTATTGAAACTAAAGATGCAGATTTTTTTGAAAATATTTTTCCTTTAAAAGTTGAGCATATTCATAAGAGAGTTGAACAAATTCCTGAACAAAATTCAAATGAAGATATGGTTCAAAGCTTACGAAGAAGTAAAAGACAAAGAAAAGAAACTTCTTTTAGAGATGATTTCTATACATATTTAGTAGAAGGTGAAACTATGAATTATTATGAAGCTGTTTCTTCTCCAGTTGCAAAGAAAGCTATTAAAACTGAAATAAACTCTTTGAATCAAAACAAAACTTGGGTTTTAGTAGACTTGCCCTTAGGAACAAAACCTATTGGATGTAAATGGGTGTTTAGGAAAAAATATTTTCTTGACGGATCTATAGACAAATATAAAGCTAGATTAGTAGCCAAAGGCTTTACCCAAAAGGAAAATATTGATTATTTTGATACATTTTCGCCTGTAACTAGGATTTCCTCTATTAGAGTTCTGGTTGCATTAGCCTCAATTCATAATCTTGTTATACATCAAATGGATGTCAAAACAACGTTTCTAAATGGTGAATTAGAAGAGGAAATTTATATGGTTCAACCTGAAGGATGTATCATTACTAAGAAAACAAAGTTTGCAAGTTAGTTAAGTCGTGATATGGTTTGAAGCAAGCACCTAAACAGTGGCATAAGAAATTTGATTAAGTTTTGATAAGTGGTGGTTTCTCTACTATTGAAGTAGAAAAATGTGTTTATATAAAAGTTGTGAATAATGATTGACTGATTATTTGCTTATATGTGGATGATATGCTTATCTTTGGTACTAGTTTAAATATTGTGCTTGAGACAAAAAGTTTTTCTTGCTTCAAATTTTGATATGAAAGATCTTGGGGAAGCAAAGGTAATATTGGGTGTAAAAATCATAAGGAATGAACATGGTATTCAACTTTCTCAAGAACACTATGTTGAGAAGAGTCTGAGAAAGTTTGAACAATTTGATGAAGATCCTTTAAGTACTCATTATGATAGTAGTGTACATCTCAAATATGAAGGATATCCAATAGCTCAATCTAAATATGCAAAAATCATTGGGAGTTCGTTGCATTTGATGAATTATACATGACCAGACATAGTATATGTTGTGTGTAGATTGAGTAGGTATACTCACTGCCCAGGCAGTAAACATTGGGAGGCTCTCATAAGATTATTATGATACTTGAGAAGTACCATGAATTATGGAATACAGTATAGTGGGTTTCCTGCTATATTAGAAGGGTACAATGATGCTAACTGGATTTCGGATTCAGACGAAGTAAAATCCACTAATGGCTATGTCTTTATTCTTGGTGGTGGTGTAGTCACATGGAAATCAGCCAAGCAAAACTTAATAGCACCATCCTCGAGGGACTCTGAGTTTATTGCTATGGAGTTGGCGAGTACTGAGGCTGAGCGGTTGAAAAACTTCTTAGCAAATATCCCACTGGGTGACAAACCAACACCATCAGTGTTATTGCACTGCGATAATAAAGCGGCAATAGCCACAGCAAAGAACAAAACCTTCAATGGTAAAAGTAGACACATACGATTGAGACATAATATTATAAGGCAACTGCTAAAGGATGTTGTTATCTCAATTGATTATGTAAAGTTAGAAATGAACTTGGCGGATCCGTTAACAAAACCCCTTGGGAAGAAAATGATTGTTGAAACTTCAACAGGAATGGGACTAAAACCTACACATAATTGACAGCGATGGTAACCCAACCTTTGTGATTGATGATCCCATGAAGAAGGTTCAATGGGTAAGAACAAGTCGTTTGTCGATTTTGACTAGCACAAAAAATCATTTGTCCCTTCCTATGACAATGGAAAAGTGCTAGAATGGATGTTTTAAGGTTGAGCAAAGCTCTTAATGATTTCATAGTCATACAAGACGGTGTGCTCAGTGCAGGTACATTTACATGAAATCACCTCTACGAATGTGGAGTGTGGCCGCTCCTATGAGATCATGGCGAAATCTCTAGAGCATTTGTTATGCACCAGGCACGCGAATGGCCGTCATAACGTGCAAAACCGTTGATTAACAGCGGAAATGTTAGGATATAATCTGACCATTAATGTCTCTAGTACACACCAAGATTTGTTAGTTCATAGAAGCATGCTTCAATGACATCTTTGTGTATTAAGTGTTATTGGTTTAGGTCTGGTTCATAGTTTTAAGGACCACCAAATACAATGGTTATAGTCATGTGGGTAACACAGCAGGTTTCTTTGACACATGTAGGGGATTGTTGTAAATATGTGAGTATATGTGTGGGTGTGTCAAAGAAACTAGTCCCACATTGCTTGAGAAAAGGAGAGTACAAACCTATATATAGAATCATATGATATTGGGCTTGTAAAGAGGCCTAAAGGAGTAGTGGGCTCGTGTGCACAACAATGGGCCACCAAAAGGCTAACACGGTGGAAATCTGACGATTTCCCCCCTACGCGCAAGTAATACATGATACCAGTACTTTTGTGAAAATATTTTGCTCTCCGGAAATATTATTTTAGTTTACTAAAATAATAATTTATTTTTGGAAGCTTACCGAAAAGACTCCATATTTTGGGGTTTAAAAGTTGAGAACCCTTCGTGACCAAGAGTTGTCAACGGGTGGGCGCTTATCCAAACGAATTTACTGTTGTCAACGGATAGACTCGTCTTTTCCGGCGATGTCTGTTGGGTCTTGAGGGACGTGTCGTCTGAATGGTCTCACGTCCGTTGGCTCTCCACAGATAGTGTCCATAAAAGGGGATCGGACAAAGTGCTCGGTATACGATATATGCAATCTCTTCTCCTTTGCCTATTTTCTTGTTGTTCGTTACCATTACCTTCCGCCAGTTCCGTCGCCTTGTTGTAGAACAAGAAGGGTCTGTTTAATCTTGGGGAGTATCGTTTCCTCTTTGCCGGCGGTTGCGGGATAACTCTATATGATAGCGTTTACGTACACGACTCAGATCACCGTATCGTTCTTATTCCAGATTGCTCGTGATTTTATCAACACCACAATTCCATAGCAGATCACTAGTATACTCAATAATTGACCCCAACTCTATAGCAGTTGCCCTCTTTCGAACTAGCATTTGATACCCTTTACAAGTTTAATCTGTGGATGACTTCTGTTTCATATATAGCATCACATTTGTCCTAAACAGTTTTACTTCAGTTTAGCATTTCCAGGTGTGAACGGTTTTGCAGTCAGATTGAAAGTTGGATAAGAAGAGTTAGCGGTATTATGAGGAGGAGGAGGAGAAGAGATGGGGAACAAGTCTCAAAATAATTTATGTCTGAGGATAATTTAGTCTTTCTATTTTAATGTTTAATTTCTGGTCCTTGAAAATAATTATCATTTCTATAGTCCTTCTTAATAAATATTATTTGGGAAAATTCTTTTCAGGGTCTTTTTTGGAGAAAAAAATCCTAAAAAAGACCCTCAGAATTATGAAATCCCAAAGTCTTTTCTGGGATTTTCATAATCTTGCGTGAGTTATTAACGAGGCTGATATAGTTGTTAATTAACAACTAAATCAGCCTCATTAACAACAATTTTCTAACAACTAAATCAGCCACATTAGCAACTATATCAGTACCCCGTTAACAACTAGGGCCTTTTTTGGGATTTTTTTTCTCCAAAAAGGGCCCTGAAAAGGATTCTCCCATATTATTTTTCTTAGGTCCTTTATTATAATTTTCCCAAAATAGAATTTTTGAGAAAATGTAGAGGAAATGTGAAAGATTTCGTTAGGGGTATTTTAGTATTTTCAATTTTTGTATTTATTCCTTCTAAATAATTATAATTCTTATGGTCCTTATTAATAAATATTTTTTCTTCTAGGTCCTTCATTCTAATTTTTCCTAAAATGAATGGCGGGATGAAAGCGTGTGAATAAACTTATATAACCCTAATAATTTCTTCATTCATTTGACTATAGTGTAATAAATAAAATAAGTACCTTGTCAAAAAATCAGAATTGTAATATACGAGACCGTGGCTTGCTACATGAGAATATGAGTTGGATCAAAGATTGAAATCCAAATAGGGCACCTTCAAAGGGAGAGAACCCAATATCAGAAGCCATCTATACAACTTGGGCCTACAGTTTTCTTGCCAAGACTTGGGCCTACATTTTTACTTTTGCATGTATATGACCCATTGTCACCACATTCTTTTCTTTTGAGTAACGATGACAAGTTTGAATTCAAGAAAACGCGTGAGATGTGAGAACATTTTGCTCCTTAAATCTAAATCTCGAGGGGGAAATTCTTGATTAAATTTATAAAAGAGGAGTCATTATATATTAGTATATTCATGGTTAAATATATAGGCGTGGTTCCATGGACTTATAAAACACATAAAATTCCATCAAAAAATATAAACACATAAAATTTGAGTGCTCTCGTATGTGTATATACATAAGTGCAAGTGAGAAATCTTAGTGCTTGTTTGGGAAGCACGTATGAGCATTTTTCTGTAAGTTGAGATAAAATTTCTCTTATATATTAATCCTAATTAATCATAACACACTTCTAAAAATTAAAACAAATCTGCACTTATGAAGTCAAAACCTCAGCAATAGCTAGTTCCACACCACTAACTCCATGACATTATCCACGTTCCTATTAAAATGCGGGTTAATCAATTAGTTTGTTCTCTATTCTTTTATTATTTCTTTTGAGAAAACAAACTTATTCTATCTAAAATTAAAATAAGATAATTTAAAATATGATAAGATTGATAAGTGATCATATGTTATACTAAGAATTTAAATGATAGCTTGGAGGGTAAGTTAAAGGCTAATACAAGATCGAAGGATAATTGAGAACATATTATTTCAGAGAAATCTGAATAATATTTTAGCCAATTTTTATATTTATTTAAGACATAGCATTACATGATTATATTTTAATTTTAAGCAATCCATATTCACGTGGGAAACTGGGATTTTTAAAATAACATTAATTTTGAAAATTAGACCATTTGTAAAACAAAATAAATTCACAGTTGTATTAATAAATAGTAAAATAATAATATTTATGAATCCCTTTGTGATGATATATGTTTATATAAAATCCTAACATCTTTATGGGAAATGAATAATATTTTTTCACTCAAATATAAAGAACAAATACTATCCATTCTTATTGGCTAAAGAAAACTCGTCCGGTCGTTAATATAAGACATATTTACCTAATTTGATTACATTAAATAAATGAGTTAATATGACATCTATTGTCTAGAACACCCTACTCATTTCCCTTAATTCCTTAATTCCCTATTCTTTTTTATTATTGTTGAGGAGATAAATTCTTGTGTGAACATGGTTTGCTATGTCATTTATGGTTTAACTAATTAAAATATAATAACTTATGAGTCAATTTTGCATACATTCTAAATATTAGGCGACATTTTAATGATTTAAAAGATTTCACAATATACTTTTTCATTACCTGTGAAATCTTAATTAAAGGATTTTTTTTTTAAGAAAATAAAAATGTGAATCACAAGAGCAACAAATTAGGATTAATATTAGTTGAGTTGTTGTATTTTAATTGGTTGGACCACAAATGACGTAACAAACGAGGTTCACACAAGAATTTCTCTGTTGAGAAAGCATCAATTGGGTAAATTAGAAAAAGTTTGACAAATATAAAAATTATGTTTTATATATATATAGAAATTTAAGATCAACTCTACAAATATGTCTTGTATTAATTAAGGACATGAGAAGTACCATCCATTCTTTATATATTAAAATGTCATGTTTTATCCTCATCAAATTAGCATAATTAAAAGGAAAAATATAATATGAAAATGGTTGAATTACCCAAATTTTAATTTAAGTCACTGAATTTAACAAATTATATATCATGTTATGCGTCATAATTATGGATTTAAATTTTGGCTCAAATTACCTACATATCCCGTAGTTATTAAAATAGAAAAATTAAAAACATGACCTTATTATTTGCTCTATTAATTAATTCCTTATAAAGTATACATGACCCTATTACTTACTCTATCAATGTCAACACCTATTTTCCTTTAAAGAAATTAGATAAATTAGTTAATTATAAAAATGAGAACACCTATTTGCTCAAAAATACTCCTTGATAATCTTAAATTATATATGGTTTATATGTTAGATAAATTAATTTGAGAAAAATATTAAATATGAGAGAGGAGATGGATCAAGATATATTATATTTATTAGGACCAAATTCAATATCTCAATTATCTTGTATAATAGGGAGGGGAGGGAATTACGTAGAGGTAATAGAAATTATTGGCCAAGTTAGATTATACATACACACACTCTTCCTCTGGTCTTTATTATAAGGCACTAACTAATTTTTCTCACAAACTAATAAAAGCAGTTAAAGTCAATAAAGTTGTCATAGAATCTAAGTAATTTTCAATATTACCCCTACTAATTACACTAAACTCTAATATTATATTAATTATTACTCTTATACACTACCCTTATTAATTATGGGCGGGCGTGGAAAAAAATAATTAATCGCCATTGAGAAACAATGAAGTGTCTTATAAAAAAGGCAAAATAAACTTGCTAGTTGGTGTCTTATAATAAAACCTAGGAGGAAGTATATATATATTATTGATAAAAAAATTACAATTATGCCGCACGAAAATGGTTGATTGGCCCCCAACCCACGTAGGTCAAAATTAAAGATGAAGTTTTGGCCATAAAAAAGGAAAAAAAAAAAAAGGGGGGGGTAGTTTTCTGCATAAAAACAGCATAGCGAACGTCATGGCCAGCTAGGGCCAGGCAGGCGTATATGCCTACCTCCCCCTTTCAATTTCAATCTTCTTCTTTTTGTTTGGTGGTAGAATCTTCTTTCTTATATATCTCTATTACTATTAACATAAAAATTTACTTTCAACGCTCCATTTTTTTTTTGGTCGGAAAGATATTTATATTAATAATTTAAACATGTACAATATCTGGATATAAGTAAAATCAGATCCAGTACAACAAAATACAACCAAGCCAAAAACAACAACAACAATAGCCAAATCACCGTACATAAAATATTTAGAAGTAGAAGTAGAATCATGGACAGAGCAGTCTCCTCAAAATCCAGGGTTAGAAGTGACAAGGAAGAATGTAAGAGTTGTAAAACCCACCCAAACGCAAGACACCTCCTTATAAAGATAAGCTGCAATGAGAGTAGCATTTGTACAAGTACCCCATATTGGGGTAAAGAGACAATAAACCCAACCTCAGACGTAAGAAGACCCAAAATGTCCCGAAGAAAACTTCTGCTCCTCTGTTGAAACAAATCTGGTGACCATGACCGCACACCAAGCAACGCCTCTTTAAATCTGTCCCCCAGAACGTAGATCTGAACCATTAAGTGATAATCGGATCTAATAACGTTCAACCAGCCATCCAACCAAGAGGATTTGATCGCAGATCTTACAGATCTGCTTATTTCATAAGACAAAAACACCACCAGAATACCCAAGTACCACGTAAAAAGTAGCAAAAAAAACGATAAATCTCACCTCCACGATCGATCCGGAGGAGGAGAGGAAAAGACTCGCCACGCGGGACGAGAGAAGGACTCGCCCCAAGGACGAGAGGCGCCACGTCCGACGTAACTCGAGGGAGAGGACCATAGATCCAAGATTTGGACTCCAAAACACCAGGACCACAGATCAGAGATATAGACTCGCAACAACCACTCGGACTCGTCTGAGGCACAAAAGAGAGGACTCGCTGGCGGCATGTGATGGGATCACAAGCCATCGGCGAGAGGTGTTGCAGATGCGAGCGAAAGATGTAGAGAGAAGGGGGAGAATTGTCGGCAGGAGAGAGAGAGAGCGCCCACCCACTTTCAACCGCTCCATTAGAAACTAGTTTGGGATAAAATCATAGTACCTCCGGTCCTAATTATAAGAGCTAGTTGACTTTTTTTGGAAAAATTAAGGAAACTAAATAAGTTACTTAATCATTTCATATGTTGTATTTTTATATATTATATATTAGTTTATTGGTCAAACTATTTAGTTTAAAGAAAAAAAACAAAAATATTTTAAGCTAATTTAATTAACTTCCTTAATCTCTCCAAAAAAGTCAACTAGCTCTTATAATTAGGACCTAAGAGAGTATTTTCAGATGAGGATAAAGAAAATAAGCAACAAATTTTGGCTTTAGCTCAAGGCTATGTTTGGAATGAGAGAAAATAAGGGGAAAATATGAGAGGAGATATTAGAAAGGAAAACTTTTAAAATTAATAATAATAATAAAAATGCTATTTTTAAAGTTTTCCCTCATATTTTTCTTTTCCCTTTAATTTTTTCTCCTTTCAAACATAGAGGAGGTAAAAGTAGCCTTTCAATAAAAAAGCCCAATTGTTTTCAACTGCAAATCCAAACACGGCCGGTTGGAAGCAACTCATGTTTCTCCCTCTACTTGCACGACTGAGATGGTCAAATGCTCTCCCAAACAGGATCTAAAAAAGATCCTTTTTTTTCTTATACAAAAAAGGGCTATAACCATAAAACATTATATCAAATATTTTAAAGGAGATTTGATCTAATACACTTGTTGTCAACTAAGGTCCACATATGAGACATACACACATCAAGTAATAAAGATCTAGATAAGTCGTCCTTTGCTAAAACATCAGCCATATAGTTCTGTTTTCTTAAGATATGTTTAGGAAGAAATGATAGACATGAGGTATAAAGTTGATTAAAATATTATATTTAATACCAAATTTAACCTCTTAACTGGTTCTTACATTAAATATTAGAATTAATATTTTTTTTGCCCCATTGGAAAATTAAAATATTAAAATTAGGAGAAGCTGGGATGAGAGTGAGGGTGAGACATGCAGTGGGACCACAGGGAGATGTGTGTGTGTGTGTGGCAGTTGAGTGTGCTTTTTCTTTCTTAGGGTAAATTATGTGTTTCCTTGCACCCACTAATGAAAGCAACATACCTGTTTCCAATGTTTTAACATTATTATGTCTTGTTTATAAATTAAAAAAATGTCTTTGCATTTAAGTTCATTTAAATCCATTACATATATTTTTTGTGCTTTCTCTAGTAACCCTAAAATTTGAATTCTCTCTTCTTTACCTCACAACCCTCCTTCATCTCTTTCTCGCTGGTGGCTTGTGGCACTATCACAAGCCGCCGACGAGTGTCATTCTATGTCATAACTGTGTCAGAGGGCTATCAGTTCCCAGATCTTTGATCTGTGGCCTTCTCCCTCTGATTTTTGGCGGTCGTGGACTTCTCTTGTCTTTTTGACGAGTTTTTTCCTCTCCTTCTTTAGAGCTATTCTGCGGCGGTGAGAGCTATATGTCTTTTGTTTCTTTTTTTGTGGTGCTGGGTTTTGTGATGATGTTCTTGTTTTCTCAAGAAATAAACAGATCTGTGAGATCTGAGTATAAATCCTCTTGGTTAGATGGTTGTTTGAACGTTATTAGATTCGACTATTACCTGGTGGCTCGGATCTGCGTTCTTGGGGAAGATTTCAAGAGGTGTTGTTCGGTGTGTGATCGAGGTCACCATATTTACTTGAATGGAGGAGCAGGAGTGTTCTTCAAGATATTATGAGTTTTCTTCCTTTTGAGGTTGGGTTTTCTTTGATTGTTATCCCAAGTCGGAATGCTTGTCGCAATGCTTAATCGCAACTAACGCTTTATAAGGAAGTGTCTTGCGTTAAAACAGTTTTACAACCAACACTTTCTTTCACGTCACTTCTAACATTGGATATTGATAAGGCCGATTTTGTCCATGCTTCTACTTCTACTCTTAAATATTTAATGTACGGTGATTTGTTGTTGTATTTGGCTTATTTTGTTGTATTTAATTTGGCTTTGTCTGTATTCCATCTTCAATTTGTTTTCATGTATTACACTGGTTTACAGTAATAATATAAATAGCTTTTGATAAAAAAATAAATAAATCCATTACATATATACACGCACACAACCAGCTAATACTGAATATTCCATTATTCTTTTGCCAGGAATATTCCATTATTTACAATAAATTATTAACCAGTCACACACACACACACCTTATGTTTTATTTTATTCAATAAATTATTAATTATGGCATCTTAATTAGGCGGAGATGTCGCTGCTAATTGTGGTCCTTCCATGATGCTTTAGTGTCCCAAAGCAATGTGCAATTAGGATTCTATCCGAACACCTTATTAGTTAGTACCAAAAAAAATAAAAAAAATAAAAATTGTTTAAGCAGGAGAATAATAGGTTGGTGTGAGTGAATTATTAAAGTGAATGAAATGGACCTAACAGAATGCATTATTGATGGAGTAATGCTAGCTGCACGCTTGGATCTTCGGATTGTCAGGGCTAAATTTCACAATATCAATGTCACCAATCTGTTTCTTTTTATTGCCCATTATTAAAGCAATCTCCTTCCGATTCCAACTTCAGAATCTAGATTAATCTGTAATATATATATATATATATATATATAGATAGAGGGGGCTTGTTTGAAATAGTGAATAACCCTACATAAGACAGCTTTTTAATTGTCATTTATGGTATAAGAAATAAGTATCTGACGATTTTTGTTTTAATTTATGCAAATGATAATTTATGATAAGCATTTTTAAATAAGCATATGGGACTTTTAATAATTTTCTTTGCTATTTACACAACAGTGGTGTCAGCAACTCATGTGGCTTTTTGACTTTGACTTATTAGGTTAGGGTGTATGATATATAATGGTTTTGTTTGTATTTAGACTGGTGTAATTTTTTGTTTATTGGTTTTGGTTTCAAACCTATTTCTTCATTTTATTTTTGACAAAACACTATTAAAGATCTATTTACTTAATTTGATTATATTAAGGAAGTTAGTCAAAATAGTTGAGATGATATGTTTTTTTTTTCTTTTTAAAATGCTCTAATTATCACCCTTAATTTCTTTACTCTATGTTTAGATGGAGAGAAAATTAGCGAGGAAAAGAAAGATGGGAGAAAAAACTTCAAAAACTTTTTTTGATTATTGTTAAAGAAATATCAATAGAGTAAATTTTTTAAAAAATACTCCCTCGGTTAAATATAAGGCATGATGATTACTTTTTTTTAAAAAAATATTAAGAAAGCTAATTCAATTATTTTAAAATATTTTATTTGTCATTTTTTTCTCTAAACTATTTTCGCCTAACTTATAAACTGATATATAATCAAAAAGATATACATTTTGTAATATAATTAAATAACTTATTTAGTTTCTTTAATTTCTAAAAAAAAGTATCAACTCTATCTTATATTTAAGACCAAAAGAAGTAACAAATATAAAAATAATTGTATCTTATATATTGAATTAAGAATTCTGTAAGGCATGAAGGGAGCATTTCCCAACAAAAAAAAAGAAGGTATCAAAGTCTATGGAAGTCAACTTGGTAGATGGAGGAAGAAGAAGGTGCATGGATAATTCGTGAAATTATACTATAAATTACAAATCTTAAAACATCGTATTTGTGAGATTAGATTGGTATAAGTGGTAAACGACTTATATTGTTTACTTCAAGCCTTGTGAATGTAGAAAAACTCTGTTGGGAGATTCACCCACCATAGTCAGGTACGTGACGTAGGTCAGATTTGGATTAGCCAAGGTGAAGCTTTGGATATCGGATGAAAAATAATAATAATAAAAGGTGAGGCTATAATGACTGTGCATATGAGCCCATGCAACTGGGCTTCTTATGATCCAAACCGAAATGGTTTCACTCATCGTTCACCTTCGCACTCTCTCTCCCCTCTTCCTTCTATTCTGTACCGCTCTTAATTTGACCCTTTCAACCACAAACACGTTGTATTAGGTTATTGACATTTGGTAGGGGGTGGCGGAAAATTGAAGCTGGACCCACTTGGTAATGGACACTGTAATACTGAGCTGAAGTTTAATTTTTATGCTGCTTCTGTTGCTCCTGGATCTTCAAATCCGTCTTTTTTGGTGGTTTTGTGGTTTCCAAATTATTGTATCCAGTTCCTAAAAGTTTCCACTGTTGGCATTTTTACCCCTTTCGTTCTGGATTTGCGTAGGATCCAAGTACTCTTCTTTTAACTCTTTCCTCTCAAAAGCTACTCTAGGATTGCAAAGAGAAGAGAGAGAGAGAGAGGAGTGAGCGATGGAGGAATATCCATTCCTCCGTGGTTGACTACGCTCTAACGGAAACCAGAACCTGTACTTGTGCTCCGATTCTCAACACTTCATGCTCTCTCCATTTTCGCCAGATTCTTAATCTCTTCCCGGTGAGTTCTCAAGAATATTATTTCTTTCTTCCTTTCGCTTTCGCCTCTAGTTATCCAGCCAGCTTTATTCTTGCGGTGATTTTAATCAATCTATAGTTGGGCTTAATTTGTTGAGGATGTTTATTTCCCATATGCGGAGCTTGAATTGGGTCCACTGCTTCTCAAAATTTGGAGTTGGCTTGTTTGATTGCCACGCGGTGTGATTGATATTGGTTCAAGAGCAAGATCACTGTTTTTGTATGATTGAGGTTAATTTTCAATGGATTATCCATAAAAGTTTCTTCGACATCTTTTATGTTTAGAATTGGTGTTCCCGATATAGTCACCGATTCCTCCCATATTAGATATAAGCACGCTTTCTGATACGCAGTATCACTCATGGATAAATTTTCTTTTATTAATATTTTTATATATTCCGGTTTGTCCTTTATTCCTTTTGTCACATTTGTAGCATGCGAATATACCGTATTCAGAAGAACTGTTGCCTCTAGAGGAGTAGAAAATAGTTTCTTTGATTCTCACGTTAAGACATCATGATAATCAAATCTGGAAGAGGCCTGGTCCTTTTATTCCATGGTCACTCTGCTCTTTGTCTTGCTTACTTTGGTTTGCGCCAATACTTCAAATAGCATAGTCTATTAACCATTTAACCGATGCTGTAAAACAATTTCAGAAAGATAATAATGCTACTTCTGAAGATTAGATTCGAGGCATTGGTTGTAGTTGTCCAATGTGTTCCATTAACCTTTGGGAATTCCTTCTATATATTACTTGAGTAATACTCTCTTTGTGTGGCACTCTTTCAGGAATAAGTTAGCTGATCTGCTCGCAAATAGTATTAATTCATATCATGGGTTGGTTTACAAAGTTGATTAAGGGCTCCAACCATAAAATTTCAAGGGGACAGTATCAGGGGAAATATGGAAATGACAGCATTTGGGATGACCATCGTAATTCAGTGGTAATCACAGTTTCTGCTTCTAGTAAGGAAATAAAATAATTTTGTCAGACTTTCTTTTGTCGATGAGCTAGCCTATTATCTGACTTTAACAAGATAGTAGCATGAAACTAACATGGAACAAGTTCATCTGATACTTAAGGAGATCGTCTGAAGTTGTAACAGTGGCAAACTGGGTGCAGGATGATTTGACTGATTTTGAGAAAGAAGAAATTGACCGTGCAATTGCAATCTCTCTATCAGAGGAGGATCAGAAAGGGAAAAAAGTTATTGGTAATGTTTATTCTTTTGCAGAAAGGCCGTTTAAATTCACTTGTATTTTTGTTTGACCTGAATTTGACACTGTAGCAGGTCTCCTAGTGAGATAAAACTATATATTGTAAACAATATACATATTGAGAGTACTCTTTTCAGTCCTGTTTGACTGGACTTAGCTTAACTTCTCATAGGTTTCGATGACATATTTTCAATTATGAAGATCTCTGTCAATACTCTAATTCTGGTGATAACAAAATTGAAAGATGTCTAGATCATGAATTAAACCTCTTCTCACTATACAGGCTGGGTTTTGTTTATTCTGGTAATTTTTATTTGATAGATTTCACTAGAGAAATTTTGTTCAGTTTCATTCAGTTTCTATGTTTGAGAGTGGTTGCTACCAACTGAGTTTTCTTTTCCTGCTGTAAGAAAAATTTATAAGGTCGATAGTTTTTGCCTCATCATATCCCAGAGGTTGACTCACAGTCAGAAGATGAAGAACTTTGTCCTATTGATGAGGAGGAAGATGAACATGTCGGTAAAGTTCAAGAAGAGGAAGCTGATAGTCTTGCTGACATTCAAAAGGAGGAAGATGAACATCACGCAAAACTTCAACTTGAGGAAGATGAACTACTTGCGAGAGCAATTCAAGAAAGTTTAAGCATGGGTTCTCCTCCTCGACGTGACGTGGGTTCTATATTTCAACCATTTTCTCTATTTTCCACTGGACACAGGTAACTGGGTATGATGTCATTTTTCAGTTGTAACTGGTTAGTGCAAGTTCTGCATATGTAATTTACCCTAATTAGTTATGATGAAAAAGTAACAGATGATTTTTCTAATGAGTAGATTGACAATCTTTCCTAGCATAAAATGTTTCAAACCTAACTTTAATATTGTTGAACTATGCTTGGCTAATTTCAGAAACGTGCATTTCTCTGTTTTTTTCCTCTCCCCCACTTTTTACCTCAAACTCCTCTCTCACGGACAACATTATCTTTTGTTTCATCTTCTCAAATTTGAGAAAGGAGTGAAGTGTAATACTTTTGCCCCTCTTTCTTTACAACTTACCAACAAAATAAAAAAGGGAGACCCAATTCACAAGGCTCCCACCAGGTGGGGTCTGGGGAGGGATAGATGTACATAATGTTTCCCTCATAAGTGGAGAGGTTGTTTTTAGGATTTGATGTGCTAAGACTCATCCTCTACAACTTACCAACAAAAGAAAATGTGACAAAATCTTGTGACATGAGATGAAAGCAAAGCTTGAACCAGTGTGTTCATGAAGTCTTACATTGTATTATAAGATTATTTGTTCTTGTCAAAGTGACAGCAACAAAGAAAATCTTAAGTTCTGAACTGTCAAACAAACAAATTTGAATCGATATCAAGTCATCTTAATTTAGGATAATTTAGTTAGTAGTCTCGAACAAGAATAAATACTGCAAAAAGGTTTTATTCATGATGCTAGAGAGTCTGTCATTTTTTCTGCTTGTACAAAACATATATTTTGGGTTAGATGAACATGATACAAAAGTAGTCATGGGAACAAACATCTGATAATGAGCTTGAACTAGTTCATATTTATAGTGAGTGACCAATGGATCATCATGAAATTGTTTCAATCACTTAAGAAAATTGAAACTGCTTCAGTCCCTTATCTCTATATTTTATAGTTGCTTTTATTGATTTCATAATTTTTAAGTTACTGGAATTGCTAATGTAGCCTTTTTCTGGTTTAATCTGCTTTCAGGATATGTGCTGGCTGCAAAGCTGAGATTGGCCAAGGAAGGTTTTTAAGCTGTATGGGAGGAGTCTGGCATCCAGAATGTTTTCGTTGTCAAGCTTGCAATCTTCCAATCACTGATTATGAGGTGAAAATTGTATTGTGTTTGCCACCGGCTTCTTGAAAATGAGAGTCTTTGGCTTATTTCCTTTTATTTTGGGGCAAATTTGAGTATAATTAATGCTTGAATCTTTGTTCATTTACAGTTTTCCATGTCTAGCAATCGCCCTTACCACAAATCCTGCTACAGGGAGCAGCATCACCCAAAATGTGATGTTTGCAAGAATTTTGTAAGGATCTCTTACAGTTGTATTTTTTGTTGACGGTTTTCTGATAGTCTATCATGGTCTTCCTGTGTTAGGTGAAATATTTCACCAAATTTTGTTATGCTTTACACATTTTAACTGATGAAGTACAAACATTTTATATTTGATTAGAGGGTGTTAGTCATACACCTCTAAACTGCAAGTGGCATAAAAAATTGTGATTCTTCCTTCCTAAACAAAAAAACGAAAGAAAAGCATTTTTCCTGGCATTTTTTTTTTTTAATTTTTTTTGCATGTCATAATTATCAGTCGGTAAGCTTAAATTACTTGTTCTTTTCTCATAGATTCCAACAAATTCAGCTGGCCTCATTGAATACAGAGCACATCCTTTCTGGCATCAAAAATACTGTCCATCACATGAGCGTGATGGCACTCCTCGCTGTTGTAGCTGTGAAAGAATGGAGGTCAGTTATATCAGCTCCCAGAAATTGTTTGTCCTGTTATTTCTTACCATCCTTGATATACTGATGTATCGTCTCTTACTAACCCCTCTCTCTTCCCTTGTTGTAATCTGACGTGATTTTCCCAATCAATGCAGTCAAGAGACGCAAAATATCTTTTGCTGGATGATGGCCGGAAGCTATGTCTAGAGTGTCTAGACTCTGCAATAATGGATACTCATGAATGCCAGCCACTTTACCTTGAGATACAAGAGTTTTATGAAGGTTTAAACATGAAAGTGGAGCAGCAAATTCCTATGCTTTTGGTCGAGAGACAAGCACTGAATGAGGCCATGGAGGGAGAAAAGAATGTAAATGATAGTGTGTTGAACCTTTTTTAAGCCCCTTCACTGATTATTTTGGGTCCTCTTTCTAGTGTTTTGATGTTGGAGTTTATTTTTTATATTTGAATGCAGGGTCATCACCACTTACCTGAAACTAGAGGACTTTGCTTGTCGGAAGAGCAGACTGTCACCACTGTAGGAATCTCTTGCAGCTTTTGAGTCTTCCTAGACGATCTGAATTCTGAGATGATTTGTATATGAAATATTTGTCCTTATTGTGATTTTTTTTCATCTCATACCAGATTTTAAGGAGACCAAGGATCGGAGCAGGCTACCGAATCATGGACATGATAACTGAACCTTATAGGCTGATCCGTCGCTGTGAAGTTACTGCCATTCTTGTTTTATATGGCCTTCCAAGGTATCCTTCTGATTCTGATTCTGATTCCATATGTGATCATTATGCTGCGCTGGCATAGAAATTTCCCTGAACATGATGCAACAATTTTCTATTTATAGGTTGTTAACAGGATCAATCCTGGCTCACGAGATGATGCATGCATGGCTCAGGCTTAAAGGTAACCATCCTGATATTTTGTGATGAACCCCATGTAAACAATAATGCTTCCTTCCTTCTCATTTTCTAGGGTGTTGTGTTCCACTAATATTTGTGGGATTTTGATAGGTTACCCCAATCTGAGCCCCGAAATTGAAGAAGGGATTTGCCAAGTTTTGGCTCATATGTGGTTAGATTCAGAAATATATGCTGGGTCTGGGGGCGATGGTGCATCCTCCTCCTCCTCGTCTTCATCATCATCCTCACCTTCCTCCTCTTCCTCCACGTCATCGAAGAAGGGGAAAAGGTCCGACTTTGAGAAGAAACTGGGTGAGTTTTTTAAACACCAGATTGAGTCTGATACCTCATCAGCTTATGGAGATGGATTCAGATTGGGTAACAAGGCAGTGAGCAAGTATGGGCTCAGAAGGACCCTTGACCATATCCAACTGACAGGAAGTTTTCCCTTGTGAAGATGGTAAAAAGTAAAATTTCTCTACTATTACAAGGACCTATACCACAGCCTTTTGATTTAAACTATAGAAAGCAAAGATTCCAAAATCATATCATTAAAAACTTGTCTATACAAAATAAGAACTCCGTTCTAGCGGGAAGATGCTGTAATATGCGAATTGCTTGGAACCAAATCGTATATATGCTTTATAGATGCTATACAGATGTTGAGAAAATTAAATAGTGAATCCTAGTATATAGAATTAATATTCGCGTGCTTGGTGTTTGCATTTTGTGTTAGTTTCAACGTTTGATATGTTAGTTTATATTCACTTGGCTCAGAGGGAAGTTTAGTCTTCTTGCCGGGAAAGCCTTTGCGAAACTACTGGGAAAATGGAGAAATTCGTCAACTGTGTAAGGGTTTTAAATATAAAAAATATAGAAGAAACCAAGAACTTTATCTCTTAAATATAAACTAAATTTGTTTTTTTGGGGGTAATTTCAAGGGTTTTCTAGGCTTAGAGCGTAAATGATTTTTATCTTTCCTAACAATTGTGTTTATCGGAATAATGCGTGTTATCTTCCTTATGTGGGTAAGGTCGTTTATTATCTTGACTAACAACTTGTTGGTTAAATTTGTTAACATGGCTTTGCTTCGTGACTTTGAGATGTTTATAGTTTAATAAGAAATGTGGTTCATAAATTTTGAGTTTATAAATAATGTAATTTACTGTAAATTTTATATTATTAATTCAATGTATAACATATAAGAAATAATGCATCTAGTTGACTAATTTGGGGAGATTAATAAAGTTAAATAAATTATTTTAAAGTATTTGTATTTATCATTGTTTTTTTCAAATTAATTTGTTAGACTTATAAAATGAGATACTAAGTATTTTTAGCCAAACATTGTAACATATGATATGATATAATTAATTAATTAATTTAGCTTTCTTAATATTTTTAAATTAATCAATTGTGTCTTATACTTAGAACATAATACTATTTAAAAATTAGTACAATTTATTTTGAATTTTTCATAACAAATTCTGGATAAAATAGAAACTGATGAATCATAAAAGATCACATTTGATGATTTTTTTTGTTTGTTTGCCCAAAACACATTTGATGATTAATATTATGTTATTTTTCATTATGTACCAGCTTTTTATTTCTAATAAGGTGACAATGATAAAAAATTGCAAAAGCCAATCTTGAGCATAACTATCAAGTAGACGTGCATAACAGATTCTGGACCACTAATGTACAGATACAGCCATTGCCTAGTTTTATACTCCGTCCGGTCCTAATTATAAGATATAATTAACTTTTTTTGGAGAACTTAAAGAAGCTAATTAAATTGCTTTAGAGTATTTTTTTTCAAAGTAATTAGTTTGACTAATGAAGTAATATATAATTTAAAGATACACAACATATAAAATGATTAAGTAACTTATTTAGCTTCCTCAATCTCTTCAAACAAAGTCAACTATGTCTTATAATTGGACCATGGAGGTAGTACCATTGAAAAATTGAATGATTGGTTTGGAGGTATCATGTTTTATTTATTTATTTTTTTTACCTAAGTCATGTTTTATTTATGGGTAAAAGATTCCTCCTCATTGGAGATAAATTATCTTCTCGTGACCCTTAAAACTACGTCGTTTTGGATTAATGAAGAGTGTTTCCGTAATTTTGTTTACTTTTTTATCCTATAGATTTTACCGAAACACCCTTCATTAATTCACCTAAAATTACAAATACATCCTTCATTAATTCAAAACGACGTAGTTTTAGGGGTCATTGGAGATAAACTTATCTAGTGACTGGAGAAATACTTTTCCCTTTATTTATATGATCTATATATTTTTAATTATTTTTTGGAAAAAATATAATATTTTTAATTATTTTTGTTTTTGGTAATTTTTAATTGAAAAATGATTATCTTTAGATAGTCTAAATTTTAGAGTATGCTCCTAATCTCGTAAGCGCTGAATCTGCTATATGCAAATTACAGATTTACTTTTACATGGACATCTCGAGTGGGGTTCGGCTTCCATTCACTGCGCTTAATATTCTCTTCCGTCCTCTGCGCAGAAAACGACGCCGTTTGGGGTTAAATGGGACCTGGACAAATTACCACATACGACACCGTTTCAAGTCGACAGATTTTTCCCACCAGCAGTACAAGTCGACATATTTTTGTACTCGTCTTTCTGTTCTTTGGCGCCTTCCATTCTAACAGCGCGGGAAAGCTAATCAGATGTGCAGAAAAGATTTTCAACAAGAATTCTAATGAGAAGTGATTGTGGGCATTGATTGGTAAGAATTCTAATTGGGGACAATCTACAGATTCAGTTCTGAAAAAGAAAAATCCATCCTCTGAATCAGTTCTTTGAAATGCTGAAGAAGCATAAAAATGTGGAAAAATATCCTTTTTCTATATATATATATATATATATATATATATTATGTGCTCTATTCATGAATGTGTGTGATTGAAAAATACTTGCATTTTTTAAGCCACGTGAAGATCACTAGCTGCTTCCTCCCATAATCCCAACAGAGCCCTTGCCATTCCCCTGATTTTGTATCCTTTAGCTGAGTTCGGATTAATCTGGAACAAACAATGTAACTTTGAGAGTTTGAATCTACACATACAAGTCATGTAGACAAAGTCAGCCTGATCAAAATTTCAGTAGCAATTAAAGCATAACTTTCAAGAAATTTGTTCATTTATGATATGTATATCTTCAGTCATTTTTATTTTTATTTTTTCATTATAGGCGCCACTTGAATGTGACATCACATCGCTTGAAGCACTGGATTTTAGCCAAACATATAATGCAGGTAACCATAAAGTATAATGATAGTGACAGAAAACAATTTAGTCACTTTTATTGAAATTTGAATTTCTTACATAACAATGTCTCATCTCAAGATAGAGTTGACAAATACAACGTTACATAATGATACAAATGCAGGTTCAATGATTGACAATGATCTCACTCCTACTACTACATGAAGTCTCCAGTTTAGCTTCTTTTGTGTAGCTCTTTTGTACAGCTCATTGCTTCTTTTGGGCTGCTGTCTTTTTTGGTCAAGCAAGCTCATCATATTGTTCTCTTGTGTTGGTGTCCATTTTGATCAACAAAGCATCATTATTCACTGAAATCTCCTTTGGAAGCTTTTGGAAAAATGAATCTAGTCTTGAAATTCCATCTTTCAATTTCTTGGTGATAGCATTATCTACTCTTGACCCAATTTGCCCTTCAAAAGCATCAACCATCCTGTCAGATGAGAAGCAAAAGTATGAGTCTCAACTTACAAGACAACCCCAAAAAAATGCACCAGAAGAATATGTCAACAGATAATGGCATACTGCACATATGAAGGCCATATAGAGCTCTTTTTGTTATGTGTATTTCTAGCTACAAATCAGATCATTTGTACATGGCTAGGTAGCAGTCTTCTTATATTTTTTGAAAGTTTTGGTGAGTTACAAACATATTGTTCTGATTTGTAGATAAATGCAGGGGAAAAAGGCACTTAGATATATAGGTAAACCATAGGAAACCAACAATCAGAAATGTAAAATGAAAAGTAACATATCCATTGCCAACAAGATTTCTAATAACAGAAGTAACCAGAAAAATGGTCACACCCTTGATAAAGCCAAGATGCTCTTCCATCCAATTTAATTGAAATGTCTTTTATCCTTCAGGACCAGCTTCAATGATCCTTCCTGATTCTCCATGCCCAATGTAAGTCCAATGTCCATGTCTTCAACCTTTGTAGCACTAGAACTTATCAATTTCCTATTTGTTTACATTGCGCAGAAGATGGAACAAATAAAAACAAACAGTAGGAACAAGGAATAGTCATCATCTAGAGCCTCAACAAGAAACAGGACGCACAGAATAATGCATAAAATATTTTGGATAGAATAAAAGAAACTTGATTGTCATAAAGTTAAGTAAAACAGCATATCCTCATCCCATGTTGAATGAAAAGAAACTAATAAAGCCAAATCCTATTTCATAGTCTTATCAACAACATTGATGAAAGTATAGTCTCATTAGGAAAACTTCCTTCAAAATGATAAATATAAATAATGAAAAAAAGAATTCTGTTCCAGTGTTCGTTGAGTGTGTCAGGAGAAAAGAATTGGGAGTTAGATACTGAGAGTTAATAAGTACTGAGTATTGTAATTAATTAATTTACCCAAAGCTAAGGATGAGAGATGTATAAGAAGGGTTAAATGGGATGTTGTAGCTGTCTTGGAAGTGAAAAAAATTACAAGTCTATTCTGACTACTCACAGCCATCAGCTTGTGCAATTTTCTCAGGATGCAATTGTTTGGTGTATCACAAGTTCAGTCAATATACTGGTAAATCAAGCAAAATTAATCCCATTGGCAATTCCTCTTTCAGCTTCAGAAAAATTAAACGCAAATCTAGTTGAATATATAAACGAGACGTTCAAAAAAAAATTCCAAGTTATATACCTGAAGCGCTGCCTTCGTCACTAATCTCGAATAGGCACAAGCCATGTACTGTAAGAGTAATACCAATTCATACTTAAAATACAAGTCGTGCCCAAAGCTAAAATTGAAATCACATCTTCCCTGGGCTTGATATTCGACGAAGGAACATCAATTTCATATATAGTGATGTTCGAAAGCATCATAAAAGCATTACCCACAAGTGGAATTTTCACAGTCTTTTCCATATTGGGCAATCGAAGTGGGATCATTGAGGAAATTGCCTCATTTACAAGCAAGTCTTTCACGAAATCAAGACCGTCTTGAGTTATTACCAAGGACATGGAAGATTGATCGGTGGGCTAATTCTGAGCATACACAGGAATCAAGGAAGAAGCTAATAGAAGTAGATATAGAAAAGGCACCATTTTGGGTTCAGGGTTGCAAAATCTGGAGGTGGTTCCTTGACGCAAAGACGATAGAAGGTGGTAGATGCTTGTGGGAAAAATCTGTCGACTTGAAACGGTGTCGTATGTGGTAATTTGTCCAGGTCCCATTTAACCCCAAACGGCGTCGTTTGCCGAACCCTCTCGAGTGACACTGCAACTCGCCCATCCCGAACCGGCCGATTGATCTATCTTACGAACATCACCAGTCAGTTTTATTCCGGAAGAAGAAACAAAAAAAACTACCCGAATCGCGATTGTGGGAGAGGTGAGCCTCTCTCTCTCCATCAATGATCCTACCTCTCTTAATTCTTTCTTTTCCCATGACGTTCTTTTCAATTTTTCCGTCAATTATTCGTACCCGATTTTGATTTGATTTAATTTTTTGATCTCTACTATCAATTACAATCAGAAGTAAGATTCTGTTTCTAGGATTGCAGTGATATGGATGTAGCGGAATTAACCTCGGAACAGGTTTGCGATCCTTGCTCTTTATCTTTCTTTTGTTCGTTGTTTAGTTGCTCTGTTTATTGTCATTCGGTCTGATTCGGTTTCAGATGCAATTTTCCTGATTGGTTTTGACATATTTTTTGCGAATTCTTATTATTAAAATTTTGCTGATTACCCCGTGTGGTGTTGTATTGCTGTTTCCTCTGACATTCCGTTCATTTTTCTAAAGGTTTTGAGGAGGGATATCCCTTGGGAGACCTACATGGCGACTAAGCTGATCTCAGGCACAAGCCTTCAGCTCTTGAGGCGTTATGATCATCGATCACAAAGTCAGAGAGAACAGTTGCTGGATGATGTAACTTTTGTTTGTTTCTTTAATTTTTTTATATAAACAATCTAAGGTTTCAAGTTGAGCCTGGTGTCATTTTACCAATGATTGCCAAGTTTACCGTCTGATGGTATTGAAAATTCAATGTCATTGTTGCAGGATGGTCCAGCTTATATTCGTGTATTTGTTCATGTTTTGCATGATATCCTTAAAGAGGAGACTGTAGAATATGTTTTGGCGTTGGTGGATGAAATGCTTGCAGGTAGTTTGAGGGAATATGGCATCTCATTTCTTTATGAATTGTGAGTGCTAACCTTTTTCTCTTTCGCAGCAAACCCAAAAAGGGCTAGATTGTTTCATGATAAGTCCCTTGCTGATGTAGACACCTACGAGCCTTTCTTAAGGTCAGTAATTACTCAATATGCCCTGAATACTAATTATTGCTTCAAAAATTGTGGAAGCTCACTTTTCATGATTATATTTTTCCATATTATATCAGTCAAGTTTTAGTAAATTTCTTCCTGAAGTTAAATTCAAAGCTTTTTTTGGTTGATCTTGTTTATGCTTGATGTGATTTCATTTGATAGTTAATGTCTCCTATCCGAGGTAATCCAATGTCCTAAAATATATGTTATAAATAACATATTGTCCATCTTTCAGATTGCTCTGGAAAGCGAATTGGTTCATTCAAGAGAAAAGTTGTAAGATCCTCGCTTCAATAGTTAGGTAATATAAACGTTATACATTTGCAAAGTTAAGGTCATACTTTTTAAGACCTCAACCATATTGCAGGATCCCACCCCATTCCCCCACAATATCTCACCTTTCTAATGATTGCCTTTTTACCAACTTTTGTGATTTTAGTGTCCGGCCAAAAAATCAAAATGGCTTTGTTACAAATGGAGAAGCTTCAAACTCAAAGAAACCCGTTACTACAATTGATGATGTTTTGACAGCATTGGTGAAATGGCTTTGTGAGCAGGCATGTCATCACTTCCAGTTTCTTCCCTTTCTTTCATCTAATTAGAAATTGTAATCTAATCATCATGGTCCTTTTAATAGGATAATTGACTTTTTATACTTAAAAGTCAGTGTAAGATAGCTTTGTTAAGCAATTTAGTTGTCTTTCATTCCCTTCACCCTACAAGTTAAGCTTGTCTTAGATGATTTTTGGACTTTTAGAAGCTTACACTAGGTGGATTAAAAGAAGAAGTGGTAAAGCGCACGATCCATGTAGAATTTTTGTTGGGTGGTATTGTATTTGTAATTGAGAATATCCTAAAATAGGGACAGAGTAGTGGAAAATCATAATCTCTCACAACGTGGCAAACTAAATTTTGAATTTCCGCTGGAAGAAGTGCCCACATGTAATGTCTAATCATGCCTCAAATAGGTGGACACCTGAACGCAGCTAAAAAAATGACAAAGTAGAGTAGCCTAGAAAGGAACCAATCCAATTCCATCCTATACATATCTGAACACCGTGAGATTTAACATGCTCCATAAGAAGATAGTTCCTTTCTCACTTGTAAATACATGAGAGAAACCCACAAACTTTCTGAGGATACATGTACTCATGTTAATTTACAAAAGAAGATGCCAGAAGTGCTTGAAAAGTTTTTGAGAATTTACAAGAGTTTGAACTTAAGTAGATGTGGGTGACGCACAACATGTTGAACTTTTATGGCTTTCTCTTAATTTGGACCTCACATTTGGATAGGCCAGATGCATTCAAATAGGCACGCAGATCTGTGGTCAATTATGTGTCACTTTGTTTAATAGAGCTCACACGCATGCACGCACATCCATGCGCACATTCTCACCTTCATTTTATTACTATCTGTAGCTGAAAAAGCCTTCTCATCCTAGTCGTGGCGTCCCAACTGCTGTCAATTGCCTGTCAACCTTACTTAAGGAACTGATGGTTAGGTCTTCCTTTGTTAAAGCAGATGGGGTCAAGTTGCTTGTACCTTTGATTTCACCAGCATCCACTCAACAATCGATTCAGGTAATTTTGCATAATTTGACCACTAAGAAGCTTAATTACTGGTTTAAACATTAGTTGGTCCATGTTGGTCCTGCCAATAGGTGACGGGGTAAGTTTTTTGCATCTATTTATACCTATTACATATGCTAGATATCCAATGCCCTCTAGAGCATCTGCTAATAGATGACTAAACACCCATGAACCATGATGGATTCAGTTCATGCTGTATGGGTCTTCTTTACTTTACAAACAATGGGAGAGGGGATGATTGGGGAATTAGGGATTTGCTGACTTTGTGATTGATATATTAATAGAGATTTTAAATACTGGGACTAGAAAAGTTAGAATTGAAGGAACTTGTGTCGGGATTAAAATAAGATTCAATTTTGAATTTTTTCTGTCACAGCTTCTTTATGAAACATGCCTCTGCATATGGCTTTTGTCCTATTATGAGCCTGCAATTGAATACTTGGCTACTTCAAGATCCCTTCCACGACTTATTGATGTCATAAAGAGCTCTACAAAAGAAAAGGTATGGCTGGCTTATTGAGTTTGTTCATCTCTTTTCTTTGTTATTGGCTCTCTTATTGTCTGTTCTAGTGCTATGTGATGCTCCCCTGTTGAATATACATTGAGTTTCTGTGAGATTTTCTGTTGCCTTTAATTATTATTCTATGAATATTTTTATGCATGCTATGTCAACTAGATATCTTTATGACTATCTGTGATCTTAACAGACTTGTTTTGTCAATTTTTGTTAGGTTGTTAGAGTTGTTGCCTTGACTTTTAAAAACTTGCTGTCAAGAGGAACATTGGGTGCTCAAATGGTTGACCTTCAGCTGCTACAAGTTGTTCAGAATTTGAAAGCACAAGCATGGAGTGATGAGGTGAGAGAAGATGGACCTAGACTAACTTCCTTCTGCTGAAAATGTACTTATTGTGCTGTGCAAATAAAGATGTAGTTGGTCTAGGTGTCTGTGATGCTGAGATTAATCATTATTCATAAACAATCATTAGAAATTCCTTTTAATTTAAATCTTGGCATTTATTTCTGTTGACATTGTCATAACATTTTTTCTATTTTTTAATTATTTTGTTGTTTTTGATATGGTTTAGATCATTTTGACAATATTTACAATCTTCAGGTTTAGTTATACAGGTGCTCTCTGGCCTGTGGTAACAGTTAAGTTACTCAGTGCAACTTGCACTTCTTTTCATGGATACCCTATTTTCAATTTTCAAAATATTGCCTCTGATTAGAAAGCACATTTTTTCATGGATGCATTCAATAATCACTTCGGATCTGATTAGATCCATTGACCGCTGAAAAATTTACTGCCAGGCAATTTATGAGTTTTGCCTTCTCATGGTGGGAAATAAGATTTGATTACCTATGTGATGATTCGTTACCAGGGTATTTATTGATGATTGGCTTGTGTAGCTGCCATGAATTTAAATTCATCTCTTTCTTTCATTTTGTATGTTTATGCACCGGGATTCCTGAAATAAGCTGTCAACTTACTTACATAAAGAGGGATGTTCACAAAGCGTGCATTTTTCTTTGGTTATGAAATGCCTCTATATTAGCTTTTCCTTTTTTCTTGAATTGACCTTATCAATAGCTGTCATAATTATGCATCATGAAATTTGTAAAAATCTCTGGATGTCGAGTAGCCTCTTACTGTATTTCCTTTTGAGATAATATTGTTCCTGGTGCTTCCCCAACACACTTTTATTGACAATAAGTTTGTCATAGGACTTGTTGGAGGCACTAAATTACCTGGAAGAAGGGCTTAGGGATAACATTAAGAAACTAAGTTCTTTTGATATGTACAAGCAAGAAGTTCTTTTGGGCAATCTGGACTGGTCTCCCATGCATAAAGATCCCATTTTTTGGCGAGAAAATATTACCAACTTCGAAGAGAATGACTTCCAGGTATCTCTCCGCTGCCTTTTTTCTCATGTCACTTATTTAATCTTGCACTTATTTCAACTATAAGAATTACAATACTTTGAATTAGCTTTAGCCATCTTATTTTGCTTTTTTATTATTTTGTGGAATATAGAGAAGAAAGTTGAAGTCAATACCCCTATTCACCAGAAGAATACAGTTGATCTTTTTTGGGCTCCCGTTCTTGCGCCCGTTTGATGGGAATAGTTTATTACAAAATGACTTACTGCATAGCCAAATGCCTCGGTCTTTGAAACTTCGCCTTACATAGATTAAACATTTAACCACTTGATTGTAAAATCCGTGAAGGACCTGGATAATAAGATTATGGGTCATAGCTTTTCTGACTTTTCATTAGTTACTGTAGAGACGTATTTATAATTTAGTTTTTAAAGATTCTCCATTGCTTATGGGTCTAATGAAGATGTTAAAACAACAAATTGGGATAATAGAGATGAGAATTTTAAGATGGATGTGTCATGTGGTAGTAAAAAAAAGGGAAAGTCATTTTCAGTGCCCTTTTTGGAGAAAAAATCCCAAAAAAGGCCCTCAGAATTCTGAAATCCCAGAAAAGGCCATTTTCTGGGATTTTCATAATCTACGTGAGTTGTTAACGGGGCTGATATAGTTATTAACGGGGTACTGATATAGTTGTTAATGGAGCTGATTTAGTTGTTAGAAAATTGTTGTTAATGGGGCTGATTTAGTTGTTAATTAACAATTATATCAGTACCCGTTAACAACTATATCAGACAAGATTATGAAAATCCCAGAAAAGGGATTTCAAAATTCTGAGGGCATTTTTTGGGATTTTTTTCTCCAAAAAGGGCTTTGAAAAGGAATTTCCCTAAAAAAAAAGAAGACTTGTAATGATCATATATGAGAAAGTATTGACATGGCATTTGTAGCAGGGAAGAAGGTAGGCAATCATTTAAGATAGTTTAGATATGTACAAAGCAGGCCAATAGAGGTGCTGAGGAGGAGGTTGAACAGCTGGCTTTGATTCTTATGAAACGAGGTAGAGGAAGATTAATAACACCCAAGTGACCGAATGGGATCTTTTGGTGAATGGTATATATATAAAAAGTTCTGGTTCTTGATGTGGCATGAGACTTCTTGTTGTTATTGTTGTTGCTGCTTCTTGTGTGTCTATTGGCCTTTGATGGGATTATTTCCTTGAAGAAATGATCTAGAAGAAATTATTTCTAGCTATATAGTGCTTTTTAGCAACTAGATAGAATTGCCCTTAATTGTTGCATGTTCATTAATTGTATCATGGTACTCCTATATAATCTTCTCAGTAGAGGACAGTTTATCTATGAATGTGCTGATATTGTGGACGTATGTTGCAGATTCTAAGAGTCCTAATAACAATTTTGGACACCTCTGGGGATCCAAGGGCTCTAGCTGTTGCTTGCTTTGACCTTTCACAGTTCATAAATTACCATTCTGCTGGGAGGGTCATCGTGACGAACCTGAAAGCCAAAGAACGAGTAATGAAATTGATGAATCATGAGAACGCCGAGGTCACTAAAAATGCCTTGTTATGCATCCAAAGGCTTTTCTTAGGTGCCAAGTTTGCAAGCTTCCTTCAGGCTTAGTTCTTTTGTGCTCGTTGATTTCATTTCATTCATCAACTCTACAGCTAGCTCGTAAATTGGCGTCGACTCTCTTCTGTAATTTTTTCACATTAATTTTTTGACTGTGGTCATTACGACGTCGGTTTGGAAGCAGTGAAAGAAATCTGACATGAGAAATAAGCACCTTTTCCCCTCGGTTATTGAATAAATCCAAGTTTTGTAAGTTAATACTGTAGGCTGGTTGAACATTTCCGGAATCGAAATTAATGAGAGAGTATCTTTGGAGGCTTTTATATTAAAATATTTCTAATTTTAAATTTATTTCAAATGATTTTAATTTCAATGAGATTTTAAATTATTATGCTCTTTTGCAAAAGCGGTTTGTTATGGTTTGGGGTTGCTTTCTCTCCGTTTATGTCTGAAAATTTGGTTTTTGATAGAATATAACGAAATTGTGTGATCCAACCCTATCTAATGGGACAAGATATTATTGTTATATGCTCTTAGTATTTGTGAAATATTATAATAGTATGACATCTTGTATCTAAGTGAAATTAACAAGAAATTGAGGAAGAGTTCTGGCTAAAGAGATAGAGGAAGCAGAATTTGGAAAATCCAACTAGTCTAAATTGAGAATATTTTAAACTCAATTATAGCATAATTTTACCACGGTAAAGAATGCTGGTTGCCAGGTTGGTATTTAATAAGGAGAAAACTTGCCTCTTGAGCAGTTCTCAAGAGAGAATTCTGTTTCAATGACACTTTTTTTTTTTATAGGAGTTTCACTAATTAATTAATATTTTCCTCCGACAACAGATTATTTGATGCTTTATACGCACACAAAGGTTAGGATGCATATTTGCCTTGAATTTTTTTGATGAGGAGTAGTGTTATTCTCAAAGTGTTTTTGCATTCAATGTGGTTCCAAAAGTTTTAAAACCTAGTGATATCTTATCTCATTAAAAAACTAACATGGATGGTTAAAAAATTGATATTGATCTTTGATTTTTAACAGTAAGAAGCATTATTGTTCTATTTTAACATTTTAAAGACAACCCTAAACCTTAAAAAAACTTCCTTCTAGGCTCCTGAGGGAAAGCTTTCTGGACATATTTAGACCATAACCCTATATATAATTTAAAGACTATAGTGAGTGTTTAGGTAACTCTGAAACCGTGGTTTTAGAAGCTAATTTTTTTTTTCTTTTCTGTGAGTCGAGACAAAACTCTTCTTACATGCTTACCTCGTGAATCATAAAAAATGCCTCATATTGTAGGCCTTGGAGGCCATAAATATGCTTAATGCACTTTGAGCCTATAAAAAACCATATAAATGTAGGCTTTTAATAAAATATAAGAATGAAAAATAATAAATATTATATTATTTATATTATATAAATATAATATATTTATTTAATGTGTAAAAACAGTTAGCGCAGAGAACTCGGCGCTATTGGGCCTTTAACAAAATAAAACAGGCACTATTTATATATTTAGACCTTTAAATATGTCTTGATTTGATTTTTCAACAAACAGGTGAGGTCAGACCAAACCCTAAAACTGTAGGCCGCCTGGCCGATTTCCATCTCTAGCTTTCCCCAAACACTCACTATAACGACATCACACGCGGAAGCTCCATGTGTCTAACGCTGGATCATTTTATATTCTATTCCCAGTCGGCTATATCAATATTTTCTTGGTCCTCGTAATGGTCCCCATGTTAGAAACACGAAAGCTATAATCATCAAAATTTGAGTAAAGGAATTTTTTTAAAAGATAAACTCAAATTATATAGCATTTTCTTGTTTTCTATAAATGTACATTCTCATTTTCTAGATTCAAAATTTAATTCTTTCAATAAATAGTTTTTATAAAAAAATTAAGGTAATTTAACTTTAAGAGAGTAAATGTATTTTCATAAAAGAGTGCGCCGTATATTTGACCATTAAAAAGGAAAAAATAATTTACTCATTTAAATGACTGTTTCAACATGCTAAGCTGAAGGTGTGACTGTCACTGCTTATGCTTTACCTTACAGCTATTTGAATGAACATTGCACAGTCAAACACACTGGTCGGCAAGGGTTAATTTACGAGATTTAATTTAATCATTTTATTCTCTTTGTCCCTTCAAAATCTTGTGAAGACACAAATGATCAAACTGGTTTCGTCTTCACGCGTATAAGCGTATTCATTAGGCAGTACAACGCTCTCTTCCACATTGATCAATGATTCTCAGTTGAAACGTCAAAATCTAAACCTACCCACACGTCCATTCATTATATGTTCAACTTGCTGTTCTGAGAATCATTAACATTTGGCCAAAGTTTCTTGTCTTCCTAATCCTTCCATCAATCCCAGTTTTCCAAACCCAAAAATGGCGAATCGCTTCTTCCTCTACTCTGCAAATCTTTTTCTTTCAATAATTCTTATCTTTTCCACTTCACACAGTGCAGCTCAACCACAGAACAAAAACAAAGAAGCAAACTTTTCATGCCCTCATGATTCACCTTCTTCCTGTGAAACATACGTCTCATACTTTGCTCAGTCTCCCAATTTTCTGAGCATAACCAACATATCTGATTTATTTGGGATCAGTCCTCTTTCAATAGTAAGGGCAAGCAATATAATGTTTGAGGATAACTACAAGCTTATTCCTGGCCAGCTCTTACTTGTACCTGTGACTTGTGGCTGCACAGGAAGTCACTCATTTTCTAACATTTCCTATGTCATGAAGAAAGGTGATACCTACTACTTTGTTTCAACCTTTTCGTTTGAAAATCTCACCAATTGGCAAGCAGTGGAAGCTTCAAATATGAATCTTAATTCAGATATCTTGCCGGTAGGGACCAGTGTGATTTTCCCTTTGTTCTGTAGTTGCCCTTCAAAGACCCAGTTGCAGAAGCGGATCAAGTTTCTAATCACCTATGTGTGGCAGCCCAATGACAATTTGTTCACTGTAAGTTCAAAGTTTAATGCTTCTTCAATGGACATTGCAACCGCAAATAACTATCTGAACTTCACAAATTTAGCCAGCCTTCCAGTTTTGATCCCTGTTAGAAGCTTACCTGCACTTTCCCAACCTTACCCTTCATCATCTCTGAACAACCACAAAACAAAGCATCGTCCAATTTTCATTGGTACATTCGTGGGATTTTCTGTTCTGATTGCTCTTTTGGTGATTATACTATATGCTTACCATTTGAGGAAGAAAGGGATGGGTTTGAGTAGGAAAACTGAAAGTTCGGAGACAGCAGATAAGATACTTTATGGGGTTTCTTGCTATGTAAGTAAGCCGATCGTGTACGAAGCAGGTGTGATCATGGAAGCTACCAAGAAGCTTAATGAAAGGTACAAGATTGGGAAATCAGTGTACAAAGCCAGAATTGAAGGGCAGGTTGTGGCAGTTAAAAAAGTGAGGGACCAAAATGCGAAGGAGGAGTTAATAATGATGCAGAAGATGAATCATACAAATCTGGTGAAACTAAAGGGTGTCTCTTCATCAGAAAATAATGATGGAAATTACTTCCTAGTTTATGAATATGCAGAAAATGGGTCTCTTGATAATTGGCTTTATCCCAGCAGGTATTCTTCAAGCTCTGTGTCCTCTCTCACTTGGAATCAGAGGATAAGCATAGCACTAGATATCGCCATGGGTCTGCAATATCTGCAAGATCACACACAACCAAGAATAGTCCATAGAAACATCACAGCAAGTAACATCCTTCTAGACTCCAAATTCAAGGCCAAGATAGCTAATTTCTCCATGGCAAGAACTTGCACCAATCTTGTGATGCTCAAAATAGACGTTTTTGCATTTGGGGTTGTTCTTTTGGAGTTGCTCACAGGGAAGAAAGGAATGGAAATGAATGAAAAAGGGGAGGTGATGATGTTGTGGAAGGAATTTATGGGGATATTTGATTTTGAAGAGGGAAGAGAAGAGAGACTCAGAAAATGGATGGATCCTGAGCTTGGAAGCTTTTATCCTATTGATGATGCTCTTGGATTGGCTTCTCTTGCTCTGGCTTGCATAGTGGGTGGTAAGTCTACGTCAAGACCAGCCATTGGAGAAATCGTCTTGAGCCTCTCTCTTCTCATTCAATCATCATCTCATGCTTCCTCCTTAAAGGGATCTTCCACTTTAGATTTTGACGTCGCTTCACTAAACAGTCCTATCACAGCTCGTTGATATATGGAGTTTAGATTGAAGAATGTTGAGATATTATATCTTATATTGATACTTGATTATATTTAATTAGATTATATTAGATTGTAGGCTTAGCCTTTTAGTTTTATGATTTGTCTATATGAAGGCTTATTTGAACTATCATTAATTCAAGGAGTAATAATATTCAGATGCTCTTATTTTCCCTCCAATTCACTATTATCCTTTAAATTCTCACAAAGCTTTGTAACTAAACGGAAGGGGATGCCCCCAAGTTTTCTCCCACTTCCCAAATGTTTTTTTCTTATTTTCTTGAGCCATTAGATTTTACACAAAATGAGTGATATTTTGATATATCATGCACAAAAAACAAAAAATGGTACTGTTTTCAATTTTCTACAATTTTTCAAAGATTTAATACTTTTAATGAAAAATAAACTCTGCAGATTTTTATGTAAAATATTTGAAAAATTGTAGAAAATTGAAAACATCACCTTCTTTTGCCTATAAAATATCAAAATGTCACTTATTTTATGTAGAATCTAATGGTCCAATGAAACAAGAAAAAGACGTCTAGGACGTGGGAGAAAATTTGGGCGCATGTTTTTTTGGGGGGAGGGGAGCAGGCACCCTCTCCCTAAATAGACTCATCACTTTTGCAGATATTATGAGTCCCAAACGGAACAAACAAATATATATAATAATCCGAATCAGCATTACAATGACGCTAACATTTTTCTGAAGGTACAATACCCTCTACTACATATATACATTAGAATCGAAATCCCTCCATCAATTGTTTGTGAAGTCAGCACCTTGAGGTTTTACTGCATCGTAATGCGCCTGCTGATATAGTGAGTGGCCTAACACATGAAGCATCTCCAACTTTGAATCCTTGTTCTGCATTATAATTAGGGTTTGGCACTCTTCCTCCTTTTGTTACAGTGAAGGAAGCTCCATTCTCAAACACATCCCTCACTGAATGAAATTCGAATGCTTCCTCATTTCCATTACTCCCTTTTCTCCACGTTACCTGATCACATAATATGTATTTATATATATTAATCTATGAAACCAGCATCAATAAAAGAATAGAATGGAATCTCGTATCATGTTTCAAACGTGTAAACAAGTCACCTCTTTATTCCCTGAGGTTGGTGCTATGAAGAGGTTAGCTTCACTTTTGAGGCTGGGCTCCATGCTGCCTCCAATGGCGTATTGCGTCCATCCTTGGTACAGATTGTTAGCTACATGAGCATATCCATGACGTATCCTGCAACAAATATAAATTTTTAAAATGTTTGTTCCAACAACGTGCTGAAGTGTTTTTTTTTTTTTTTTTTCTCTGATGAAGTTGATGATTTATTATTATATGGGATCAAACCTGGGCATGCGTTGGTTGCAATTAGGCCCAAAATGGTTGTAGACTACAGTGACCTTCATGTTCTGGTCTCTCACGTAGCCGTCATCGTGTCCTAGAAGCATAACCTTGTCTTGATCTCTGAACCAGTTATTTGAAACAGTCACGTACGTGGAACCCCTTGTAACGTCCAGAAGGCCATCTGCACATCTGTAAAGAGTGTTGTGATCGATCCAAATCTTTGAAGCCGAAACCAATCTGATTGCGTCTCCATCTACTTGACCCAGAGATATCACCTTCCCTGCGCCTCCCATCACCATTCCCGGACCTTGAGGCTTGCAGTGATGGATCCGAAGTCCGTGGATGATTATGTTGGTTTCCTACAAGATTAACACACATGCATTATATTCATTTATTAGATTGGTAGTTTGGCATGATGGTTGGCACTTCATTTATTAGATTATAAATATGGAAGTGATATATACATATGATTATTACCTTGTAGATCATCAAGCAAGCGTCATGAGCAATGTGGACATCAACGCCCCGGGCATCAATGGTGGTGAAGCTGCTGATGAGGAGGGGTCTAGCGAGCCTGATGCGCATGTCTCTTTGGAAGGTGATCCAGACTTTGCCTTTGATCATGGAGGCTCCGTATCTCAAAGTTCCGGGTTTCGGGTTAATAGGGTCGTCACTTGGATCCGTGACTTTATAGTGGACAACATCCTTCCCAATGTTGTTTGTCATCTTGCCTGCGTAGCCCACAGAGCACGTGGCAAGTTGTGTTCTGTGTCTTCTCCATTCTGGGTTTAATCTCCAGCACTGATCAATCACGTCCATTCTTAAACCACTCATCTTTTCTTGCTTCGCATCACTAAGCTTGGCACCCAAAACGGCCACAATCATTATTATTGTCAAAACAAAGCGCCAAACAGTTGCATGAATGCCCAGAGAAGCCATGATAGAATATAATGTATATATTCAAACTTGTGCTTGCTTGATATTTTGGAATGAAGAAGAGAAGTGGAGGGGAAGGGATTATATATAGGATGATGAAGTGGTTAGTGTTTAGTGTCCAACAGTCTAGGGATAGATATATAGAAAAGAGAGAGGTTTTCTGTTTTTGGGTTATTACCAAACTCGGCCAGTGAAAAACTGACAATTAGCTAATTTTGAACTTGTAACCGGTAAGTTCACCAACTCCAGCATATATAAATAGAATACTGAATTTTTCCAATAACTACGCAGTGTATTCATTAAGAACTAAGAAGGCATTGTTTTAACTTTGTTTTGTAAATAATAGATCATTACATTGCGGTTACTATGAGATTCATTTTGGCCGAAAATTAAATATCTGCTACAGGTTAATTGTAATGATGAATGGGGAAATATTTAACACGTTGTGAGTCCATATGCTCATGGACAAGACAGCTTCAATTAGCGAAAATTTGGAACCGAATACATATAGTAAAGGAGAATATATGAATATGTTCATGTATAAAATCCAAATAAAGTAAAAATAAAATATAACTTTTTTGGTAATGAAATAAATAGAATATGAGGAAAAATACCATTTAAATTACAAAATCCTAAAATGTCTAATAAATTAGTAAAAGAACAAATAGGTAATATGATAAGAATCTGAAAATTTGAAATTTGAGTGATGACAGCATGAGTATAGAAATTAATAACTTGGTTTTAGATATTGATAATTTAAGTTTTCCAAGTTGTCACTAGAGATACCCAAGTTGTTAATTGTAATTTTTTAGTTGTTATTGCTTATGCTTAAGTTGTCAATATCCAATTTTCAAAATCTCATATTCCTACCAAATCACATATTTACCCTTTTACTAACTTAATAAAAATGTGAAGTTTTAATAATTCAAATATTTTTTTTTTTTTCTAAAATTTGAGTAATGCACAATTCAAACATTTCCTTAACTTTATTGGGATGCCCATATGCAAGATTTCCGGATTCTTGTCCATACACACAACACATGGCCCATATTAAAATGATTGGGAATGTTACCCTTCATGTATATGAAGATATTAAAAAAAACTAATTAATTATTTTAAAATATTTATATTTATTATTTTTTGTTCAAACCATTTTTCATAACTTATAAATTGATATATAATCTAAAGAAAAACAAAATATGGAAAAGTATTTCTCCCGTCACTGAAGATAAGTTTATCTCTAGTGACCCCTAAAATCATGTCGTTTTGAATTAATGAAGGGTGTGTTTGCAATTTTAAGTGAATTAATGAAGGGTATTTCGGTAAAATTTATACTCCCTCCGGTCCTAATTATAGGAGCACTTTTGTAGTGCAAATTGTACTACAAAAGTGCTTCTATAATTAGGACCAGAGGTAGTATAATAAAAAAGTAAATTAAATTATATAAACACCCTTCATTAATCCAAAATGACGTAGTTTTAGGTTCACTGGAGATAACTTATCTCCAGTGACTGGAGAAATCCTTTACCCAACAAAATATGATATGATTAAGTAATTTATATAGCTTCCTTAATGTCTTAAAAAAAATCAACTCTATATTATCGTAGTATTTAGGAACCGAGAGGGAGTATTATTATTCCCTATCATTCTACGAAATTGGACGATTCAAATGCCTCATTAATCAAGGGCTAAATTGCATCCACTACCATAAAGCATTTTTTCCGCAAGTTAAACTAATTTCTGCTGCATTCGCAACATTAAAGTATTTGTTCAGAAGCTTGTACTCAATATCCTAAATTTAGAGTATTAATTATTAACAAAAAATATTTTAAGAAAAAATTATGGGTACTACTAGAAATATGGGTCCGGATCCTCTCCCCATCCCTCACAGTCCCATCTGGACCGTCCAAATCTTGATCCAACGGTCCAGATTTTTTTTAAAAAATATATTTTTTTAATTTTTTTTTTTGACGGGGACTGCATCTCGGCCGTCCAAATCTGGATCAGACGGCTGAGATGCAGCCGGGCAGAGATGGGGAGAGGATCCTCTCCCCTAGAAATATACCTAAGAGTGCTAAATGAATAAAAAAATTAGTTTGAGAGACTGAGTGTCACTGGAAAAATCTTTCAGAGTGTTGAAATCATCTTAATCCATTAATCAAAGGAGTAACTCGTTTTTATAGGGTTTTAAAAAACAAGGATTTTTTTTACATTACTTTTTTAAAAAAGTACTTTAATTAAAAGTTAACGCTATTTTACGTTTGGATACACTATTTAATAAACACTTTTAAATAAAAAAAACTATTTGGATGTTAAAATAGAGAAGTAATTTTTTATTAGTAAAATTACTGAATTGGGCATAACAAAATCATTATTTGAGATTGTGTTCTTCAACCAATTTGCAAAATTAAACCCTTTGATTTTCTCAACTTCTTAACCAGAGGTGAAATCAAACTCTGGGGATAGGGTTGTTATTTTATTGAAAATCAAGGGTAATTGGTGTAAAAAAAATCATTAAAGAAGAGTCGGTCCTTTTTTTTCATCATTTTTTTTTTTTCGCACTTGCTTTTTTATTTTTATTTTATAAAGCTACAAATTGAAGCTTAAAAAAAAAGCAGAATTTTGGTTTTTCTTGTTATTTTTTTTTATAGCTTTTATCCAAATGCATTTATTAATAAAAAATCATTTTATTTTTGAATTTTTTTTTCAGGAAAAAAAAGCCCATCCAAACAGACTCTAAATATAATTGTAAAAAAAAAGCATTGTTATTCCATTCAGTATAAGAGATAAAGTGCTCTTAGGCGCGGATGTTAATACGTAATTTCCTTTAACGCGAAAATGTTCATACTAGTTTTTGACCCAAAAAAAAAAAAGGTTCATATATACTAGTATGATTTTCTGTTTGATTTGTTTCCATTCACTTTTAGGGTTGGCATTTTCTCAAACTACTATATTAAACTAATGACTGCATCATAATCAAGGATAAAGTGGATCATATATGGTGTAGTGATTTTGTTTCGAAGCAAAATGCCAAATTGGTACTAATTTGAAATGACATGAAAAAAATAGGTTCACGGAATATTGGTGTGTGTGTGTCTGTGTGTAACTTTTATAGATAACGTTTTTGGAGGTGGCATTACCACTAATTGACTGTGATTATATATAATCAGATGTGATATGACCAATACATCTCTTTAAGAAAGCCAATCATCAATTAAAGCTGAAAGGGATGGCATAATATTACTTTTTGTCTTCTTTTTAGTTGTCACTTTACTTCAGTTTTAAGATTGCACCTGATTTAACCTCATCCATTTATTCTCAAGTTTCAAATAATTATGGTATCTCATAAAACATTTACCAGTAAGCCACGTACTTGAACATAAACTATTAACTCAAGTGGTCACGATGGACTATATAGAGAGGATTATATATGCGTAAAAGTTGTTTCAAATTATCATATGATGCAACCCCAAAAAAAAGTACTACCAAAGAATTTGGGTTAAGTTATATGATAATTGTTTTAAAAGATATAATTTGAATTTTACTCTCAATTATGAAGTAAAATTAAACAAAATAAAAACTAAAAAGGTGTGTGTGTATATATATATATCTATCTAAATCCCCAAGTTTTTTTTTTTCAGATTGTTTTATGAAGTTTGAAGATATCTAAACGAACAGTTTATCTAAAAAAAAACGCCCATCCAAATATAGGGAAAAATTTGGAGTTTTCATTATTAAGATCTTTAACAAATATTCAAAATATAAAATTAAAGAAGTTTTGCTTCAAAGTGGCAAGCTAGTCTCTATTTACGGACGGGACTTTCAAAAGAAAAAAAGTAAGGAGCACAATGTTGTGTACCTTGGAAGAGAGCTAAAAAGTTATTTTTTAAAAAACTACTGCCAGCAAAAAAAAAAAAAAAAAAAAAAGTCCCTGAATTATAAAACAGATTGTTACATATATGGTACAAGATCCAACCTGTTTAGATTAACATTTGAAAAACATGTTTACGCAAAAGTAGTTCCCTCACCAATCAACTAATAAAATAACCACACACACATATATATATATATATATATCTATCTATCTATCTATCTATCGTACTAATGGTTTTGTAGGTTTTGTAGCCTACTGGTATATAAGCTCTCCTGTAAGTGAAAATTTATAGGTTTGATCATATTTGTAATCTCGGGCTAATAGTATCTGCCTCTCTTATTATTATTTTTAAAAAAAATTAACTCAGCGTAAATATTGGATATCCCCGATCACCCCTTCCGCCTCTTCCTGGGACAAGTTCTCCCCAATGGACCCGAAATACGACCTGAGTCCTTTGGGCCGATATATGGAGTTCAGAATCAAAACAAGTTTACTTTGTTAGAGAAAATATGGGTAATTTTGTTTTTTTTTAATCACCCAAAACTCCTAAAACAACTGAGAAATACACAATGATAAATTCGAGTGCTGAAAAGGACGAAATTTTTATATCACTCATTTGTCATTGAGAATTTTTAGTAATAAAATACCTTCTTTAAAACCTTATAGTAATTCTCCCCATTTTTTTATTGAAAGTTTTTCAAAAACCTGAACAGTTTGTACGCCGTGTAACATAAAATAAAATAAACTCATCACTTGCAGATATTATAGGTCCCAAATGGAACAAACAAATGTATATATTAATAATCAGCAGCAACATATTACAATAATGCTAACATTTTTCTGAAGGTACAATACCCTCTACTAGAATAATGATGCTTCAGATTTGAAAACTAGAGACTCCATCCTCCATCCCCAATCTAGGGACAAACAAAACTAGAGACTCCCCGTCCAACAAGGTTGAGTCTAGTGGAAAGGGTTAATCTCTCTGCTTTAGATTCGAAAACCAGAGACTCCCCAACCTAGGGACAAGCAAAACTAGAGACTCCCCAACCAACAAGGTTAAGTCTAGTGGAAGGGGTTAATCTCTCTCGCTTGACGAACTACGATTTAAATATCTATTGGGAGAGGTACTCGCATTTAATGCTCGACAGTGTCTCGGATAAGATTGCCTCCAATTAGAGAATACTTATATTGGGGGGGGGGGGGGGGATTAGAGTTGGAATGGTTAGTCCAGCACAACATGATCAATCAATGTTCCAAGTCCTTTCTGAGAGGATGCTCAACAATGTCTCAATCATTAGAATGACGCTTCAGATCGATTCGAAATCCCTCCATTGATTGTTTGTGAAGTCAGCACCTTGAGGTTTTGCTGCAACGTAATGCGCCTGCTGATATAGTGAGTGGCCTAACACATGAAGCATCTCCAACTTTAAATCCTTGTTCTGCATTATAATTAGGCTTTGGCACTCTTCCTCCTTTTGTTACAGTGAAGGAAGCTCCATTCTCAAACACATCCCTCACTGAATGAAATTCGGATGCTTCCTCATTTCCATTACTACCTTTTCTCCACGTCACCTGATCACATGATATGTATTTATATATATTAATCTATGAAACCAGCATCAATAAAAGAATAGAATGAAATCTCGTATCATGTTTCAAACATGTAAACAAGTTACCACTCTGGTCCTATTTATAAGTCCTCTTTTGACCAAAACACACATACCAAGGAGAGGTAGTTGGCTTAATGATTATAGGGTAAAATTTCAACTGTACCCTCATTTATGATTGGGTATCTTTCAATTCTTTCTTCTCTCTCTATCTTTATTGGTATAATTAATATGGGCAAAATTGTCACAATCTCATCTTTTCTTCAAAGAGGACTTATAAATAGGACCAGTTTTTTTTGGTCATAAGGGACTTATAAATAGGACCAGAGTGGTACCTCTTTATTCCCTGAGGTTGGTGCTATGAAGAGGTTAGCTTCACTTTTGAGGCTGGGCTCCATGCTGCCTCCAATGGCGTATTGCATCCATCCTTGGTACAGATTGTTAGCTACATGAGCATATCCATGACGTATCCTGCAACAAATATAATTTTTAACAATGTTTGTTATAACAACGTGCTGAAGTGTTTTTTCTTTCTCTGATGAAGTTGATGATGATTTATTATTATATGGGATCAAACCTGGGCATGCGTTGGTTGCAATTAGGCCCAAAATGGTTGTATACTACAGTGACCTTCATGTTCTGGTCTCTCACGTAGCCATCATCGTGCCCTAGAAGCATAACCTTGTCTTGATCTCTGAACCAGTTATTTGACACAGTCACGTCCGTGGAACCCCTTGTGACGTCCAGAAGGCCATCTGCGCATCTGTAGAGAGTGTTGTGATCGATCCAAATCTTTGAAGCCGAAACCAATCTGATTGCGTCTCCGTCTACTTGACCCAGAGATATCACCTTCCCTGCGCCTCCCATCACCATTCCCGGACCTTGAGGCTTGCAGTGATGGATCCGAAGTCCATGGATGATTATGTTGGTTTCCTACAAGATTAACACGCGTGCATTACATTTATTTGAGAGTATAATACAATGATACGTCCCAAGTCTAAGAGGGGTGTGGATTGGATTCGACTTGGTTGACCATTAGTCATAAAAAGACGGGTAGTTTGGCATGATGCATTTATTAGATTATAAACATGAAAGTGATATATACATATGATTATTACCTTGTAATGTAGATCATCAAGCAAGCGTTATGAGCAATGTGGACATCAACGCCCCGGGCATCAATGGTGGTGAAGCTGCTGATGAGGAGGGGTCTAGCGAGCCTGATGCGCAAGTCTCTTTGGAAGGTGATCCAGACTTTGCCTTGGATCACGGAGGCTCCGTATCTCAAAGTTCCGGGTTTCGGGTTAATAGGGTCGTCACTTGGATCCGTGACTTTATAGTGGACAAAATCCTTCCCAATGTTGTTTGTCATCTTGCCTGCGTAGCCCACAGAGCACGTGGCAAGTTGTGTTCTGTGTCTTCTCCATTCTGGGTTTAATCTCCAGCACTGATCAATCACGTCCATTCTTAAACCACTCATCTTTTCTTGCTTCGCATCACTAAGCTCGGCACCCAAAATGGCCACAATCATTATTAGTGTCAAAACAAAGCGCCAAACAGTTGCATGGATACCCAGAGAAGCCATGATAGAATATATATAATGTATATATCCAAACGTGTGCTTGCTTGATATTTTGGAATGAAGAAGACAAGCGGAGGGGAAGGATTATATATAGGATGATGAAGTTGTTAGTGTTTGGCGTCCAATAGTCTAGGGATAGTTAGAAAAGAGAGAGTTTTTCTGTTTTTGGGTTAATACCAAACTCGGCTAGTGAAAAAAACTAACAATTAGCTAATTTTGAACTTGCAACCGGTAAGTTCATAATTTTTTATTTGTCTGTTCCCTATAGATTCACTAACTCCAGCATATTTAAATAGAATACTGAATTATATCCAGTTTTTCCAATAACTACGCAGTGTATTCTTTAAGAACTAAGAAAGCCTTGTTTTAACTTTGTTTTGTAAATAATAGATCATTATATTGTAGCTATAGAAGATTCTTCATTTTGGCCGAAAATTATTTGTGTATATATGTGTGTGTATGAAGTCTCATTTACACGTTTTTCATATTTAAATAGAGTAGTAATCAAAGGTTAAGTTGTATTTGCTACCCTAAAATATTTTTTCGGTAGCATTCAACACTAAGTAATTATTTAGAAGCACTCGGTATCCCAAATTTATGGTGCTTATTATTACTTAAAAGAATTCTTTAACATAAAAATTACAAACAAAAAACTATTTTAAGATATTGGATCCTACTAGAAAAATACGTAAATTATTTTCAGATACTGAGTTCTACTGAAAACATATGTTAGAGTGTTGGATGCATCTTAATTCATTAATCAATGGAGTAATTAACTAAATATAGTTGTTAGGTAAAAAGAAAAAAAAAACTAAATATAGTTGTAAAAGAAATTCCATTCACACTGATTAAATGCTAAGAAAAGCCATTCATAAAAAAATGCGTCGTTATTCCATTCACTATAAGAGATTAAATGCTTTTAGACGCGGAGGTTAATTAAGGTTAAGGCTCAAATATGTAATTCCTTTAACGCCATGAGGATATTCTGTTTGATTTGTTTCCATTGACTTTTTGGAGTCGGCATTTTGTGTGTCGCTACTATTAAACTAATGATTGCATCATAATCAAGGTCATTTATCGGTGCAGTGATTTTGTTTCGAAGCAAAATGCCAAATTGGTAACCATTTTGAAATGACATGATGAAAAAAGAGGTTCACGGAATATTGGGGTGTGTATAACTATATATTTAACTTTTATTGGTCACTTTTTTGGATGTGGCATTACCACGGATTGCCTGTGATTATGTATAATCAGATGTAATATGATCAATTTACATCTTTTAAGAAAGCCAATCAATTAAAGCTGAAAGGTATGGCAGAAGATTACTTTGTCTTTTTTTAGTCGCTACCTTACTTCAATTTTAAGATTGCATCTGATATAGAGCCTGTTTGGATGTAACTTTTAGAAAATAGCTTTTAGGATTTACGAGGTAAAAATAATTTTTTGGAGAAAAGCCTCATCTATATTTCCTCAAGTTCGAAATTATCACTTTAAACATTTACCAATAAGCCACGTACTTGAGCCTAAACTTAAGTAGTCACGATGGACTATGTAGTGGATTATACTTAAAAGTCTAATGTTTCAAATTATCATATGATCTTGACCAAAAAAAAAAATTTATCATATGATCGATGCGACAACAACAAAAAGTACTACCATAGAGTTTGGGTTAAGCTATATGATATTGTCTTTAAAGATAAAATTTGAATTTGACTCCCGTCTATTTACGGATGGGACTTTAAAAAAAAAAGTATGGAGCACAATGTTGTGTACCTTGTAAGAGAGCTAAAGATTTGAATTTTTGTAAAGTACTACAAGCAAACCGAAAAATTAGTGTCCCTGAATTATAAAAGAGATTGTTACAGACGCCCCCCGCGCGCGCACACACATATATATACTACTTTAATCTTATTTATCAGTCTCTTTTAACTAAATCACATATACTAAAGAGAGGTAGTTAGCTTAAAGATTATGGAGTAAATTTTTAACTTTACCCTTATTTATGAATGTGTATATTTCAACTCTTTCTTCTCTCTTTATTTTTATTGGTATAGTTTTTATGGACAAAATTGTCATAATCTCATTTATTACAATTGAAAGAAGACTTATAAATAGAACCAAATTTTTTGATGAAAAGAACTTATAAATAGGAGCCCAGAGTAGTATATGGTTTAAGATTCAACCTGTTTGGATTAATGTTTGAAAAGCAGATTTAAACAAAAGTATCCCCCAACCAACCTATATATAATAACTGGATGATACATATAATAACTGGGCGTAAATATTGGATATCTCTGTACATTAATGATTATTAGAACAAGCCATTATACTAAAAACATAAGAACAATCCACACTATATTAATTATATTCGCAAAAAAAATAAGTTTGGAAAGGTGGGACACGATATTATTAGGTGATGAATATTAAACAAGCAAGTTTCCAAAACCTAGACGATCCCGTGTACTGTACCTGTGGTTTGGTTTTGGTGTGTGTGTATATGTGTGTGTTAGGCCATCATTTGGAGGAATTCATTGAAATCTAGCACTCCGTTGCGATCTACATCAAAGGCACCTATCATAGCCACACACTCATCATACGACTTGTCGTCTCCGAGACGATGGAGCATCCTCTGCAACCCTTTTGGGGTAATACAACCCGAACCTTTTTCCCACTCGTACATCTCAAAGGCCTTCTTCAGATCCTCGTCATCTTTGTCCTTCTTCATCAGCTTCATGAAATCTTCCATATTCAGAAGACTGTCTCCGTCTGAATCAAGGTCACGGATCACCCCTTCCGCCTCTTCGTGGGTCAAGTTCTCCCCAATGGACCCGAAATACGACCTCAGTTCTTGGGCCGATATCTTGCCGTCGCCGTTGCCGTCGAAACGACGAAACACCTCCCTCAGTTCATCCTCTCTGGAAACAGGGTTTGGGGTTTCAGAAGGTGGTGATAACATGGCAGAGTTTGAGGAATTGGAGGATCTTGATCTGGGTTTTGACTTTGAGCAACCAAGACTTAGTCGAAGACCTGTGTTAGAAAACCACTTAGTGGTGGACGCCATGAACCACTTGTGGAAGAATTGGAATATGAAAGGGACTCTGAGAAAGAGAGAGAGAGAGGATGAAGGAGAAGACAAAGAAAGGATTGGGTATTGACTATTGAGGATGAAATTGCGATGAAACTGCAAGATGCGAACAGAGAGACAGATATAAGCAGAGACATGTCGGTAAAGCTTACGTACGATAACTTTAATTTGATGGCTGGCGCCTGGCTCCAAGGAAATTGCATGGTAGCTTCCTCCAAGGGTCCCACCAAGGCACCATCTTTAAACTACACCAAAGCTGAGACAATGCCTTTATTCAGCATTATACCTTCATTTTGTTAAGATATCATGTGTGTGAGGACTAGAGCTGTCAATCAGGGCCGGCCCTCCAGGGCCCGGAGTAAGAAAAACACATTTTTTTAAAGTTCCCCCGAAATCTGGCTAAGCCGACCATTATGAAAAAAATTACTATTCTAAATTTTAACTATTTTTCCTCCGTGTGTTTTGAAAGAAATATAATTAGTAAATTACAACACGAATCATCTAATAAATAAGACAATCACTAATTCATAATTAAAAGAAAACCATATTCACAAATAACTCACATAAAACATAAAATTCTTCATTTTGAGTAGTAGCCTCATTCACGAGTAAGAATATCATAAGATTAAAGTATAGTTATTATGTATTTGTAGTTAAATGGATAAACAACTCTATAAAAAATACAATATATTTATATAAATTAATAAATTTAAAAAGGAAAAAGAGAAAAAGCTACGGTGAAAAGGGCGCAGGGGGCCCGCGCCCTCCGGGGCCGGCCGTGTAAAGCTTCGTGGCCCGTTAGGCCGGCCCTCGCGCTAATTTCAAATATCTCGTCCATTTTTTTGCCCCCTTAAAGGGCCAGGGTTTAATGGGCGGCCCGACGGGCCCGGCCATTTTGACTCTAGTGAGGACCGCTTTCGTGCTCTCCATCGTTACTCATAGGTCGATCAAATTTGAATGATTTAGATTTTTTTTCTCAAATACAATTATTTTAATGTGTACAAAATCTAAAATAAAAATAATCTCTTAACTATCAGTTTTTTTTAAAAATAATAATAATAATTTTTTTGATTAAAAATCACTAGTTAAAAATCTTAAATCTAGATAGATCATTATAATTTTATTTAAATGTATAGATCTCATTATAGTGAATAGTTCTCAATGCTGATCATTATGATGAGCACTAAAACTGGTTCTCAAGTGTCAATAACTCTATTAACTTGACTTGGGAAGAAGCATACATACAAGTCTTACATTTAATAAAGTTGAAATAAAAAATAAAACATACGCGCTACTGTAAAGATTGGATTTATCGTCCCCAATTAATGACCGTTTATAAAAAAAAAAATAGGTGTTGGCATGTTTGTAATTTTATCTTAACTTTGAACGATTGTTTTAATACAAACAATCGTTAAAAGTTAATAAAAACAGTCATTGGTTTTTTGATTTGATATACAACGATTGTTTTTAATGAAAATAGTCGTTGTATCTCTCCTCATACCATTTTTTCTTTAGGACTTTGAGAATTAACGACGGTTTAAATTAAAACAGTCGTTGAATCTTCTAATAAGTTTCGTCATGCATGTCATTGTTGGCTAGAGTGTTGGTGGGTTTTGAAGAGGTCGAGAGTTCAAATCTCTCACGCCATATCCTTTTATTATTATTATTATTATGAGATTAGGGACGGACCCAGGAATTTTATTTACGGGGGGCGAAAATAAAAAATGTTACATGATAAATAAAAGTACTTAAAATACGATAAAGACCTAATATACAAAATATTAACCCTAAAATATTCTCTAATTAGTACAAAAATAGTATAATTAGAAAGATAAATAATGTATAATAAATTTCATGAAGGAAATTTAATGAAAAGAAGTGATTTTAAGTTACTTGTTGATTCTTAAAATTTGCCGTAAGCTATTGAAAAAAAATGCCGGACTAGCAGATTTCGAAAAGTGCAAAACAAGTAAGGTTATATATATATATATATATATATATATATATATATATATATATATATGAAATGAATAATGGTCGAAGAGGGGATGTGCGGTTTACAAGGTTAACAATGGTGGGTCTCTTGTTGCTTTGATCTTAATTCTCATTATTGTATAGATCAAGCTTTCTTCTTCTTCCTCGGCTTATTTCTCACGAGATGGTCACTTCCAAATTATTCGCAACTTCAACAAACCAACCTCCTTCACATGTTTTATATATATATTATGTTATATATATATATATATATATATATATATCTTACAAACATATTGTGACTAATGGCAATTTCCGAAAGCAAACCACTTATGTCTTTTCTTTTTCGTTTTTTGAAATTTTGGGGGGGGGGGGGGGGGGGGGGGCCACCCCCCCCCCTTTGTGTCCATCATTGTATGAGATACAACAACTGGTTTTAAAACACCAGTCGTTGTATACAGAATTTCATCAACTGGTTTTATTAAACCAATCGGTGAAATGTAGCCTCTCTTACTCCATTTTTATATAAAACAGTCATCGAATGCTTTAACAAATGTTGTGGTAGCGCTGTTTGCTAGAGTGTTTTTTAATTATCCTAGGGTCGAGAGTTCGAACCTTTCTCATGCCATTTCTTATATTTTTATTATGAGATACAACGACTAGTTTCAAAAAACCAATCGTTGTATAAGGAGTTTCAATTACTGTTATTATTAAACCAGTCGTTGAAATGTGGCCTCTCTTACACCATTTATTTATTTTTATGAGACACAACAACTATTTTATATAAAATCAATCGTTGAATGCTTTAACAAATGTTATGGTGACATTGTTGGCTAGAGTGTTTGTTTAATTATCCTAAGGTCGAGAGTTCAAACCTCTCTCACGCTATTTCTTTTATTATTATTATTATGAGATACAACACTGAGAATTTCAACGACTGGTAAACCAATTGTTGTGACTCATTCAGATATTTCATTTTAGTATCGCGCCTTCTACATTTTGTTTTTCTGTTCACTCTTTTTCATTCGCGCCTCCCCTTCCTTCTCCAACCTTTGAAGCACAGACTTCGAGCCCTAGTTTTCTTGCTATAACTCTCTGTTGCGCCTCTCCCTTCTTCTGGTCCCCTTCGCTAGTTATCTCTGAACCATTGTTGTCTAATCACCATCTTCTTTAGGCATAGTCATTGTTGTCTCCTCCTTCAAGGCTGCCCCTTTTTTCAATTTGTTGAATTCGTGAATCTCTTCTACTCTCCTTCAGGTTTGTGCTCTATCTCTAGGTTTGGGTAATGCTGCGGTTAAATTATTCCGCAACTTTGCTCCTTCCTTATTTGTCTATAACACCCCATTTTTCTAAAATGGAAATTTTTTAGCTTTATATATAATTATTACATGGTGTTAACTTCTGTATTTTGATGATCACAATTTCTAGATTATTGAATTAAGTATTCTGTAGTTCTTAAGTAGTCATGCTCGAGCAAAGCAGAATGTTGCCCGAGCAACATCGGGTTATGAAGAAAAGTCAAAATGAAGCACAAGTGAACATGCCTGAGCAATCTTCGAAAGCATGACCTTGCCCGAGCAAGGTAATAGTCATGCCCGAGAACCATCGAGACAGAAGCGAATATCCACAAGTCAGATAGTCTTGCCCGAGCATAAAAAATTACTTGCCCAAGCATATGCTCGAGCAAAGGAAAAAGGCCTGCCCGAGCAACCTTGGTCTTTTCTCTTGGAATCGTCTCTGCCTGGAGTTTGCCCGAGCAAGAATGTAAGCTTGCTCGAGCAACATCAACTTGAAGCATTTTTTCTTGTACTATGAATGTCTTGCCCGAGCATGAAAATCATCATGCTCGAGCACATACTTGAGCAAGGACAAAAGCTTGCTCGAGTAGCCTTTGGATGTCTTCTCAATTTCGATTCTGCCTGGATCTTGCCCGAGCAAGATTTAAGTCTTGCTCGAGCAACGTTGTCTGGAAGCCATTCCTCCACTACTTTAAAGAGCCTGCCCAAGCATGAATATCATCATGCTCGAGCATCATTGTCAAGCAAGGGAAAATCCATGCTCGAGCATCAACGAGCAGAAGACATTTTCACTGCATCAGAAGAAGCTGTCTCGAGCAAGCCTGAAGCGTTGCTCAAGCAAAGGCATCTCTGTTTTGAAAACACCGTCTGCGTAATTCTTCAAATCTTTACTATGAGCTTATCACTTATGATTATTAATTATTGAGATTACCAAATGCTTTTAACCAGTGTGTTGATGAGTTTCAGATTATTTAGTCACAAATTACCAGCGGATTTGAATAAAGCATTTTCATCTGTCAGAACGCATTAAATGGAGTTACCTTATCAAGACGTAATCTCAACCACTCTTCTGAACATTCTAAAGTTCTTCCTGTTATTCCCATTCGGCATTAAATGCTATTTCACAACGGAAATACAAAAGGAATGTAAGAGAATGTCAGCTCCACGAAATCCAGCTGTAATATTCAAACGGACGAAACTCAGACGAATTGGTTCATCTGTCTAACGGCTATCTTAAAGAGTCACAACGGCTGATTCTTAATCTTCTCCAACGGTCATTAATGGCATCATCTATAAATAAGAGAAGCATTCAATTCAACCAACTACCGAAACACTGAGCAATTAATTTGATTCCAGATTCATTCGCTGTTTCAACTGTTTCATTAAATTTTGAGTGTTCTTCAGTGTTCATTTTATCTGCTCGTGAGGAGTCTTTAAACATTTATTTATTTCATTCAGTGAGTTATACTTAAGGTTGATGAACCTTTAGTGAGGGTGTATTAATTACAACTTGTAAGGGGGAGTGGAGTGACCATCCTTCGTTTACAGAGTGTGTAATTATTTGAAAGAGTAGTGGAATCCCAGGTGTTCTGGGGACTGGACGTAGGTCAATGATTTGAGACCGAACCAGTATAAATTGTCTTGTGTTCATTTTCTCTTCTCTGTCTCATTCGTGTATTTCTGTATCATCGCGTGTGTTTCAAAAAGAGTTTTTGAAATCACCTATTCACCCCCTCTAGGTGATATTCCACCTTCACATGGTCCCTTGTCTTTAGTGTCGTTGTTAGTGCGTGTTAGTGCCTTCTTTTCTTTTCTTTTCTTTCTTTGCTGATTGTAATTGTATGTGTTGAGTCGACTCCATTTTCTTCTTCCCCATGGCTGGACGTACAAAACAGGGGAGGGTTTGAGATGTTGATTAGCTGAAACAGTAAGGGGAAAAATAACTTCTTTAAAGAGTTAATCTTTATAGCATTTTTCTAGTTTGTGTTGAAGAAAGTTTGGACAATATAATCTGATTCTTCAAGTTTGATTTCCTTCTCTTTCAATGCTAAATTCAGTAAGTGAATATAAAGGTTTTACTCTGATTCATGAATCTTAGAATTAATATCTATTGAGGTTTTGGTTGATGCATGAAGTGGTTTGGATAATGATGCAAAAAACTAGATTGTTGCCTAAAAGGTGTTAGTCAAAATGCTTGAAAGAGAATGTGTAACTAAATAAATAGCTAAAGCTAATGTTCTCCTCTTTATTATTTTTCTTTTACTCTTTGTATTCTGTTGTAAAGTTTGGGGGCTGAACATGGTTGACAAAATTATTGTAGTGGTTAATAAGCTTGATTACTTTTATTGATGTTGGTTGGAAAGGATTTATAAGGTGGGACTTGTTATAAAAGATAGAGAAATGTTTTTTTTTTTAAAAAAGTAAATCAATAAGTAAAAAGAAATGACCACGATGATTGATACTAAAATGGCAATATTATTTAGGCATTGTTATGGAAATTGTGTTTGAGATAGCTTATCGAGCCCCAAAACATGCGATTGTGGGGCTAAACATGGGATTTGTGGTTTTTATATTTTTAGTCTATATTTAAATGAGCATTTTGCATATTGAGGTGAAAAGCCACTTAAAGTCAAGTAACATTTCCTAGCTTCTACCCATGATTGGTTTCATGGGACATTTAATGCTCATTAATTTTTTCCCAACCTGCTTTGGTCATAATGACAATTGTTCTAAGCTTGAGTACGGTTGAATTTGGATTAGATGGTAATAAAATAGATCACAGTTGGATGAATGCATTGAGAACTAGTGAATAATATGAGAATAAGGTGAAAGAGTTTATTGAATTTGCTAAAATGAATGCGCCTAGTAAAAATTGGAAGTATTTTTGTCCTTGTGTTTTTTGCGGCGGAAAAATTCCTCGCAAAACTGATTTGCGGCGGAAAAAGTTCCCTTGCAAAAAACGTCATCGCAAAACAATTTTCCGAAAATGCATTTTTCCTCGCAAACCTTTTGCCACGTTTCCCTCGCAAAAATCGGAATTTGCGAGGAAAAACCTTTCCCTCGCAAAATTTGAAAATTTTGCGTTTTCCTCGCAAAGTCTGGATTTTGCGAAAGATGTTTCCCTCGCAAAATTTTGGAGTTTGCGAGGAAACTTTTTTCCCTCGCAAATTCCAATTAATTTAAAAAAAGATAAAAAATAAAAATAATTAGATAAAAAATATTAAAAATTAGAAAATAAAAAGACTTGTATATCATAAAAATAAATTGTAACAATCATAAGAGTTTACATAGCAAAAATAAAATATTACAAAAAATAATGTTTCTACCAAAATGAACTAAATCCATATGCAACTTCTGTCAAAGGCACACCATCCTAGCATATGAATTTGGAAGGATCATCTGAAGAGATTGCTCCAGGATCTCCACATAAGGCTGAAGCATTGTAATTATATGGACCGCCACTTCCACAACAAGCTCTCAAACCTTCAAAACCTGTAATTTATTGCATATAAGATTTAAACAATCTTAGGACCAGCTTGTAGAATTGTCAGTGCAGTGATGTATCCTTCAAGTAACATTGAAAAACGTATTGTGATAGGATGATCTGGATTTGTGTCCTTTTGAATTACTCATTTTTTAAATTGTATTTCAAATTAAAACACTAGGAAAATTTTAAATTTGGTCAATATATAGAAACCTTTCTAAGAGAAATGGTATGGGACAAAGCTCCTGGGAGCAGATATATGTTTATAGGAAACTAAGAATTATCAGCAGTAATCAAACTCAACATCTTTGCCACAATCAACAAAAGTTAATAGACATAGGAAAACATTTCCTGAAGTTTTCTGTTTTGGACCAAACAAGGAAAATTTTTCAAACCAACTAATTTCTCCAATGGACCCTGAGTATTACAACTAAAACAAACTGCAATATGATATTAGTAGAAAAACTGAGTATGAATGAATATTACCAAAAGATGTGGGATAGAGGTATAATGGCAAGGCGGCATTATAGTAGTCAGCATAGATAATATTGGCATGAGGATGAAGCCCTCGAAGTTGATTTAGTTCAGATTGGAGCTTCTCATTGTAGTATTCAGCAAACTTGTTTAACCACTTCAAGCAACCAGCTTGATCATAGTCCAGTTCATTCTTGCTTTGAAACCATGTTAAATAGAATGCATTGCAACCAATCGGGAAAAATTTCTACAAGCACAAATTTTGAGAGGTTAGAAAAATTGTGAGCCCCCAGATCAATCAGTTCCTGCAAGCACAAATTAGACAGAGTTTATCCATGAAAAAATTTCAAGAGGGGCCAGGCGTATCTAATATAAAGGATCTCCTAAAGTTCTCTATCCGAAAAGAATATGGGAGAGAGATAGTGATAGAGGGGTTGCCCCATGGCCTCCATCCCTCTTGCAATCTGCATAAATCAGTGACAAAAGTACTTTAAGACAAACAGTGCTCGTTTTGAGAGGTTAGGGCCTTAGGATTTGAGAAAAACCTAAAGAGTTTATGGCTATCACAACGGGTCTTCAGGATTGCAAATGCTAGGACTTCCACAACATGGAGCTACATTGAGATCGATTGTCACTGAGATTAGAGATTTGTTATATTATCATTGGAATGTGGAGCTACATCATACTTCTAAGTGCATAATTTGATGTGCTGATTAATTGGCTAGTGAAGGTCATAATGACTCCTTTGAGACAGTGATAGCACCCAATGTACAGGATGGTTGCTTGGGAATGGTTTTCGAAGTTCAGAAATGCTATTGCTAAGTTTTTGTGTGTTTTCATCCTAGCCTTGTTTCCTCAAGCGTTTGCTTGCCTTTGTATCCGAAAAAAAATAAATTAAAAAGAAAAAATTGCATAGAATTTTAAAAATCTTACACTTATAGTTGAAGAGATTGTGTTAGTCACAGGGGCCACATACGTTTTAACCTTTGTTAAGCTCTTTCGTAAAGCAAAAGGATAGTTAAAGTCATTGCCTCCAATTTCTCCTATGAGAAACAACGACTTCCCAAGAACATTCTTACAGCCTGCAAGATTGAACATTAATTCAGATATAAGTTAAGCTTTAATCAAAGAGACTTTTGAATATGTGAAACCTTCAATTGTGTTTTTTCCTTAAGGGCATGTCCAGTGCAGCTATGAATCGAAAGTTAAAGAATCAATCAACAAACAATTTGCATACCATTTACTAAATTTAAGGAAACATGAAATGCATTTTATTATTTTTCGAATCAAAGTCAAATTTTCTATAGTTTTGAGCAGATACTCTACATGAAGTGGCCAACTATTCTTTGTTTTAGAATGAAGTTACTAGGAATATATCTAAAATCTGGATATAAGATACCCAGCTACCCACTATTTGAAAGGGTATATATATAAGAGCAATACTAATAAATAAAACAGTATTCTAGAATAATTACAGTCAATGAAATAATCAATATGGGGATCTGGTTAAAAGTAGTAATAGGAAAATCACCCAAACTACTTCAAACATTGTTGTTCAATGGAATGAAGGAACGAGCAGCATACTTGTAGACCATAGGCCAAAATGACCACTATTTCAACTTTCCCAATTGCAGAATTGAAGTTGCACTGAACTCAATATGTCCTTTATCATACCAAAAGATCTCTAGTTCATCCCAACAAAACCATAGCAGATTAAATGCAAGCTTTGACAGCAGTATCCAATATCCTATCATGCCATAATTTTCTACTATGCAGCTTATGCCCAGAAATTAATTTCCAATATCATCATGCGACCGATTTCTACTTGAAAAACTATAGTTAAGAGTTTCTACTTGTATTATCCTATTAATCAAACGCTCGTGGAACTACATCCAATTTGTATATTACTATATTTACAGGGAAAACAGGATCTCGGAGGAAAAAAACCAGCAAAAGATGAAATGAATCAGCATAAAAGCTTTAAATTCCGAAAGAGTACCAAACCAATTAGCGAACTCCCAGAATTTCCCTCGACCAAATTCCAGTTGTCGAGACAGAATAAACCGCAAATCCATGAGAACGAAAAATTAACATAAATTAAAAGAGTAAATGAAAGAACTATGTATGCAACTATAGAATATAAAATAATCCGATGTTGGCAAAAGGGCATGTGTTGATCCAATTTAAGACACCGAAGCCGGATACGGATCCAAATCAAAAGAATCAAATTCGCTTTTCAGAGGCCGAGGACTCACCGATTGAGGACTGAGGAGAGAGGAAGGAGAGATTGGAGATGGCAACCACAGAGCGGAGAAGACGGAGACACTGAGCACTGAGACCGGAGTGTGAGGAAACGGCGAGCAAGCAGAGAAGACATCGAGCAAGTGGGTGAAGTTGGAAGAGGGATCTGCAATGCAATTCGAGACCGAAACCTAAATTGGAAGAGGCGGCGTGGGCGACGGTGATAGCCCTAGCTCAAAATCAAAACAGAAAACTCCCTCATTGAAGACCGGGACAGTGGAGGCGTTGCAGAGGGAGATCGACGAAGGAACTGCTGAGAGAGGCCGACGGTGGTGGTGGATCGCGAAGCACGGTGGTGGTAGGGAAAAGGGCGACGGTGAACGGAGGGGTGGGATGTGACGGTGAGGTCGCGTGAGGTAGTCTGTGAGAAATTGCTCTGATCGAATGAAAGTTAGGGATTTAAGGGAAGGAGCCAGCAGCCGCGGATTGAGATATAAAAGATGAAGCCCTCTTTTGCGAGGGAAAAATCTTGTCACTCGCAAAATTATTTATTTTTGCGAGGAAACAAAGTTTCCCTCACAAAAATCACCTTTTTGTGAGGGAAATAAGGTTCCCTCGCAAAAACAATGTGCTTTTGGCCTGAATCAACCCTCACAAAAAGTATGTGTCTTTCCATTTTGCGAGGGAACCTTTGTTTCCCTTGCAAAAGTACCTTAATGGCTGCCATTTTGCGTAACCTTGGTTCCCTCGCAAATTTGACCTTGTTTGCGAGGGAACTAAATTTCCCTCGTAAAAATGACCTTTATTGCGAGGGAACTTTTTTTCCCTCGCAAAAAGGTCATTTTTGCGAGGGAAAAAACTTCCCTCGCAAATGCCGTCGCAAATTTTTGATTTTCTAGTAGTGGTTGATGATATAAGAGATCACTTACTTTGTGATAGAATAAATTTTCAGTACACTAGGTGGATATGGCATGGTGAGGAAGTGACTGCCTGTACATCCCACCAAGTTTTGGATGTCATAGATGATGATAGAATGGAGAAAATGATTCATGATGTTGAGGTAGAATTTTTTGCAGAATCGCATTTATATAGCGGCATGCGGAATGATGCCGAGATACCTTTATACCCTGGATGTACTAAGTATACATGCTTGTAAGGTATTTTTCATTTGGTGAACTTAAAGGCAACTTGTGGGTAGACCGACAATAGTTTCACATTGTTACTTGAATTGTTGTATGATATGTTTCTAGAGGATAATGTACTTCCAAATTGTATGTATGAGGCTAAGAAAATCGTTTCTACGATGGGTATGGAGTGTAAAAGGATACATGACTGCCCTAATGACTACATATTATACATAAATGAGTATGAAAGACTAAGTGAGTGTCCAAAATGTAAAGTTTCACAGTCCAAAAAAGTGAAGAAAGATGGTGCACTACTACAAAATATAGCTTTTACTTCCCTAATTAGCGTCCTATTTTAAAAAAAGAAGTAAAAAATAAAGGCGTTGGTATTTTTGTAATTATATGTGAGAAAAGTTGACTTTTGGAGTCTAAGTTTCCTAAAAGTTTCCCTCTTCTCTCTCGCCCTTTCATACCCGCCTTCTCTCTCGCCTCTACTTTTCAAATCTTTCTTCTCTCTCACCCTTTGAGTTCTCATTCTCTTCTCTCTCGCCCTTTCAGTTCCCTCAGCCCACGTTGGCGTCCTCCAAGCGCCGACGTTCTCGTGCGGTCCCGAAGCTCGAAGGTGAAGTTCCCCATCATGTCTTCGTCAGTTGTGTAGATTTTCCGCTAGAAGATCGGTGCTCGGTGCTCCCTCCCTCCGTCATGCTAAGCTCGAAGCTCGGTACTCCCTCCCTCCGTCATTCCAAGCTCAAACCTCGTTCTAGATGGTGTGAAAGTCTCATCTTCTGATTGTCGATATGAACCACCAACCTTAGCATCTTAACCTTCAGGCATGTAGATCTGGGAATTTTGGATCTGTTTTTCTTTCCATTGTACTGTGATTTGGGTTTCGTTTTTTCGATTGTTAGATCTGAAATTTTGGATATGTTTTTCTTTCCATTTTACTATGATTTAGATTTTGTTTTTCCTTTTCTTCTAAAGATCTGGAATTTTGTAGTTTGATTCTTAATTTATGCTATTCCTTCCCTGTCTATCTGCTAATCGATTATGAGTCTAGCTGTATCTTTGCATCTGATTTCCTCACGGAGTTACATGCTTTCCCAGTTTGGGGTTTTTTTTCCTTAAAAAAAACCTTATGGCGTCCTAATTCGATTTTAGGACGCCGTAAGTCTCTGACTTACTACGCCTCCCAAATAGGCGTCCCTTTAAAAAAGGACGCAAAATGCGGAAAAAATTGGACGTCGTAGGGGTTTTTGTAGTTGTGGTGGCTATAGTGATGAGACAAGTAAAAGGAAACCTTTAAAGGTTTTGTGGTATATTCCAATTATACCGCGGTTTAAGTGAATGTATGCAGATACAAAAGAAGCAAAGAAGTTGATATGGCACTCTGATGAGAGAATATGTTATAGAAAATACCTTTGGCACCCGACTGACTCTCTCAATTGAAGAAAATAGATCAAATATTTCCAAGATTTGGCAGCGATCCAAGAAACCTTTGGCTTGGGCTTTGCACAGATGGAATCAATCCTTACGGTACTCTTAGTAGTACACTTAGTGCATGGCCGGTTCTCTTGATGATTTACAACTTACCTTCTTGGTTGTGTACGAAAAGTAAGTATATGATGCTTCCTATGATGATTTCGGGACCAAAACAACAAGGGAACGAAATTGATGTCTACTTGGCACCTTTAATAGAGGACTTAAAGAAGTTGTGGGAGGATGGCGAAGATGTATTTGATGCATATAAGTAGGAGTCCTTTAGCTATGTGCAATGATTTTCACCACGATAAACGACTTTGCTGCATACAGAAATTTGTTAGGGTATAGTGTGAAGGGGTAAAAAGCATGTCTGATATGTGAAATAGGCACACACTTCCATCAACTTAACCACGGAAGAAAAATTCTATAACTTGGTCATAGGAGATTTCTTCCTCAGTTCCACCCATACTATAGGCTAAAAAAGAGTTTTAGTGGTTTGCCGAAGAATAGAATGGCTCAGAAGCCATTAATTGGAGATAAGGTTTAAAGTCTGGTGGAAAGAATCAATATCACAATCGGTAAGAATCAAATGACTGCTTGTGAGACGAACATATGTAAGACGAGATCAATTTTCTTTGATCTTCCATATTGGCGTAGTCTTAATGTTAGACATAGTATTGATGTGATACATGTGGAGAAACATGTATGTGATAGTCTTCTTGGTATGCTATTGCACATAACACGGAAAGCTAAAGATAGAATTCGCGCGAGAGTAGACTTGGTTGAAATGGGAATAAGAGAATGGTTACATCTACAACTAAAAGATGATGGTAAGAGAGAGTATCTGGAGCCAGCAACGCATACATTGTCAAAAGCTGAGAAAAAAGTTTGTGTGGGTATTTGTATGTCATTAAGGTGCCACAAGGGTATTCATCTAATGTGAGAAAACATGTCTCAATTGAAGATTTGAAGTTAGTAAGAATGAAGTCTCATGATTTCCACATATTGATGCAACAACTATTACCATAGCTATCAGTGGTGTTATGAAAGACGATGTGTGAAGCATGATAACAAGGTTATGTCTTTTCTTTATGCTATTTGTTATAAAGTTGTCGAGATTGAAAAGTTGGACGAATTAGAAAAGGAGGGTTATACTATTCTATCCCAACTAGAGATGCATTTTCCTCCTACATTTTTTGATATAATGGTGCATTTGATAGTTCATTTGGTAAGGGAGATAAGATTATGTGACCCAATTTATCTAAGGTGGATGTAACATTTTGAGTAATACATGAAGATCTTAAAAGGGTATTCTAAAAATCCTTATCGACATGAAGCCTCACTTGTTGAGAGATATGTGGTTGAAAGGCTATAGACCTTTGCAAAAAATATCTGTCAACGTCGAATGCTCAATCTCGTCATGAAAAGGGTAGAAGTTAGGGTACACGAGGGCTCTAAGTGAAGAGTATATGTCATAAAGAGGTGTTGCAACACACTTTTATACCTTGAATAATATGGAAGAAGTTAAGTCGTACTTAGATGAACACAGAAAGAGTTTAAAGCAGATCTATCTGAGAAAAAATGACATGCAGATAGCTAATGAGCAAAAAAAGACATTTATAGACTGGTTCAAGGAAAAGGTTTCACACGAGACCAGTGTGTCTAAGACAATCAAATGGTTAGCTTGGGGCCTTCTTTTGAGGTCTTCACTTAGGGTGGTATGATATAAACTTCTATTCTTACTACACAAAAGTCAAGGATTATAGAAGTACTATACAAAATAGTGGGTAATGGTAGTAGCTGAATCAATGCACTTTTCTAGTTTGAAAGATAAAAATCTCATATTAGCATTCATGGCTTATTATGGAGTTATGGAAGACATATTGGAGATAAGCCACATCAAGTTGAGGGTTCCTTTATTCAAATGTCAATGGGTGAACAATAATGTTGTTCAAATAGATCAATTTGGATTTACCTCAGTTGATCTTCATAGACTTGGTTATAAAGATGAGCCCTTTATTTTAGCAAGTCAGGAGAAACAAGTGTTTTATGTCACTAATTCTGAGAATAAAAATAGAATGATGGTGATCCAAATTTGAATCTTGACAACACACCACCTCTCACTACAAATCCACCTTTACCAAGTGAAGTACAATTCGTAGATGATGAACAGCTAGAAATGACCATTGTGAAGGAATATGGGAAAACACATTAAGTAAGATTTTAAGGAATAAAATATAGAGCTGGGAATCAGGGCCAGCTCGGCCCGACAGGGCCTGGCCCTACAGGGCCTAGGGTAAGGAAAACATCTGTTTTTAAAAGCCCGGCCCGATAGTACCAGGGACAGGCCAGCCCTACAGGGCCTGAAAATTACTATTCCAAATTTTAACTATTTTTCCTTCGATTTTTTTCAAAGAAATATAATTAGTAAGTTGCAACCATTAAAGTTCTAATCTATCAAATAAATGTTATCAACATTAATATCTAAACAATATAAATCATTCAACAAATAAACACATTCATTAATTCGTAATAAAAACAAATAAACACAAAGAATATGTTTTTTCCTTTTTTTTCCAAAAAATATTAAACAAAGGAATTGTTTTATGTATGCCCACGACAAAATACCTTTCTCTCTCGTAATTTTGCGTGTGTCTGCAGATTCCTTCGGTTCATGCATGATTTTACTTTGTCGGTAAAAATAATTATACTTATTTTACACAAAATATATTTATAATTTATTACTTATATAATATTGTAATACCAAAGTATGTGTCTATTTAATATGAAAACATCCCTTCTTTAAAATTAACTAATTATGTGTTTTAATACAGAATAATAATAAACATAAAAAAAGGGTTATAGTTTAAACTAAAAAAATCTAAGTAATTACAAATAGACACATTCATTAAGTGGAAGTCTAAGTAATTAATTAATTTTTTTTAAAAAAAAAGAGCTGCAGTTAAACGGGCCGGCCCGATTAAGCCCGAGGCCCTATAGGGTCGGCCTTGCAGGGCCAATTTCAAATTTCTAGCCTATTTTTCAAGCCCGGGCCCTATAAGGTCAGGGCTTAAACGGGCCAGCCCGACGAGCTCGGCCCAATTTCTTGGCTCTAATAAAATACGACTGTGTGATTTGCTTACATTTTAATGTGTTTATTTTATTCATTTAATTTCAATTTAGTTATCCTTTTAATCTTGATTTGTTAGCAGTAACATGGCTGCCTCAGATGAGGGGAATAATGGTGGGGGAACTCAGGTGCCTCGCCTGTTTGGAAGAAGGCTAAAGGAAGCACAAAGCTGCAACCATTGGTTGCACATTGTGAGGATCCACGGGAGAAAGTACACGTGGACTTTGATGCTTATTTGAATCCAATTAGCCCAGAGGAAGACAGGTTCATTAGCTATAGTGGCTATTTGAGCCGAAGCAAAGTCGACATTCTATGGCCCAATCGGAGGGAAGTTCCAACATACACAAAGAGGATGATTTGAGAACAACTTTTGGTAAATAACTATATATCTTAATTTCTATTGGTTCATATTTTTCTTTGTAGCAAACATACAATGTCCCTAACCCCAGGCATATGTACAAGCATTGGATGGGAGAAGTTCCTAAGCGGTGGAAAGACTTCAAGTATAATCTCAAACGCCAGTACATTCGAGGGCCAAAGAGAGATCAGGATCCTTTTCAAGATTATCATTTTCTTTCTCTTGATGACTAAAAATTGTTTGTGGCATCACGGAAGGATCCCAAATTTCAAGTATAATTTGTTCATCATAGTATGAAACATTTTATTTGAATTTATCTCACCTCACTAACTCAGTTTTCTTTATTATCTGTTCATAGGAATTAAGTGAAGCAAATAAAGAGAGGCGCGCTAAAAATAAATATGACCATTGCAAGTCTTGTCGGGGTTATCGGAAGCTTGACAAGAAGATCATGCAGGCTTATTTGCAAAAAAATGGAGGAAGCATCAAAATTAGCTCCTAGCATTGTCGTGCAGGCCCGCATTCGACCCCACATCACAAAAAATGGAAGGAAGGGAGGAAAATACGTAAATCCGGTCATTGCAAAGATTGTGAGTAGTTAATATAAAGTTTATTTAAGTGTATTTTCAATTTTCTTAAAGATTATGCAATTAATATCTACACATCAACTCTATGCTACAAGATGAACTTGAGGAGCAGTGTCAGTAAGATTCCTTCATTTTAAGTGGAAGGATGGACATCTTAGCAACAACATTGGGAAGCTAGAGAGCACCCTGGTCAAGTTAGGGGGAACATGTAGGAGTCAGTCTCATAAGATATTTTGGACGAAATTTCTCACATTCTGGACAAAGTGAACCCAATAGAGAGCTTGTGGTCAAGGTTCAAGAGGAAGTTCATGACTCAATTCGAGAGGAAGTCAAAGAAGAGCTCAAGTTGCAACTTCATCAATCACTTCAAGTATAGTTGTTGGAAGAACTATGGGGTGAGATGGGGTGAGATGAGATTGATGGTGATGTCTAGCATTCAAGTCAGGATGGTTCAATCGGAACATAGATATTATGTTTGTAACTAATATTAATCAAGATAACATTAAGTTAGTCTAATTATTTATTTCATTTCTTTTTATCAATATAAACAACAATTATAGCAAACTCACTTCCACATCTTTTCATAAAGATGCGTTAGCATATTGGATCATTGTGGTATCTTTCTTTCAACAGATATTCACTGAGACCACTATACCACATGTGCCCTGATTGCTTCAGGCCATTTATGGACTTGTTTAATTTAATTGAATATTGTTCTCGAGAACTTGCAGTTGATGCTTTTAACATCTTGAGTCCTTTAAAGACTTGTGCTTCTATCACCTTGAGTCCTTCAGGGACTTGTGCTTCTGGTACCTTGCGTCTTTCAGAGACTTGTGCTTCTAGCATCTTGCATCTTTTAGGGACTTGTACTTCTGGAACTTGATAATGAAGTTTGGCTCATTATCTTCATTATCATTCATGGTATCAAATGCTATATTATAAGCAAAGTTGTCTTCAACATTGACTTCATTTCGGTCCCATCAGATTCCATTCATAACATAATTTATTGAGATCTCATTATTTTCACAAATTTCAGGTACCTGGGTCTCTTCTGGGAACTACTAGATTTTATTTTGGAGATAATAACTCTTGAAGAGATGGATCTTATGGAGTTACTACCTTTTCTTGATTATCCTCGACTTGACCATCTATATTCTTAGCTTATTTTCTCTTTTAAGGATTTTTATCTTTAGAATTGATAGGCCTGCCATGCTTCGGCGTGCTTTAGGTTTGTTCACGATAGGTTGTCCATCAGGGACATCAATTCTTATAAGAGCATTAGCAGCTGGGACATGTGACTTTGTCATTTTCTTTGGGTCAGTAAATGCTTATTGCATTTTATTAACTAAATTTTGCAAATGAATTATCTTTTGAACTTCCAGTTCACCTTGTTTTATACGATGATCAAAATGAGCCAATGATAATTAATTCTAGCTAATATCTTTATCCAACTGCTTATTTTCTCCCCTTAATATTCAGAAAAGTGATTCATCAAAATAATAATTGGCAAATCAAGTCGTAAATAAATCTCCTGTAGATGGTTCTAGATATTTTATTATCAAAGGAGATTCGTACCCAACATATATTACCATCCTCCTTTAAGGACCCATTTTGGTGTGTTGTGATAGTGCTACAGGCAAATATACTGCACATCCAAAGATTATAAGATGGTAAATATTAGGTTCCTAACTAAAAACTATTTGTAAGGGGGAAATCTTTAGATAACTTGTTGGCCTCATGCAAATTAACATTGCTGCATGCAAAATGGCATGGTCCCAAGCAAAAATGGGAGATTAGATCTCATCATCAAAGGTCTTGCAATTAATTGCAGTTGTTTAACCAAAGATTTTGCAAGTCCATTTTGTGTATGAACATGAGTTACATGATGTTCAACATCAATTCCAAAGGACATACAATATTCATTAAAAGCTTGTAAAGTAAATTCAATAGCATTATCAAGACATACTTTCTTGATAGGATAATCAGCATAATGTGCTCGTAATATAATCAATTGAGTGAGTAATCTCGCAAATGCCAAGTTGCGAGAAGAAAATAGACAAATATGTGACCATTTAGTTAATGCCTCAATTAAAACCATATAGTACCGAAATGGTCAGCATGGTGGGTGTATTGGCCCACAAATATCTCCCCGTATTTGTTCTAGAAAAGTGAGAGACCCATTTTCTATTTTGTTTGGTGAGAGCCGAATAATCAACTTTCCCTTAGAACATGCAACACATGAGAAATCATGAGATTGTGGTATTTGTTTACACTTCAAGATATGCCCACATGAATTCTCAATTATTTTTCACATAATTGTTGACTCGGAATGGCCTAACTGATCATAGCAAACATTAAATTCATTAGTAAACTTCTAGTTTACATTCCTAACTATTAGTTTGCATTAACAAACTTCGGTTTGCATTGATAAACTTCTTGTTTGCAACATCATGTGTTTCATTTGTGCTTATAAATGTATGGTACAAGACAAAAGAAAAAGCAGGAAACATTTCTAATATGTATTTTGTACCAGAAACTAAATTCGTAACAATTAGACATTCTTGATTATTTTCAGTTGTTGTTTATATATGATATCCATTTCTACGGCCGATATCCTTGAAACTCAATAAATTTCTCTTAGACTTGGTAAAATAAAGTGCATTATCAATATATATATATATTTTTCCTTATGGTAACAAAATATTAGCTCTTCTAAAGCCTTCAATTAGATTTATACTTCCGAATACAATCTGAACATTAGTTTCACACATCTCTAAGGAAGAAAAATATTTAACATTTCTTAGTATAGTATGGGTGGTTGCATTATTAACGAGACATAAATCTTCAGAATTGATGTCATTAAAAATCATTATTCTTTACAAGAAACATGAAAATAAATGAAAATATAATTAAAATGCAACATACTAAAGCATCATAGTTCAAATAAACAAAAATAATTTATGCTAAGAAATTAGCAAGATACAAATGGGTATTATCCATGCCACCATACTCAAAATTATCAGCCTTATCAACATGATTTATTTTATTTTTTCTCCACTTCAAGTGACAATTTGAACCACCATGAATATGACCATGGCTACGCCCATGACTGTAGCCATGTTTACATCCTTGCCACGACCACAATTACATTCATTCATTACTACATTCACAATTCTGGGAATGAAGTTGAACTTGTTGGGCAGGATTCATGTTTTTTGCAACAAAAACTCATTGTTTTGTTTGGCCACATGGAGGCTAGAAAGAAATTCAACATATTTCTTAAAATATTGTTGTTGCAGGAACAAATTGGATGCATCTATTTATAACAAGCTTTTAGAAGAATAACCATCTTCTGGCAGTCATACATTTCCTTTAATTTGTTCTAAAGAATAAGGGGTCTTTTACGAACAAATATCCAATTTTAAGCCCTTCATGCAAATGGTGGTGTAGAAAAATCATGGATCAAGCAAGATAATTAATAGTTCTTTATGATGATGGAAAGAGCCACAAATTTAAATTTCATAAGATTTAACATAGTTCAGACTCAATGCAATAAAAAAATTCATCAAATATGAAATGAAAAAAGCAATATAATAACACTAACAATAATAACAAAAAATTCGTAAAGACAAGAAATAATTCATAAAGTAAGAGATGACAATAAAATTAAAATTTTATGTCTTCCGGCCAATTAATCTCAAGATGAGAAATTAGAATCATATGGCCTTCTATCTTCAACATAAAATTATATGACTTCTGACCTTTTATCTTTAGAATAAATAAAAGTATAAAAGTTGTATATGGTTTCTAGAAATCCAATAAAAAAAAGACGAAAAAAGTATTTGACTTCTAACCATATAATAGGGAATTAAATGAATATGGCTGATGGCTATATTGTAAGAGAGAAAAAGGCACAAGGCTTCTGGCCATATAATATCAAAATATGAATCAAAGTTACATGACTTCCGGTCATATAATCTCAAAATAGGAATAAGAGGCATATGGCTTCTGACTATATAATAAGAAATCAAAGCAATATGACTTCTGGTTATATAATTTCAAAATAGGACATTAGAGCAATATGGCTTCTGACCATATAATTTTTGAATAGGAAATTAAAACAATATGACTTCTGGATATATAATCTCATAATAAAAAATTAAAGCAATATGGCTTCAGACTATATAATTTCAGAATATGAAATCAGAGGTGTTTAGCTTTTGGTCATACTAAAATAACAATAATAATATAAAAAGAACTTTTGAAGGAGATATAAGATATAAAAACAATAACGATATTCAATCTTTGCCATGGGACGCGATGTTTATAACAATCGGTAAATTTTTTGATTTCATTTAGTGACTCAGATTATCCCAAATAGATCAAATAAAATATGATAAAAGGTAAATGAAATCGTCAAGGAAATGATGAGAATATCAAACATTTGTTGGAGCTTTTGTGCTAATAACGTGTTATAAAAATAAAAGAAATTTAAGATAAGAGAGGCAAGAGATAAGAGAAGAGAAAATTCGAGATAGAAAATGTGAAGCAATTCTCATTCAGTTTCTTGTAATTCGGGTTATTAAAATGCTTTGTACAAGATTCTATTTATAGGTCTCCAAGAGTTACTACCAATGGTCACCACTAAGATATTGTAATTAATTCAGATGAATATACATTGAGGGACGGAGCTTGAGATAAATATTTGGGGGGCTAAATGTATACTCATTAACTAATTAAAAAGAAAAACTATTTTGGGGGGCCAAATGTATAACTTTTTGTGACAAATGTATAAAAAAAAATCTAATTTTCATTAAATTTTTAGGATTTTTTTTTTTGGGGGCCATGGCCCCTCCTTGTATACAAGAAGCTCCGTCACTACTGTATACATTAATGACCCTTGTATCATTCATACATCTGAATGTACATTAAATAACCTTTTAATTTCCTAATCATTATTAATAAATACTAATTAGAATATAAGAGGTCAAGAGTCAATAGACATCAAATAATTAATATTTTCCTAACACTGATGAAATTTTTATTTTAACGCGCAATTCAGGTCACACAATCCCAACACACTACTACTACTTCGCCGAATGCTAACTCCCAGGGGCTCACGTCAATCAATGAGCTTAATGATTTATTAAAGTAGTTGATCAACTCCAATCAACCACCAAGTGCCAACCTACATCCAAGCAATTAAGACCACAGGACCAGGAATGAGAAGTCGGGGGAAAAAGAGAAGAGCTCTCCCAAACAAAAGTCACATAATTTGATAGATAATCATCATAAGCATATGTTATGTTTAATGTCCTCCGTCAAATGGCGAGTTCAAACTTCAAACATTCATCACCCATTAAAAAAGGTTAAATCATATAAAAGTCCCATAAACTTTGAGTTAGTTGCATATAACCGCTGACATTTCAAAGTTTAAAATTAAACATCTTGACATTTTATTTTGAGAAAATCACAATGAGCTCCCAAGACGTGGAAATAATTACGAAAAAGTCTTGTACCAAATTCTCCTCACAAAAAAGTCTCTTCTCTAAGCTTTTCATACGTGTAGAATTTTAGAAAAATTTTGGCAACATGAATTGAAAAGTCATTTTGACAATATTAGAAGCCATTTTCACAACGTGATTTTCAAAGGGACATTTTAACAACGAGACTTTTTTGTGAAGGGAATTCAATAGCTTATTCACAACTAATCACGAAAAAGTCCCTAGGGATTTTTTATGAGGGGAATTTGATACGAGACTTTTTTATGATTATTTCTATACCTTGGGACTTCACTGTGATTTTTCCTTTTATTTTTTAATTATTAACCCTCTTGTCATAAAGTGACTGTTATCTTTTTAACAAAGATTGACACATTAGATTAAGAGATGACACATGTCATTCTACGTGGTTTCCTACATAAATTACTAATTTTATAAAACCCCATGAACTTTGATCATTTACAAATAACCTCATTAACATTTCCAAATTTAAATTTAACTCCCTTAAAATTTTTATTTATAATAAATAAACCTCATGTTGTTACTTTAATCATTTTAATGAATTTACTAAGTTTTTTACTATCATTTGTCAATTAAAATAGTTTTCTTGTATAAAAAAACTAGAAGAATAATATTTAAAAAAATATATAAAATTAAAAAAGTCATCATTTGTATAACATTTACTTATTTTCTTGGGTTAACTGAGTATTGATAGTATAAAATTAGGGATAAGGGTCTTATTTGCCATGGAAGTTTTCGCTTTCGACACTCAAGACTGAAAGTTTTTTGGAGCAAAATTGCCCCTGAAGTTAACAAAATGGAGCAATTTTGCACTGGAAGTTTTTTTTAGAAGCAATTTTGTCCTGGAAGTTCTTCTTAGGAGCAATTTTTCCCTGAAAGTTTACAAATTGGAGCAAATATTTAACGGTCAAGATTAACGAAGGGCAAGATTGCTACGTTTTTAAACTTCGAGGCAATTTTGCTTCAAAAAAACCTTTCAAGTCTTTAAGTCTTTTTCTGAAATAAAACTTTCAGGGCAAATAAGACCCTTATCTCATAAAATTATCATCATTTGTGGCAAATATATTTTTGAGATGATGGAACATTGATAGTTTAAATATTAAATATTTGTTGGAGGATAGCCCTTGCCCTCATTGATTTTTTTTTTTTTATATTAGTAATGCATATTTTTTCCTTTAATTAGAGGTTTCAACGTTTATTTTATATTTTTGAAAATATTATTCTTCTAGTTTTTTTCCATACAAAAGAATTATTTTAATTGATAAATGATAATAAATTTTTTAATAAATTTATTAAAATGATAGAAAGTCACGACTTGTGATTTAATATTATATAAATCAAAATTTTAAGGGAATTAAATCTAAATTTTGAAATGTCAGGGGTTATTTATAATTGATCAAAGTTTGGGAGGTTTTCTGCAACTGTCAAAGTTCAGGGAATTTTATGGAATTAGTAATTTATATAGGATGCCACATAAAATGAGACGTGTCATCTCATAATCTGACGTGACATTTTCTGTTAAAATCATAACGGTCACTTAAAGGCATAAGGTTAATAGTTAAAAATTGAAAGGTAAGGGAGATGTTAGATTTAAACTTTGAAATATTAAGGAGGTTATATATAATTGACCCAAAGTTAAGAGAGGCTTTAAATAATTTTTCCTAAAAAAGGTTCATGCATTAATGTTTCCTCTTTTCCATATCAAAAATTCTGAAGATAACTTTTCGATAAAATCGTTCTAAAAACAAGTCTTGTATATCATTATCGAATTTGAATAGGAGAGTGAGACCGATTGATCAAATAAGCGCTTGTTTAATATAGCGATAGATAGTGGCAGAGCCAGCATTTGATATTTGTGGGTGCACAATTAATGAGGGGATTTGGGGGCAGCGCCCCCGAATTTTTTTTTTTAAAGGAAAGTTTTAAATGCATTAAAAAAACAAAAGAATATAGATAAGAAAAAAAAAAGAAAAAAAACTTCAACTTAACATAGAAAAATAATAATCAAGAGTCAACTAAGCTATTACAACAGAACAATTACAAAAGTATTCTTCGATTCTTCATTACTTAAAAATATTGCATTATATTTTCATCATCAATCTTATCAAATATATCATGTTCAATTTGTATTTTGTGGGGCCTTATACCGCAAGACCAACTCTACGTTGGTAAATGATATTTTTTATTAGGGATAAGGCTTACTGTTGTTATTGTGTAAAAAACTAAAAATTAGACTCAATTATTATATATTCAATAGATATTAATATTGGTTTGCGGCCAACATAGAAACAAGAAAGAAAGGGAGAACAAAAGTGAGCGGGGTCAGAAAACTTACTGTAAAGTTGACACCCAAGCTCTAGCTGCACCAGGAGTCTCCGCACAGAGGAAGTAATCATTTTTCTGTGGTGTTCCAATATTTAAAGAAGATAATTAAGATAAACACAAGCAGATTTATCTGCGATAGACGCCTATGAATTGATAAATCGAAGCACTAAAAATAAGGGGGGAAAATAGGCAAGCTAGGATACAGATACAACATCCATCATACTTTGGCAGTCCACTGAAACACACAGAAAAATGGAAATTCAATTTTAATGAGCATGAAGAATCAGCTTTGTTGATTGGAAATTTGTAACAAAAAATTAACCATAACAAGCTTGCTTAGCAACACCATTCTTACTGGAAATTCACAGGAGATAGCGTAATTGTGCTATTTGCATCAAATATTATTGTCCCCTTTGTAGTTGGTTCATTCCTCCTTGTCCTACATAAAGAGAAATAACATAGAAGATTAGTTCATGCCATTGAAATTAAGGCTATAATGTAAACTTCACATCAGAAGGATGATCATAAAGGACGAAGAAAACAGGGCCTCACTAGCAATATAGCATGCCATTGATATCGAGTTCTGTACAAGTCATATCAAATTTAGCTAATCAAATGAAAAATTAAAAGGGCACTAAAATCAGCCTACACATAATTCCCATCTACGCATTCTCTCGAACACCTTGTGAGCATGAACTTATCACCCAGTCTTGGCCATAGCACTCGATACAACATTTTGCACAAACTCAGCAAAGAAATATTTCCTCCCTTTCCCACAGTAATTTCTTAAAATCTATCCTTTAGATATATCAAACAACACTTTGAAACTTATGAACTCACAGTTTAGTGCAGAGAGCTCTGAGAGGTAACGGAGAAGCTCTAATCAATTAGCGTGGTTCCAAGAGAGCCGTGCTTGAACTCAGATTCACTAGTGCAAAAAAGGGCTTTAAGACCGCCTCATTTAGACCGGAGTATTGACGCACCGGTCTTAAAAGTATTACCAGTGGCAGTTTTGTAAATATCAAGAACTTTTTGGACCGGATTATAGAGGATCCGGTCTTAAAAGTATGACCGTGCATTTTGTAAATATAAAGAACACTTTTAAGACCGGATTAAAAAGGATCCGGTCTTCAAAGTATGAATTGGTGGCAATTTTGTAAATATAAAGAACACTTTTAAGAACGGATTAAAAAGGATCCGATCTTAAAAGTATGACCGATGGCAATTTTGTAAATATAAAGAACACTTTTAAGAACGGATTAAAAAGGATCCGGTCTTAAAAGTATGACCGATAAGCAATTTTGTAAATATAAAGAGAACTATTTAGATCGAATGTTAAAAAGAACTAGTCTAATTTTTTGTTTAAAAAATATATATTACTTTTAAGACCGGATGTTTTAAATATCCGGTCTAAAAAGTTAAAAATAAAAAAAATGTCTATTTTTTTAAAGACTTCAATTTGATAACAACCTAGGTCTTAAAGATTTTCATTAGGCGCGGCAAACGAAAATTGAATTTTCATTATTCCTTTTCTAGTTCCCTCCACTTCCCATTGATTTCTCCGCTCTCTTCTCATTTTCACTTCCCCACCCCGCGCATTCACAAGGCTACCGTAGCCTCGCATTTCGAGATCTGTGGCTCAACAACAATCCGAGAATGATTCGTGCGGTTGAGTTTGTGTTCGTTGCGTTTACATTTCCGTAGCTCAACAACAATATATATATATATATATATATTGTTATATATTTCAACAAATTGTTGTTGAGATATATAATATATATATTATATATTTCCGAGAATCATTCTCGGATTGTTGAGATATATATATATATATATATATATATATATATATATATATATATATATATATATATATATTGTTGTTGAGCCACGGAAACAGAAACGCAACGGTAGTAAATCATTGACGTAGATTTTGGCTTAAGTTTGAAATTAAATATCAATTTCTTATTTCTTTGTTTTATTGCTCATCTCCTCATTCTCGCCGACGACAAAGCTTCAAACTTGATTTCCATTGGGAACGAGTCTCAGTCTGCAACTGCTGCCTCTCTTGAAGTAAACCTATTATGTCTGTTTTGCTTATTTTTGCGTTCTCGATCGATTGTTTTTGTTTGTTGTTATTTTTTTTTAATATACTTTGAGATGTGCACACACAAAAATGACAGATAGATAAGCGAACGGAGGGGTAGAAGAAGATAGATGAATGGCTTCCCATAACTCCTTCGAGAACGCAAAATGGTATTACTCTTTCCCCGCCTCCTCTCTCGTCCTTGTATCGTTTTTTTTTCGCTTCCACCCAAAATTTTCTTTGTTCCTTCTTCTTCGTCTATCTCTTTTCGAGTTCTCTCTAAAGGCAAACTTAGGTACTTTCCTCTCTGAATCTATTTGTTTTAGTTCCTCTGGTGAAAGATCTTGAAACAGGGTTGTAATACCCGGATAAATATCTATCCGAGTCTTGTTAAAATAAGAGAAATTGTTATTTTCAAATGGATGGATATTGAATATCAAACAATATAGTTTTTAAGTGTCTTACTTTCTAAGGAAATTACTTGTGAAAATTTGAAAGGGAAATAAGCTAAAAATACATGGAAATTTTATTTTATAAAGCGAGAAAATGATCTAAAAGCATTATGGAAAATACCATATGATAACAGATACTGGAAAAACTTAGAAAGTATGTTATCTTGAATTTTTAAAAATTTTGGGATTATTTCCTTGGAAAAATATTGAGCATAAATAAAATAATATTAAAAAGCACTTTATGCTCTTTGATTTTTAATATTTAATATAGGATATAAAATACCAATGTCGGTTCAATAGTTATGAGAAAATAATTTATCCTAAATCTTAAAATTATCAACAATTAGTAAATGGCTAATTATATAATTAATGGCTAATTGTTTAGATTAAGGTATAAATAAATTAATTAGTAAAACTAATTAAATTAAATTAAAAATTTGAAATTAATTAATTAAAAAAATAATAATATTATAATCGGTAGAAATACCGATAGCTAAGGATCAATGGATAGAAATAAAATCAAACCTCAAGATGTAAAAAAAAAAGTCAGAAACAACTGCACTTGTTATGAACAAGTGAAATTCTACCTCGGAGTGGACTATCTCCGAAGTTGATTCTGAAGCCAATAGGGAAAATAAGAGACCGGGTATATCGGAGAATAAGCGAGATAGTGAAAAGTGAACCCGTAGTAATCTTGAGTGTTGTGACAATCCAGGAATGAGTTTCCTTAGGTCGAACGTAATACGAATCCACGAATTATTATCCGGAAGTTGGTTCTACCTAAGTCATTTCCGCAAATCGACCGCGTCTGGCTCCGAAATGTTCAAATAAAGAATGGAATACCCTTAAAGGGATTTAAAATTTAGTCAACCCAGATATTATGATTGAGGAAGTTTAAACCTTCAAAACACCGCTGTCGGAATTTTGAGTTTCGACAAGATTACGCGATTCGAACACCGATCAGGGGAGACTATCGGTATATGCATAAATGTTTAACCTCATGCTTATGTACACAGTATATGCATAGCAGATATCCACAATATTTCGCAAAATATCATATATCGATCATATCAGATCATAGCAAGCAATAACATTACACGCCCACGCAATATGTATGTTACCCTCGATGCGCACATAATCCGGTGCCACGATGTACGGTCGTGTCCTCGGCGCTAGGAAAACTATAATTCGGTGTTATTAAAACCATAACCCGTATATTTATAATTTCAACGTCTCAACGAGACGTAATCTCGTTTTCAACATTTTCAACAACATAAACTCGGTATAGGAACACGAGAAAACACACATAGAATACAATAAGCGCAAGAGTTAAGGTTACAATACGCGTCCGTACCTTTTCGGCGGTACTACGGAACTTCTACGAGAAAAATGTAAATTTCGACGGGGGAAAAACAGGGGACGACGGTGGCTCGATTAGCTCGGATATCCTATAAGGACAGTGTTTATCAACATTTGGCATCATAACAGGCCATTTGGGCAAAAATTACTATTTTGCCCCTAGTTAGGCTAATTGGCGGAATTTCGCGAGCTTCACTTAAAACGCTTTTTTTATCCAAAATTTTGCCGATCTCTTTTCCCAAAAATATTTTCAACATAAATATCACATATACTCATAAAATATGATATCTAAAAACTATTCAGAAAGATTAAAAGAAATTCTAGCATTTCTACTCTATCTACCGAAAGAACTACCGAAGCTTAAGACTAGGGACCGAAAAACTTACTCCGGCTTTGGCTAGAACTTCAAGAGCTCTTCCTTCTCTCTACTCTCTATCAAGGCTGCGATTTTGGTGTGAAAAATGAGAGAGGACCTTGCTATTTATAGGGAAAAACAAGGACAAGGTGGGAATTTATGAAAAGTTCTCCAGACACTACTAGAAAAATACGAAATAGCAACGGAATTTGCTACGGAAAATTTTCCGTAGCAATGGTGTCGGATTTTGCTACGGATTTTTAAATCCGTAGCAAAAAAAAAAATAGTGACGGAATAAAATTTCCGTAGCAATAGCTACGGATATTGCGACGGAAATAGCAAACCGTCGCAGTATAGAGACGGATCAGATATCCGTCGCAAAATAGTGCGACGGATAGATGATCCGTCGTAAAGTGGCGACCAAAAAGGCCGCCACTTTAGCGCGTTTTGCGACGGATCTATGATCCGTCGCAAAATGGTGCGACGGATCACGAGATCCGTCGCAGCGGCGGCCAAAAAGGTCGCCACTTTAGCGTTTTGCGACGGATCGTGATCCGTCGCAAAGCGCTGCGACGGATCACGAGATCCGTCGCAAAGTGGCGGCCTTTGGCCACCACTTTAGCGCTTTTTGCGACGGATCGTGATCCGTCGCACCGCTTTGCGACGGATCACATATCCGTCGCAAAGCGGCGCCAAAAAGGCCGCCACTTTAGCGCTGCGGCCGGATGCGTGATCCGTCGCCGCAATTAGTGCGATGGATCACGATCCGTCGCAAAGTGGCGGCCAAAAAGGCCGCCACTTTAGTGCTTTTTGCGACGGATCCGTGATCCGTCGCAAAATAGTGCGACGGATCACGGATCCGTCACAAAGTGGCGGCGCCAAAAAGGCCGCCACTTAGTGCTTTTGCGACGGATCATAGATCCGTCGCAAAATGTTGCAGCTAAAAGCTGCAACATTCGCCTCCCTCACCCAATTTTCCCCTTCCCCGCCCCCCCGCCTCCGCCCCCTCCCCGCCTCCGGCCCCTTCCCCACCTCTCGCCCCCTCCCCACCTCCGGCCACCCTCCCTCTTCCCGACCCCCCCTCCTCCCCCCTCACCCACGACCCTCCTCCACCCTCACCCACGACCCCCTCCTCCACCATCACCCTCCTCCTCCCCCCACCTCCGGCCTCCTCCCTCATCCCGACCCCCTCCCCCATCTCCGTCGCCCTCCTCTCGTCGCCTTCTCCCGTTCGATCCCCCATTTTTGCAAGGTATGTAAGTCGCCTTTTTTTTTTCCCTTTTTGTAGTTTTTTTTTTACCTTTCATTTTTTTTGCAGGTTACAAACAAATCCCCTTCGATTTTGCGGGTTAGTTTGAAGTATATTTTCTTTTTATTACAATTTGATATTTATGTTATGTTTGCTTAGTGGAATAATGAAAATATGTATGTTGGTATGGGATTATCGATTACATGAGTTTAAATTGTATTTTGTTACATAAGATAAATTGTGAAATTAAGATAAAATTAAGATTTTGTATTAGTTGATATTGATGAAGTATTTAGAAATTCCAATTGTAGCACTTTTTATTATGAAAATATGTATGTTGGTAGAAGATTATCGATTACATGAGTTTAAATCGTTTTTTTTTTTACATAAGATAAATTGTGAAATTAAGATAAAATTAAGATTTTGTATTTAAATATAATAATTATATAATTATAATAGAATTAACTATTCTAAAATTCATTCTAAAATGAATATTCAATATTACTATTTTTTATATATTTATAATTAAAATTAGAATTCTAATAAAAAATTGAATAATTTATTATATATACTCATACTCATTTAGATATACTTAGTAGAATTCTATATAGATTTCTATATAAAAATCTACTTTGTATAAGTATATATGATATGAATTGTAGTGATTCAAAAATCTCTTTGTAACAATATAAAAATAGAAAAATAACAGGTAAAAATCTTAATAGAAGAATAACAAATTAAATGAAGTAGAGCTTTAAATTATTCAATTTTTTTTATCATTTATTATTATTATATATTATTATTATAATAAAATTAGTATATTTAGTAATAAAAAAATAAAATAGAATTCAATATTAAATAAAATAATTATATAATTATAATGTTGGTATTGATGAAGTATTTAGAAATTCCAATTCTAGCACTTTAAGATTTTGTATTATGTTTGCTTAGCTGGAATAATGAATAATGAAGTATTTTTATCTAGCACTTTTTAGGAATTTATAAATTCCAATTCTGATTTTGGTGTGATAAAATTAAGATTTTGTATTAGTTGGTATTGATACATAAATATTTAAATAGGATGATGTTGAAACTAGAAAAGTGAAGTGTTTGGAAATGAAATTTAGGGATAAGACAATGAATTAATTAATGTCAACCTTTGGGAGGAGGAAGGTGTGACATTGAAGAATAATCACATTTGTATGTGTTATAAAAATTAGTAGAATTTATTATTTGATTTAGGCTATTATAAAAATGACTGTTAGTAATTTGTTTAAAAAATATTTCATTTAAATTTTTTATTTCAATCTATGTTTAACAAGTTATACAATAAATTTGATTAAATGTTAAGTAATCTCTTTGATCTAGCCCATATATGTTAGAAACTCCAAAATACTTAGTATTCTATTCTTTGTTTGCCCCCTCCACATACATGTGTCCATGTTCTGGTGTGTTATCCTCATTCTCTGGTTGCTTGCTGGAATATGTTCTTTGTTCAATGCATGTGTTTGTTTTTCACTTTCTTGAGTAAGTGGCAATTGGAAGGCATAAGAGGCGACTTATATATATTTGTGGTATGTTGAGAAGTTAATTAGGGTAGTAACTGAACTAGCTAGGAAGTATGGAAGGCAACCATGATAGAAGTTGGATGTACAATCGTCTAACGATAGAAGACAAGTAACAACAAGATTCTTCGCGGGTTTGGAAGAGTTCGTCAATTTGCTTTGGCGAATTCAAATAATTCAAGAAGGGAGATCAGGTGTCCGTGTGCCAAATGTAAGTGTTTAAGATTTACGAGATGCGGACACGGTCGGGATTCATTTGTGTCAAAAGGGATTCATAAAAGATTATGAATGTTGGGAATGTCATGGCGAAGTCCGACAGACACCGAGTGGTTATTACGGGGACAGTAGTCATCGAGAAAACCTTAATCAATATGAGCAGTTGGTTATGGATGCCGCAGGACCGTCGATCGGCCAATATTTTGATCCCGTTACTCATGCTGAACCGTCATACATGGGAGAGGAGACCGGTACCCATCCTCAACCATCAAACATGGGTGAGGATCCTCATCCGGAAGCTGCTAGGTTCTATAAAATGCTTCAAGAAGCACAACGTCCGTTATGGGAAGGTTGCGACCACTTTGAAAATAGTGAATATTCATCGCTATCGGCTACCCTAGCAACACTAAGTTTGAAGACTGATCACCATATGAGTGAGAGGAATTACAACGAAATGATGCGAGATCATGAGTAAGGTTGTTCCCAAAGACAATAATTTGCCGAAGGACTTTTACCAAACAAAAAAAGGTGAAAGAGCTTGGGCTTGGATGTGAAAAAATTCATTGCTTTTGCCCCGAGGATGTATGTTGTATTACAAGGATGATGCTTTGAGCCGACAAATTGCAAATTCTCGTGGACATGACGATATAAAGTTGTGGGGAAAGGAAGGAAAAAGACCCGTCATGCATTAAGCAAGATGTGGTACTTTCCTCTCGGTGCCCGTACTTACGAGATTGTATGCATCCGAACAAACGGCTTCTCACATGAGATGGCACCGGGAGCATCGTAGGGATGAGAACTTTGTGACGCATCCATCTCGATGCCGAAGCTTGGCGTAAATTTGACGAGGCGAATCCTTTCTTTGCTATGGATCCCGTAATGTTCGTCTTGGTCTATGTTCGGATGGGTTCGCTCCTTTCAACAATACGGGCAGGAATTATTCCTATTGGCCAGTCATTGTGACGCCGTACAACCTCCCACCTTCTATGTGCATGAGAAGAGAGTTTTTCTTCCTTAACGCGTTAATCCCTGGGCCGTCGAACCCAAAAAAAAAGATAGATGTGTACCTCAGGCCTTTGATAGACGAGTTGAAGATGTTGTGGAGTGAAGGTGTTCTTACGTATGATATATCATTAAGTCAGAATTTCACCATGCGGGCTGCCTTAATGTGGACGATAAATGATTTCCCCGCATATGGGATGTTGAGTGGCTGGCAAACGTCGGGAAAGCTCGCATGCCCGGTATGTCTTGAACAGAACATGGGTTTTAGCTTGGAACACGATCGCAAGGTCGTTGGTTTGACAGCACCGACGATTCCTACCCCGATCATCCGTTTAGGAGAAATAGAAAAGACTTCACGCGAGAAGGTTGTCGAACGAGTAGATCCACCTCGTCGTTTAAGTGGACAAGAAATATGGGACGGGTCGGCACATTCCGAGTGTCGAAGAGGGGGGCTGCTTCAAGCGAACCTGAGGGGTACGGCATTGATCATCATTGGAACAAACGCGGTATCTTCTGGGAACTACCATATTGGAAAGATCAATTGTTAAGACACAACCTCGATGTCATGCATATTGAGAGGAATGTGTTTTGCAATATTCTGTACACCGTGATGGACACCAAGGGCAAGACGAAAGACACAACAACGCAAGATTGGACGTTGAAGCGATTTGTAGAAGGCCCGCTTTGCATTTGGTGGACGGTGGCACTGGACGAATTTCCAAACCCGAGCGCCGTACACATTCAATAAAGAGCAGAATTTAGAATTGTTGCAATGGGTTAAAGATCTGAAACTCCCCGACGGTTATGCGTCAAACGGAAAAGATGTGTCGACATGCACGAGGTGAAGTTGAGCAAGATGAAGAGTCATGATTGTCATGTGTTTTTCCGAGATTGTTGCCGTGGGCCTTCAAAGCACTACCGAAGCATGTATGGTCTATTCTAACGGAGTTGTCCATGTTCTTTAGAGAAATTTGTGCTTCAGAGCTTAATGTTGAAAAGTTACGACACCTGGAGGCGAGCATGCCCATAACGCTATGCAAGTTAGAAATGGTGTTTCCTCCTAGCTTGTTTGACTCAATGGAACATTTGCCCGTTCACTTGGCATACGAAGCAAAGGTAGGAGGCCCGCAACAAAGATAGATGGATGTATCCGTTTGAGAGGTAATATATATATTGATTTGCGATGTTATTAATTGACCGACATGATACTTTAGCTCGATATTCCATTGTAGGTTTTTACGCACACTTAAGCACAAGATCAAAAATACAAGGTACGTTGAAGGATCTATCGCCGAAGCTTATCTAGTCGAAGAGGCCGCAAAATTTGCGTCATACTATTATCCCCCGAAATGATGTCAAGATGGAGAGGGGTACCTCGTAACGATGATGCCGGTGATACGAGGGATCAAAAATCAATATTTAATTTTCCGATGAGTCGTGGGAAAACGTTGGAAGTCAACTCTTGACGGAAGAGATAAGCGAGTTGCGAGTCGTACATTCTAAACAACTCGTGAAGAGGCTGCAAAGTACCTAGAGTAAGTTTTTGTTTTGTTTACTATTACGGTAAGTATTAAAGTATTAACTTAAGTTTTTTTTTGTTACGCTTACTTCTCTAATTGGGTCGATCGGAAATCCTTCAATGTCGGTGTCCCAAGTTGATCAATTCACTAATTCGAGTTTCCAAAATGGTTTCGATCATATTTCTTGGAAAATCCATCGATCCCAATGAAGTTGCGTGAAGTTTATCTTATGGAGCTGCAATGACAGCTTACCCGATGCAACAAATATATAATCAATGGGTATCGATTTGCAACCGTTGACGCGAACGCAGTACACTATGTTGCAATTACGGTGTATGTTGTCGAGGTGACCAAAGTGACGGGGTGGAGACCGACTACTACGGGAAGTTAGTTGAGATAATTCAGCTGAGTTACCGGTGGGACAAGGTGGTGACCCTTTTTAAGTGTGAGTGGTTTGATAACGGTCACGTGGGACAAAAGTGGACAAACATGGAAATATTGAGATCCACCGGACAAGGAGATATTCGGTTGGTTATGACCCATTCATCCTTGCTCAACAGGCGGAACAAGTTTACTATACACCATACCCTACATCTCGCCAAGGGTGGACGGGAGTTATTAAAACCAAAGCACGAAATATTATACCAAAGTCGAAAGAGCGAGAATCAAATGACGACGATGGCCGAACCTTTCCAAGCCGATGTGGAACATGTGCTGCCCATAAACATCTTCGATGACGAAGTACCAAGCAATCTCTTTGATTCTCGTGCGGAGTTAGAGTTGATTCCTATACAAATTGACGATGAGAAATCGACGATGAGGATGAGGCGAAATGAGCTTCTCGATAGTGTGAATCGAGTTCGACGACTATGAGAGTTCGAGATGAAGACATGCAAGTAGATGTCGATGAACAGAATCGTCCGGTTGATTTATGTTAGTTATTTGTTTATGACGATATGTTATACTACATACTTTGTTTCTTTGCTACTCTCATATTAACTAATTTTTTTATATATATATATTTTGCCATGATGTCTATAAGTGTTCGTAGATGGAGCATCCAGAGGACGTTCAAGTAGTGGACGTGGCGGTGGTCGAGCCCGACCCCGTACTATAAGAAGGGGTAGGGCGACGCCAACTGCTCCATATGGAGGCGAGATGGCTCGCTCTTCTCCGGATGTGCCACTATTTGATTTTTCGTCGTCACCGTCGGGATATTTGTCATCTTCACCGTCACTTTATACATCGTCGTCACCAGGCGGCTACCCCGATGCACAAGAAGGAGGACCACGGGTTTACTTTACCATTTCGATTGATTTACATTTGTTTAGTTTCTTGAAACCATCTATGTACAAACATCTTAAATATTTCACATTTCTTCCTTAGCACACCTTGCGTCGCCTCGTAGCCACGTCGGGGAAGAAGGTAGTTCTTCGAGGTACCAATGGGGGCTCAAGAGATCCCGAGACGGGGTTTCTTTGGATCCGTCCCGACGGCAACGAGTAAGTCATGCAAAGTTACCCGTAATGTTACAATTTTCTTTTCTAATTGGTTTGTATGCTAATATTTGCATGATAATCTCTGTTTTCAGATTTTTGCCCGATACTCCGGGTGGCGACTTTCATGTCGGACCAAATATTCCGTAATTACACTCAAGCTTGGACCGCGTGGACGAGAGATTCCTAAGAAGCAACGAGACACGTGGTTCAAGGAGTTCTTGGTAAGTTATTTTTTTATGCGTGGTAATTTAGTACTTTTAAAATTTTGAGCACTAATTGTTTGTTATTGATTTTCGTGGATAAGCATATGACGTTGCCTAAGCATCTTGAAAATCAAAAAAGCTTATAACCACGGGGCCGGTGTGATGGTGCGTCGAAAGCTCTATGCATTGAGAAGGTCGAGAGGCAAGACAGATTGGCTTCCACAGACACTAGAGATGAATTATTTGGCAATTGGGAAAGCAATGACAAGTTTAAGACCATAAGTGCGAAAAATAAGCAAAATAGGGCCAAAATGGAAGGACCATCATATCTTTGGCGGCTCCATATCAATTAGTGAGCATCGACGCAAAGTTGTAAGTACACGTTATTTTCTATTTACGTATTCAATATTTTGTAATTTGAAGTAATTAATTAAGGTCATCATTTGCGTTTGCGGTAGAGTGCTGGGAAGCTCCACTGGATCGGTTGAGTGGGTTACCTTTCGGCGGACCCATTCCCGAACACTGAAGGGAGTGAGAGGCAATGGATTAATCCAAGGGCGCAACAAATAGCGGTTAGACATTTATTGCCTTTATTACTTGTTTTATGCACCACCATATTTATATAGTTTTACATGTCTTATTTGTTATGTATTTGTTTGCTTGTAGGAAAACTTTGAGAAGCGTCGCGGGGAGAGAGCCACGCGGCGTGAGATCGACCCCTCATCCTCTATCCGACAACGAGAGTCTTCTTTGAGGCTACCGGCGGATTTGACAAGAAGGGGAGGTCTTTGGATACGATGAGTCCGCGCCCGACCGAGCCGAAGACAAAGCGCCTCTCATCCGGCACTTTGTAGGGGTTTGTTCGGTAAACATAATACATTTGTTTTTGATAATTTTCATTCTCTTGTCCATTCAAATGAAGTACAAATAATAAATGTACTAATCAATTTTGTAGATGAGCCGAAGAAGATGAAGGCGTTGGTGGAGGAGCAAGCAACACAAATGACCCGAACGGGAGATGATGAGCCGGCGGGACTCGGAAACGAGAGATGATGAGGCGCGAGATGATTTAGGAACAAGATCAGATCAAGCGGCGTTGCGGCGGAAAAGATCGATCAAGCGGGCGTTGCAACAGAACGGGCGGTGATGCGACGGAGCCGACTCGGCGGAATGAGTTGATGAGGGTGATGCGGCTTCAAATCATGTCCCTTATGAAAGACAGAGGTTCCGGTCGACTCCCGGTGATGATGACCATCTTGGTGATGATGACCATGCCGGGTGATGACGATGATCACAATGTCAGTTTGTTTAGCCTACTTTTTTGTATTTGCTTGTTGCTACTACTTTTTTGTATTTGTTTGTTGCTACGGATTATATATATATTGTGTTTTCACTATGTAAACTCTTTTTTATCGTTAATATATTCATGGTACATTACTTTACTATTTGTATTCAATTTTCTATTAAAAAAATTTAAAATTTGCTACCGAAAAGAAAATCTCCGCAAATTCTGAAATTTGCTACGGAAAAAAATCCGTAGCAAATTCTGGAAATTTGTGAAATTTGCTACGGAGAAATATCCGTAGCAATTGCGACGGATCTAAAAATCCGTAGCAAATTGCTACGGATTTTAATATCCGTAGCAATTGCCACGATTTTAATATCCGTAGCAATTTGCTACGGATTTGTAGATCTGTCGCAATTGCTACGGATAAAATATCCGTAGCAAATTTTCAAATTTGCTACGGATATTTTATCCGTAGCAAATTGCTACGGATATTAAAATCCGTGGCAATTGCTACGGATATTAAAATCCGTAGCAAATTTGCTACGGATTTTCATATACGTCGCAATTGCTACGGATTTCACGAAATCCGTAGCAATTGCCACGCGATATTTTGCTACGGACTAAATCCGTAGCAAACATGTTTTGCTACGGAAAAATGGGTTTTTGCTACGGATTTTTTCCGTAGCAAAAACCGGAATTTTTAGTAGTGAGATCGGATTTCGGCCGTTGGATCGCACTTGGGACAAATGGGCTGATCTTGGCCTTACACATAAGGTGCCGACCTCCCCGTGACATCATCTTTGATGATGTCACACATGCCGACTTACCGATAGTCTCCCCGATCGGTGTTCGAATCGCGTAATCTTGCCGAAACTCAAAATTCCGACAATGCGGTGTTTTGAAGGTTTAAACTTCCTCAATCATAATATCTAGGTTGACTAAATTTTAAATCCCTTTAAGGGTATTCCATTGCTGGCTGAACATTTCAGGCCAGACGCGGAGGGTTGCGGAAATGACTTCCGGTAGAACCAACTTCTGGATAATAATTCGTGGATTCGTATTACGTTCTGACCTAAGGAAACTCATTCCTGGATTGTCACAACACTCAAGATTACTACGGGTTCACTTTTCACTATCTACTTATTCTCTGATATACCCGGTCTCTTATTTTCCCTATTGGCTTCGAATCAACTTCGGAGATAGTCCACTCCGAGTAGAATTTCACTTGTTCATAACAAGTGCGGTTGTTTCGACTTTTTTTTACATCTTGAGGTTTGATTTTATTTCTATCCATTGATCCTTAGCTATCGGTATTTCTACTGATTATAATATTTTTTTTTATTTTTTTTTTAATTAATTAATTTCGAATTTTTAATTTAATTTAATTAGTTTTACTAATTAATTTATTTATACCTTAATCTAAACAATTAGTCATTAATTATATAATTAGCCATTTACTAATTGTTGATAATTTTAAGATTTAAGATAAATTATTTTCTCATAACTATTGAACTGACATTGGTATTTTATATCCTATATTAAATATTAAAAATCAAAGAGCATAAAGTGCTTTTTAATATTATTTTATTTATGCTCAATATTTTTCCAGGGAAATAATCCCAAATTTTTTTAAAATTCAAGATAACATACTTTCTAAGTTTTTTCCAAATCTTCGTTATCATATGGTATTTTCCATAATGCTTTTAGATCATTTTCTGCCTTATAAAATAAATTTTCCATGTATTTTTAGCTTATTTCCCTTTCAAATTTTCACAGTAATTTCCTTAGAAAGTAAGACACTTAAAAACTATATTGTTTGATATTCCATATCCATCCATTTGAAAATAACAATTTCTCTTATTTTAACAAGACTCTGGATAGATATTTATCCGGGTATTATGTGACTTGGGAAACAATGTGTCTGCATTTTTGCCATAGGCCCACAAACTTTGAGCTCCCTCATATCTCTCTCCTTCATGTGTATGCATTTTTGCCATAGGCCCAAAACTGTAACATCTCATTTTCAAAAGCAGTATATTTTTTTTTCATCATCAGAGTAGAGCATCGGAGCGATGTGTCTGCATTGTGTCCACACTGCTGGGGGCGATATGTGTGAGGTGTCTGCATTGTGTCCACACTGCTGGGGGCGATATGTGTGAGGTGTCTGTATTGTGTCCACACTGCTGGGGGCGATATGTGTGATGTGTCTGCATTGTGTATGTGTGAAAACGCTGGGAGCGATGTGTCTGCATTGTGTCCACACTGCTGGGGGCGATATGTGTGATGTGTCTGCATTGTGTGTGTGTGAAAACGCTGGGAGCGATGTATCTGCATTGATTGTGTATATGTGTTTTTAATAGACGAGAAGTCCTGTGTTTGAATACTACACCTGAGTATAGGGTAAAAGAAATCGTTAAGATACATGTTTAGTAAGGAATCCCCTATGGTTTGATAAATAGTTGTCTTACTTGCCGCAAAAATTTTAGTTTCCGATGCTTATCTCTTAGTTACTACAACCGGACCGTGATCGTGTCATTGAGTAGGAGGTATCTTGTGTTGTCATGGTGTATGGGCGCCATGGAAACATGTAAGGTATCTTGTGTTACCGAGGTATAGGGGTGCCACGGGAAATACTATATATCAAAGTACGAAATGCCAAGATCTTTACGGTCAATCCTGAGCGAATTCTCGATCATCAAGTGGAGCGGCCGACACATAAAGAAAAGTTCCGGAGCAAATAGTCCAAAGGTTAGTTTGTACAGAGTCTAAATTAGTATAGAGCAAATTTCGAGGGCGAAATTTTGTTTAACGGGGGGAGAAATGTAATACCCGGATAATTATTTATCTCGAATATTATATTTTAGTACATATTACCTATTGGAAATAGGTGAATATGTGGTCTTAAATAATAAGTTATAATTACCTTATTTTCTAAGGTAATTTCTATTGAAATTAGGGTGAATAAAAAGCTAAAATGCATTTATGAGGCATAAAATGGCTAAAATATTATGATAAATATCATATGGCAACAAATACTTGACAAAAACTTGGGAAGTATATTGTCTCTAATTTTAGGAATTTTTGGGATTATTTCCTTGAAAAATAGAGAAGCATAAATAAAATATTATTAAAAGCACTTTTCGGCCCCATGATTTTTAATATTTTACATGGGACATAAAATACCAATGTCAGTGCAAAAGTTGTGAGATAATAATTAATCCTAATTATGAAAATCATCAACAATTAGTAAGTGGCTAATTAAGTAATTAGTGGCTAATTGTTTAGATTAAGATATAAGTAAATTAATTAGTAAATAATTAATTTAAAGGAGAAATTTGAAATTAATAATTAAATAAATAATAAAATATTTTATGCTTAGAAAAATAAATAAAAAATAAAAGAAAAATAAATAAATATCTAGATATTTTGAATAAAATAATAATATATATGGTAAAGAGCCAACGAAAATATGAGAACGAGATAGAAATGAAATTCTACCTCAAGATATAGAAATTTAGTCTTTTACCACCGGACTTTTTATAAACCAAATTTCTACCTCGGAGTGGACTATCTCGAAGTCATTTCAAACCAACAACGTAATTAGAGTACCGGATAATTAAGATAAGGCGAGATAGTGCTAAAAGTGACTTATAGAAAACGCATCGTGTTTTTCAAACCGAGGCATATGGTTACTTAGATCGGATCATATTACGAACCGGTGATTTTCTCGCAAGAAGGCGGTTCTATCGGAAGTTATTTCCGTAACCGACAGTGTCTGTCCGAAAATCTTCGGTAGATAACGGAATACCCTTAATAGGATCAAAAATATAATGAAACCTGGTAGTTTTAAAGAGAAAGAATGGAACTACAAAACCTAGTTCTCGGATTTTTGAGATTCGTCAAGATTACGCGATTCGGACACCGATCAGGGAACTTTATCGGTAAGTCAGCAAAGATGACATCATCCTCTTCTAGAAGGATGACATAAGCGGGACATGTGGAAGGTCAAGATGGTGCCACATGGCGAAGTGCGATCCGACATTTGAAATCCGATCTGAAAACAATTGAAGAAATTCCCACCTTGTCCCTCCTTTCTTCTATAAATAGCAAGCCCTCCTCTTCTCATTTCTTCACCCCAAAAACGCAGCCTAGAGAGAGGTTTTAGAGAGAGAAGCTCTGGAGAAAGTCTGAGCAAAGTCGGGGTAAGTTCTTCGGTCCCTAGTCTTTAGTTTCGGTAGTTTCTTTCGGTAGATATAGTAGGAATGCTAGATTTATCTTTAATTTTTCAAGATAGTCTAGATATCATATTTAGGGGTAAATATGATATATATTTCAAAATATGATGAGGGAAAAGATCTGTCAAAATTACGGAGAGATAGAGCGAAAAAAAAAGCTCCGCGAAATTCTCCGATTAGGGGTTCGGGGGCAAAATGGTAATTTATACCTAAAATGCCCGTTATCTTGCTAGAAGTTGATAAATGTTATCCTTATAGGATATCTAAGATAATCGAACCGCTGTTATACCGCCGTCGTACCGCTGTTTCACCCGTTGTCAAAAAGTACCGTTTTCCGTCAACGAAGGTACGTTCGCGTACGATAACACTAACTCTGATATTTATTGTATGCGTATATGTGCTAGGTGTATGTTATGTTTATGTGAAGTAGTTGATAGCTCGTGGTATGCTCATTGTCTTTGTTATGATGCTTGCTGGGTGTCGGGATACAGTTGCTAGGTGTGAAATGCTTGGTGTGAAACGACTGCTAGGTGTGAAACGTTTGCTAAGTGTGACATATCTGCCAAGGGGCTTATACGATGTTGGGATATGCTTGTTTGTATGCTGATATATTGTATATGTAAATATGAGGTTAACCGTTACCTGGGGTCCGTATGCATTGGACCTCAGCTCTTAATATAGGGTCAGGTTCAAGAGGACCGAGAATCGAGGAGAAAGGCAAGCAGCACGCATAGGGACTCAGCTGAAGACTTTCTTCTGTTGCAATCTACTTTTGAAAACTCTCGGTCGTTGTACCGCTTTTGTAACCAGCCAGACTTACGGCATTTTGAATATAAGTATCAGTTACTCAATCGCTCCGATGCTCTACTCTGATGATGAAAAAAAAATATACTGCTTTTGAAAATGAGATGTTACAGTTTTGGTATCAGAGCCAGGTTTCGATCCTGGGACCTGTGGGTTATGGGCCCACACGCTTCCGCAGATTGGTTCTCTCTGAGGCGGCGGCTCAGGAGTCTACAATCTCACATTTTTTTTTTGTAGAAAGGAATTTTTAAGACCGGACTTGAAAATATATACGGTCTTAAAAGTTCATTCTTTTTTTTCTTTTTTCTTTTTTAAAATGGACTTTTAAGACCGGATGTTTAAAAAGTCCGGTCTTAAAAGTGTTTTTTTAAGGCCGGACGCGTATTTGGTCTTAAAAGTAACGAGACTTTAAGACCGCACGGAACAAGACCGGTCACAGATCCGGTCTTACGATACATCTTTCGTCCGGTCTTAAAAGCCTTTTTTCCACCCGTGATTGAGCATTGGAATTTAAGTCCAAAATCATACAAGCTTGCAAAGGAGGACGTCGTCACGGCCTGAGAGTCTAGAGCCGGTAATGGATGGTGCCGGAACCGGAAGCTAGCCGCCTCTTGATCTCGCAACGGGCGGACGGAGGGAAATGAGAGCCGGGAGATTTGGAGAGTGCGACGCGGACGGAGATTTGGAGACGGCCCGACGGTGAAAATGACGAGAGCGAGAGTGAAAGAACGATGAATGTGAAAAAATAAAAATGAAAGGGATAAGGGAGATTTGAACCAACAACCTGATGGTTGGTGGTGACTAAGTGCGCGGCTCTAACCAACTACACCACCCAAATATAATGTTACTAGACACTTTCAAATTATATATATATTTTCTAAAATTTTTGTGGGTGCACTTGCCCACACACGCACTAGTGTGGCTCCGCCCCTGGCGATAGAGAAATACGTTCATAAAAAATGAGACAAACTCATCTCATGTTTACCTTATACACTATAAATCACGTTGAAAAAATAGCTTTTGCGCCAATCCAAATAATCACTAAGTTTGTGGAAGCAACAATGTGAAATGAATAAAGTTTTTGTCTTTCGTACATGAGGGAAAAAAAACTAAAAGCCCAAACCCAATTTCTCAGGTGGAATCTGTCGTATTTATTTTTTGGTACAGGAATCTATCATGAGGAAAAAACTCTAAATGCCCAAACGCAAATTCTCACTATTTATTAAGAGAAGGAAAAACACAAAGCTGCACAAACCAAGGACAAACAAAACTAGAGACCCGCCAATTAGAGTTGGAATGGACTTGTCCATCACAATATGATCAATTAATTAATGTTCAAGTTCTTCTTAAGAGGATACTCAATAATGTCTCAAACTGAATTGCTTTTAATAATAAGAAATCTGTATCCTAACAGAGAAAACAGAGTCCACAACCCTAACAGCTCCATAAATTAAAGTTGACGAGGGAATGAGCAATCACTGAGAGAAGTGTCTCCATTGATCCCGTTCTCTATTTTGTCTTCATTTAAATCCACCATTAGATCAACATTTAATTATTGAGATTTAATCCTATATAAAAATATTATGATAACATTAGATATAACAAAAATCTATCGTGGTAAATAAAATAAATCTCAACCATTAAATCTTGATCTAATAGTAGATACATTAAATGGAGAGATATCAATTGAAACACACCTTTTTTTCCTTCCTCTTAATTACCCTCTTTTTTCATCCTCATAATTGAATCAACATTTTAGCCGATTTTCTTAAAAATATTAAATCTTTATTTAACTGGGAAAAAAGTTAAATCTTAACCAAAAGTAGTTTGCCAACAATGCTATATATTACTATCTCCGGTTCTAGTTATAGGAACATTTTTGTAGTGCAATTTACAATACAAAAGTGTTCCTATAATTAAGACAGGAGGGAGTATGTATGAAAGGCTGAGTATGAATCTCGTCATTTTATTAATGTTGCAACTTCGTAAACATCTTTGACAAAGTTAATTACAATTTCATCCCATCGTGGTGCAAGAGAACGTATCTAGGATCTCACACGGGTTCACATTAGGTGCACATTTCTTATGTGCACCTTATGTGCTTGTCCCTCTATAAGAGGGATGAGCACATTTTTATTTTTTTATTTTTTATATATACTATTTATTTAAATTTAAATTATATGATGCTTTACGGAATGTTTTTTGCACCCGATCTCATATTAATTAGTTTCAGTCCCCGCATACGTAAATATTATCCCGTAACACCAATATCCCGTAAACTAATTTTTGAGATACGAATGCAAAAAAAACATTTCGAAAAAAAAGCATCATATAATTTAAATATAAATAAATACTATATATAAAAAAATAAAAAAAATGCCCCATCCCTCTAATTAAAGGGATGTACATGTAAGGAGCACCGATCTGGCACTCATCCACACCCAATACATCACCAATCTCAGAGATCCCATTAAAACTAGGAATATATTTTATATACTCCCTCCTTCCTTATATATAAAATCATTTTTTGAATGAGCTTGTCCCTTTTTATAAAATTTCCTTTTGAGTTTGTTTCAATGATAAATACACTTTTACTTATTTTACTCTCGTTTCAATCAATTATTCCTCATACATTGACCTTCATTTTTATTCATAAACAGTGAAATTTTTAGAAAATAATTTATATTTTTTTCATATTTATTATATTTACCTAATTTCAACTTTTTTTTTTTTTTAAGAATCTTGCGATTTGGTTGAAATAACCTTATATACTAGGTTAGGGACGGAGGGAGCATATAAATAAAACCGTGTGTTTGACTCCAACATAATTTTTAATGTAAAAAAAGCTCCTATATATATGGATATATTGTTAAAAAAAATGATTTTGAATTAAAAGTATTGTAATAGGATGGGTACGGAATCATTTGACTGCTTCGTATAAATATAATGCCTCCTCTCCAGAAGATTTGGCTTCTCAAGTGTGGAGATCTAGCTGGCTACCATTATTATATACGCACGGCGCGTGTTCCTTTTGCTCTGGGCCGGGAGCGGATGTGAAGACTAAATTCACGGCACACAAATGAATCTCATAATTGGAAACATTAATTCTGTGAACTACAAAAACAAGTCCCTTCATGTTCATGATTTATTCCATCTGTAATAATACCCATACACTTGACCAGCTCCCAAAAAAACAAGAATACAAGCAGAATATGTATGTGATTCTGACCTGACTGTACAACTCAACAACAACAACAACAAAAATATCACCGTGATCCATAGAAATTAGAAAGTCTGAGTGACTGTGGCGCCATCTCTGATTTAAAAAAAAAAGGAAATTAACAAATATGAATGAGAGGGTTAGGCGTTGGACAAGCCTAGGCCTCCAGAGCGAAAGGCGTATCGAGAAGATCATAAGGAGCCCATAACGCATCCAACGGGCAAGGCCTGTTCGCGTCCAATCGGGCCCAAGGCTTTCCCTTCCCGCTCCAATGTAAGAGGCTCGCCGGGCCCGCGTGCAGCTCCCGGCAAAGTCCCCGGAAGTTGTCACCGCCTAGCCCGTGCTGGTTCCACCTGTGATCCACTGGAGCTATATCTCCCGCGAACACGAGCAAGAACGGCGGCAACGATCCCAGCTCATAGATCCGCATTCTCTTCTGCAGCTCCATCCACTCTTCAATCTTCCTCGTGTAATCCCCTTCCCGCCATCGCTCCAAATCGATCACCATCACGCCCGTGTTAAAATAACACGCCCTCCGACCGGCGAACGTGAGCGACAGGGACGGGTTTGACCAAAACGACGGCGTGAAGTAGTAGGTGAAATTGGCGTTGCAGTATTCTGGCGCGGCGAGGACCGAGTCGGAGCCGAGCGGCGTTGCGGCGAGCTCGGCGATGTCGTCGACCAGGACTAGGTCGGAGTCGAGGTAGACGACTTTGGGGACGGACGGCGGGAGGAGGTTGGCGAGGTAGCTGCGGGCGTAGTTCAGGGGGCAGTCCAATGCGGAGCGTATGGAGGAGGATATGAAGCCGGAGACGGTGGTGTCGTCGAAGGGGTAGATTCGGAAACGGAGGTAAGGGAAGGAAGTGGAGAGAGTGTGGTTGAGGATGGAGGAGGAGGAAGGCTTGGAGGCGGCGGAGACGAAGTGGAAGATGATGTTGTCGGGACAGGAAGAGTGTTGGAGTATGGAGAAGATGGCGGCCATGGAGCCTCGGAGGTAGGAGAGGTCGAGGGTCATTGCGACATGGACGGCGGCGTCTGCGTCGTGGGAGGCGGGGCAGGTGGGAGAGTTGTAGAAGCGAGGGGCTTGTTTGAAGCGAGGAGTGGTGGTGGAAATGGTGGGTGAGAAGAAGAAGAAGAGAAGGAGGAGAAGGTGGAGGGAGGAGAGAGAAGACATGGCGAAGTTGAGAATGGGGAGAGAGAGAGAGGAAGCCAAGAATGGAAGGAAGACGGTGAGAGGACACTTGTATAGGGGGAGGAGTATATGTGTGTATCTTCTTGGCTTTCAGCTCAAGTTGATTCAAATCTGCAGCTTCAAACGAACTCTATTTTGTTATTTTCTCAGTTCTCCCATTTTTTCCTCATACGATAATATATATATACATGACATTTTGGGGTCAAACTATCATACCAGAACAAAACACGTGTGAAGATGATAAAACGAACAGGTTTCACTTAATATTCTATGCAGTTGATTTGTACCTAAAAAAAGTCAAAAACAGGAATTGCAAGAGAATTTGATTTGGCCGTAAATGACGCTAAAAGAGCGCGCTGGTAATTTTTTTTAAAAAAAGAGGGGAATGAACGGTGATGATCGATTGTTGAAGATTAGGATTTACTACTACTCCAATCCGTAATAAGTAATATAAGCAGCAATTTTGTTTTGTTTAAAATTTAATGCATCTTTTCATTTTATCCCTCAATTAACTATACGTCTTTCTCATATATTTTCCTCTCATCTTTTTTCTCCATTTATTCTCTCTCTCATCGTATGTTTAGAGAAAAGAAAATATATATATAAAAAGAAATAGAAAGAGAGTAAAATGAAAACAAGGGGGCAATATGTGTGGCAGTACTTTTAAATAAAGTAAATGAAGAACAAAGAGTGTTCACAGCTAAGTGAAGGGGGAATTGAAGTTGGTGATTTCTAGGTTTTCAGGTGGTTCCTACTTCCTTCATTTTCTGTGGGTGAACCATCCACGTCGGCGAAAGCTCTGTTACACCCTCTTCATGTGCTTCTATTTATGGATTTTAGAATCCTATAACGCCAAGCGTCTCAAATGCTTTTAAACTATAAACACACTTAAAAACAAAGCAACTTCTATATATACTCACATTTCTTGCAAACTTCTCACATATTTTCTCTGCTTTCTCTCTTAAACAATTTTGTACGTATCCAAGTTGTTTATCTAACTATGCAATTACAACCAAATTTCTAACACTTATCGTGATATATATGAACTTAATAGATAGTTATACTCTTTCATATGGAACATCTATACTCTATTTAATAACGAATATATGAAGGGTAAAATTAGAAGAAAATAACTAATAGTTCTTCTTTTTACAAGGATCATCAATTTTTTTCCCTCAAGGTAACTTATACGTAGGATTGAAGAGAATATATGAGAATTTGAGAAATTCGACAGTGTCATTGATGCTTTTTTTTTGGATTGATCCATGTGAAGCACCTTGTTACCCCCAAATAATTATCGCTATATCATACTTATAACCTGAACATGAGATCACTAATTAAGTTGGTATACCCTATAATTAATGCATCTTGCCCTTCATTTAATTATATCTTTTTTGCCATCTTCATTATATTTATCATAATAAATTAATTAAGGTGTAATTTTATTTAATGACTTTTTTTCATAACTCACACATTCATGATATATAGATTTACAATCTCTAGTACAGAGAATTCAAACTCACAATATCACATTAGGGGAATTTGGTGTCATTGGACCAAAAGACCCGAAGATTTCATTTAATGACTTTATTAGAAGCATTTTCAAAAATAAAATATAAATTGTGCTATATTTAAAAATTAAAATCGTCAACTATTCATGAATTTTTTTAGCGTTGAGAAAAGTAATACTAATGCCATGGAAGCAGGAGAATTGGATGATTGAGGAATAGGGAATAGGGAATAATAATGGAAATCATAGAGAGCAGAGTTTTGAAATCCAAACCGGATCATAAACCGACGAACTGATCGGTAAACTAGTCCAGTCCGGGTATCAACTCGGTTCGGTACTTTTAAAAAAAATTGTTATAATTTCATATTAGTAACTCTGAAATCTTTAATTTCTTATTTTCTCACCGGTTCGGCTTTGAATTAGCTCTGGTTTGACTTACTGACCCTTAACTTAGTATCCTAGCCGGTCTGAGTATAAGAACATTGATAGAGAGAGGGGTGTCCAATAGTGTCTCATGAAGAGGGTGCTTCTTAATTAATTGCCCTAAATTAGTGCTTAACAAGATTATACGGACACCCTCCTTAATCGGCAGTTCTAGATCCTATATCACCAAAATCTTGCCATCTCCATCGCTCCCACGTGGAACCCCTCACATTCCCACATGCTATATTTCTCCAAAGTCATGTTCATATTTAATTATTTATTTATATTCGCATTATTGCATATCATGTCAAAACGTTTCATTCGTATCTTAATCTCTTATGAACAGCATAGTTTAAATTTTTTCTATATGATGTAAAAATGTCATCTTCGATCTTCCACCAAACAAAATGTAGTGGCATAATTTATTTATCAAAGGGTAAAAAAGTTATATAAATTGGGAATGTCCTCAAAAGAAGAAACAATCCTTTTAAAGAAAATGTTGGTTAATTTGAAAGGGAAAGTGACGGCTAAACAAGACATGTGGTTGGAGGATCAATATTTCCTTTGCTTCGCTAGTTTTCCTCTTCATAACGGTGACCTTTACTGACCCTTTCATATTTGAATATATTTTTTTCTTCCCTTTTTAGGTTCGCTCATCATTCACATTTGAAGATTGAATTTCAAAGTTTTAGACATAGCACTCATTCACCATAATGTTAAATATTTATCGATCAGTATAAAATATAAGTCTTGTTTAACAAAACTTATTTTGATCCAAAATACGAGTCATACTCGTATATACCTAGGTGTTGTTTAGTATATTCAATTCTTCATATATTTTTTATCTGTTTTTCCCTTTGTTACTTTTAATGCATTATATGCTAGTAATTAATGCATTAAATATTGCTGGCAAAAAACACTAATGCATTAAATAAGGGTAATGATGCAAGAAATGTACTATAGTTTTTTTGTTAACTAATTTACTTTTTTTTACCAAAACTAATGAGTTTTTTAACTTTTTACTTCTCATCTTGCGTATATATAAAATATTTTGAAACAAGACTTGTACCGAAGAGATCACTGTAATATCAATATTTAATATAAAAATTAAAATTTAAAGTAAATTCATTTGTCAAATTAATTCTGTAGTATGCTTTATAAAAATGAACAATTGACATAAAATTTTGTTCTAAAATTATGAATCTAACTTTTTTGCCCTGAATTTGTCATAAATAGTAGGATTTTTTTTTTCCATATTTTATAGTACAATATACAACTTCGTTAATTTGTCCTTACTTACTTGTCTTTATAAGGAACAAAACACCTATAAAAAGAAACCAAAATTTATATACTGTTTGTAAGATTATTATTATTATTTTAGTTTGGCCCTCTATTTAATACTAGTAGTAGTACTATGGTTGTCAAACTCGTAAGTGACAATGAGGTAAACTCGTATTGTAAACTCGTAAGAGTTTACTTTTACCATTAAATAAATATTAAGTGTATAATTAAACAATTAAAATATAAAAAATAACAAAAAATTGATTTAAATATTTTTTAAATCCAAATAATTAAAATTAAATCCATCAATATTCATAATTTATCATATTTAACAAAGAAATTTCTATAAAATTTACATTTAAATCCGTTTAATATGATCAAATCGAAGAAGTTAACACGAGTTTTAGGATGAGCAAATACGATTTTGTAAGGTGGCAACATAAAAATGGTAAACTCGGTATATAAACTTGTGAGTTTAACCGAGTTTATAATGATCATGAGTTTACCAAAGGACTCGACTCGATTTTACAAGCTAGAAATGTAAAAAAGCTAAACTCGGAGAGTCAACTTACAAGTTTGACAACAATGCTATGCACACTATTTTATATCAACTTTTTTGCCTTCTATTTTTGATCTTGAGTTCATCCATTTAATATCCTCCGTCTAACCTGGGTATTATTAAAAAAGATATACTAATAATTATATCTTAAAATATAGAATATGGCACATATATTTAAGGAACAAAATGAACGTTTCAATCAGGACAGGTAAATAGGAATGGAGGAAGTGATGCTTCTTAACCAAAACATTTAAAGGTTCAATAAATTCAGGGATTATGGATAAATGACATGTGGTGGTTACATTTAAGAGGCAGGCTTAAATTTCCGGATCAGTTGGAAGTTGATGATAGCAAAGTTGCTCTAATTAATTAACTCTAATGAAAAATAACAGAAAAATATCATTTCAATTACAAAAATTTCAAAATGTTGACAAAATTAGTAAAATGATAAATAAGTAATTTGATAAAAATATGAGATTTTGAAGTTTGAGTGTTGACAACTTGAATATACACAACAACAATTTGGATATACACAGTAATAACTTGATGAGCTAATCAAGTTGTCAGTCTCTATATCTAAATTGTTAATTTCTATATTCAAGTTGTTAACACTCAAATTCAAAATCACATATTCTTACCAAATTATTTATTTATCATTTTGTTAATTTAGTAGGTATTTTGTAGTTTTTGTAATTTTTTGTCATTTTTCCTAATTTCTATTAGCAATAATTCCCGTACACCTCTCCCGTGATTGGCACGCACCTTCTGGTCTGATCTCGGGCTCCTCTCTGCTTTTATTAGACACTAAATATGGTCTCAGTATTTTTATAATTACTACTGCTTTGAGTTATGCATTGATTTCTAATGAGATATACCACTCTGATTCTATTTATAAGTATTTTTTATCAAAAAATTTGGTCATATTTATAGGTCCCTTTTGACCAAATAAATGAGATTGTGACAATTTTGTCCATATTAATTGTACCAATAAATATATAGAGAGAAGAAAGAGTTGAAAGGTACCTATTCATAAATGAGGGTAAAGTTAAAAATTTACCCCATAACCATTGAACTAACTGTCTTTCCTTGATATGTGTGATTTGATCAAAAAGACTTATAAATAGGACTAGAGTGATACCACAAAATCTTCTTATACCAAGGGGAAAAAATGTTGTGTTGTACCTGCATTTACCGGTGCACATTCAATTAAATTAGGTCGAGTCAGATCACTCTAGAAATTCCACATTCATCCATTTGCGTCATTAATTATTCTGCCCTCGTTCAACATGATTTTCTTCCACAAAAAAAGATCTCTCATAAAAATAATCTTAATTATGATAACTCTTATTGGGAGAATGACTTTAGATTGCAATAAAAAAAAATATTAGAAAAGTTCTAATTGACAAGTGAACAAAGGAATTAAGTTAATTAATAAGTGAATCAGTTATTATTAATAATTTATAGGACTTATTAATACATTATTTTCTTTCATTGGGGCCTATATGTTATTCTTCCTAAGTTATAGTATGATTTATACCTTTTTTTTTAATAAAACCATTTTCTTTTAACTTGGGCAATTTTTTTCTCATGAAAATATCTCAACTAACCGGACAAAGACAAAACCAATTCAGCCCAAGGGCATCACTAGTGTGAAACAAGATGCCTAATTAATTAAGAATCAAATGCGAAGACTTGACATGACAATGTTAGACCCAGCCTAACGTGGGATATTTTTTGTAGGTAGGCCATTCAGAACAAATAAAATATTCAAATTCACAAGGAAAATACTCATATATTTTCTCTTATATATTAGGAAAAAAAAACACTTAAACTTTAAAATTATATTGACAACAATAATAAAACAATTAACAACTCATTTTATTGAGAAATCACTTTTTTAAGATTTTAAAGTTGAAGTGGTATTTACTTAAAATTTTCCTTATATATTATGCATGTTTTCCTTTTTTCTACTAGTTCGGTATAGAGTCAAGCAGAAATTCAAAGCAAGAAACCGAAGGTTGGGGAGCAAACCATTTTGAGATGTGTGTGTGCTAACCAAAAAAAAAAAACCCCCATTCATTCAATTTAGATAAATTAGGTGATATATTTAGCTTAGTTAAGGTAAATTGAAAGAGATTCAATTTATTTTAAAGCATATTAAGTTTGAATCTTGTAAATTAAAAACACACATGCATGCACACACAAAATTCCATTTATTAAAGATAAAAAAAGAGTTTATATAAATGTATGTTAGAAAGTAAAGAAAGGGAAATGAGTCATCAATGGTCTATAGAAAGTCATATTTATTTAAGTCTTATAAATTAAAGGTTTGCAGTTTCTTTCAATCTTATTCAAAATCTTGTGCAGGCAGTTAAATAAAAAAAGAAATAAATAAAGGGGGCGAGGAAGGTTACTACGAAGGTGCAGAGGTAATATTAATAAAGGTGTAGGTTGACTCTTGGGAGCTCAGAAGTCAGCAGAGGACTTTGTACCGTTTTGTTTGGCAGTGATAGGCATAATTAAATTAGATGAGGATCCACTTACTTACTTTTCTTTTTTGAAATATCTCTTTTTTTGTTTTTATTTTTAAGTTGATTTGTACCTGAAAGTCTCTACAATTTTCTGCGCCTCTCCATATTAAAAATTCCTTCACCTTTGAAAAGTCTCCATCTCCAACTTTGAAACACGTTCATGCATGCAGGTATATGACTTGGGCTTTTCTCTTTTTCTTCTTTTATTATAAATATAGGTGCTCTCTAAGCTAACCCTTGGGGACATTGTTTAGAATGGTATTTATATAAACACAAAATATGTATGAAAACGACTTGGATTGCCTAATTTGGTAAATGAATTCGTTTATTGGTTTAAAGCGCCAACAAGAAGCAGATGGAGATTCCATATGATATGTTTCCCATCAAACAAAAAATCTCAAGAAGGTATCTTACTGACAGTAGTATCAAGGCTGGATAGATCAAATGAAATTCGATGATGTGCTTCACTGAGTTCTTCATGGTACGTACTGATAAATGGGAATATTTATTGACAAGGAAAAAAAGTTACAAAAATAAAATTTAAAATACTCACTCAAACACATTAAGACCGGGTTAGAGAAAGCTAATCAAGGTAACTAACAATGAAAAGAAAGAAAAAAGACAGATGCTTCAAGAATAGCAAAAGACAGTAGACACTCTAGAGAGGAGCACAAATCACCAGTTGGATAAAATGAGCAACAAAAATCGATGTGATTCTTTTGGTTAAATAAGTCACCAGTTGAATAAACTAAGGGTAATTTTCACATAAATGAATCACTGAATAGAAAGAACACAGAAAAATTTCAAGAGGATTGTTAAATAATAATAATAAAAAAAAAAAAAAAAACCTCAAAAGAAAATACATGCTTTTGAATGATGCATTCTCATAGAGGGAACCATCAAAGAATAAATGGCAACCAAGCTACTAGTCAAAATTAGGAAGAGATCGATAATATGGATACATTCATATGAAACACTATAGCAAATTATTTACAGCTTCATACTAGATTTTATCTTGCTCGATTTTTTTTAACATAATCATACATGGATAATTAATAACATATCTACCAAGAGTCCCACATTATTAGATATAAAGGTTGGGGTCATAATTTGGTGGGGTTGTGTCACCAGTAAAATTTTAAGAGGATCATCTCAATGAAACAAGAACTTTACTTGTTGGGGGGCCTTAAAGCACTTGTATTTGATCGCAAATTAAGAAGTTCACTTTGTAGGAATCCATTCTCCGGAAATCAAGAGACCAAAAACAATGTGGGCATAATATAATGTTTGTTGGTAGGAAAACAAAATTCTGTGAATGTTGTTCTTGGACGGTTGAACCCCCAAATAAATATATATGTAGCAATGTAAAAAATTTCATTTTACTTTTAAGAAATTTAACAATTAAATAAAACGTTTCGGATATATTTTTAGGTATTTTCTTAAAAAAATGTATGTTCTTTTGGTAACTAAGCACTTCAGTAGTTCAGCAAAAATTACTACTTCTCGTTAGCTAAATATAAATACACTATCTAATTAAGGAGTTAATATTGATTCTAGAATAAGACACATTTTATATGTTCATCAATTTTTTAAAATTAACTATATTTATATTTTCTCAACAATAATCAAGTAGAAGAGGGAGAGAGAAAATTAAGAAAGATTATTAGAGTATTTTTTAAAAAAAAAATATATCATATTAATTAACTTACTTAACATCATTAATCTACTTAAATTAGTTAATATAGTCTTACATTAAGAATTAGATGAGTATTGCTCTACTTGATAAAGGGATTGACTCATAACTATAAGGTTGTATGTTCAAATCCTCTCGATGTGAGGACCTTGATGGTAGGCGATCTATAAATACTTTGTAAGCGTTCTTAGCTTGAAGGCCTGCACTGATCCTGTTGAGTCTCCGAGACTCAATTCACCTAAACTTTCTCTTAAAAAAACATATATCATATTAACTAACTTACTTAACATCATTAATCTACTTAAATTAGTTAATATAGTCTTACATTAAGAATTAGATGAGTATTGCTCTACTTAATAAAGAGATTGGCTCATAACCATAAGGTTATATGTTCAAATCCTCCTGATGTGAGGACTTTGATGGTAGGCGATCTAAAAATACTTTGTAAGCATTCTTAGCTTGGATGCCTGCACTGATCTTGTTGAGCCTCCAAGACCCAATTCACCTAAACTTTCTCTTATATATATATTTATATATATATATATATATTATATTATATATATATATTAATTAGAGGAGTACTGTTTTATTTTTATTTTATAATTAATTTGAAAAATGGGAAAAAAAAAAGATATATAAATATCATTTCAACTTTCAAAACCTAAAAAAGTCCATTAACACATGCTAAGGACATAGAGGGGATGAGATGTGAATCTTTGTTTTTCATGTTTGGGAAAAAAGAAAAAAAAAATCCCATTACTCAATCCTTTTATATGCATTGTCAAAACCGTTATTTTTTTAGTCAATCTCATTACTCAATTAGTTGTCACAATTCAAAACTCGTTGTCAATTCTTTTATTCATCATTTTAGCAATATTTATTGATTTTGTCAAAACCATCACAAAATTCATCAACACCACGATTCATTTAGTTAATCTCATTATTCAATTGGTCACAACCTAAAACTCTATCAATCCTTTTACACATATTATAGTATTTATGGATTTTTTTTCAAAACCATTACTCTTTTATTCAATTTTATTACTCAATTGGTCACAACCTAAAACTCTTGCCCAATTCTTTTACACAATAAGAATCAAGGTTACTTTATACAATGAAAGGAAAGAATTGAAGAACGAGACAAATGATGTATCTTTCTCAATTCTATACGTTCAATTTAATGCCAATCCCTAAGAAGCCAAAAGTTCATAATCAGAGTTAATTTATATTTCCTTTTTCCTCTTGCAGCGCCAATTGACGCCCCCTAAGTCACCGAAACAAGGAAAAAAATCTACTCCCGTTGTGTTATGGTGCCAATCCCCTACGACTCCTCAGAAATCTACAATGGAAAGCAATGGCACCAAGAATCATCCAGAAACCAATAGGCAAAGCTCCAACCGTAATCTAACTTCAAATTACAAAATGATTACGGTGGAGAATGCATCGCTTAATATTCAACATGGAAACCAAAATGAATTTATGCAATTGCTAGAGCAGGGCCTCACCAGAAGAAGTTGGGGAAGGACAGCGAAGGAACTTCACTGCCGATCTCGCTCTACCTTTTGCTCTGTCGTCGCTATATCCCCTTTAACTTATGCTCATTTGAAAACCCATATTTGAAAAGCCCCCAACCTTGCATTTATCCTTCGTTGCTTCCTCTTTGGGTTGCTCCAACATTCTTTCATTGGCAATGAAACTCCTCCCATTGTTCTCTCTGCCGTCACTGTGGAAGGAGAGGAGCGTCAAGGAGTGAGAGGGCGAGTTGAGGTCATTTTGCGATGCTTGTGATGTTTGCTTGCAATGTGTTGGCTGAAGATGATGCTGGAAAGATGTGTGAAAAAATTAGCTTAGGACTTGGTGGTGAAAGTTTCACAGGAATCTATTTTAGTTAGAAACAAATTATATCTTCTATATTCCTTTGTGTATTATATTCTAGAATATTATTGTATACTCTAGAATAATCTTGTAAGGACACTTGTCATTGTATTATTGGTTGTACATCTCTATATATAGAATTATGAGGCTCAAGAAAATCATTGAGCTTGACCTAATTTTCCTAAAATCTTATCTTGGTATCAAAGCTAAAAGGCCAGAAATGACATCTTCTAGGAATTTCTCTAACCAGTCAGATCCAGCCGCCACCACACAAATGTCTGAAAACCTTAACCCTAATTCCACCATTGTTCACTCTGTACAATCTCCAAGAGACTCAATTGTCACCTCGATCTGCCACCTTTGCCCCACATTCACTTTCCTTATCGCCTCTCTTTTCTCGTCAGACCCACCATTTATTGTCATTTCAAACTTTTCCCACATACCCGCCATTTCCTTTCTTTGATCCGAGCTCGTCTTGACACCCGACCTCCTTCGTCTCATCACAGACCCAGATCCTGGTCATCTCTCTCACCTGGCCTCTGATTACCCAATTTTCAACCCTGTTTCCGTCAACGGCTATCTCCATCTCGACCTGTCTTCCACCATTTCCATCGTTTTCACCCTCACCGTCAGCCTTCCCACACCAAAATCATTCTCAGTTTCCCAGTTACTCCTATGCTTTTCACCAAGGTCCTCAAGTTCCTGCTTGATCCACTCCATTGTTGAGCTCCTTACATCAGGGCAGTCTCGTCAAGCTGGACGGTGACAACTTCCTTACATGGGAGTCGATGATCATGCCTATCATTAGGGGACATCTCCTTGATGGTCATGTTCTTGGCACCAAGTCGACTCCTCCTGAATATATCTTGGATTCAACTGAACAAGTGTGCCCCAATCTAGCCTATGATGACTGGTTAGCCACCAATTAGATCCTTCTTGGTTGGCTACTCGAAACCATGATAGTCGACATAGCTAGTCAGATGACTAAATGTAAGACTTCAGCTTCTCTTTGGAAGGCTATTACCGAGTTTGTAGGTGCCAACACTAAATCGCGAATCACCTTATTGAAGAGTGAATTTCAACAACTCAAGAAAAGTTCTCTTAAGATGAGAGAATATCTGACCAAAATGAAATCAATTTCAAATAACTTAACATTTGCCAGATGTCCCTTATCATTCACCAATCTTGTCACTCAAACATTGGCCGGTTTAGACAATAAATACACGCCAATTGTGGTTCTACTGTTTGAGAAAGATAACTTGTCATGGTTTGAACTTCAATCTAAATTACTTACTTATGAATCTCGCTTGGAGCAGATGCACACTACAACCTCTGCTAATTTGTCTCATGCTTTTGCTGGTTTGACTTTTCAATCTGACCACACTTAGTCTCATGAAGGTCGTGGACGTGGAGGTAGAAGAGGCGGGGGTCAATCAAACCGAGGAGACAGAGGACACTCCTCACAGACCAAACATGATAGACCGTGGTGTTATCTATGTGAAAAGCCAGGTCATAAAGTAGGCTAACTGTTTTAAACGCTTTAACAAGAATTTCAAGCCTACCATCACACAAGCCTAAAATTGCATCTGCCTACGTCACTACTCTTGAAACAACTGTTGATCCAGCATGGTATTTGGATACAGGAGCTACCCACCATGTCACCAACACCTCAAATGATGTTGGAACTATTGTGAACTCAAGTATTCATTCAATCTCAGTAGGTAATGGCTCTTCTGTACATGTGGTTGGCTCTGAACATGCTAAATTACTCTGTGATAAACCTGCTGGTGTGAAATCTCTAAAATTGAATGATATTCTTACTGCTCTTAGAATGTTCAAGAAACTGATCAGTAGTTACAAATTAACTAATGACAATAGTAATGTCTCTATTGAAATTAACTCTGATGGCTACTTTGTGAAGGACAAGAGTCTGCCTAGTGTTTTGCCGCAAGGAAAAACCACCAAAGGATCAACTCCATGTCTCTATCGGATTGACAATCCTATTGTTCCAGTGACAAGTCTTGCTGCTAGTTTTGTTTATGTTGGAAATAGTCCAGTTAGGACAAGTAGAATTATGTCTTTTTCAGAATCTTGGCATGGAAGATTAGGACATCCTAGTAAAGTTATAGTAAAGTTATTCTACAAAAGGTGCTTACTGATTGTAATATCCACTTGCCAGATAATGAAATTTTTTAGTTTTTGACTCTTGTCAATTGGGTAAATCTCATAGACTCTTGTTTCCTGTCTCTTATTTGCGAGCCACTTGTGTTCTAGATCTGGTTCATACAGACCTTTGGGGTCCCTCACCAATTACATCAGTTGGTGGTTATCAATATTACATCAGTTTTCTTGATGACTACAGTAGACACACATGGATTTATCCATTGAAAACAAAAGGAGAAGCTCTTTCTGCCTTCAACATTTTTAAGAACATGTCTGAGAATATGTTTGAAAAGAGGATTAAAGTCCTTCATAGTGATTGGGGTGGTGAGTTCAAGAATTTTCAAAGTTTTCTTGATGATAGTAGAATTGTTTTTCGACACTCTTGTCCTCATACATTTGCTCAGAATGGTAGAGTTGAGAGAAAGCATCATCATATTGTTGAGACATGTTTAACATTTTAGCTCATGCACATATGCCTACCTTTTACTGGTGGGAGGCCTTCTCTACTGCTACTCATCTCATAAACAGGCTTCCTACTGCTATTTTAAAGAATGCCTCACCTTTTGAACTCCTATATCATAGAAAACCTGATTATAGGAATTTCAAAATTTTTGGATGTGCTTGTTTCCCTTGCCTTCGCCCTTATAACCAGAACAAACTTCAATTCCATAGCACTAAATGCATTTTCTCGGTTATAGTGGTTCTCATAAAGGCTTCAAGTGTTTAAGCTCTACTGGCAGGATATATATATATATATATATATCAAGACATGTTGTGGTTAATGAGGCTGAATATCCTTTTGATGACAGTTTTCTGTGTTTGCAGCAACCAATAGCCACTGAAATTATAAATTTCTCAATTGTCTCACCCTTTATTACTGAAACTATACAATCACCTGAATCAGTTACCAAAATTGATCACAGCACTGATCATTGCTCCCTGTTGCATTCCAATTCTCAGGTTTCTTCCATAAACCCAGATTCTCATTCATTTTTAACTCCAATTCAAACCTCGGACTCTCCCATATTACCATCCAAATATCATCCTCTCACCATATCAGCTGCAACACCAGCTTCTTTTTTCGCCTACACCATCATCTCAATACTCTTCCCCTCTCATTTCGGATCCTTCAAAAATATCAGTCTCTTCCACACCATCACCTAATAATCACATTTCCCTATCAGCTCACACCGCAACACCTGATTCTTCTCCCACACAACCACCAACAACCACTCATCCTCCCACACAGCTACCAACAACCCTCATCTTCATCCAATGATAACCCAGAGCAAGCTTGGGGTTTCTGAAACCAAGTTTCCTTATGTTGGGCTTAACAATTGCCTCAGATCCTGTACCGCAAACAGCAAGGCAAGCTTTAGCTTCACCTTTTTGGAAACAAGCCATAATAGAAGAATTTTCATCTCTTAAAAGAAATGCTACCTGGACTCTTGTTCCTAGATTCAAGACGCAGAATATTGTTGACAACAAGTGGATTTTTAAATCCAAATTTAATTGTGATGGTACTTTAGCCAAGCGGAAAGCAAGACTTGTTGCTAAGGGGTTTCAACAAAGTGAAGGTATTGATTTTTATGAGACTTTCAGCCTCGTAATTAAAGCTTCAACTATTCGCATTGTTTTGAATCTTGTTATGTTCTTTAGACCGGGAAATAAAGCAACTTGATATAAATAATGTTTTTCTTAATGGTTTCTTGTCTGAACCTGTCTTTATGAAACAGCCGGAAGGCTTTGTTGACTTATCTAAACCAGATTATGTATGCAAATTGTCTAAAGCTCTTTATGGCTTAAAACAAGCTCCATGCCTAGGCATGGTTTGATAGACTTCAAAATGTTCTTCTTGCTTGGGGGTTCACTAATTCAAGGAGTGATATCTCTTTGTTTGTTTATTCTGACAAGACTCAGATACTAATGATTTTGATATATGTGGATGACATACTTGTGACTGGCAGTAATTCTTATAGTCTTAAATGCTTTGCTGCCAAACTTCATTCTATTTTCTCATTGAAGGATCTTGGTTCTCTTTATTATTTCCTTGGAATTGAAGCACATAGAGATAGCACATGATTGTACTTAACTCAAGGGAAATATATATGTGACTTGCTTGATAGGTTCAACATGAATAATGCTTCACCATGTCCAACCCCCATGACTGCCACCAGATCTTTATCAGCATATTCAAGTGAATTACTCTCCAATCCAACTGAATATAGAAAAGCAGTTGGTGCTTTCCAATATTTGTGTAACACAAGGCCTGATATTAGTTTCAATGTTGGTAAGTTGAGTCAGTTTTTGTCACAACCAACTACTGAGCATTGGAAAGCAAATGAAGAGAGTATTAAGATATCTTAGGGGTACTATTTATTATGGTTTTCATGTGAAACCAGCAAATGTTCTTGATCTTTCTGCTTATTCAGATGCCGATTGTGCATCATGCTCGAATGATAGACATTCTGTTAGGGCTTATTGTGTTTTTCTAGGCAACTCTCTAGTGACCTGGTCATCTAAGAAGCAATCAGTTGTTTCTTGCTCTAGCTGTGAATCTGAATATCGTTCTTTAGCTAACAATGCATCTAAACTGAGTTGGATTATATCATTACTTTCTAAGTTGAATTTGAGATTAAAGCAGGTACCCACTATATGGTGTGATAACACTAGTGCAGCTGCTCTTGCATCCAATCATGTGCATCATGCTAGAACAAAGCACATTGAAATAGATGTGCACTTTGTTAGAGATCAAGTCCTATCTAAAAATCTGAAGGTGTCTTATGTACCTACAGAGTCTCAGATTGCTGATTGCCTTACAAAACCACTACACGGTTCTCAATTCTGTTTTCTTATAGATATAATGGGAGTCACTGTTACTCCAATTAAAAGGCATCAGCAAGAACTTACATTGATCAGAAGCAAGAAGAAAAAGCAGGTTCAAAGTGAAAGAGGAAGTTAGAAACAAATTATATCCTGTATATTCCTTTGTGTATTATATTCTAGAATGTTATTGTATACTCTAGAATAATCTTGTAAGGACACTTATCATTGTATTATTGGTTGTACATCTCTATATATAGAATTATGAGGCTCAAGCAAATCATTGAGCTTGACCTAATTTTCCTAAAATCTTATCTATTTTGCAACCCACGCAAAGGGAAATGTAGGAATTAGAACACAACCATGCAAAGGGAAGGGGAGAAGAGTACCATCGGCAATTTGGGGAGTTACTCATAGGGAAGGGAGAGAAGACAAACGGGAATGAAAGAGAGTGCCGGAGATTGGGGTTGAGAGTTCCTGGCAACTCACAGAGATGAAATTGAATATGAGAGAGGAGAAGGTGGTGTAGGTGATGGGGTAGAAAATGAGAGAGAAAGAGGAGGCATATTTTGGTAAAAATGCTCAAACATTTAAAATCCAAATTTCTCCTCAATTACCTCTTTGTCATTTACATGTGCTAACAGGTTTTTTTATGGTTTTAGTAATTGAGATAGTATTTATATGTCTTTTTTTCTTAAAAAATGTCATGATGAATATTGAATTGTACTGTTACTATAAATATTTGGAACCCACGTCCTTCAAAGTTTGAAGGCTCGAACTCTCCATATAATGAAGGTTTAAAAAAAAAACTAAAATATATTTTTAGTTCTTTAAGTTGTACATGATATATATTTTTAGTCCTTTAGTTTTATAAATTATACTTTTAGTTCTATATTTCTAACACTATTAATATTGCTGATGGAAAATGTTGATGCAATAACTAGGGCTGAGCATAGAACCCGCAACCCGGTGAGCTTGCCCACAACCCAATGCAATAAGGTCATTTTGAGTCCACCCAAAAAAGCCTATAGCGGATTGGGTTAAAACCCGCCCATTTAAGACTTAAATGGGCGGGTTGTGAGCACACCTTCGGGCTGCCCATACCCGCCCATTTAGTTATATATATATATATATATTATTACTTATATGGACACTTGGACAATAATACGCCACATTGCCATAAAATACTCATTCCCCATTTTCCCATTTGACTATTTCCCCACTCAGAGTTTGAACATCAAAATTATGTTATGATGACACTTGTCTAAATTTAAATTCTTTTGTATGAATTATGATTAGTGAATTTTGAAAATTCATATTTCAGAATTTAGAATGATAAATTTGGGTGGACATTTAATTCTTATATATGTTTTTCTACATAAAAAATAAACTTGTCAAATGTAAATGGGTTACCCAAAACTCGGTTAGCCTGCCCATTTATATGTTAGCCCATTTAACATGGAGTAAATAGGTTGAGGTACATGTATGGGCTTACCTATACCCATTTAAAGTTAAATGGGCGGCTATGGGTTTAGGCATAGGCTATCCAACCCACCCATTGCTCTGCCCTAACAATAACTTCAAGTGGTGATTGCGCACCTGATAAAACATATTTAAGTTTTGATTTTTTTAATATAATATTATTAAATTATTAAATTAAAATAAATCGACAAATCGTTGAAAAAAATTGAAAGTTTTATTATTTAGATTATTAAACTAATTTTTTTAATACAATCCAGGTTTTAATATGGACTGTTTCATTAGGTTTTATATTTTCAATTTATACATATTTTAAATTTAAGATTAGTAGTATCTAATTATATAATCATCCCTTAAACTTTTAGAGTTTGTTACATCAACGTATCCTCCTAACAATATTAACAAGGTTAGAATTGTCGGATTAATTAAAAGTATACTTTATAAAATTAAAAATATATCTCTTCTAAACTTTAAGGAATAAAAATACACTTTAACCTAATAAAAGAACTCTCCATATACAATATGAACACAAAAACAAATAAAATAGGCGGAGATTAATATAGGGAAAATCCATCTCAGGGCCTATATTAAGAAAAATATTAAAAAAGTTAGAAAAATCACGTCAAAAAGCGCAGGGTAACTTTCTCGGTATTATTTCATAAAACGTTAACAACTAAATCAGTCATTAACAACTAAATCAATACCCATTAACAACTAAATCGGTCGCATTAATAACAATGTCCCTAACAACTAAATCATCATTAACAACTATATCAATACACGTTAACAACTATATCGGTCATTAATAACTAACGTTTTATGAAATAATACCAGAAAAAGTTATAGGATCTTTTTTGATATGTGACTTTTTTTAGGCATTTTTTAATATTTGTTTGCTAATATGGGCCTTGAGATGGATTTTCCCATTAATCTACCTGAACAAGACCAGAAAAAACCTAGAAACTTCTACAGGTTTTCGCGAATAATCGCCATTTTTAGGGGTTTTGGAGAGCGTTTACTTTCGCTCCAATTCCTCTTCCGTCCCCAATCAACCTGTCGAGTCTCAAGCAAATTGTAAGTTTCGATTACCAATTTTCTTGTTTATTCTTAACTTTTTCCATTCTCTCATAATTTTCAATCGCCATTTTGTTTGGTGTGGATTTCGATGATCGTTATGTCTTTATCACCGCTCCGGATCCCTCGTTTTCCTCATTCCTCTGTGCCTATTAACTCTTCCTTTCCAATAATTTGATCTGTGCGTTTTCCTTTTGGTTTTCCCCCTTGATTTTGTATTGGTTGATAGGGATTATCTTTTCTTTCGTTGGTTATTTTATAGTTTCTCGATTATTGAATCCAGTCGTTGGAAAAACTTTTTTATTGCTTTTCAACCTTGAATGAAGATGGTGATTTTTATGATTCTTATCCTCCCCTTACTGCCGATGATGCTTCGCGTTTCGTAGCCGTTTCAGATTTTCTGGAAGTATTTTAATTTTAATTTTTTAATCTACGTAATTTCTTTATTGATGAACAGGGTTTTGTTTTTGTGCATTTGTAGATTGTCGATTTAGGGGGTGAGCCATGGCGAATGGATTTGGGGAATCGACGAGCACGTCTTCTCAAAGCCCATCTTGCTCAGGGAATGGTTCGAATGATGCTGGGGATTTTGAATGCAATATATGTTTTGATTTAGCACAAGACCCTGTTATCACTCTGTGCGGTCATCTATTTTGTTGGCCATGTCTCTACCGGTGGCTCCATCATCACTCGCATTCTCAGGAATGTCCAGTTTGTAAGGCTCTTGTGCAGGAAGAAAAACTGGTTCCATTATATGGAAGGGGTAAAACACAGACTGATCCCAGAACAAAGTCATATCCTGGAATGGAGATTCCCAGCCGTCCTGCAGGACAGCGGCCTGAAGCACCTCCGGCACCGGAAGCCAATCCATTTGGAAATTATGGGTTTGGATCGATGGGAGGATTTATACCAACGGCAACAGCGAGGATGGGAAATTTCACTCTCTCTACGGCCTTTGGTGGCTTTATCCCATCGCTTCTTAATATTCAATTTCATGGTTTTCCAGATGCCCCTGTCTATGGAACAACCTCTGGGTATCCGTTTGGATTTAATGCCTTTCATGGAGGACATGCCCGTGATTTCGCCCACACAACCGGTCAGGGGCATCGTCATGAGGACAATGTTTTAAAGAATCTCCTTTTGTTGGTTGGTGCACTGGTCCTCCTTGCTCTCATTTTTGGGTAGTAAAACCACCTTGCTGTTCAGCTTAAGAATGTCTTGCTGAAGTTCATCATCATGCTTGTAATTACACATACATAACAAGTCATTTTCTATCTCTTCAGATTTATGCCAGTTTGGCTTTCTACAACTGTATTATCAACAACTACGCTGAACTTGTGTGCTTCTTGTAATTGTTTTCTCATAGTTTGCCGACTTTCTTACTTTGTGCCTCATGTTTCTGAATTTAACTCTCCATGAATTAGCTAGTGTAGCGTATGTTACTGGTCTGTCTAGAAGGAGGTTGATGCCATCAGAAAATAATTAGCATATCACGTCTATATGTTCGAGGGTTTTAACGTTTTAAGTCAATAAATCGGAGGTTCTAAGGTAATGGGCTCATGGCTTATACTACAGAATGGCACATTCTGTGCTGTTTACTTTGTTGTTCGAGCTCTTTGCTTAATGTTTTTAATCGCATTCCTGCATGAGGAATTGGACTGTTTTCTTTGCTTTCTTGCAGTAACTTTTCTGTATGTTTCTTTCCTCTCATGTTCGATCTCATAAAGTTACAATTCGCGGGTCATCAAAGCTAATTTTGTTATGTAGAAAACGCTGCAATATCTGCTACAGTGCTACTTTATACATGTTTACTTTTTTTGACTGAGCAGAAAGCTATATATACGCATGAGTTGGGATGTTTAACTACCAGTATGGATTCAACTTTTGGAACTTTGAGTGTTAAGTCGAAAATGGGGTTGAGTGAATGAGATGAGCTTAATTTCAAAGAAGCATTCCCCCTCTAGCTCTATTTAACAAGCTTTTTGGAAGATAATCAGATAGCAGAAAATAGGAATTGAGGTTGGTGAGCACATATAAGTCACCAGTTCCATTAATGACTTCTAGTTTCTTACGAAATTTTCAACTGTGAGAACGATGTGATCAGGAGCTACATAATTTTTGAATTGTGACGGTTTGACCCACTTTTTTTAGCACCCTAATTGCCGTTATTAGGGAGCTGTGCCAGTTCATTGACAATGAGTATTGATATGAGCGTGAGAATCTTTCAACCCTTTTAAGTTGTACTTTTATTATGAGTTTTGGTCACACAGGAATCGTCCAGTGGCGATGAGCCTCATAGATCTCACCTACCATTATCAATGCATTAATGATATTGAAATTGGATGTCCATTGTTGATAACCGCTTGCGAATTCATTGATTGTCAGTAGATGAATTTTATTCAAACTAGATGGTTTTGAGAAGCACCGGTGTAGGATTAGATCTGATTTTGGCGGATTTAATTTTAGATAAAACTGTTTGAGTTAGCGTTGATCTCATAAAACTTACTATACTTACTTATATTGTAAATCATGTTAGAAAAGTAATTTGTACCGTTAACCCAAATAGGCATGTAACAATCAGTTTTATTTCCCACTTGCATGCCAAATATTCTTCATAAGATTGATTTTTATTTTTTATTTTTTAAGGAAAATTCAATGCAAACCAGCTGAAAGTTGGTGTGGAGGAAGTCAAGGGAATTGACTTAAAAGAGGAAGAAATTTGTGAAAGCCCTAAACTAGGGATCGTTTAAACTCGAAACACACAGATTTTAGTACTCTGACTGGCCAGCATGTAGAGAAGGTGTAAGTTTTCCAAACGAGATAGGGACAGACATGTTACAATGTGAGATCATCACCCTCTTCTCTGCCCTTGTCACTTGAGATTATTCTTTGTTTACCAGACGCATACTCCTTTTGTCTAATTGGCTGTGAACCAACCCTTTCTCTATTTCAAAATATTACTATAAAGTTATAGTAGTGAACTTTTATTTTTATTTTTTTTTTTAGTTTAGTTTGTTTTGCTCAATCTGAACCGTTTCAGGGCCCATTTTTGTTCAGATGTTTGTTCATAAGTTGCCTGGATCTTACATCATCCGCCTGCAAATGTCATCACCAAGTAACTTAGATCTGCTGCTGCAAATTGGAAAAAAAGAACGGAAAAGAAAATCCCACTTGCAAATACAATCAAGGGAATATTTTAATAAAGGGTTAATATGACAAGTCTTCATATAAAGTACTCATAAACTTTAACCACCCCTAATAACTTTGAGCAAGACTGCAGTGAAAGGACGCAAGTATTCCCACAGCTTTTAGTCTGTCTGTTTCTTTCTTCAAACAAAGGGTTAAAATCCATTTTCTTTTCCCGGAAGATGTCAAAAAATATCAATTTTGCTATGGAAAATTCTTTTGAAGCAATGTTACCTGATAAGTTTTCAATATGTAGCAATTTTACCCCAACCATCATCTAGGTTGAGTTTGAATGTTAGTTAACCAAATACACTGAGCTGGCGGTTCATGTACCATTCATATCATTATTATTAAGGTGCATATTCGTCCTGAAAGTTTTCACTCAATAATTGCCTTAGGAAATTTTTTAGTTCAATATTACCTTAGAAATTTTTAAATTGTAGCAATATTGCGCTAACATTATAAAGGATAAGTTTGACTATTATTTGACTAAATATGCTAAGCGGTGTGAATGACATTGAAGAAGCCGTAGATGGAGGAGGAGCTTACATTCATTAGAGAGTAATGAAGAAAAAGAGTCATTGACCGAATTCAAGACAGATTGAGTAAGAATACCAATATCAAGGCCATTAGTAACCCTTTATGGCCATACCCCAACGTACATTACCTCTTCAATTTTCTTCTCATTGAGCAAGATGTGTTTACCTTCTTAATTTTCTCCATTCATTTAGATGGGGTGACTTTTTTAAAAAAAAAAAAATTATTTATAAAGTTAACTTTGAAAAAAACACAGTGGATGACATATAGACTTACCGGATAAGCACATTTGACTAACTAAAAGATAAACTTAACTCGGATTATAACCGAAGTAAAATTGTTACGATTGAGAAATTTTTGGGGCAACATAGCTCTTAAGTAAAAATTTTCGTTGCAACTTTACACCTAAACCCAAAACAAAAATGATGCAGATGACGTATGGATCTATCAGCTTAGCATATTTAATAAACTAACAGTTAAATTAACCTGGATAATGGCCGGGACGAAATTGATACGATTTAAAATCTTTCAGGACAATATTGCTCTAAAAAAAACTTCAAAAAAAAATTGTGATTCTTTAACGGGAAAAAAACGATCCTAACCTTATTAACAAATTCCTTTCTTTCTCCCATCAAACTTAGCCACTAAGAAAGTGATGCTTCAGAGACGCTGCCTGTCTCTTTCTTTACAATGTTTGGTTTGATGGAAATTGCAATTAATTTAGCGTGTCTCCCGCTATGTCCCACGATATGCTCATTGCTCAGTCTACTATATACGACTTCTAATGACTTTAACTGTTTTAAATTTTTCATAAACAAATTATATAAAATGTAATTTTTTTTCAATATTTATTTATACAATCTACATCTGTTTCCTTTTTTTTTTTTTTTTTTTTTCATTTAGCCGTTGAATAATTTTTACTTTTTTTCTTATTAGATCTGGTTAATTTACTTAAGACACAATCCTGACTTTGATTGGTATTAGTTGTTGGACCTAGAGGACATAATTTAAAAATCAATGAAATCCGATCTTTGACAAACATTTAAACGGGGAAAAAAAAAATCAAAATTGTAGACCTTAAACTTGTAAAGTTTACAATATAAATTTTCACGATTAAAATTAAAAAAATCTGAACGACTTCACTAACCCTTTCTACATTTGCAGTGTGTTTGTATATGTATATAAATGAGTGAGAGGTTCTCAATTCTCAGGAAAAAAAGAAAGAAAGAAAGAGTGGTTCTCTAATGAAGATGAAGTGTCGGTGTCAGGGTCAACTTCATAATATTGAAATAATTTCGTAATGAAAAAGCATAGATGTTTGATATATATATATATATATATATATATATATATATATATAAGCATAGATGGGACTTAGAAGGAAAGAAACAAACGTGTGGACTCCAGTAAATAATTTACACGGAAAATTTCAACCAGCATGAGGATGGGACATAATCTCACACAATTCTCAAAATTTTATGCAACTTCACTTTACCACAATAGGTTAAAATGAAATTAAGTTTTGTGGGTGAAAAGATAATTATGTCCTTTTTGTATTTTTATTTTTTTTAAGAGTATTTACAAAATAAATAAATTGATTCAAAAGAACATAGGGAATTAAAGATATTTTTGCCATTTACAAGAAAAATATGGAAATTCAAAAAAATAATATGAATATTTACAAGATAAATAAATAAAGATATTTACATGATAAATAAAGGGATTCAAAAAACACGAGAAATAAAGAACATGTTAACTATTTACAAGACAAATACGACAATTTATAAGACAAATAAAGTAGTGACATCATTGTCTTTCACCCCAAAATTTAATTTCATTTTAATCTAAAGAAGTGCAATGAAATCTCAGAAAATTTAAGAATTCACTGAAATATGTCACATCCAATCTGGAATTGTCCCTAATTTGTTTGGCGTGGCCAAGTTTAATTAATTATTCGTCACTTTGCTGAATATTATATTATATCCATCAAACTCGTGCTACTCGCGCATGGAGATAATGGTTTTTTAATCATGGGGAAACTAAGGAGATTCATCAAACACACCTTTACCTTATCCTGTATTTATTTGTACATACAAACAAGTTTGTCACTCCTCAAATTTACATTGCTATTTTCTTACTGGTCTCATAACACTCAATATAATATATATGTCTTGGTAAAAGATACATTTCTCAGATGATATGTTTTTAGAGAGATTAAGAAAATTAAAGAAGCTATTTAGTTGTATGATATGTTTTGTATCATTACATTTATATCATTTTAATTTATAAGTTATTCAAATTAATTTAAAAACAATAAATATAAATATTTTAATATAATTTATTTAACTTCCTTAATTTTTTTTTTTTTAAAATCAACTAGATCTTATATTAATTATATCATTTATTGCCACTTGTAAAACAATATATGTTCATTTTGCCTTTTCCTAAAAATGAAAAACCAATGTTGATTCACCAACCTTTACACACACACACACCATTCGATCTTCTTTCTTTCAGTACTTAATTCATAAATAATCTGTATTGTTTTTTAGTTATGAACAACATATGTGACAAGGCCTTACATTCAACTTTATCCACTATAATAAGAGTTGTTTTTGGTAGTCATAAATCTACCAGATTTATTTTAATTATTTTAAATGATATTAACCTTGCTGAATGTCCAAACTAGCTAGCTCAACTTATCTAAATTTTTTATCATGAAAATTTCAATATGTTCTGCATAAAAAAAAAAACGGTTGGCAATACATACATACATTTATATATATATATATATATATATATATATATATATATATATATATATATATATATATATATATATCACATCGGAATGTCCTGAAAATATAGGAGTAGCTGGTAGTATTAAATTTACATGTGGAAGGAATTTTTTTTTTTTGGTCATAAAAGAAGGCACAAGGCCAGAAAAAAACAAATTACAGAATTCTTAATGTGGAAGGAAATGGTCGTGTCTGTTTCCGTTGCTCAGAAGTCAGAACGTAGTGTTTTACGCAGCGTACTCAATTCGCCGACGACTAACAGAAAATATCGTTCTACTCGCTCCTTTATAAATTCCTTCGGTTAGCGGAGAAACGATTACTTCATCTAGTCATGTTTTACGACGTCGTCTCGCCTGCAATCGGTATTATCTCCACCGTCGTCCACAACCTCGTCTTCTATCTATCGGAGCATCCGGCGATCGTCAATTTCCGTTGGAGCAACACCCAATTATGGGGTTCCACGTGGCTATTCCTCGTCACCTCCATAGCCGCATATCTCCTCATCTCTCTCTTTCTCCACCAGTCTCTGGCTTTCCTACTCCGCCCGAACCGAACCGTTCCTCTCGGTCCCGTACCCGCTCTCCATAGCCTAACCATGGCCCTTATCTCCGTCACTATTTTCGCAGGAATGCTGCTATCCGCCGCCGCTGAGATTAGAGACACGCGTTGGTTCTGGCGACGGTCGAAGACTCCATTACAATGGTTTCTCTGTTTTCCTCTGGGAACTCGACCATCGGGTCGGGTCTTCTTCTGGTCGTACTTGTACTACTTGTCTCAGTTCTTCCACATGTGGAGGACGATCTTCACGAATCTACAACGTCGTAAGCTGGTGATGTTCCAGCTGTTCAATCACTCAATCTCCACCTTCATGGCATTCATGTGGCTGGAATTTTCTCAGTCGTTTCAGGTGGCGGCGATCCTGGCGACGACTCTGATGTATTCGGTGGTGTACGGGTACAGATTCTGGACGGCGATGGGGCTGAGAAGCGCGTGCTTCCCACTCGTGCTGCGTTGCCAGCTAGTGTTGGTGGGCTGCAACGTCGCGTGCCATATTGGAGTGTTGTTGCTACACTTCTTCCGGGGAGGATGTAACGGAATCGGCGCCTGTATTTTTAACTCCGTACTGAATTTTGGTGTTCTATTGGTGTTTCTGAATTGTTACGTGAGATTAAAGGGCGGTGACCGGAAAAGTGGGAAGGATAAGGGAGAGTCCACGGCTCGTTCTTGTGGCCGGCCACCATCAAAGGTTGGCTCCAAGTGTACGTAGCAGAAAAGGACAAGACTAATTAGCTGATCCCCGTGTATGGACATTTTTTCTAGATTGAGAAGTGACTCCGCTGAAGCTCCGATAACTCTTCAAGACTTGGGAGTGGTATATGAAATCAGACGTAAGCTGCAATCTTCTTGGAAAGTGTAAATCCAACATCTAAGGACCCCAACGTCATGGTAGATTCTCTTGCAAAAAGGGCTCTGGACTACAATCTCTCAATCCAGAATTACTAATGTTGTTTCCTAATTTTCTTATATTTAGGTTTTTCTTTTATTTTTGGTGTATAAAAAAAAGGAATATACACAACCCATACTATTTGATTTTTGGGATCTATTGACTATGATGTTATAGTTCGAGGATCGTAAAGTTGCTTTGTCCATTAGATATGTACATTGGACTAGAGTTATTAAACTCAGACGGGACTAGGTGACTTGACTTGGAACTTGGTGAACCGTTCAACTAGCCAGTCCGGCTGAGCCCCAACTAGGCTGAGTTAATTTTCCCTTAATGGGCGATCTGCATCGGAAAAAATGAAGACGAGACGGAGAAGAGAACGAGAGGGAGAGGAGATCATATAGATCAGATAAACAAGAGATGGAGGAGAGGAGAAAATAATGATGGTAGGGGTCAGTGACAGCGAGAGGCGAAGGCTTGGTGACGACGCACTCTTCTTTTGTCAAACGCGTGTTTCAATTTTCGAAAGCAAGTGTCCAACCAGAAAAGAGAACTAGTTGTGCGCAAGATTATGAGGATGAAGTTGAAAGGCTGTGACTTTGTGCCTTTGTGCCTTTGTGGTGTGTCTGCTTCAGCATGAAAAGTAGGGAATATGAGTAGGAGTTAGGATTAGCTTGAGGTATGTAAATAGCTTGCGCCCATGCTTTCTCATAAAATTGTTTTAAAGGCTCTAAAGATTTTTAAAAATGAATGAATGATAATATGTATTTTAAACATTTAAAAAATCACGTAAATATATGATTATTTAGTATTTAGATGGTATAATGAGAATTTAAATTATTTTTAATCTTTTTATTTCTTACAGGTTTAACTCTAAAGTTGATTTCAATCTGACCCACTGATCTTTGACCTATTGTTTCGACCGATTCAAAAGCCGGTTTGAGTTTAATAACCTATAGGACCATGTAAAGTGGGAACAATGAATAATTATATTTGTTTTTATGATTGGGGCATGCTTATGACAAGTAAACTCCTTTTGCATAAGAATGAGCATCATTCTTTTGGAGACAATCCTATTTGAGACGTTATAAGACACTGCATGTGGACACATCTTTTAGCAAATATTTGAACATTGGTTTATTACATTTAGGGGTAGGAATAGATCAGACCCCTATCAGACGGCTTACGACCTAGCCTGGTCTGGCCTAACCTATTTGTTAAAAATGTCAAATCAATGCCTTTTAAAGTATAAATGTGTAAATAGGTCAGGCATATATTTCGTTAAGGCCTAATGTGTAAGTTTTCAGGCCTGGCCTGTTTACACATTAAATAAATATAATTATATTTATATCATATAAATAATATAATATTTATTATTTTTTTATTCTTATATTCTAATTTCAATTTTTATTTAATTAATTATAGTACTACCCCTACTATTCATTAGAAATTTTGTTTTGAAACATCCCCTTTACTTATTTCATGCTGCATCCTTACTATTCTCTTTAATAACAACTTTGTTTTATTTTGGATGATTATATTATTAGCTTTGAATGTTGGTGAAATCATTTTTTAATAATAATAATAATAAGATTTTATTTCAATAATATGTTGGTTAAAAGCTTATTTAAAGGATATAATTTGTAAATATTATACTTTGAAACCTTCTAAAAGCCTACATTTATATAGGTTTTGATAGGTTCAAAGTACACAAAGCCTATTAATTAATGGCCTCAAGACCTACAATATGAGCCATTTTTAAATGTGTACATTGTAAATAGACATTTAAAAAGACTTCGAGCTCGAACATGTCTTATGAAGGCTCATGACCAAACCTAAAAAAAGCGCATTCGTTGCTTAAAACCAGGGGTTGGGCGCCCTACTCCCATTCTGACAAGCTCAGGCTATTTAGGTAAAAATGCGTATGGCGACCGACCTATTCCATGCTTAATTACAGTGTGAGGGATTAACTCCTTCCACTAGATTCATTTCTTGTTAGTAGTTTGGCTATTTTTTCTACACTCACGGTATGAGTTTTTGCATCCAGGATGATGACAATTGGCATTTCGATCACCCTCTCCCAACAAACTACGTAGGATTGATCTTAATATAAGATATAGTTTGTAGTATGTCTTGGAATAATGATAGAATGTACTCCCTCTAGTTCTTAATATAAAGAACCAACTAATAAGTGTTATTGGTTCTTTTTATAAAACACTTGAAAAATAGTCGTTGCATTGTAAGTTAATTACAACAAAGGTTTATGTAAAACCGACGTTGTATGTTCTTACTTACAACGAATGCTTTCTAAAAACAATCATTAAAAATAACTTACAACGACAGTTTAAAAACAAAGTCTATTTTAAAACTTTTAACACCTTATATACATTATCTCTGAAAACAGTTGTGTAAGGGTCCTAAAAACGGACGTTAAAAATGTCTTATGTAATAGTGTTGCTTATATTTAAAAAGGGTAGTAGAAAAAAAATTAATAATTAAGATGATATTAGAATTTAGTGTAATTACTAAGAGTAATATTGAAATTATTTAAATTTTAAGAAAATTTAATGTTTTTAACTGTCTTTATTGGTTTGTAAAAATTGTTAGTTGGTGACATAATAAAGGCAAGAGAGAGCAAAAATGTACTTCTTCTAGTCCTTTTTATAAAAACCTAAAATTTGAATTATCTTTGTCATTTTTATAAGATCATACTTAGAGTTGTCTAAACATTTAACGTGTTTTTGCCATTTTTATCCCTAATTAGTTTTATTCTCTTATCTCATCTTTTTCTCATACTACATTCTTTATCATACTTTTTCTCATTAATTATTATTATATTTCTCTCTTTTACTTGCCCATTATAAATAATGACATACTTGAAAAAGAAGTTCATTCCTTATATATATATTTTACTTTTAACTAATTTTAACTAGTGTGTTAAATTGTATAATTTCGCTATAAACTCTCATGAAAAGATTAGAGCGAATATTAGAATATGATAATCAATCACCTCACACGGCCTCAAGGCCTTAATTGGTCCTCTCCACATTCATATCAATCTATCAGTCAACGCAACTTGTCTTTCTTCTTCACAATTACTCGTATATTCCCACATCAAAGAGCATTGATCACGTTTTTAAGAGCTGCCCCTTGTCTACATCAGTTTGGAGGAAGATTATTCTACCTGCAGACCACTACAAAAAAAATCAATTTTTGCTACGAAAAATTCCGTAGCAAAAAAGCATTTTTCCGCAAAAAAATCGATTTGCGACAAAATTTGCGACGGAAATTTGTCCGTCGCAAATTCGTAAATTTGCGATGGAAAATATTTCCTCGCAATTTGCTTCGGAAAATATTTCCGTAGCAAATTTTCAATTTTATGACGGATTTCATTCATCGCAAAAATTCAAAAATTTGCGACGGATGCCAAATATCAAATTCTCAAATTTGCGACGGAAAATATTTCCATAGCAAATTTTCAATTTTGCTATGGATTTCATTCCGTCACAAATTCAAAAATTTGTGACGATACCATTTGCAACAAATTCTCAAATTTTCTACGGAAATATTTTCCGTAGCAAAAGTAATAAATTTTAAAAAAAAAAACATTATTTTTTTTAAATTTTTAATTATTATTTTTTTAGAAAATTGAATACAAAAAGTAGTGTACCATGAATTATAAAGAGTTTACATAGAAAAAACAAAATATATATATAATAATGTTACAAAGAGCAAATACTAAAAAGTAGTCTAAAGAAAGATTGTGATCATCATCATCACCGCATGGTATCATCACCGTGAGTGACCCCGAACCCTTGTCTTTCATTAGGGATTAGAGTTGAAGTCTGCTGCATCTGCCTCATCATCTCCTCTTGTAAATACTAAAAAAATTTAAAGAAAGTTTTAAACACATTAAAAAATAAAAGAATATAAACAATAAATTAAAAAAATTAATTAAAAAACTTCAACTTAACGTTTAAAATAAGATTGTATCATTGACATTTTCTGGAAGAAAAAAAGTTTGACAACATTAGGGAACATGTTTCTTATCTATTGCCTCTCATACTTACATAAAATACTTTTGAGAAAAACTCAAATCCATTAACTGCCATTGGTTATTATGGAATATGAAGTTATCCAGCAAGAACACAACATCAAACATAGTTTAGTGAAAGTGAAGGTAGGCCAACAATTATGTTAACATTCATATAATTTCAAGGAAACAGAGAAATTAATATGATTTCAAGAAACATACTTTTGACAGGCAACATATAAGAAAAGTATGACTTCCATTATAAATTTTTTTTAAAAAAAAGAACTTTCGTGAAAAGTATGATTTTCATTATAAATTAAAAAAAAAAGAAAAAGAAAAAGGACTTTCAGTGGCTTTCATTATAAATTATAATTGTTTCCATTTAAGAGTTTACATCCAACTAAGGGGTTGTATTTTCTTGTGTCAAGCAGCTAAAATTATTGTATCAACAATCTGAAAAACTATTAGAAAATACTTAATCTGCAACAGATTTTGCTACGGAGAATTTTCCGTAGCAAATTTGGTAGAAAGCAAAAAAAAAAAAAAATTTTGAAATCATTAGAAAAAAAAACAATTGAGACGGATACACTAATCCGTCGCAAAATGGCGGACCGGACCAAAATGGTCCACCACTAGGGCCACCAAATTTGAGACGGATTAGTGGATCTCGTAGCAAAAAAATATCTACGGAATTCAAAATTCTACGGATTTGACGAATTTGCTACGGAATATTTTCTACGGATTTGGTCACAAAAAATTGTGTGACGGATACACTAATCCGTCGCAAAATGGCGGACCGGAACAAAATGGTCCGCCAAATTGCGACCAACACCGGGTTCGTCGCCCATTGGCGGACCCTAGGGCCGCCAAATTTTGAAATCCGTCGCAAATTCCACCAAATTTGCTACGGAAAAATTTTTCCATCGCAAATAGGTGGCGTTTTCCCTCCGAGTTAATTTTTTTATCTTTTTTTTTTTTGGATTTTGCTACGAAATTTAAAATCCGTAGCAAATTGCGACGGAATTCATTTTTCGTAGCAAATAGGTGGGCGTTTTCCTCCAAAGTTAATTTTTTTTATCTTTCTTTTATTTATTTTGCTACGGAATTTAAAATCCGTAGCAAATTGCGACGGAATTCATTTTCCGTAGCAAATAGGTGGGTGTTTTCCCTCCGAGTTAATTTTTTTAATCTATTTTTTATTTATTTTTACTACGGAATTTAAAATCCGTAGCAAATTGTGACGGAAATTAATTTTTCGTAGCAAATAGGTGGCGTTTTCCCTCCGAGTTAATTTTTTTAATCTATTTTTTTTTTGGATTTTTGCTACGAAATTTAAAATCCGTAGCAAATTGCGACGGAATTCATTTTCCGTAGCAAAAAAATTTTTTTAATCAACGGATTTATTTTTCCGTCGCAATTTGTGACGGATTTTTTTTTTTTGGATTTTTGCTTTTAAAATCCGTCACAATTTGCGACGGATATTTTTCCGTCATAAAATTTGCGTCGCTTATTTTGACATTTTCTTTCTTTCCGTCGCAAAATTCCGTAGTGGTGACATTTTCTAGTAGTGGTCTGCAGATATGTGTATGGATTTCTTCATAATAGATATTGACACTTGGTTGGGTTTAATTGTTAATAACTCAAGCCTGGACACATCTTGGGAGATCGGTATTTGCATTACATGCTGGAATTTATGGGACGTGAGAAATCACAGAATTTTTAAACAGGAAACTTACATGGCTGATGGAATTGTGGCACAGATAAAATCCATATATAGTTGTTCCTACTTTAAAGAGTTACTTTATACGTCTAATTTCATTTTGTAAATTCAGTCTGATAGTAATTTCTGTACATGTATAGTTTCTCTTCATGAATGAAATTTTCCATTTTCTCGAAGAAAAAAAGTATCCTCCTCCTATACGTTACCCCCGGCCCCACCCCAAGTCACTAAAATTTCAACCGAGTCAGAATTAATTCCCACACTATGATGATTTGGATTTCAACTTTCAAACATCAATCTCAATTACTGTATCTCACACCCAATTCACTTTGATTTTTTGATTCATATATCCCAAAAAAACCTAAATACATTTAGTACTCATTTGATCTAAATGTGCACTACAAACTACTACCTCCAAAAGTATCACTCCCCCAAAACTTAGGCGCCAATTATAGAATCAAAAATCTCACCTACTTTTCTCACCCACTCTGCCATCTTTTTATATTTTTGCTTCCAAAAACTCCTGGTAATTTACTCTTCGGATTTGTGAAAGACTATCGATCGGATACGTGAAAGACGCGGTGACGACATCTTCGAAACTTGATGGCGTGGCAAAGAGGAGTTTGCATTTTTGGGATTTTTTTTGAAGAAGTTGTATTCTCGCGATTTGTTTTTGAGATTTGTTTCAAAGGTATAATTTTTTTTCTTTTGAGTTTCGATCTATTTTGCGATCTTTGATCTTAATATTCGGACTCTTGATAATTGACCATTAATTTTTTTTCTAGGATCTCGCATTTTTGTGTGATTTGTTTCTCTCGCTTCCTTCCCTCCCAATCTCAAAATCCGCCATTATCTCCGGCGTAAGTGCACGAGATCGAAATCCGGCTTGACAGTTCTATTTTATGCGTCTAATATATTTGTAAGTCTCCACTTTTGGCGTCTAATTATATACTTATCCTGTGTTTAGAATAAGAGGTAGCTAGTATAAGTTATCTAGGATCTTATATATTTACACCAATTGAACTAATGGATTTGTTTAATTTCATTAACAACTAAAAATGTAATTCTTTAATTTTGTTGGCATTTTTAGAGGCCTTATACATACATACATGTGTGTACACACACATATAGTACTCATCTGATCCTAAATGCAGAGCTTAGTTTATAGTGTAAATTACATTACAAACTACATCTTACAAGAGGTGGCTAGTATAAGCTATCTAGGATCTTATATATATGGCAGTAGGTGGCTAGTATAAATTATCTAGGATCTTATATATATGGCAGTCCAATCACGCAGTGTAGCTGAAAATAAATTGATTAAAATATATACAAGGGATGTAAACATATTGCATTATTGATTAGAGCTCATAATGAGAGACAAGAGGACGTTGAGGGAGGGAGAAATGAGGCCGAATTAACGAGTTCACGGCCGAGTGAGGTGATTGACTCGCTTGTTGGAAAAGACAGGGCTGCAAACATTGTATTACTGATATATGAAATCACTCTTTCAGACTTTCAGTTGTATCTATAAAGCAGAGTGACTGGGGAGAGCATATTTTTTGTTACTAACATAAATCATCTTATTAAATTTATTATATCAATATACAATTTTACTGATAATTAATATAATGAAGATTGTATATATTTAATGAGAGTAAAGCTGACAAATTATTAAATTTTAAAACCGTGTTAAATAAGACCCAAGGATTATATCTAAATAAAGGAGAAAACTTACACGTAATACTTGATATAATGAATACTCAGTTCACAATGAATTACTGTCATCTATATCTTTAAAATATATTATTGTAAACTGCATAACCCATCCTTTCTCTCTTTCCACTTCAACATCTTCTTATAGACTCTAGATTATATATTTTTTATTCACTTGTCTGTCTCTTATTTCTACAAATTTTAATCCAAGCTTCTTTTGTTATCCCGCGAGATCAAAACAAACCAACCAAGGAGAAAATAAGAAAGGTTTAAAATCAACACCTCGCCGCTCAGCACATTTGTAGAAAGTAGAGACTGACAAGTGGATGAAAGATACAATATAATCTTGAGTCTAGACGAAGATGTTAAGAGAAAAAAAGAAAGGGTGGATTACACAGGTAACAATATTATATTTAAAAGAAGATGATGATATATTATAACATATATTTAAAAGATAGTGATGATATATTTAAAAAATACAATGGCAGTAATTAATTGGGACCTGTGTATTCATTAAGTGTTCTCCTCAAATAAACACCAGCATTGTCAGCTTGTATTTAAAAACAAAAAAACATTGTGAGCAAATCTGATGTATGTTGGTACACTATGTAGAATGGAATGCCTTTGTCATCTCATCCGGTTAATTAAGGATAGCATAAAGAATCAATAACTTTAACCAAACCTAATTCACAAACATTTTAGGGATACCGTATGCAGAGAATCATACGTAAGCTGAAAGGGAGAGGAAGTTAAGTGCTTGTTTTAGTTTCCAGTTACAAACAGGCTTACGCAAATTCCCAAACAAAGTTAATATTCTCACATTAATTTGATCGCCCAAAAGCCAATTTCCACCATGGGAAAAAAGATTAGTAAAATTGAAGGCCTTAGATTTTTTTTTTTGGTAAATCTAAGGTCATTTGATGTGATATTTTTCCTTTTCAATTGTTTATAATGTCAACAATCTTCTTCCCCATCATCCTCCTCTGGCTATGAATTTAACATATGCATTTCACTTCAAAAGATGATGCAATCATGTAATCCGATCCAAGTATTTTTTATTTTAAATAAGACGTTCTTACCACCATAGTTTCAATAAAATAAAAATATGAACAACTTCACTATAACTAACTCTATATTTGCGGTGTGTGTTTGTAGTTGTTTATATATAAACGCGTGGTTCTCAAATGAAGGTCGGTATCAGATCAGGATATCAGAATTATAATACTGAAATAATTTCGTCATGAAAAGTATAGTGGGGGAGGAAAGAAACAAACGTGTGGACTCCTATAAATGATTTATCAACATAGCCATTTATTAATTATTCGATGCTGTCCTAAATATTATTTTATATCAATCAAACTCGTGATAAACGCGTGCATGGAGCCATGGACACAATATAATGGTTTTTATCATGTCTGTAAACCGTGTGGGTCAACATTTACATATATTCATTTCCTATCTTTCAGTACTTGATTCATGAATATCATAAGTGTAAATTATTCCTACTATGCTATTGATGAGTTGTGAATAATAGTTTTGCTAAAATAAAGGAGTAATGAAAAATAGTACTACCTTTAATCCTAATTATAGAAACACTTTTATAGTGCAATTTACATTACAAAAGTATTTCTATAATTAGGACCGGAGGGAGTAACAACGAGGGTGTATATTGTAGTTAGAAATGTAGTAAAAGAAAACAAGGAACATGTATTCTTGGAAGTCTTGCTTTGAACTATCAGGATTGTTTTAATTATGTTAAATGCCATTAACTTTGCTAAATATCCAGACTGAACTCATCTGAATTTGTCATCATAGTAAAATTATAAAATGACCCGAAATCCAAGTATTGATGGCGTCTAACGGAGCTAGGAAAAGATCAACGAGCAAGAAAAGGAGTTGCGAGGAATTAGATGGCGATCATTTACAATGATTAATTAGTTAATACTTACAGGAGTAGTAGGATTAAATTTACATGTGGAGGGCCCTGGGGGGATGAAGACCGTCTCCATTGATTTTTCTCTTTATTTAATGCGTTTATCATTAGATCAAGTTTCAATAGTTGAAATTTAATACTATATAAAAATATTATTATAATAATAAGGGTTAAGGTGTAATCAGTACAAAGTATTTTTTTAGGTGTATTCAGTAGTCTAAATTTGTGGTGCATCCAACACCCTAAAGTATTTTCTTAAGGCACGTCCATCGTCATGAAATACTTTTTATGCAATTTTGCACTTAATAAATTAAATAATTTAAAGCGTTGGATATACCTAAAAAAATACTTCATAATGTTGAATGCATAAAAAAAAAGGAGTAAATACCCTTTTGGGTCCTGGAAAAAAATACAGACCCCATTTTGATCCCTCACACAAAAAATATCATTTTTACTCCCGAAAAGGATGAATAATGATCGATTGGTAAACATTTTGGTCATTCACAAATTTCCATAAAAAATTTCTTTTTTTAGTCATAAAAAAGTTTCATTTAGTTCAAGGACTAAAATGGGGTCCTTTTTTTTATCGGGGGCCATTCAAAATTATTTACTAAAAAAAAAAAAAAAGTTCATGGTGATGGCTACACTTGAAAAAATGTTTTAGGGTGCTTGATGCACTATAAAATACTTTAGAGGAATGAATATACATGAAAAAAAAAAAAAAAAACCTTAATTCTAACATTAATAAAAATGTATCATGATAAATAAAATAAATTTTGACCGGAAATGGATAGAGTTGAATAAAAAGAATCCTTTCACATGGAAAAGGAACGTCCACATTATCGACCTTTAAATATTTTTCCACGTAATGAATTTCTTTATGTTCTTTTGCCGACATCTTTATTATTTATTGCAAGGAAACCTCTCCTCTGTTTTTTGTCTGTTTCTGCTGCTTTGAACGTAGCCCTCTACGCAGCGTGTAAACTCGCCGACTAACAACAAAAAGCCGTACTCCTCCACCGAGAACTATATAAATTCCTTCTACTTGAGCAAGGAGAAAATGGATCACTTCATGTGAAAGGCTAGTCATGGTTTACGACGTCGTCTCTCCTGCTGCAATCGGTAACATTTCCACCGCCGCCGTCCACAACCTCGTCTTCTATCTATCGGAGCATCCGGCGATCGTCAATTTCCGTTGGAGCCACACCCACTCATGGGGTTCCACGTGGCTATTCCTCTTCACCTCCATAGCCGCATATCTCTTCATCTCTCTCTTTCTCCATCTATTTCTGTCTCTCCTCCTCCGCCCGACCCGCACCGTTCCTCTCGGGCCCGTACTCGCCCTTCATAGCCTAACCATGTCCCTAATCTCCGTCACTATTTTCGCCGGAATACTCCTCTCAGCCGCAGCCGAGATCAGAGACACGCGTTGGTTCTGGCGACGGTCGAAGACTCCACTCCAATGGTTGCTTTGTTTCCCACTGGGTACTCGACCGTCGGGTCGAGTTTTCTTCTGGTCTTACATTTACTACTTGTCTCGATTCTTACACATGTGGAGGACGATCTTCACGATTCTACGACGTCGTAAGCTGGTATTGTTCCAGCTGTTCAACCACTCAATTTCGACCTTCATGTCATTCTTGTGGCTGGAATTCTCGCAGTCGTTTCAGGTGGCGGCGATCCTGGCGACGACTCTGGTGTATTCGGTGGTGTACGGGTACAGATTCTGGACGGCAATGGGGCTGAGAAGCGCGTGCTTCCCACTCGTATTGAATTGTCAGCTAGTGTTGGTGGGCTGCAACATGGCGTGCCACGTCGGAGTTTTGTTGCTTCACTTCTTCAGGGGAGGATGTAACGGAATCGGCTCCTGTATTTTTAATTCGGTGCTCAACGTTGGTGTTCTGCTGGTGTTTCTGAACTGTTACGTGAGATTACAGGGCGGTGGCCGGAAAAGTGAGAAGGCTGAGGCCTGAGGGGGAGTCCACGTACGGCTCATTCTTGTGGCCACCATCAAAGGTTGGCTCGCAGTTACGTAGTAGCTGAAATGGATAAGACATCAATTAATTAGCTGAGCTGCGTGTATGGGCTTCTTTTTGGACAAATTGTATTTGAAGGGAATATACACGACCCAATTAGATATGTCCTTAGGACCATGCAAAGCACTAACGAACGAATAGTTTGTTTTGATGAGTGGTGGATGCTTATGACAAGTAAACTCTTTTTCAACCAGGAAAGTGCATCCTCCTGTCTTGTTCATTTTCATTATCATGTCATAAATATGCGGGCACCTATTTTAGAAGAGATTCTTAACTTGGTTGGTCGCGTTGTGCCACTTCTATTATAGCGAATACGTACTTACAATTAATAATTTTCATAAATCAATAAAAATAGTTAAAGTCAATAAAATTGTTCTAAAATTTAAGTAACTTTTAATATTACCTCTACTAATTATACTAAATTTTAATATTATATTAATTATTACTACTCACTCCCTTATTAATTAGGGGTATATATATTTAAAAAAAAAATGTGCTTTGGAAACAAGCAAATGCCTTATAAAAATGATGAAATACACTTATTAGTTGATACTTTATAATAAAGCAAAAAAGAGAATAGTTGATATAGCCATTTTCTTGATAAACTCACTGGGTGTTTTTTTGGCATCCACGGGTTTTGCCAATCGAATTTTACAGACTACCAACATAGTATTTTTATTTTTATTTTTATAACACCTGTATAACTCTTATGGCCCGTTTGGTTTACAGAATGAGAGGGAAAGAAATGGAATTCAATGTAATGTAATATAAAATGATTATATGAATTTGTTTGGTTCTTTATTGAAGAAAGATGATGCATAGACAAAAAAAAAAAATTTAACATAACAAGAGACATCACTCACTCACTCACTCACTCACTCACTCACTCACTCACTCACTCTCTCACTCTCTCACTCTCTCACTCTCTCACTCTCTCACTCTCTCACTCTCTCTCTCTCTCTCTCTCTCTCTCTCTCTCTCTCTCTCTCTCTCTCTCTCTCTCTCTCTCTCTCTCTCTCTCTCTCTCTCTCTCTCTCTCTCTCTCTCTCTCTCTCTCTCTCTCTCTCTCTCTCTCTCTCTCTCTCTCTCTCTCTCTCTCTCTCTCTCTCTCTCTCTCTCTCTCTCTCTCTCTCTCTCTCTCTCTCTCTCTCTCTCTCTCTCATGGATTAAAGTATCTATTTTCACATTATATATATAATAACCACAGTTATCAGAACCGGACCACACCTGGTGGTTTGGGCTAGAAATTGGGTAATCGGTGGTCTAACTGGCCCAGTGCGGTAGGTTGGACCGGTTCAACCTTTTTAAAATTAAACAAATTAATTAATTATTTTTATATATATTATTTAGAATTTCATATAAATAATCTTAAAATTTTCACTTTCTCACGGTCTAGCCGAGTTAGCTCTTGTTTAACTTTGATACTTGCCCCAGTACCTTGACTGGTTTAGTCGCTTGTCCGGATTTAATAACCTTGATAATAACCCTATCTACATATATAAAAATTAATTAATTGCATTAACAAAAACTATATATATATATATATACATATACATATATAAACCAGTGTAATGTACATTGGGTTCATCATAAATTTTCATTTTGTGTTTGTATAGGTTGGGTTTATAGTACTTTTTTAATATTTAATGATGGAAATAATATTAAAGGGATATTTTAATATTTCTTAATGATGAAATATAATTTTTACTTTTTTTAATCAGAAATATTTTTTAAATTACTATATTGTTAATTAGTTTTGAACATATAATTATGGTAATATTTAATATTTAAGGGTGGTATTGATCAAAAAATATTTAATGGTGGTATATATTTTTTACTTGATTAGAAGATGTTAGCATCTACATTTATTAGTTCTAAAAATGTAATTTTGATGTAATCAGAATGGACAAAACTTGTATCCATTGCCTTATAACCATTTCCTCCAGTTCACCAATAAAAAAATGACAGCTAGACATTTTTAACACATCAGCAATAACTCTGTTACTCAATACTCCTTTCATCTCCGTTTTTTTTTTTCCCCACTGGTCGACCCTAAAACTAAAAGCATCTCCAGCGGCGTTCAAGAAGCATTAATCGGATACTGAGATGAGATGGCGGGTGAGAAAAATCAACTTAGCTTTTGCTATCCTTATGTTTTAGTGCACTTGTTTCAATTATTTGTTGGGTTCCCAAGTGGAGTCCTGATCTTCTTTGTGGGGAAGTGTTTCTTTCTCAATTTTGAGTCGTGGGAGATCATGATTTCCATGGCTTCTCCTTTGTCATAGAATTTCATGGCATTACTCGGAGGAAACAAACATCTGCTACCAGACTTGGTTGAGTCCATATTTTCATGTCGACAAAGTCATTTTCCTTCATCTTGAATAAAACCCGAGAGACTGACTCCTAATTAGCTTCAGCATCCCCAATCTGGGAGACTCTGTTTTTCTGAATTGAACCCTATGGGACGTCAATAGGATTCTTAGTGACGATTTACTTCGCTATCTCATCATTTGGAGGCCAGGGTTCCAATCGAATTGGGATTGGAACAGGAACAAGATGATTTGGCTGCCTCGAATTCCTTGGTGGTTCCAATCTGCTTCTTGAACGCCGGTCGAGGTGCTTTTATCGACCAGTCGAAAAAGAGAAAACAGAGATGAAGGGATCATTGAGTAACGGAGTTATTGCTCACGTGTCAAAAATGTCCGGGTTTCTGTTTTTTTATTACTGAACCGGAGGAACTGGGTATATGGCAGTGGATGTAAATTTTGTCCAATCAGAATTACAAATATAATACTAGGTCCGATCTTAATTATAAGACTTAATTGATTTTTTTGGAGAAATTAAGGAAGCTAATTAAATTACTTTAGAGAATTTTTATTTTTATTTTTATGTTTTTCTTCAAATTATTTAATTTGACTAATAAACTAATATATAATCTAAAGATCTACACAACATATAAAATGATTAAGTAAATTATTGGGAAAATTTCATATAGGTCCCAAGAACGAAAAAAATTACAATAAAGTCGCTTTGAAATCATCAAATTACGCTCGAGTTAAGGAGGAATTTCATGTAATTATTTGTATGGAGGTTTTTAAATGTTGTTGTTAATACATGTATTTCACATTGTTAATACATGCATTTCCTTGTTAATACATGCATTTTCTGTTGTAAATAGCCAGGACTTCGTGTAATTATTTGTATGGAAATAAAATCCAGGGTTTTTAAAAGTTGTTGTAAATACATGCATTTCCTTTGTTAATATATCATTTCGTGTTGTAAATGGTCAGGTATTTAAAAGTTGTTGTTAATCTATCTTTTTTAAATTGTAAATCCGGTGTTTAAATGTTGTTGTAAATATATGCATTTCCCGCATTTGTTAATATATACATTTCGTTTCATTTGTAAATGGTGGATATTTAAAAGTTGTTGTTAATCTATCATTTCCTATTGTTAATATATGTCATTTCGCATTGTTAATACAAATAATTACAAGTCCCTTGGGACCTGAGCGTAATTTGATGATTTCAAGGGACTTTATTGTAATTAATTCCCTTCCTTGGGACCTGAGCGTAATTTTCCCTAAATTATTTAGCTTCCTTAATCTCTCTAGAAAAAGTTAACTAGGTCTTATAATTAGGACCGGAGGGATATTCTTTAATTTACAAAGCCTGACTAAACTTTGGTATGTTACATCATAATTACATATACATCTCCCATTCAACAGGCTATTAGTATTTTTTTTTTTGGGAAAATCTTTTTGAGGGCCCTTTTTGGTGTAAAAATCCCAAAAAAAGCCCTCAAACTCTGACAATACCTGAAAAAGCCTTAGGGTCTTTTCAGGTATTTTTGAAATATTGTTGGAGTTGTTAATTTGGCTGATATAGTTGTTAGTTAACAACTATATCGCCCCCATTAACAACAATTTTTTAACAACTAAATCATTATTAACAACTATATCAATACCCCGTTAACAACTATATCATTTCATTAACAACTCCCCCAAAATTTCGAAAATATCCGAAAAGCGCCTTAGGCCTTTTTCAGTATTGTTAGAGTTTGAGGGTGCTTTTTTGGGATTTTTACACCAAAAATTTCTCAAAAGGATTTTCCCTTTTTTTTTTTGGTATAAACAGGCTATTAGTATGTTTTTTTTTGCTAACAAGGCTATTAGTATGTTGGAACATGCTAATCAATCACTGCACACGGGCCTCAAGGCCTCAATTGCGCCTCTCTACATTAATATCAATTTTTTGGGCTACAAACTTAGCAATCAACAACTCAATTATGAGCACCCATAAAAATTAATTATTTATAGGTATAAAAGTATACATAAATAATTTATTTGGGAGTAGATATAACAACGTCATTAAGGAGACTTAACTTTCGTTACTTATGCACTATGGGTCATACAATCTTCTCTCTATTATTTTAATATTTTTTTAATGAAAAAATATCAATTAGACCACATGAAAACAATTTCATTTCATTTAACATACAAAAGTTTTTAATTTTTCACTGTACCCTTTGGGTCAAAATTAAATTAAATTTTTTCGGTAAAAAGATAATAGTACCCTTATTCTTCTTCTTCTTCTTTTTTCATAAAAGCGTTTAGAAGATAAATACTTGCATTTTCAAAACAAATAAAGACATTTATAAGATAAACATGTGAATGACCAGGAAGTTAAAAAATTCTGGTCATTCACATATTTGTCTTGTAAATGCCTATATTTGACTTGTAATTTTAAATAAAAAATCATGGATTTTTTTAAATCATTTTATTTGTTTAGTAAATACCCTTATTTGTCTTGCAAATTATCTTATTTCTCTTGTGAATAGCCAAAATGTCTTGTTAGCTCCTTGATTCTCTTTGAATTCCTTTATTCATCTTGTAAATATCTTTATTTGTCTTAACAATATCCATATTCATCTTATAAATGCTCTTATGAAAAATAAAATAAGGCCATTATTGTCTTTTCAGTGGAAAAAACTTAATTTCATTTTGACCGAAGATGCAATGAAATTTTAGAATCTTTTAGGATTTAACTGAAATATAATTATTTCCATGCAGTTTAAGTGATATTTTCTCATTGATAATGTTAAAATAATATAGAGAAGACTTATGGGACCCACAATGCAAAAGATAAAAGTTAAGTTTCTTTAACTATACCTGCTCCCAAATAAATTGTTTATGTATTTTTATGCCTAAAAAAGTTAATTGTTATGGATATTTATAACGAAATTGTTTATTTTGTAAATTTGCATATTCGTCATTTTATGGTAAAAATCAAGGGTTTCTTCTCTTGAGACTTAGCACAAAAGGGTTCCTCTCTCACAAAAAATACGTTTCTTAATATTCAAACTTATGTTCTTATCCTTTTAGAGTAGAGCCGCTTACCAACTCAACCGACAGCCGTACATTCTATCAACACAACTCGGTTTTCTTCTTCCCCCTTTTCCCTGTATATTCTATTCTTACGTCAAAAGTATCCACCTTTCTTTATTTCACCCCACCCCCCGAAGTCACTAAAATTTCAACTGAGTTAAAATCAATTCCCACGTTATGATTTGGATTTCAAACACCAATCTCAATTACCGTGTCTCACGCAATTCGCTTTATTTATTCATATATGCCACAAAAAAGCCTAAAACAGAATAAGTTATCCAGGATATATCTTAGCTATTTACATAAAGTATTCATTTCATGAACTAAAAAAATGTTATTCTTCAAAATATTTTGATAGACAATAGGACACTAGGGGAGGGGGAAATGAGGCCCAATTAATGAGTTCAGGGCCGGGAGATGTTATTGCCTTGCTTGTTAAGAAGCATAGCCAGTATACGACAATTAGTCGGAAAGTGATTTGGATTAGTCGAAAAAATTATGTAATTACTCTATGTGGTAAACATTGCAATATTGATTATGTAATTACTCTATGTGGTATTTACAATGTAGAGAAAGCGTATTTTTTGTTACTAAAATAAGGGAAAAATTGCACTCAGGTCCCAAAGAATGCAAAATGCTATTGTTAGATCTTTTGAATTCTCCAAATTACTAGCAAATCCTTGGAGACTTGAGTGTAATATATTGGAATTGTGAAAAGGCTCACTTGCCCTTAGTAAAACACATGAAAGCAAACTTTCACTCGAGCCCCTAAATCTATTTCAATCTCCGGCGCCTTTCTCCTATTGCACAGGATAATCGGCAAAAGCTCCTCACTGTTACCGTCATCGTGGGCAAAAGTGCACTCACTGTTGCCTTGAAGATCTTCGTCGTGTGTGGCTATCGATTTGTTCATCCTTGCTTGAATCAAACTCCTTTGGATTTTGTCTTAAAAAGGCTTTGATTTTTTCCCTGGTTCATTCCTCTGATTTCTTCATAAAGTTTCTATCTTTGTTCCACAGTTGCGATACAAGTTGTTTGAGCGAAGCCATGAAGATAAGGATGAAGCATTTAAATAATTTAAATTTATTATTTTGGTTGTGTCGTCATTTGATTGTGACAATTGTGTTTGGATTCAATAAAAACTTGAGTATTGATTGGTATTTATTTTTTTGGATAATATAAGCAATTCAAAGCTTGAAATGAGAAATAGGAGTTAGATTATAAGGCTACTTCTAGCGCTGTACTGAAGAAGAAAAATACTAGTAATAACAGGATCAGCGATCCTTCAAAACCATATTCGACAACCTCTCGGGATTGTTGGAATCATGACCACATCGAACCAACGACAACACTATGGCCCTTCTTGGCCATATAATCAACACAAGAGATGATTTCTCTTGGTATATGATGAAGGCTTCCACGTCCCAGTCTCAAAACAAAAGGTCTCTAGTCTCTCCATAATGTCTTTAAGAGGATGATCAGTAGGCGATCTCTCATAAGGATGTTGACGGCATCGAAAGTCGAGTACATGACTATACTTTGGAATCTCATTTGAACACCAATCAGAACCCTATCGTGATAAAGCGTAAATTTGGTTGATAATGACAATGAGGGGTTTGTAAAACACATCAACCATTCCCTTGAGAATTTCTTAAGACTCCCCCACACGCAGCTTTGTGTTGATGAAGCACTGATCGGTATTTATTTTAATTGGGTTAATTTCAATCTTCTGTATGAATTTAGACAAATCGCGGCAATAGAGGACGATAAAAGCACTGTCCTTTCATCATCTTCAAATAACCTTGTGTTCCTCTAACCTGTTTGAGTCTCACCCTCGCCACAAAATCAGAGATGTTGGATTGTATATTCACATACGATCAAAGCAAAGATTATGAAGGGAAATTAAATTGGGGCACAATACTAGGCTTTCTGTTATAATTTATGTTACAAGTATGAACTTGATATAGTTGAAATTAGTCAGTAATGGCTAGAAAGAATAATGATTACTTGAGGAAAATGAACCGGTCACTATAAATTGTTTCATTTTCATTGTGTAGGGTAGGAAAAAAAAAATCTATATAATCTTTCATTTAAATATGCAATATTTTTTACCATAATAATGGTGATGGTGATGTATAGATTAAGTTAATAGGAGGGCCCAAATTCTGATAAACTGTTAATGAGAAAAGAGCATGTGGACTATTATATATACTGAGGCAAAACAATATGCAATTCCAATGTATAGCCTTGTGAATTCATGAACTCAGCAATTGGGCTTATATGGATCTATCTAGTCCTAAATATAAGGTAGAGTTGATTTTTTTAGAGAGATTAAGGAAACTAAATATGTTACTTAATCATATCATATATTGTGTATCCTTAGATTATATATAGTTTATTAGTCAAATTAATTAGTTTAGAAAAAAAAATAAACATAAAAATACTCTAAAGTAATTTAATTAACTTCTTTAATCTCTCTAAAAAATCAATTTTATCTTATATTTAAGACCGGAGTAATATATCGAGTCACTTCATGAGAATATCAATTGAATAGTTAATTAACTATTAGATTTATATTTGTTTAATTTTTTCCACCTCTTGATTCTCTTGTTTGAATGAACAGCACACCCTTATCAAGTTCTCATAAATTAGTTTTGATAAAGTGGTTACTTTTTGCAGGTTAGGAAGAAGATGGCCAAGAATAGGAAAAAGTAAGGGATAATTACTATTTGGTCCTAATGAAGAGAAAGGTGGACAAAATGGGTCAAATTTCTCTGTTACACATTATGGTTCAAAGAAGAATTTTACAATAAGAAAGCGAAGTTTAAGTCCGTGGAAGATGAGAATCTATCGGTTAAAATAACTTGTAATTAGGAAGAAATATAGACGAATGAATAGACGACTGAATGTTTATTTTACCATGATCTCTAAAGATTTATATTATATACTACCTCATGTCCTAATTATAAGAGCTAGTTGACTTTTTTTGGAAAGATTAAGGAAGCTAAATAAGTTACTTAATTATTTCATATGTTATGTTTTCTTATATTATATATTAGTTTATTAGTCAAACTATTTAGTTTGAAGAAAAAAATAAAAATAAAAATACTTTAAGCTAATTTAATTAGTTTTTTAATTTCTCCAAAAAAAGTTAACAACTTTATAATTGATTTTGTAACTTAATTGATCTCTAAAATAGACATAATTGTATTGACATGATTTCAGTGGTTATTGAAGCTTTTCAGATTTTATTTACGTGTATTGAAATGACTTTATCAAAATGTATCATATCAATTTTTTTTTTAACACCAGTAATTGACAAGTGTAAGGGCATGTGTTGACAACTTCATATGTATCCATTAACAAGCCAAGGAGCAAAAAATACAACTCTATTTATGTCTAAAATGTTGGTCAAAATTATATGAAATTTTAACCAAAATGTAGTATATAAACTCATATAACTGTTATTAGAACATGTAAATCACAATTAACTAAGATTATATATAACATTTTTGTTTCAATTTCATATAATATGGACATAATATTTTGACAAAAAATATAGTCGTTATTTTTAGCTCCCAAACTTGTCAACGCATGCCCTTGCACTTATCAGTGTATTCTCCAACACTTGTTAATAATTTTATTTAATATGGGCCTAATATTTTGACAAAAAATAGTTGTTAGTTTTAGCTCCATAACTTGTCAATAGATGCATGAAGTTGTCAAAGGATACCCTTACGCTTGTTAGTGCATTATATTCCCGTCATTTGTCAATCACATGTTGATATGAAATATGATAATAACCAATCATATACATTTATTTTGATAAACTCACTACTACAAAAAAAAAAAAAAAAAAAAAAAAAAAAAAGCTAAAAACGATCTAAATAAGGCCCCAATTAACGTTCCTTTACGAGAGACGTCTCGGAGGGTAGTAAAAATTGTGGCTTTTGACGACCTGAATACAATTCATGACACCTTATTAAGGCGTCCCGAATTCAAATCGGGACGCCTTAATAAGGTGACTGAATTTACTTTCGGTCGCCAAAATTCTAAAATTGGCGACCTGCATTTTTTTCAGGTTGCCAAAGTTAAAAAAAATTAAAAGGCTTTATCACCCACGGCGCCAAACAAATAAAATTTATTCCAAAAAAAAAATCTCATGGCGCCAAATAAAAAAATTATCATTTGAATATTGGCGACACCGAAAGTAAATTCGGTCGCCAATTTTTTTTTTTTTTTTAAAAAAAAAAAAAAAACCACCACCCACAAAGCCAAACATATAAATTTTATTCTAAAAAAAATCTCATGACGCCAAATAAAAAAATTATCATTTGAATATTGGCGACCTGAAAGTAAATGCATGTTGCCAATTTGAAAAAATTAAAAACCAAAACCACCCACAGCGCCAAACATATAAATTTTATTCCAAAAAGAATCCCATGGCGCCAAACAAAAAAATATCATTGGCATATTGGCGACCTGATTTTCATTCGGGTCGCCAATATTCAAATTTTGGCAAATTGGCAACCTTAATTTAATTCGAGTCGCCTTATCCATGGCGCCAAACAAAAAATTCTCGTGCGAAACTACTTAAAGCGTCCTGAAATAATGTTCGAACGCCAAAAATCAATTTTACAAGTCCTAAACTATTATTCAGGTCGCTGAAGGCTAATTTTTCTTTCATATATTTACAAAAATGCCACCGCCTTTATTTTTTACTTCCTATTTTTAAATAAGGACGTTTTTTAGGGTAGTAATATCGAATTTTTGTAGTAACTCATTTTGATACACATGAATCAAGTTTGAAAAGATTCATTAACCACCGAAATAGTGTGAATACAATGGTGTCACTAAGTTGATTATCAATAAAGTTACAAAATACATGATATGAATATTCATGTCTATTTCTTCCTCTCTCTTTCTTCCTAGGTACAATCCAATTAGTTTGTCTATGTTTTCCTCTTCCTTTGACAGTTCTATTGTAGCAAAAACAACACTTGATTAACATGTAAGTTGTTCCGATGAGTAACAAGCCACCACAAGCATTCACAGTTGTAAAATTCTTTTATGAATAATGTATACCAAGAGAAGTTTGATACCCTATGTCCAGCTTCACCTTTTCTTCTCTTTGCCATGTTCTTCTTTAACTGCCAAAAAAAAAAGACCATTTTCATCACATTACTAAAGTTTCCCTGAACTGGTTACTATGTTGCGATATACTTGTCACGCAAGCCATATTACTTGTCAATTTAAAATCCTAGCTTTTAAAAAAAAAAAAAAAAAAAAAAAAAAGTATATATGAAATCAACGTTCATCTCTGATAGTAGTTTTTTTTTTAAAAAAAAAAAAAAAAAATTACTGACGAATGCTATGCTTTTCAAGTATGTATGTAATCAAGTGAATTTTCAAACACAACAATTCATTTGTCTAGTTCATCCCGTCTATTTCAAAAGTGTGTGTGTTTTTGTAGACTATTTTTATCACCACCAAGAGATGGGATAGCTCTTATGCACACTAATAAACCTTTAGTAATTTGTTTATTGAGTGTTTTCTATTAGGTTATGGCTTAAGGATTTCTAATATTCTTCCAGAGATTATATTATTTCTAATAAAATTTCTTCTTTTGCGCTTTAAAACACAATAACAATTCACTTTGGTCATGGAGAAAGAGAAACTTACTTTTAATAGATGATTCAACAAAAAAGGCCCTACAAACTAAGAAAGACCATCATAACAAATCTGCAAGAATTATCACTATTAAGATTCTAAAGAGTTAGCAAATGCAAAAGTACAATGTTATTGCATGGTTTTAATGTCCTATGATTTCATTCCAGATGCAGGATATAATAAAAGACGAGGGAAGTTGTCCAGAATAAACCAAATGCAAATGAGATTGAAATTTTATTGCCATAAAGTTCCTATATAAGTGAAATTCCAAAACCCACATAGTTTAGATTTTAGAGTATGGCAAGTCATAAGAAACTAAATATGATGACTTCACAAACCTGAATTACTTTCCAGCTTATCAATCTCTCTATAACAAGGAAATTAGGATCTATGCTTCTAATGCTTTTAATGGAGAACTTATCTAATAGGTATGAGTCAATATAAAAGTTATCAACCCTTGGTGCCTATTCGAACTGCTAAATGAAAGCCACAAGCTAAAACAATCAGACCATGCCAAACTCCTACATAAAAATCAATGCTTATTAAGACAAAACCAAAAGGAGTTTGATGATAGAGAAGAGCTTTAGCCATGGGGGAGAGAGAGGCGCCGTAGATTGAACGGGTCTAGGGCATGATGGGAGAAAGAGGGGAGTTTGAATCGAGATCAGCTTTTTGGTATGGGTTACCAAGGGTAAGGAAGTCTTTTCACAATTTCAATATATTACCCTTAAGTCTCTAAGGATTTGCTAGTAATTTGAAGATATCAAGGAACTTAGTAGTAGTATTTTGCATTGCTTGGGACCCAAGTGCAATTTTTCCTAAAATAAATCATCTTATTATATTTATTATATAAACATATAATTTTGTCCATAATTAATATTATGTATAGTGTGATTTTCTTAAAAAGTGTATATATATTAAATAAGGATAAAGTTAAATGCCGTATTAGATAAGAGCCAAGGATTAGATCTAAATAAATACAGTACCAACATTGTGAGCAAATCTGATATATGTTGGGGTCATCTCATTCGATCGGGTAAGGATAGCCTAAAGAATCAACTAATCTAGAATTTATTGAATGGCCAATAACTGTAACCAAACCTCCATGCATAGAATCACATGGAAGCTGAAAGGGAGAGGAAGTTTAGTGCTTGTTTTAGTTTCCAGTTACAAACAGGCTTACGCAACTTCCCAGACAAAGTTAATATTCTCACATTAATTTGATCGCCCAAAAACCAACGAGGCTTCAAATGCACACAAAGTTATTTATTGAGAATGGGGAGTAATGAGCTAGGCTCACACATGACATCTACCTCCCCTTTAGATATGGGGTCCATATTCGGTGTTCAGCGATGAGCATCTAATTTTTTTTGTTATTGCAATGAGATATTAACCGTTTAGAATTTTTGATTTTTTAAATGATAAATTCATTTTTATGAGAAGTGATACTTATAAGATTATCTTTATTTTTAATTTTACATATATTAAAATAAAAATTTATTTAAAATTTAAATTAATTAAATCTGAACCGTCTAAAATTAATCTAACGGTGAGATGAAAGATGAGCATATTTTTTCTCATCAAATTGATGAACATAAAATGTGCACCATTTAGTTATGCTTGTGTGTTTACGTGTGCTTATCATTTGATCCTATTAAAAAAAGTTGAGAATGGAGGCAAGAGATATACTCTCTCCAATCCCCTATTACAAGGGATGCGGTTTCCCTCATATACTTTTACCGTCGGCTGCCCTCCTTTATCATAAAACGGTACTGTTTTGGCACAAAAAATTGAAGTTGCTGCCTTTTTTAAAATACACACATACATGGCAGACCCACATACTATAGACTAGGGGCAAGTGCCCCCCTTAAATTTGGGAATTTATTTTTTTAAAAGAAAAATTAATACATGTTTAAATGATTATGGGTGGACTATCCTTAAATTAAGTGTCCTTCCTTAATACATCAAACCGCACTTCATAATCGGATGAGGGATAAATGGTTGAATGATTATTTAGTGCCTTATATTGAAAAAGATGTATTTGATAAAGCATTAATAATAAGACAATTATGATGGAATTCCAAAAAATAAGGCCTAGAAGGATGACATTATAATTATTTTTATTGTAATATACTTTTGTTATTAAAATATATGTAGTTGAACTTATTGAGTGCTCACCCTTCATTGTAATTTATGTAGCTATATTTCTAACCATATTTAGCCTTGCTTTTCTAAATGACGGGTTTGTAAAAAATTGTCTCTCTTATTATATCATCAGTATTCACTTAATTTCATGAATATTTTTTTGATATTTTTTTCTTGTTTATATTATTTTGTTTTTTAATACACAAAACTTTCCTTTAAAAAAATACTTCGGGCCCGAATCCCCTGCCAATGATGCCCCACTTCAATAATTTTCTAGGTCTGCCCTTGCGCGCACACACACATATATTAGAGTATTGACTGATATTAAAAAGATACTTAAAGATATTGAAGAAAATACTTTTGATATTGAAAAATTATTTTAGAATCTTGAAAAAATATCTTGAAGTATATTTTTAATCTAGTTAGTACCCTGAAATATTTGTTCAATATCATAAAATAATTTTTCAAGATTATGAATTATCTTTATCATGAAGTATCCTTTTACTACCCATCGATCTTGAAATATTTTTTCAAGATTCTAAAATAATTTTTCAAGATTATGAAGTATTTTTTTAATATCAATCATTATCATAAAGTATCTTTTTAGTATCAATCAGTACTATAAAATTTATTCTCAAGTATTTTTTTAGTATCGATCGATTATCTTAAATATTTTTTTACAAAAAAAGCCAGCAATTTCAGTGTTTTACGCCACAATGGCGCCATTTTATGGTAAAGGAAGGCAGTGGACGGTAAAAGTATTGAAGGAAAGCCGCATCCTATTATAAGACCCCTCTCACCATGTCTCCTGAATAAGGGAGATGTACTTGAGATATTTAATTTTTTTAAAAAAAAAAAATTAAACCATATTTAATGGATTACATCTTTTTTAAAAAAAAAAAACAATTGCATCAAACTTTAGACAAGGACCATTTTTCTTTAAAAAAGTTACCCAATTCAATCCCTAAGGGCTAGACAGTAAGTTTATTTTGATCTTAACTATAATATCTTAATCCACTTTTTTAAAAAAAAAAATTATAATTATTGTCCTAAGGTATTCATGTTGAATACACATATCAAGATGGTTTTCATCAAATGATGGTTTCTGTCACATGATTAAATATAATATTTTTAGGAAAACCACTTATTTATTATAAGTAACTAACTTAACTAATTTTATTAACATAAACTTCCTTTGTCCTTTATTATAAGTTTAAAATAATCAATGTACGTTAATTAAGAAAACAATTAAAATTAGTTAAAGGCAATAATTTTTTTTTTTTTTTTAAAAAAAAGAAATAGATTCTATATTTTAGGACAATGTGCGTTAATTAAGAAAACAATTAAAATTAGTTAAAGGCAATAAATTTTTTTTAAAAAAAAAAAAGAAGAAGAAGAAATAGATTCTATATTTTAGGACACATTCATTTACAATTTTAAAACTCATAATAAAAGATGAAGGGAGTAAAAATTAGTTTTTATATTAAAAACGTGTTTAATATTGTATCTAGCGACTTAAAATAAGAAATACTCACTTTTGACAAGCACTGGTATCTTATATTGGGGACAAAGTACGGATTTTATTTGGACAAGTTGTGATTGTGATGGTTTCTAGAGCCCTTTACGATTGAGAGAGGGTAAAAGCAATGTTTTGAAACTCAGACCGGACCGGCCGGTTCAAACTAGAAACCGGCGAACCGGCTAGAAAATCGGTTTGAGTTAGGGGTGACCCCGAGTTCTGAGTTAACCTGGGGTCAACTCATCCAACTCGGCATGACTCGGCCAAGTTGACGAGTCACAGAGTCGTTTTTTTTTTTTTTTTAAAAAAAAAAAAAGGTCGCCTGAGACACTTGCGGTTCTTCACTGACTTTCGATCAACTCGACGGTGAGAAAAAGCGAGACATAGAAGGAGAAGGAAGAGAGATATATATATGAAGAATCTGACTGATTTTGTTTAACCATCGCTTGGTTTTTCTTCGATGGTCATCCTGGCAAGACTCACCGCCATCCAAGATTGTCTCCATCCTTCCATCACCGATCTTCTACCATCAAAGATTGTCTCCATGGGGAACATGTGAGAAAGGAGCTGCGAGGAGAGAATGGAGGCACGGTCTCAATGGAGGTGAGAATGGAAACTTGGAGCAAGAGAGAGAGATCATCAGGAAATACTAGTGCAGTTTCGGGTGTTTAAAGCAATGTTATTAAAATCGGACCGGTCATTGAACCAGTCTGATTACTGGGTCAAGGGTTAGTGGGTAAGACCAAGTCAAATCAAAGTTAAACTGAGACTAAACTGGTAAGAAAGTAAATATTTCAATTTAATGACTTATAAAAATAAAAAAATCCATTTTATATTAAAATACTTTTTGAGAAGAGTGAAAGTTATGTGATATAATGACTTATCAGTAGCCTAGCCTGTCTCGTGTCACGTCTCCAGCTCACACCTATCTAGTAGATTGAAGACTTTGTTTTGCCTAAAACGTAGATTGAAGATACTTTCACTTTCACCCATACCATATAACCTAAAGCTTCTCCAGACACAACCCACGCTCGTTCATTTCATTGCTGAGCCATCCCGGATCAAAACACTAAAGGAGGCGACGAGACCAAAACTCTGTTTCTTCGTTCTTGATCTGTTTCTTTCGGTCGGTGACAGTTTCTGTGGTGGTGAGGGTGGAGCTCGCCGGCGACAAAGATTTATGGTGACGGTGAAGCAAAGGTCGCCGACGAGGAAGGAAGAAGACGGCGAAGGTGTGGAGGTCGCTGTCCGAGCTGTGTTTCTTGTTTCTCCTTTGTTCTCGGCTCCCCCCTCTTCCTTTGTTAATTTTTTTTAATACTGGCTGATGACCCTAGTTTTTGTCATTCTCCAGACTGATTTCACGGCCGGTTCGCCGGTTTTCCGTCTGAACCGGCCGATCCGGGTCTAATACTTTAAAGTTAAAACTTATCCTTTTTCCAATAACCAATGGGCAAAAAAGTGTTTGAACTTTGAAAGACTCTCTATAACCTATTGGATATTTCTCTAAACGCTAAGACTTTATTATATCCTTGGTTTGAAAAAAGAACCCTCCTAAGCCTATAGTTCTGAACAAAAAAAAAAAAAGATTGATGATGCACTTGTAGGCAAGGACAATTTGGCGCAAAAGTAGTAGGGTGTTCAGTAAAATCGGGAAAAACACCAAAGTACGGTTTATTTAAGAAAAATATACCGGATTAATGCACTTTTTAAACTTATTACCGAACTAATGCGGTCAAACACCAAGTTTGATTTGACGTTTCTAGTGGCGTCACCCCATGTGACGCCATCGCGCTAGCGCGTCGGGTGACCTAACGCGACGGTACACCGTGTCACACAAAGTCGGGATTCCCCGAACCCCCCCCTTTTTCTCCGAAAACCACCCCCATTTAATCCTTCCCCAAAACACCCTCCCCCCCCGATTTTTTCCCTACGAAAACACCCCCTTTCAATCCTTCCCAAAACACGTGCCACCCCCCCCTTTTTTCTCTCGAAAAACACCCCTCCCTTTTCATTCAATCCTTCCCTTCCTCATTCATTCATCTCGATTCCTTCCTCTCATTTTCTTCATTTTCCTTCTCTTTTCCTCTTCCATTCAATCCTTCCCTCCCTCCTTCATCTCGATTCCTTCCTCTCTATTTCTTCATTTTCTTCATTTTCCTTCCCCTTCCTCTTCCATTAAATCATTTCATCTCCTTCATCCGATTCATTCCCTCTCAAAACTCCTAACATTTTTGTTCATTATATTTTCTTCATTTTCCTTCACTCTCTCCTTTGAAACATATAGAAGAGAGAATCATTGGAACGAATGAGAAGGAAGGAGGCTCAAATTCTCTTCCCCACCTTGACTTCACGTTTGCACGGGTAACATTTAATTTTTTTGGTATGTTTATTGGTTAATAATATGATTTAACTTTTAACTGTGTACATTTATTTAGTATAGATGGTAGGATAGATGCTTAATTACTTACAAATTATTAATAATTATAAATAAGAAAAAGAGTAAATAGTAATTATAATTAATAATTTAGGGAATCAAAAGACTTAAATTTATTATTAACATTAGGATACAAGATTAAATAGTAAATTAATTAATTAGTGAATTAATTATTTACTTTGTATGTTAATTATAAATCTTAAATAGAGGACTAATTATTTAATATTTTGTAAGATAATAATTTCATATATAAAATGTAAAATATTATTATTAGGTAAATTTGATTTCGAAATAAATACATTTCTCATAATATTTGTATTATAAAAAAAATCACGGGATATTTAATCTCTAATTTGTACTACCTGTGAATATCATAACCATATTTATGAGCTTCTCTTGTAACATTTGTATATTTGAAAAAACACTACTGAAATGTCCAAAAAAAAACTCATATGGCATAGTCAACAATTTATTAGAAAATGGTTAAACTATACATTTTTTTATTTGCCCAAATGTTAAACTATACATTTAATCATATAAATATGGATTAAATTTCTGTGATTCATTACATTTAAGTAACCAAGTATGATTGTAGTAACCAACAAAAATAAGTATAAATGTGATTCATTAAATATAATACTGTTTGTACCATTTATTTAAGGGAAAATTTTTTTACCTCGACACATTTAAATTAATTACTTACAGAGCATGTTTCAATTTTCCTTCTATGACATAATCATGTAAATATTATTACTAGCTAAATTTGATCTGAGAAATATGTGAGAATAATAATTAGTGAATGAATAAAAATATTTTGTGAAATATGTCGTATATTAGTATTTATAGTACCCTAAGATAGATAAAATAAGCTTAAATAGATAATAATAATTAGTCAAATAATTAATTATTTAGAGAATAATAATTAGTGACCTAATAATGTGTTGTGTTATTGTAAACTTTTAGTAGTCAAATGGATGACTAACGCGCCCGCAATATTGAGCCCCCCAAAGAGTGGGGAGTTCTTAATGAGGAGGTCCAGTGATCCACACCGATCACAAGTTGTCTGGAACACAGGAGATTGCAATTCTTTTAGGGTGGGGCGAGCCTCACAAAGGTCTTTGGGAGATGCACAGGACCCAAATCTCATCCCACTAGAATTGCGGCGAAAGACCTTATGCGTGCGGGTTTTGGCACTTGTCTCGCATGAAGAGACTCATGGTATGTTTTAAAATTCTTTATGTAATTAATTATATGCATTTAGTTGTTTGTACATGATACGAGATAATATAGAACCCTCACATATTTGTTATGTACTTTTATGTTGGTGCGGTTGACGAAACCTTATTTCTGCTTTTGTTGAGAGGTGGAGGCCAGAGACTCACACACTCCATATGCCGGTTGGTGAGATGATTATTACTCTACAGGATGTAGAGCGCATTTTAGGTTTGTCCACTGAGGGACGAGTAGTTTCTGATCGGATGCATGCCAACTGGGCAGCAGTTGTGCAGCAAAACATGGGTCGGACTTCCCTCCCAACTGAAATGATTGGGGGTTACATCAAGATGAGCCGGTTTGACCGTTTTTGGGCCCACTTTGGAGGATCACTCGAGATCTTTTGTTCAGGGTCAATTTGTGTACACACGTGCTTACCTCATGCGCCTATTCGGTGGATTTTTGTTGTGTAACAAGTCCAGCTCAGAGGTCCCTTGCCGATATTTAAAATTACTGGGTGGTGACCTTGAGGATACTGCTACATACAGTTGGGGCTCCGCTGTACTCGCTACACTATTTCGCGAGCTATGTCAGGCCACGTCGGCTTCAGCTAAAGACATTGGGGGTTGTTTGTTGTTATTGCAGATATGGGCATGGTCCAGATTTCCTGCCATATCACCTCCCACTCCACCGCCCATTGATGCAAGTGATCATTTCGGACGCAGGTATTGTATGCAAGCATAATGATCTTATGAATATTTTGGTCTGGTTAGAGCACATTGAGCGATTACGATCTTATTTCGCGATCCTGTCACTAACGTTTTTGAGTTTCATATTGCAGGTTCAATAATGTCAACGTGCGGTTATGGCGATGTGAGCTAAAGACATATCGGATAGAGCTTGACCAGATGGGTCGAGACGATGTATGTATAATAAATTTGACATTAGGGAACAAAATGAGTGAACTAATTCGCATTTGTTTACATGTACAGGTGAGGTGGGAGCCATATAGGGACGCCGGATATGAGTTTATGGGTGCAGATGAAGACATGGTGGACATGTGGAGGGCTGTGACACCCGTACTTGCTTTCCACATATAACTGAGCAAATTGGTTGTTGTCCAATTTGAGCCATGTAATATGACTGATGGAGTCCATGAGTCGGTATTGGTACACCCTCCTCTGATGTCTCAATATCCACATATAACTGAGCAAATTGGTTGTTGTCAAATGTTTGAACAAAAACATCCACATCCTCATCATCGGATATCTCAAAACCCACATATTTCCGGTTTCCACAAGGCACTCTACCTGTCACTGAAGATATTACCTGATTTTGTTGCAGTTTTAACTTTTGACGGATCTTTTCATATAAATCTTCAATAGACATGTCTCGATCAATAAACATTGCTCTTATTTCACCTTCAAAGCTCAATCCGTTTGCACCTATAGTTTTAGAACCATTATAATATACAAATGAACGAATTTGACTTTTTTTTTTTAATTATGAAAGAGAAGAACAAATTACAATTCAAGCAAATAACAACAACAGAAATTGCAACTAAGCAGAAGAAGAAACACAATGTATATATGGATCTAAAAAAATGAATGAAGAAACTGAATGAACGAAGTTTGCAGATGAGTGAAGGAGTGAATTGTGATGGTGGACGGAGGGAGTTTGGATGTGAGTGAAGGAGTGAATGCTGGAGGATGGAGGGAGTGAATTATAAGAGGAAGAGAATAGGGGTTCACGGGTGTAATTTGGGGGTTCCACGCATACAAAAATTTGGGGGGTGTTTTTCACGTGTCCAAAAAGGGGGTGATTAGGGTTGGTCGGTTGGGGGGTCACGAGTTGAATTTTTTTGGAAGGGGGGTGGATTGGGGTGGGGACCGACTTGTGGGGTGGGGTGGGGTGGACACATACAAAATTTTGGGGGAGGGGGTGTTTCACGTGTGGAAAAGGGGGTGATTTGGGTTGGGGGGTCACGGGTTGATTGGGGGGTGATTGGGGTGGGGCCGGGGGTCGGGGAATCCTGAGGGGTGGGGCCGGGCGCGTCAGGGAATCCTGACGCAAAGTCGGATTCCCTGACACGGTGTACCAGTCACGTCAGGTCACCGACGCGGACTGACCGATGCGTCGCGTGGGGTGACGCCACTAAAACGTCAAAACTTGGTGTTTGACTACATTACTTCGGTAATAAGTTTAAAATGTGCATTAATCCGGTATATTTTTCTTAAACAAACCGTACTTTGGTGTTTTTCCCCAAAGAAAATCGATAGATGCACAAGTTATTTTTATAAGTTATATATATATATATTATAAAATAATTTATTTATTACAGAATTAGTTGTCATTAGAGGCATATGATATGTGATGTTAATTTGTTAAGGGAAGTGTAAAGAATATTTGATAAGTATATAATACATTTGTTAGTGATTTAAGGTATTAAAATAATATAAAGAATTTTGGATAGTGTGATAAGAAAATAAATTATTTTTAAAATTTTAATATCTCACCTAGTTAAGCTGGGTTATTTCCGGCTGTCCACTAACCCTCGACCAATACCCCGTCACCTGTCAGGTTCGGTGTCCGTCCGGGTTTCACAACTTTAGGTAAAAGTTAGATACCTGCTTTCAGCTTTTTTTTTCAAACATTTTGATTAGTTTTTTTAAAAAAAAAATTGGGCTTTGGGAAAGCTTTTGACTTTTTTTCATCATGACATGAGAAAAGCGAAAGGAATATGTTGGGTCTCACTTTTTTAATTGAAATACTATTATGATCTTTATTATTAATCTTTATAGATGAAATTTTTTGTCCTAAATATAAATTCACTTAAAAGTTAATAATAATTGTTTTCCATTTTTATCCTTACTTATTCTCATTGGAAATAGAGAAAGATGCAAGAGAAGTTAAAATAAAAGATTAAGGAGCAATTTGGCTAACGAACTATTACGCCGAGTAAGCTTCAACAAAATAACTTTTAAGTGACCAAAAATACCAAAAACCTTTTAAAAATATATGCAATCGCAAAAAAGTTTTACTCTAAGAGCGTCCGAGCACAAAAAAAAAATTCTTTCAAGGGAGTCTTGCGTCTGAAAAAAGTTTTATTCCATTATTGTGCTGACTGCAAATTTTTTATTTATTTTTTGGTATTTTTGGTCAACTTAAAAGTTATTTGTGCTGGAACTCCTCAAATAATAGTTTGTTGGCCAAATTATTCCTTAACCCTAAAATAAACTTATAAAAAAGACTATAGTGGTAAATTTTAATGGCAGTACTCTGATTATTAGGTCATAAGAAATTTAATTAGTGAAAATTACTTGACAAATTTTTAAATTATACTTTAGTGGTTGATTTGGTCTTGATTGGATATAGAAAGTTGTGTTTATTCTTATTTGCCCCTTGTGGACAATTCAAACCATGCTCTTATTTGGCAGAAAGTTGTGTTTATTACTCAATGGTTTCTATTGGTCTCTCTATTCACGAAACTCTTCTCTATTCACGAAACTCTTCTCCAGTTCATAGCCGATTAATTATGTAATATTATTTGATAAAAAAATTATTTGTATGATTTCTAATTTATATTCCTTTATATTCGTTAGCTATATTTAATTATGTATTCTAACATTATCAAATTTTTTAAATTAAATTTTTCAGATTTTTATTATTTTAATTTTAATTTTTCTCTTATTATATATATAGATTATTTAATAAGATTGACGAGTTATTTTTCATCTAAGTTTTTCTTTTTAAAATAATCATCTAAATAAGTTTTAGCTTCAAACAAATCACTTACTTTATCGTCAATATAAACATAAATCACATTATATAATCTGAATTTTACACAATTTTAAATTTATAAAAGTCATGTTGCAAAAATACAACTTTTTCTTATTCCAAACACACTTTATTAGTGGGACGTAATAAGATTAAATGCAATTAATGGTAGAGGTTGTTTTTCAAAGGAAAATTAGAATGAAGGACCTGTAGAAAAATATATGTATTGAAAATGACCATAAAAATTATAATTACTTAAAATAATCAAATGCAAAAAGTATAAAGTAAAAAATAAATACTAAATTACCCCTAAAAAATTCTCTCGATTTCCTTCCATACCCTATTTATAAAACTAATACAAAATTATAAATTTCACCAAATTAAATATCACACATTCATCAATTTTGTCAAAAGTATAATTTGTTAAAATAAATAATTTTTAAATAAAAATATAATTATATGATTTTAATAAAACACAAAGTCTTTTATAATTTAGTATATATGTTAGACCAAAAAAATTTCTATGATTTTTTTTTATTTTAGAAGAAATTTATGTGGCTTAAAAAATTCATTTAATGTTAATAAAAATTTAAATAATCTATTATATTCTAAAAAAATTAAATGAATTTAGTTTTTATTTTCATAAAAAATGTTTAATTGATGTCAATGTTGATCTTGATAATATAAATTAAAACTTAATAATATATTTATTAATTAGATGATCTATTGATTATATGAACATAGAACTTGTTGAAAAATAAAAATTAAAAAAATATGAATTTAAACCATAGTTAATTAAAAATATATTGATTTTACATGAGTCCCAAAAATATAAATTATACTTAAAAAATATGAATGGATGTGAATGGTTTTACTTTTAATTTTAGTTATATTTTAATTATGAATATAAGAGATAATGTAAGAAGTTTAATTAAAGACAATTTAATAATTTTAAATTTATATTATGATATTTAATCCTTCTTAATAATTATAATTTTTATAACCCTCCTCACTAAATATATTTTCTCTCATGTCCTTCATTCCAATTTTCCCTTTTACCAATATAATTTAGAATAACGAGACAAAGGAGGAATGGCCAAAGTTGGAGGTAGCAGGCGGGGGACAGAGATTGAGGAGAAAGGGCGCGTGGGGACAGGGGTTGGGGGAGTAGTGAGGTCCAGCATGCATCGTGTTTCGCGTTCTTCTACCCACACATTCATGTTAAAGACACGAGCTTGACGCGTGCAAGGGAAGCATATCTTAAAAAAGATGCTGACCTGTCCCAGAAACAACCTCCCCTGCATCCTCCCTCCCTCCTAACTCACTTTAACCTTCCCCTGCTTCTTCCAACCTCCTCTTTCAATTTACAAACGGGGGTATTCAGAATATACCTTTTTTGGTCAAAATATTTAGAAAATATCTCAAAAAAATACCACTTAAACTTTAAAATCTTAAATAGACGATTTTCTAATAAAAATAAGTTGTTAATTGCTTTATTATTTGTATTAATCGTATTACTGTTGTTGTCAATAAGATTTTAAAGTTTAATTGGTATTTTCTGTTATTTTTCCAAATATTTATTGTGTGTTTTTTTACTGTATATGTCATATTTATTATTTTTCTCACTTATCCTCTTAACAAATAATATCATAATTGAAAAAATACATATTTATTATTTTTAATTAATTTTAATTATTTTTTAAAGCCTATAAATCAATACAAATTTATCTTATTTTTTAAGTCCAATTTCAATTTCAGATAGTAAATGATATGATTTATAATTTTCTATTATTAATTGTCTGCAATGAAAATAGAGAGAAAAGAAAGAGTTGGAAAATATTCATTTATAAATGAAGACAAAATTAAAAATTCACTATAAAATCATTGAGTTAACCACCACTCTTTAATATGTGTAATTTAGTTTTTAAAAAAATAAGTTGTAATTTAGTTAAAAAAAATTAGAGTGATAGACACCTTGCTACCTAATTCATTCCCCCTCTGCGAGCAAAAAAAAAATTCATTCCCCCTCCATTTCTCTCAACTCTTTTCTTCATTTTTGTCCTTTTTCACATTTTTATTAGTTACTTCCCAAGGCACCCAAAAATTATTTCACGAATCCCTTTCTCCCAATTTTTCCCAATTTCCATAAGAGTTAGTTGACTTTTTTGTGAGAGATTAATTTTTTATATATTGATTTATTTATATTTAAATTATGCTAAATAAATTCTTAATTATTTCATATATGTTGTATTTTTAATTTGATTAGATATTAGTTTATTAATTTAAATATTTAGTTTGAAGAAAAAAATAAAAATAAAAATGTTAACTCATACCTAACCCCTCCATTTAATTACATTTTTATAAGCATGTCTTTTCAAAAATATTTATTTAAATTTATATTGTATTTATTTAAATTTAAATTATATTTTTTCTGATTAGGTTTTGGAAATTAATTAATTTTCAGTTCTCGCATCTTCCCAACAGGTATTATGAAAAAATTATTTCACGAATCCCTTTCTACCAATTTTTCCCATTGATTCCATTTTCCTTCTCATTTTTCCCCTACCTATACCTAACCCCCTCCAATTTCACCATCACAAGTTGAAGGATCCTGACTTTCACTTTCGTGGATATTCCTCGTCATTTACTTGTGTTTTCAAAATGCCTTCATTTACCATGGGTTCAAAACCAATAAAAGCGTGGGTAATTTCGATCTTACCCTTACTGATCGCAAGTGAGGGGTTCGATCCTGCGTTTTAATAAAGCATTTACTTGTTTCCAAGGAGCATTTATTATTATTATTATTATTATTATTATTATTATTATTATTATTATTATTATGTATGTCCATCATTAATAGAGGTAGTGGGTGAGAGTAATAATAATAAAATATTAGAGTTTAGTGCAACTAGTAGGGGTAATATTGGAAATTACTGATTTTAGGATAACTTTGTTGACTTTAACTGTTTTTATTGGTTTGTGTGAATTGTTAATTGATGCTTATAATAAGGAGATAGAGTATTAATTATTCTCTTAAAATTTTTTATATCAAAAAAAAAAATGCCTTCATTCAATAATACATCACCACCCCACCCCCACATACAGATTATATCTTAATTAACAAGCTCTTCCACGCCAAACGCGTCACAAACAAACTCATAACGTAATTTGATATATCCAATAATTATGGACGTGCCAGCGTTTATATATTTAATATACAACGATAACATATGAGGCGGTGAGGGTACCTTGTAAGTTCAAATAACTTTCCTCTCAGCCTGCATACTTGACCCAAAAAACGTATTTTTAATATTTGTTTACGTTTCAATTTAATGACCATTTGCTAATTGATCTCTTTCTACCATGTATGTATTATTTTCTTTTTTTAAGTCTAAAACGCATTAATTTTATATTTAAAAATGTAGAACCAACATTACATGTTCCTAATTTTCTATGACATGACAAATATAAATTGTACATGACTTGGAAACACATGGCATGTTGCCGCGTCAACAATTCCTTCATATATTCAGAACACTCTGCTTTTGTTGCTACATGAAGCCGCTCCTACACTAGTCAACGGATTTTAAGGATTTTTCCTCTGTTTTTTTTGTAGTGATATCCTTCCTACGAAGGTCTCTAATGCTAGGTATAATATTTTTCATTTTTTTTGGTTCAATCATAACATGTGGTCAACATATAAAAATCAGTATCGGTGAGAATGCTCTAAAAATGGTGGAATCCGTGGTTGTTGTGAGAATTAATCGAAGAAGCCAACTCGGAAGGCGAAGGTGACGGTGCAGATTGGGAAAAAGCAGCCCTGAGCTGATTATACCTGGTAAGGTCAAACTGGTGAAGTTGCATGAGGCGTTTCTGCTTGGAGCTGAACCGGCTTTGGTAAAAACCTTCAAAAGAAGGTTCTTTGGAGGTTCTGAGGAAGAAGGCGTAGCCAGCCATGAAGTAAATGGACGTAACATAGAAGCAAATTGGCTCCATTACATCCCAAGTAAGCTCCCAAAAAGTGAGCCTCATGAACAGAGCCGTTTGCAAAACCAGATAACCCAGCCCTCCCCATAGCTCACGTCGAACCAACGTGTCAGCTTTTGTGTCTATGGCTGCCTTCTGTTTCTCCAGTTCTTCAAGCTCTTTTCTCGCTGCCTCTGGTTCATAGGACTTCCATGTTGTGTGTGGAAGCAGACGTTGAATGGCTTTTGTTACCTGCATCACAAATTACATAATGCTTGGGTAAAATATGGCTCCATCTACGTACATTCGGTTCCTCCAATTAGGGCCAACTGACTTTGCTCTCACAATATCCTTCTAAGACCAAGAGACGGAAATGAAAACTGAAAAAGACTCTTATCAACCCTTCACAAACTTTAAGGCTGGAAAAACTAGGACGAAAGGAAAAGGACAAAATGGGAAAAGAAACCAGTGTCATTTTTCCGGTAAGGCCAGGATTTTTCTAGACACGTTATACCTAACAAGTGTGAACAGAAGAGGAAAACTAAAACTCGCAAACTGCTTGAAATAAAATGCAGAAATGTCCGCATTTTACAGGGTGTAAATAGGACAACGTCCAAAAAGTTAGTGACAGAAACAGGAAGCCATGTTTTATAGATCATGGCCTGTATAACTTTACGTCAGGGATGAAGAATCCAAATTTCCCATTACCAAAGGCAAAGTCCCACTTGCGCATCAGCAAATTAATTTTTTCTCCTCCCATCATTAAAAAAAAAAAAAACAAAACGAAGAAACGCCAGTGCAACTTGAATAACCATTTTACATGTTTAGCCTCAATTTTAGTCGAAATTTAAAGATTCCTAGTGTGTTGCTGTTGCCACTAGCCTGAAATGAAAACGGCAGGTAGGGGTGCATATTTGGATGGTTTTTCCCCAATACACCAAAGATCTTGGGCGGACAACAGAGAAAGAAAGAGGTGAGGTAGATCACAAATAAATTTCATGGAAAAATCACCTCTTTCTTTCCTGCACGAAACCAAGATCGTGTAAGGAAAACTCTTCATCCCAATTTACAAATCCATTCTAGTTACTTCTTTTTCATTTGGGCAAAAAAAAAAAAAAAAATCTTCGTACTTCAGGTTATTCTACAGTCAATAATGGCCCCTCCTCTGTAATGACCCCATTTTCTACGGCCACAATCCCATCAATTCATTATCAAGAAAAATTAAGTAAATAGATGAAGTAAAGTCTCTGTGATGCCATCCCTTCCCAAAGTCTATTTTATTTTCTTCAGGTTTTTTCTAATGAATTAATCTTAATGTAGTCAACTATGGACCCTCCCACATAATATCTCTAAAACTATTTTTAGAAGGAAAAAAAATCTTATTAGTTAGTTAATTCTTAAAAAATTGCATGCTTCATTAGGTAAGGTGAGGGAATTTTTGTGATGAAAGGAAGAAGAAGGGCTGCTTTTATCGGTCCTTGGGGAAGCCCTAATTTACCATCTGAAACGTGGAATCCTTTACACGTTTTAGAACTGGCGAAACAACAAAGTTTCAATTTCCTGTCGAAAAAAACAAAAGTCACCGGAAAAGCTCATCAGTTTTCGGTAGTCTCCAAAATGAATTGGGTGAAAAATAAAATGGAAAGTATGTGAAGCATATCTGTGATCTCCACCATGACCCTCTGAAAAAAACCCACAAAACTAACCCAACAGAACAAGGAACAAAAATAATATGGAGCAATTGAATATAACTCTCCAAGAAAAATAATGAAAAGACAAAAGAGGAATAGGTATTCACCTCTTCTGGCCTCAGAAACACGACATCTCCAAATACAATTACAGCAGCAGAATCATCAAGCATTTTGGCCGTCCGTTTGGCTTGATCTTCATCGGAGCAATATTCGGCGCAGATCTGAAGAAACTCCGAGTACGGTATGCAGCTCTCCCGGATCTCCCGGAGCTTCGATTTCACCAACTCCAGCTGCGCGGCCTTCAACAGTTTCTTCACATCTCCAACCGCCATATTTGAATTCTCCGGCGGAGGAACCAGCCCCTCCAATCGAATGCGGTTTCCGGCAATGCTAATAGCCTTGAGCTGATCGACGACGCCATCTCCCAGCAATGGCGATCGGAGCTCCGGCAGAAACATCGACCGCTTGTGCAAGAAACGACGGAAGATGCCTTTGTCTCCCGGATCTGGAGCAATGTCAGGCTTACTAGGGCTCGTAGGTATTCGAGGATGAACAGAGGAAGAAGACAACCGGCCATTGGCAGGATTTTGCGAAGAGGATTTGGTAAATTTGAGTAAACATTGAGCAAGGGATCTCCTAAACGCCATTGATTTACAGAAGAGAAAGAAAACGAGATTTATGGAGTTACAGGATCGTCGAACGGACTTTGAATTGGTTGAAGATAAGGATGGGACTGGGAGTCATCTTATATAGGTGCCCCATAACGCTGGAGTTTTCTTTTCTTTCTTTTTTTGGCCCCTGGCGAGAAGATGGTAGATAGAACTAAAACCGCATGAGAAACTGAGGCGACAAATTGAGAGTGAAACGTGAAATACTCGGCATAGGGACGCAAGAATTTAAGCAGGCGTCCTGTGTCTTATTAACTAAGTTTTAAGGTGAAAAAATACACATGTGCTTTTTTTTTAAAAGCGCTCGGTAGTAAGTTTTTTTTAGGTGCAAAAGTGACTAGGTGGTTATAAATTAGGTGTAAAAATAACATTTAACCATTAAGTTTGACTTTTTTTGCTAACTAGACGATGACGTGGCATTTCAAATGTCCAAAAATACATATGTGGTTTGTCAACAAGAGGGTCGAACACCAAATTATTTTAATTTAATAATTTTATTTTAATTACTACCAGGTACTAAAGATATTCAGGATACTAACCTATCTTGAAAAAGTGTTTCACGATCTTGAAAAATTATTTTAAGATCTGAAAAAATATTTCAGGGTATTAACTGGTACTAAAAAAAATACTCTGAGAATACTTCCTTGTATAGAAAAAAATATTTAATAATCTTGAAAAATTATTTTAGAATCTTAAAAAAATATGTTGAAGTATATTTTTAGTATCGTTAAATCTTTCGAAATATTTTTCATGATCTTAATATAATTTTTTAAGATCATTAAGTCTTTTTTTAGTACATCAGATTGAAATATTTTTTCAAAATCCTAAAATAATTTTTCAAGATTATGAAGTATTTTTTCGTGCAGGTCACTATCCCGAAGTACTTTTTAGTACCCGTTAAGTACTTAAAAATATTTTTTTCAAGATCGATCAAGATCTTTTTAGTACTTAGGTAAATACTTGAAATATTTTTTTCAAGATCCTAAAATAATTTTTCAAAATTATGAAGTATTTTTTTTTGTACCAGTTAGTATCCTGAAAGTACTTTTTAGTACCGGTTCGATACAAAAAAATATTTTTTTCAATGTCGATCAAGATCCTTTTAATACGCAATACCTAAAATATTGTTTTAAGATCCTAAAATAATTTTTCAAAATTATGAAGTACTCCCTCCGATCCTACTTATAAGATATAGTTGACTTTTTTGATAAATTAAGGAAGCTAATTAAATTGCTTTAGAGTATTTTTATTTTTTTTCTTCAAAGTAATTAATTTGACTAATAAAGTAATATTAGTCAAACTATTAAAAGCCATTCCCCCACCGTGTCATGAGGATGGGGACGACATAGTTGTGTGGAGAGGGGGACATGGAAACATGTTTTCTATATCCCAAATGTATTAGCAGTTGAGAGGAGATGTGAATATGGAACTGGGGGCCATTTGGAAAGTGATTTGGAAGGTGAAAACCACAAGAAGGATCCAGGTATTTTTGTGGTTGGTAGCACATGATCATTTTTCACGGTAGCGAGAAGAAAGCACGTATCCTAGGTGGTGCACCTACTTGTAGCAGGTGTGGTGAAGGAGTTGAAGACCTCGACCATGTATTGAGAAGCTGTCCGGAATCTCGTCGGATATGGCTGGCCCTAGAGGTGTTAAAGGTAAGTCCACAATTTTTTACAGAACACATGAATTGTTGGCTTTTCAATAATCTGCAAGCTGGAGAAGAATGGAGCACGGTATTTTCGATGTGCAACTGGATGATTTGGGGATGGAGGAACAAGTTATTATTTGAAGAAGGGTTTAATATGCCTGAACGTCCTGAGTTTGTTATAAATAATTATGTTAGAGAATGTGTTACCTCGATAAACAGATTTGATAACTTTGGGTTGTTAAAGAAACCAAGGGAAATTAAATGGAATTTCCCGGAAGAGGGGTGGGTGAAACTAAATTTTGATGGCGCTTCTAAAGGATGTCCAGGCTTGGCAGGTTGTGGAGGGGTATTGAGAAGGAGTGATGGTAGCTGGATTTGTGGGTTCGGTAGGAAGCTAGGACGATGTCAGGCTTTGGCTGCTGAGATCTAGGGATTCGTTTAGGGTCTTAGATTGGCACAGGGATTGGGCTTCAATAAGATCATTGCAGAAGGAGACGCAACGATGGCATTACACGTGATTCAAGATCCTTGGATCCAAGGAAGGACCAGAGACAGAACTCTGAATACATAGCTATGGGACAACAACAATGAGCTACAAATGTGCCTTTCTCACATTCTACGAGAAGGCAATGCTATGATAGATTGGTTAGCAAAGCATAGTTTTATTTGTAATGAGAATTTTACTATTTTCGATTCTCCTCAGCAGGGGTAGTAGATTTTCTGTACAAGGATACTGTGGGAGTCATTTACCCACGGTTAAATCTTGGTTAATTTTTTAGTTAAGTAATGGGCAATTAAGCCCCAATTTTTACCCCAAAAAAAGTAATATATAGTTTAAAGATACACAACATATAAAATGATTAAGTAACTTATTTAGTTTCCCCAATCTCTTCAAATAAAGTCAATTATGTCTTATAATTAGGACCGAAGGTAGTATTTTTTTTTGTACCAGTAAATATCCTAAAAGTACTTTTTAATATCGATCGGTATCACAAAATATATTTTTTCGGTATTAGATATTAGTCGATCTTTTAGTATCGGGTCAATATCTCGAAATATTTTTTTAAGATCCTAAAATAATTTTAATTGAAGTAAAATTATTATAAAAATTTTAAAACAAAATTTGGTGTTGGGCGCTCTTCTTGACAAACCACATGTGTATTTTTGCACCTTTGAAATGCCACATCATTGTCTAGTCAACAAAAAAAGTCAAACTTAATGATCAAACGATATTTTTGCACCTAATTTATATCCACGTGTATACTTTTGCACCTAAAAAAACACTTGTTACTGAACGCTCATTTGAGAAAAGCACATGTGTATTTTTGCACCTTAACCCTATCAATAAAGATAAAGTAAAATATAGCTGGCTGTTTAGATTTAAATCTTATTAATTGTTTATGTAAGGAACAAAATTTGGGGATCAAAAGTTGATTGGTACACCTGAACTCTTAAATGTAAGACTTAAGTTATATATTTATTATTGTCAAACTTATGAGTTAACTCTCTGAATTTATTTTTTTAAAACTCGTGATAGTTGTAAACTTGTAAATACTTGGTCAAACTTACAAGTTTATGATTTTTACATTCCTAACTTACAAAATTGTGTCAGTTCGTTTTTAAACTCGTGCTAAATTTTTAAATTTAATCATGTTTAGTGTCTTTATATATGAATTTTATATTAAAAAAATCTTTGTTGAGTATAAAGAATTATGAATAAAAATGAATTTAGTTTCAATTATTTGGATTTAAAATATAAATCAAATTTTTTTCATTTTTTATATTTAAATTATTTAATTATACACTATCAATATCTATTTATTAATAAAAGTAAACTCTTACGAGAGATTACGTCTACGATACGGTTTTTACGTTCTTGACGAGTTTGTTTAGATTGACAACCTTACCTATATTTAAAATTTGAAGAATATTAAAACATAACGCATTTCATAATTAATAAGATGGGTTGTCTACAAATATGAAGATCTTATTTATAAATAACAATAATGATATAATAAATAATCAAATTATGGGACTTAAATACTGGCCATCAATTATATTTGAAATAAAGAATCTGAATCATGATTCATTTGAACTGTTTTATTAGGATCTCTATATTAATAATAAAAATTGCATTTCAAATTAGGACTTCTTTACCGCATTTTAATCCAAACACTTTTTATTGGCTTCTTTAGTTTTCTGTGTGTTTCTGCTTATAGCTTCATTTATTAATCCTTCAAGGCCATGGCAAGACAATAATTATCTCCTTCATTTTTTTTTATTGTATAGAAGACAAAATGACAATAAAACAAACAAGGTTTAGCAATTGATAAATCAAAATGTAAAGCCAAGATCTCCTGTCAGGAGATGTCGAAATAAATGTTTTTAGTTTGGAAATTTTTTAAAATATCCTCCAAATTTTTTTTTAAAAAATCAAATTAGTTATTTTTCACAGATTTTTAATTAAATGTAGTTAATAACTAAACTATATTAGAAAATAAAAGTCATTTGGGGATTTGATAATAGTATTTTAAAGGTATTTTCGGAATATTCTCTGTCAGTTTTATAGATTTGGTTTTTATTTAATTGAGTAGAAAATAGGAAGTTCTACTCATCCTCCGTCTCACTTATCTCTGGCGATATATCGTGAGGCGCGATAAAATGAAGAAAAGGGTGGGGGATGGCAAGCGAAACGAAGGTTGGCCGTACACGTGGTTGGATGAAGATTAAAGACTAGGTCCATTGTAAGCGTGTGAATTCAAAATAATAAATATATAAAAATGAGAGCGGGTTGGACTGGGGGAGGAGGATTAAGCAATGCATTGCTGTTGCTGACTTTGCCTCTTGAGCTCCCGGTGGCCGGTGCCCCTGTGTTTAACATTCCAATTAATTTTTTTTATGGACCGAGTTGCTAAGATTTTGTTTGAGAGTTCTATTTTGGAGGGAAAGGAAAAGGAATGGAGGGTTTTGTTAGCCCTTTCCCTTAATATATATCAGGGAAGGGACTACCAAAACCCTCACTTCCCTTTCTTTTCTCTCTAAAATGGACCTCCCAAATAAAGCCTAAAAGAATCTTAGAAATATACTATTTAAATTTTAAAATTTTGTTGACAATAATATTAATGCGATTAATAAGAGACAGTAAAGCAATTTACAACTCGTTTTATTGAGAAATCACCTATTTGAGATTTTAAAATTCAAATGGTATTTTTTGGGGATTTTCCCAATAACCTCCAACTTTTGCCAAAAGTGTAAAAGTAACTATAAACTATATTTTATAGTGGAAATAACCATAAACTTTTAAAATTAGGAAAAAAATCGTTAAATCCTACTAACGTCTATCTATTATAATGAAAACAATTAATTTTTTGGCTCTTAAACTGTAGACTTACTAGTAACTTAGTCCAAAATGTTTCTGATTCATCCTATAAGAAAAAAATATTTTCAAATACTGTTAAAAATTGCTTATTATTGTGTGTTTATTTTGTTATATATTTTCAAACTTTGAGCAACAAATCTCTATTTTGTTATATATTTTCAAACTTTATTTGGGGATTTTGCCCAATGAGATTTCTGAAAAACAAAGATAGAAAGGGATGCAAATTGCTAGAGGCATGGATGCTTTTTTATTATTATTATTATTTATTTATGTAAAATTCACACTAGCAATTTTTAACAGTATCTTAACATTATTTTGCCACATGGATGACTTATAAGTATTAAAGTTGCAAGTAAGTCAAAGGTTTAGGGACTAAATTATAAGTGAGTCAAAATTTTAATGGCTAAAAGATTAATTTTTCCCTTTATAATATATGAAAGTTAGTTGTAATTAACGGTTTTACCCCAATTATAAAATGTTATGATTACTTTTGCTCCAAAAAATATTTTATGATTCTTACTTTTACACTTTTGATAAAAGTTTAAGGTTATTTTAGCACCTAAACCTTATTTTCATCATGATAATTAAAAGTAAACATATCATACATTTAACAATGGTTAAAGTATTGAATATACACAAATGTATGTCACAAAGTTGATTGTTTCCTCTTTTGGCCAACCATATCTAATTGTTTCTTCAAATCTATGAAAGTATTAAATGAACGACTAGCAATGTTCACAAATTTATATAATGGATGGGGAAGTCACCTAATTTTCGGCTACTTTACAAATGAATTGTGACCAATAAAGAGCTTCATAAATGAAATGTTATATATGCATTTCATTGTTTCGCCAGATATATGCATATCATCCATTAATTTAAATGAATGAATGGATGCATACGTAGGAGGGGTTGGCTTGCGTGCCGTTATTACGTGATAATTAGGAGAAAATCACGTCCAAACGATGTGTCGAAATTGAAAATTCAAGGGACAAAATTATCTACGGTATATTTTATAGTCAAGTTGCTACTTTTAATTTTATTAAAGATCGGGGCTGACGCTAACGTGTCGCCACATCCGCCTCTACTCCAATACCTATCATCTACGAGTATTGTAATGGCCACTTAATCAGCATACTTTTAAACAGTAAAATATATTACCAAAATACTACTCGTATAAAATTGAAAAAATATTCCCTCAAACACTACATTCAAACTCCTCCACATGGAGATGAAGTTTTCAATATCAAAGAATTGATTCACATCTAGATGAAGTTTGCCTATCCATACACTGGGCATCTGTGAAAATTACACATAAGCACCCCCATCGATCACATCACCCCATCCCCACCGCAGTCCACTTGGACCTGCTCATACTTTTAGTTTTTCGAGAGAATTACAACTGGAACCCCACTCTTTCCCTCTCCACTTCTTCCTTTCCCTTCATTTTAGATATTCAACCAAATAAAAAGAATATAAGCAATTTGTCAGGAAAATAATATAAAAATACCACTTAAATTTTAAAATCACCTATTTAAGTTTTTAAAGTTTAAAGTGGTATTTTATACCAACAAAATTACTTATATTCTTTTTATTTGGTTGAAAATATAAAATAAAGGGGCAAAGGAAGAAACAGATGGGGAAAGAGTGGGGTTACCGGTTGTAATTCTCTCCAAAAACTAAAAGAATGAATGGGTCCATGCGGGGTTGTTATATGATGGGGGTGCTTACGTGTAATTTTTACCGAAGATAAGAAGAAAAAGAGAAGACATCCAGAGAGCTAAACTTCATAACGCTTCCACGTGTCTAATTCATCTATGTGGGAACGAGTTTGAGTAAATATATTCATCTTATAGCATTTTAGTAATATTTTTTACTGTTAAAGTATCCACGTAAAATTGCCGTATTGTAATGGCTTCCTTACTCCTTCCATGTTATGCGTTGAAAAATTAAAATTAATTAATTACCATTTTCATACCTGACCCACTAAACTATTCTTACTTAATAATAATGAATAAGAATTAAACATGCTATTCAATGTTCTGAAAAAAAAAAAACATGCTATTCAATTCTAGTAAATGATACTCCCTGCGTTTTTTTATAAAAAAAAGATAGTATTGTTTGAATGTATACCATTTAGAAATGTTTAAGCATTTAATGCATTCTTTTCATTTTCATGATCAAATAATTATATGTATTTCTCCTTGTTTTTTCTCACTCATTATATCTCCCACCTACCTTCTTTGTAATTAAAGGTGCTTTTGGAAAACGAGTTGTGTGTATATATATATATATATATATATATTTATTTATTTATTTATTATCTTTAACCAATTTTAGTTAACTTTTCAATGTGGTATCCTATATATACAAATGAATGGATGGAGTAGTTTTTAATTTATACAAGCTAACTTCTACCATCCTTAATATATGACATATTTGATAGTTAATTTTGTTTTTAAATATAAGGCAAAATTTTTAAGGTTGCAAATTTTTTTCTAATTTACTCTTATTAATACTCCCTTAGCAATAATCAAAGAGGAAAGAAAATGATTAAATTAAGAAAGATGACTAAGGTATCTTTAAAAATATTTCCTTCAGTCCTTTTTATAAGGAATATTATCTCTCATATGATTGTTGTCAAAACTCACGAGTTGACTTCTCCGAGTTCTACCGTTTTTACGTTTCTACCTCACTAAAACGAGTCGAGTCTCTAGTAAATTCGTGTTAACGTAAACTCAGTTAAACTTACGAGTTTACACACCGAATTTACCGTTTTTACGTTTCAAGTTTACAAAATTGTGTAATTTGTTTCAATTTTGTCATCCTCAACTCGCTTTACATATGATTTTTATGGAAATTTCTTTATTAAATATAATAAATTATAAATGTTGATATATTTAATTTCAATTATTTAGATTTAAAATATATTTAAATCAAATTGTTTTCATTTTTATATTTTATTTATTCAATTATACACTATTAATACATATTTTATGATAAAAGTAAACTCTTACAATTTACGATTCGAGTACGATACGAGTTTACGCCATCACATGAGTTTGTTTAAATTTGTGAGTTTGACAAAACCTTCGCTTCATATGGGTGGTCTTTAATATAAGAAAGAATCCACTTTGTCTAAAATTTCAAACTGTTTTTCCCCCCTCATTTTTACCCTTATTAAATATATGCACGTATTATTTCTCTTCAATAAATTTTCACCCATTATCCCTCTACACATTTATTGCTTTTACCTAATAATGTTAACCGCCTGATTTTAGTAGTTCCTTCTTTGATCATATTTATTTGGCGTTTCCAACATTTTTGATTTTTCAGACAAAGCAATAAAATCCTTAAACTTTATTAACTCACCATAAAATTTAAAAACTTTCTAAATTTACCTCTATTTAATATACATTACCACTTTGGTCCTATTTATATGTCCAGTTTGACCAAATCTCTCATATCCAAGGAAAGGTAGTTGACACAATGATTATGTGGGTAAATTTTCAACTTTGTCCTCATTTATGATTGAGTGTTTTTCAATTGTTTTTCTCTATCTATCTTTATGGGTATAATTAATATGGGTAAAATTGTCTCAATCTCATTTATTACATGAAACTAGACTTATAAATATGACCAATTTTTTTTGATCAAACTGGATTTATAAATAGGACCAGAGTGGTATACGTATACCCTATGAAAAAAAGTCAAAACAATAATAAATGAAAGGTAAAATTGTACATTCATATAAAAAGTTTCTCTCTCTCCCCCTTATAAATAGAACCAAAAAATTTCTTCTCTCCCTACCTTATATATAGGACTAGAGGGAGTACATATTATATTAATTAACTTAACTAATCTAATCTAATTATATACTTATGTTTTATATTAAGGATCAGAGGGAGAGTTTGTTTATAGTTAAAATATAAAAAATACACACGACATAACGAGTGATGACATATTGATACATGCAACATTTTTAATTCTATTTAGGCTAAAGTCTACTTTTAGTCCTTTAAGTTTTACATAGGCATACTTTTGGTCCCTTAACTTTATAAAGTATACTTTTGCTCCTAAAATTCTAACACCGTTAATGTTGCTAACGGAAAATATTTGAATAAGCGAACTCAGTGATGACTAATAACATTTAATTACACAAATTTTATATATTATTCAATTTACCCATATTTTAAATTTAAGATTAATAGTATTTAGTTACATATTTATAACTTGAGTTTACATCATTATCACTTGAGTTTACATTTTCCGTTAGTAAAATTAACGGTGTTAGATTTTTAGGACTAAAAGTATACTTTATAAAGTTAAGAGACCAAAAGTATACCTCATGTAAACTTAAAGGACTAAAAGTATACTTTAGCCTTCTATTTATTTATTTAATGAGTTTTAGAAATTTACAGTTTGAGATTATTATAGCATTGATTGATTAATAAGTAACAAAATTCGTTTGAAATTATATCAGCTATATTGATGTAGGCATGATTCATTCTATATCTCGTTCTTAATATAAGATATCGTCTGTAGTGCAAATTACATAACCAACGAGATTTTATGACAAAGATAGAGTTATTTACTAGACATTTTGCCCCTCATTTGGAAGGTCTGAATATTTGTGGGAAGTTGTCGAACTTATTAAAATTAAACCATGCAAGGAAGTAGCTGAGTTAGCTAGGTGTAAATTGACGATTGCAACTTATTCATACTCCACCGAAAAGGATGTCATTATTCCTGTTCAAGTATTTCAAATTTTCATTTTTTATAACATTAAGAGAAATATGAAGAAATGAAGGTAACAAAGACAACCTTTACGGGAAATTAAAGAGAAGGGAAGGAGCTAGCAATATGGGGATGCTTCTCATCTATTTCTAACGTAATCATATAAATGAATGGATTTTAAGTTGAACACGTAACTTCATACTTAAGTGAGATTTAAGTAGGTGTTAAATGTCAGTTAAGCCAACCGGATCCAACAATTCTTAATGTATTTAGTAGATGTGAATATGTGATCATTATGTAAAAGGTCACGCACTTAATAACCTAGATATATTCGTGAATGTAATTAAGTTGAAAATAAAAGGACAAAACATAGATGGTTGACTTATGAAACCTGTAATTAGACTCCTTGAGTATCAAGAATCAATTAAAAATTGATCCAAAATCGCACAATATCATGATATTTAATTACAACCACTTCCATTTTTTTTTTCATAATAGCTCGGTAGCTCCGACTCCATTATCATTATCGTTATTAATAAGAAAATTTGACAACTGTCTTCACGCGAATTGCATTTTTAAATCATGCCGGAAAGTTGACTAGTGACTGGTTAAATATTAATTGGTGATCTCAAACGCGATTACGGTACGTAGGAGCATGTTTTATTCAAATCATAATAATGTTTTTTCAAAAAATAAAAAAATAAACGACACCGAACTACAGAAGGAATTCCCACGCCATAGCTATCCTATATTGTTGATTAATTTTTTTTTTGAATATTTTAAGGAACCTAAATTTTGGCGCCAGGCCTTGAATCATACATTCTAAAAGGAAACGTGGTGAACTGGTATTTTTGTTGGTGTACAACTTGTTACAATGTGTATGTACATGGAATATTAAAAAGAGAATAAGTAATAATCCATGAATGTGCTAAGAACAAGTTGTATATAATATAACAAACACAGAGAGTTATGGCTATGAAGGAAAAGGAATAACATTTTTATTGAGAATAAGTATGATTATTAATACTCTATTACCCCCCAAAAAAAAGGTTGTCAAGAGATAAGTATATTTGTATATATATAATAATTTGCAATTATTGTGATTAATAATATGTTATTGGCGTTAAAGGATAATCGCCAACCTCAATTGTGTACGTAGATGACGATGCAGAGGATAAACGTGGGACAATTAAGTACAGAACAATGGCCACATGTGTTATCTCAATCCTATTCCCATGTCACGCGTTCTCTCTTATAACACGAAAACCATGCTCTAAACTTATTTAACATATTTATAACATATCCTTCACGAGATAACCATTCTTACGTTGTAGTTTGACCATGATTTTGAGTCTCTGTTCAATTAGATTTTAAAATGCAATGGTTGCTGAGCATTTAGTTACAAATCCTTATCAGCAATTACACCTGTTCCAAGAATTTGAATCTTTTAAGCTGAGAAGTTTCTAAAATGTCTTAGACATAAACAAGGATGAAAGAGTCGATAAACTTCTAGATACGATACAGGACATGGAAGTTTCTATTTCTGCTCTCTTTTTTTTTTAGAGCCAGAGTAATTTTAATTTATACCATTCTTTGGAGCAAAGTATGTATTCTTTTTATCTTATCTTAAATATAAGACATAGTTAATTTTTTTAAGAGATTAAAGAAACTAATTAAATTACTATAAGGTTTTTTTATTTTTTATTTTTTCTCTAAACTATTTTGCCTAAAACTTATAAACTAATATATAATTAAGGATGCACATTATATGATATGATTAAGTAACTTACCTTAATCTTTTTTTAAAAAGTCAACTCTGTCTTATATTTAGGACAAGAGAGAGTACGACTCTGGTCCTATTTATAAGTCATTTTTAACAAAAAAATTTAATCCTATTTATAAATCCAGTTTCAGGGTAGTAAATAAGATTGTGACAATTTTACCCATATTAATTGTACTAATGAAAATAAAGAAGGAAGAAAGAGTTCAAAAAATACTCATTCATAAATGAGGACAAAGTTAAACATTTACCTAATAATCATTGAGTTAACTGTCTCTTTTTTATATATGTGATTTAGTTAAAATGACTTATAAATAAGACAATAATTTGAGGGACTTAACGTAGAGGAATCCCCTATACCCTATGAATTGACGTATTCGTATCTAATTTACCGGTGTGTTCTATTCCTTCAAGCTTTGAAAGTACGCCAGATGTTGCCAGCTTTACTTTATTGGAATTGAAGAGTCCTTTCGTCTTCTCTTAACATTACGTAACATTCCTTTACAAGATTCACCGTAATCCCTGAAATCCTCTATATATGTCACCAAAAAGATTATTTGAAAATCCTTTTTATTATTGAAGTATAGAAGAGGAGAACAGAATAAATTTTTTGTAGTCAAGTGGGGTTCACTAATTTTTTGGAATTCTATTCCACACGTACAATAAGAGATATCGTGGCCATATATTTCTATCATCCATCATTTCATGGTGTCGTGACCACTAACAAGAGATTGTGGCGTGGAAAATACGATTTTCCAAATTATATTTAAATACGAAGATATCTTCTCATACTAGTATTGCGGTTCTTGATTATTTTCCCATGCTCACATTTATCAATGATTTTAACGGTTTCGTTGTGATGGTTGAGTCTTATAGGGATCTCTTTTACAAATAACAACAAATCTTATCTTACTAGATGACTTCGACTACATGGATTGTACGACAACATTCTACTCTGTCGCCAACCAAATTTTTGCATTGACGATTGTTATCCAAAAGATGTTGTTCAATAATCTCATGAGTGTTCTTTTGATCATCTCCTATCTATCTTCAGAGAACTTCAAACTACTTGGCCAATCTTATTGATGTATTCAATAGCCTTCTTTATGTGTGTTTGCTACTTCAATTTTTTGACATACAAGTTCATTGTGAATCTTAATGATCTCAAAATCAATTTGTTCAAGGATCAATTATAACAACGGTTTGTTTCACTACCATAAAAAACAGTTTTAACATCCATTTTTAAACCCTTATGTCTCTTTTCAAGGGGACATCCATGTGAGTGACGTAGTAAAGTATGAGAACAATGTTCCAAAAAAAAAGGACACTATAAGAGACTTACGACGTCCCTTTTAACAAGGGACACCGTGAGTTTTTTTTTTTTTTTTTTTTTTAAAAAAAAAAAACCCAAACTGCAATGTACGGGAGGAGCAACGATTGACCACTGAAGATGGAGGAGCGACAGTTGGTAATCACAAAAAAAACCAAGCGGTGCAGAACTTGAAAACTTTCCAAGCCATCGTAGCTCCAGATCTATGCATAATCATGAATAAGAAAAACCCAATTTTATTTTAACCGAAAAATCTCAGACTTTTTCTGTTCACTTCGATGCAAAACATGGGCACAATTTTAGGTAAATCATTGATAATTTTCTTGAAAGAAACAGATTAAAGTCGATATTGCTTAAGATGAAGAACTAAGCCAAGGGAAAAATTTACAGTAACAATGGCCTTCGTAAATCTAGGGTAGATCGTGGAGGTCAATCGCATCGTCGTCGTCAAATCTAAGGAGAGTGTACTGAGATGAGTTCAGCAATGTTGTGCTCAATCGCCTGCTTCACTACCCTTCCGAACGTGTTATCCACATCATTACTCGCAGTCGCCTCTGCCAATGTCAGATCCCAACTGTACCATTCATAAGTCCTGGATGAACCGAACACCTTCCACACCGTCGATGTCTCTGGTACCATTCTCGTCACATCTCCTTCCTTCAGCACTGTCGTTGAAGGTAGATCTAGGAAAAACATAATGTAAAGTGAAAGAGGAGGAGGATGAAAGTAGATATGGTCCGACAAATGTAGCCGAAAACGATTAACGTTCAATGTAAAGTGAAAAATAAAAAAATAAATAAAGTAGAGAAAAGACCAGCTTAATTCCAAAGCTAAGCATGGTCGAAATTACGAAAGGAAAAAAGTTAGAGAGGGGGAGAGAGCTCATTGAGCAAGGTTACGAAGCTGACGCAAGCCGTCGACGAGGCCAGCCATGGGGGAGAGACATCTCTGTTATTGGATCTTCCAGCCAATCAGTTAATTGATTCCATCATGGGAGAGAGAGAGAGCGAGTGTTAGGAATTTGGGGGAAATAAGAACGAATGAAGAAGGGCGGGTGAGGGAGCGAGAGAAGCGAAGTGGGCGATTCTGTTTGTGAATTTTTGTAAGGAAGTGGGAGCGCTCTTTAGGCATCTCAATTTTAAATTTGGGGTGCCTAAATATTACTTTTGATGTCCCAATTTTAAAAGGGACGCCAAAAGTAGTGCAAAATGTCCAATTTTGGCGTCCCTTTTATAAATTAGGATTCTAAAAGTGAACTTTTAATGTCCTTTTTAGAATTAGGATGCCAAAATCCCATTTTTGTTGTTGTTCATTTTCTAATTTGGAAGCAAAAAATATATTTTTGATGTCTGTTTTTGTTAAAGGGACGCCCAATAGTTCATTTTTTTTACATAATTATAAAAATATCACCGTCTTTATTTTTACTTCCCTTTTTTTTAAAAAAAGACATTAATTTAGGAAGTAAAATCTATATTTTATAGTGGAGTTTGTTTCACATATAATTGTAAGCTGGCAAGAAAAAAGAGTAGCATAAAACTCTTCCAGTACTATCAACCACGGACAAGAAAAAAGAGTAGTATAAAACTCTTCCGGTGTTATCAACCACGGGCCAAACACTTTGGTCTTTTTCTTATAAGGGTTTGTTTGGAATTTTGTCAAAATCATTTTTGTTAAAGTACAAATTTTTCTTAGAAGTTTTAAATATGGCTTTGAAACTAAATGAATGCATGAACTTTCAAGACAAATTTACACATAATGAAAATTATGTTAATGACATATGGAGTGCCAACTTAACATATTTGGTCAACTAACGATCAAAATTAACTGGGATAATAGTTAAGGCAAAATGACTATTTTTTTTTTTTTTCACTTGTGGAGCATAATTACCAAGGTTCTGAAAACCGGACCGTTATTGAATCGGTGGAGATCTTGGGTTAAGGGTCAAATGGGTCGATTGATTGGGTCAAACCTATTAATTAAAAAATATTTTATTAAAATAGATAAGATATTTATATTTAAATTATATTTTAATAAATAAAAAAATTTATGGAAACATGGGAGGATGTGTAATATAGGAGAAAGTGTAATTTTATATTATTTTCTTAAAAAGAAGAGATCAGATCACGTGGGCTTGACAAAAATCAAAATGTGATATTTTATTATTTTTCTCTTTAGTGTATGACTTCACATAACCAAAGCGACTTGTAGTCGTCTGTAGAGGGAGGATTTTGTTTTTCAGATATTCAGATCGCATCGCAGAGGATTTTCCGATTTTCTCCACAGGATTCTTGGGTCACCTTCTTCAACGAATTCAAGCACTGCCGTCTATGAACACCATTTGTTCGGGTGGGTTGGAGACGAGTTCGAACACCGCCGTCTCTGTTGGAGTGGGTTGGAGACTACTAGTTCTCGAAGACAATGAAGAAGGTGGAGACGATATCTATTTCCTGACTTGGAACCAATTCTTTTTTCAAACTGTGTTCTTCTCTATTTATTTTTTTTGCTCAAAATCTCTGTGTTCTTCTCGATCTGCTTCTTTGTCGTTTTTTTTTCCTTTTGATTGATTCAGTGACTCCTCAACTCGACTGGTTCTGGCCGAGTTGACCCAGGGTCACCGAGTCAACCCAATTTTAGCCTAACTCGGACCGGCTTCCTGACCGGTTCATCGGTTTCTGGTTTGAACCGGCCGGTCCGTCCGGGTTCCTAAACCATGATAATTACCCAACAAAAAACTTTCGGAGTAAAATTGTCTTTAACCTCTTCTTATAAGTACAGTTTACATAATTATCACATACTAGGAAAATTTAGTTAACTCATTAAATATGTCCTAAATTGATGCATTTTCACAATTTTACCCTCATTAATGAATGATATTTACAACTCTCTCTTTCCAACATAAATTAATTAATTTTTCATTATATTTAATAAGGGTAAAATTGTAAAATTGTCATTAACTACTTCTTAGATGGACTTATAATAAGAACCAAAACCTTTTTTCAAATTGTGCTTATAAAGAGAACCAGAGTCATATGACCGTCCAATCTAAAAGTGCATATGTGAAGGAATCGCTATGTACAAGAGAGTTTACTTGCAATAAAATTGATTTAATTTGAAGGGAAAGTTGAGGCATGTTTTATCGGCGTTTGATCACCGTGCACACTACTGATCACTCTAATCAACAGATTCTTTTTTCAGATTGTGGCATAAAGACGATTGCCATTTTGCATTTAATACTGCCAAGTCTGAAGTGTAAAGCTATAATATTCCTTCACGCAAGATGATCAATGCTTCATTTTATAAATCTTATTGTCTCGGGAAATCTCACAAATGGGGACTTGAACCTTGTTCAATTGGAAAACGGCCAGCATATTCATTCATTTTACTCATTCTTTCCCAAGATATCCATGCATGGCTTTAGCAAGGGTATACTATCCAAGCCTAAGGCTTTACTGGCCCGGTTTCTAATACTCCACTAGTCCTATATATTTACAAGGTAAGGTAAAGAGAGAATGTATTTTTTTGTCATATTTGTAAAGCACATAATTAAATTTACAAATTTACTATTCATTTATTATTGTGTATATACCACTCGATCCTATTTATAAGTCCATTTCAACTAAATCTCACATACCAAGAAAATATAGTTAACTCAATGATTATGGGGGCAAATTTTCAACTTTACCTTCATTTATGATTGAGTATTTTTAAACTGTTTCTTCTCTTTCTATCTTTATGGTATAATTAATATGGATAAAATTGTCACAATTTCATTTATTACATAAAACTGGACTTATAAATATGACCAATTTTTTTGGTCAAAATGAACTTATAAATAGGATTATAGTGGTAGTTATTTTCTTAGAGAATGTGAAGTTAAATAAGGATAAAGTTGAAAAGGTTATTAAATTTTAAAATAGAATCAATGAAATTAAAAGTTTTTCCTTATTTCGTGTGAAATATAACGAGAGGGTTTTATATAGGGAAAATTTCATATAAAGTTACTTGAAATAAGGAAATTCTAAATTAAGTTGGTAAATTCAATAAATCCCTAATTAAGTTATCGACCCAATTTAAAATTTTAAAATTTAGATTAAATGACGTTATTGCCCTCTCATAGCCTCCTCTCTCATCTTAAAAGGGTTTCAATACTTTTTAACTTATTTTTACAATAAGTGTGTATATATATATAATATTAATATATAATAAAATAAAATATGATTAACTTAGATCAAAGAAATTGTATGCTTTGTGCAATAATGATCAGAAATAATTCGAAAAAAAAGTATCAGCCCCAATATTAATTAAATGATTTCTCGTTGAACATTGAGAATAAAAAATTATTTTTTACTTGATTTTTTGTTCATTGAGAAAAAATGTTAATATAAAAAATAACTTGTTTGATATAGCAAATTGCATATCAAAGATTTTCATTAATGATTTTTTAAAAGAAAAGATATTTATTAACATATAAAAAAAAAACTTATATATCACATAAGTAAAACTGTGTGATTAATGAAGATTGGTTTTCTTTTTTATTGACCAAAAACTAATTTGAGGTTTTTCAAAAATAAAATTTTATTCAAAATATTTAATAAAAACATTTAATTGATAACAGTGTTATGCGCTTTTTTTTTACTCAAATCATTCTTCCTAAACACAAAAACTCCTTTGATATAAATGAATCATATTTTATTTTATTATATATTAATGTTAATATATATGTACACTTATTAAAAGACTAAATTAAAGAGCAATTAAATTCTTTCAAGAGGAAAGATGGTCGAGAAGATTAGGAGAGAGTAACAAAGTCAATTTACCTATATGTTAAAATCCCAAATTAAATCTAAAACTTAATTAGGGATTTGTTGGATTTAACAACTTGATTTAGAATTTCTCTATTTTAAACAACTTTATATGAAATTTTTCCTTTTATAAATAAGATAAGACGTGTGCGTGAGGCTTATAATGGGCTAACTCATGATTCAAACATCAACATATCCTCCTCTAATTAATCATATTTCTAGGTCACTTTCAACCAATGTTTTCATCAACCTATCCGGTCTGAATGAACCACTAACATGATGAGTCATTATTTTTTAAAATTTAATTTATTTATTTTTTCAGAATTTCATATTAATAACCCTCAAAACTTTACTTCCTCAATTGGTTTGACTCCAAATTAACACCAGTTTAACTCCGATATGATCCACTGATCCTTGACACATTACCTCGATCGGTTCAGAGGCTGATCCAAGTTTAATAACATTGCTTTTAACAAATTTCACTAAAACCAAGAAAAACTTTAAATCTCATTAACTTTACCTTAAAATTCGATAACTTTTTAACTTTATCCTTATTTAATATATACAAAGCCAGAACAAAGTTCACACAATAATAAATAAAGGATATAATGAAGTAACTTATAAATAGGATAAATTTTACCTTATAAATAGCGAGAGGGGTATCTTCATACTAGGAAGTGATTGTCACACAACGGAATTAAACATTCCTATCCCTGTCTTCTAATCATGAACCTTGTTTTTCAGTTCAAGCTAGATAAATTAAAGGTCTTCTCCATCTAAAAGATATTAGTTGAAGTAGTGAGTGGCCTTCACCTTATAAGGAGAAGAATACAACACTACTACAAAAACGTTAAAAACGTCCTAAATTTAACCCATTTAACGTCCTTTTTCTAGGGACGTCTCGTGGGGGGCCCCTTGCGCTTTTTTTTAAAAAAAAAAAAAAAAAAAAAAAAAAACACAACCCGATGGCCAAAAACAGCAAAGGACCTCACGAAACTGGAAGGAAAAACATGGAGATGGAGACAGAGTAGATCTGTAGTGAAGGCACGGTGAGAACAACAAATCACAACAATGAATGAAAAAAAGATTTGGAGTAGATATGGAAAAACAAATCGAGATCTAGAACAACAAATCACAAAAATTAAAGAAAAAAAGATTTCTACACGACAAATCACAACAACAACAAGGATAATTTCTACACTTACATCTAAGATTCACACACAAAATGCAGAAATTACAATATCGGATCTATACAAGAGACTTCTAGATCCAATCACGGTCACCGCTGAAATCACACCACAATTTTTCTCACTGGTATTGTTCTTCTTGGCAGCTTTGGGTTCTTCACCCTTAGCGCCGAATTTGGGGGCCTTAGGGTTGATGGAGTTGAGCGACAGATCAAGATAAGAAGGCTTGGAATAAATACCCTTATTGAATCATTGAGCGACAGATTTGCCAGATTTGAAGACTGAAGACGAAGCTGATTGCTTTGAATTGCCGGAAGGATTGCGATTGTTCTCCATGGTCGGGCTTCAGCTAACACAACTCGCACAACTCGGTCATTCGACACGAAGAAAGCGAGAGTCATGCGGAGGGGAAGATTATTATTAAATAAAAAGGTGGGAGGGAGTTGTGCGAGTTTGGCGGGGACATGAAAATTGAATCAAAAAATAACTGAAAAAAGCTGTTAGACGACCTAAATTATTATTTAGGTTGTCTAAAATATCAAAGAAAACTTTTAGATGACCTAAATTATTAATTAGGTTGTCTATAGTATTTTCCAAAAAACTTTTAGACGACCTAAATTATTATTTAGGTTGTCTAAAGTATTTTCCAAAAAACTATTAGACGACCTAAATTATTATTTAGGTTGTCTAAAATATTAAAAAAAAACTTTTAAACGACCTAAAGTATTATTTAGGTTGTAAAGTATTTTCCAAAAAAACTTTTAGACGACCTAAATTATTATTTAGGTTGTTAAAAATATTTTCCCGCCAAAAAAATCACTAAATGATTGCCGATATTACATTTTAGCGCATAAAATATATTTAGGGCGTCAAAAAAAACTTATAGACGTCCTAAATTGTTATTTAGGTTGTATAAAGTATTTTCTGTACTAAAAATCCTAAATGACTAAATATTACATTTTAGGCGTCCTAAATTAATATGTAGGTTGTCTAAAGTCTCAAAGTCAAACAAATAACTTCGACAATGCCACCGCCTTCACTTTTTACTTCTTTTTTTTTTAAAAAGGACGTCTTTTAGGATAGTAATATCCATATTTTGTAGTAGTATAAATTTGATAGCGAAAGAGGTGGAAACCCACGACCACGAGAATACAGATTAGGAACCACGCGAGAATTTGAGCTCGAATGATGCTTTGGATTCCTCCAACAGGCCAAATCATATTATATGTAATTATTGGAAAACTGTGGAGGTGGTGCATGACAAAGCTCTTGAATTATTTGAATAATTAAGTGATTCACATGATGAGATGCCAAAAGAAGAATGAAGAATAATACTTGGCATCTCTATTCGATGCCTCTCCCTCCACCTTCGGTTAAGGGACACCAATGATGTGACGTTGACCCTTCCCTTGCTTTAATAACAATTGGCCCTTCTCTCTTAATTACGGCCACGCTCTTCACTAGCTAGCCTTCATACGAATTGAACTCAGTACTCTCCATTATCCTCCTTTAATCTGTCTTATTACTATATGCTAGTAGTACGCATTATGGAAAAGGAATATTCTAACAACCTCTCACCGCTGATAGTTGAGAACTTTAGATTTGTTTAATTTTTGTTTGCACTAACAAAGGCATTAATTAATTAATTATTCATCATGTCTATAGAAACATACACAGCTCTTTGTCAGTGGGGTAGCATTACATTGGATTGTCTGTTTCTAGAGAATACGTCAATTGAATATAATGTAAGACATAATAATATGAGTCTCATTTCAAGCTATCAACTTTTGTGGTTGGTGTTAGAATATAAGGTGAGATTAGTTGATTAGTTAGAAAGTTAGTTAGTCTATTAGTTAGGGAGTTAGTTAGGACCCTAATTTATAATAGGGGATTTTAGTTAATATGAATAGTAAGTGAGTGTTGGGCGTGGCGTGGATCCACCGGCTTCTTTGTGAGTTTTATTGTTCTATTGATAATAGTAAGACATAATAATATGAGTTTTATTGTTCTATTGATAATATACAATTAATTCTTTTTCCTTATTATTTTCTCTAATTATACTAGTAAACATGGTATCAAAGCCAGGTTCATTTTCCATGGATCCACCGGCTTCTTTGTGATTCACGGCCCATCTATCAAGAATTGGGCCAAGACTCTTGTCTTTCAGATATCCGAAGGCATGATCCGTGGAGCTCCTGGACCCAATTTGTAACTCCAGTACGGTGTTACTTCAAGATCCAGGCAAGGTCTGTGGAGCACCGCTTCATTGACACAAGACAGAAATCTTGAGATTACGAGTTCTCTCAAGATTGAAGAGCATCCCCACGCAAGATTGAAGAGCATCCCCACGTTCGGTGCGACATCTCGGCGCGACACCTCTGAAGAGGGGAGAGGTCGACGTCGGCGAAGAGAGAAGACCCACGTCGGAAAGATCGACGCCGGCGAAGAGGGAAAAGACTCACGTACAGCACGACACCTCCAAAGAGGGGAGAGATCGACGCCGGTGAAGAGGAAAAAAGACCCATGTCGGAAAGATCGACGCCGGCGAAGAGGAAAAAGACTCACGTACGGCGCGACACCTACAAAGAGGGGAGAGATCGACGCCTGCCTTCAGTGATGTGGGTCAAGTTCTTTCGTTCTACGGGATTTCAAGAACATCGTGCGATTGTTTTGGGTAAAACTCTGAAATTGAAGGTCACGAGTTTCTGAAGATTGGAGGTCACCGGGACAGTGACGCAACTGTTCTCAGTTTTTGAAGTTGGCGTTCACGGCTGGTTTCGCTGGTAGATTGCGACTCTTCTCGGTGACTTTGAAGTTGATGGCCACAAATTTCTCGCATGATTATTGGTGATTGCAATTGAACTTTTCAAATTGTCGTCTATTCCTTCGTCTTCGGCTTTCCTCTTCACTGCAATTACCAGTTCTTAAGCCTTGGGGATTAAATAACAGTGCTCCGTTAAATCACAGCTAACTCTCCGAGGTTTTGGCAGTGGGCACCACCAGAATTTAAACAATTGAATTATAATAGCACTTGCTGTTTGTTGTGCTCTTCTGGTCTGAATCTTGCTATTTTTAACATACATCTGGTGTTATCGACACAAAATCTTCAAAGTTTTCTAAAAGCCCTGAGATCATAGGAGTTGAAAAAGGGGTGTCACTTAGCCCTGTTGATGCTAAATTTAATTACTCAAAAATGGCAGACAAGAAGAGTTCAATTGCTATATTTGACTTTCGGTTGTTAGATGTTACAACAAATAGCTTTGCCAAAAGTAATATTCTGGGTGAGTGGTTCTAGGCTAGTGTACAGAGCTTGTTTAGATGAGCATCTCAAGGCAGCTGTGAAGAAAGCAGGTAGCAGTGCTGATAGGGAATTTGAGAATGAAGTGAATTGGTTAAGCAAGATTCGGCATCAGAATATCATTAAACTTCTTGGATACTATATTCATGGTGAATCAAGGTTTCTTGTATATGAAATGATGGAGAATGGATCTTGGGAAACTCAATTACAGGGCCATTATGATAAGGTCCATGAGCTGTACCATGAAATGTGTATTGAAGGTTATTTGAAAATTGAAGGAGCTCTAAGCATAGTCAAGGAGCTGAGAGGTGCTGCTATTGCCTTTATACTGAGTTGTGCGTAGAGCCCGTGCAATACTTATTTGGAGGGGGCAACAATGAAGAGGTTGAAGGCATTGAGACAATCAAAAGGGGAATGCAAATCCTCATTGATATTTCTAGAAGAACCATCTGGTATAAACACAAGCTTGGAGAAATTGTACTAACTACATTTCCTGGGCTGTTGAAGAAGCAGACCGTGTTGATGATGTTCTAAAATGAATGTGGTCAATATTGGGTGGCATTGCAAAATGAGAACCAATGATTGCAGAGACTGAAGCATTCCAAAAGTGAATCAGCAAGTGTGGATATGGAGAAGAAAATTGTGAATTGAAGAGATCATTGTATTATTTTTGTTAATTGGAAAACTATTCAATTTAATTCACCTTATCCTCTTGTTTTTGTGTTGTTGAAGTTAAACACGTTGTTAAGTAGTGTTCAACTTGAGGGGGCGTGTTAGAATATAAGGTGAGATTAGTTGATTAGTTAGAAAGTTAGTTAGTCTATTAGTTAGGGAGTTAGTTAGGATCCTAATCTATAAATAAGAGATCTTAGCTAATATGAATAGTAAGTGAGTGTTGGGCATTGAACCCTCACTATTATTCTTTGTATGAGCCTTATTGCTCTATTGATAATATATAATTGATTCTTCATTTTGATTCTTTCTCCTTATTATCTTCTCTAATTATACTAGTTAACAGTTGGCATTTTTGTGAGTGACTGGGAATTCACTTGAATCGAATAATGCAGAGGATAAGTGGCATTTGTCCATAACATGACGACTGGGTACTTCATTAGGCCTTAATGGTCACACTTCCATCTCCAACTTATGAAGCAAAGATTGTTGTACTTTTGAGTATAGTAGTTGTCACTCTTAACACAAATGTCTCTTCTTATACTTGAATTTGAATTAAAGAGATCTAGCAGATCTTACACCGTTAAATCAATTTTGTGTTGATAGATTGTTTACACTTATACATGGTACGGTGATGTTTACAAGCCATCTTAGATTTGACCTTAGATCAATACCGTTTGAAATATTTAATTTCATATATTAAAATTTTATTCACATTTATCTTAAATACTCTCTCTAATCCTTAATATAAGACATATTTACATAATTTAATTATATTTAGGAAGTTGGTTAAATTATTCATATGCGTGTATTTTAAAACACCCAAATCATATTCCTTAATTCTCTCGGTCCCTCTCCTCTTTAATTATTGTTAGGGAGCATCAATAGAGGAAAAATAAGAAAAGATTGATAAATAATTATATATGAAAACTATATGCTTATATTTAGGATCAAAGTAACTCCCTAAATATATCTTATATTAAAGACTTGAAGGAGTATATTTATAAAAAAAAACAATGTTTGAATAGAAAAGTAATATTTCCTAGAATTATGATTACTCGATGATTATATATTATTTTTACAAGATATTAAGATAATAAATTAGTTTAAAATTTTAAATAAAATCAAAATATTTCAATGTTAAAGAGATCTCCAGGTAATAATTAAACTAATTTCTTACACGATCTATTAAAAAAACAATTATATACAATCAACCAGTAATGGTGTGTGTCCGGCTGGACCTGGTGAAATGGGTATGACTAAGCCCATTAGGTCAGTTGAATTCCTTTGGTGGGGAATAGGAATAGTGATTCTTGGAGTGTACTTGAACAACAACGAGGGTCAAGGTTTGGTAGACTCTTGTATTCAAGCTTCAAAGTTAAACTTGAATCCAAAACAGCCAAGAATCAATACTTGTTGGACACCACTAGAAAAGTCATGAAATATTATGTTGGATAAGAACTACTACCTGATAGATTTAGAAGTGGTGGTTAAAGATTTTGTTATAGCTAATGGGCAATGGGATAGGGATAAATGGAAAACTTTCCTTCCAGAATAGGTGGTGGATGAGATTGTGAAGGTTTCTCCCCCTACAGGGCTACTTGATGATGTTTTTTTATTGACGTAAGGCTTCTGATGGCAACTTCAGTGTGAAGTCAGCATATACCATGATTTACCACCACCAGCAGCACCCGTCTCAGTTCTCTTGGCAGTGTCTATGGCGCTGGGAAATCCCAGAACGAGCCAAATTCTTCATGTGGCAAGTGTTTCATGAGAGAATACACACTAATGCACTCAGAGCTAAATATAACCCCAATGTGCACAACATATGCCCGTTTGAGTATGATAGCGAGGAATCCATACTTCATATTCTAAGAGACTGTGAGATTGCAAGAAGAGTGTGGTCATTTGTAACTAACCATGTATACTATTATATATTTTTCTCTGGTTATTTGCAGGATTGGTTGGTGTGGAACATGCAAAACAACCCAGGAAGTAGATATGCTACAAGGTGGCCTTGGCATCGGACGTTTGGTACTATATGCTGGCTTCTCTGGAAAAACAGGTGCAAGAAGGTGTTTGAGGGCGTTTGTGATCAGCCTAAAACAATTGCTCACTGATGTACACAGCATCTAATGGATGGAGTAGAAAATGGATGCTTTCAACATAAGATGTTTCAGATACCAGATAGATCAAAAGCGAGATGATGTCCCCCTTCCTCAGGATTTGTGCGTTTGGATGTGGATGACTCCCATAATGCTAGAGGCCAGACAGCTTGCAGGGGAGTGATTAGAGATCATCAAGGCAACTGGATATGTGGATTTCAATGGAAGTTAAGGCACATTGCTCCAACTGCTGCGGAAATCCACGCTATCCATACGGGGCTTCTACTTTGTAGACCGTTGGGACTAAGTAGGATTAAGCTTTATACAAATTCTTTAGAAGCTATGTGTTTGCTCATAATTGATTATGGACAGGTACATCCTTTGCAAGATAAGATTCAGGAAGTAAGATCCCTTATCCTATCAAATTGGGATCTTGAGATATTCATGTGTATAGGGAAGGATTAAGATGTGCCGACTATCTAGCCCGAATGGCTCAGGAGAATAATCAAGATTTTGATGTCTTATTGACTCATCCTTTTACTTGTTTGGAGTTATTTAAACAGGAATGTGGTGAAGTCTCTCAGAACCACAATAATGTTGTCTAATTAGTAGATGCTTTGTACTTTTTAAGCTATATGTTTGCCTTTCTAAAAGAAAAAAAGTGAAAACGACGTAGCATTTATATGCCTAGAATCAAAACTGAAAAACTCTTCCTCTGGTTTGATATACCAAAAATGCCTTGTGTCATTATGAATATTGACCTAACCATGTGAGAATAGGGATCCCCCAAGGGTCTTTAAACAATAAATACCTCAACCTTTATAAAGCATAAGATTGCATGGTTATTGGACAGGAATGAGAATAATCCAGAAAATATTGTTCAAGCTAGTTAAATGGATACCTAAAAGATGAAAAAACGAAGAGTAAAATAAGTAAGGATTTTTTTAAAAAAATTAAAGGGGCAGATACTAACGATATTAATAATACGAGGTTACAAATGAGATCAAATCTATGGAGCTTTCATGTGACTAGCTACAAGGCCATAGGCAAAATGAGTAAAGGATTCAGGGGATGGCCTCTTGTGGAAGGTACTGGCACCAAGAGTGGAAAAGTTTACCAGTTTGGCGGCCAGCATGGGATGACCCAACAAGAGTACTGAATGACTGAAATTGTGGAGGACCACTAATGGACCCCACCTTGTAGGTTTGGTGGCCAGAATGATGCTGATTACTTACTCAAATTGTGCTCTAGTTATCGCAGGGAGGCGTTTTGTGCCATATAAGGCCTCTGGAGATTCTGATCTGAACAATGGGCAACATTGGTCATGTGAACATGTTAGAAGTATAAGGTGGTTAATTGATTAGTTAGTTAGTTAGAGCCTTAATCTATATAAAGAATCTTAGCTAATATAGTCTAGTGTATGGGATGTGGAGTCCTTACTAAAAAGAGGAAGTTAACTTGGTCTCCCTTCAAGAAGAAAATTGGTCTTCCTTCAAGATTTTAAAGTTAGGATTTGTATGGATATCTCCCTCAAGTAATAGTATATTAGAGATAACCCAAGTGAGTTATTCTTTGTATGAGCATGTTACTTTATTGAGATAAATATATGATTCTTCATCTTTTCCATATTGTTTCTCTAATTACTTAACATGGTATAAAAGCCAGGTTGCGTCGGAAATTCAAGAAGCTCAAGAAAGTCCAGCCACGCTCATCCTTTTTTATCAAAGCCCATGGTTGGCTATCAAGATCCGGGTTGTAATCCAAAAAGTTGGCCTAAGATGGTAGAATTGATACCGATGAATCCGACACAGACTCAGTCTCACCTCAAGTGAAATGTCCTACGAAGGCGGAAAAAAAACTCTTCTAGAAGAAATAAATTAAGGAGGTGAAGATGTTAATGTTCAACACTAAGGTAGTTTTTAATGAAGCAGACATCATTCCAAGTGTGGCTGCAGGAGCTTCTGGATTAATTGTGGAACTGGGTTTCACAAGGATAACTGTGAGTTTGGACCTTATGTCCCACCTTATTTCCAATCAAATGTCAATTAAACCACTTTGGTTGTGTATTCCTACAAACTATCCAAATTGCTCTCCAATTGTTTTAGATGAAATGCCATCATAATCCACAGACAAGCCGGTTGATCTGTCAACAAAAGCAAAACTGAAGCTCCAGCGTTCTCTTCGAAGTCTGAAAGATCCCTTGTCAATGAAGAGCATAGCGATGTCATGGGAAAAGTGTGTGAGAGAAGCATTGTGTGATTAGACACACAAGTTTGGTGGTGGAACCTTTAGCTGCAAATATGGAGGGTGGAAGAATGTTTGAACAAACTTAACTTTGAACATGCTCATTGGTCACCAACAGGGCAAGGGATTGATCTTTCCTATGATGTTGATACAAGAAGATCTGGCCACCTATGCATGGGGGCAGCAAATGGATTTTCTATTACCTCAATAGATTGTGCAGTTATTACATTTTCACTTTTGGATATGCACATATATGCACAGAAGAAGCAAATATTCAACATTAATCTCCCATGAAATTTGAATCTGTCACCAAAAAAAAAAAGCAGAGTTTCGTAGCCTGTTCTTGGTAAATCTGCTGTTGGAGGTTTTGGCGGTGAAAGATCGGTCTCGGTGGTGCGGTTCTCGGTAAATCTGAGGTTGGCAGTCTCGGCTGGTTTTGCTGGCGGTGAATCTTGCCGGTGTTTTTCCTCATAGCCGGCAGTTGTTCTTGGTCGTGAATCGTGCCGGTGTTTTGTGTTCTCTTGTTCGAGATTTCGTGTACTCCTGATGGCCGCAAATTTCTCGCATGATTATTGGTGATTGCATTTGAATTTTTCAAATCGCCGTCTGTTCCTTTGTCTTCGACTTTCCTCTTCACTGCTATTCTCTAATATTGTTTTGCTATTCCGCTGCAAAGATTGTTTCATTGAGTTCGGTCTAACAAGTGAACTGAAACTCTTGTTTTTGATCCTAAATGCTGGAGAACCGACTGAAATCTCTGCATGATGGCCTGTTCAGAGCCTCTAAATTCAGGAAGCTAAGGTCTATTCTAGTAAATGCTGGTGGCTTAAGGAAGCCTCGGATTCTTCTTGCTGCATCTGGAAGTGTTGCTGCTATAAAGTATGCCAATCTCTGTCATTGTTTTTTCAGAATGGGCAGACGGAAAAGGAGTGGCCATAAGAGCATCTTTGCCTTTCATTGATAGAAGAGCAATTCCCAGGAATGTGATATTCTATACTGATGAGGATGAATAGCATTGTTGGAAAAGACTAGGTGATCGTGTGCTTCACACTGAGCTTGGTCGATGGGTTGATATCATGGTTATTGCTCCTTTATCAACCAATACTCTAGGCAAGATTGCAGGAGGATTGTGCGACAATCTACAGACATGTATTGAGTAGGGCAATGAACTTGACAGTCAACGTAGATTCCATGAGGCTATGCATTAAGTTGCTGCAATGCGAAAACAATTTGATAGTTGATCACATTATCACAATATGTGGTACTATTGTAGAAACATTGATCAGAGGGCTTCCTGTAATACTCAGTAACAAGTCCACCCATACTCATTTTCTTCAGCGTCACATCTTCAAGTTTGTATTTTTGCCACTGGGAATCAAGACAATAACGAGGCTTGCATCAGTCATTGAGAAAGAATGGAGCAGAATATTAAAGGAATTTTGTATTAATTTGTGAATGAAAAACTATTCAATTTAATTCACTTTACCTCTTATATTTGTGTTATTCAAGTTGAGCACATTTAAGATAAATAGTGTTCAACTTGAAGAGGTGTGTTGGAAATATAAGGTAGTTAATTGATTAGTTAGTTAGGGCATTAGTTTATTTAAAGGGTATTAACTAATATGGTTTAGTGTGTGGGATGTGGAGTCCTTACCAGAGAGAGGGAGTTAACCTGGTCTCCTTTTAAAAGGAAGTTAACTTGGTCTTTTTCCAAGATCCTAGAGTTAGAATTTGTATAGTTATCTCCCTCAAGTGAGGGTAGATTAGAGATAACTCAAATGGGTTATTCTTTGTATGAGCATGTTGCTTTATTGAAATTAATATATGATTCTTCATCTTTATCATATTATTTCTCTAATTCCATATATTAACATAACAATTGCTAGTTTTGGTAATTGTGCCTATCAAGTTTCACGGTGGGTTAAGTTTTGTGATAATAGCCAAATTCAGCTTAAATAAACTCAAAATCAATTTTTTTTTTTGAAAAATAGATTTTATGATATACGAGATAAGTATAATTTTTTTTTTTTGTCTTACCCTGCGAAAAAAGCTTCTCAAGCCATAGTTTTGTTCTGTGCAAAACATGCAAGCCTTTATCGCTAACATGGCAGCATAGACGTTACCTTCCCTCTAGCAGACCATTCTGTCACAGCAGCTCAACAAAGCTTCACATTTCCTTCTCGAACTCACAGCTTCGCTGACGCATCTTACTGGTTGAGTGTCCAGAGTTTAGACAGACCATATATGAAAGAGTGAAGTAGGAGCTAGTTATAGTCACTTGCCCCATTAACAATATAAGTTCATGACTTTTTAATTTAAATACTGCAATTCATGATATTATTGACCCAAAAATCTTCTTAATTGCAACTTTCACAACTTCTTCCGTGTGATTTATACTACTCCACATGTTTTAGATATAAAATATATTTAATTACCTAATTTAATTAGATTAAGAAAGTTGGTTAAGTTAGTTAATATGACACTCCCTCTGATGCTTAATATAAGACATATTTACCTAATTTGATTATATTAAAAAAATTAGTTGAGTTAGTTAATAGGAATATCTTTTCTAAAACATCCTAACTATATTTCTTAATTTTTTCATTCCTTCTTCTCCATGATTATTATTAAGAGAGTATCAGTAAGGTAAATTAGAAAAATATTGACAAATATGAAAACTATGTCTTATATTTAATGTCAAGATCAACTCCTTAAATATGTCTTATATTAATGACCAGAGGAATATGTATTTTCTAAAACTCCCTAATCACATTTCTTAATTCCCTCATTCCCTCTTCTTATTGATTATTGTTGAGGAAGCATCGATGGGTAAATTAGGAAAAAAAGAATTAACAAATGCAAAAAAATTATTTTAAATTTAGGATTAAGATCAATTTCTTAAATATGTCTTATATTAAGTACCGTATGAAGTATTTTTTTTTGCACGAAGACCGTATGGAGTATCAAATATGAATAAATTTGATTTTTTTTACATTTTCTAATTAATTAAGTTAATGACTTAACAACTTTTCATTGATTTTGATAAGATGGTTATTAAAAGTGTCATATGACCAGGGTTATTAAAACTGAAACAGATTGATCGGTTTGATCCGAAAACCGGCCACCTAACCGGTTCGGCCAATTCAAATTTCTGTAATTTAAAAAATAATTTAATTTGTTTTTCTTATATTTTATTCATAATTTCATATTAATACCCCTAAAATTTTCACTTCCTCGCCGATTTAGTTCTGGGTTAGCTCCCATTTAATTTCGATATAATTTACTGACCCTTAACTTTTTACTTCAACCGGTTCAGTAGCTTGTCCGTATTTAATAACCTTTTTTGTGATAAAGTGTGCCTCTTAGTTGATCTTATGCGGTACAATGATCTTTAATCAACTATGTAAATCCTCATTGGTAGATAATTTTAAGGTTTAAAGTATTGATTTCTTGAACAAATTTTGTTTCTGAGAGTAAATTTAAAGGATTAAAGATTTTTTTTTTTTTGATACTGAAAAGTTAGATGGGGTAAACACCTGCATTTATCGGTCCGAATGTCCATGGGTTTCGAGTGAAGTTCGAGACTTTAGTCAACTATGCAAATAATACTAACAAATTTTGTGCTTATCCATGGGTTTCTGACCGATTACTATGTGCTTATCCTGGGCCTACTGGGTATTCGGCCCAAATTACGGCTTCACGTGTAATTTGTACCATTATTTTGAAAAAGAAAAAAAGAATTAGTTTTTCTTTTGGTCTCAAAGCAGGAGAGGAGAGTCACGTTCACTTGATTCTTTCCGCTGGTGTTGTACTCCCTCTGATTCTCATTATTAAACACCTAACTCCAATTTTTTCTTATATCAATGAATGAAAGGTAGTTAAGTCATTAAATTAGTATTCAATTGATAAATATTTACATATTTACCTTTATTTTATTGGGGGAGAGACAAACATGCTAATTGTATTGAAAATATACAAATTTAATGGAGGGAGAGAGAGAAAGAGAGAGGGAAACATGCTCAATGGATTGGGAATGTAATATTCAATGAAAAAGTATTGACTTAATAAATGAGGGCATAATGGAAAAAACCCAATAAATTAGTTAGTTAGAGGTAGTCGGTGTCTTACAATAAAGACAAAAAGTTGTTGACAATTGATGCTTTATAATAAATATTCCCTCCTAGGTTCTAATTATTAGAGCTATTTACCAGAATTTGGAGAGATTAAATAGGGAAATTAAATTAGTTAATTATATCTATTTTCCTAAAATACCCTTACCTAAAATTTTAAATGACATTAAGATATTGAGATATTTGAATGAAAATATGTAAGGAAAATTCACTCCCTATATTCTAACGTAACCCACGTCATTTACATAAGTGTCGTATTATAATACTGCAATTATCAAATAATAGTCTTTATATATATATATATATATATATATATATATATATATATATATATATATATATATATATATATATATAGTTATCGCACATATTATTCCTATCATTGAAAAATAATTCTTAAATAGTTCATACAAATTAAATTAAATTCCTTGCTTAAAATCCTTGTGGTGATAAATTAGTTAAATTTATCACCACAAGGATTTTATTGAGAAAGTATAAAATTGTATATAATAAAATTTAATTGCAATATAAATTTAAAATGACATATGTAGTACAAATATTATTTACTTTATAAAATATATAGGTATATTATTAAATTATTATTGTCTTTAATTATTATTGAGAAAGTATAGATAGGGGTATTATAGGAAAAAATTGACAAGTTAAAACTTGCTCTTATAATTAAGACCAAAACTAACTCCAAAATTTGCTCCTATAATTAGGACCGGAGGAGTCAGAGTGAGTACAATTTAGCCCTTGAGGAGACCGCCGGATGTGCATTGCGAAAGTTGTGGACTTGTATGCCACAAGTATGGTAACAAGCTCCCAACAAATGTAAATTTGTTTTGTTCTCAAAATATCACACCTTAATTTATTTTATGATTTTAGTTTACAATTTTTTCCCTAGACATATATCATTTACTACAAATTTTGAATAGATTTTCCATTAAGAGAGTAATTTTTAATACAAATTGTTAAAAGAAGACTACTTTAAGAAAATCAACATATGTTTTTTATAAATAAATAATTAAAATAACTATTTTTTTTAATTATACAAATATTAATTATCGAACCTTTATATTTAAAAGCCAAAGGTTTAAGTTGGAAGAGACCAAGAATAGTTGTCTGTTTGACTTTTGAGTAAAAGAGTTGAGTTGTTGGGCATTTACATTCTGGCGGCGGCATGCAAGTTTCCACGGCGAGAAATGAGCTTTGACAAAAACTAGTGCAAATATGATGATTTTAGCCGCCAGTAGAGGTAGCCAAAGAAAATTGAAAGAGGACTATAATTACCTCCCATCCTTAATATAATATCTAGCTTATAGTATAGTCAGGGGCGGCCTTAATATAATATCTAGCTTATAGTATACTTCGAGGCGGAGTTTGGGACAAAAATTTGGGGGTCAAACAATGGTGGGGGATCTGGGGGGTTCGGGGCGGCACCCCGAAAGTTCTTTTTTAGAATTTTTTTAAATGCATTAAAAAAATAAAAGAATATAAAAAAAATATCATGAAATCAAGTGAATATTGATGGTGTAATAAGAGAGACAATTATTTTACAAACCCGTCATTTAGAAAAGTAAGGCTAAGTCTTTGTTAGAAATGCATTACATAAATTACAATGAAGGGTGTCTTACTAATAAGTTCGTATGTACATATATTTTAATAACAAAAGTATATTACAATAAAAATAATTATAATGTCATCCTTCTAGACTTTATTTTTTAGAATTCCATCATAATTGTCTTATTATCAATGCTATCAAATACATCTTTTTCAATATAAGGCACTAAACAATTATCCAACCACACAAAAGTATGTTTTTGGTTCTAGCATGAAGCAGGAGTTTTTGATCTGTTAATTTATGTGATTGTGAATCTTTGGTTCAACCATAAACTTTATGTAAATGAACACCACAACATTGGAAGGCAAGAGGCTGTGGTTTAGAATGAAAAATCAATTGACTTCATCCACATGTGTAGTGTAGAATGGGTAAAAATATAGTAAAGAATACACCACAAAAGTAGATTTCACTGATAAACTAAAAATTTCAGGTAATTAGAATGAAATATAGAAAAGAAAAAAAAAAGAGACAAGATTAACATAAATTATACAAGACCCCACATGAAACAAAGATTGAATTATAAGGCCCAAAGATATAAAAAGAAAGAAAAAAGTTATTAAAAAAAAAAAATTGGGGGCCAAAATTTAATTGTACATTATATTAATTTTTTTTGGGGCCATAACCCCCTAGTCCCATAAAAGATCCGTCCCTGAGTATAGTACTCCTTCCGGTCATATATATATATTACAATTTGCATTATAAATTTTATCTTATATTTAAGATCGGAGAAAGTAATAAATATTCAATTTAATATTTCAAATTGGGAGACTATATCTATGGGTTTGGCTATGGTCCACTTCCTTTACCATCCACTTCCCATCCTTTTCTTCATCGTTGGATTGAAATATCAACGATTCAGATCTAATAATTTATAAAAATATTTTTATTATTAATTTTTTTTAAATAATTTAATATTTTTTATATATAATAAGATCTGAACCATTGAGATTTCAATCTAACGGTTGAGATGAAGAAGAGAATGAGAAAATGATGGTAAAGGAAGTGGACCATAATCAAACCCTGTATCTATATGGTAAGAGGAGTAAGGAACCGCATTCCTAATACGATATATACCTATTGCCTCCACCCTTGGCTTACTATTGTGCTTGTTTGAGATAGTTTTTAGAACATTTAAATATAACTTTTCAATTATAATTTATTATATACGATATATCTTTTCAATTATAATTTATTATATATGATATACGAGATACGAGATAAGTATGTAAGATAAGTTTTGTCTTGATTTAAATAAATAAACACTTTTTTAGGATGCTAAATGTAATCACAAACAATTACAATACAATATTCTCAATATCATATCCTATCTACAATCCACACACACTGTAGTCTTATCATTCCCCACTTCATTCACTGTCACCTCATCTTTGCACTATTATCTCTCTGCTTTGCCAACTCATCAAGGTTTCAACTTTGCACCTATACTTTTATTGGGGGTGATTTTTCAGATCTCTTTACCTAATTTTTTCCACGCAAAATTTATACACGCGCATTCTCCATTTTAAGTTTTTATAGTATTTTTTAACTTACAAACAATTATATACTTTATATGACAGATGTATTGAAAAATCCAGAAAAAAAATTGTCTTCTCTACCACTTACAAATTTATAGAAAGTAAAAATATATACACTTTTCAGAAATTATAGATTAATCTTTAATTTTTTTTTCTTAAATATAGTCCATATTCCATACCATTACATAAAAGTAAAACCGGACCCAATCAGGTTTAAGAAACGGGTATTGCAAAGAAGTTGCTCGCAATCCCATTCATTCCAATCCCTCCTCGGTACCCAAGGTTGATACAACCGAATCATTGAATCGAATTTATTGTTTGTTTCTTGGATGTTCATATTCAAATTCAACTATGAATACTGAAAATCTGGACCATTACAATTATAATGTAGAGCATGATTATTTTTGTTTTCTGTGTTTTTGTTCTCAAAATAGTTTAATAAAATAGTATTTTTTAAAAAAAAAAATTGAGAGGGAAAAAACAAAAAAGTTCTATTTAGATAGTTATTTTTTTAAAAAAAAAAAAACTGTTTTTAAAAGGACCTGGCTGTAATTCTTAAAAACAACTTAGGCCCGTTTGTTATACGGAATATTTGAGGAGGAAAGGAAAGGAATAGAAAGGAAATGAAAGGAAGATTATGAGGGAACTTTAAAAATGTGAGCTGTTTGGTATACAAGGAAATGAAAGTTAGTTGAGGGAAGATGAAATGTTTGGTATGAAGAATTGAGTGTTGGTTAAGTGGGAAGATTAGGTGAAATTCCCAGATTGCCCCTAAATTAAAAAACAAAAACAAAAAATGACAGAAAAACATAGAAGTTGAAGTTCGAACCAAACAACAAAGTTCGAACTCCCATCACAGTATGTGAACCATATCAGACAGAAAAACACAGAAGTTGAAGTTCAAACCAAACAACAAAGTTCGAACTCCCATCACAGTATGTGAACCATATCAGCAACAGTGAAGTAGCAGTCATAACAACAAAAACCATAGACGATACTATACTGGCTCATTACATTTAACTCGAAACATACAAGATAAACAATTTTCTCCCTGGTTCTTCTTCTTCTTTACAACTGCAATTTTGACAGAGACTGAAGACAATCGAAGGCGAAGCGATAAGAGCGACGAGAAATACTCACCGGAAGTATTACCAACTTCGATCGTTCTCTCTGTCAATATCGTCTTTGAAGACGATAAGAGCGACAAGAAATACTCACCGGAAGTATTACCAACTTCGATCGTTCTCTCCGTCAATATCGTCTCCGCCTTTCTTCGTCAAAATTGCAGTGGTGAAGAGCCTTCGTCAAAATTGCAGTTGTGAAGACAATCGAAGGTGGAGACTGAAGCAGCAGTGTTTTTAAGGGGGCTTTTTTGTCCGACTTTTCACTCTCCCGGGAACATTTTGATCTTCCCACCTATTTCAAATGGAAAGCACTTTCCAGTGGATGATGTAAGATTCGCAGACGTTGGAATGTTAGACGATGGAAGATGGGCCAAGCAAACAGGTTTTTTGCAATGGAACTCTCTGATCTTCCCTTTCCATCCCGTGCTTTCGCTGTAACAAACGGGTCCTTAGTGTTTTTAAAAATACTTGATTAAAAACATATTTGTCTACAACTTCTACTATTCTTTTAAAAAAGAACTGTTTTGAAAACAAGAAACATACAAGCGCTTAATACCTTTTTTCTTTTAACTTTTTATATCTTTTGTAAAATTATTTTACTATATACACGATCTAGGAAAAATTTCATTTAAATACTAGTTGAAATTGTAAAACCCCAAAATCCCTATTAAATTAGAAAAAAGACAAACAAATATCAAAGTTTGATGAAAAGATTGAAATGCCCTCCCTCTAATTCTTATCTCTCCTCTTTCTCTGCTTCTTCAATGGCACGATGGGCATCAAGTCCCTCCTCTTGATTCACAATCTCTGTTCTTGCCTCAGATCCTTTAGGAAATCTCAAAAATTGCCTCCTCCTGTGGGCTATTCATCCATAGCCTCTAAGTTCAGAAGAACAAAATGGGATGAAGGCCTAGTGTCTTCCAGAAGAAGCCACACACACGTACGAGTGAATTCCGATGAAATGGAACCAAGAAAGGGTTGATTTTGATTCTAGGTTTCACAAAAATCCCAAAGAGGTTTGTTTTTGGTTTGATTTTCTGAAATTTTAATCGTTTGGGATGTAGTAGTTGTTGAGGCTAGACTTCATTGTTGAAAGGGGAATGAAGGAGAGATGAAGAAGAAGGTGAACAGTAACTCTGACATTTCACAAAATTCATAATGGGAATAACAAGCTTATTCATAAGGGGAACACATGTCACTCTACTAAAACCAAACTTTAAGCACAATTAACAAATTTCGTAATGGCAATAATTAGTTCTTTAATGGTATTAACCAAGGTAGTTAAAATCGAGATTTTATGTAAAATCGGAAGAGAAATAAAAAATCGTAAAACGTAAAATTGTAACGTAAAAAAATCGTAAAAGCATAAAAGTGTTTGGAAAAATTAGTAAAATCGTTTTAATGAAGAAAAAAAAATTGTAAAAACGTAAAATTGCAGTGATAAATCAAGATTTTAACTACTATGGTATTAACAAGTTCAGTAATGAGAATAATAAGTTCATTCGTCAAGGAGAACACATGTCACTTGTTGAAATCAAACTCTGAGCACAATTAACAAATTTCGTAATAGAAATAATCAGTTCATTAATGGTATTAACTAGTTCAGTAATGAGAATAACAAGTTCTTTTATGGGAATAACAAAAATATGACGAATGGAATTGTTATTCCCATTACTGAACTTGTTAATACCATTAAAGAACAAGTTATTGCCATTACAAAATTTGTTGAATGTGCTTAGAATTTGGTTTCAACAGAGTGACATGTGTTCCTATGACGAATGAACTTGTTATTCCTATTAATGAATTTGTTATTACCATTACGAATTTTCTGAAATGTTCGGGTTATTGTTCACCTTCTTCTTCATTTCTCATTCCTTCCTCTTCCAACAATAGAGTCCAACCTTAACAACCACCACATTCCAAATTATTAAAATTTCAAAAAATCAAACCAGAAACAAACTTCTTTGGGATTTTTGTGAAACCCAGAAGCACAACCCAAAATCAAAATCAATCCTTTCTTGGTTCCATCACATCGGAATTCACTCGTACGTGTGCATGGCTTCTTTTGGAAGCATAGGCCTTTATCCCATTTTGTTCTTCCGGACTCAGAGGCTATAGACGAAGATCCCACAGGAGGAGGTGATTTTTGAGATTTCCCAAAGGATCTAAGGCAAGAACCAAAACTATGAATCAAGAGGAGAGAGTTCATGCCCATCGAGTCATTGAACAAGCAGAGAGAAAGATGAGAGAGAAGAAAATAATACTCCCTCCGGTCCTAATTATAAGACATAATTGACCTTTTTGAAGAGATTAAAGAAGTAAATTAAATTACTTTAGAGTATTTTTATTTTTTCCTTCAAACTAATTAATTTAACTAATAAACTAATATATAATCTAAATAAACACAACATATGAAATGATTAAGTAGCTTATTTAGTTTCCTTAATCTCTCCAAAAAAAAGTTAACTATGTCTTATAATTAGGACCGGAGATAGTAAGAAATAGACCGAGGGCATTTCAGTAATTTCATTAAAATTTGATATTTGTTTGTCGTTTTACAATTTAACGTATTTCAATGGGATTTTCCCCGTAATCTAATTTTTTAATTGAAACTGTGCTTACAACGTGAACATCTCACTAAAGCTCTCATCCCTGCTACTCTTGTAGCACGAGGGAAACAAGATATATTAAACAATCATCAGCGAGTGCCGAGGAAGTCTCGATAAAAAATCATAAATCATAAATTTGATTCTACCAAACCTTGTGCCGTATGATTATTCCGCGGCCAATAGCCAAAGAAAGACATACGGATTTGATTTTTTTTTTTTTTTTTTTTTTTTTTTGACCTTGAAACATGCGTATTTGAATTTGAAGTTTCGTAAATCCTGTTCGACTCTCAAGCCCTGGCTCCCCCAGTATACCATACCATACCATACCAACCCAAGTAAAATTCCAAGAAAGCCACTTTCACAGTCAGACTCAGATGTAGCTAAAGAGGAGTAAGGAATCACATTCCTCCTATCATACCCAGTTTTTACAAGAAATTCTTATTCACTAGTCGTATCAGATCACATTATTTAAGCATCACATGAAAGTATAACCTAGAAATCACAGAGAGGAAATGCCCAGAGAATCCAAAGTGAGTGGGCTGAGACGGTACATGTATAGCATTTTTCAACATCAGAATAACAGATAACACAATTTGCTTTGAAGAATCTAATAAGTAACATAAGCTAACAGATTGAAGGTTTCAGTATTTCAGAAAAATGGTGAAAAGTGGATTTATGCCTCACCTATGGAAGTGACTTCCATTTTCCCACTCTCTGTCAATTGTAATATCCTGAAAAGTGAAAACTACAGTCATTAGGAAGTGGGGTGAATGAATGATCCTCCAAAACTTGCAGCATAATCGACTATGACATGAAAGAAGGACAAGTTGTGAAAGCCTGTGAGTAACTATGAAAGGATGATATATTATCGCAGAATACACAGGATGATGAATCAAGAAAAGATTAAATTGAAAAACAGAGGAGAAAAGGGGGATTATTTGGAGGCAACCCCTATTACAAGTTAAAAGGAGCTTATGTATAATAAAGCTATGATTCCAGAAGCTGCAAGCAACCAAAAATTAGAACAAATTAATTGAGCAGCCTAGTTCTGCCTGTAAGCAATGTAATTGGCCAAAGCAACTAATGGTGCAGCTTTCTTCGGATCAAACCCAGAGAGCTGGTCTTGAGCGTCCTGATTCAATTTTTCTGCGAATTCTCTCGATTTCTCTATCCCCAGAAGTTTCGGATACGTGGTCTTATCTGCCACCAAGTCCTTCCCTGCAGTTTTCCCCAATTCCTCGGACGATTTGGTCACGTCAAGGATGTCGTCGACAACCTGGAACAGCAATCCGATGTACCTAGCGAACTTCCTCAGTTTCTCAATTTCTTCGTCTGACCCACCTCCCACGATTGCTCCCAACACAACGGCGGCTTCCAACAACGCCGCCGTTTTGTGGAGATGAATGAATTCAAGCTTTTCAAGTCCCACATCGGACAATCCCTCCGATGCTATATCCACAACTTGCCCGGCGACAAGCCCCTCGGCGCCGACCGACTTAGCCAGCTCCCCGATGGCACGAACCACCCTCGCCGGCGAGACGCCCACGGTGCCAACGGCGATGTGTTCGAAAGCGAAAGACAGAAGGGCATCGCCGGCCAAAACCGCCACGTCCTCACCGTAGACCTTGTGATTCGTCGGTTTTCCTCGCCGGAGATCGTCGTTATCCATACAGGGCAAGTCGTCGTGAATCAGCGACATGGTATGAATCATCTCGACGGCGCAAGCCGAGGGCATGGCCACTGATTCGCTGCCGCCGACGAGTTCGCAAGCGGCGATACAGAGCATTGGCCGCACCCGCTTACCGCCGGCGAGAAGCGAGTAACGCATCGCCTCGTGAATCTTCTCAGGCTCTCTCAACGCAATAGCTTCATCCAAGGCTTGGTTCACTTTATTAGCCTTTTCAAGCATGTAGCCGTCGAAATTGAAACCGGGCTTTTCCTCCTCGGAACCCTTGACGGCGTTTTCCTTGGTGAGCACCGCCGAGACGGAAAAAGAGGGGAAACAAGGGGAAGAATTTCCATGGGAGGGCGATTTTGAAGGTGTGAAGGAAATGGGCAATTTTCTGAGACCATTAAAGGGAAGTAAAGAAGGGGATCTGGATCTGCTCACTTGGGTGAGCATAGAACTGGGACGAGTCCAAGCTCCGAGATTCAAAGAACTCATCGTTGTGCTATGAGTGATGGTGGGTGTGACTGTAAGAAATGAAATTCAATATATAGACAGAGAGAAGGAGAGAATAAGGGGAGTTTCATGAGAAAAACATCCTACCAGAACGCTGACTAATTGATTCATGAACTAGGGGAGGAGTTGAATATTTTACCAAATGAAGTCCAAGGGAAGAAGGAAGGGAATTAATTATTAAGAGGAGATTTAAAAAAATTGGGAATGAAAGAAGAACAGAAAGAACGCAAGTGACAAAAGGAGCCGGCGGAAGGGAAAGGCAAATCACCAATGGGTCGAAGACGAGGATAGATTGAGCGGATATGGGATGAATCTGGCATTTGGATAACCTTCTCAGCTCCATGTTTTCCTCTTTGTTTATTTATTTTTATTTTTTTGGAGTGAAAATAAATTCATTCAAAAAGAACCAGCTTGTGTTTTTTATTTCATTAAATCCCTTATTCATGTTTTTGGGCACTGCCCCAACAAACATACCCTTTCATCAATCCCTTTCTTTTATATTTACAGATTTTTTTTATATAAAAAAATTATTCCATCCCATATACAAATAAAGAAATAATCAAATTAATCTACTAGCAAGATTTAAGAAAATAAGACTTTTGTATTCTAAAATATTGTATATATTCTATTTTGTTACACACTCCCGGACTTTGGATGGATTTCCTTATTCATCTTATTTAAATTTCATTAGGTTGTATTAATCTATTCAATGCAGATATATAAAGAGAATGTATTAATAGATTAATTCTATATACTGAATTAATCATCATTTTCTATTTTTAAACATTCAAATAATTTTTAAGAAATTACTTCATTATATCTATCTAATTCAATAATATGGCTTATATGGGATATATGATAAAGATATGTAGCCAAAAACATGTTCATTAGCTAACGACAGTTCAATCAAAAGTGTGCAGTTAAATCCGATAATAGAATATAAGCCCTATGATTGGCAATATACATCAATCTAAATACAAATAAACCATGGAGGCTATACCAATATACGTAACTATCAAAGCCTCCAAAACTCTCCCCGACGTTCCCACACAGAAACTTTTACTTGAAAAATGTTAAGAGCGCAAGTGAGACAAACGCTTCAGTGACCAGCTATCTAACTAATCACACATGCTAAAATGTGCTCATGAGGTGCTAAGTGAGACAATTTATATAACAAAGCATTAGAGATATTATTCACAAAATTCCAAATCACAAATTTCGTATAACAAAATATATATTACAATTTCTAAGTATAAATTATGTATTAGAATTTTTATATCACAATTCCCAAGTTGCCTTTTATCAATTCAACCAAGCCACATTATTTCCGCCAACTAGACCTAAAGGCTAAGTTATTATCCATGTCACTAACCACTTAAAAAGCTCCCGGTCACGTGATGAGGATTGGACAAATTCACATAGCACATGCCTAGACCATTAGTCTTTTCCTTCGTTGAACTAGTGGGGTGTCTCAAGCCCTTGTTGAACCAGTGTGGCAGGCTCTCATTGAACTAGTGAAATAATAGAAAGTCAACTGTCATGCACAAACAGAGGCTATATCATGTGGTAAAACAAACTACTCTATCTAATCCCAATCAAATCATCACAATAACTATCTATAAATAGTTCAATAGAATTTCTCAAGATTTTCACATTATATATATATATATATATATATATGGGTTTAAACTTCTCATGTTGCATGAGAAGAAGATTCCTACACACACATGTAATGGTGGGACCCACATATATATATATATAATGTTAATTATATATATATGTGGGTCTCATCATTTCATGTGTGTGTGGCATGACAAATACACTTCTCCTACAACACGGAAGTGTTTTTCCCATATATATATATATATATATATATATATATATATATCATAATTGAAATCATAAGGTTTCACAAGGCAATTTCAATCAAAATACTCATCAACATCATAATAACTTTCTCCATCTCAATAAACATTTGAAATAACTCAATGAAATTCCTAATCAATATTAATATACTATTTTCATTCTCATAGTCATTTCACAAAATACTTACAAACAACATACCAACATGCATAACAAGTGAAAAGTGATTATCTTTCAATAATGCTAAGTTTACCACAATAATTCAAAATCCAAGCTCATCATCAACAAGTCATAATTCAATCTACAAAATTCACATAATCTCCACTATTAGTTTACAACTAATTAAGTAATTAGAAATAATAATTGGAGGCCTTAAAACCCTCTAGAGACCCCACTGTCAAACTTGACCAATGATAAGTCATCCCACATGATCTTTAGGTCTCTAATACCTCAAGTAACTTATCTAAACCAATAAACAACCTCTAATTACTCAAATTATTCAAAAAAATCCCCATTTCACAACTTGGGATTTACCTCAAAAATACCCATTTCATAAAATCAAGCTTAGGTAACAATCTAAACCGATTAAACCTCCAATACAACCCATATTAACGAAACACAATCACCAAAACTCATTTCCAATAATTACAATATCATAACTTAGCAAAAAAATCAACCTCTAGAGTCAAACCTTAGCTCAAAGTCCATATAACCTCAAATCAAACAAAACTAAACTGATTAAATTCTTTATCTATCCCAAATAACGCATTTAAACTCAAAATAATCGGTAAAATCATCGTCAAGTTTGATATCCACTCAGAACCCTATATTTTTTAAAACTCAGAAATCTGAAAAATTAAGAAGGAAAGAGAGAAATTAAGATAGAATCACTTATATAAGTGTCAGGAAGCTTGAAAACACTCCCATTGGGTCGACATTACAAACCCTAGCTAAGTTCAAGCCATTTCCTCTTCATTTTTCTCCATTTTTCAAATACTAACACCCCATTTTATAAAAATGTGACATTAACGCCTATGCCTTATTTTGAGCGCCTAGGTGCTCCAGCTCTTCGACTAACTAGCGCCTTGGGCCCTTATCTGAGCACCTAGGCACTGGTGCTCTCTTCCTCAGCCTACCATCTATGCCCTCATTTAAACACCTGGGCCCTAAATCCCTCCTTCATATTTTACACGGGTTAATGAGTAAATTGGCTAATAAACTTTTACCTCAGGAGCGTCCAGCACAATAAACTTTAAAGTGGATCAAAAATACTAATAAACTTTTAAAAATGTGTAGCCATCACAATAAACTTTTAAAAATGCGATCAACCGCAAGACAACGTAGAAAAAGATAACGTCCGTTATCTAAAGTGCAGATTGACTAACGAACTTTTACTCCAGGAGCGCCAGCAAAAAATTCTAAATTTCACAAAATTAAATAATTTTTTTCTCAATTGTCATTATTCAAAACTACTTGTATGGTTATCTATGGACAAAAGTTACTCATTTGCTAAAATAAACAAAAAAATTTATTAAAAAGATAATTATATGATTTAAATAAAACTCAAGGTGTTTTATAATTTATTATATATGTTAAAAAAAATTATATGATTTATTTTTATTTTAGAAGAAATTTATGTGATTTAATTAATTCATTTAATGTTAATAAAATTTAAAAAATCTATTATATCCCGAAAGAAATGAAATGAGTTTACTTTTTATTTTTATAAAAAGAGCTTAATGGATATTAACGTTGATACTTAATAATATAAATCTGGCAACTTGATGATATATTTGTTAATTAAATGATCTATTAATTATATGAATATGAGACTTGTTGGAAAAAAATAACTTAAGAGGTTTGATTAAGGAAAATTTAATAATAGGTTAAGGAGCAATTTAACCAACGAACTTTTAATTTTTTGTAGGTTATCTTCCTTTTTTTTTCCAACAAGTCCCATATTCATATAATCAATAGATCATCAACGTTGATATTCATTAAGTTCTTTTTATAAAAATAAAAATTAAATGTGTTTCATTTCTTTCCGGATATAATAGATTTTTTAAATTTAATTATCATTAAATGAATTTTTTAACTCACATAAATTTCTTCTAAAATAAAAATAAATCATATTTTTTTTGTTTAACATATATAATAAATTATAAAAACACCTTGAGTTTTATTTAAATCATATAATTATGTTTTTAATAAAAAGCTTTGTTTATTTTAGCAAATGAGTAATTTTTGTCCATAGATATCTATACAAGTAGTTTTGAATAATGACAATTGAAAAACAAATTATTTAATTTAGTAAAATTTAGAATTTTGTGCTAGGCGCTCATGAGTAAAAGTTTTTTGTGCTGGGCGCTCCTAGAGTAAAAGTTCGTTGGCCAATCTACACCTTAGATAACGGACGTTATCTTTTTCTAACGGCGTTGTGCTGACTGCACATTTTTAAAAGTTTATTGTGCTGGCTGCATATTTTTAAAAGTTTATTAGTATTTTTGGTCCATTTAAAAGTTTATTGTGTTAGACGGTTATGAGATAAAAGTTTGTTGGCCGATTTGCTTCTTAACCCTATTTTACACTTGTTCATATCTCATTCCAATATTTATCACCTCCAAATATCTAAACCTTAATTACAATTATCAAATTACTCTAAAACTTCACTCCTAATCTCTAAAAGACTTAATCAATAATTAATCATCTGATTGCTCATTATCGCATAAATCCTTAACACAAACCCTTCGGGTTAAAATTTAGGATTTTACACTTTAAAATGATAGTCATATTTTAACAAGAATAGTGATTTGAAAGATTACATGTGGAATAAGATTTGGTACTCTTTAAAATAATGTTACAGCTCAAACTTTGTAGATAATATACGATATATTGAAATAGTCATCTTCACTAAACTCAAACAGTACTCTAATTCAATTGGATTGTACGATTATCATATGCTTTTCTTAATAACAAGTGTAATAGTATCTCTCGTTGCTAATATAAGAATTAGCATGTGGTTGGATTTAGTCCAATATAATATAAGATCTTAACTCACTATATTCCATATATTTGTCATTTTCTATAATATTGCTACAATTATGACCTTAGATATTCCATATATAAGAATATAATATTGCTACAATTATGACAAATATGGGTTTTAAAAAATGGAAGCGTTAGGGCGAAGGTGATAATATTGCTCAAAGTCGCTCACACTGAGCTCAACCTCCTTATCTTGAATATAAGGCGTTAGGGTCACCACCTGTGGAGGCGTCTCATTTGGGAACAGCTACTAAGGCTGGCTCATTGCTACGATGGCACGGGGACATGTCTACCCCGTGCCCCTTCTACTACTGCCCCCCAGTTGAGTTGCTCTTGCATGTATCACCTCCTTTCCCTTTTGTAAATCTCTCACTGAAGCCATAAATCCATAAATACTTTACTTAAACGTCGCAAGACAGCGCGTGAGAATGAAATTTGCGTGGTGAGAGTGAATGAGTTCATTGTTTGATTATAAATACTTTAATATTTGTAGCAGTTCTACGACAAAACTGCTACAAAATACAGAACCCTGCCTCGTTCCCATGACACTTTGTAGCTATCATATCAAACCACTACAAATATGAGTATTCTGTTGCGGTTTCTATGAATAACCACCACTATAGATGTGAAGCCTCTTTGCATTCTATAGCGATTTGTAATAGTAACTGCTACAAAATTTTAAGAGTTTTTGCATTCTGTAGCGGTTTTTTGTTTTAATCACTACAATGTCTTGAGACTTTTTGTATTCTGTAGTAGTTTTTGTTTTGTTTTAACTGCTACAATGTTTTAAGACTTTTTGTATTTTTTAGCGGTTTTTTTTATAACCGCTACAAACTTTCAGTTATTAGAATGAAGAATTTGCAGCATGAAGCTAAACATTAGTTTGAAAGTAGTTGCTACCACATGAAAAAGTGAAAATGTGGTGCTAGGTATAACATGATATCAAGCACACCCCCTTTGCAAATTTTCATGGGCATGTAGTTACTTTGAAACCAACTTTTGGCTTCATATTGCAAATTCTTTACAAAATAATTTGCGTGGAAAATTGTTTATATAGACTTTAATTGTGTAGCGGTTTTATAGGAAATCGCCACAAATTTGTATACTGTTTGCAATTTGTGGCGGTTTAAGGCCTAACCGCTAGAAATGTGCAAGACTTTTTGCATTTTGTAGCAGTTTATATAGAAAACTTTAACAAAAATTCAGACTATTTGCATTCTGTAGCAGTTTTTCCCTTTGAACTGCCAAAACTTTCACGCCATGACGCGCCTAGCTGGTGCTACATCTGTGGAAGTTTCTAAGAAATTGCTACAAAATATCCACTACAAAATTTGTGCCAGTTTCACGCCATGTTTTGTAGCAGCTTTTTAGTAATTATTAACCGCTACAAAGTCCATCCCCTAACCAGCGTGCGACTTGGCGTGAGGGGTCCTATTGCAAATTTGTAGTGGTTTGGGTCTAAACCACTACAAAATCTGACATTTGTAACGTTTTTTTATAACTGCTACAAATCGACAGTTTTTTTATAGTGTATATATATATGAGTGTGTATATCATTTCCTTATATTTCACTAGTCTAATTCATTTGATTGCTCTTTTTTTTTTAATACATTTTTCTATCTCACAAGATATTCTTTAATTTTTTTTTAGGCCTAGGGTATTCACCCCTAGTAGTAGTGACTAATCCCCTCCCACTATAAACGTGCCAAAAGAGATTTAGTGCTGGCCACAAGACCCTCTCTATACGCATTGCTAGGGATCAACCACTTACTAGATGCTTAAGGGATCCAGCTAAGTACCAACTGTGTTAGGCCTTGTGGTTACTTTAATTTTATTTTTAATTTATATTTTTAAATTTTATGTATTTTAGAAGGATTAAAAGGTTAAACACAAGCCATACCTCATTTTGTTTTTACATTTGAATTAATCTTAGGTGGTAAATTTATCATCTTTGCCACGCTTCAAAGTTTTTTGGCCTAGAAATGAGAACTTTACCACAAGGTTTTGACTTATGTATAAAATATTGACATATAGTTAGTGAATGATATTAGGTGAAAAGAATAATGTCTTAGACAAAATACATTGTATTATGAAACATGTCGATGAACTAATTGGAGTACGAAGTGACTAAGATGAATTTTTAATTCCCATCCTATATTCCAACAGATATAACTCTCCATTGAATTATTCTCTGTTGGGTCGTTGTATCTTAACCTATTCTTTTATGCATTTTATTGTTGATAAAAAACATTCCCTCATATTATTTTTGATATACCAAATGTTTCAATACCGAAATTTACATTTTCCATTATTATTTATGATTCAATTATTTTTGGCATAAAATGTTTCGTTCATTCCCTCAATGAAACCCAACATGACGTGTTATTTAAGTGAACAATGAATATGATAATATAACACCAGTAGAAAAATGATGCTCCAAAATAATTCAAATCTAACTAATGAGTCAAAATATTTGACTTTAAAAAATAATTTGAATTGAATCTTGACACTCTTGACATCAAATATTTTTTTAAATTTTGATATATATATATATATATATATATATATATATATATATATATATATATATATATATATATATATATATATGATTCCTGAAAAGTGGCTAGTCCAACTAAACATCGGTAGGTTTGCGAATAGTCTAAAGGCACGTGTAACGATTATTGCTTTTAAGTTTATTTATTTATGAGCATAACATGTTTAGAGATTAAATAATGTATTAAGTCTGGTAACTTGTTTTAAAACCAAAATATAATGGAAATGGCGAATAGTCTAAGTTAGTATGCAAAAACAATAATATATGCATAATGTTGTCATAAACAATTTATATAATAATCATATTTTAATAGGGTAAAGGTGCAAAATTACTCATAAGGTTTTAGTCAAAGTGCACCCAGTACCATATGCTTTCCGAAGGGGCAAAAATACCTATGAGTTTATCAAATCAGAGCAAAAATACCAGATCTGTTAGATGAGGCTAACGTCTGTTAAATAACTTGTGAAATTACGAAACACCCCAACTCTGAAAAAAAAAAAATCCTTCCTTCCTTCCCAGCCTCTCACTCATCCCTCAACCTTCCTGAACAACTTCGACGGGCAAAGTAACAGGTTTGAGTAAATGGCTTTTGTTTGAGCTCCTTAGGGACTCACAAATGGAATCGTTGTAATAGAAATATGGGTTTCTGTGAACCAAAGCGTGGTCGAGTCTTGTGCAAAGAAAGCATGGAATTCTCAATTCGAAGAACCTGGTGAACTCATTGGCGGAAAATGAAATAAGCCCATCGATAAAAAGTATGATTATCAAAACCCATTCCAGCACAGAGGAGATCATGAAGTGTGGAATCTTTCCCAATTCTTCCTCAACATAATGACTAAACGATCGAGTAGTCGTGTTTCCCCTACAACAATTTTTTTTCTTCTGTTTATGTGCCTTCAAAGACCCAATAAAGCGAAGAAACAAAAAAATGAAGAATTTTCTGATCTAATATTAAGATGAAGACCTTGCTGGAACAAAATGAAAATGGAAGGAAAGAAAAAATTATGGAATCCCGTGTCAGGCATACCCTCGATCTGAAATGAGAAAGAAGCTGAGTTATGGTTGTGCTTGATTCACTTCTGGTGGAAAGAAAAAAAGCACAATCGAGAGTGGGAGGACGACGCCTCCGTCGTTGAGGGAAGACGACGCCACCGTCGTTGGTGGAGGCCGCCGCCGCCGCCGTTGGTGTTTGAGAGGAAAGAGGGAAGATGAAGAAGGAGAAAGGGAAAAGGGTCAGAGAGGGAGAGGGCATAAAAGGAAATGAAAATTGTGAAGATTTTTATTTTTTAAATAGAGTGGGCCCCGCCAACTGACGTTAGCCTCATCTAACAGATCTGGTATTTTTGCTCTGATTTGATAAGCTCATGGGTATTTTTGTCCCTTCGGAAAGCATATGATACTGGGTGCACTTTGACTAAAACCTCATGAGTAATTTTGCACCTTTACCCTATTTTAATATATATGATAAAGAATACCATTGAACTGATAGAAATAAACACTTTAGATTTCTCATTCAGATAAAAATATAAGATACCTACTGATAGACATGTACTCTATTTTTCTTATATATATGATAAAGAATACCATTGAACTGTTAATACAAGACTTCACTTAATTACTTAAAGTGTTCATTTTTAATATTTTATGGCCAACCTGTGAAAAATTTCAATAATAATGAAGATTTTTCCACGGTCAAGTTTTGAAAAGTAGTATATTTTACTGGTTAATTAAAAGTCCTGATGCTCAGCGCAAGTAAGAATGATTGAGAGGCGGCCCAGCCAATAGTTTGAGAGCACGTAAGCCGAAAATTCAACTACATATATTCATTTGAAAATAAATAAAATATTCACTAGTGGGTTTGAGCAGCCATCCATAATCCATTGGTTGTCTATTCGTAATTTCAACTACAATTTTTAACATTCTACGTGCAAAGAATACTTTTATAATGTCATTTTATAATCTAAATAAAAATATTCATATGATTTAATTGATAAAAAAACCGAATCTTCAAGTTTTCGAAATAAAACGACAAAAAAGTCATAATCAGCTTAAGTTGATTATTATTATTATTTTTCAATCGTCTTTTTTGACCTTTTAAAGATAATTAAATTATAATTGAATTTGGGTAATTTTTCCATTGAACTGGTTAGTTACTTTTTTTTTTTTTTGCTCGAAAACTGGTTAGTTACTTATACTTCCCATGACATGTATTGTTATTATTCATCAACTTGTTTTCAGCCGTTATTTCAAATGATAATGATGTGGGATATAACAAGCTAGAAGTTTGAGATTCTCTCCATATCTTTTTTCTCATTTTTTTTCATTAGCTTAATCTGGGCCGTTGACTGAGAAAATAAGAGAAAAGTTAAAGTATCATTGTATTGATTGGATGTATGTGATTTAAAGATTATGAAGGATAATGAGAAAATGATGATGAGAGAAGCCCAACCTGGTTTAAATATACTCTTCACATCATACCTAAAAAAAGAAAAATAAAAAAGAAGAAAGTGAATTCGTTTTAGTTATAATACGTAATTTTGAGAAATGAAGTGGGAAATTTTTTAGACGTGAATTTCAGGGAATTATGATCCATTCAAGTCTTTTTACTATACGCATATTCGAAAAAAAAGTCTTTTTTCATGTAATGAAAAATAAGATAAATGCTTATATTTCAAAATCAATGCGTCTGCTATATTGTCTCTGACCAACAATACGCATACAAGGTTGTTAAATTTACAAGTTTAAATAAACTCATGATAATGACGTGAACTCGTATCATAAACTCGATTCGTAAATTTAGAAGAGTTTACTTTCACTATTAAATATGTATTAATAGTGTATAATAAACAATTAAGATATAAAAATGACATCAATTTGATTTAAATATATTTTAAATCTAAATAATTGAAATTAAATTCATCAACATTCAAAATTTATCATATTTAACAAATAAATTTCTATAAAACTCATGTAAAGCCAATGAAAGCGATCAAATCAAAAAAGTTAGCAAGAGTTTGAGTGAGTTAACACGGTTTTGAAATCTAAACGTAAAAAAATGAAACTTCGATATAAACTCGTGAGTTTAACCGAGTTTACCAGTAACTCGATTTGATTTGGTAAACTAGAAACGTAAGAACAATAAACTCGGATAATTAACTCACCAGTTTAGCGACAATGTATTTATACATTAAGTTAGCGTTAAGGAAATTGATAGGATTGAAGTAATTTTCGTAAATATTATATTTGAGTTAAGAGAATAAATTATTTTAAAAATATGTACTTATATAGTCGTTAAAAATTCAGGTGAAATATGGGCAAACTAGATTTAGTGTTTGGGATTACTTTTGGGATCCCAAAAGTGTTTATTTAAGTAAATTAAGATAACATTTTTCTCACATATTTATTTCATATACTGTAAATCACGATTGAAAAGCTGTTCTTCAATATTTCAACCGTTATTTTAAACAAAAACATATGTATCACATGCAGGGACGGACCTAGGGGGGTTGGGGGTGGCCTCCACCCCCCTAAAATTTTAGAATATCACCTAAATTTTTACGAAATTATATTTTAACCTTATAAAGCTTTCAATTTTTTTACTTTAGTCCCATTAAAAATTTTATATAGGGACTAAAATAAAAATATTAAAACTCTTATAAGATTGAATGTAATTTCATGAACACCTAAATTTTATTCTATAATTTTCACCCCTTCTAATTTCAATTCCTAATCCCACCCCGGATCACATGGTTTGGTAATTGGCAGAGCTCAGCAGCCATCAAGTACGTGTCCATGTGAATGACAATAAATTTGATGTACGATGGTATTAATATGAATAAATAGTCCGACGACGGAAAAAAAAGGGAGTAAATATTGTCTAGATATTTTTATTTTTTAGTTTTTATACATATTCTTCAAAAATTGGAATAAGCCTGCCTACATTCAACAACGTACAATTTATTAATGCTCAGTCCTTCTACTAACGACAATGAATCAAAGTCAAAGATTTATAGGCGGTATGACTGCATGAGTGTGTGCGTACATTCAGAGAATACCTACTTTTTTTTAAAAAAAGCACATTTATCATCCAATTAGAAATAACCATATTTAAGATATTATTGGGTACTAAATATACGTAGCTATTTCAGCAGGGATTCTAATTTTGTTTATCACGCTGTTAGGGACTAGCTCCTTTCGTCAAAAAACAACTCCTGTTGATACATTAAAAATACTTCATGAAAAATGTATACATGTTTAGTGTGCAGATACAATTGCTTTCAATAAAAAGATATCTATATAATAAGAGCCGAAGTGGGGAATTAAGAGATTTAATTACGAAAATGAGCTTTGATTTTTCCAACACTGCTGTGACTCAATTATTCATAGTAAGCAAAGAGCATTTCTATTTAATTCCATCAGTCAAATGCGTGAACCTAAATCGACCATTTAGAGTTGGCGTTTTATTTGCTTAGTTACTTGTGAACTTTCGTATGCCTCTTGACTTCTTCCTTTTTAAATTAAGCAGGTTTCTTTCAGTGAAATAAGGGATAGAACAAATTAAATATACTGTATAAGTATTTAATTAAAGGGTACCAATAAAAAAAATAAATTTTTCGTGTATATTAGTTTTTACTCTCCCGCTATATATCCTTATTATCAAATATGAACATATTACATATGTAAAAAATATTGAATGGCCATTAAAATTATCAAAACGTCTTATTATAAAAAAAGACCAAACATGCCTAATAAAACTACTATAAATTGGAGTTTAGGGAGCAGTAGAATCATAAACCAGCTTAGAACTCAATAATCATCAATCTTTTGCACGAATCAAAATCAGTGACAATGATGCTTATGATCCTGTTTATTTAGCATGAACTTTTATAAATATTAACTCACTTTTCTTATTCTTTATAATATTCAAGAATATAAAACTTTGAATGGCCATGCAGGTGGATAATCCAGTGCAAGAAATGTATAAAAGTGGCCCTTAAAAATCGTTTTCGGTTGTTCATAAGCAAGATTAGACGCTATTCGCTCATTTGGATGGACAACATGGAAGTTAGAGTAATCCAATTGAACTTTCCTATCTTTGTGTTGAGAAGATGATAATGACACAAGAATCGTCCGTATTGTGTCCCATGTAACAAGTGTTTGCTTGAGATGGAGCAATTAGTGGCTACAAGTAAGTTTTATCTTTTTCTTTGCCGAACCACAACAAAACGATGTTTTATCTTCAAAATCATTTGATATGTGGAATAGAATGTGATGAAGAAATTTGAAAATTCTCTAATTTATATGAAAAAAATACATCTATCAATAGTGATAATAATAATAATATCAGCTCAGAATGATGTGAGTTGCAAGAGTTTTTATTCTATAGATAAATACCACCGTCTTTAATATAAGATTTAGTTTAATGAAAAAATTGAATTATAAAGAACATCTTATAGTAAGGATTGAAGAGAGTAGTTACAAGTTTGATTATAAAGGGAAAATTTAGGAGTATACACAATCTTTGGTCCCTCATGTGAAGTCCTATATCAGTTGGGAAAGGGAACAAAAAACACTTTTATAATGATCTAGATGCATCCCCTCTTGATGCATTTAAAAACTACGAGGGTGACGTTCCTCAAAGCAAATAATATCGTGTGAAAGGTCTTCAATTTAAGATCCACTTTAATAAAGAAAATAAAATTTATAGGTAATACCATCTTTAGTCCCTCAAATTTTAAAAAAGAGTTTCTGGTCCTAATGGAAAAATGGTGTTTTGACCCGAATGAACTGTATTAGCCCAAAAATTTATCCAAGAGAAGTTTGCTTTCACCATTTTTTGTATTCTGAGAAGTTCTTCTCAGAAAAATACACTTGCTGTCCCACTAAAACAAATAATAATGATAAAAAAAAAAAAATTCATTTTCGGAATCATTTGTGTTGATACGTGATCCATTTGTCATCTTTATCCTAAAAAAGAAATAAACTCCCTCTAGAATTTGTATCCAAACAAACATATATACGATCAGATTACTCAAATAGACTTCTGATGTGAAGTTGGGAGAGTTTGATGTGTCATATGTGTATGTGCCAGGTTGTCATCTGGACTGATTCGTATATAGCTTATTTCCCTTTTTTATTGGGAAAATTATATTAAAGTCCCAAGGAAAGAGCCTAAATACAACCCAAAAAAAAAAAAAAAATTGCAGAGAGCGTTGGATATGCAGAAAGTTGTAGTATGTGGTGTAAATTTTGGCGGATATGTTTGGCCTTTTGGTATTTTGTGAGCATCCTGCTGCATCAATGGCTAAAAGTTCACATTAATTATGATCACACCGACTGTTCCAGAATAATACTCGTAATGTAAATAAATAGAGAACGACAAGTTTGAGCATTAAATTTTGGAAATTTCTTATATTTTAAAACTTGGATCCCTTTTGTGCTCTGCTTTATATTCTCCTGGAGACAGACAAAATAACAGCGTTGAAAGAGAGGGGAAGGAAATATAAACTATGTAAGTAGACATTTTGGGAAGAATTTTGTTATATATCCCACGCGTTTTTTGGGAAGATTGTGGGAAAAAAACATCTCACCCTCAGTTATCTCTACTTTTTTAATGTTTTTTGATTCATTTTCTATGATTTTATGTTTTATTGTAAAAATTAACCATTTTGAATTCTTTGGCCAACAAGAAAAATCTTGACTGTGTTTATATTGGTGGTAGAGTGGAGGAGAACCACGGTGAAAACTTGAAAATGTGCTTTAGGGTTGTTTTTGGCATTTTAACATGTCTGAATTGACTGTTTTCACAAAACACTATCGAGCCTATTTGACTTTCATTTTGAAGTAACTTTTTTTAACTTTTGATTTTTTTTTAATGTTTAATATATTATTTAATTATTTTTTTTGTCAAACTAACTTTTTTATTAAAACTTATTTAAATATACATTACATTATACTAATTTACTCTTTTTTTTTTTTTACAAAAAAGTTTAGATGAGTTGGCTTAGGTCCAGGGCTCACCAGATCTAGTATATACCTCCGAATTCAAAAATTACTTACAGATCATCCATAAACAAAGTCCTCACACTGGGAAGATTTGTACGCATAACCTTATAGTTATGAGTCCTTTATCAACATACCAACATTTGTTGGCCACATTAATTTACTTTTTTGCAACTTTTTTTTAGCCTGTGTTTTCCTTTATTCAAGATAGGGTTTCAGGCCCTACCTTTTGGGACTGGATTTGAATCCATTTGTACACTGGCCTGGCCCAATTAGTTGCAACCACATCTTCTTTTTTATTTTCATGCAACAAAATATGGCTGTCTCTATGACTTGTGAATTCATCGTAAACTTTTATAAAAAAACAAAATTCATCGTAAACTTTTTATATTTTATAAATAATTTTTTTTTGCTCAGTATTTTATAAATAATTGACTACATATAATTGTGCAATAATAAAATGTCAAAGCATTAAAACTCCGATTGGGAAAGGTGAGAGGACACGTGGTGGAGCTGGTCGCCAAAGATGAGGTGGCGGCCCCAGAGCTGCCATGCGGCTTCTCCTAAGAATGCCACCGTTGGAAATTATTTTGTCATCGTCTTATAATTAGCGACGGAATGGTTTTTGTTGCAAATCTATGGCAAATTTAGTCTGAAAACTTTGAATTCCGTGACAAAGTTTGTCGTGTGTTTTGTAGTGCAGCAAACCCAAGCAAGCTCTGTTGCACTACGGGAATTCGATTATATATGCTAATGCCGACATTTCAAGGATTGCGCTACGAATCACGCCCAATGCTTGTTGCATTGGTAGCCTTTCATGATGCATGACACTAGCTAAGTAGAAAAACTCCGATTGGGATATCGAGATCCGATATGCTCCTCAAGAGGTTATTCAATGTGCTTATTTTCTGGCTAAGGACGCTCATCAATGCACTGAAGAAATGATAATTCTACAAGAACCTGATCATCCTTGTTGTAGTGCCCGTCTGCATGCATGCTGATATGTTGTTGGTTTAGACTAGCTTGTTTAGGTTGTAGACTCAAGTTTTAACTTTTGTCACTTTATGTGAAGAGAAAAAAGAGGCTCGAAAAGTATACACTTAACATGCTGAACGTAAAAGCTAAAAGGTATCATACGAAGCAATGAGCTTATCAGAGGCGCACATGGAGAAAGACAAATAAATGATGGTATTCAAGAGCACCAGCACCATGACGTCATCATCGATAAATGTTATGATAATATGATCGTCAGATTAAAGACGTGCCCTACTCTTGGGTAACGGGAAAAGTACCTTTGACCACAGTGTAGCCACCATCAACGACAAAGTTAAGTCCATTGACATAACCCGAATCATCAGAAGCAAGAAACAAGGCTGCTTCTGCTATATGCTTCGCCTTCAACACCACCCCTTTCAGCACCGCCTCTGAACAAACAGATTCTTCAATCTCTTCCGGCTTCCTATTGAAGGGCGAACAAGCCATTGGTGTGGCCACTCCATAAGGTGACACACAGTTCACTCTAATCCCATGAGCCCCAAGCTCCGAGCACGACGCTCTCACGAGTCCCAGAACAGCATGCTTTGACGCCGTATAAGACAGGGGCCCACATCCCCCCATGGAAGACGACAAACTCGCCGTGCATATGATCGATCCTCGGATGTTCCTCTCCACCATAGCACGACCTGCGTGCTTGATTGTCGCCGCCACGCCTCGGACGTTTACGGCCATGATGTTGTCGAATTTGTTGAGGTCAAGACCCAGGATGCCGGAGAGTGATCCTAGTACCCCGGCGTTGCTGAACAGGATGTCGAGGGTTCCATATTTTTGTATGGTGAAATTTACTGTTTCTTCCACCTGCTTTTCGTCTCTTACGTCGCAGTGCTGGTATGTTACGGTGTTTGAGGGTATGGAGGCGGCGACTTGACGGCCCAGTTCGTCTTGGACGTCTGCGGCTACCACGAACGCTCCATGATAGGCGAATAGTTTCACCGTCTCTTCTCCGATTCCACTTGCTCCCCCGGTAACAAGAGCCACCTTACCCTTCAACCTACAAAATCAAATTACGTTCATAGAATCAATCAAGGGATATTGGATTAGCGACAGAATTTAGTTACCAAATTGTACGATTACTTCCTTAAATAGTCTGTCACTAATTAATTAGTAACAGAATTTCATCACCAATGAACCTTTTTATTTTTTATTTTTATGTAGCATATAGAGACAGATGTAAATTGGGGTGGGGGTGATGAGAGCTTTAACCTTTGATTCATGTCTCCAAACCTGCAAATAAGCTCTGAAATAAGACGTTTATATGTACCGATGGGGATCCGGAAATACACACACACAAACACTGATGAGGATCTTCTCGTTTGATGTCACAATAGATGAGATCAAATAAATAGTCCACGCCCTGATTTGAGGTTATAACGATTAAGATAATATAGTTATGTTTTATACATTATTAGTGCACAAAGGCTCTTTAATTGACACCCATTAAAATTGTCTTTTTACACAGGTTTTCTAATTAGTGCAGACGCGGTCTGTGTAGAAAATATCGTACTTTCGACCTCGATTGTTCCACCGAGGATAAAAAAAAGAAGACATTTTAACGATTAGTTAATGTCACTAGTAGAGTTGGAAATACGGTTGGGAATCAAGCCCGGCCTTTGGAGGTCAATGTCTAAAAGGGCCGGTCCTTTTAGGCTCGAGGTAAGAAAAACATCTAGTTTTTAAAGCCGGGCCCGAAAGCATGCGAATGAGAGCCGGAAGTTATTTTTCTAAATTTTAATCATTTTTTATGTTTTTTTCCAAACAAATATAATTAGGAAATTATAACAATTAAAGTTATAATTTATCACATAAATGTTGTCAACATTAAGGATTAAACAACACGCATCATGCAACAAACAAATAAGTTACTAATTCATAATTAAAAGTAAACTATTGTCTATCAATAATTTATATAAAGCATAAGAAGCTTATCATTAAACAATATGAGAATAATGACTATCATTTTCATCTTCTTCGCCACTGTCATCAATTTCAAAGACATTTGATTATGTTTCATTTCTAGTAGTAGGCTCTGCTTCATAGGTAAAAATATCAATAATTTCTTCTCTTACATCATGATTACATGCATAATTTGTATTTACAAAAAATAATAAACCAAATCATAAAATCTTTAAGTAGAGGCACGAAGTGAATGATAGAAATGAGTGAGACTATGAGAGTGAGTGAGTGAGTTTTGGGCAATAGAACATGCAAGTAGCTTCCTTCACGGTCAGATTCAGTCAATAGGAAAAGTGACAAGAGCTGCCAATTGGGTAAGTTAAAAAAAAAATGAATGAGCCTAATAGGGCCGGCCCTTTTAAGCCTTCAGTCCTATAGAATTGGCCCTTTTAGATTTGACTTTATTTAGAGGCTTCATTTTATAAGCCAGATCCAACGGATTCAACATGTTTTTGCGGTTTTAGTCACCAGTGTAGGAAATATTTTTCCTAAAAATTATTCGTTTATTCTTTTCTAACTCCCCTGTTTGTAGAAAAACAAAAAACTTGTTATACTCTTATACGAGTGCTCTCTGAAACTGATAGAGCAAACTTCATGTGTGATCATGATTAGCAAACAGTACAAGCTAACAATTAAACACCATATAAAAGGAACAAAATTTTATATTATTTTATAAATTTTGATTTCTCTCCCAAAAATCTAATTGATTACCGTTAGCAATTTCAAAGCATAAATCTTCTAATGAGTATGAATGTATAATAGGGCAAATCACAAGCACTTATGTAAAAGAAATAAACACAATCCGGTCTTTTAAAATCATTAAATTACACCGAAGGAGGGACATTGGTGATATTAATTCTAACTGTGAAATGACTATTTTACCCTATTTCAATATCTGACCTTCCATGAATCAACTCACTCGTCGAATCTCTGCAATCTGAAGCAGTCATAAGGCCACACTGGAAGCAAGTATGCTCGACCGAGATGAAAAAGGTTGAGCGACCTTGGCCACTTCAGCATAAGGCCACGCTGGATAAGTCTCGGTATTGTGAGTTCCATGATCAACACGGACATACAACCGAGCAGTGCTGGGACTTAAGAGACGCAATTGAGAAGTTTATCCAAGAAGGAAAACTTCGGCGATATGTTATTCAAACTCAAGGGCGACAGAGCGATAAGCGTCAAAATGGGGGTTGGAGCAAGAGTCCACCCCCAGAGAAGAAAAGAAGGGACTAGAAGAAAAAAGCGGAAGACAGTGACGACGAGTTCCCTGAGGCCAAGTATGACTGTAATGTCATCAGCGGAGGCTTTAAAGGCGGCTGGGATTTAGTGAGCCAAAGAAAGAAGTATCTGAGGGAGGTATTGTCAATTCGGGATCACCCAAAGTTCAAAGAAGAATATAGTAAGTCAGAGCCTCCGGTGCTGTGTTTCACCAAGGAAGATTTGAAGGATGTTGCTCCAGGCCATCATGATGGTTTGGTGATAACTGGAATCTTGGTAAATTGCCGGGTGCAAAATATTTTTGTGGATAATGGAAGTGCAGTGAATATCATTTTGTGGGATGCATCAAACGCATGATGTTTGATCCAGAAGACTTGAAGCCATGCAAGACCACCTTGACGGGTTTCAATGGGCAGGATACTCGTCCCAAAGGTTACATAGACCTTAAGTTGACACTAGGGACAAAATATGCCTTTAAGACGGAAAGGGTAAGATTCGTGGTGGCCGATTTCCCGTCCCCCTACAACATAATCCTGAGAAGGCTGACAATACATAACTGGGATATGCTAGTATCCACGATGCATCAAAAGTTGAAGATGGTCAGTAAAAAGAATGAAGTAGTCACTGTCAGAGGAGATCAAAAGGAGTCTCGACAATGTTACTTCGAGGCGGTCAAAGAAAACAAGGATGATCCGATGTTGCCTTCTCGGATTGGTAAAGATGACACTTAGAGCAAGACTAGAATGAAGTTGCACGGTAAGTCTGTAAATCCAGTTGAACTAGATTTACATGAGGAAGACAATATGCAAAAGACAGAGCCAAACGATGAACTAGAGGATCTCGTCTTGGGTACTGAATCAGGACAGGTCACTAAAGTCAGAAAGGCTTTGGATCCTTTAGTCCGAGCGGAGCTGGAAGATTTCTTCAAAAAGAACAAGGACGTGTTTGCTTGGAAGCCGTCTGAGTTATCTGGTGTAGATCCGGATTTTTGCTGTCACAAATTGGTGATTCGTCCGGGGTTAGTTCCAGTGGCCCAAAAGAAGAGAAAACTCGGCGAAGAGAGAGGGAAAGCCTTGGAGAAGCATGTGAAAGAGCTGCTAGAAGCCGGTTTTATCCGAGAGGTGCAATATACTACTTGGCTATCCAACGTGGTCATGGTCAAAAAGCCTAATGGAAAATGGAAAGTCTGCACAGACTATACCGACTTAAACAAGGTATGTCCCAAAGACGCTTTTCCAATGCCAAGTATAGACCAGTTGGTTGATAATTCATCCGGTTTTCAATTACTCTCTTTTATGGACGCATATTCTGGCTATAATCAAATTGCCATGCACCTGAAGGATCAAGAGAAGACAATGTTTATAACTGAAAAGGCCAATTATTGCTATAATGTGATGCCCTTCGGTCTGAAGAATGCAGGGGCCACTTATCAAAGGATGATGAAATGAGTATTCGAAGATTAGCTGGAAAGAACGTGGAAGTATATATTGACGACATGATCGTCAAACCCACAAAGCCAACAAGTCATGTACAAGATTTACAGCAGACGTTTGATAAGCTAAGAGAGTACCGGATTTGCCTCAACCTGGAAAATGTGCATTTGGCGTTCCAGCTGGCAAGTTTTTAGGATTTTTGCTTACGAATAGAGGAATTGAAGTCAACTCGGACAAGTGTCAAGCCTGTAAGACCTGGCTGAACCCAAGAGGGGGGGTGAATTGGGTGAATGATTAAAAACTTGGAACTTTAAAAATATTTTGAAATTTTTTTCATAACTTACTGACAGTAGTTTATATGATAGTAATGATTTATAAATAGATAGATAGACAGTCAATCAAACATATATGCTGAGAATATAAGAGTTCAGGGAAGATAATATGCAAACTGAGATTTATACTGGTTCGGCCCAATTCTTGACCTATGTCCAGTCCCCAAGCTCCACTTGAGATTTTCAATCCACTATCCTCTTGTTTAATCCGGGCACAAGAGAAGCCTTTACAATCCCACAAGTTCACCCAGGCACTTGTGAAGCCAAATCTCTCACTGAGATACTCCCCCTTACACACTATAAGGTTACAATCTGTTTCCCACTCAAGATCACCCAATCTTGAGTAACTCTCAGATAAACAGATATGATGTTTATAATGAATCTTCTCTCTCAGAAGTGAATAAGATAAACACTGATGTACATTACAAATAATTTCACTCTCTATGATGAACTATGTAAGCATTGAAAACATAGTGTGTATGAGATGGACTATAGATTCAAAATATTGGCATTTTGACAGTGCAATCTCTTGTCATCGTTTTTCTCCATCTTGAATGTGTCTCTACTTATAGATGAAGATCATCTAAACATTGAGAATATGACCATTGTGAATAGTAGTCGTTAGAGATCAGTTGGAATTAGCCGTTAGAGTTTCGTTTTTCTGAACCAGCAATAACTGCTATGACATTAGCATTTACTTTACCCTTGATCTTCATTTTAACAATCTTTGATCATTTGAAACTCACTAACAAATTGATCAAACATAGCTAGGAATAGTAATGAGTGATGATAAGAAGTATCTAGATCATACATAAAGATTTCGCAAATTCGAGTAAGCTGATTTCAAAACAGAGCGACACAAACTGGAGTTTGGAGCTTTTACTCAGAAACCAAACTTGAGTTTAGAAACCAAAACTCGAGTTTGGTTCTTTCTAGAAAATATCATCGCGATTGAGCTTTAAACAACATTGAGGAATAGTAGCAAACTGAAGTTAATAAGTGACAAACTTGAGTTTGGCACTATTCATTCTGAAAAAGAGTTTAAGTTCATAAAAGCTCAAACTGGAGTTTTCTTAAGTTCAAAATAGTTAGGAGCTCTCTGCCTGACATAAACTCGAGTTACTTAAATCAAACTCAAGTTTCCTTAAAAGTTGAAAACCTTTGAAAACTCTCTGTGTAACACAAACTCGAGTTTGCCTTAATTTGAAAAACTTAGTGCTCTCTATATGACTCAAACTCGAGTTTGCTAATTCAAACTCGAGTTTGTCTTATGTTTGGAAAACTTGAGCTACTCTCTGTCAAGTCCAAACTCGAGTTTGACAACCCAAACTCGAGTTTGCCTTTGACAGTAAGTTTTTCAACTTAACAAAGACAAACTTTAATCTTGAGTTTACATATCCAGGCTCGAGTTTGAAAGTTCATTCCAAATTTGTTAAACCACCTATGCCTCTTTAAGTATTATTTACAATCCAAGAAAAATCAGCTCCAAACTCATAGTATTCTGATTGTTATGATCCGATGAATGAAGACTGTTCTTGACCAGCGTTTTTGCAACGTCCTGAACTGACTGTCAACTTTTGAAGGTCATATCTCCATGGTCTGAACTCCATTTTGGTTGGTTCAAATATTGATGGAAATAATTTTGAGTCTACTTTCATATGACATCGATTTCAGATCAATTGGATTTGTAGTTTGTGAGATACACTCAAAAGATTGAAGCTTGGTCTGCTATGTGGCGTGAATTTCAGTATCAACTTCCATAATTCATATCTACTTGATATGAACTTATTTGAGCTTGAATTTTATATCCAAATGACACATTGGGAGTCTAGTTTCATATGCCACTAGTTTCACCTCAATCCGATTCCTGGTTTAGGAGATATCATCGAATTACCATACCTCACCCAAGCTAAACATGAAACAGAGTAGAACAAAGGTGCTGGAAAGCAGTGTAAACTCGAGTTTATAATGGTAAACTCGAGTTTAACTAATCTAGAGACACCAGAGGTGATGAAGACACTTATTGACTCGAGTTAATAGTGGCTAACTCAAGTTTTGAGTCCTTAACTCGAGTTTGCTCAACTGGAACCTTATATTTGCTTGTTTTAACTCCGAATTGAGTCATTCCAACTTCCATTTAATCGTGGAGACTTCTAGTATCAATCTAAAAACTTGAATAATTATATTCTCATTCCATTTAACAAGTTATTCCTTATTTAATCTCCCATCTTGATCATTCTTCATAATCCAACTCTTTCTTTCTTCTTTTCTCTTGATCATTCCCAAAATACTTTGATAGCTTCTTGCTTCCTTGACATTTTCTGCAATTTCTTCTTTCCGTAATCTATTATTTCCTTCTTGATTAATCTCTATAATTCAACTTGGACTAATCTACATTAAATATAGTAGTTAGTCAATGTAGGAGATAAATATATTATACAAGGTTTTTGCTCTTAAGAATGACATCTATATAAGACATCATCAAAACTAATCATATCCAACAAAGCCATGCTGGACATGAAAGCTCTGAGAAATAAGAAAGAGGTCTAGCAGCTGACTGGGAGATTGGCAGCCTTGACTAGATTTCTACCCAAGTCGGCAGAAAATTCTCTCCCATTTTTTAAATTGTTGAAGAAGGAAGCTTAAGGTGGGTGGAACCCAGAGTGTGAAGTGGCTTTCACAAAGATAAAGCAATGCTTATCTGCTCCCCTGGTTTTGTCTAGGCCTGAGCCAGGAGAGAGTTTGATCTTGTATTTATCCGCTCCCCTGGTTTTGTCTAGGCCAGAGGCAGTGAGCATCGTGTTGGTTAGAGAAACAGAGGATGGCCAAGCCCCGGTATACTTCATAAGCCACAATTTACAAGGCTCAGAGTTGAGATATCAAAAGCTAGAGAAGATGGCCTTCGCACTCCTCACCATGGTAAGACGACTCCATCTGTATTTTCAAAGCCACCCGATTGTGGTCAGGACAAGCCAACCAATATGACAGATTCTTCATAAGCCGGACTTGGCTGGGAGAATGGTCACTTGGGCCATCGAGTTGTCTGAATTTGATATAACTTACGAAGCCCGACACGCCATTAAGTCACAAGCCCTGGTGGATTTCTTAATGGAATTAACTCCATCAGATGGAGGGGATATGCAAGAAACTGCAATATGGAAGGTGTTCGTCGACAGATTGTCAAACATGAAGGGAAGTGGACCCGGGATCATAATAGAAAGTCCAGAAGGAGTTTCGATGGAACACTCCCTCTGGTTAAACTTCCAGACTTCCAACAACCAGGCTGAGTACGAGGCTCTTATTGCCGGTTTGCTTCAGGCTAAAGAAAATGGGGCTAAGAGACTGCACGTCTCTATTGATTCTCAGCTTGTGGCATCCCAAATAGAGGGAACTTACAAAGCCAAGGGTCATTTGATGAAGGTTAAAGAACTTGGGAAAGGTTAAAGAAATCATGGCCGACTTTGACGAAGTGATCATCACGCACATTCCAAGAGGAGACAACGCCAGGGCTGATATTTTGTCCAAGCTAGCAAGTACCAAAAGCCCGGGTAACTACAGAACAGTGATCCAACAAAGTTTGTCAGAGCCGAGTTGTGTTATGATAATCTCGGACACCGGCAATTGGAGAAAACCAATTGCCGATTATCTCGAGAGAGAGGAATCCTCCCCGACGACTCAATTGAAGCAAAGAAGCTCGTAAGAGCAGCGGCTTCGTATGTGATGATAGATGATCAATTATACTGTAAGGGCTTACATTCCCCTATGTCGAAGTGCCTTAATTCAGATGAAGCCGAGTATGTCCTGACCGAGATCCATGAAGGAATAAACAGACAACATATTGGCGCCAAGGCGTTAGCCTAAAAGGCTGTGCGAGCCGGTTACTTTTGGCCAACAATGGCGGCAGATTCTAAGGACTATGTCCAGAAATGCGATAGTTGCCAAAAAGCATGGCAGAGTAATACGGTTCCCCCAGCAGAGCTAACATCTATCTCAGCTCCGTGGCCATTCTTTAAGTGGGGCATGGATTTGTTGGGTCCATTCAAGGTGGCCCCAGGGTAGCTGCGACAGCTTATAGTGGCTGTTGATTACTTTACAAAGTGGATAGAAGCGAAACCACTGGCGATAATAACCTCGGCCCGGGTGCAGAAGTTCATCCAAAGAAATATTATATCCCGGTTTGGGATCCTGACAGAGATAGTCACGGATAACGGAACCCGGTTTATTGATAAGGCTTTCCGAAAGATGGTATTCGACTTCCACATCAGACAACACTTTGCCTTTGTGGAACATCCACAGTCCAACATGCAAGCCGAAGCCGGGATATAACAAAGTCGTCCGGGATAATGAAGTAAACCGTTACACCGACCCTATCAAGTCGGATTGTTAAAGCTTGGGTTAAAGAAAACTGAACTTGAACACGTGACGGGTTTACCGTTATTCCATATTGCACTTTGATTAGACATGTAGGAGCAGCGTGGTGGGTTAATAAAAACCCTCAAATAAAATGCTACAAATGCAATGCAAAGATCTAACTCAAAGAGCTATTTGGGTGCAACAAGCAACAAACAAGCATTCAACATACGTCAAAAGTAAGTACTTTTCATTAAATTGGAACTATTTACATAATGTTGATGCAGGAATGTTAAATGCATACAAAGCAAGTTCAAATCGGGTTTTCACCTCGGAGAGAAATTGTTAAGAAAATGAACGAAAAAGAAACTTGAGCTACGTAAAAGCTAAGTGGGCAACCATTAAGTATAGTGGCGCTGATGATGAAATTTTGGCGTAATTCAGTAATAGCTGAGTGGGCAAACATTGAGTATAGTGGCTCAAAAACTTGATAGGGCAAAACTTTAAGCCTAAAACTCCGCAAGTATACGGGCCGTATCAAGTAATAAAGTGATAAGAAAATTATCGTTCCCACGAGGACTCAATCAAACTAGTGATTAGATATTAAATTCCCTTATTCCGTTTAAATTGAGCGAGTCAGAATTGTTTTCAATAAAAAGAAAATTAATAAGAGACTATTAGTAGCAAAAGACAAATTCCAATTTGAGAAGTACAACCTAGAGTCGCTAATCCCTTGTTGATTTCTTAGATTTTATCCCCACTAAATTAATTTTGACTTAACCTAATCAGCTAATCTAGAGTATTAATGTCTATAAATGCCTTCCGGTCCATTTATAAACCTACCTTAATTAATTATGTAATGTCTCACACAACTAACTAAGATGCGTTTTAGATCGAACTCACTCTAATTTGATTATGCGGAGCTTCTAGGTATATTCATATCCTAGACGCAAATTAGATCAAAACCTAATTCCACATTATCTAATCCCAAGGTCAATTTAGGATTCCCTCTTCCAAGTTCAACCCTAAATCCCCAAAACATGCCCAATGGTGGCCACTCACTAAGCAATAGCAATAAACACAGGATTAAATAAAATGAATAAAATTAATCAAAACTAATAATAGGAATAATCTATAGAACCCAAACAAGTTCATAGGTTCTCTAAGTTGAAAAGAAAACTAGCCACACATGGCTATAATAAAATTCATAATAAAAAGATGAAACTCAAGAATCAAGAATGAGAGAAAGAACAAGGCAGAGATGACACCACTACTGTGGAGCTTTGTCTCTTTATTGCTCCGGGCTGTTGCGCACTACTAATCCGTTCTCATTCTTGTTCCTTTCCTTCCTTGCGTCTTTGCGTCTTTCTTATATCTTGAAATTTTCTTTCGCCTTGTGTCGTGCGTCCCTGCGTGCTTCCTTCTTTTATTCTTGAATTGCTATTCGGCCCCTCCCTTGCGTTGTACCGTGCGTGGTATATATATTTTTCTTCTCTGTGCGTGATCTTTTTAATTCATCATCTAAGGCTTGGCCCACATCTTCAATTTTGTTTGGATATGATGATTTAGGATATATCATAGATCATATATCTGCTTCTATTGTACGCACAGGGTCCGTCTTTTAATCGTTTAGCTTTATATATATATATATATCATATATTTTTTTTTATCTCTTTCTTCATATAATATCTCCTGCACCCTAAAATAGGATATAAATAGATTTTCTCGTTATAATATTCTTTTATCCTATATTTAATTAAAAGATGGATAAATATATAAAAGATAGTTAAATAGGTATAAAATATTAATAAATCCAACTCATTATACCATAAAATATACACCTATTTAATTATAAAATATATACTTATCAGTGGCGTTGCTGACAAATTTTTGGCTGTACTGAAGAACGAGACTATCAAAAACCCCGACCATAGAAGATCCATCAAAATGGGCATCCTGGCTCTCTAAGAAGGAGGAGCATAGATATTCGGCTCGGCCGGGTTAGAATGATTGGCCTCTTTACTTCTGTTCTCCTCCGGGATCACCTCTGAGCGAGGAACAGGCTGGTTGGCGAAAGATGAAGGGGGAGGAACAAAGTTCCCGTCTTATATATAAGAATTGTAATGCGCCCTCTTAAGGTTCAGTTCAACGTTGGGGTTCAGGAATTGAACCTGTTCCAGAGCGTTGTCAAAAGAATCCTTCACGCCATCTTTCAACCGAGAGACATTAGCATGGGCAGCTATGAGCTTTTCCTTATAAATGCTTCAGCTCCGCCTCTAGCTCCTCATGCATGGTCTTCATCAGGTTCAGGGAATGGAGCTCCTTCTCACGAGCCTGTTGAAGCTCTTTGTGAAGGTTCTCCTTCTCAGTCTTGACCACCTGCACCTCGTTGTGCAGTTTGTCTCGCTCCATTTTTGCCGCCTGCAATTCTTAAAGAGCCCGCGTCGTCAACCCGTTAGCTTTATCCATGTCTGCCCAGGCACTCTTTAGCTCCGCCAGATGCTTGGCATGTCTATCCTTAAAATATGCCACGGTTTGGCTTAAGGCGGCGGCCTTCAAGCCTAAGTGCTCAATCTCTCAAAGCTTTTTAACCTCAAAGTCAGATAGTTGGGCTCCATTAAAATAATATGGGGGAGGACGAAGAGCTAGACGAAGTTCCTTTGAAACCCCTTTTTCCCCAAATATGGGACCGAGGTAGCTGGACAAGAGGAGGATTTGCAATAACTTGCGGCTCGGGAGAAGAATCTCGAGCAACTTGCAGTTCAGAAGCTAGGTTAATCGGGTTTGAGGAAGTTGAGGCCGGGATGGCTACCTGTGCAGCCGGGGTAAAGGCACCCTTCATTTTTAAAGGCGCAGTCTTCTTGGTAACCTTGGCTTTCTTAGCCGGTTTGTCTTGAACGGGTTCGGAAGTTGGGCATTTCTTGCCTGTTTCTGAACCCGCAGCCTCAGCATCGCAGAGAGTCACGTCAAGATAAGAGGGCCTTTTCCCCATTTTCTGACCTGCAGGACAGATAAAATAAAGGTCAGTTACCCGCTGTTTTTTTTCCCTCTTTTCATTTTTTTTTTCTTTTTCATTTGCATTTGTATTTTCTTAAATTCATTTTCTTTGTTTTTATAGTTTATAGTTAGATAGTGATCTTGTTTTTCATTGGGAATTTATTGTGTCGAATTCTCATGGCTTGGTTTAATGGTAATCAAGATTCACTCTCTCAATCCCACTCTTTTGTAGGAGATTCGACCGGAAGGGAAGAATCCATCTCTCAAAGCATCGATTCCATTCTACAAACAATACGAGCTCTTTAAGCTAACATGGGAATTCAAGATAAGAATCCAATTGGTCAAGAATGTCATGGTCCATTGCACGACCCATATCATGAACCTTACCACCAACCTCCATTTCAACAAAATCACTCACCACACCTACCCTATAGATCATACCATGAGCCTTCTCCACCACCATACAACCCATATTATGAGCCTTCTCATAATCCTCCACCATACAACCGCATGCCATACCATGAACCTCCTCCTTCATTCCATCCCACTTCTCAACCATGTCATCCATCTCATGAATTCCTAAACCCATTTGAGCCACCTTCTGGACCTCATTCTCAACCATGTGTGCCAAACAAAAAACCTACCATTCGTGAAGTCCTTAGAAAATTGCAAAATTAAGTGACTCAGATTGTAGATGAGGAGCGGTCATACAAGACCAACTTTGACCATCAAATGGACTCTACAATGAGATGAATGGAATATCAAGAGAAAGAGAATGAGAGAATGGAAAAGGAAATTGAGTGTCTCACTTAGCAATCACAAGTTTTGAAGACTAATTTCCAAGAAAATCCTCTTCCCATGTTCACACAAGCACAAGAAGTGAAACAAGTACAAAAGAGCATTGAAGAGTCTTCTCTACCATTTGGTAATGATCCTATCCTAATAGAAGTAGACTCTCCTACTACTTTAACTAATGAAGCAATTCATGATTTGAGTGATAATGAGGTGGATGAGGAATTATTGTTGAATCCCCTCAAATGTTTGAAAATGTAATTGCTCAAGCCATTAGCTCTAGTAGTAGTGATTCAATTGTACTTGTTGATGATTGTGCTCTTACTTCTTTGTGTGATGCTTCAACTGTTGAAAATGCTTCTCTTCATAGTATAAGGGATGATTGTGATAAATTGAATGAAATATTTTCATGTTCTTGTTCGGAATATCAAATATGTGTAGATTGTTATCATGAAAAAAGCCACTTAGTTGTTGAGTTTCGAAAGAAAGCATTTAATGAAGTGGTTGATTCTACCATTGATCATAATGCACCCTCTTGTACTATTGATGATAGTAAGCATGACAATTGTGAACATGTTGAATCTTGCATGGATGACAATGTGGTTGATTTGAGTGAAAAAGATCATAGCCTCGAATGCCCAATGCATGAAATTCCCATTGGATTACTTCCTTGTAGCCTTGTTGGAGGCAAAGATTCTGAAGTTTTAATTGATAAAATTTTGGATGTTGATGAATCTTTCCAACAAGTGCTTTCTTGTGACTTACCACCTGACTTAGAAAAGAAAAATAATTGTTTTGAATCTTTAAAAGCTCCAGGTGGTAATGATTTGAAAAATTCTCTCCCTTCTTCCATTCTTTTGCCTTCCATCTCTTGTGATTGCAATGTTGATGTGGTGTACCCCAACACTAAGTTGGATTCCGCACCTTCCACTTTGCAAACACAAAAGAATTTTCAAAACATAACTGGTTGCTTGACTCCTACTGATGGGAGTAACATTGATTTCCTTGGATGTGATGGTTACTTGGAGAGTTTGATTCCTAAAATATCTTTAATTCACCTGAAATCTCTCCATGTTTCTATTTTTGGATGGGATACTGCTGGTTGCTTGTTTTCTTTACAGGCACATTCTTGGAAAGGTCGTCGATGGAACCAACATCCACCGTATATTCTTGGACCTCTTCCGATTGATCCTGAACCACCTCCACCAAGGAAAATCAATGCGGGAGAAGATGTTGTAAAAGACAAATGCATGATTCTCATCAGGGATGATGACTTCTCCTTCAAGCAACTCAAGATACTCTAACACAAGTTGTCTCTTTCCTCACTTATTTTCTTCCTAATTCCTTTGATTACTTGGGCATAATTGTTGTATGAGGAAGATAAGTGTGGATGAGGGACACAATCCAGTAGAAAAGGTAGAAATAATTTAGTTTAGTAAGCAGAATAAAAACCCCCTATGTATACCTTGCATCTCTTTGGCAACTACCCTACTTAATTACCATTGTGCCTTGAATTTCAACTTCTCTATCATTCTTTTTAGAGTGATTTATCCACATTGAGGACAATGTGTTGATTAAGTGTAGGGGAGGGAAATACATTTTGAGTCCCACTTAATTGATCAAACCATATTTTTATATGACTTTTCATGATTAAATTGGGATTTTTTAATGTATTTTCTTGGACATTATTGCATGATTAAGCACTAATTTGAGTTAGGGACATTTGTTTTGAACTAAGTGAAATTAGGGGCAAAATGGTCATAATTTATTAATTATTCATGCAAATGATTTCTTAGACTTTTGATACTATATTGTGTTTAATCTTGCATTGTAGGTGTTTTGGAAGAAGATTGAAGAATTTGGAAAAATGTCATTTGGGTCAAAATTAATGTTTTGAGGACTAGGGAAAATTACAAGAAAGGCCCCAGCAATTTCTGAAAATTGGAAATCAAGGAAGAAAAGGGCCGAGACAAATTACGTAAAATCCCCGAGTTATTATGATTTACATTCTGAACCAGAAACATTTCAAAATAGTTCAGTTTAGTCCCTCTCCAAAACTTTTAAAACTTTCACTTAAGTCCCTGCGTGAAACACTGCATTTTGGAGAATTAGGTTTTTCTTTCCTCTTCATTCAGCGAGAGGCGTGAGAGCCGGGGGAAAATCCAACAGATTAAATACAAAGAAGAAACCAACGCCGCGAATGACCTTGAACCTACATGCCTTCACATCGTCTTCGAGCTTGGACCTCTGCTCTTGGTAATTGTTGCCAGCGACAACCATCCTCAACCATAGTCGCTGGCGACCTCAATCCTCCCTCAACCAGCAGTATTCCTCACCGTTAGACACACACAGTCCCGAGGAAGGAGTAGCGCCGCGATTTTCAACCAGGACCTTCACGCTTGGAGCTTCGACATGAACACAGACCTTCACACCTCCAATTCAACCTTCATCCTTCATTCTCGTTCACTCCACCTTCCCTCTCACTTTACTTCCACAGCCGCGACTTCCAGAGGCGAGAGTTATAGAACAGAGCCACACACCTTGGATCCTCAACCCACCTTCATTGTGAGGGGGAGAGACGAGAATAGAGATAGACCTGAGAATGAGCTGAGGGACCTGATAAATGGAGATACAACGCCGCTAACCAGGAGCTAAAACTTGGACCGTCTTCGACCTTGGCGACCTTCATTCTATTTTCATTCCACCACCATCAACGCCCTCACTCTTTCTCCATGAAGATTTCAGTTACAGATTCGATTGGGTCTTTTAATGGTGTGTGTAGCCGATTTCTCTTGCTTCTTGGCCATGGAGATGTTGGCTTGAGCTTTAGTTGCTTTAATGGGGAGTTTCTAGTTTATTGTTATGCTTATGCTATGAATATTTGATTTCCTATGTTTTAGGTATATCTGTTTTGTAGCTGAGACTTAGGGTACTGTTATGTCTCCATGTGCAATGAATGTTTGCATTTGAAATTGGATTTTGTAATGTGAAAATATACATGTTTTAATTTCTTTGTGGTTGCAATTAGATTATGTTAATTAGCGTGGTATTGTCTAGTTAATATGATTTATTTGTGCCCTTGAGGGGCTGACAGAGATTTGTCGTGATCTCCCAAAATAATCAGATTAGGAAAGGATTTGCAGTATAATGTAACCTGGGTCGTTTCCCAACGAATTCACGGTTGGTTTAAATCGAATAGAAAAAAATGAACAAGAACAAATTGGGGGTTTTTGATTCAAAAGAGATTAAAAATGAAAATATGTAGAAACAGAATGAAATATGCGAAAGCAGTTAACAACGATCAATCGATTAAAAACGATTAACCCGAATGGGATTCCATAACCTTCATCGACAAAAAGATAATAATCGAACTCGTGATTGATTCTGGACAAACCGAAATCTCTGCATTTGTCCAGATATTTCCTTGACTAGACGATCGTCTAGCATTTGATCGAATACGTGGCGAGCTCGCTGTACGATCACATAACGCTCTCTCAGAACCCGGTCCGACCTATGTCCTTGGGATATCAATCTAGGTATTAAATCTAATACCTAATCCGCAATTATAATCGGATCCGAGTAAAATAAACAGAAACAAATTATGTTACCGATTGAAGCGCGTGTCCTCTGGATTCGTGGAATCCTCAATCCATGGGTTAATCACAGAAGCCTAGCCTATCATAGCTATGCAGAACGAAAATGGGAAAGAGATGAAGAAGTTCATCATGAACACGAAGAACAGTTGAGAAAAATGAAACTTCGTATTTTAATCCAAAACTCAAGAAAAACGTGAATGAAAATCTGTTTGTGGCTGCTGGCTCACTTAACCTAAAATGGAAAAACGAAATGGGGCTCCAATCCACAATTCAGGCCCAAAACAAAAATAATAAAAAATGGGCTTTAATTACAAATTCGAGCCCAAATTAAAATCTGACTTCGGCTCCAAAATTGACCGCCCTCTTGTTCGAATTTACCCTTCATGTCTTCATAACAATTGTAGCTCTCTGAGTCATCTGAAATATGAAACAAAAATGAGGCAAATCCGATGTTTGGTTCAAGAGTTATGGTAGGAATAGTGAAGCAATGTAAAACTGGAATTTTATTATTAAAAATGGCTAAAATATAATCAAAGGCCCAAAGCCCAAATAAGTATAAAAGCCATTATTTATTAACTAAAGAGGCCTAAATTATTAATCAAGAGATAAAAATAAGTGTATGAAATATTCAATTATCAGGGGCTGGTTAGCACTCAAATTTTAGAAGGCTAGTGTTGCTTTAGTCCAATTTTAATTTCACATTAAGCTATTCTAAACAATATCTCAAGAGGTAGTTGTTAGCTATGTTTGTAGGAGCTACTACTATTAATTGGGAATATTGCACTCAAGTGTTATCTTGAGGTTTTCGTTAAGACTTAATGAAATTTTGACTCCAATAATTTATGAGCTAGGATAGCCACATTTTTCATTACCAAGAGCATTAATACTCATTTTCATACTCCATTCCATCTTATTAAAAATACCAAAAATAATAGTTTAGCATTTAATTAAATTTCATTTTTCTTTATTTTATTAATTTGAAAATCCAAAACCTATTTTCCCCTTGTTTTAATTGCATTTGCATGACATTTAGATTATTTAGGATTCAATAAAAGGCTCCTCGAGAGAGAGAACGATCCTAGGTTTGCCTATACGCAATCCTTGGTTTATTTTTGATTGTGGACCCCAAGGCTAAAGACAAAACATATATACCTAAAACATAGGAAATCAAATATTCATAGCATAAGCATAACAATAAACTAGAAACTCCCCATTAAATCAACTGAAGCTCAAGCCAACATCTCCATGGCCAAGAAGCAAGAGAAATCAGCTACACACAGCCATTAAAAGACCCAATCGAATCTGCAGAACTGAAATCTTCATGGAGAAAGAGTGAGGGCGTTGATGGTGGTGGAATGAAAATAGAATGAAGGTCGCCAAGGTCGAAGACGGTCCAAGTTTTAGCTCCTGGTTAGCGGCGTTGTATCTCCATTTATCGGTCCTCACTCATTCTCGTGTCTATCTCTATTCTCATCTCTCCCCTCACAATGAAGGTGGGTTGAGGATCCAAGGTGTGTGGCTCGTTCTATAACTCTCGCCTGGGAAGTCGCGGGCTGTGGAAGTAAAGTGAGAGGGAAGGTGGAGTGAACGAGAATGAAGGATGAAGGTTGAATTGGAGGTGTGAAGGTCTCGTGTTCATGTCGAAGCTCCAAGTGTAAAGGTCCCGGTTGAAAATCGCGGCGCTACTCCTTCCTCGGACCGTGTGTGTGTCTAACGGTGAGGAATACCGCTGGTTGAGGGAGGATTGAGGTCGCCGCGACTATGGTTGAGGATGGTTGTCGCTGGCAACAATTACCAAGAGCAGAGGTCCAAGCTCGAAGACGATGTGAAGGCATGTAGGTTCAAGGTCATTCGCGGCGTTGGTTTCTTCTTTGTATTTAATCTGTTGGATTTTCCCCCAGCTCTCACGCCTCTCAGCTGCTGAATGAAGAGGAAAGAAAAACCTAATTCTCCAAAATGCAGTGTTTCACGCAGGGACTTAAGTGAAAGTTTTAAAAGTTTTGGAGAGGGACTAAACTGAACTATTTTGAAATGTTTCTGGTTCAGAATGTAAATCATAATAACTCTGGGGATTTTTCTGTAATTTGTCTCTGGCCCTTTTCTTCCTTGATTTCCAATTTTCAGAAATTGCTGGGGCCTTTCTTGTAATTTTCCCTAGTCCTCAAAACATTAATTTTGACCCAAATGACATTTTTCCAAATTCTTCAATCTTCTTCCAAAACACCTACAATGCAAGATTAAACACAATATAGTATCAAAAGTCTAAGAAATCATTTGCATGAATAATTAATAAATTATGACCATTTTGCCCCTAATTTCACTTAGTTCAAAACAAATGTCCCTAACTCAAATTAGTGCTTAATCATGCAATAATGTCCAAGAAAATACATTAAAAATCCCAATTTAATCATGAAAAGTCATATAAAAATATGGTTCGATCAAGGACAGACAAAATAAAGGTCAGTTACACGTATAGTCAATGACCAAGAAACATGCAATACAATGTAGTGAAGAATTATGTACGTACTCGCCACAGATCGTTTTCTAGTTAGGGATGTTGGAATATAGTCGGCTGAGTCCAAAAGGCCACTCTCCCTCCTAATAATTTCTATAAGGTTTATTGCCTCCTCCTCGGGGTCAGAAAGGCTGTTTAATGAGGGAGCATAGGCTTTAGGGGAGAGGCCATGATGGTCTTTGGTCCAATATAGGGGGAATCTCTCTTCAACTCCCCCGGATCCAAGAGCTTGAAGGAACCAAGGCAATTGCCCGAGATTGTCAATAACCTTAAAGAAGGTGGGCTTGAAACATTTCCACGAGTTTGTAAAAGGCTTGAAAAGTATTCGATCGCAGATGCTTCAGATTGAGGTCCAGCTAATCCTTAAAGGTTTTCCTTTGCCAAAATGCAGTTCTAATGAGGTAAAGAAATGGAAGAAAACTGGGACAGTACAAGCTATGTCTTGTTCTTGGCAGAAGTTTTCAAAGGCAATGACAAAGGCCCAGCCATTAGGGTGGAGTTGTGAGGGAGCAAGATGTAGATGGTTGAGAAGGCAGATTTGGATGTCGGTAAAGGGAATCCGCAGCCCAAGTCGGGTAATTATATCTCGGTAAAAGAAAAAGAAATGCGGATCGCTGTCCCTGGATCGGCAAGAAGTGATCGATTCATCTTCTAAGGTTAAGCGTACGGTATATCCCTCTCCATCCCAAACGCCGAGATCGGTAATGTCCTCTGTACTCATCGTACTTTTAATGCGTACCACAACATTGCTAACTACTGGGGTCGGATTATGTGAAACTGGGGAAGAACCGGAAGAACCCGACTCTCTCGTCATGGATTGTTTAGTACGATGTGAAGACGAAACCATCTATACCTATAATAAAGAAAAAGGGTAAAAGTCAAAAACTGGAAGTATACCTGACACAATAGAGCTATCTTGGCGAAAATCAAAAGGTGCCGGGCTGGGGTGATTCAAGTTGACATAGGTTGGAATGGATTGAGGAATATGGTTATGCCGGCAATTGGCCAGAACCAAGCCGGCCTCTCTCTCACGACCAAGTTTAACAAGATCAATGCTTTCGTAGCAGCACTCATCGCAAGGCATTGGGCCCCGAGTTTGAGAAGCCAAGATAGGGATACTTCGACCTAGGGCCAGACTTGAAGACAGACGGGGAGAAGAGCCTGAGGCGATAATGTTTATGTTATGGGTTACAGGCGGTGGTATTTGAGCATTTTTCCTACTCCTACTTCCCCTGAATTTCCCTAGCAGTGCTTCTTTTTTCTCTTCCTCAGTGCGCTCTATTGACCGAACCAGAATTTTTTGAGCCCAGAGAGTTTTTTAATCACCTCTATATCCGCTTTGGGGATTGGCCTACCATACATGTCTAAGGGCATGTCAGGGTTCTGATCCATTAAGGGTGGGGAGGAGAGGAGGAACTTTGGATTCTAAAGAAATGAATCACGGTAATGAAGATTGAAAACCCATGCAACTTAAGAACCAACCCAGAAAACCCAGGAAACCCTAATATTTTCTGATGAATATAGTCGGAGAGAGTACAGGATGACAGACAGAGCAAAATGGAAATAAAGAGGTAAAGGAAGCAGTAAAGGTACCTGGTAGAAGAAAGTTTGAAGAAAAGTAGGAGAGCTTTTGCGAGAGGAGAGCGTTGTGGTAATAAGAAATGTTCTTTGAGAAGGAAAAGAAGACATAAGATTTTAAGCGTAAAGTGGTAAGAAGAAGAAGAAGGCAGGAATATATAGACATTACGGATTTGAAGAGTCAGGGGTAGCAAAGTCAATATGCGCCAGAATTTGAAGAGTCAGGGGTAGTGAAGTCAATATGCGTTGAGAATTAGGTTTAAAACCCTAAAAAGTGCAATGATGACTGATACGAAAGGACGTGGGCATTAAATGTGCACGAAAACCAAAACCGCCAGGATTGGCCATTACGTGGAAATGGCGGTTACACGCTCCAATGCGGGCAGGCGAACAACTGTCAATATCCTTGGAGAGTGAAGCCTGTTCGTATGCCGGTAGGCTCTCATGATACCCCGGATCGGGGGCAACATGTGGCAGGAGTTTATAAAGCCGGCAACAGCTGAGTTAAATTTGCAAATACAATCTCGCTCATCATGAAAGCAAATGAATGATCGTGGAAAACCAGCCCGGCATTCATGCCAGGGGGTAGGTCGAAAGCAAATTCGGATTGAAAGAATCTTGGAGAGCAGCTAAATTGAAATCAACTCGGATGCACAAAGTTCGGGTTAAGCGTTCAATTAATCTCGGCAGCTTAGAAGCTTGAACTACCGAGCTTGGGGGCAACTGTTATGGACTCATATAATGGGCCTAGCTGATATGCGGCCCAGTAAGAGAACTTTATGGCAGAATCCCTACATAATCAGGTAAAATGCTAATTACCCTGTAATCATGCCTATAATCATGGAAAGTACATGTAGTGGAGCAGGCATTTGCAGAACATGGAGGCATACATTGCCTGTGGGCGAAACCATGGTAGAGGCAACGAAACCCTAGGTAATCTCTATAAATAGGAGATTAACCTACAGGTGCACATTCTCTATCCATCTATTCTACATTCAGTCTCACTGTGCACACACCCCACTCCCTTTAGCTATCGCCATATACGTGTTGCACAGTGATCATCAAATGCTCTGTGATATCTTCCTCATAGTTATCATTGAGTAATCCTCTTCTCCTTGGTGTTTAACCGATAGACATCTTGGAGAATTCATTTGATCCAATATAAATCATTCACTAGTCCATTGACACTAGACATTTTGTTCTACTACAGAACACAGCCAATCCCAGTTAAGTGATGTTTAGACTTTCAAAGAAGTTGATGATTTTCCTGCGTTCATAAGCAACCAGGCTTGCAGTGTTTTGTACTTATGACTTCCTGAATTGTTTTCCAGATATTTTGGTGATTGTACCTCTGTGGTTTGTCTTCTACAACTTGGTCACGATATGTTAATGAATTCCTCAATAGGTATCGTACTTTGCTCATAAATTCTTTCGGATCATTTTACTATGTTGTCTGTGCACATGCAATCACCTCTATCATTTCTTTGAAGTTAGACTGTTAAATCTGTAGGTTTTTTGGCCTCTTTTAAAGTTTGTGCTCATGTTTCTTTTAGTGGAATTGGCAAATGATTCTCCCAATTCCCATTTTGATCTCAGTTTTCTTGAATTTCTAGTGTTAAAACCACTTAAATGTCTGGTCTCCTCTGTTTCGACCGCCTAGATTATTATTCCATAAACATCTTACTGTTTATTCGCGCCAAAATAATCTTAAAGATCCATTGTAGTTATTCCTTGACTTCTTGAGGATCCGCATTTCTTGTTTTCAAGGCTGATGAATTTAGTAAATTTATTTACCAGGAATGTAGTGTTTGTCTGGTATGGTTATATTGCTAATTTTGTTGTTTATATGTCGAGCCATTCCTGATGCTCTAAGTGTGAGAGTGAGTGAACTTGAAAGCGTGATGGAGTATTATATATTCCTACAAGTTTTACGGATACTAGCATTTGTCCTAAAATAATTTGTTTGTAATTTGGATCTGAAACTTATAGTAATATGTTTGTAATTAATTCTAGTTGTTATTGACTTGTTACCTTTGTCTCTATATAATCCTAAACCCTTGCAACTGATTTCCCTTTTCTTGGGTGGATGACTTTTTCCCCCCCTTGTATTGTTCTTTTTTACATTATATTGTTTTTTTCCATCTAAAAAATGTTTGGTATTTTCATAGATATACTTCACATTTTGGTGCTTGTATTATATTTATATATGAAGTTGGTAGCAAATGCTATTTCTACTTTGCTATAGTATCAGGAACAAATAGTTTGACTTCTCTGTAGTCTGCATTATCTTCCATGCCCCTTCTTGAGAAACTTTCTTCTTCCTTACTTTCAGCAAAGGTTTGTATTAATGGTCGGTAAGATAAAATTGTTTGGAAGCGCAAAGTAATCCCTTGGCGTTGTGTGTAATGCATGTCATCTATTTGTGCTTCTGGGTGATTGAAGTAGTAATTATTTTACAGGTTTAGAAGAATATGCCGAATAATAGAAAAAGGAAAGATAAAGACGGAGAAAGGTAGCCAAAGCTGTCCGGATACATATTGTTCACAAAAGTGCATTACAAGAAAAAGAAGAAGAATAATAAGAAGAACATACATGCACAAAAGATGTTGTCCATTGTAGCAAGTAACCAAAAAAGCAAGAGGAAGAAAGAGACATTGGAGTAGTTATATTATGTATATAGGAAACTAATCATATTATGTAATTTCGAATACTATATAGGGGCACGTTATTATGTTTTTTTGACAACTTTATATGCCTACATTGGCAATGATATTATGTTTTTTGACAACTTATCTTATGACTAGTGAATGTGCCAAGTTATGACAAATTATAGAATGACAACTTAATGTGCCTAGTTTTAAGGGCCTCTGTGCCAATTTCAACAACAAGGGCATGCAATGCCAATTCAATGTGCATGTTGTGGATGTTGTGACTAGCCTATCAAACTATTTTCACAAATATATGTCAATTTGTTGACAAGTCCATGTCCAATTTTTGACAACTCTATCTCTAAGTTTTGACAATTGTATGTCCAAGTTCTTACAATTTCATCTCCACGTTTTAATAATACGTTTTAACAACTTAATCTCAAAATTTTGACAACTCAATCTCAACGTTTTGACAAGTGCATCTTGAAATGTGGAGATGAAATTGTCAAAATGTGGACATGTAGTTGTCAAAGTGTGTAGATCAAATTGTCAAAAACTGGACATGCACTTATAAAAAAATGGATATGAACTTATAAAAAGTGGACATGGACAGTGGCGGAACCAGAAATGTTTTTTAGCCCGGGCCAAAAAATAAACATATTGAACTTCTCTCTTTAATTCTTATTATAAGGTACCAACTAACAAGTATATTTGGTTCTTTTTAGACGTGCTTGTTTCCAAATAGCATTAAATATTTTTTTTCCATGTATACCCATAATTAAAAAGGTAGTGAGTGAGAGTAATAATTAATAAAAATTAATTATTACTATTTTTTTAGGAAAAAAGAAGAAGTAATAATTAATATGATATTAGAGTGTAGTGTAATTAATAGGGATGATATTGAAAATTACTTAAATTTTAGGACAAATTTAATTACTTTAACTTTTTTTATTGACTTGTGAGAATTGTTAGTTGGTTCCTTAAATAAAGACCAGGAGAGAGTATTTACTAAATAGTATCAAATAACCTGGAAAATACAAACAAATAATAACAGATAATTATAAATTAAAACAATATATAAGATGATACTAATCTTTTTGGTATCTCAAACAAGAATTTTACTTTCCTCTCATAGCCTAATGAGTAATGAAACAAACATTATCCTTACAGAGAAGATCAAAAATTAGCTGGGGCCAAATTAAAATATCATATAATAAATACATATATATTCGAACAAATTTTATAAGATCAGTGGCCCCAGCTGGCCATAAAGGCGTTCCGCCACTGGACATGGACTTGTCAAATTACAGCAAACCGACACGATTTGCTTCTCCACCCATGTCTTTCCTTCTCTGCAACCTCACACGAAGTAGATTTTCCCCAGTTACAATTACTATTTCTCATGCGTGCATGCATCAAAGTCCCGTATTAATTGCTTCTTACTTTGAGTTTTTACTTTTTATGCAGCTTTGAAATCGGGAAATTGCCAAGTTGGTTGTGTCTTAGATTGGGAGAAAAAGTGAGAAACTTTATAAATTGAAAAGGCTGAAATTCTAGATAGTACTCCGTTGAAAGTTTTGCAATGTTGTCAGAAATAAAAAAGAATATTTATTTATATTTTTAACATATAAACTTGCTGTGTTATCAGGATGTTTAACTGAAACAATATTAGTTAATTAACATCGTATAGTTTCAAGTTAAATCCTATAGCAACAATATTATTTGAGTAACAACATTTGTTACTTGAGTAATATTGTAAGTATTCAAAATAATAGCTACCTTAGCGAGATTACTCGAGTAACAATTATCGTTACTTGAGTAATATAGTGTTGTTTTAAATCAGGATGTTTAACTGAAACAATATTACTTGATTAATGCATCTCGTACTTGAGTAGTATTATGAGGAATTTTGAACTTGCTTTGATTCTATCTATACTCAAGTAGCATATCATGGTTACTCGAGTAGTATAATGCAAATATTTAACAAACTTATCAAATTGAGTTTACTTGAGTAGATTCAAAGCTTTACTCGAGTAATACTTTTAACATAGCCATATTTACTAATTTCGAAGCCTTAACCATTTTCAACATAAAAATCATAATATCTAAGTCATGTTCTCATTAAAACTCCAAAAACCAACACCATTTTCTCCTCTTTATCACCTTTCATCTCTCCAAGCACTCTAATCATTGTCGTTGGCCTCTACCACCATCATCGCTAGTGACCTTCACAACCTCGCCATCACCATCCTCCATTTTTTCCGGCAATTTCAGGAACGCCGCGAATACCTGAACCTGAGACCTTTATATTCAACCATTTTCACTTTACTCTACCTTCACCTCCGCTCCACCATTTTTTTTAATTTAAAAATGAGGGTGTAATGGAAAATTTATCAATATTTTTAAATTTCAATTTGATCCATATCACCATTATATCTTTTAAAAATGTTAACAAACCATTGGGGCTTTTGAAATTTCATGTGGTATTTATCTCGTACTCTCATTTAAGTTATTTTATTTTATGTTTTATTATTTTAAATAGTTATTTTATTAAAGGGAGCCACACCAAAAAAAAAAAAAAAAAGAATTTGTACCGGTGATGTAACCAGCATCAATCCATTTTATTTATATAATATTAATTGTATTACTTTAATTTTGCAGCCCAGGGTAGATGGCTCCTAATTAACTTCAAATTAAGGACAGTGGTAAAGGGATCACAAGTCAAAGGGACATTTATTATTCAACAACTGCGTAACATGATGTACTTAGAAACACATGAGCACCAGCACCATGACGTCGTCATCGATAAGAGGTGCCCTAGTCGTGGGTAATCGGAAAAGCACCTTTGACCGCAGTGTAGCCACCATCAACGGCAAAGTTAAGTCCATTGACATAACCAGAATCATCAGAAGCAAGAAACAAGGCTGCTTCTGCTATATGCTTCGCCTTCAACACCACCCCTTTCAGCACCGCGTCTGAACAAAGATATTCTTCCATCTCTTCCGGCTTTTTATTGAAGGGCGAACAAGCCAGTGGTGTGGCCACTCCATAAGGTGACACACAGTTCACTCGAATCCCATGAGCCCCAAGCTCCGAGCACGCCGCTCTTACGAGTCCCAGAATAGCATGCTTCGACACCGTATAAGCCTGGGGCCCACATCCCGCTACGAAAGACGACACACTCGCCGTGCATATGATCGATCCTCGGATGTTCCTCTCCACCATAGCACGACCTGCGTGCTTGATTGTCGCCGCCGCGCCTCGGACGTTTACGGCCATGATGTTGTCGAATTTGTTGAGGTCAAGATCCAGGATGCCGGAGAGTGATCCTAGTATTCCGGCGTTGCTGAACAGGATGTCGAGGGTTCCATATTTTTGTATGGTGAAATTTACTGTTTCTTCCACCTGCTTTTCGTCTCTTACGTCGCAGTGGTGGTATGTTACGGTGTTTGAGGGTATGGAGGCGGCCAATTGACGGCCCAGTTTGTCTTGGACGTCTGCGGCTACCACGAAGGCTCCATGATAGGCGAATAGTCTCACCGTCTCTTCTCCGATTCCACTTGCTCCTCCGGTGACAATAGCCACCTTACCCTTCAACCTACAAAATCAAATTACGTTGATAGAATCAGTCAAGAGATATTGGATTAACGACGGAATTTAGTTACGGAATTGTAGGATTCCGTCGTAAAAAAGACTGTCACTAGTTAATTAATAACAGAATTTCGTCGCCAATTAACACATTTTTTGTAGCATATAGAGACAGATGCGAATTGGGGTGAGGGCGATGAAAGCTTTTACCTTTGATTCATGTCTCCGGACCTGCAAAATAAGCTGTGAGATAAGAAGATTATATGTACCGATGGGGATACGGCAATATATATACACGCACACTGATGAGGATCTTCTCGTTTGATGTCACAAACACGTGAGCTCAAATAAATAGTCCACGCCCTGATTTTAGGTTATAACGATTAAGATAACATAGTTTATTTTTTTGTACATCATTAGTGCACAATGGCTCTTAAACACCCAGTAAAATTGCCTTTTTACACGGGTTTTCTAACTAGTGTATTGACATTTTAACCATTAGTTAATGTCACCAGTGTAGGAAGTGTTTTTCCAAAAAAATATTCCTCTATTCTTTTCTAACTCCCCTGTTTGTAGAAAAACCAAAAACAAAAAAATATTCCTTTATGCTTTTCTAACTACGCTGTTTGTAGAAAAAAAGAAAAAGAAAAGAAATTTTCCTTTATTCTTTTCTAACTCCCCATTTTGTAGAAAAACCAAACTTGTTAAGTTGTTATACTCTTATACGAGTGCTCTCTGAAACTGACAGAGTAAACTTCATGTGTGATCATGATTAGCAACAGTCCAGGTGAACATTTAAAAACCATATAAAAAGAACAAAATTTTATATAATGCTATAAATTTTGATTTCTCCCCAAAAATCTAATTGATTACAGTTAGCAGTTTCAAACCATAATCTTATGATAAGTATGAATATATAATATAGACAACAAAACATAACTAATAAGTCTTATACATAACATTTTGACATTTAGAGCACATGTATATACTGATACTAAGAAAATAATTTTTTCTTTAATTTTAAAAAAATTATCTTTCTACACCAGTTGTAAATATTTATAGTGTTGTCTACATTGATTATTTTAACAGTTACTGTGAAAACTTAGAAGCCTCCTCGTTCCCTAATTAGGAGATTGTTACCATTCCTACTTTCTACCCACTGCAGCAAGCATAGAAAAGCAAATGTGGAAAAAATATATATTTTGTATAGAAATGCAGATGTGAAAAAAAAATAAAAATCATACTTTGCACTAGTGTGTATATAATTTTTTTTGCTAATTGAATTGAAATATTTTTCAACAAAAATTATTTATGCGCAGCAAGCTAGCAACCAGTGGCGGGACTAGCTTATGGCCAGCTGGCCTTCTAAAATCTTCTAAAATTTGTTAAAATATATGTACTTATTATATAATATTTTATTTTGGCCACTAATTTGGCCCCAGCTAATATCTTATCAAGGTCTCAATCGGCCTTTTAATTTTTTTTTTAAATATATGTATTTATTATAAAACATTTTATTATGGTCAATAATTTGGTCTAATTAATCTCTTATCTTCTCTATAATTTCACTCTTTCCCTCTTTTTTTCCCCTTTATTTTTTTTTATATTTTTCCCTCGTTTTTGTCTTTCTCCACATGCCACCGCCACTGCACAAGTTCTGATTTCACACTTCCAGACTTCCTCTTCTTCCTCCACGTGACCAGCCACCTTAATTATTTGAGTTAGAGAATAAATCATTTTAAAAATATCTCCTTATAAAGTAATTAAAAATTCAGGTGAAATATGGGCAAACTAGATTTAGTGTTTGAGATCTCAAAAATGTTTATTTATGCAAGTCGATATAACATTTCTCTTATATAGTTACCTAATTAAAAAGCTGTCGTTATTTCAAACATACATATGCATCACATGGTTTGGTAGTGTTGGCAGAGCTAGCGCCCATCTTGTACGTGTTCATGTGAATAATGACAATAAATTTGATGTACGATGGTATTAATGTGAATAAATAGTCTGAAGACGGAAGAGAAAGGGTATAAATATTGTCTAGATATTTTTAGTTTTTATACATATTCTTCAAAAATTGGAATAAGTCTGCCTACATTCAACAACGTACAATTTATTAATGCTCAGTCCTTTTCTGCTTAACAATGAATCAAAGTCAAAGAGTTATAGGCGGTATGACTGCATGAGTGTGTGCGCATTCAGAGAATACCTACTTTTTTTTATAAGCACATTTATCGGGAAAAACACCAATATAAGATTTGTTTTACAAAAAATGTACCTGATTAAAGAATATGAGAAACATTTTACTAAAGTAATACAGTTAGTGAGAAAAGTCGCTTGACGTGACGTCACTAGTGGCGTAAAATGGGTTTACGCCATTGACACAAAATGTGTCAGTTTTGTGTTAGTGGCGTAAGGGATCCTTACGCCACTCAATAATTGTGTGGCTTAAGGATCCCTTATGCCACTGACACAAAAGTGTTAGTTTTGTGTCAGTGGCGTAAACCCTTTTTACGCTACTAGTGGCGTCGCGTCAGGTGACGCCACTAACTGCATTACTTTGGTAAAATGTTTTCCATCTGCTTTAATCAGATACATTTTTTGTAAAAAAAATTTTATATTGGTGTTTTTTTCCCACATTTATCATCATCCTAGAGATAACCATATTTCAGCAGGGATTCTAAGTTTATCACACTATTAGGGAGTAGCTCCTTTCGTTAGGCTCGACTCCTCTTGATACATTGAAAATACTTCATGAGAAATGTATACATGTTTAGTGTGCGATGCGATTGCTTCCAATAGGGAGATATCCATATAATAAGAGCCGATGAGGGGAATTAAGAGATTTCATTACGAATATGAGCTTTGATTTTTCCAACACCTGCTGTGACTCAATTATTCATAATAAGCAAAGAGCATTTCTATTTAATTCCATCGGTCAAATGCGTACGTGAACCCAAATCGACCATTTAGAGTTGGCGTTTTATTTGCTCAGTTACTTGTGAACTTTCGTATCCCTCTTGACTTCTTCCTTTTTGAATTAAGCAGGTTTCTTTCCGTGAAATAAGGGGTAGAACAAATTAAATACATGTACAAGGATTATACTGTATAAGTATTTAATTAAAGGGTACCAATAAAAAAAATTAATTTTTTCTTATATATTAGTTTTTACTCTCCGGCTATACTTATTATCAATTATATGAACATATATAAAAATATTGAATGCTCATTAAAATTATCAAAACGTCTTATTATAAAAAAGACCAAACATACCTTATAAAACTACTATAAATTGGAGTTGAGGGAGCAGTAGAATCATAAACTAACTTAGAACTCAGTAATCATCAATCTCTTTTTCCCAACAATAATCATCAATCTTTTGCACAAAGCAAAATCATTGATGTTGGGTTTACGACTATATGCAACTTGTTTATTTCAGTGACAATGATGCTTATGATCCTGTTTATTTACCATGAACTTTTATAAATATTAACTCACTATTATTCTCTATAATACTCCCTCCGGTCTTAATTATAGGACAACATTTAAGAGTTGGTTTTGGTCCTAATCATATGACAACATTCTAATTTTTGTCAATTTCTTCCTAAAATACCTTTATTTTATTCTCTCAAGTGTGTTTGCTTTTCGGTGATTATGTGTATGTAGGTGTGCAAACTCTTCCTGTCAATGAAACTTTTAAATTATTAGATTTTAATTTATTTATTGAGCAATTGTCGTTAATTTGCCAATACACACACATTTGTGTGTGTCATATATAAATACACCCCCGCGCGCGCACACACACACATATATATTTGTGTGTGCATCTGTGTATATGTGTGTGTACATATATGTATATCTGTGTGTGTGTGTGTCGAAAGTTTTTGGGAAGGAAAATTCTAAGCCGGAGAGGTATGTGGTAAGAGTTGTTGATTCACTTTTACTTATGTCATTTTAAATTTATATAAGGGCATTTGTTGATTCACTTTTACTTACGTTTTTTAAATTTATATAAAGGCATTTTAGGAAAATGAGTAAAATTAATGTAAAAAAAAGAATACTTTTATAATGTCATTTTATAATTTTTAAAAAATATTCATATGATTTAATTGATAAAAAAAATATAAAAACGAATCTTCAAGTTTTCGAAATAAAACGACAAAAAAACTCCTAATCAGCTTAAGTTGTTTTTTGTTTTGTTTTTTTTTTCAATCGTCTTTATTGACCTTTTAAAGATAATTAAATTATAATATAATGTGGTTAATTTTTCCATTGAACTGGTTAGTTAATTATACTTTCCATGACATGTATTGTTGTTATTCATCAACTTGTTTTCAGCCGTTATTTCAAATGATAATGATGTGGGATATAACAAGCTAGAAGTTCATGGTTCAAATATACTCTTCACATAATGCCAAAAAAAAAAAAAAACAAGAAGAAAGTGAATTCGTTTAAGTTATAATACGTAATTTTGAGAAATGAAGTGGGAAATTTTTTAGACGTGAATTTCTGGGAATTATGATCGATTCAAGTCTTTTTACTCTACGCATCTTCGAAAAAAGGTTATTTTTTATATAAGCTAGAATCACAAAAACGATAAAATTGGTGTATAAACTCACGAGTTTAACCGAGTTTACAATGGTCGTGAGTTTACCAATAACTCGACTTGATTTAGTAAACTAGAAAAGTAAGAACAATAAACTTGGATAATCAACTCACTAATTCATTAGTGCAAAAAAGGGCTTTAAGACCGCCTCATTTAGAGCGGACATTGGACGCACCGGTCTTAAAGGTATGACCGGTGGCAGTTTTGTAAATAAAAGGAACTTCTTATGTATGACCGGTGGCAGTTTTGTAAATATAAAGAACTTCTTATACCGGATCATTTTTTGTTCGGTCTTAAATATATTATTAAGACCCGTTAAAAACCAAACCGGTCTTAAAAATGTTATTAAAAAATATTCAAATATCAATTACTTTATGGAGAAATCTCACACAACCGGACTAATATTTTATGCGGTCCAAAATAATAAGGAAAAATTTAAATATAAAGGTAATAAAGTTTTAAGACCGAACATATATAAAAGCCGGTCTTAAAAGTAATTCTTTTAAGACCGGACGTAAAATGCGGCGGTATAAAATATAGAAAAAGAGTGCGTATAAAAAATTAATTACTTTTAAGACCGGAGATTAATATGACCGGTCTTGAATGTTAATTATTAAGACCATCTCTTTGTCTATCCGGTCTTGAATATGAACCGCCAAATATACATTTCTTCGCGCAAAAGCTTTTGTTACTATCACCGAAGAACCTCTCGTTTACGTTGCGAAATCCTTCCCATTACATTACCTCTATTCCCGTCTCGAAAATGAACGGTGAAAACGATTCTACTCCCCGTTTCGGAACGCCGATTCTTGGTGTGAGTCGAACGAACCCTCTTCATCTCACAATGAGCCTCGTAACCGCCCCGCACGTCGTGGTAGAAGAGGCACACGAATGCGGATATAACCCTAAGTCGGACGGGAGGCTCAAGGCTAGAGATTCGGTTTGATGAAAAGTTGCAACCTTTCGGTCCCAATAAATCCAAATATACTAGTTTTGTTGGCTATCTAGCACGCAGAAGAAGGTTAGCATCTTGACAGATGAGTGGAAAAGTGTGGACCGTGACGCAATAAAGGATCCTATTTGGGACACTATCCTGCTTACATACACTGTCCCTGACTGCAAAAAGTTGAAAGACAAGACCTTGCCTTATTGTGCTGATCGGTGGAGGAAGTTTAAGACCTTTCTAGCTAACACCTATATTTTTACCGAGGTTCTGCCTCAAGAACATCATTGGGAAAAGTACACATTTATTGATCAACAAACTTGACAACAATTTGTTTAGCTGCGGACCACTCCTGAAGCTCTGGTGAGTTTATATTTAGTTTTGTTTGCCCTTTAGTGTGCTTATTAACCTGTGCGGATATGTAGTCAAGCCATTATTATAGTCTTAGTTACATTATAGTAGGTAGTGGTTAGACATTGCTTTGTTAGTTAGTTAGTATGTTAACCGTGTAATGGTTTTGGTGCAAGCTGTTATTGGGGCTTAAGAGTCAAGCCTCTAACTATATATAAAAGGTTAGTCTAATATGTGTAGGAACCAGTTATGATGAATGAATGAATTGACGAGTTGGCGCATTTCGCAACTCCCTTTCCTCTGTTTCTCCCAATTTCTTCTACCATTCTACATCTTTCTTAAATAAAATGTTGAAACTTGATGAAGTGAATTTGACTAATGTTTAACCTTCATATGAAGCAAAAGTGTTCTAATTTCAGTTAGACATCAATGGCTGAAATTCATAATTAATAGTTTTTTTTTTCAATTCTAACAGAAATTAAGTGATGAAGCTGTAGCTAAAGAAGCAATGCTTCAATCCCAGATGGCCAAATTAAGTGAGGAAGCGCGGCTAAAGAAGCAATGTGGCAATCCCGGATGAGCCGGATGAAGGAGGAAATGAATCGGATGAGGCTGCTTTTTAGCTCTCGTCCAGAGAGAAGTGTTCCTGTCACACATTCTCCTGCGGTTATGCAGCAGAGCACTAGGGGGAGCTGCATTGTTGGACAGCAGTCAGAGCAACCTCCTCCTCAAGTTCCATCCCCTCGTCAAGCTGCATCCCCTCCTCCTCAAGTTCCATCCCCTCCTAAAGCTGCATCCCCTCCTCCTCAAGTTCCATCCCCTACTGCTCATTTGACTGCCAAGCAAAAAATAACTGATTTGGCAAACAATAATTATTTTACATATAAATCGTGGCCTGTCCAAGAAGTAGTAGGCGTCCCTCATCTTGTAGATGTTTACGTTGACAAAATAGATGTAATGTCCCTACTGATTCCTGGACAGGAGCTTAGTAATCCAATCATTCAACTGTTTATGAAGTAAGTATCTGATTCTATGATGAGTACATAATTTAACTGCATCGTTTTTACACATATACATATATACTAATTCCCTGATCAATGTCATTATTTTAGGTTCTTGCATCAAGAATTGGACAAACAGGGCAGAATCAATGATTTTGGATTCTTGTGCCCGATCTATGCAAGTACAACGGCCCGAAGATCGACAAGAATACATGTCAACCAGGGTGTGTGAAGTGATAAGAAAGGTGTTCGTGTTTCCATACTTCCACGGTACGTATCACAATTCTTGTCGCAATTCACTTAATTCATCTACATATATCTCTCGAGTACTTTATCGCTATGAATTTTCAACCGCCACTTGCGGGCGCTGGTCCTCATGTGCATGGAAGATCATAAAGTTATCTTCTTATGCTCCACTCACAATAAGCCAGATCCTATATTGAAGGAGACCGTCAACAAGTAAGCATGTCATTTTGATTCTCTTGTCTGAAATCTCTACGTTGCATATTCAGTGAACATTATTGATAAATTTTTGATTTTGATGATAGTGCCATGATGACCTTCCAAGTCGAGGTAAGATTAAAGCGTGGGAAAGAGGCCACTATTAAACCTAATTGGTACACCCCAGAAGTTAGTACATATTTGGACACTGAAACACTGCCTTGTGAACTTGGTCAGTAAGCTATATATATGCTATATTTCTTGTCACTTATCTATATTTCTTGTTCATTTTAGACCCATCGGCAACCAAAACAGTCCAACTTATGTGGCCTGTACATCACATGTATGATGTTATCAGGGGAGGAAAGACAAAATTGTTAGCAAAGGTAAATGTATTTGATGTTACATATTATGGATGAATTCAGTTTCTAGCTTAATGAAATATGCACACAAGTTAATTCAGTTTCTGTCTTTGATGTTACGTATGTTTAGAGCTTCCGGTCCCCGTCCGATAATGAAGTGGAGCACATACGCAATGTGTTTTGTGAATATCGGTATGGCCTAATTAAGTCTTAAATGTGGATGTAAATATATGTTGTAGCAAAAATAATTTTCTGTAAATTTGTTTATTTTTTCGAACAAGTCATTCATTTGTAAATAAACATACAAACTGTGTAATTCAAGAATAAATTCGTTCATTCATTCTAGATATTTATGCTTGAAATTTGTGGTACAAGATGTTGTAAATGAGAAAAGTCTTTGTTCATAAAAATATGGCGAGACCTTTAGGACCGCATATTTATTAAACCTGCGGTGCTAAAAGTCTTCGTTAATTTAAAAAAAAATTATGGCTGTACTTTTAGGACCGGACTTAATGATTTGTCCGGTCTTAAAAGTCTTCTAAAATATGGCAAGACTTTTAGGACCGGACAAATCATTACGTCCAGTCTTCAAAGTCTTCTAAAATACTATGGCCAGACTTTTAGGACCACATTTTACTTCAACATCCGGTCCTAAAAGTCTTCTAAAAATTCGTTAGAGTTTTAGGACCGCATTTTACTTGAACATCCGGTCCTAAAAGTCTTAAGAGTTTCTTTCTGTCAATTTGTTTATTTTTTCGAACAAGTCATTCATTTGTAAATAAACATACAACCGTGTAATTCAAGAATAAATTTGTTCATTCATTCTAGATATTTATGCTTGAAATTTGAGGTACAAGATGTTGTAAATGAGAAAAGTCTTTGTTAAAAATATGGCGAGACCTTTAGGACCGCATAGTTATTAAACTTGCGGTGCTAAAAGTCTTCGTTAATTTTTAAAAAAATTATGGCTGTATTTTTAGGACCGGACTTAATGATTTGTCCGGTCTTAAAAGTCTTCTAAAAATATGGCAAGACTTTTAGGACCGGACAAATCATTACGTCCGGTCTTCAAAGTCTTCTAAAAAACTATGGCTAGACTTTTAGGACCGCATTTTACCTCAACATCCGGTCCTAAAAGTCTTCTAAAAATTCGTTTTAGAGTTTTAGGACCGCATTGTACTTGAACATCCAGTCCTAAAAGTCTTCTAAAAATTCGATTTAGAGTTTTAGGACCGCATTTTACTTAAACATCCGGTCCTAAAAGTCTTCTAAAAATTCGTTCTTCAATGTTAGAGTTTTAGGACCGCATTTTACTTGAACATCCGCATTTTACGTTTAACAAATTTTTAGAGTTCCGCATAACCGAGGTTCGGCGTTACGCTCAAGTTAGGACCCTCGTTGTCTTCAATGTTACCTCTCATGATGTTGAGCAGCATTATCGGTTTCCCTTTTCGTTGTCTCTTTTCTTTTTGTTAGAAAAATTAGGAAGATACTGAAAGGAAAATGAAAATATTCAACTCAGGTCGAGGTAACACCGAAGACAACGACGGTCCAACCTTGACAAGAATAGTCACTTTGTTTGTTTTTATTCGAATAAGGTAAACGGTTGTTTTTTGTTTTTGTTTTTTTGTATGTTCTTAACTGTATTCTACGAATTTTTAATGTTGATTTAAGCGAGGAAAATGTTTTGTTTGTTTCTTTTTTTGTTGGAAAAAGAAAGAAGATAATGAAAAGGACATGACGATCGAATATGGAAACAAAAAGATCTTTAATTTAGATTTTTTTTACTGCTGCCCCGTGAGTAGCAAAAGCGGCGTGAGATAGAATAAAAAAATAGAAAAATAAAATGAAATATCTACTCCCCCCCATCGTTGTCGGAGGGGAGGGAGTCGTCGGAGGGGTCGTCATATGAAGGATGGTACTCAATGTCCTAGGCATCGAGTACCGCCTGCAGCTTTGCGTTGATGGCGTGATAGACCTGAGAAAGCTGGCCGCAACGTCGGTCTATATGATCAAGGTGGGCCAGGATGTGCTGAATCATCTGGTGGATTGTCGGTTCTGGAGGCAACGGAGGAGGAGGACCTGGTGGTGGTGGAGGACCTCGTGGTGGTGGAGCGGCCATTCTTGTGGATGTTTCAGAAGTGATGGGGATGAATGTGAAGGAAGTAAAGTAACATCGGGTTTAAATAGAGAACCCTGCCCGAACAATGTGAAACGCCGGAAACAATAACGAGGAGATGCATAGTTCCTTAGAATACGAGGAGACGCCTAGTTGGGAAGTTTATCTGGAAGTCGAAGAGATTCTGAATCATTCATTTGAAAAGAGAGTGTAGGGATACGACTCGGGGAACCTTTAATACCGGATATTGTAAAAGATCCATTCTTAAAAAATTGAATTGAAAAAAAAAAGATTTTTAGGACCGGATATAAGACAAAATGTCGGTCTTAAAAGTAATTGAATTGATTGAAAAAATAAATAATAGACTTTTAGGACCGGATATATTTTAAACGGTCGATCTTAAAATCAATTGAATTTTTTTTATTGAATTGAAAAACTGAAATAAATTTTAGACCGCATATTTATTAACTCCTCATACGTCTTTGTCCTTATTAAACTCCTCATACATCGTAACTCAACATATATACCTCTCTGTCATTAGTAACTCCTCACAATCTTGTAACTCCACACTATGTGGCTCTCTGCCCCAACTGCTCAAACCATGGTTAGATACAAGAGAACCGCTCGTAGGGGTGCTCTTACTCTTGATGCTCGTGCCTTCCGTAGATCGTTATACGGTGCGCCTCCTCCATCAAGAGTGCGTTCTATTGTGACAGAGGAGTCTCGGGTCGTAGGACCCATTGTTATGTCGGATGATGAAGAGATTGCCGCACCCCCCTCCACCCTTCAGATCATGAAGAGGTTCCTGCTCCCCCTCTCCGACCAGTTGGCCCCAGCACGCCTACCGCTGACCCCTCTCCTCTTTCCTCTAATGATGCATTACAGCTGATGCGAATAAGACAGGAACTTGCTGATATCCGGCGGGAATTTAAAGCTTTTCACGCCGATATCGCCAAGGATGTTTAGTCAGATTCTTGTTTTTGATAATTTTCTGCTTGTTTTTCTTTTGTATTTTTTCTTGTGTATGTGCATATTCTCCAGTAATGTATGAAGAATTAAGAACTAAGCTTGTGTCTTTTTTTTTGTTTATATTCTCAAGTTTTCCTTTAATTTTTGTTTCATTGAGTTGCTGCTGCGCTCGCCAAAGCCAATCCTTCTTTTTTTAAAAAAATGAGGACTTTTAGGACCGGATGTTTAATAAACTCCGGTCTTAAAATTAAATGAATAATAAAACATTAGGACCGCTAAGCTTGTGTCTTTTTTTTGTTCATATTCTCAAGTTTTCCTTTAATTTTTTTTTCATTGAGTTACTGCTGCGCTCGCCAAAGCCAATCATATTTTTTTTAAAAACAAAATGAGGACTTTTAGGACCGGATGTTTAATAAAACTCCGGTCTTAAAATTAAATGAATAATAAAAAATTAGGACCGGCGTTTTGTAAACGTCCGGTCTTAAAAATGTAATTATATATTTAGGACCGTCTACTTTTTAATTAACCAGTCTTAATAAAATCCAAAATACTAAAACATGTCTCTGACGCGCGGAATATCAAATTTCCCTCTCAGAACTTCTCTTGTCGTACCAAAAGTGATAAGGACCGCATTTTTGTGTTGCTTCGTCGACTGCTTCGCGTTGCTCTCTCGACAATCACTTTCTGGTTCCTTAGTTAAACGTCTATCGACCAAGCTGTAAGAGGTGTTTCGGTTAAATAACTTTATGGTTTTCTGGGTTGAACGAAATCGATGAAATGTTCTAGTGGGTTTCTCTGTTGTTAATGAATATTGTATTTTGAAGATTATATTTGCACTTTTGACCTACCCAACTGACCAACACATGTTTTTAGGTTACTCTTGTCATCGCAACATCAACGTTCGTGGCGGGAGAAGAAAGACTCCGCAAACCATTTGAATTTATATGCTACGGTGAGTCCACATTTAATTTCACACGATGCATTTAATTTCCTCGTCATGCTTTAATTTTACTTCTTGGATTCACTGTGATATTTATGACCAAAAGTGTTTCTTCGTTATGCATTTAATGGGAAAGTTTCTTCGTTGAGCATAAATATGAATTTGGTGTTTCCTTATTTTGTATCCGTGTCATAAATAAGAATTCTACTATGGATCACTGTTGGATAACTGCGTTACGGACGAGTATTGAATATCAGAATGAGGTGAGGGAATTTATAGAATTTGCTAAACAAAATGCCTATGATGATAGTGGGAAGTTTTATTGCCCTTGTGTAAAATGTTTGAATGACGAAAAAGGCGACTAAGTCCTGAAGTTATCTACACACATTTAATTTGTGAAGGATTTTGTAAGACTTATACAGTATGGGTATGGCATGGTGAAAAAATACCAAGTGGGTCTCAACATGAGGAAGTGGCCTTTGATGATAATGACACGGATATGGATGATCACATAGAGGACATTATTCGTGATGTAGGAGAAGAGGCTTTTCATCAATCACATGCATATGGTAATATGTGCGAAGGATGATGCGAGACCCCGCTATACCCTGGTTGTAAAAAATATCAATTGTTGAATGCTTTGTATTGAAATTGGTAAGCTTGAAGGCACGTCATGGATGGAGCGACAAGAGTTTTTCTCGAAATGCTTGAGGCTTTTAAGGACATGCTTTCAGATGAGAATGTGTTGCCGCATCGATACTATGATGCTAAGAAAATACTATGTCCACTGGGGATGGAGTACAAAAAGATCCATGCATGCCCGAATGATTGCGTATTGTATATAAAAGAGTTTGAAGAGAAGCGGGGTTGTCCGATATGTGAAACACCAAGGTACAAGTCAAATAAGGCGCCTGCAAAGTGTTGTGGTATCTTCCAATCATACCAAGGTTCAAGCGGTTGTTTGCGAATGAAAATGATGCAAAGAATTTGAGGTGGCATGCGAGATGAGAGGATTTCGATGGAAAGCTTCGACATTCGGGCCGATTCTTCTCAATGGAAGAAAATCGATCATTTATTTCCGAACTTCGGCGAAGAACCTAGGAACCTTAGGCTTGCCCTTAGCACGGATGGCATGAATCCATATGGAAGCCTTAGCAAAGATACATAGTTCATGGCCTGTGCTCCTTATTATTTACAACTTATCTCCAATGTTATGCATGAAACGAAAGTACATCATGCTGTCTATGTTGATTTCGGGACCAAAACAACCTGGAAATGACATTGATGTTTACCTTCAGCCCTTGATCGAAGACTTGAAGGAGTTGTGGGAAGAAGGTGTCGATGTTTTTGACTCATTCAAGAAGGATGTGTTTAAACTACGAGCCATGATATTTTGTACTATAAACGACTTCCTAGCATATGGGAACTTGTCAGGGTATAGTGTAAAAGGCCATAAAGGATGTCCGGTTTGTGAAGAAGGCACACACTACCATCAACTTCAACATGGAAGAAAGACGGTTTATCTTGGACATAGGAGATTTCTTCGACGGGACCACCCATATCGTCGATTAAAGAAAGCATTTTTTTGGTGGCCAAGAGTATGAAGATGCTCCGGTGGCATTGACTGGGGAGCAAGTTTATGAAAATGTGAAAAATATCAGTGTCATCTTTGGTAAGACTGCAAAGAGTAGAAAAGAAACAAATATATGGAAAAAGAGATCTGTATTCTTCGATCTTCCATATTGGCGCAATCTTGATGTGAGACACTGTATTGATGTCATGCACATGGAGAAAAACGTATGTGATAGTATTGTTGGCACGCTTCTCAACATACAAGGTAGTTCCAAGGATGGTGTGAAGGCAAGATTGGATTTGCAAGTAATGGGAATACGCGAAGACTTACATCCAAGGCCATACGGGAAGAGAACTTATTGTCCCCCGGTTTCTCATACTTTGTCTAAGGATGAGAAACAAAGTTTTTTTTAGTGTTTACATGGCATAAAAGTTCCCTCGGGGTATTCTTCAAATTTTAAGAGGCTTGTATCGATGAAGGACTTGAAATTAGTAGGCCAAAAGTCTCATGATTGTCATGTCTTGATGCAACAGCTACTCCCGCAGCTATTCGAGGCATCGCCGAATATGATCTTCGGTCGTTTTGACTAGACCGTGTCTTCTTCAATGCGGTTTGTAGTAAAGTTTTCGAGATTGAAAAGTTGGATGAATTGGAGAATGAAGGATATCTTATCTTGTGCCACCTTGAGAAGCTTTTTGTTCATACCTTTTTTGACATCATGGTTCATCTAATTGTTCATTTAGTGAGGGAGATAAAGTTGTGCGAACCTATCCATTTACGGTGGATGTACCCAATTGAAAGATCTATGAAATTCCTAAAAGGGTACGTGAAGAACGCATACAGGCTAGAAGCATCAATTATTCATAAATATGTTTCTGAAGAAGCCATGGAATTTTATCAAAATTATTTGGCCAAAGTAAGACATATTGGGCTTCCAAAACGTCAGCATGCTGAAGGGGTAGACGAGGGGCTTCGGTAAAGAGTATGGATCCTGATGAATTGTCACAAGTCCACTTATACATCTTGAATAATGTTGATGAAGTTCAAGCCAACATAGCTGCTCATAAAGAAGCTGTAAGGAAAGAAAATCATCGAATGACTGAACAAAGGTTGATTAGGGAGTATAACAGAACTTTTGCAACCGGTTCAAACAAAAGGTCGAGGAAAGGAATGTGTTTCGATACAATCAAATAGTTAGCCCGTGGTCCTGAGGTTGATGTCATAAGTTGGAATTCGTATGTGATCAATGGTTATACATTTTACACGAAGTCCCTAGATGATAGGAGCACCGTCCAGAATAGTGGTGTTATGTTAGAGGCTGAATCTATGCACTTCTCTAGTTCGAAAGACATGAGGCCTTTATTGGCAGTCATGCCATATTATGGGGTTATTGAAGAGATTTGGGAGGTAGACTATGTTAAAATTAGATTTGTCATTTTCAAATGCAAGTGGGTTAATGTCAATAATCGTGTTTAGATCGATCGGCTAGGATTTACATTAGTCGATGTCAACGGTAGAAGTTTTGGTGATGAACCTTTTATTATGGCAGACCAGGCGAAACTAGTGTTCTATATCACCGATCGGGGAAAAAAAATGTGGTCTGCAGTAGCTCTCCAAGGAAAAAGGGTCATTGATATTGATGAGGAAAGTCATTCAAATTATGGTCTTCCTGAGAGTACTCCTTTTTCAAGGGGTCTACCGGAAATGAATGAAGAAGATGAAGCGGATAATGAACCCGGCATAAGAAATGATCATCAAGAAGGGATATGGGAGGATATCGCTTTATAAAAGAGTCAATATAATTCATAAGGTAATATTCATATGAAAACTTCTTTGAAAACTTTAAGGTTTTTACTATATTATATTCCTTCTATGTTCTTAAACAATGTCACTGACTATGAAGTTTGTTCTTATTTTATTTTTGTGGCAGGATCGGATCCAAAGGGGCATGTTATAAAAGAGGATGTTACGTTGTTTGGTGGGAATCAGATGAAGGCATGGTGAATATTATATTGGGCATGTATGTTGTATTTGTAACTGATTGTATTTGGATTGTATGTAAGTTATCTTATTGTATAAATTAATTTAGGTGTTGTAGTCATAATATGTTCATTAATTTAAGAAGCGACATAACTCATGGTGAATATTATTTGTATTCTTTTTCCCGCCAATTTATTCATAATTGTTCATAGCTTATACTTAAAGTATCGACTTTTATGTCTTGGATTGGGTGGTGGATTTGTGAAATATTGATCGGGAAGAGCGAGCAGGGGAAAACATTCGGGAAAATTTAGACCGGTAATAAATAGGCGGTCTTAAATGTTCAACTGTTAAGACCGGATGTATCCATATGTCCGGTCTTAAAGGTCATGTGTACATATTTGATATTAAGCCGGTCTTAAAAGTTTTTTAAAAAAATACCGGTGTGTTTATACGTCCGGTCTTAAAATTTGAATTTTAAGACCGGACAATTTATTGTCCAGTCTTGAAAGTCAGTCTTTTAAGACCGCGTATAATTAGTCGTCAGGTCTTAGAAGCCGCTATTTTTCAGACCGGGTATATTTTTGTCCGGTCTTAAAATTTTGATATTTTAAGAGCGGCTGAGTTTTTGCCTGGTCTTAAAAGTTGAGTTTTAAGACCGAACAAAAAATATTTCAGCTTTATTTAGTCCGACTTTTAAGACCTAATGTTTTAAATGTCCGGTCTGAAAGAGTTTCTTTAAGACCGGTTATAGTTCAGTCTTAAATGTGGACTTTTAATACCGGCAGGAACAAGACCGGTCGATGGTCCGGTCTTACGATGCCTCTTTTGTCCGGTCTTAAAGTCATTTTTTGCACTAGTGATTTGATAACAATGTATGCAACATTAAGTTTGCGTTAAGGAAATTGATTTTTTTTTTGGTCAAAAAGTAAATTGGTAGGATTGAAGAAATTTTCATAAATATTATATTTACATGCCAGCGTCTCGCCACCTTAATTATTTGAGTTAGAGAATAAATCATTTTAAAAATATGCACTTATATAGTCGGTTAAAAATTCAGGTGAAATATGGGCAAACTAGATTTAGTATTTGGGATATCTTACGTAAATCGAGATAACATTTCTCTTACATACTTACCTTTTATATTGTGGGTAAATGGGCAATTTTACACATGTGCTTTTCCCCCAAGAGCGCCCAGCACCACGAGCTTTTTTCTGGACCAAAAATACACATGTGGTTACGTTTTGGGAGCGCCCAGCACCTCGGTCGTTAGTCAACTAACGGTCAACGTTAACTTTGGATGGAAATGAACAGTAACTCAGGTGAAATTACACTTTTGCCCCTAGTTTTAGTCAACAAAAATTCACATCATACTCTGATAGCTTCTTGCTTCCTTGACTATCTCTGCAATTTCTTCTTTATGTAATCTCTTATCTTCTTCTTGATTAATATCTATAATTCAACTTGGACTAATCTACATTAAATATAGTAGTTAGTTAATGTAGGAGATAAATATAGTATACAAGCTTTTTGCTCTTAAGAATGACATCTATATAAGACATCATCAAAACTAATCATATCCAACAAAGCCATGTTGGACATGAAAGCTCAGAGAGATAAGAAAGAGGTCCAGCAGCTGACTGAGAGATTGGCAACCTTGACTAGATTTCTACTCAAGTCGGCTAAAAATTCTTTCCCATTTTTCAAATTGTTGAAGAAGGAAGCTCAAGGCGGGTGGAACCCAGAGTGTGAAGTGGCTTTCACAAAGATAAAGCAATGCTTATCCACTCCCCCGGTTTTGTCTAGGCCTGAGCTAGGAGAGATTTTGATCTTGTATTTATCCGTGGGCGAAGAGGCAGTAAGCGCTGTGTTGGTCAGAGAAACAGAAGATGGCCAAGCCCCGGTATACTTCGTAAGCCGCGGTTTACAAGGCTTAGAGTTGAGATATCAAAAGCTAGAGAAGATGGCCTTCGTACTCCTCACCATGGCAAGACGACTTCGACAAGCAACAAACAAGCATTCGACATACGTCAAAAGTAAGTACTTTTCATTAAATTGGAACTATTTACATAATGTTGATGCAGGAATGTTAAATGCATACAAAGCAAGTTCAAACCGAGTTTTCACCTCGAAGAGAAATTGTTAAGAAAATGAACGAAAAAGAGACTTGAGCTGCGTAAAAACTGAGTGGGCAACCATTAAGTATAGTGGCGCTGATGATGAAATTTTGACGTAATTCAGTAACAGCTGAGTGGGCAACCATTAAGTATAGTGGCGTTGCTGACGATATTTTGGTTGTACTTAAGAACGAGACTATCAAAAACCCCGACCAAAGAAGAGCCATCAAAATGGGCATCCCGGTTCTCTAAGAAGGAGGAGTATAGATATTCGGCTCGGCCGGGTTAGAATGATTGGCCTCTTCACTTCTGTTCTCCTCTGGGATCACCTCTGAGCGAGGAACAGGCTGGTCGGCGAAAGATGAAGGGGGAGGAACAAAGTTCCCGTCTTCTACATAAGCATTGTAATGCGCCCTCTTAAGGTTCAATTCAACGTTGTGGTTCAGGAATTGAACCTGTTCCAGAGCGTTGTCAAAAGAATCCTTCACGCCATCTTTCAACAGAGAGACATCAACACGGGCAGCTATGAGCTCTTCATTATAATGCTTCAGCTCCGCCTCTAGGTCCTCATGCATGGTCTTCATCAGGTTCAAGGAATGAAGCTCCTTCTCACGAGTCTGATGCATGTGAGCTAGATCCGACTTCACTTTTTGAAGATCCTCCCGAGCCTGTTGAAGCTCTTTGTGAAGGTTCTCCTTCTCAGTCTTGACCACCTGCACCTCGTTGTTCAGTTTGTCTCGCTCCATTTTTGCCGCCGGCAATTCTTAAAGAGCCCGCGTCGTCAACCCGTTAGCTTTATCCATGTCTGCCCAAGCAACTTTAGCTCCGCCAGATGCTTGGCATGTCTATCCTTAAAATATGCCACGGTTTGGCTTAAGGCGGAGGTCTTCAAGCCTAGGTGCTCAATCTCTCGAAGCTTTTTAACCTCAAAGTCAGATAGTTGGGCTCCATTAAAATAATACGGGGGACGACGAAGAGCTAGACGAAGTTCCTTTGAAGCCACTTTTTTTCCCAAATATGGGACCGAGGTAGCTGGACAAGTGGAGGATTTGCAAATAACTTGCGATTTGGGAGAAGAATCTCGAGCAACTTGCAATTCAGAAGCTGGGTTAACCGGGTTTGAGGAAGTTGAGGTCGAGATGGCTACCTGTGCAACCGGGGTAAAGGCACCCTTCGTTTTTAAAGGCGTAGTCTTCTTGGTAACCTTGGCTTTCTTAGCCGGTTTGTCTTGAACGGGTTCAGAAGCTGGGCATTTCTTGCCTATTTTGCACCCGCGGCCTCAGCATCGTAGAGAGTCATGTCAAGATAAGCAGGCCTTTTCCCCATTTTCTGACCTGCAGGACAGACAAAATAAAGGTCAGTTACACGTATAGTCAATAACCAAGAAACATGCAATACAATGTAGTGAAGAATTATGTCCGTACTCACCGCGGATCGTTTTCTAGTTAGGGATGTTGGAATATAGTCGGCTGAGTCCACAAGGCCACTCTCCCTTCTAATAATTTCTATAAAGTTTATTGCCTCCTCCTCGGCGTCAGAAAGGCTATTTAATGAGGGAGCATAGGCTTTAGGGGAGAGGCCATGATGGTCTTTGGTCCAATATAGGGGGAATCTCTCTTTAACTCCCCCAGATCCAAGAACTTGAAGGAACCAAGGCAATTGCCCGAGATTGGCAATAACCTTAAAGAAGGTGGGCTTGAAACCTTTCCACGAGTCCGTAAAAGGCTTAAAAAGTATTCGATCGCGGATACTTTGGATTGAGGTCTAGCTAAACCTTAAAGGTTTTCCTTTGCTAGAATGCAGTTCTGATGGGGTAAAGAAATGGAAGAAAACTAGGACAGTACAAGCTATGTCTTGTTCTTGGTGGAAGTTTTCAAAGGCAATGGCAAAGGCCCAGCCATTAGGGTGGAGTTCTGAGGGAGCAAGATGTAGATGGTTGATAAGGCAGATTTGGAAGTCGATAAAGGGAAACCATAGCCCAAGTCAGGTAATTATATCTCGGTAAAAGAAAAAGAAATGGGGATCGCTGTCCCTGGATCGACAAGAGGCGACCGATTCATCTTCTAAGGTCAGGCGTATGATATATTCCTCTCCATCCCAAACGCCGAGATTGGTAATGTCCTCCGCACTCATCGTACTTTTAATGCGTATCACAACATTGCTAACTACTGGGGTCAGATTATGTGAAACTGGGGAAGAACCGGAAGAGCCCGACTCTCTCGTCATGGATTGTTCAGTATGATGTGAAGACGAAGCCATCTATACCTATAATAAAGAAAAAGGGTAAAAGTAAAAAACTGGAAGTATACCTGACACAACAGAGCTATCTTGGCGAAAATCGAAAGGTGTCGGGCGGGTGTGATTCTAGTTGACACAGGCTGGAATGGATTGAGGAATATGGTTATGCTGGCAATTGGCCAGAACCAAGTCAGCCTCCCTCTCACGACCAAGTTTAACAAGATCAATGCTTTCGTAGCAGCACTCATCGCAAGGCGTTGGGCCCCAAGTTTGAGAAGCCAAGATAGGGATACTTCGACCGAGGGCCGGACTTGAAGACAGACGGGGAGAAGAGCCTGAGGCGATAATGTTTATGTTATGGGTTACAGGCGATGATATTTGGGCATTTTTCCTACTCCTACTTCCCCTGAATTTCCCTAGCAGTGCTTCTTTTTTCTCTTCCTCAGTGCGCTCTATTGACCAGAACCAGAAATTTTTGGGCCTAGAGAGTTTTTTAATCACCTCTATATCCTCTTTGGGGATTGGCCTACCATACATGTCTAAGGGCATGTCAGGGTTCTGATCCATTAAGGGTGGGGAGGAGAGGAGAAATTTTGGATTCTCAAGAAATGAATCACGGTAATGAATATTTAAAACCCAGGAACTCAAGAACCTACCCAGAAAACCTAGGAAACCCCAATATTTTCTGATGAATACAGTCAGAGAGAGCAGAGGATGACAGACAGAGAAAAATGCAAATAAAGAGGTAAAGGAAGCAGTAAATGTACCTAGTTGAAGAAAGTTTGAAGAAAACTAGGAGAGCTTTTGCGGTAATAAGAAGAAGAAGGCGAGAATATATAGACATTCCAGATTTGAAGAGTCAGGGATAGAAAAGCCAATATGCGTTGAGAATTAGGTTTAAAACCCTAAAAAGTGCAATGATGACTTATACGAAACGACGTGGGCATTAAATGTGCACGAAAACCAAAAACGCTAGGATTGGCCATTACGTGGAAATGACGATTACACGCTCCAATGCGGGTAGGCGAACAGCTGTTAATATCCTTGGAGAGTCAAGCCTGTTCGTATGCCGGTAGGCTCTCATGATACCCCGGATTGGGGGCAACACGTGGCAGGAGTTTATAAAGCCGACAATAGCCGAGTTAAATTTGCAAATACAATCCCGGTCATCATGAAAGCAAATGAATGATCGTGGAAAACCAGCCCGGCATTTATGCTCGGGGGCAGGTCGAAAGCAAATTCGGATTCAAAGAATCCTGAAGAGCAGCTAAATTGAAATCAACTCGGATGCACAAATTTGGATTCAGTCTCACTGTGCACACACCCCACTCCCTTTGGCTATCGCCAATATACATGTTGCACAGTGATCGTCAAACGCTCTGTGATATCTTTCTCATAGTTATCATTGAGTAATCCTCTTCTCCTTGGTGTTTAACTGATAGACATCTTGGAGAATACATCTGATCCAATATAAATCATTCACTAGTCCATTGAGGCTAGAAATTTTGTTCTACTACAGAACACAGCCAATCCCAGTTAAGTGATGTTTTGACTTTCAAAGAAGTTGGAGATTTTCCTGCGTTCATAAGCAACCAGGCTTGCGGTGTTTTGTACTTATGACTTCTTGAATTGTTTCCCAGATATTTTGGTGATTGTACCTCTGTGGTTTGTCTTCTACAACTAGTCACGATATGTTAATGAATTCCTCAATAGGTATCGTACTTTGCTCAAAAATTCTTTTGAATCATTTTACTATGTCATCTGTGCACATACAATCACCTCTATCATTTCTTTGAAGTTTGACTGTTAAATCTGTAGGTTTTGTTGGCCTTTTTTAAAGTTTGTGCTCATGTTTCTTTTAGCGGAATTGGCAGATGATTCTCCCAATTCCCATTTTGATCTCAGTTTGCTTGAATTTCTAGTGTTGTAGCCACTTAAATGTCTGGTCTCCTCTGTTTCGACCTCCTAGATTATTATTCCATAAACAACTGACTGTTTATACACGCCAAAATAATCTTAAAGATCCATTGTAGTTATTCCTTGACTTCTTGAGGATCCGCATTTCTTGTTTTCAAGGCTGATGAATTTAGTAAATTTATTTACCAGGAATGCAGTGCTTGTCTGGTATGGTTATATTGCTAATTTTGTTGTTTATATGCAGAGCCATTCCTGATGCGCTAAGTGTGAGAGTGAGTGAACTTGAAAGAGTGATGGAGTATTATATATTCCTACAAGTTTTGCGGATGCTAGCATCTGTCCTAAAATAATTTGTTTGTAATTTGGATTTGAAACTTATAGTAATATGTTTGTAATTAATTCTAGTTGTCATTGACTTGTTGCCTTTGTCTTTATATAATCCTAAACCCTAGCAACTGATTTCCCTTTTCTTGGGTGGATGACTTGTTTTTTTTGTTTTTTTTTGTATTGTTCTTTTTTACATTATATTGTTTTTTCCATCTAAAAAATGTTTGATATTTTCATAGATATACTTCACATTTTGGTGCTTGTATTATATTTATATATGAAGTTGGTAGCAAATGCTATTTCTACTTTGCTATAGTATCAGGAACGAATAGTTTGACTTCTCTATAGTCTGCATTATCTTCCATGCCCCTTCTTGAGAAACTTTCTTCTTCCTTACTTTTAGCAAAGGTTTGTATTAATGGTCAGTAAGATAAAATTGTTTGGAGGTGCAAAGTAATCCCTTGGCGTTGTGTGTAATGCATGTCATCTATTTGTGCTTCTGGGTGATTGAAGTAGTAATTATTTTACAGGTTTAGAAGAATATGCCGAATAATAGAAAAAGGAAAGATAAAGACGGAGAAAGGTAGCCAAAGGTGTCCAGGTACATATTGTTCACAAAAGTGCATTACAAGAAAAAGAAGAATAATAATGAGAAGAATATACATGCACAAAAGATGTTGTCCATTGTAGCAAGTAACCAAAAAAGCAAGAGGAAGAAAGAGACATTGGAGTAGTTATATTATGTATATAGGAAACTAATCTTATTATGTAATTTCGAATACTATATATAGGGGCACATTATTATGTTTTTTTGACAACTTTATATGCCTACATTGGCAATGATATTATGTTTTTTGACAACTTATCCTATGACTAGTGAATGTGCCAAGTTATGACAAATTATAGAATGACAACTTAATGTGCCTAGTTTTAAGGGCCTCTGTGCCAATTTCAACAACAACGGCATGCAATGCCAATTCAATGTGCATGTTGTGGATGTTGTGACTAGCCTATCAAACTATTTTCACAAATATATGTCAATTTGTTGACAAGTCCATGTCCAGTTTTTGACAACTCTATCTCTAAGTTTTGACAATTGTATGTCCAAGTTCTTACAATTTCATCTCCACGTTTTAATAATACGTTTTAACAACTTAATCTCAACGTTTTGACAACTCAATCTCAACTTTTGAGAATTTTATCTCCACGTTTTGACAAGTGCATCTTGAAATGTGGAGTAGAATTGTCAAAATGTGGAGATGGACTTGTCAAAATGTGGAGATGGAATTGTCAAAACGTGGAGATGAAATTGTCAAAAACTGGATATGGACGTGTAAAAAAATGGGCATGGACTTGTCAAAATGTGGAGATAGAATTGTCAAAACGTGGAGATGCAGATGTCAAAACTTGGAGATGGCGTTGTCAAAACGTGGACATGCAGTTGTCAAAGTGTGGAGATCAAATTGTCAAAAACTGGACATGGCGGACTTGTAAAACAATGGATATGAACTTATAAAAAGTGGACATGGACTTGTCAAATTACAGCAAACCGACGCGATTTGCTTCTCCACCCATGTCTTTCTTTCTCTACAACCTCACACGAAGTAGATTTTCCCCAATTACAATTACTATTTCTCATGCGTGCATGCATCAAAGTCCCGTATTAATTGCTTCTTACTTTGAGTTTTTATTTTTTATGTAGCTCTGAAATTGGGAAATTGCCAAGTTGGTTGTGTCTTGGATTGGGAGGAAAAGTGAGAAACTTTATAAATTGAAAAGGCTGAAATTCTAGAGAGTACTACATTGAAATTTTGCAATGTTGTTAGAAATAAAATAAAAAAATTATTTATATTTTTAACATATAAACATGCTGTGTTATCAGGATGTTTAACTGAAACAATATTAGTTGAGTAACATCGTATAGTTTCAAGTTAAATCCTATAGCAACAATATTATTTGAGTAACAATATTTGTTATTTGAGTAATATTGTAAGTATTCAAAATAATAGCTACCTTAGCGAGATTACTCGAGTAACAATTATTGTTACTTGAGTAATATCGTGTTGTTTTAAATCAAAATGTTTAACTGAAACAATATTACTCGAGTAATGCATCTCGTTACTTGAGTAGCATTATGAGGAATTCTGAACTTTCTTTGATTCTATATTTACTCGAGTAACATATCATGGTTACTCGAGTAGTATTATGCAAATATCTAACAAACTTATCAGATTGAGGTTACTTGAGTAGATTCAAAGCTTTACTCGAGTAATACTTTTAACATAGCAATATTTACTGATTTCAAAGCCTTAACTATTTTCAACATAAAAACCATAATATCTAAGTCTTGTTATCATCAAAACTCCAAAAACCAACACCATTTCTCCTCTTTATCACCTGTCATCTCTCCAAGCACTCTCATCATTGTCGGTGGTCTCCACCACCATCATCGCCAGTGACCTCACTACTACAAAAACATCAAAAAAATGACCTAAATAAGGTCCAATTAACGTCCCTTTGCAAAGGGACGTCTCGCACAGGGTAGTAGGATTTTTATCTTTCGGCGTCCTGAGAATAATTCAGGACGCCTTATTAAGGCGTCCTGATTTGTGTTTAGGATGCCTTAATAAGGTGTCCTGAAGACAATTCAGGACGCCAAATATTCTACCAAGGCGTCTTGATTATATAATCAGGACGCCTTTTATGAGTTTTTTTAAAAAAATATATATGCTACATATTTAATTTTGCCCGAAAAGGAAGAATTTTACAAACGCTATAACATGAATCAGTAATAATATACACAGGCAACCAATACTTGCAAAGAAACATAAACAAACTAACACCACCCGGTTGTATGATTCTGGTCTTTAAAATTGCAAAGAAACATCGTCAAACTAATAATAAAGCTTCCAAGAAATAAGAGGAAGGCCAATTTCCTTCTATCAAAACAGATACATCATATCATACGATATATGCTGACTCATGATGAGGCCAACCAAACACTTGCTAATGCGAACATATCCATGCACATTGTTTATTAATAGTGATTGCAATGACAATGCCAACAGCTGATTCAAATTCAATAGCTGTTAATGAAATAGCAAAGGCGAAAGACTAGCATCAGATTTGTCAACCAACAAGTAATACCAGTCAATAAGATAAAATACAAAAATTACCAAAAAGAATCACTATCATCCCCCAGGAAAACATTTAATTCATTCTTTGCTTGCTCTTTGTGCCTACCATTCTTCAATAACACTATAACATAATCCTGCCACATCAAAAACCAAGATACGTCATATGAAGACTAGTATAAGATCAAGATATGTAGTTTAAAAACAATGACAATTGAAAAGGCAGATACGTCATTGATCATATGTCCTTTTCCACTTGAAGATAAACTAACTTATAGGTATTTAAGCCATCTTATAACCATACTAATCATGCTCACATTCAATATCAGTACCATACTACTTGAGGCCTCAATAAATGAAAAACATTCTGACACTAAAATTTGGAACCTAAATTCCATATACTCGCAACTTCTAACCACCAAGACACCAAATCATTTTCTTCAATAAAATCATACATAACCTTAATGTGAAATTAGATGCAGCAACAGCGAAAATTCAAAGATATGTACTCCAATCATTATCATGGTCCAAAACAAGTTGAATCCAGCTTGGTCACTCCAAGTATAACCATTACAGCTACTAACTAGGCTACAATTATGCATCTTTTTTTTCTTCTTAATAGACATGCAATATAAATGTCACCATCACAGTTCTAGAAGAATCTCAAGAAGCATTCATCTATCAAAAGATTTACATAAAACAGATTGATCACTTGATCCAGCCAAAAAATGCGAAGTTAACTTTATATCTAGCCAACATGTCTCGAATCGTATCGATGTCATCCTCCGAGTACGGATCCACATTACCAAAAAACTAAAAATTGGAAAACAAGGTATAAGATAAACCAATGAAGTGAATGAAATAATTTACAACTGAAGTACAACAACAAAAAATATTATCATTTGAGAATGACGGAGCGATTACGTACGTCTTGAAAACTGTAATATGTCCGGTGGAAACAGTGGATTGCATAAAATTGATAACGTAGTATCCGCACTCGGAGCTCCCTAGTTGTCGATGGCACTATAAACCAAAAGCAAATTGTTATAACGAATAAAGGCATATCAAAGGCTATTGTGTCAATGAAATAACTTGAATTGAAACTATTTACCTTCGGATAAAACCACTTTGGTCCACCCTGCTCTCGTGATGCAGAAAGCTGTCTATACGTCTTGAGACCACTATCATTAAAATGGAAATTAACAGACATGAAAACAATTCATTTAAAAGAAGAATCGATGATTTAGACAAAAATTTACTTACTCGGTAAACATGGTTTTGATCTCATCGTTTGGCTTGCCACTTAAGGAATCGAACCAGTAACATACGTTGTTGGCAGGATAAACAACACACAAGGTCCAATGACCACTACAACATATACGTATTAATATTAAATTAAGATAAGAAAGCAATTTATTCTTAAAAATCTTATATAGACAAAACTAAAATACGTACTTTTCAAGTATTGGTGCTAGATAACAAGGCAAGTCTCTGTCGCCCATTGTTAAACCAACATAAAGCGCCCTTCTAGCAAGTATATTACGATTCGACATCATATTGGCAGGACATAAGAATCCATATGAACTTGCTTGGTCTGTCCCGGCGCATATGTCGTGGCAGACACTATGATCAAAATAAAATGATAAATGTTGTTGAATATATATATATATATATATATATAAAATCAATGCAATAATTATAGGGTAAAAAACTTACAGGATTGCTAGTTGAAGAAACTTAATATCTAAACATTCCATATGCATAAACTATGCCAAATCTTTCTTGTCAATTGTTAGGAGATATGTCTTTTCTGCGCCAACAATGCCCGGACGCATCACCAAGCTTATAAAGTTGATGTCCTTATACATCTCTCGTAGCTGTGCTAAGTAGGGAGATTTTCCCGCAGCCTGTTCATGCTATGAAAACATAAAAAATAGATTATGAGTGGATTAGCAATGAAAATCAATTGGGAACCTACTTATCTTCAATCAGTAATGTATTTCCTACCATTGGAGGTGTCGTCCCCATCTAAATAAGATGATGCGGCCAAAGGATGAACGCTGTGATGGCAGCGCCTAGTGTGGGAACCTCCTCATCATCAATCGGGATAGCTGTCTCTTCTTCCCCCTCTCGCACACTTTTCACAGTCACCCTACGTTGGTCTTGTGGAATTTGCTTGTTATGGTGTGTGGTTTGTTCTGAGTAAACAAGACCATCGGCAACAATACGCCGGTGTGGGACATCCAAATATAGAGTGCAAGGTTGTCCTCTCTGTGGGGTGTGAGAAGTTCGCTAATAAGTACAGATGGAAGGTGAAAAGGTTCGCCAACCAGTACATCTGTAGGGTGAAAACTTTCTTTGCTGCTGGGGAAGGCCAGGGATTTGCGGGTTGTTATTTCCATATTTTCCTTCACTTGTATCATAGTTCTCATTTCACTCCGTACTTGTTCCATGATCTCACCTAAGAGGGACGCTCAAATTTTGGCTACAAGCTGAGGACTAGGGTTGTCATCGTCATGCGAACGTGAACGCCGTCCGAAATATTTTATGACACTAACTCCCCTTGTCTCCTCGAACAAAGATCAAGGTAATCCGGCTTCCCAATCGCCGTTGACAAAATGTCCATCCGTGTACCGGCGTGAATGAATCTTGTCTCGCTCTGTTTGCTCAAGTGCATCCCGTATCATAAGATTTTTCATAAATAATAACTAAACTCTTACGATGAAACAACCGAGGCTATTTAATACTTCTAATTTAACTACTTACAATCTTTGAGGCAACCTCAAAGAACATCTTCATTTATGTATTTGTTACCCTTAATTCTCGCATGACTTTCCATTTTTTGTGACGAGGAGGACGCTCAGGGGCCTCGATAACAATGGAAGGATTGGATTGGGCAGCTTCCTTCATTCTCTATAACTCTTCTTCCATCATCTTCCGTTCAAGCTTTTTACAGCCACCTCTAGACATGCAATGCAGATACTTATTTCTTGCTTGCCTCTCTCTATTGACTTGACTTTTTTCCTGTGACACGAAAACAAATAAAACTGAGCCTACGATGTCAAGTAGATTCAACTAAAAGATAAGATATGAAATAATTTTTACAAGAAATTCAGGATTTTGCCAAGACGCCACAAACTCCCGCCAGTCCTCTAGAGAAACGAAATCATAGTTCTTACACGGATCCTCGTTCCTCTTTGACCCTCGAATATACTTTTTAGTTAGCTTGTTCTTAAAATCTTTCCAACGGAGACGAACTTCGCCCATCCAATGCTTGTTCATCGCCTTATTGTTAGGAACATCGAACGTTTGCTTTAAGGTAAAAGAGAAGATATGAAAGAAATCAAGTAATAAGACTAAAGATACAAATGCGAGATATATCGAAAGTGAGATACCAAAATTTGTGCCCAAATCAACTCCTTCGTTTTATCGAACCATCTTTCAACCGAGTATACAATGCGAACTTTGTTTCGAGCCAGATAGCCTAAATAGCTAATGAAGTTGTCTTCCTCTCTATCGATTGGATTCATATTTTCATCGAACTCCACATGCAGCCTCTTTTTTTGACTGTCACGACGTGCAATTAGCGCACCCATCTTTGTACTACCTCTACCCTTTCTCACAACGGATACATCAATTTTATCACCCGATGACTCGTCAGAGCTGGACATATTCCTGTTCATCAAAGACAAATCAATAATGTTAGATAGGTTATTAAATAATAAACAAATTAATAAAATGAACCAACATGTTAAACCACCACAAAAAAAAAACATAGTACTATTTCATAACTTAAGATGTTAACTATTTCATAGCTGAAGATCTTACTTTACATGGTTTCCCATATTCCTTCACAATGATCCTTTCTTGCAAGATATTCTTCATCATCTACCAATTCTACTTCACGTGTTGTAGGTGGATTTGTTGTGAAAGGGAGTGTATCGTCAAGGTTCAAGGATTCTTCACCATACTTCTGTTTTTTACTTTGAAGTACAATGGATATTTTTTTATTTGCAGGGTCTATAACATAAAACACTTGTTTCGCCTGGCTTGCTAGAATGAATGGATCATCTCTCTATGGCCAAGTCTTTGAAGATCAACTGAGACAAATCCAAATTTTGGATCTACTACAACAACATTATTGCTAACCCAATTACATATCAATAAAGCAACTTTGAACTTGTTGTAGCTCATCTCCCATATTTCTTCAATAACTCCATAATAGGCCATTGATGCTAACACCGGGTTTTTGTCTTTCGAACTCGAAAAGTGCATGGATTTAGCTTCAACCATCACCCCACTATTTTGCACAAAACTTCTGTCATCTTGGTCTTTTGTGTAGAAAGAATATCTGTTTATATTATAACCGCTCCAAGTGATGACCTGAAAAGAAGGCCCCCAGGCTAACCACTCGATTATATCCGACATACCGGTCTCGTGCAATACCGTCTCCTCAAACCACTTTATGAATGTCTTCTTTTGGTCATTAGTTATCTGCATGTCATTCTTCCTTGGATTCATATTCTTCAAACTCTTTATGTGTTCATCAATGTATGGTTGTACTTCTTCCATATTATTCAAGATGTACAAGTGTGCTTGCAACACCTCTTCACGAGGCTTATTCTTCAGTTTGATTCCTCGAGTTCCCTCGCTTATCCCCTCGTCATGCTGAGATTGTATCGTCACCCCTGATAGATAATCTTTGCAGAACTCCATAGCCTCTTCAACTACATATCTCTCAACTATTGAGGCTTCTGGTCGATAAGGATTTTTAGAATACCCTTTTAAGATCTTCATGTATCGCTCAAAAGGGTACATCCACCTTAGGTAAACTGGACTGCAGAGCCGTACCTCCCTTACCAAGTGCACTATCAGGTGCACCATTATATCAAAAAATGTAGGAGGAAAATGCATCTCTAGTTGGGACAAAATAATATAACCCTCATTTTCCAATTCATCCAACTTTTCAATGTCAATGACTTTGTTACAGATAGCATTAAAGAAAATACTCAATCTTGTTATAGTGGTTCGCACTTCATCTTTCATAATGCCTCTAATAGCTATTGGTAATAGTTGTTGCATCAATACATGATAATCATGGGACTTCATTCCCACTAACTTCAAATCGTCCATTGAAACACACCTTCTCAAATTGGAAGAATATCCTTGTGGAACCTTAATGTCATATAGACACCCACACAAACTTTTCTTCTCCGCTTTTGATAGTGTATGAGTTGTTGGCTCCATGTATGCCCTCTTACCATCTTCCATTACTCGTAGATGTAATCGTTCTCTTATTCCCATATCAACTAGGTCTAGTCTCGCACTAATTCCATCCTTAGTCTTCCCTGGTATGTGCAAAAGAGTACTGACAAGGCTATCGCAAACGTTTTTCTCCACATGCATCACATCAAGACTGTGTCTCACATCAAGACTACGCCAATATGGAAGATCAAAGAAAATTGATCTCTTCTTCCATATATTCTTCTCACCCACAATCCTTTGCTGTTTACCCAATATGACATTGATATGTTTCACCCGACTATAAACTTCCTCTCCGATTAATGCCTTTGGAGCCGATCTATGCTCTGGTAAGCCGTTAAAACGCTTTCTTAACTTACGATATGGGTGGAACCGATGAAGAAACCTCCTATGACTGAGGTAGACTGTTTTTTTTCCATGCTTTAGTTGATGGAAGTTTGTGTCTGCTTCACATATTGGACATGCTTTATGCCCTTTCACACTGTACCCTGACAAATTTCTGTATGCAGGAAAGTTGTTGATCGTGGTAAAAATCATTGCAGCAACTTGAAGGACTCCTTCTTATATGCATCAAACACATCTACGCCATCCTCCCACAACTTCTTGAAATCCTCAACTAAAGGCGCCAAGTACACATCGATATTGTTCCCGGGCTGTTTTGGTCCAGAAATCATCATAGAAAGCATCACATACTTACGTTTCATACATAGCCAGGGAGGTAAGTTGTATATTATAAGGAGAACCGGCCATGCACATGGGTACTGCTAAGAGTTCGATACAGATTGAAGCCATCTATACAAAGCCCCAGCCCAAGGTTTCTTAGCTCACTGCCAAATTGAGGGAACATTTCGTCTATTTTATTCCATTGCAGAGAGTCAGCCGGGTGCCGAAGAAATTTTTCGTCGGATATTCTCTCATCAGAATGCCATCTCAACCTCTTTGTCGTTGCTTCACTAGTAAACATACGTTTAAACCGCGGAATTATTGGAAGATACCACAATGCCTTCAAAGGTTGCCTTTTTGTTGTCTGCTCTCCAGAAACACTACCTTTCTTCACTTTGTATTGTGAAGTTTTACACTTCAGACAATTACTGAGGCCTTCATACTCATTTCTGTACAATATGCAGTCATTAGGGCAACTGTGTATCTTTTTATACTCCATACCCATCGTAGACAAGATTTTCTTGGCCTCATACATACGATTTGGAAGTACATTATCATCTGGTAACATATCACACAACAATTCCAGCAGTGACGTGAAACTGCTATCGGTCCACCCACAAGTTGCCTTTAAGTTGACCAAATGTAAGGTCCCAGTCAACCGTGTATACTTAGTACACCCAGGGAACAAAGGTGTCTCTACATCACTCCGCACGCTATCATATTCACCCGATTGTGCAAAAGACTCTACCTCAACATCATGAATCATTTTTTCCATTCCATCATCATCTACCTCAAATTCATTTTCGTGGGACGCACTGGTACTTACTTCCTCACCATGCCATATCCACGTTGTGTATCGAAGGTGTATTCCATCACAAAGTAGGTGATCCCTTATATCAGCAATATCCCTTCGACTCTCATTTAAACAATTAACACATGGACAATAATACATCCCATTTTTTGTAGCCACATTCCTTCTAGCAAATTCAATAAATTCTTCCACCCCATTCTCATATTCTTCACTAGTTCTCAACGCATTCATCCAACTATGACTCATTTTATTACCACCTAAGACATTTCCAACAACAGTCAAGTTTATAACAATTTCAAGAACGACATGCTTTTTTCTCAATCTTGTAAAAAAAATTCGGCAGCATTTCCCCTCAAAAGTAAGACATCCCAAAATTTCAACAACAAACAATTTCAGCTTCATTCAACAAAACTTACTAACTAAGGCAATTCAAATCAATATCAGCTATTAAATCCAACAATTTCATCAACAAAGAGAACATTAGAATTATTCTTACTAGCTAACATATCCTTCTTTTTAATCAAGTTCATGTACTTCAGATGGGCAATAATAAAGGAAAGACAAAAGAAAAGTTCAAGGATTGGATTAAAAACGTTTAAATCAATAATGGTAAACCATCAAGCCATAAGACAAAAATGTTGTTCTCACTCAAAGAAAGGTATCATATAAGGAAAATATAAATGTTTGTGAATAAAATGAAAGCAACTGACCTAATTTGAGAGCACAACCGTTTGCTTTAAACCTTTGACCGAGATTCCTCAGCAAGTAGTCAAAAAAGATAAGGATGATTATCCTTTAATCTCTTATCGCCTATATCTGGATTATCAACATATGGTTGTTCTATTGAGAACTGAGTACAAAACTTAATTGCAAGCGGTAATAGAAAATCTAGTTAACAATGTAAGTTCTCTAAGCAAGCATTTGCAGTCACATTAGTGTGAAACAGAGAAACAAGTGAAGCAGTCACATTAGTAAAAGCCCATTTGTAAATGCCTGATGAGAATTTCCAATAAAAAAAAGTAAGCATATGTTTAAATCGGATCACCAATGTTATTGTCACCACGCAAAACACGTTATTATCACAATATAACCATTTTTTTAAAAAAAAATGCTTTCTACGCTTTATTATCTTTCTAGCTTCACAAACACCTTGGGGTTATTTTGATTTCATTTTCAATAATAGATATGACAAATTATTATTAACTTTTGATGGTCAATCATGAACATGTTAAATCTTGAACAAATCTGTTTTCAATTTCCCCATATGTATAAGCTATTTATTTATTTGCCTTGAAAGCTTAGGTAAAAGCATATTGTATAAAAACTTCCAGAGTAACATTACTCTCTTGCGAAAACTTCCAAGACAAATTTGCACCATAACCCTTTTATTAATTGGGATCCAATAAAAAAAATCCATTTTGAGAAGGATTCCCCAGTTGGGAGTTGGAACACATCAAATAGAGACTGGACTATATTTGGATTCATTCAAGAGAATATGAGGAGGGAAGGGATGGTTTGATTTATACGTTTCGCTTGATCAAACATCCCCTTCAATTTCTTAATCTAATTCTTTCCAATCCAAACACACCCATAAATTACCATCAAACCAGCAACAATCCAGGCCACTGATCTCTATACACATATGATATGACCTCTTTTTTACATCCCCAATTCAATCACAATCACATATTATAGACAAAGAATTTGAATCCCAAACGAAGGTTCCCATAAAGAAAGTATGCACTACTCTACATTGTGCCCAACTCAAGACTACATGCTTGTTTGGATTAACATCAACAAAAGTAGCTTTTATTTCAATTTTGAATTGGATTTTGAGTAAAAAAAAGTCAGTTGTCCAAAAATCATGCTAAACATCATATTTCCCCATCAATCAGCTTGAATGTGAATTGTTTTTCAGAAATTAGTTTGGGATGGCTACAATGCCATCCAAGACATGCGGCTGGGAACAAATCGAATCTCAATCAGAAGCACAACAATGCAAAGATGGGCCCCAAAACTAGAGAACAATAGCTAAGGGACGAGTCGGGACGACTTACTTGGGTTTGGGTTTCAGGAAGGAGGCGGAGTGAGAGAGAGACGGAGCAGTCGGAGGCGCAGCGCGGCGGAGAGGAAGGAGACGTGCCAGGGAGTATGAGAGACGGAGCAGCCGAAGGCGCGGCGCGGCGGAGACGGAGGAGACGTCGGCGAAAAGGGATATCAGACTTGGGGAATGAGGCGGAGAGTGAAGTGTGTGCGATTTCGAGAAAGGGAACCGACGAAAGGTATCGTGTCGATCCGTCTTATGGTAATGAATTTTGGTGACCTGAATTAATATTCGGGGCACCAAAATTTCAAAAATTAATGACCTGAATTTAATTCAGTCGCCCAAATCTCCAATTAGGCGACCTTAATTGAATTCAGGTCGCTAAAATTCTCAAATTGGCAACCTGAATTTATTTCAGGTCGCCAAAATTCTCCAATTAGCGACCTGAATTAAATTCAGGTCGCCAAAATTATTCAATTGGCGACCTGAATTTAATTCAGGTTGCCAAAATTCACAAATTGGCGACTTGAATTGTAATTCAGGTTGCCCATTGTAAAAAAATTCAATTCCCATACCCCATGGCGCCCAAAAAAAAAAATCATACCCATGGTGCGAAACTGAATTTGGGCGACCTGAATTAAATTAAGGTCGCCAATTGGAGAATTTTGGCGACCTTAATTAAATTCAGGACGCCAATTTTTTAATTTTGTCAGCCTGAGAAATGTTCAGGTCGCCAGTTTTTTTTTTTTAAAAAAAATCAAACAAAAACACCCACGGCGCCCAACAATATATTACCATAATATTTTCCTTGGCATTCTCCCAAATGTGAGTCGTCCTGAAATACGTTTAGGACGCCACAAATGAATTTTATTCCAAAAAACATTAAATCCCATGGCGCCAAACGAAAAATTCTCATATTTTCCATGGCGCGAAGATGTCAGTCGTCCTGAAATATTGTTAGGACAACAAAAAGAAATTTTAAGAGTCCTAAACTAGATTTCAGGACGCCTAAGCTCAAAAATAAACAAATAATTACAAGAATGCCACCACGTTCACTTTTTACTTTTTTTTTCTTTATTAAGGACGTTTTTTGGGAAAGTAATATCACATTTTTGTAGTAGTGCCTTCCCAACCTCGCCATCACCTTCCTCCATTTTTTCTGGCAACAATTCAAGAGCGCCGCGAATACCTAAACCTGCCTGGGAGACCTTTATCTTCAACCATTTTCACTTTACTCTACCTTCACCTCCGCTCCACCATTTTTTTTAATTTAAAAATGAGGGTGTAATGGAAAATTTATCAATATTTTTAAATTTCAATTTGATCCATATCACCATTATATCTTTTTAAAATGTTAACAAACCATTGGGGCTTTTGAAATTTCATGTGGTATTTATCTCGTACTCTCATTTAAGTTATTTTATTTTATGTTTTATTATTTTAAATAGTTATTTTATTAAAGGGAGCCACACAAAAAAAGAAAAAAAAAAGAATTTGTACCGGTGATGTAACCAGCATCAATCCATTTTATTTATATAATATTAATTGTATTACTTTAATTTTGCAGCCCAGGGTAGATGGCTCCTAATTAACTTCAAATTAAGGACAGTGGTAAAGGGATCACAAGTCAAAGGGACATTTATTATTCAACAACTGCGTAACATGATGTACTTAGAAACACATGAGCACCAGCACCATGACGTCGTCATCGATAAGAGGTGCCCTAGTCGTGGGTAATCGGAAAAGCACCTTTGACCGCAGTGTAGCCACCATCAACGGCAAAGTTAAGTCCATTGACATAACCAGAATCATCAGAAGCAAGAAACAAGGCTGCTTCTGCTATATGCTTCGCCTTCAACACCACCCCTTTCAGCACCGCGTCTGAACAAAGATATTCTTCCATCTCTTCCGGCTTTTTATTGAAGGGCGAACAAGCCAGTGGTGTGGCCACTCCATAAGGTGACACACAGTTCACTCGAATCCCATGAGCCCCAAGCTCCGAGCACGCCGCTCTTACGAGTCCCAGAATAGCATGCTTCGACACCGTATAAGCCTGGGGCCCACATCCCGCTACGAAAGACGACACACTCGCCGTGCATATGATCGATCCTCGGATGTTCCTCTCCACCATAGCACGACCTGCGTGCTTGATTGTCGCCGCCGCGCCTCGGACGTTTACGGCCATGATGTTGTCGAATTTGTTGAGGTCAAGATCCAGGATGCCGGAGAGTGATCCTAGTATTCCGGCGTTGCTGAACAGGATGTCGAGGGTTCCATATTTTTGTATGGTGAAATTTACTGTTTCTTCCACCTGCTTTTCGTCTCTTACGTCGCAGTGGTGGTATGTTACGGTGTTTGAGGGTATGGAGGCGGCCAATTGACGGCCCAGTTTGTCTTGGACGTCTGCGGCTACCACGAAGGCTCCATGATAGGTGAATAGTCTCACCGTCTCTTCTCCGATTCCACTTGCTCCTCCGGTGACAATAGCCACCTTACCCTTCAGCCTACAAAATCAAATTACGTTGATAGAATCAGTCAAGAGATATTGGATTAACGACGGAATTTAGTTACGGAATTGTAGGATTCCGTCGTAAAAAAGACTGTCACTAGTTAATTAATAACAGAATTTCGTCGCCAATTAACACATTTTTTGTAGCATATAGAGACAGATGCGAATTGGGGTGAGGGCGATGAAAGCTTTTACCTTTGATTCATGTCTCCGGACCTGCAAAATAAGCTGTGAGATAAGAAGATTATATGTACCGATGGGGATACGGCAATATATATACACGCACACTGATGAGGATCTTCTCGTTTGATGTCACAAACACGTGAGCTCAAATAAATAGTCCACGCCCTGATTTTAGGTTATAACGATTAAGATAACATAGTTTATTTTTTTGTACATCATTAGTGCACAATGGCTCTTAAACACCCAGTAAAATTGCCTTTTTACACGGGTTTTCTAACTAGTGTATTGACATTTTAACCATTAGTTACTGTCACCAGTGTAGGAAGTGTTTTTCCAAAAAAATATTCCTCTATTCTTTTCTAACTCCCCTGTTTGTAGAAAAACCAAAAACAAACAAATATTCCTTTATGCTTTTCTAACTACGCTGTTTGTAGAAAAAAAGAAAAAGAAAAGAAATTTTCCTTTATTATTTTCTAACTCCCCATTTTGTAGAAAAACCAAACTTGTTAAGTTGTTATACTCTTATACGAGTGCTCTCTGAAACTGACAGAGTAAACTTCATGTGTGATCATGATTAGCAACAGTCCAGGTGAACAGTTAAAAACCATATAAAAAGAACAAAATTTTATATAATGCTATAAATTTTGATTTCTCCCCCAAAAATCTAATTGATTACAGTTAGCAGTTTCAAACCATAATCTTATGATAAGTATGAATATATAATATAGACAACAAAACATAACTAATAAGTCTTATACATAATATTTTGACATTTAGAGCACATGTATATACTGGTACTAAGAAAATAATTTTTTCTTTAATTTTCAAAAAATTATCTTTCTACACCAGTTGTGAATATTTATAGTGTTGTCTACATTGATTATTTTAACAGTTACTGTGAAAACTTAGAAGCCTCATCGTTCCCTAATTAGGAGATTGCACTTTCTACCCACTGCAGCAAGCATAGAAAGGCAAATGTGAAAAAAAAAAGTACTTTGAATAGAAAGGCAGATGTGAAAAAAAAAAATCATACTTTGCACCATTGTGTATATAATTTGCTAATTGAATTGAAATAGTTTTTAACAAAAATTATTTATGCGCAGCAAAGCTGGCAACGAGTGGCGGGACTAAATCTTCTAAAATTTGTTAAATTATATGTACTTATTATATAATATTTTATTTTGACCATTAATTTGGCCCTAGCTAATATCTTATCAAGGCCTCAATCTGCCTTCTATTTTTTTAAAAAAATATATATGTATTTATTATATAATATTTTATTATGACCAATAATTTAGTTTAATTAATCTCTTATTTTCTCTGTAATTTCACTCTTTCCCTCTCTTTTTTTCCCTTTTATTTTTTATATTTTTCCCTCGTCTTTGTCTTTCTCCACATGCCACCGCTACTGCACAAGTTCAGATTTCACACTTCCAGACTTCCTCTTCTTCCTCCACGTGACCAGTGTCACGCCACCTTAATTATTTGAGTTAGAGAATAAATCATTTTATAAATATGTACTTGTAAAGTCATTAAAAATTCAGATGAAATATGGGCAAACTAGATTTAGTGTTTGGGATCTCAAAAGTATTTATTTATGCAAATCGATATAACATTTCTCTCATATAGTTACCTAATTAAAAAGTTATTTTTAAATATTTCAATCGTTATTTCAAACATAAATCACATGGTTTGGTAGTGTTGGCAGAGCTAGCGGCCATCTTGTACGTGTTCATGTGACTAATGACAATAAATTTGATGTACGATGGTATTAATGTGAATAAATTAGTCTGAAGACGGAAGAAAAAGGGTATAAATATTGTCTAGATATTTTTAGTTTTTATACATTTTCTTCAAAAATTGGAATAAGTCTGCCTACATTCAACACCGTACAATTTATTAATGCTCAGTCCTTTTCTGCTCAACAATGAATCAAAGTCAAAGAGTTATCGGCGGTATGACTGCATGAGTGTGTGCGCATTCAGAGAATACCTACTTTTTTTTATAAGCACATTTATCATCCAATTAGAGATTATCAAATTTGAGGTATCGTTGGATACTAAATATATGTACCTATTTTAGCAGGGATTCTAGCTAATTTTGTTTATCACGTTGTTAGGCAGTGGCGGACCTAGGTTTTAATGTTTATGTGTGCACAATTAGTGAAGTGATTGGTAATTTCTCGAATTTTTTAAAGGAAAGTTTTAAATGTATTTAAAACAAAAGAATATGGATAAGAAAATAAAAGAAAACTTTAATTTAACATAGAAAAATAATAATCAAAATTCAATTAAGCTATTACACAACATAATGATTACAAAAGCATTTTTTGATTCTTTATTCCTTGAAAATATTGCATTATATCTCCATCATCAATCTTATCAAACGTATCACGTTCAACATAAGTGTGTCAAGAGTTCTCTAAGATCATGCGGGTGAGTTTGAAATGTCTACTATAGGAGAATTAAATTTCTTCTTAGGACTTCAAATCAAACAAAAGAATAATGAAATATTTATTTCCCAAACCAAATACTTGCGAGAGCTTCTTAAGAAATATGGAATAGATCATTGTAACAAAGCTGATACCCCTATGAGCTCAACGACTTTTGTAATATCACAATTTTACTTTTAGGATTTATTTATAATTAAGATTGAAATTATATATGATAAATATATTTAATTTATAATTTTTAAATATATATAAAAAATGGAAATAGTGGGTATTTGTTGTAATTTTTTCCCTATGAAAAATATATATATAGCAAAATATTTTTGTGGCAGACACAATTAAAAAGAATGGTAGATGATGTGTATTTCTAAGAGTGCGTTTGATTCAAATGGGATCCATGCATCATCTTAGGGATGTCCAAAAAAACCCGAGGTCCTCGGCCCCGTCCCGACTCCGACCCGCCCGGTCGCTACAAAAATCGATCGAGACACTTTAAACGGACCGGACCGGACTAATCACCTCGGGCCGGACCGGACTTCGGGCCAAGAGCTCAAATCCCTTGGTCTTGTCCATCTGGCCCGAGATATATATATTATTATTTATTATTATTATTTTTACAACACACACACAGGCACACACCATTTTTTTTTGCCCGAAAACTCACCAGCAGGCAGCAACTTTGGAAGTGAAAAATTATACAAAGACACAAAAAAAAATAATCTTCCATACATATCAAACCTCAAAACACAGATTGAGAGTTTTACAACTTCAATTGCGGCCAACTTACCTCGGATCCGGGGATGTAGTTGACGGTGGGGCAAAGAGGAAGAAGACAGTAGAGAAGTGAGATCGAGGCATCGAGGAAGACGGAGACTCAGAGCAAGGGCTGTTGGTTGCACGGTTGCGCCACCATCTCGTCGGGCCGGGGCACCGTGGGCGGCAAAACGAACGACGAGGGCAAAGGCGGCAGCGAGCTTCTTGTCTGGGGCCGAGCTTCTTGATCTTCTCTAGGGCGATAATGGCGAGGCGTTGAGGAGTGATAGCAAGGGAAGAGAGAAAGTGAGAAATGGGATTGAGGAAAGAGAGAGGGATGAGAGAAATGAGATTTGAGTTGCAGATGGGGATGGGGAGAGGAGCCACGTGACTTTGCAGATTTGGCAAGAAAAGGAAAAAAAAAAGTAAAACACACAGGATGCTGGACCGGTCCGAGTGATCCTACTAGGCTGATGCAGTCCGGCCCGAGCCTCGGGCCGGTCTTTGACTGCACTGGACTCGACCGGATTTTTCGATCGAGGTTCTACTTGGACCAGACCTCGGGTTGGGGTCAAACCCGGTCCAGTCTGGTCCATGGACATCCCTACATCATCTATGTGTATGGGTCCATGCATCAGCTATGTGTGTGGTAGGAATTCGGACCATATGAAGGGACATCCAGTGGGGCCCTCTATTCATCAACAAAAAAGAAATGAATAATGCACCCGCTGGGAATCAAACCTGGGTCTGAACTGTGACAAAATAATAATCCACCACCAGACCACCGGTGCTTCTTAATGAAAGGTTTCTTCAAAATATATATATATATTTTCTCATAATTTTGTATATGCACTTACACAAATATATACAAATGTGGGTCCGCCACTGCTATTAGGGACTTGCTCCTTTCATTAGGCTCAACTCCTCTTGATACGTAATACTTCATAATTATTTATAAATAATATTCCATAAATATCATATTTGAGTCATATTACCCATTTAAAATAGGTGAATATGTGGTCTCAATATTTCTTAATATTCTTATTTTATTTCTAACTGATTTATTCTTAGAAAATAGATAGTTGAAGATTTAATTCTCTAATTTTTTTAGGGATCATAAAATACCCTAAGACTATCATAATTAAGTAGAAACTTAATTATATCATTTTAGCTATTAAAATCATCAAAGGATGACAAAATCAATTAGAGAAAATTAGCAACAATTATTGGGCAATTAAAATTGCAATAATTGGAATTATTTTTATAATTTTCGTAATTAATTAATTAAATAATTAAAAAGGCATAATTAAGAAGTATTTGAGTTGAATTAATAATTAAAGGCTAACAAAGACCCAAGATTAATATTAAGGGAATTTCTAATAATCATAATTGACTTAAGAACCAATCATACTTTGACAAATAAGCCTAAAAACATCTAATACACAATATTAGGGATTTTTACAAGATTAAATTAATTCCCCTATTTTTATGCAAAAGGGGCTAAATTCACCACTAAATTAGGCTAGGTAATAGCACAAATTATTAAATCCAAGAGCATCATAAATCTTAAACAATATATCTAGATATTAAACTAGAACAAGTCTTAACCACACAAATTAAGCAAAGACTTTTAAGGTATTGTGATCAAGACATAAAGAAAGATAAAATGCAAATGAAATGAGAAACAAATTGAAGTTAAATGATAAAGAGGGGCAGCTTTTTTTGTGGAAGAAAAGATGAAATTAAACAAAATATCATGATATTTACTCTTAACATGTCATAATCCATAATAAGTGCATGAAGACTTTTGTGGCTAAATGACATAAGCTTGTGTAATAATTAGTAATTAGTGGTAAATTGATTAAAGATGAGATAAAAACCATTAGGATGAATTCAAGACGTAAGTGAATGAGAATCCATGAAAAAATAAATCATATCTTGAAATCCATGAACTAAGTAACAAATATAAGTAGATATTATGAATAAGCAAAATTCAAGCTTGAACATAGTGGTTTCCAAAGTGATTTTGGTAAACTTTTGAAATTCATACTATTATGAAAATGAAGTTTAAAAATACCATAAATTAAGTCATAAAGTTGTGATTCCAAAAGTACAAGTGAATCCTTAAGAAAAACACCAACTTACACCTAACTAAATTAGGATTTGGGAATGGAAGAAAGATGAAGAAGGGAAGTCAGTTTTTGAAGATGAGAATGAGAGATAAAATTGGATTCAATTAGTGTTTGAAATCCACATATAGGTTTGATTTGAGTTAAGTTTGAAATCCACCAATTAGAACCATCTTGAGATTACTATAAATAGGGGCATTAGCCTTCACTAATTCTCACACCAAAATCAACCCCAAGAGGTGATTTTCTAAAGAGAGTAGAGAGAAGTGAGAGCTAGTGGGAAGCAAGAAGGAGGAAGTTAACTTCAAGGGTAAGTTCCTAGTTCTTAAGCTTTAGCTTTGAGTTTATAGCTTAAAATGTTGTTTTGATCTTTAATCTTCCAATATATTATTGTTATCATGTTTTTATGGTTAAAAATGGCTTTATTTCGAAAAATTGATGAGGAAGAAGTTATAGCAAAATTTTTGGAAGATTATGGTCAAAGTAGCGAAGCTCTGGCGAAATTTTGTCGGTTAGCGACTCCGGAAGCAATTTCAAAAATGCTGGTATCTTATATTGAAGATGTTATGCCAAAATTCTTAGAAAATTCATGGTGAGAGTAGACATATAGAGCTTTCCAAATATACTTATAGCATGTCGTTTTGAGTTCTGTGCTAGGAGATACAAATGTTTAAAGTTAGGCTATATGGTCTGGAAAATTCTGGGCAGAGCATGAAGTTACGAAAACTGGGAATTGTTTATATAATCTGGGCAGTAACCACTATTTTTCATTGAAATTATACATCCTAAGGATTCCGAGGAATTTTACGGATCCTCGTTTGAGTTCTGTGGAATTAATTATAATTCTCCAAAGTTATGTGAAAAATCAGCCTATATGCTGAATAATAGCGTTTTGTACGAAATTAAATAGGATTAAGTTGAAAATAATTAATCCAAGGGTAAAATGGACATATATAGCCAAGATATCTCTAGAGATGATGTTTGTGAATTAATAGAGGCGATATTACCTTTATAGGATATCGAGGATTCAGTCGATTCGAAAGACGGACGTACTCCGTATATGTGAATAGTATCGTATACGTGAATAGTAAATTACTATTCACATGGAAGGAAAGTACGTTCGCGTCTTTGTAACACTAACTCGATGCTTATTGTATGCTATATGTGATTGCTTTGTGTTCATATGCTTTGAGATTCTTTTGTTTGAAAATGGTGAAATCATGAATACACGGGTTATAGTCTTGATAACACCGTTTAGAGTTTTCCTAGCGATGAGGACACGACTGTACATCGTGGCACCGGTGAATAGTGCAGACTGGGATAACAAACATACTGCGAGGGGCTGTGTATTGTTATTGCCTTACATACATTATTATGTATTTCCTACATCTGTTATGGGCTTTTGTAGTGATTATTGTGAAAATGTCATGAATACCTGCCATACATATATTGTTTACATAAGCATGAGGTTAACCGTTACCTGAGGTCCGATGGGCATTGGACCTCAGTCTGAATGGATAGACAGGAAAGGGTCATGAACCAGAGGAGGCACCAGGGAATGGAGCCGTAGATAAACACCAGGAAATGGAGCCGTGAGAAGGCACCGATCAAAGGAAATGCGGGAAGAAAGTCAACGAACCTACCTTATGGCATGAATCTAATAAAGTTACTTCACATCATTTGGTGCTTAAACTAGAAGGGTCGTCTATGTGGTTCGGTCAATCGATCACCCTAGCACGGTGAGACTCCCACTAGACCTACCCAGCCTGGCCAAATGGGATGATTTAACTGAGTTAGGTTCTATGCCCCAAGTCTACTTAAGGCTTGGTTAAAGAGGGTATAGTTACATGTAAGAATTGTAATTATAAATTTTTGTATTACTGTATCACATGAATAATTTCTTCGGGAGATTTTGTAATATATATATCAGTATACGTCAGGCATCATCATATGTCTGAGTATTTCATATCAGTTACTCAGTGTTATACCCGTTTGTTCAAATTTTTAGTACATGCTCTCCATTTAAAAACGCTGAACCGTAGCACCTCAAAACTACGATAATTTTTATTAAACCACGTGTCACCGACACGATTTATGTTACGGAATTTGGGGTGTTACAATTTTGGTATCGAGCTAGTTTCACGGCTAGTCTCAAGAGCATTGTATGAACAACAAGGACAAGAGTGCGATATAATCTTTTTTGTGATACAATAAAACAAATACCCTAAGGAAAGGTATGAGTTGTTGAAAAACAAAAAAAAAAAAAAAAAAAAAACAAAACTACGAGACTTCGATATGGAAAATTAGAGTCTACATGAAATTCCCAAACGAAAGCAATAATTGAACTTAGTTGACGATACTACCTAAGTCTTCCCTTAGACGGTAACCTATTGTTTAGGTTTGTTTGTAAAACACGGTGACTTCTCGGTTAAAAGTCTTCCGGTATGAATGGTAACTTATACTTGGAAAATGTTTGAGTGTCATGTTGGAATCGAGTAGAAATTATGGAAAATTGTCTACTCAAAAATTTAAAAGTTTAAATCGAGAATATAGGTTCTAAGAATAAGTCGAATAACCGAGTTTAAATAGATAAAGATAAGTTTGGCGGGAAAGTTTGAAAATCCCTATGAATCTTAGAATAGAAACATTAGCAAGAAGACTAAGAATAAAAGACTATATGATTTCAAGTAAGAAGAGCAACAATCGGAACAACCCCATTACAAAGACGAATCATCTCTTGATGACGTTTGTAAATTTCTTCTTGCGTAATTTCTCTTGAGCTAGGATCTTGATGAGGTAATGCCTTTCTCGGTCAGCAACTCGCCTCATAAGTTTTGAAAGCCTTACGTGAGGCCAATCTCTTAACCCTTCCTTGTGACATATTCTTTTTATCGTACCTATACTCAAATTTATCTCGTTGACTCGTTTCCTCAAGGGTCAAATGGAAGAAATTACAAAAATCTTTCGAGTCAATGCTTCGCTTTCGTGGTGTTGCTCAAGTCTTGCCCTATAAAATTCACCCGGTTTATATAAATCATCTTCAACCGCGTTCTTTTCCTTTAGAAGATTTATCTTCCACGTTGATTGAACTACCAAAGAATTCATTATGAGACTCGGTCCATTCTAAACCAACACATAGAGCCTCATAATATGATGATAATGGATCCGGCACTAAGACATACCCCGATGCATTTTGTTTTATGCAATATTGTGTCGGAAAATCTTTGATTTCCTCTGTATTCTTCTTCCGAGATCATACATTTGAAGGTTGGAAGAATCTTTTTGTACATTTTGGTGATGTACGGTATGACATATCATGCCAATCCTTCCATGAACTTCAAGCCTCGATGATGAAGACCATTGGTATGAATAATTTCACGTAGAACATGGCAACAACCACATGAAAAAGGGTTAGTGATTTTAGCTAGAGTGGAAAAAAGGGTAGTGGTTTCTTCTAGGCGGGAGCGGGGTTTCTTGGAGAAGAAGGTTTAGTAGACTCCATAAGTTCGGCCATGTTACGACATCTTTTGACCGGTCGCCTTGATGGATCTACTTGATACTTCTTGGTTTGGAGTCGAACCTTGAACCCTTGGGGATGGATGAAGTACATTAGCTCTTTTGGAAGAGAAGTAGGAACATGAAGCATTGAGGTAGAAGGAGGAACGTACACCTCTAGGGGATTGTAAGAAAGTAATGACGAATATGAAAGTGGTGCATTACTAGATAAGTCGGCTAATATGTTAGGGATTATCATAGAATATAGCTTCGAGAAACGAAGGGCTATTTGAATCGAAAACGGGAATGTAGTTGCTTGGACCTGCCATGTTTGAAGTAGTAAGAAGAAAGATTTGAACGAAGGAAAATGTAAGATAGTAACTGGTATTTTGAAAGGTTGAGAATGCATGAGAATGATACCTGTATCATCCTCAGTTTATAACTGAGAGCAGTGCTGTGAAAATTTTGAAATTTAGTAGCGCCAAATTCAAATTCAAATTGTCGTTCATAACCGTATGGATTTTTAATTAAGCGATGTAATCCGTAGTGTTGCTCCCTAATGCATCCTAGTAACTACTAGTCTTACACCGTTTGGACGTTTGGACGTCGTATGGTAATTGATTGATGGCCGTGTCTCCGGAAATTTGAGTTGGAGAGTGTGCCACGATTCGTGATGACAGGTTGGTTAATGAGATGCGATGGATCTACTCGTAGTTAAGTGTATTCGGGTGAGAGTAATTTCGAAATGGATTACTTAATGGAATTGGCCACGCATCAACGTTTTGCCAAAAGATATTACATGTGGATCCTTCTATTTTAATTTTAGATGAGGGACACGACCAAGAATGACAATATTAACATAGTTCAGTCCCTTATCAAAGTGAAAACTCCTCAAAAAGTTGTGTTGTTTAGAACGTTATATCAAAATCATGTCAAAGAGGTGTTTAACATTTTAAACATTGTGTGTCCAAATTCTCTCTATTCACGTACATCTCACCAGGTGCATTAATAAGTAGAGTACATGTACCAAGTATGTAGCATTTCGTGTATTGATCGAGAACACTTTACGAAGGACCTTGACTTCAAAAGGAAAGTGACCATCATTCAAGATTTGCGTGAGATGACAAGTCGGGTACTTCATTACTACAAAGGAGATAGAACCTTAGTAGCCATGGGTTATAGTTTCAATGTGGGACCAATAACCGTAGAGATATTAGTGGTAAATAAATTCCCTAAGAAGAGGGTGATTACCCGATAGAGAAAGTTAAGCTAAGGATTATGTCTGGAGGTAAATGGATAGTGACATCCACGAATAGAATGACCCTGGATAAGATGGCAAACATAGAGACAGTAGATTACGAAACCACTAAAGGGTAGGAACCTGATAGAGATATGAGTTCTTGTTATAATGATTCGAGACGATCAACGACGCTACTTGTGGAAAGTTTTGATTGGAGAAGGCTACCTACGGGAGTTCGATCGAGGAGGTTTTACCTACAAAGGATGCTTTTTAGGAGAAGTGACCCGGTCGAAAAGACCGTGTGAAGCACCGAGTAAAGTGCCGTAGAGCGAGCCACCGTGATGACGAGCCGTAAGGTGCGCAGCCGCCATGACAACGAACCATAAAGTAGAGCTACCAATGTATCGGTTCTCAAGGTAAGTACATTATAATGAGTCTCACATTTAATAGGTTCCCTAGAGAAAAAGGTTTACATAATCTAGTATACCACTAAGAGGTGCTCTAGTGTTGTATGACCTTCTAAGATTAGTTGCCTGGTTCCCTAGTAAAAATGAAATATTTTCAACGAGAGGATTTGACCACATTGATAAATTGTTAAAATTTTGTGAAATAAGTTATTTCCTCGAAAGATACCAACATGTAGTAAATAATTTTTGAAATCATATTGTTAGTGAATGCGTTTTCGCAAAATTACTTTAGTAACAAATAAAATGCTAAAGTATGAAGAGTTTAAGATTTGATAAACATAAAAAGTTTTTGGAAGGTGATGACATGTTTGTCAATATCATTGTGTTAAATTAAGAAGCAGTGTAGTTGGAAATTTTGATAAAGGGACAGGAACTACAGAAAGGTCTAGAACACTAAACAAATTAAGTCAAATAGAGATTGTCAGCAATAGTGCTTAAGTAAGTAATGATAGTCGAGAAACTTGTATGAAAAGACTCGAGATGAAATAGACGGGCGAGGCTCGAGGCGAAGAATAACTAGTAAGTACGGGCGGTGTCCCCGAACCTTGATATCGAATGTACTTGGCAATATGTAAGATACTTATAAGTATGATAATTCTAAAAAGGCTAGAATCTTCAAAGGTCTTTAATAATAAATCAAGGCGAAAGCCAACTATGTGTTAAGCCGAGGGCTTGAATGAGTCGACAGCCGAGGCTGTATAACCGAGCACGGAGAAAATGGATCGATAAATCTTGTGATTTGATACTATACCCGAATACGAGTGGAAACGTTCGGACTCGAAAGAGCCGGAGATAGTAATATAGATATGTAGTTTCTGGATCTAGCGGGATAGTACCGCATATTCATATAAAATTTTCTCGTAACTTGCTTTACCATTGACAAAGTTCGCGAATAAAAATAAATAAATCATTGTGTGGACCAAAGACTGTGAGACGAGCTTACATAGATCGAGAAGGAAGTTAGTCACGGCACCAAGAGTTGGTTATCCGGATCCAAGTAGATTGTATCTAGTCGTAGTGGTACCAATAGGTATGGATTGGGATATGTCTTGCAGTGCGGGACAACGTGATGACTTACACCTCTCGTCCGTTGAAGCTTCTCAAGTTGAACTGTTCTACGCATGACTTAGAGTTAGTGATTATCGTATGTGTTAGGAACATGGAGGCATTCCAAATTTTCTTTATTGTGTTAGATCATTTTTCGAATTTTCTTGTTAAAACAATTGAGATGTTAGAGAAAGTATGGATCGAGATACTTACCGCTTAATTTACCCCAAAACTTTAATGAATTTCACAAGATTTTCTATATTTCTCGGTTGAAGAGATATCACCTAGACCGTGATCATGAGATAGAATACGAAGTAATGAAATACAAAATTTCAATGTCATTATAGTCAAACTTAAACGAATTCTCATTTTCAAGAGAAGTAACTCAGGGATAAGAGTATCCCAGATATAAGTTTTGTTGATAGCGGGATTGTCTCCGAATAAGACAATTTGGGAAAAGACGATAGTAAATCATTATGAAATTATAGACTAGAAGTCTCGTTGGGATAGAATAAATTTCGGGACGAAATTTTATTTAATCTGGGGAGAAATGTAATACCGGATAATTATTTATAAATAATATTCCATAAATATCATATTTGAGTCATATTACCCATTTAAAATAGGTGAATATGTGGTCTCAATATTTCTTAATATTCTTATTTTATTTCTAACTGATTTATTCTTAGAAAATAGATAGTTGAAGATTTAATTCTCTAATTTTTTTAGGGATCATAAAATACCCTAAGACTATCATAATTAAGTAGAAACTTAATTATATCATTTTAGCTATTAAAATCATCAAAGGATGACAAAATCAATTAGAGAAAATTAGCAACAATTATTGGGCAATTAAAATTGCAATAATTGGAATTATTTTTATAATTTTCGTAATTAATTAATTAAATAATTAAAAAGGCATAATTAAGAAGTATTTGAGTTGAATTAATAATTAAAGGCTAACAAAGACCCAAGATTAATATTAAGGGAATTTCTAATAATCATAATTGACTTAAGAACCAATCATACTTTGACAAATAAGCCTAAAAACATCTAATACACAATATTAGGGATTTTTACCAAGATTAAATTAATTCCCCTATTTTTATGCAAAAGGGGCGAAATTCACCACTAAATTAGGCTAGGTAATAGCACAAATTATTAAATCCAAGAGCATCATAAATCTTAAACAATATATCTAGATATTAAACTAGAACAAGTCTTAACCACACAAATTAAGAAAGACTTTTAAGGTATTGTGATCAAGACATAAAGAAAGATAAAATGCAAATGAAATGAGAAACAAATTGAAGTTAAATGATAAAGAGGGGCAGCTTTTTTGTGGATGAAAAGATGAAATTTAAACAAAATATCATGATATTTACTCTTAACATGTCATAATCCATAATAAGTGCATGAAGACTTTTGTGGCTAAATGACATAAGCTTGTGTAATAATTAGTAATTAGTGGTAAATTGATTAAAGATGAGATAAAAACCATTAGGATGAATTCAAGACATAAGTGAATGAGAATCCATAGAAAATAAATCATATCTTGAAATCCATGAACTAAGTAACAAATATAAGTAGATATTATGAATAAGCAAAATTGAAGCTTGAACATAGTGGTTTCCAAAGTGATTTTGGTAAACTTTTGAAATTCATACTATTATGAAAATGAAGTTTAAAAATACCATAAATTAAGTCATAAAGTTGTGATTCCAAAAGTACAAGTGAATCCTTAAGAAAAACACCAACTTACACCTAACTAAATTAGGATTTGGGAATGGAAGAAAGATGAAGAAGGGAAGTCAGTTTTTGAAGATGAGAATGAGAGATAAAATTGGATTCAATTAGTGTTTGAAATCCACATATAGGTTTGATTTGAGTTAAGTTTGAAATCCACCAATTAGAACCATCTTGAGATTACTATAAATAGGGGCATTAGCCTTCACTAATTCTCACACCAAAATCAACCCCAAGAGGTGATTTTCTAAAGAGAGTAGAGAGAAGTGAGAGCTAGTGGGAAGCAAGAAGGAGGAAGTTCTTCAAGGGTAAGTTCCCTAGTTCTTAAGCTTTAGCTTTGAGTTTATAGCTTAAAATGTTGTTTTGATCTTTAATCTTCCAATATATTATTGTTATCATGTTTTTATGGTTAAAAATGGCTTTATTTCGAAAAATTGATGAGGAAGAAGTTATAGCAAAATTTTTGGAAGATTATGGTCAAAGTAGCGAAGCTTCTCGGCGAAATTTTGTCGGTTAGCGACTCCGGAAGCAATTTCAAAAACGCTGGTATCTTATATTGAAGATGCTATGCCAAAATTCTTAGAAAATTCATGGTGAGAGTAGACATATAGAGCTTTCCAAATATACTTATAGCATGTCGTTTTGAGTTCTGTGCTAGGAGATACAAATGTTTAAAGTTAGGCTATATGGTCTGGAAAATTCTGGGCAGAGCATGAAGTTACGAAAACTGGGAATTGTTTATATAATCTGGGCAGTAACCACTATTTTTCATTGAAATTATACATCCTAAGGATTCCGAGGAATTTTACGGATCCTCGTTTCGAGTTCTGTGGAATTAATTATAATTCTCCAAAGTTATGTGAAAAATCAGCCTATATGCTGAATAATAGCGTTTTGTACGAAATTAAATAGGATTAAGTTGAAAATAATTAATCCAAGGGTAAAATGGACATATATAGCCAAGATATCTCTAGAGATGATGTTTGTGAATTAATAGAGGCGATATTACCTTTATAGGATATCCGAGGATTCCGTCGTCGATTCGAAAGACGGACGTACTTCGTATATGTGAATAGTATCGTATACGTGAATAGTAAATTACTATTCACATGGAAGGAAGGTACGTTCGCGTCTTAACACTAACTCGATGCTTATTGTATGCTATATGTGATTGCTTTGTGTTCATATCTTTGAGATTCTCGTTTGTTTGAAAATGGTGAAATCATGAATACACGGGTTATAGTCTTGATAACACCGTTTAGAGTTTTCCTAGCGCGAGGACACGATCGTACATCGTGGCACTGGTGAATAGTGCATCGGGATAACAAACATACTGCGAGGCTGTGTATTGTTATTGCCTTACATACATTATTATGTATTTCCTACATCTCATTATGGGCTTTTGTAGTGATTATTGTGAAAATGTCATGAATACACGTCATACATATATTGTTTACATAAGCATGAGGTTAACCGTTACCTGAGGTCCGATGGGCATTGGACCTCAGTCTGAATGGATAGACAGGAAAGGGTCATGAACCAGAGGAGGCACCGGGAATGGAGCCGTAGATAAACACCCGGGAAATGGAGCCGTGAGAAGGCACCGTCAAAGGAAATGCGGGAAGAAAGTCAACGTAACCTACCTTATGGCATGAATCTAATAAAGTTACTTCACATCATTTGGTGCTTAAACTAGAAGGGTCGTCTATGTGGTTCGGTCAATCGGTCACCCTAGCACGGTGAGACTCCCACTAGACCTACCCGGCTGCCAAATGGGATGATTTAACCGAGTTAGGTTCTATGCCCCAAGTCTACTTAAGGCTTGGTTAAAGAGGGTATAGTTACATGTAAGAATTGTAATTATAAATTTTTGTATTACGTATCACATGAATAATTTCTTCGGGAGATTTTGTAATATATATATCGATATCGTCAGGCATCATCATATGTCGAGTATTTCATATCGATTACTCGGTGTTATACCCGTTGTTCAAATTTTTAGTACATGCTCTCCATTTCTGCAAAACGCTGAACTGTAGCACCTCAAAACTCTGATAATTTTTATTAAACCACGTGTCACCGACACGATTTATGTTACGGAATTTGGGGTGTTACAGATACATTGAAAATACTTCATAAAAAATGTATACATGTTTAGTGTGCCATACGATTGCTTCCAAGGAGATATCCATATAATAAGAGCCGATGTGGGGAATTAAGAGATTTCATTACGAAAATGAGCTTTGATTTTTCCAGCACCTGCTGTGACTCAATTATTCATAATAAGCAAAGAGCATTTCTATTTAATTCCATCGGTCAAATGCGTACGTGAACCCAAATCGACCATTTAGATCGAGTTGGCGTTTTATTTGCTCTATTACTTGTGAACTTTCGTATCCCTCTTGACTTCCTTTTTGAATTAAGCAGGTTTCTTTCCGTGAAATAAGGGGTAGAACAAATTAAATACATGTACAAGGATTATACTGTATAAGTATTTAATTAAAGGGTACCAATAAATTTTTTTAATTTTTTCGTATATATTAGTTTTTACTCTCCGGCTATCCTTATTATCAATTATATGAACATATATAAAAAATATTGAATGCTCATTAAAATTATTAAAACGTCTTATTATAAAAAAGACCAAACATACGTTATAAAACTACTATAAATTGGAGTTGAGGGAGCAGTAGAATCATAAACTAACTTAGAACTCAGTAATCATCAATCTCTTTTTCCCAACAATAATCATCAATCTTTTGCACAAATCAAAATCATTGATGTTGGGTTTACGACTATATGCAACTTGTTTATTTCAGTGACAATGATGCTTATGATCCTGTTTATTTACCATGAACTTTTATAAATATTAACTCACTATTATTCTTTATAATACTCTCTCCGATCCTAATTATAGGACAACATTTAAGAGTTGATTTTGGTCTTAATTATATGACAACATTATAGTTTTTGTCAATTTCTTCTTAAAATACCTCTATTTTATTCTCTCAAGTGTGTTTGGTTTTCGGTGATTATATGTATGTAGGTGTGCAAACTCTTCTTGTCAATGAAACTTTTAAATTATTAGATTTTAATTTATTTATCGATTAACTGTCGTTAATTTGCCAGTACACACACATCTGTGTGTGTGTCTACACACAAACACACACACACACACACACATATAAATACACGCGCGCGCACACACATACAGATATATGATCGATTCAAGTCGATTTTGAGAAATGAAGTGGGAAATTTTTTAGACGTGAATTTCAGGGAATTATGATCGATTCAAGTCCTTTTACTATACACATCTTCGAAAAAAATGTCATTTTTTTTATGTAAGCTAAAAACGTAAAAACGATAAAATCGGTGTATACACTCACGAGTTTAACCGAGTTTACAATGATCATGAGTTTACTAATAACTCGACTTGATTTAGTAAACTAGAAACGTAAGAACAATAAACTCGGTTAATCAACTCATGAGTTTGATAACAATGTATGCATACATTAAGTTTGCGTTAAGGAAATTGATTATTATTTTTTGGTCGAAAAGGAAATTGGTAGGATTGAAGAAATTTCCATAAATATTATATTTACATGCCAGCGTCACGCCACCTTAATTATTTGAGTTAGAGAATAAATCATTTTAAAAATATGCACTTATATAGTCGTTAAAAATTCAGGTGAAATATGGGCAAACTAGATTTAGTATTTGGGATATCTTACGTAAATCGAAATAACATTTCTCTCATATACTTATCTTATATATTGTAAATTATTTTTAAATATTTCAGTTGTTATTTCAAACAAAAACATACGTATCACATGGTTTGGTAATTGTCAGAGCTCCGCAACCATCATGTACATGTTCATGTGAATGACAATAAATTTGACGTACGATGGTATTAATATGAATAAATAGTCTGACGACGGAAAAAAAAGGCGGGAATAAATATTGTCTAGATATATATTTTTAGTTTTTATACATATTCTTCAAAAATTGGAATAAGTCTGGCTACATTCAACAACGTACAATTTATTAATGCTCAGTCCTTCTACTAACAATGAATCAAAGTCAAAGAGTTATTATAGGCGGTATGACTGCATGAGTGTGTGCGCATTCAGAGAATACCTACTTTTTTTTACAAGCACATGTATCATCAAACTAGAGATAACCATATTAGTGCATAAAGGCTCAGCTCGAAAGAATGCAGCTGGAAGCTATTTTTTAAAATTTTAATTATTTTTTATATAATTTTTTAAATGAATATAATTAGTAAATTATAGTAATTAAAGTTTTAATTTATTATATAAATGTTGTCAACATTAAGATCTAAACAACACGCATCACGCAACAAACAAATAAGTCACTAATTCATAATCAAAAGTAAATTATTATCCACCAATAACTCATATAAAATATAAAAAACTTATCACTAAATAACATGAATATGATGACTATCATTTTCATTTTCTTCGCCACTATCATTAATTTCGAAAACATTTGATTATGTTTCACTTCGAGTAGTAGGCTTTGCTTCATGGGTAAAAATATCAATAATTTCTTTTCTTACATCATGATTACATTCATAATCTTTATTTGCAACAAATAATAAACCAAATCATAAAATCTTTAAGTAGAGGCGTAAAGTGAATGAAAAAAAATGAGTGAGACTATGAGAGTGACTGAGTGAGTGAGTTTTGGGCAACAAAACAGACAAGTAGCTTCATTCACGGTCAGACTCGAGCAATAAGACAAGTGACCAGCTGCCAACTGGATAAGTTAAAAAAAAAATGAACGAGCCTAAGAGGGCCGACCCTTTTAAGCTCTTGGCCCTACAGGACTGATCCTTTTAGACCTGACTTTATTTAGAGGCTTCATTTTATAAGCTCGATCCGATGGGTTCAGCCTGTTTTCACGATTTTAGTCTCCAGTGTAGGAAGTGTTTTTCCAAAAAGTTATTCCTTTATTCTTTTCTAACTCCCCTGTTTATAGAAAAACCGAAAACTTGTTATACTCTTATACGATTGCTCTCTGAAACTGACAGAGCAAACTTCATGTGTGTTGTGTGATCATGATTAGCAAACGGTACAAGTTAACAGTTAAACAGCATATAAAAGGACATGCCTTTCCTCCAATACTATTACTGTCCGCTACCCTCCAATTCCACCAAACTGCACCATTTTTGTGCAAATCAGTGGAGGTTATAGTGGAGCTTCAGCTTTTGATTTTTTGGAAAAAATATTTCTAAGTGTTAAATGGTACAAAAAAAAGATACTTCAGGATACTGACTGGTACTAAAAAATACTTCAGATCTTGAAAAATTATTTCGGGACCTTGAAAAAATATTTTAGGGTACTGACTCATATATACTAAAAATACACTTTAAAATATTTTTTTCAAGATCCTAAAATATATGTTTTCAAGACCCTAAAATAGTTTTTCAAGATTATGAAGTATTTTTTAGTACCAGTCAATATCCCGAAATATTCTTTTAGTATCATTTAGTATCTTTAAATATTTTTTTGGGATCCTAAAATAATTCTTAAAGATCATGAAGCATTTTTTCGTCTGATCGATCCGAAATATCCTTTTTTACCAGATCGATTACCACGAAATATTTTTTCAAAATCCTAAAATATTTCAAAGTACTCGAATTGTATTAAAAAGATACTTCATGATTTTAAAAAATTATTTTAGAATCTTAAAAAAATATTTAAGGTACTGATTTGTACTAAAAATCCATTTTAAAATAATTTTTCAAGATCATAAATTATTTTTGCAGTACCAGTCAGTATCTTGAATTATTCTTCTAGTACCATTTAGCACCCAGAATTTTTTTTTTAAAAAGGAAAAAGCTGAAGCTCCAATGATTTGCGCCAAAACAGCGCAGTTTGGTGGAATTGGAGGGCATCGACAATAATAGTACTAGAGGAAAGCTAGTCCCATATAAAAGGAACAAAATTTTATATTATTTTATAAATTTTGATTTCTCTCCCAAAAATCTAATTGATTACCGTCAGCAGTTTCAAAGCATAAATCTTCTGATGAGTATGAAGATATAATAAGGCAAATCACAAGCACTTAAGTAAAAGAAATAAACACAATTAGGTCTTTTAAAATCAATAAATTACACAGAAGGAGGGACATTGGTTATATTAATTCTAACTGTGAAATGACTATTTTGCCCTCTTTCAATATCTGACCTTCCATGAATCAACTCACTCGCGAATCTCTGCAATCCGAAGCAGTCATCTTCCTCGGTGAACGCAGCTGATCCGGTCGCTTGTGGTGCAGAACCAGGTAAATCAAATCCAAGCCTTCCCCCTTCTTCCGTTCTCTTTTCTAAATTTTCTCTTTCATCTTCCTCTACGCACTTTTCTCTTTCCTCATCTCCTCCTTGTTTCACCTATTCATATTCTCTCATGCTCTGCTGAATTCCTCTTTTTTTTCGGCCAGATTCATTTTTCTGATGTTATTTCTCTCTTTTTCTGATATCAATTGCCAGAATCTCAGATTGAGAGAAATAATTCAAATTAGAAGAATGAATATTATTGATCAGAGTCGCAACGTGTACATTTATATAGACTGAGATACATGTCATGACAGAATGCAATAACAGAAAGATGACTTAAACAACTTGCACTGACATGTCATATTGTTCTAACAGAATCATAACAGATGCTAACACGTGGCATATTGCTCTAAGCTCATCATATACTACTAACATTTTCCCTGCTGAATTCCAACTCATCTTGACACTCCATTGTGCACTTCATCAGCAGAGATTACATTCAGTTTATTTCTGCGGAAAGAGAACATTCCATAGACTCTTGGTTTGGTTAGTATGTCAGCAACTTGGTATGCAGATGGAACATGCCCCACAGTCACGATTCATGCTGCTACTTTTTCCCTTATAAAGTGAACATCAAGTTCTACATGTTTAGTTTTAGAACGTAGAACTGGATTTGATGCCAATGCCACTGTACCAGTATTGTCACACCAAATGCAAGGTGTTTTTGTCACTTCAATGTACATCTCCTTTAAGAGTGATAGAACCCACATCATGTCTGTAATTGAATCAGCTACAATACGATATTCAGCTTCGGTTGCAGATCTGGATACCACTTGATGTTTCCTTGATATCCATAAAATTGGATTTGCACCAAGAAACATACAATAACCACTTGTTGATCTTTTGTTTTTAGGAATTATTGGAATTTCTTCTTCATTTTTGTTTTTCTTTCCAGTGATGCCACCCCAATCAGAGTCACTGTAACCTTGAATACTAAACTGCTGAACTGGTTTTATCAGCAATCCATGTGTAATGGTTCCACTCAAGTAGCGCAACAGTCTTTGCACACACTCCCATTGCTTGATTGTTGGTTCTTGCATAAATTGACTCAATTGTTCACAGTGAACGCTATATCAGATTTGGTGTAGCACAAATACTGAAGGGATCCTACAATGCTGCGATACATATAAGAATTAGAGAATAGAAGACTATCCTTTACAAACAAAGGAACATTTACAGCCATTGGGGTTGCACAAGCATTAGCTCCAATCATCTTTGTTTTTGCAAGTAGGTTGTGAATGTATTTCTTTTGAGTCAAATGAATGCCTCGGTGAGATCTTTGAAATTCAATCCCCAAGAAGTAAGAGAGTTCACTCAAGTCTTTCAAAGAAAACAAGGAACTCATCTTGTCAATGAGTTTCTGTACAACTTCCTCATTTGAACCAGTAATTACTAAATCATCCACGTACACAAGCAAGTAAGTAGTGTTGCTGTCTTTGTTTTTAATGAACAAACATGAGTCAGCTTTGGCAGATAGAAAACCTAGTGTTTGAAGAAAGTTGCTTAGTTTTACAAACCAAGCTCTAGGTGCCTGTTTCAGTCCATACAATGCTTTCTTGAGCTTGCACACCAGTGGTCTACCTACTGCATCATGTTGAATAAAGCCTGGAGGTTGTTCCATGAAAACATCCTCAGTTAAATCCCCATTTAGGAATGCATTATTAAAATCCACTTGATGTAATGTCCATTGTTTTGTAACAGCTAAAGTAAGCAAGGTTCTGATTGTGGTGGACTTGAGAACAGGGCTGAATGTGTCCCTATAGTCAGTTCCAGCTTCTTGAGCATAACCTTTAGCAACTAACCTACTTTTATATCTAGCAATAGATCCATCCGCATGAGTTTTTAGACGACAGAGCCACCTACAACCAATGACCTTTCTGTCAGTTGGAAATTCAACAAGTTCCCAAGTACCAAACTTTTGAAGTGCATCATATTCTTCATTTATTGCCTTGGTCCAATTTGGATCAGCTAAAGCCTCATCAACATTTTTTGGAATGTTAACATCTTTTGCAACAGCAAAAAACCTTAGGTTTGAAGACCCCAGCTTTACTCCTAGTGATCATAGAGTGTGTATTTCTGAGGGAAGGTGACTGAGATGTAGGATGGGTTAGGTTGGATAAAGGAGGAGGATGAGAGGTAAATGACAGTGAATTGTTATTGAGGTTGGAAACTGATGGAATAGAAGAAAGTGATGATATATGTGTATTTGGTGAATGACCAGTAGATGAAGAATAGGATATAGGATTTAGACTGGGCTTGATATGTGGTGGTTTGAAACTAGTTTGTGAAGACAAATGTGAATGACTAGTGGATGGAGATGCATGTCTTACATTAAACTGTGATTGTGCAGGAAATATGGATTCATGGAACTTTACATGTCTACTGATATATGCACGACCAGTGGCTCGATTAAGGCACTTGTAGCCTTTATGACTTGAACTGTAGCCTAGGAATAAGCATGAAGCTGATCTGAACTCAATTTTGTGAGAGTTATAAGGACGCAAGTATGGAAAACACTAGCAACCAAATACTTTAAGTAAGGAATAATCTGCTTTGACTCCAAATAGCTTTTCATAAGGTGTAGAACCTTGAAGTACTGCTATTGGTAACCTGTTCAGCAAGAAGGCAGCAGATAGAAAAGCATCACTCCAATAAAACAGTGGCAGTGAGGCAGTGGCTAACCTGTTTCAACAATGGATCTATGCCTTCTCTCAACAAGGCCATTTTTTTCTGACGTATATGGGCAAGAGAAACGATGTTCAACCCCACAGGAAGTAAGAAAAGGAGTAAATGCAAGAAACTCCCCACCATTGTCACTTTGAACCTGCTTGATTCTTGTTGCAAATCAGTTTTCAACCAGCAATTTGAATTCCTTAAATTTATTTAGAGCTTCAGATTTTTTGTGTAGAGGATATACCCAAGTAAACCGAGTGTATGCATCCACAAAGGCAATGTAATATACAAAGCCATTGGAAATAAAAGGAGCTGGCCCCCATAAATCCATAGACACTAATTCAAAAGGTTTATTATACACAGTAGATGAAGATACAAAGGGAAGTCTATGACTCTTGCCCATTTTACATGCACTACAAGCATCATCTATGTGTGATTTATTTATTTGAATATTAAGAGACTTGAGTACAGTCTTGACAGTCACTTCTTGTGGATGACCAAGCCTTCGGTGCCACAAGGTAAGGGTGCCCGAAACTGATGTGTAATGATAGATATTTGAGGGATGCTGATCAGTAGAGACTTTTCCAAACCGTGAAGATTTTGAAAAAGGTACAACATCTAGCTTATAAATCCCAGCTATTTCAGTTCCATGCATGAGTGTTTCCCTGGTCTGCAGATCCCTAACAACACAGGCATGAGGAAAAAATTCCACGGATATACCATTTTCTTTTGTTACTTGTGCTATAGAGATTAAATTCTTCTGCATATTAGGAACGCATAACACTTTGTGCAGTTTCAAGGCAGATCTAGAATCATTTAAACAGGTTGAGCCAATATGTGAAACTGAAAGAGCATTACCTCCACCAACAATTACTGTGCTCTTACCTTATGGTGGTGCAACGGATTGAAGAGTGCTAACAGAGTTAGTAATGTGTTGAGTGGCTCCTAAGTCTAGATACCAAGCTTCATTAGTGATGATTTCTGGAGAGGCAACAAATGCTTAAGGAGTCACTGAATCAAACAACAGAGGTTGAGTATTGTGAGCATTAGACGTGCCTGATGGAACTGAAGGAGCACCAGAACCTGTTTTGGTTGACTGTGGAGTAGAAATAGTAGAACCAACATCTGTTTTATATGAAGGAGGAGCATATTGATCTTATGATACAGGAAGCTCAGTGTATTGAGCAGGCTAGTAGTTTTCAACACCATAAGGCATCACATGAGAGGTTTGACCAGAATCAGTGTAATGTACTTGAGGTAAACGACTTTGTATGGATGTATCATACCTGAAGTAACAGCCATCAGCAAGGTGTCCTATCTTGTGACAGATTTGACACGAAGGTTTATACTGAGAGAAGCCACGACCACAAACTCTTCCATTATAATAACCTCTTGTGTTGTTAAACTGAGGGTGAAATGGTTGTGCAGGATATTGACCACGTCCTATTGCACTGGATGACTGAGCAGCAAAAACCATCGGATCTTCTTGATTATGACTCAGGCCATACATAGAAGAAGCTATATAGTGAGCTTGAGGCATAGAATTGGCTATGAATGATTTTTTTTTTTTGGCTTCAGAGTCAAGTAACATAGTGGTTACAATATCTAAATCAAATTGTTGTTTAGTAGCATTAATAATGGCAATCACATACTCATATTCCATAGTAAGACCATTCAGAATATGAGAGACTCTATTTGTGTTAAACATTGGTTCACCAATGAGAGCTAAATGATCACATATTGATTTTAAATTTGCCAGATAATCACGCATGCTCAATTCTCCTTTCTTCTGATTAGTCAATAGGTTCTTGTAGTGTAGTATTTTGGAGTCAGATTTATCAGAATAGAGTCTATTTAATTTTTGCCAAATCTGAGTAGCAGTTTCTAAGCCAACTAGATCAGGAAGAACAGACGAAGTTACCGAAGCAAGAAGCCATGAAGAAAGCGCAGAATCCAGTTGTCCATACGTCTCATATGCCAGATTTGTCACATTCAGACCACTTTCATTATCGCGAATCAGCTTAGGAGGAATACTGACTGAGCCGTTAAGATATGAAAATAAGCGATGTTGTTTTGCCATGAAGTATACCTGTTGTTTCCATATTAGGTAGTTGGAATCGTTGAGTTGCATGGTGATCTTCTTATTTGTGAAGTTACGATTGCCTGGATCGACTGACACCGTAGAAGCGTTGACGGACATTGTTTTGGTGATTTATCAATCCAAGATATGGAGATTAATCACCGCCAATATCTTTGTTTCTGTTTCCTGAAGTTTGATCGGAAAACAGAGCTTCTACCGGAGCAATACTGGCTCTGATACCATGCCAGAATCTTAGATTGAGAGAAATAATTCAGAATAAAAGAATGAATATTATTGATCAGAGTCACAATGTGTACATTTATGTAGACTGAGATACATGTCATGACAGAATGCAATAACAGAAAGTTGACTTAAACAACTTGCACTGACACATCATATTATTCTAACAGAATCATAACAGATGCTAACACGTGGCATATTACTCTAACTTCTCTAAGCTCATCATATACTACTAACATCAATTCCTATTTACCATTTTATTTTGCTGCCCATTGTTTCCAGGAAAAATGTATTATGGCCGAATGTAATCGTTCAGGCCAAGGTCGTGGTGTTGGATCTATCTTCCTCTGTCATCTGACCCTTGTTCTGATCTTCCATAGAGCTAGTTTTGCGTATGTGATCTGAATTTTGTTCCTTTAATTTTGAGTTGTTCCATGAATAAACCAGGTAGTTTAAATCCACCTTCATTTCTTTTCACAAGTTTGACAGATATGATTGGGTTCAGCGCAAGATCTACCTCTACAATGTAACTTTTGGGCTTTATATGCTAGATTGGTGGGAGCGTTGTCTTTTTAGTATCCTCTATTGTTTCTTTACTGCAAAACATAGTTGTTAATTTTCCAACTTCACAACTCCAGAAATAGATCCTTTTTAGCAGACTCGAATGTGATCATTCCATGAATTACAAACCCATATTGCTTATTGCTTAATGCCTGTATATAATTGGAACTTAAATTATACAAAATACCAAGTTTTGATTATTCCTAGATTATATGGGTTTGCTTGACGTTGTGAAACCAAGATTTATAGCTTTTTAATTTGTATGTTTTGCATTACGAACTATTTAGACTGCCAATCCCATTTAAGTAATGTTTTGTTTTTCAAAGAAGTTGATGATTTTTCCTGCATTCGTAAGCAACCAAGCTCGCGGTGTTTTGTACTTATGACTTCCTGAATTCTTTTCTAGATATTTTGGTGATTGTACTTATGTGGTTTGTCTTCTACAACTGGTCACGATATGTTAATGAATTCCTCAATAGGTATCGTACTTTGCTCATAAATTCTTTTGAATCATTTTTTTTTTGGGTTGGTATTAAGTGGGGCAGCAGCCCAAAACAACTACAACTTCACAGTCTTTGTAGCACCTATACCTACCTCATCCCCAAAAAAGACGCCACGAATGCCCATTGGAGGATGATCAAATCTAACATAATCTTCCACCTGCACAAAGCTGATATTAGCCAGCGCATCAGCACAGGTATTCCCCTCTTTGTATACATTCACAAAATCAACCATAGCAAACTTATCCACTAACAAGAAAATATCATATATCAAATTGGAAACCATGTCCTCCGCCTTCTGGGGATTATTCAGGATTGCAACCACAGCTACTGAATCGCACTCTACAACCACCTTCTGAAATCTGTTGCACCATCCAGCTCCAACCAGAGAGTAGGGGTAGAAATAGGCCAGGCCAGGCCTGTTATGCAGGGAAGTGACCTGAGCCTGGCCTGTAACAAGCCTGAGTCTGGCATGTGACCTGTTAAAAGGTCTGTATTTTTAAAAATCTTGTACTTAGGCTAACAGGCCCCAGGCCCCAACGAAAACAGGCCGAAAACAGGCCTCCTGTAAACCAATGGGGCAAAACAAGATTAAGGTAAGGGACCAGGGGCCAACTAAACTTAAGGTAGTTAAAGACACCAAGAATTTGTAGAAAACTAGCTTACCATACCCTTATGCTTTGTATAGGACCATTCCAAAGGTTCAAGTCAGAATAATGTAGCCAAAATGTAAACACATCTCAGTATGAATTCAAATCAAATACTTCTTAAAGAATGTCTTAAGCTTTTCAAATTATGTCACTACGCATAATCATGATAATCTATCGTTGTTATGAAGCAAATTCACAATAGCAAAGGAAATCAACCTACATACAGTTCCTTTAGATTTGGACCCCTTCAAAACTATCGTTTTTAAATCCATACTTAATTCTTAGAATCGATGATTTAACCCATGTCCAGAAGGCCCAACAGCAACAAGGAAGATAATCTCAGAGACCATCATTTAATTCCTACCATATCATAAACTAAAACCACAATTGCAATATAAGAGACTAGAAAAGTTAAGCAGTTTTTGGGGATCCCTATATCAGAGCTGCAGAATGAGAATCCATACAAGAGCTCAGACTCTAATTAAATTATCTCAAGAAATCTCGTTTTAAACAAAGCAATAGCATACTGTAAATGTGGGAGTTAACCTTCCAATATTTGGATGTTTGCTGAGGGAAAACGATGGTAGTTTCCTACCCATTGTTTAAGACTAACAATGGCAACCAATGGAGAAAGGTGGAAAACAATTAGATGAAATTGTTTCACTTTGAAATGGAGATGACATGAACTAGAACTAAAACATAAAAAATAATTTTAGAAGGGGAAAAAGTACACACCCAATCTTGGAAACTAGATGATGTTAAAAAAAAAAGTATACTACGAATTAAACAGATCCTCTCCATCTATATGTTTCTTTTCAGCCCGAGAAGGGGAAAAAGTGAAAAAGAGATTCTTAAACATATGCAGATGAATAAGTAAAGAATAAGAATTCTTGCAAAAGCTCCTCGGTTAGTCCCTCACCTCCACACAAAGTAAGAAGTTTCAGAAATTGGAATGATGTAATTGGAAGTTCAGAACAAATAATCATTGGAGCATTAGTCCAGGCTCATGAATATCACTGAGAATCCACATAAGCAACATATGACATTTTAGCTTAGCCGTAGAAATGATATGAACTACAAGCTATGAAGATTGTTTTGTGCAAACAACAGTCCTACTAATATTGTTGTGTGCACAATCAATTTGAGAATCGTAAGCGACCGTTCAAAATAATTTATGGAATATCAAAAAAAGAAGAAAATAACTTATCAATAAGCAAACTGAAGGTTGGAGATACAGGAAGAAATAACCAGAAGAAACTTAAACACAAACAAATCTTAATAACAATCCTATTAAGATGCGCGCATCGACATACAGGAAGAAATAACCAGAAGAAACTTAAACACAAAAAAATCTTAATAACAATCCTATTAAGATGCACGCATTGACATACAGGAAGAAATAACCAGAAGAAACTTAAACACAATCAAATCGAAGGTTGGAGATCTGCTGACGAGAAACAAATACTTACTAGGGCTGGAGATCTGCTGCTAATTCCCCTCCAAGGAAGAGAGTTCAAGTCGTCACTCGGTGAGTCGGAGAAAGGACGGCCGTCGAGAACAGGCCGAGAGTGAGATCTTGAGAGGTGTGCCGCCGTCGAGAACAGGCCGAGAGTGAGATCCTGAGAGGTGCACCACCGTCGAGAACTCGCCTGTGTGCTGCAACGGCCGACGGTGAGCACGGTGAGGGACTGAGGTCAAGATCTGGAACGTATAGGGAATTTGGGTTTTTTTGGATGAGTCGCAGAGAATCGTTCAGGGGTCGAGGACTCGAGGTAATGGAGACGAGCAAATGTAAATGTGAATGGGTTTTTTTAAAAAATTAATTATTGGGCTTATTTTGAGGCAGACATAAAATAATAATATACAATTACACTTTTACCCTCCTTAATAACCGGCCTGACAGATCTATTCAGAGGTCTAGGCCTAGCTTGTTAAGACAAACAGGCCTTGGCCTAGCCTGTTAACCTAACATGCTGGGCCTGACCATACTTTTAACAGGCTAGGCCACAGGCCCCGAGCCTATTTCCACCCCTACTAGAGAGCACATCCCATAACTCCGCTTTGACAGCTAAGCAGAAACCAAGCTTGCGAGCAAACCCATAGATCCATTTCCCATCACATCCTCTAATTAGCCCCCCACATCCAACAAGATTCATGACGCCTTTTGATGCCCCATCAATATTAAGTTTGACCCATCCTTCAACCAAAGCCAACTATTTGATCTGTTTCACAATTGCAGAACCATTTACTCTACCAAACTCCTCACTCGCAGCAATGATCTTCTTGACATGCCAACACACAATGCTACCCGGTTTCTCAGGCATGACAAACCCCTCCTCAAACAAAGATTTGTTTCTCCACCTCCATAACAACCAACAGCCCACTTCAAAAACTAGATCCCAGTTCTCCACACCTATCCCCAAATTCCACTCAATCCATTGACCCTGGCAAAGAGAAAAATTCAGGTTTTATACAACCATAACATAGCTCTTTCCACAAGCTACTTCACTTCGGATTACCCCCGTTAACCTATTACACCTCACCCTGGTCAACAACCTCTCGTGTAAAAAAATTTGGATCCTCCTTGAGCCTTTCCATTTCCAAACATTTCCTCCACTCCCCTTCAACCCTTCCATGTTCTCCCTCATACCACAATACATATCCAACACTATGTATTTATTATGGAGCGACTTTCCCCACTTGATGGAATCCTCCCCATGCATCACATTAGGAGGAGGAACTGCCATAATGAGACCCTTACCTACCTCATTAACAACCATACCAATTTTATCCAGATCCCATTGCCCAGAATGAGTAATCATTTCTCTTACCAATAGCTCCTTCTCTTCTCCCCTTAGCTGTCTTATTCGCTTCTCCATGAGGCACTTTCCATCTTCTAACCAAATATAAGTCCAGAACTTCACTCCCCTTCCATTACCCACCTCCTATCTTATATTGCCCGCCACTGTCGGCCATACTCGAGAAAGATGCTTCCAAAAGTCTGAATCTGTCTTTCTACAAATAACTTCCCCTTTCAAATCTTTATTCCTCCCATACTTTCCACAAAGTACCTTTGAACATAAAGCATCCGACCTTACAATAGTATTCCATGCCGCCCGACCAATCAAAGCATCATTCATTATCTCCATATTTTTTAAACCGAATCCCCCAAATTTCTTCTCACTACACAGTAACTCCCAGCTAATAGAGTATATTTTCCTTCTCCCCTCCTCACAATTCCAGACAAAATCCCTCTGTATCTTCTCCAATCGCTTCCTCGCACCTGTAGGCACAATCGAATGCTGCATATTATACATAGCCAGTTGACTAGTCACTGATTGCACTAATGTCAGTCTCCCAGCTAACGAAAGAGTTTTTCTCTTCCAGCTGCTTAATTTGGACTGCATCTTATCAATCACATGTTGAAATTTCCTGCTACTTCCATTTCCTTTCAACAAATAAGCGCCCTAATATCTTCCTATATCATCCATTTTTCTAAAACCTGAACACACACATAGATCATTTCGGGTTCCCCTATCTACATTCTTAGAAAAAAAACAAACTCGATTTCTGCACATTCACTTTCTGCCCAAAACACTTCCCAAACTCCTCTAGAACATCTAGTACTGCACCCAAATTTTCCCTATTGGCTTCACAAATCAACAATATGTTGTCGGCAAACATTAAGTGTGACACTGCCACACCATTCTTACCCATTTTCAGAGGACACCACTTCCTATTGCTCACACAATCAAGAATAAGATGAGTTAATTTCTCCATTCCAAGCACAAACAAGTACGGTGATAACGGGTCTCCTTGTCTTAGTCCCCTTGAAGGTACAAAAGAGTCCTTTTTTCCTCCATTCCACAATAAAGATAGCTTAGAGGAGCTCACACACTCCCCTATCACTTGCCTAAAATTCTCTTCAAAACAATTTCCTCCAAAACTTTACCAAGAAAATTCCATTCCATCCTATCATACGCTTTCTCGAGATCTATTTTAATTATCATATACCCTTTACGCCCTTGCAATCTATTCATTGTATGCACAATCTCTTTAGCTATAATTATGGTATCATGAATACTCCTTCTTGGAATAAAACTAGATTGATAGGGCGAAACCAAACAGTCCATTAAAGGCTTTAGTTTATTAACTATCATCTTAGACAATCCTTTGTATAATACATTGCATAAAGAAATAGGCTTGAATTGACTAACTGTTTCAGAATGGTCCACCTTAGGAATTAGGACCAGAAGCGTCTCATTGACCTCACCGTTTGCTGGGATTGTGCCAAAAGTCTTTCAACAATCTAACCACCGCTGGACCCACCACCCTCCAATTCTTCTGATAAAAGATAGCTGGATACCCATTTCTCCCTGGGGCTTTAAACCTACCCATTTGAAAGAACGCACATCTCACCTCCTCATCAGAAATATCTCGACTAATAGTGTGCCAACTTGCAGCACTAACTTCCCCCCAACCATGAGCCGTTATTAACCAGTCACTGCCCTGTACCTCGATTTTGAAAAGTTCTTCATAATACTTTTGAAACATATTAACAATGGTGTCCTCATCCTCAACCCAACAACCTCCCTCATTTTTTAGCATTGATATCTTGTTCCGGCGTCTTCGTATGATAGAATTTTGTGTTCCTATCACCCTCTTCCAGCCACCTCCCCCTTGATTTTTGAAACCATAAGACCTCTTCCTGACGCAGTGTTTGTTGTAATTCACACTCTAAATCCTTTTCCAATTGCACTAGAAAAGGGTTACTCCTTTTATCAATGCTTAATTGAACTCCATTCAATCTATTTAATAAACTTCTATTTCTACCTTCAACAAGCCCGAAAACTGACTTATTCCAATCCAGTAACTCTTGTTGCAAAGAAGATAACTCCACATGAGCCTCCTCCCTCCCTTGCCAGTTTTCTCTCAACATCGACTCAAATTGCTCGTGTATCATCCAAGCCGCTTGAAACTGAAAAGGCCTCTCCTTATACCTCCTAGCCTCATTACTCAGTTGAACATAAATTGGGTAATGATCTGAGTGTAACCTTGTCAGAACACGTACCTCAACATTCGCAAATCGCTCTTGCCATTGTACATTACATAGACACCGGTCTAGCCTTTTATATACCCTATCCAAACTGTCCCACTTAGGCCCTTTCCACATAAAAAAAAAGCCCCTTGGCTTCAATGTCCAGCAAGCTACAACTCTGAATCCAGTCGTTAAACTTATTACAACACAACTCACTAGTCTTTCCACCTCCTTTTTGCTCCAAAGGAGTTTTAATTTCATTAAAATCCCAGCAATAAGCCAAGGCTCTTCCATCTCATTAGCCAACCTCTTTAAACTATCCCAAATTCTACTTCTTTTCTGTTCAGTTGGACTCGCATAGATTGCAGTAAAGACGAACTCCTCCCTATACAAACCCACCTTACAATGGAGAAGTTGCTCATCTTTCATCCATGTGTCCACCCGTATACTATCTGAATCCCATAATATCCAGATTCCACCTGAAAAACCAACAACCTCAACTCTAGTTGAATGATTAAATCCCTAATTCCTCAATGTTGCAAAAATATAAAGAGAGAAAGGAACTAGTACTCCCCTAGTTTAGGCCTCTAATTCTGATGTGGAGTGCTTCCTCTAGTACCATCCATGATATTTCAAATTTTAAGGGAGAAGAGAGTGCTCAAGCAAGAGTTTGCAACAACAAGAGGAGTGATCTTCTTCAAACCTGAATAAAATTGAAAGAAAGAAAGAAATAAAATAAAATATGCAAGCAGAACCCTTGGATTGCCTCCTAAGAAGCGCTTGGTTTATAGTCTTTAGCCCGACTATGTCAGAATGTCAAGGAGGTTGAGACAAGCAGTGCCAATGTTTCCCAGAAGAGGATGCAGAGGTCTTAGCAATTTGTTCACTATTCTTGTAAGTATTCACACTCTTTTGCTCAATGAAGATCGTTTTAAGGGGCTCTTTATTGGCAAATGAATCCAATTTAGCTTGATTGAGGTCAATTATCACAACAACCCTTGCACATTGTTTGAATTCATTTTGAAACTCCATTACTTTGTCCCTCTTAAACTTGACTTGCTCATCACCAAGTCGTAGAATTATCTCTCGTTGTTCAATATCTACTAATGCTCTAGCAGTAGCCAGGAATGGTCTCCCAACAATTAGTGGAATCTCTTGATCTTCATCCATGTCAAGAACAATGAAGTCAGTAGGATAGATAAATGAACCAACTCTTACTAGTACATCCTTAATGATACCATATGGATAAGAGAGACTTTGATCAGCTAGCTTGAGTGTAACAGTTGTAGGACTAGCCTCCCCTAGTTGAAGCTTCTTAAAAAGAGATAGAGGCGTAAGATTTATAGCAGAACTCAAATCACACAGTGCACCACCTTCAAAGTAGTCACCAATCACACATGGAATAGTGAAGGAACCAGGATCTTTACACTTTAAATTAACATTAGGTTTAATGACATTAGTGATCTCCTTGGTCAATGCTACAGTTGCAAACTCGGTAAAATGCTTCTTTTTACTCAACATCTCGTTTAAGTACTTAGCATATTTAGGCATTTGCTCCAAAACTTCTATCAATGGGATGTTAATATGTAATTGCTTGAAAATATCCAAGAATTTCTTATATTTCTCATCAAATGCCTTCTTTTGGAATGTTTGAGGACATGGTAGAGGAGGTCTCCATTTAGGAATTTCAGTACCTGCTTCCCTTTTCTTTACCTCCTTCTTTTGGGATTCACTATCCTCATTTACTCCCTTAACCTTTTGTATAGACTCTTTATCATTTCCTACAAGGCCCCCAGAATTTTCTTCTCTATTAGAACTTGAACGCTTCATTGTTGGCTGCTGTATCTCAGGTAATTCTTCACCACTTCTAAGGGCAATGGATTTACACTCCGCTCTTTCATCTCTACAAGGATCAGGCCTAGTATTACTTGGCAATTCTCTTTGTTGTAGAACATTCACAGCATTCGCAATTTGTCCCACTTGTGCAATAGATGAGTCTACTCTTGCATTAATAATAGCTTGCTCTTGAGTACTCTTTAATTGAAAACTTGCAAGCTAAGATATCACTTCCTCTATATCAGATTTAGGTTCTTGGGCAGGAGTGACTTCCTTTTCAAATTGATATAACCCAGGAGGTCGTACTTGTTTTGTTTTAGAGGTTGATGCTTCATTAAGAGTCGCTTCATATTCCCAAGAGAGGTTAGGATTTTTACACTACCCAAAATTGTAGGTGTTTGAGTAAGGATTGTTTTGGTTGTTGCCACGGTAGTTTCCAACATAGTTCACTGGCTCCATCTGTTGAGTTATGAGGCATTGTCCGTTATCATGGCCATTTCCACAGTAATCACAAGAGGCATAAATAGCATTGACTCCCATGTGTCTACCATTGGATTGATTTACTTGAGCTTCTAAGTGATTGAACCTTTTGTTGATGGTATTTAACATTGCCATCAAATGTGAAAAAGGATCATCGATGACTTTATCAACCGATTTCACTGCCTTCTTTCATTGTTGTTTTGTATAAAGTCAGCTAATAAGTCATCTAAGCATTTCCATACATGATTCACCGGTTGCTTTGTAATTCCCCCATTAGTGACAACATTTAATTCTGATTTAGATTCAGAAGTCAACCGAGTACTGAAAATTTGAAGCAAGACCCACTTCTCTAGATTGTGATCTGGGCTCTACATAACAAGCAACTTGAAACTCTCCTAGGCTTCATACATATGTTCCCTAAATTGTTGACAGAAATTAGTAAGAGCGGCTCCTGCATCCACCATGCATCTTGTTATGTGGAAAAAAATCTTGATCTGAACTTTTCTTCCAATGTCTCCAAAGAGGTTATGCTGCCCTTTTCTAAATTGTTGAGCCATTCTGTGGCTTTCTCTTGTAGAGAGTAAGGAAAAATACGAAGGCGAAGCACACCATCAGGAACTCCATTTAGCTTGAATGAGTTGCATATGTCAAGAAATTGTATCAGACGCCGATTCGGATCTTCTGAATTGTTCCCTACATACTGACCCTTTAGTTCAAGCATCTTAAGCATAGTCTGCTTGATTTCGAAATTGTTGGCTTGAAACTTAGGCGCTCTGATTCCTGACTAATACCCTCGGGATTGTCTTCCCAGAAAATCGTTGATACACAAACGATCATTTTCATCCACAACCATTTCTTTAGTGTCGGTCTGTATCACCTCCTCCTCTTGGTTATGTGGTGTTGAAGCTTCCAAAAGCTCTTGGATATTCCTTATTTTCTGTGGTGTTTTAGTAGCTTTGGTTCTACGAGACATGTACCGAAGTACTTGCAAAAACCAAATAAATCTCAAAGTATCAAACTAACACAAAAAAAAAAAAAAGGAATTTTTTTTTTCAAAATAATGATAAATAATAATAAGGGTTAAATGCCTAATTTGCCCTGGAAGTTTTGCTAAGGGGGCGCTCAGCACCCGGAAGTTTTTTTGGTACCAAATTTGCCCCTGAAGTATTAAAAAGGTATCAAATTTACCCAAAAGTGACAGAAGTCCACGTAAATCGTTAAAATGTGAGGTGGCATGCCACCTCATCACACGTGGCATGCCACTTCATCAATCAAAAGTATCATTTTTGCCCTGGAAGTTTTCATTGAGGAGCAATTTTGCCCCGGAAGTTTTCATTGAGCAGCAATTTTGCCCTGGAAGTTTACAAAAGTAGCAATTTTGCCTTCTTTCTCCAAATATTAAATTTGACTATTAAATCAGGCAAAGACCACACATGTCATGCCTTGAAAAGATCAAACTTGGAGTCAGAGAATGAGATCCTTGAGATGTTGAGCTCAAGACGGCCAGAATTTGTAAAGGTGAACTGGTCACAGGGACTAGAGCTGGGAATTAGGGCCGGGTCGACCCGACAGGGCCTGGACCCAACAGGGCCGGCCCTATAGGGCTTGGAGTAAGGAAAACATATGTTTTTCAAAGCCCGGCCTGATAGTACCAAGGCCAGGGCTTGAATAATTATACTTATTTTACACCAAATATATTTATAATTTATTACTTATATAATATTGTAATACCAAAGTATGTGTTTATTTAATATGAAAACATCCCTTCTTTAAAAACTAATTATGTGTTTTAATACAGAATAATAATAAACATAAAAAAGGGTTCTAGTTTAAACTAAAATCTAAGTAATTACATATAAACACATTCATTAAGTGGAAGTCTAAGTAATTATTATTTTTTTTAAAAAAAAGCTACAGTTAAACGGGCCTGCAGGGCCAATTTCAAAAATTTTGGCATATTTTTCAAGCCCGAGCCTTGCAGGGCCAGGGCTTAAACAAGCTGGCTCGACGGGCTCGGCCCGATTTCCCGGCTCTAACAGGGACTGAAAGGTCTGTCGCAAAACCCAGAGGAAGCATCACTTATAATCTAAGCAAATGAAACGCAAAACGAGAAATGAATTGTTCTAAATATTGGTTCAGTAAAACAAATCAATAGTGATAATATTTACGTTTGTATAGACTGATCATTTGCTTAGATCATAAGTGATGCTTCCTGTGACCAGTTCGGCTTCACAAATTCTGGCCGCCTTGAGCTCAACGTCTCAAGGATCTCCTTCTCTGACTCTAAGTTCGACATTTTCAAGGCATGACATGTGTGGTCTTTGACTGATTTAATAGTCAAATTTAATATTAGGAGAAAAAAGGGCAAAATTGCTACTTTTGTAAACTTTCGGGGCAAAATTGCTCCTTAATGAAAACTTCCGAGGCAAAATTGCTCCTTAAAGAAAACTTCCAAGGCAAAAATGATACTTAACTCTTATTGGGTTGCTGAGGTGGCATGCCACGTGTACACTCAGTTAAACTTAACGGTGAAAATTAACGGAGGGGCAAATTTGCTACCTTTTTCATATTTCCGGGGCAAATTTGGTACCTTTTTCATACTTCCGGGGCAAATTTGGTACCAAAAAAACTTCCGGGTGCTGAGCACACCCTTAGCAAAACTTCCGGGGCAAATTAGGCATTTAACCCTAATAATAATTATAAAAATATACTCAACCTAAAACTACTAAAGGATTTCTAATACTAGTCACCAATTGCCTTGAGTCCCTGACAACGTTGCCAAAAACTTGATAGGGCAAAACTGTATAGCCTATAACTCCGCAAGTATACGGGCCATATCAAGTAATAAAGTGATAAGAAAAATATCGTTCCCACGAGGACTTAATCCAACTAGCGATTAGATATTAAATTCCCTTATTTTGTTTAAGTTAAGCGAGTTAGAATTGTTTTCAATAATAAAAAGAAAATTAATAAGAACTAATAGTAGCAAATACTTTTTACAAAAGAGCAAATTCCAATATCAAGAAATACAACCTAGAGTCACTAATCCTTTGTTAGTTTCTTAGAATTAATCCCCACTAAATTAATTTTGACTTAACTTAATCAGCTAATCTAGAGTATTAATGTCTATAAATGCCTTCCGGTCCATTTATATACCTATCTTAATTAAATATGTAATGCCTCATACAACTAAATAAGATGCATTTTAGATCGGGCACACTCTAATTTGATTATGTAGAGCTTCTAGATATATGCCTATCCTAGACGCAAATTAGATCAAAACCTAATTCCACATTAATTAATCCCAAGGTCAATTTAAGATTCCATCTTCCAAGTTCAACCATAAATCCCCAAAACATGCTTAATAGTGGCCAATTACAAAGCAATAGCAATAAACGCAAGATTAAATAAATTGAAATAAAATTAATCAAAAAATAATCCGTGGGAATAATAACTAGAACCCAAACAAGTTCATAGGTTCTCTAAGTTGAAAAGAAAATTTAGCCACGCATGGTTATAATCAAATCCATAACAAAAAGATGAAAATCAGATTCAAGAAAGGAGTAAAAGAAAGAGCAAGGAGATTGCAAATCTGTGGAGTAATCGTTCCCAGTTCTTGCGTCTCGTGCTGATATCTTGCTGCTCCGTTTTGCGTCTCTGCTGCCCTGCGATGCCGCCTTCCAGGTCTCTCTTTATAGATATATATATGTCAATTGCTTGGGCTATTTGTGTTGGGCCGTGATCCTTGATCCTTCTTCTTTTACAAAAGATATATAATATCATTTTGAGTGTTTTTGCGCCACGTGCGTATTTATAACAACATTGAACTTTATCTTTTTCCCTTGTGTGGACCCCATGAATTGGCTTATGCATGTCCGTGCGTAATATATACTGCTTGCGCGTCTCCTGCGTGTGTAATCTTCATCCATTTGATTATATTATATAAATTTAATATAATATAATAACATATTATATTATATCCTTTTTCAATTTAATTTGTTGTGATGTTATGATGTTTATTGTCTTTCCTATATTTTCTCCTCTCTTAGATCACATAATATCTCCTGCACAATAAAATATGATATCAATTGATTTTCTGTTATAATATTCTTTTATCCTATATTTAATTAAATAATAGAAAAAGTATATAAAAGATAATTAAATAAGTATATGATATTAATAAATTCAATCCAATATATCTCATAATCGATACTTATTTAATTATAAAATATATACTTATCACTCTCCTTCCCTGAGCCAGAGCCACTCTCACTCCTGCCCATGTCTCTCACTAAACTCTGAATCCGTCTCCCCTGACTTGCTAATCGAACCTTACCGCCTGCCTTTGACGGACCTGCACTCTGCTTTCCTTTACTCCCTTGCGTTTTCTCTCCCTCTCCAGCCCCTTACTCTGCACTACCCTTCTGCTCCCTTCGGTACCATGCCGTTCCCCAATTTCCTCTCCCTTGCTCTAATTTCCCTTCTCATCTACCTCCTCATTTAGCACATCAAAACAGGAGCCACTAGGTTGCTTCTAACTAGGAACAATAGGGCGCTTCTGCCTTCTAGGTCTGTGCATAGTCTGCCATAAGTCCTTCTTGACCTCAATTGTGTCTGTATGATTATTCTCCCTTTCCACTTGTTCAATAGCCATATCACTCTCACCTTTATGCCTCTGAACCTCCTCACAGCCCTCTTTTGTATGCCCAAAACAACCACATCTGTTGCACAACATCCCTAAGCTCTCATAAACTATACTAATCTTCTGACCTTCCACTTCAAACTTGAGAACCAGCGGCTTTGTTAGATCCAACTCAATACACGTCCTTGCAAACTTGCCCCGTGTTCTCTGTGCCATGTGAATATCTAGCTTAATAGCTCTTCCAATCACATTACCTAGGTTCAATAAGAACTTTGTATCAAACAGTGGAGCTAGAAGATCAGGGAAACGTACCCAAGCTATAACCGACTCCACATGCGCTTTCTTAGGATTAAAATTTGGTCTCCACCTAGCCACGTTAAGGTAAGCATCGTTAATCACCCAAGGACCTCCAATTAGAGCCTCCATGTAATCATCCTTATGCTGGAAACTCACCAAGTAAAAATTGCTATCCAGATCAAAGATCTCTAAACTGCCTTTCCTCTCCCAGATTTGCCTCAATTTCTTGACCATAAACCCATAGGACGACTGACGTCCTAACCATTTCACTACCAAAGTTTGCCTAAAAGGCTTCAGCAACCTATCCCTTTCTTTCTCCACAAATGCGAAACGCGGACAAAGAGGATCAGAAGTATCAATACAAATACCGTCACTCAGATTCAGAACTTTTGCAAAATCAGTCCCGGTGCCATAGTCTTCCATCTCCTCCTCCTCCTCCACATTCTTCGACCATTCCCACCAGCGGATTCTCTGACTAACATTCTGCAGAAGCGATTCTCTATACGACTTTGGTGACGCCTGTTTCTCCTCAGCTGCCATCCAATTCTCGTCTCTCGCAACTCGATATTCACTTCTAGAAAAATTTCCTCCTTCACCCCTAGCCTTCCTCTTCCTTCGAGCCCAATCCCCGCCTTCCTCCTCCATTCTATCCTCTCTTTCCCCACGGAGTGGACACTCATACTATCCGTCGCAGTGGGCGATGAAGCTCACAGATCTCCGATCGAGCAAACCCTATCAGAGAGCAAAACAAACTCCAAACGAGAAATTGCTTCTTTCGGATCATTTTACTATGTCGTATGTGCACATGCAATCATCTCTATCATTTCTTTGGGTATGACAGAAAGTTAGACTGTTAAATCTGTAGGTTTTTTTTTGCCTCTCTTAAAGTTTGTGCTCATGGTTTTTTTGGCGGAATTGGCAGATGATTCTCCCAATTCCCATGTTGATCTCAGTTTTCTTGAATTTGTTGTGTTGAGCCACTTAAATGTATGGTCTCCTCTGTTTTGACTGCCTAGATTATTATTCCATAAACATCTTACTGGTTATTCACGCCAAAATAATCTTATAGATCCATTGTAGTTATTCCTTGACTTCTTGAGGATCTGCATTTCTTGTTTTAGAGGCTGATGAATTTAGTAAATTTATTTACCAGGTATGTAGTGCTTGTCTGGTATGGTTATATTGCTAATTTTGTTGTTTATATGCCGAGCCATTCCTAATGCTCTAAGTGTGGGAGTGAGTGAACTTGAAAGCATGATGGAGTATTATATATTCCTACAAGTTTTGCGGATGCTAGCATTTGTCCTAAAATAATTTGTTTGTAATTTGGGTTTGAAACGTATAGTAATATGTTTGTAAATAATTCTAGTTGTCATTGACTTGTTGCCTTTGTCTCTATCTAAACCTAAACCCTGGCAGATGATTTTCCTTTTCTTGGGTGGATGACTTGTTTTTTTATTTATTTATTGTTCTTTTGTACATTATATTGTTTTTTCCATGCATCTAAAAAATGTTTGATATTTTCATAGATATACTTGACATTTTGGTGCTTGGATTATATTTATATACACTACAAAAAAAAAACTTTTTTTTGCGGAAGAAAAATTCCCTCGCAAAAAAGCTACTTTCTGTCGCAAAACTGATTTCTGGCGGAAAAGTTTCCGTTGCAAAAATCGCCCTCGCAAACCAATTTTCCATCGCAAAAATGCTTCCCTCAAGGTGTTCCCTCACAAAATCCTCAATTTTGCGAGGGAAACCTCTTCCCTCGCAAAATTTTGGGTTTTGCGAGGGAAGTATTTTCCTCGCAAATGATGGAATTTGCAAGGGAAACATTTTTCCCTCGCAAATTCTAATTTATTTTTAAAAAAAATATTAAAAAAATCAGAAAAAAAAAATAATTACATAAAAAGATACTAAAAATTAGAAAATAAAAAGACTTGTATATCATATAAATAAATTGTAACAATTATGAATTTACATAGCAAAAACAAAATATTACAAATTATAATGTTACGATCAAAATAAACTAAAAAAAAAGCCTAAACAGCAGTAGTCTGGTCATAATGCCTTTACCCTCTTATCTTCTGCAAAACCAACATTACGAAGTCAGTTAATTTCTTTTTGCCATTTTAAATATTACAACTAAAAGAACTTACCTATACGGTCCTCGTATACCTTCCTCATGCATTATCCTCGTCAAAAGCGAAACGAAAGCTTTTGTACGGAACAACATCGACCTCATTCCTTATGTCTAATGTGTATTGGGGGAAAAAAGAAATCAATCAATGCTCAATAAAAATAAAGCAAACCATCAATTACATGGAATAGTTAGGAATCTTCAGAATGATATTAGGTAAAAGAGAGTAAGAAAGCTAAGCAGTTGGTTCTGTTTCTAAAGTTCATTCTGAAGTAATGGATTTTTAAAAAGCAAAATGAAGAAAAGGGAAAAGAGAGGGATTGGCCATAAGCAATCTTGAACTACACTACTTAAGAGCATAAGAAGATTTTCAAGCCTAATCGCTTAGTTGGGAAAGCAAATATTACAGGTGCCGCCAAGGAGCTTAAAATTACATTCAAAGAAACAAGATATAAGATGCATCTGCATGAAAGATTGAGAAGCAGTGATTGTGAACTCAAAAATCATAGGCTTCTTTTTTATATTTTAACTGAAATTGCAGGCATGATAAGCATACACTTACTTGAAGTCTGGTCTTAACAACCCAGAATGGATTTGTTGAAAATGCTATTGCTGCCCCAGCAGCAGCTACCATATTTTCAACCGTTGATAATTGGTTGCAATTATCTGCTCAGTTGACCGTAAACTGTGAAGTACACCTACAAATGAAAACAATAAAATTTTTACAATACAAGAAATATGAAAAGCAACTATAACAAACACATAACTGGGTGCTATAAAGAAGACAATTCTTATTCTAATATAATAAATATCCATCTATCAACCATATACTTTTGAAAAAGAACCATCATGATATAGGTAGCAGTGGTTGATTTTAAAGCGACACATTTCTCTTAGAGTGAAGTGCGAAAATATTCGCAAGTAGGAAGAAAGAGATTGATTGTTAACATTGAAGTATGTAAAAGGGGGGACAATAAAAAACTCACAAGTACACCTTAAGTCCTAAGCCCCAGATTTTGCATTTTTTGGTCATGATAATTATTTTATAGAAAGAACAAAGATGTAAGGAGAGAGCAACAGGAAGAGAAACACACTGCCCAGTTTGGAAGTAATGCTATTATTGTTGGGGAAAGACCATGGTACATTCCCCTGAAACCTTCATTCCTGACAATATTCTGCAAGCTTGTGATGACACTACCTAAGAAATAGCCAACCACGGCTTGAGGAAAATCCATTGACAAATAATTTATTAATGCATGTTGGAACAATCAATATAACTAATATATACAACAATTCTCATAGAACTACTCAGTACAACTGTAGAACGTACAACCTCCAGCTTCAAGTTGGTGAATCAGTCTTAAACTTAATTTTTAAAGACAAGAAACACCATTTTATCACATATATCAAAGTCCCAGATTTTCAAACTTATCTCAACCAAGATTACTTCTCTATCTTATTAATGTTTAACAAGTTAAAGCAGAACTATTGTCTTCAAGCAATTGAGAATTAAATAAAGTGAACTGACTGAAAGAAAAATAATTCTAGCATGCCTTTCTGCCCAGGGGAAGGCCATGAACCTGTAGTCTCGTCTTGATTACATCCAGTGGACAAACAAATGTAACCGCTATAGCCCTACAATGCAATCAAGTCAATCCTCTAGTAATAAATTTAACATCGTTTCAAGAATGGGGCAGGATCTGGAGTTTGACAGGAAAATGTGCGATTTATATTGCTGACGTTATTTAATGGATAAAATTTTGTTGTTGGTGGTGGTGCTCACAAAGCTTTGTTTTAATCACCACTAGAAGATTAAAGAATATTATTGTAATTTACCTATTGCTTGTGTGTGTCTGTGTTCTTTACCAACTGTCCAGATAAATGCCAACAATTGCCAATGCTAATATGACAAAATTCCGTACTCCTCGCCATTCTCTCACAACAAAGAGGGACAAATATACGATCCACCAACCAAGACAGGATGAATCCTTAAGAATGGTTGTTAAAGAGTGATCATTTGGGGCTTCTTCTGTATCAATTGGGAGTCCTGATTCCAGTGTATCGCATCAACCCTGATACTATATTCAATTCTTTTTTCATTATTGGTACACTAGCAGTCGATCAATTGAGAAAATACATGGAATTGAACATAATCACAAGAAGACATCGACGATATTTCTCTCTAAAAAATAAAAACCACAAATATTTTCAATGAAGTAGAAGACAATGATCATTAAAGAGACAATAGGCAACTTTGAATATGCGCAAGAACGTAATTTAAGCTTAGAAGCTGATATTCGACCAAATTGGTATACAACAACAGTCCAGAATAGCTAAAGGATCAACTCTTGCAACTAATTAATTACAAGCGACGATTATTCATCATAATTACGAATCTGAGAACACAAAATTGTCCAGATTTCTTGAAGATCCAATCATTAAAATCAATGATTAGTCCGAAAAGCCACAAGAATTTACAGCGAGAGGAAGCAGGAATGTTAGAAAAAGCCTACCTGGTTGGGCGGACAAGGGAATTGAAGATGCGTGAGATAGCAAATCTCACTCGAGGATAGGCTCTAAGGGTGTAGACGGAGGTCTGTCGCAAGAAGTTTTTGATGGCGAGCCTCTGATAAAGTCTCGAGCCATCAGTTCCAAGTACCAACGCTCCGACTCTCACGCCTATGACGAGCTTCACAGCTTCCGAACCTACCTCTGGTGGATATGCGTCGATCAATCGAGCTTCTGGATGGCGTTGATTTCAGGGTCAATGTTCCTCCTCTTCGCCGTGATTGTTTTGGCCACCTCTCACTTCCTCCTCGCTTGCCCTAGCTGCGACACCAAACCCTCCCTGCAATTGTCGCTCAGCAGATTGAGGCGCACCAGACAAAAGTCGCGGGGTTAGGGTTAAGGAGAGACTTTTGCGAGGGATTATAGACAGGAGATTCAGGTAGAGAGGAAATAGAGAAACTAACAGAGTCCTAATGATTTCACCTTTTTCATTCCAAGACGGGAGTGGAATGAAAGAGGGAAGCCCTGAGAGATATATAGATATTTTTCGAATTAACCAGTGCCGATTTCATAGCGCTATTCATTGATGCATATCGATGCCCAGGATCCAGGAGGCGTGAAGCTGCTGCAAGTCGCGGTCTTGAGGCTAATCCAACATCAAAAATGTGTTAGCCCTAGTAGTGAACCCAGACGAATCCAGATCTGGCGGTGATGGAGATGAGGAGACGCCGGCGAATAGAAAGACAGCGGTGGACAAACTGTGTTTGCAAGAAAGGCGACGAAGGAGCCTGATGAATGACGGAGGCAGGGAGGACAGAATTCTAGAATTAGGGATTTGGTTGGAGGAAGAAGTAAGCCCCGGAAAGACAATTGGAAAAAAGTCCCTCATTTTGCGAGGGAAACCAATTTTCCTAGCAAAATGACTTAATTTTGCGAGGGAAACATATGTTCCCTCGCAAAATGAGTTAAGTTTGCGAGGGTAACCATATTCCCTCGCAAATTTACTTAAATTTGTGAGGGAAAAAAATTCCCTCACAAAATTCATAAATTTTGCGAGGGAAAACAAACTCCCTCGCAAAATTCAACAAATTTGCGAGGGAAAACAAATTCCCTCGCAAAATTCCTTTTTTTGCGAAGGAATTTTTTTCCCTCGCAAATTCTACATTTTCTAGTAGTGATATGAAGTTGTGAGCAAATGTTATTTCTACTTTGCTATAGTATCGGGAACGAATTGTTTGACTTCTCTGTAGTCTGCATTATCTTCCATGTCCCTTCTTGAACCATTTGTCATTCCTTTGCTTCTCAAGAAATTTCCTACTTCCTTACTTTCAGCAAAGGTTTGTATTAATGGTCGGTAAGATAAAATTGTTTGGTAGCATAAAGTAATCTCTTGGTGTTGTGTGTAATGCATGTCATCTATTTGTGTTGCTGGGTGATTGAAGTAGTAATTATGTTACAGGTTAAGAAGAATATGCCGAACAATAGAAAAAGGAAAGATAAAGATGGAGAAAGGCAGTCAAAGGTGTCCGGGTACATACCGTTCACAAAAGTGTATTACAAGAAAAAGAAGAAGAATAATGAGAAGAACATACATGCACAAAAGGTGTTGTCCATTATAGCAAGCAACCAACAAAGCAAGAGGAAGAAAGAGACATTGGAGTAGTTGTATTATGTATGTAGGAAACTAATCATATTATGTACTTCTGAATACTATATAGGGGCATGTTATTATGTTTTTTGACAACTTTATATGCCTACATTGAGAATGATATTATGTTGTTTGACAACTTATCCTATGACTAGTGAATGTGCCAAGTTATGACAAATTATAGAATGACAACTTAATGTGCCTAGTTTTAAGGGCCTCTGTGCCAATTTCAACAACAAGGGCATGCAATGCCAATTCAATGTGCATGATGTGACTAACCTATCAAACTATTTTGACAAGTCCATGTCCAGTTTTTGACAACTCCATCTCTACGTTTTGATAATTCTATGTCCAAGTTTTTACAACTCCATCTCCACGTTTTAACAATTTCATATCCACATTTTGACAACTCAATCCCGATGTTTTGACAATTTTATCTCCACATTTTGACAAGTCCATCTTGAATTGTGGAGATGGAATTGTCAAAATATGAAGATGGAATTTTCAAAATATGGAGATGGATTTGTCAAAAACTGAATATGGACTTGTCAAAAACTGGATATAGACTTGTAAAAAAATAGACATAGACTTGTCAAAATGTCGAGGTGGAATTGTCAAAACGTAGAGATGCAGTTGTCAAAATGTGGAGATGAAATTGTCAAAACGTGATATGCAGTTGTCAAAATATGGAGATAAAATTGTCAAAAACTAGACATGGACTTGTAAAAAAATGGATATGGAATTATAAAAAAAATGGACATGGCTTGTCAAATTACAGCAAACCCACACGAGTTACTTCTCCACCCATGTCTTCCCTTCTCTGCAACCTCATACGAAGTAGATTTTCCAGTTACAGTTATTATTTCTCAATTCTCATGCGTGCATGCATCAAAGTCTCGTATTAATTGCTTCTTACTTTTGAGTTTGTACTTTTTATGCAGCTTTGAAATTGGGAAATTGCCAAGTTGGTTGTGTCTTGGATTGGGAGAAAAAGTGAGAAACTTTATAAATTGAAAAGGTTGAAATTCTACAGAGGATTACATTGAAAGTTTTGCAATGTTGTTAGAAATAAAAAAGAATATTTATTTATATTTTTAACGTATAAACATGCAGTGTTATCAGTTCCGTTCTCAACAATAAATTCTTAAATTTCAATCCCTGTGTGGCGAGCCCCACCTTGTACTCTCAACAAAACTTCATCTCCGAATTTAAGAGAGGTCACAAGAACAGCAGTTTTCGACTTTATATTTCCTGAAAAACAATTAACAACTAAGGAATCACACAGAAATAACTCAAACTTGCAGGAAATAGTAAATGTAAAATTTATTACCTTCGGAAGGACCAACTAAGGCCTCTGTTTCTGTATTCTACAGAAAGATACTGTAGATAGTCTCATCATCAGAATGGTTCTGCAAAAGGAACAACATTACTTGCAGAAGTTCTTGTCTACTCATTTGCAGATACAGTTTTATCAATTAGTATTTCCATCTTCAAAGGTGATTATACAATGAGAATTAGAATTTTATATATATTACTCAGGATTATAAATGCCAATTATCTAACAAATGATTATTAAACCTTTAAAAGACAGACCTAACTGGAATTGGATTCCTTGCCTATCCTTTGGATAGGCAGGGAGAGCTTTTCCCTTTGGACGGTCCAGATCTAATCTGGACGGTCCAGATCTGATTTATTTTACTTTCTATTTTTTCAAAAAAATTATTTTAATGGGTTCAGAATTTAAAATAAAGACAATCTCTCAACTAACATTTTTTCAAAAAATGATTTTTTTATTCAAAAAAGTAAAGAGCTTAAAAAAAAAAAATGGGATCGTTCGAAACGCATCCTGACAAATTTCAGATGGGCCAAGCTCTTGGTGCCTATCCAAAGATAGGCACCAAAACCGGATCCGACTTAACTTCTGTGATAAGAAATTGAAGTCAGCTGACAATGTGAAGAGAGAGAAACAACAGCTCATAAAGGCCATGATGCTAACTTGATTTGGAAAACAGATCATACTACAGTTGAAGGCAATGAGATTTACAAAAGGAGATCAGAGTCTAAACATAATTTTACACAAGACAAATATATGCCCATATGATGACTGGGAAACTCAATATGTAGCTCCTTGTATCCAACACCAAGTATAGAAATTATGACAATACCCCAATAGATTAATCGGAGAACTAAGCATATATAAGAATGAACCAGCCACAAAAATTCAATGCAAATCGAAATTGCCAGAGTTATAAAACGCATCAACAAATTATTGATTGCAAATGACGATTCACAACTTAGATCTCACAGCTAAATAAAACCATGAGCCAGAACTAGCATAACATGACAAAATCTCCCATGTTAACCACACTCCATCGTAATGATAGACAAGTTAATCATAACGCAAAGCAAACACCTCATCTCCCGTGAAAGGTTAGTGCAGTGAACAATGGGCATACCTGCCAATCTAATAAGTTAACAACAATATTTTCTGCATGTTCGTCCTCAGGTCTAAGTCCCTCTAACGCATCAGGAGTTGAAACATCAAAAACCGTAGCAACCCTGTTACTCTGACCATCCAAAAATCTCTCCATCGCCAATGAAGAGAGGGCATATTACCGCAATCGCTGTACCCGTCATGAACAAAATTTTGGTATTCAACACACATATTCAGCTTCGCTGACATGGTGATTCATCTTTAGAGAGGCCCAAAATAACAAATGGATAAAAGGAGTTCGCTCTTCTAGATAACGAAATGAAAGATTAAGAACGCAGAGTACATACATGACCAGTTAGTGGCAAGCTGTCGATTTTGTGGCGAGAAAATGAAAGTATCACATCCTCTTCTGACGGCAACCGTCATGACCTGCTTGTTTTTGGTCTATATCCATACGCGCTTCGATTTTTTCCGGTGCCCAACGAAGACGTCTTGGAGGAGGAAGCCATTGACAAACAACGAGTATACCGCAACTGAGTTTTCTCGGAACGAATAGAACTCAGAGAATCGAAGTTGTGCCAAGGGTTTCTTCTACTTAAGCTCCAAATTTTTGCTGATAACCATCAATGTGAACAAAACTGATTATGCCCTTGCAATAGTCAAGAATCGTAGAAGCATGAGAGTTGTAAGGAGCGAACCTGAGATTGAAGTGAAGCAAGGCAGCTCGCTCTGGAAGTTAATGACTGGAGGGAGTGAAGGATAAGTTCCGGAGGTGTGTCGACTGTGTCCGTGGTGCTCAACTCTGTTTCCAACTCTGTCTGCAACTGACACTAGGGGAATGTGAGCTCATTCATGGGAGGGGAATAGGGTAAAATGGTCATTTCATAATTAGAATTAATATCACCAATATTATTAAGACTTTAGTGTAATTTGATGATTTCAAATACTTAATGTGCTTACTTGCACTAATTTTCCAATATCATATAGACAACAAACAATAACTAATAAGTCTTATACATAATGTTTTGACATTTAGGGTCTGTTTGGGAGTTTGGAGGGAAAGGAAGGGGAGGGGATGCAAGGAGAAAGGAGGGGAAGGGAAGGAAGGGAAATGGAGGATATTTCCTCCCCTTGTTTGAGAGTTAAAAAAATAGTAAGGGAGAAAGATGGAGGATTAATGAGTTGTTTTTACCATTTTGTCTTTTTCTTTAATAATTAATATAATTATTATACTTTACAAATAAATTTAAATTTAAATTTTGTTATGTAATTTTTATATTCAAAAAATTATTTATGTGGTGGAGGCGGCAGTGGTGGTGGTGGCGGCGGCAGTGGTAGGGTGGTGGTGGTCATGGTGGTGGCGGTGGTGGGGTGGTCGTGGTCGTGGTGATGGAGGAGGGTAACAAAGTAATTAATCCATTTCTCCTCTTAAAACCCCCAATATTGGGAGAACTTTATTTTTTTGAAAAAGGAAGATTTTGGGGGATTTGTAAAATCTCCTGATTCCCTCCCCTCTTATTTTTAAAACTTGCAAACAAGGGAAGGGACTATCAAAACCCCCTCTTCCCTTTCCTTTCCCTCCAAAATAGAACTCGCAAACAAAGGCTTAGGTAATATGTATATGCTGATACTAAGAAAATAATTTTTCTTAATTGTCTCAAAAATTATCTTTCTACATCAGTTGTGAATATTTATAGGCGTAGAGGCTGTTGTCATTGATTATTTTAACAGTTCCTGTAAAAACTCAGAAGCCTCCTCGTTCCCTATTTATGGCATTGTCACCATTTTTACTTTTTTTTTTTTGTCCATCCGGTATTCAGAGTCTGACTAATCTGAATCTGACTCGGTCCGCGCACCTGGCTATGGTAGGTGAGTCTCCCAGCAGAGTCCATTTCCACTTTCTACTCACTGCAGCTAGCATAAAAAGGCATATGTGGAAAAAAAACACACACACACATCTTTTGCACTAGTGTGTATATAATAAGCTAATTGAATTGAAATATTTTTTTAACAAAAATTATTTATCCGCTGCAAGCTGCCAAACAGCGTTCCTTATTAGTTATTATCGACTTATTTAATTTTTGTATGTTGTGATGCACGGCTAAGTAGTGGCGGAAGGTTGTTATGCTGACCTTCTAAAATCTTTTAAACTTTATTAATATATGTATTGATTATATAATATTTTATTTTAGCCACTAATTTGACCCTAACTATTCTCTTATCAACGCTCCAACTGGCCTTCTAATTTTTTTAAAATATATGTATTTATTATATAATATTTATTATGGCCAATAATTTGGCCCAATTAATCGCTTATCCTCTCTCTCTCTCTCTCTCTCTCTCTCTCTCTCTCTCTCTCTCTCTCTCTCTCTCTCTCTCTCTCTCTCTCTCTCTCTCTCTCTCTCTCTCTCTCTCTCTCTCTCTCTCTCTCTCTCTCTCTCTCTCTCTCTCTCTCTCTCTCAGTGACTAAGTCTCAACTTCCTCGACACGCCACACCAGTTCAGCCTTCAGAATTCAGTCTGTCACGCTTCCTCTTCTTCCTCCATGGATCCACTCTGCTCTGACTCTGAGTGCTCTTCATCCTCAATCTAAAAGTCTGCCTCTTCCTTTGAGTCTTCGACGTGGCGACGTCCGACCAGCGACCACCGTCTCACAACTGCCTGACTAGCTACGTCCGACCAACTTCATTTTTCTTCTCTTCATCATCATCGATTTCTCGCTCTTCAGACTTTAGGTATTATTTTTTTCCCTGAATATTGTGATAGAGGCCTGAAATCTGAATATTGTTTTTTCTTCAATAGTGAGAACCTCAATTTTATTCTCCAATCAGAGGAAGTAGAAGGGGAAAGTATAGTAAATAATGATTTTTTTTTCCTTGGTTACTGAGTAGCCTTGTGGTGGAGGTATAGGGGAGGGGAGTTGCTCGGGAGTATTTTTTCCTCCTGTTTGCATAAGGAGCTATTGTTTTAGCATTAACTAAAATGAATATCTAGTCAACTTCTGCTGAGAAATTGTCTGGAAACTTCAAATTTGTTTTCCTCAATTAGATTTTTGAAGGAAAACCAAAAACCTCATATGTTATGTAATAGTTTGACAAAAACTCCTGTGCTAAACATATGATAAGTTGTGTAGGAGATCTTTCCTGATATGAATCTCGAATGAAATAATTATTATGTTTGTGTTTGTGATATCTTTAGGACAATGTTTGATTCATTACTCATTGGACTATGAGAGGAAAGTAAAATTTTTGTTTGAGATACCTACTGAAAAGGTTAGTATCATTTTACATCTTGTTTTGATTTATAATTGTCGGTTATTATTTATTTGTATTTTCAATGTTATGTCATACCATTTAGTAAATAGTTCAATATGTTTATTTTTTGGCCCGAGCTAAAAAAAAAATCATGTTTCGCCACTGTGGCTACGTATGTGTTTATATTTCTGTATGTAAATATTGGTGGCTTGAATGTGGCAACCAAGTGGAAGAAGAAGGAGATGAATATAGGAGAAGAAGGTCAACATGAATGAGATTGAAAAAATTCGTAAATACTGACAATATGCGTAAAAAAAATTGACACCAATTGAGTAATGAGATTGACACAAATGTTGGTGAATTCTGACTAGCATGTTTTCATCAACAAACGCTTTTTTTAATACCATTACAATTTTTATCGAAACAATTACTAAACTTATCAATCTCTTTAAGAATTTTGGTGAAATACCCCAAATGTTGGTGAATCCTTATTTGCATGTTTTTGTCATCAAACTCTTTTGTTAAAATCATTACAATTCTTGTCAAAATCATTACTAAATATGTTAATCTCATTATAAATTTTGGTGAAATGCAACAAATGTTGGTGAATCCTAACTTAGATATTTTCATCAACAAACTCTTTTGTCAAAACTATTACAATTCTTATCAAAATCATTAGTAAATTGGTCAATCTCCTTATGAATTTTTTAAAGCTCGTTTTACATTTAGTTAATACCATATCAAAATTTATGAGACATTGATGACTAATTCTTCAAAAACCAAATGAGATCGAAGGCAAAGGAAAGCACAGAAAGATAGAAATCAAGAAACAATAATTAATAACAAAAAAATCATGAAGATCTTGGAGTAGAAATAAGATAGGAAGAAAAAAATAATGCGCCAAATGCATAGAATCGAATGAATGAGAGGGAGAGAGTGTTCTAGCCACTGAACCAAGTAGACGGAAAAGAATATGAGAGAAACAAGGAAGATCATTAGTTTGAAACCCACACCTTCGAAAATCAGCACCTTCGACGGGATTGTTGGGGAGTTTTTCAAGATAGAGGCGCGACGAAAAAAAGAACCGGCAGAGACTATCATTTTCTCCTCTTCATCACCAAGCACTCTCATCGTTGCCAGTGGCCTCCACCTCCACCTCCACTACCATCATCACTATAGCGACCTTCACAACCTCACCATCACCTTCCTCCATTTTTTCCACCAACAATTCAGATCAGGGGAGTGCCACAGATACTTGAACTTAGGAGACCTTTATCTTCCACCATTTTCACTTTGTTTTACTTTCACCTATGCTCCACCATTTTTCTTTTTCTTTGTTAATTTAAAAACTGAGAGTATAATGGTAAATTCATCAACATTTTTAAATATCATTTGATCCCTATCACCTTTATGTCTTTTATAGATGTCAATAGACCTTTGGGGATTTTGAAATTTCATGTAGTTTTTGTCTTGGATTCTCCTTTAAGTTATTTTGTTTTTTTATGTAACTTTATTATTTTTAAAAGTTATTTTCTTAAAGAGAGCCACACACACACACACACAAAAAACAGAATATGTACAGGTGACGTAACTAGCATCAATGCATTTTATTTATATAATATTAATTATATTACTTTAATTTTAGAGCCCAGTGTAGATTGCTCCTAATTAACTTCAAATTAAGGACACAGTGTAAAGGCATCACAAGTCAAAGGGATATTTATTATTCAACAAAGTAACAATAAATTATTTCATGTTTCACATTAAAAGGTACTACCTCTTGTCCTAATTATAGGAACACTTTTGTAGTATAATTTACACTACAAAAATATTCCTATAATTATGACGGGCTATAATTATGACGGGAGGGAGTAATTAATAAATAACAACTGCGTAACATGATGTTCTTAGAAACACATGAGCACCAGTACCATGACGTCGTCATCGATAAGATATTATGATAATATGGTCGGCAAATTAAAGAGGTGCCCTACTCGTGAGTAACCGGAAAAGCACCTTTGACCACAGTGTAGCCACCATCAACGACAAAGTTAAGTCCATTGACATAACCAGAATCATTAGAAGCAAGAAACAAGGCTGCTTCTGCTATATGCTTCGCCTTCAACACCACCCCTTTCAGCACCGCCTCTGAACTAATAGATTCTTCAATCTCTTCCGGCTTTCTATTGAAGGGCGAACAAGCCAGTGGTGTGGCCACTCCATGAGGTGACACACAGTTCACTCTAATCCCATGAGCCCCAAGCTCCGAGCACGCCGCTCTCACGAGTCCCAGAACAGCATGCTTCGACACCGTATAAGCCTGGGGCCCACATCCCCCTAAGGAAGACGACACACTCGCCGTGCATATGATCGATCCTCGGATGTTCCTCTCCACCATAGCACGACCTGCGTGCTTGATTGTCGCCGCCACGCCTCGGACGTTTACGGCCATGATGTTGTCGAATTTGTTGAGGTCAAGATCCAGGATGCCGGAGAATGATCCTAGTATTCCGGCGTTGCTGAACAGGATGTCGAGGGTTCCATATTTTTGTATGGTGAAATTTACTGTTTCTTCCACCTGCTTTTCGTCTCTTACGTCACAGTGGTGGTATGCTACGGTGTTTGAGGGTATGGAGGCGGCGACTTGATGGCCCAGTTCGTCTTGGACGTCTGCGGTTACCACGAAGGCTCCATGATCGGCGAATAGTCTCACCGTCTCTTCTCCGATTCCACTTGCTCCTCCGGTGACAAGAGCCACCTTACCCTTCAACCTACAAAATCAAATTACGTTCATAGAATCAGTCAAGGGATATTGGATTAACGACGGAATTGAGTTACGGAATTGTAGGATTCCGTCGTAAAAAAGACTGTCACTAGTTAATTAATAACAGAATTTCGTCGCCAATTAACACATTTTTTGTAGCATATAGAGACAGATGCGAATTGGGGTGAGGGAGATGAAAGCTTTTACCTTTGATTCATGTCTCCGGACCTGCAAAATAAGCTCTGAGATAAGAAGATTATATGTACCGATGGGGATACGGCAATATATATACAGGCACACTGATGAGGATCTCCTCGTTTGATGTCACAAACACGTGAGCTCAAATAAGTAGTCCACGCCCTGATTTTAGGTTATAACGATTAAGATAATATAGTTTATTTTTTTATACATCATTTGTGCACAATGGCTCTTAAACATCCATTAAAATTGCCTTTTTACACGGGTTTTCTAACTAGTGTATTGACATTTTAACCATTAGTTAATGTCACCAGTGTAGGAAGTGTTTTTCCAAAAAAATATTCCTCTATTCTTTTCTAACTCCCCTGTTTGTAGGAAAAAAAAAAAATCCTTTATTCTTTTCTAACTCCCCTGTTTGTAGAAAAACCAAAAATAAAAAATCCTTTATTCTTTTTTAACTCCCCTGTTTGTAGAAAAACCAAAAACAAACAATTATTCCTTTACTCTTTTCTAACTCCCCTGTTTGTAGAAAAACCAAAAACTTGTTATACTCTTATACGAGTGCTCTCTGAAATTGACAGAGCAAACTTCATGTGTGATCATGATTAGCAAACAGTACAAGCTAACAGTTAAACACCATATAAAAAGAACAAAATTTTACAAATTTTGATTTCTCCTCCAAAAATCTAATTGATTACAGTTAGCAGTTTCAAAGCTTAATCTTCTGATAAGTATGAATATATGAAATAGACAACAAAGCATAACTAATAAGTCTTATACATAATATTTTGACATTTAGAGCACAAGTATATACTGATACTAAGAAAATAATTTTTTTTTAAATGTTCAAAAAATTATCTTTCTACACCAGTTGTGAATTTTTATAGTGTTGTCTACATTGATTATTGGGTAAAAGTGCAAAAAAGTACATGTGATTTACCCATTGAGAGCGCCCAACACCAAATGATTTTTTTGAGTACAAAAATACACATGTGGTTACAGTTTAGGAGCAAAAGTCACACTCTCTGACTATTAAAATTGAGGATTTTGACTAACCATGTTGATTTGGAGGGTGACTTGGCAGCAGCTGGAGAAGTTCAAGGTAGAGAATGCAGATACAGGGAGACCTTCCTGTAAAGCAGATTACCCAGCATGTCTTCATAAAGGTTAGGGACTCTGAAGCTCTGGTGAACATAAAAACAATCTTCAATGATTCTCCAAACATTTCTTGATGGTGTACATCAATCCAGTTTTTAACAGAACCACGCGAGTTATATACAACAAAAATGTGATAAGAATGCATAGGAGAAATGGATTGTGGAGAGTCATGGCGATAAGCTCTTCCTCTTTCTCTTTTAGCAATGAGCTTTCTTGATTGTTTTCCTTCTCTGGACTCTCTTACCTTTCTCAGGGCTGTGGCGGGAGGATGATGATTTGAGCCAAAAAGGTGAAGATGATGATGAAGTTATTACATGTGGCAATGTGTTTTGACGGAGAAATCAAAAGCTCAGTTTCAGAGATAACTGTGTTAGCTTTAGATAACAGAGAGTGTGAATTTTGTTCCTAAATTATAACCACATGTGTATTTTGCAACAAAAAATATATATTTGGTGTTGGGCGTTCCCGAAGATAAATCACATGTGTATTTTTAGACCTTTACCCATGATTATTTTAACAGTTACTGTGAAAACTTAGAAGGCTCCTCGTTCCCTAATTATGAGATTGTTACCATTCCCACTTTCTACCCACTGCAGCTAGCATAGAAAGGCATATGTGAAAAAAAAAAAAAAAAAAAAAAAAAAAAACATACTTTTCACTGGTGTAAATATAATTAGCTAATTGAATTGAAGTATTTTTTAACAAAAATTATTTATGCGCAGCGGCAAACAGCGTTCCTTATATTAGCTAGTTATTATCGACTTATTTAATTTTTGTATGTTGTGATGCACGGCTGCGTATGTGTTTATATGTCTGTATGTAAATATTGGCGGCTTGAATGTGGCGGCTAAGCCATGTAACGTATGGCTTCATTCACATAGAGTCAAGCCATACGTTACACATGAAATGCGTCTAAAAAGAAAAATGAAGTTTTCAGATTGTTAATATGTAGTGATAATCACACTCTAACTAACTAAACTCGAATGACACATTAATGCGTCATGTGATACTTCGTCTTTTTTTTTTTTTGAAAAAAAAAAAAGAGAAGGAAAAATTTTGTCGAGGATATTTGAAAAATGAATAGTACAACACTACAAGTCTACAACTACTAGAACATACATAACCAGTGACGTAGAGAAAAAGGGAAAGAAAAGTAGTGAACGAAATAACAAGTCCAAGTAAATGGCAGGATATATCTTGACTTTGACCCACACCACCACCACACATTTTCTAATTGAGTTTTCTTCAAAGCACACCCCATTTGAATTTAGTGCCATCAGTAATTAAAAGAAAGGTTTTTTTTTATTATTATTGCTCGCTTTGTCCAACTTTAATTTTCTTTTCGCTGTGGGTATATTTTATTCTTCCCTAAAGGTTTTTTTTTGGGGGGTGATATAAAGTGTTTCCTTTTCAAGACTTAGAGTATAAATGATTCTCACATCTCTCAATAAGTGCACTTCCAAATAGATCTTTAGTAGCAATATCATGAAGTCATTAGCTTAGTGTCCGTTTGGATTAGCAGTGGACAATCCTGATCGTAATTTGCATAAGTGACAATGATTAATTAAAAGTGTTATTGGTCAATTATTCATATTTCTATTTGGATTTTTTTTTTCACTAGTGACTTTAAGAATTGGGATTATATTTTGATTTCATTTATTTAAATCACTTTTGAATGTATAATTACTAAAGGTATGAATTTTAACTAAAATTGAAGGTAAAAACGGCATAGTACTTAATGAGAAGGTACATATCAACCAAAAGAAAAATTATATATGTTGGAGTATATGTCAAAAAGCATATTACAGGATCTATCATTATCACAAGATTATATTTAAATAGAAAACTAAATTGATAAATATGATAGCTAATTATTTTGCTAGGATTGCACTAGATTATGTAATCAAGTATATTTGTTCAATAAAGTTGTGTACATTTTCATGATTTTATTTAATGATAATGATAATTAAATATTGAATAATTATTATTAAATATGATTTAATAAATGACATAAATATTTAAATATTATTTTTATTATATAATTGTTATTATTTAAAATAATTTAAAATTAATGTTAAGTAATGGGAAAAAATATTTAAAACAATATTATTTAAAGTACTTTAATTGACAAATAATATGCAAGATATGTGCAGAGAATATTTGGAGAAAGGATTAGAGAGTAAATTGAAGAAATTGTTAATATGGAAGTTTCATTGGGATTTTTCAATCGTGCAAGCAACCCCTTGTCACTTGTGTTCAATGTGCGGTTAGAGGATGAAATCATGACTCGGGGTTGATCGGGATTATTTAAAAGACAAATGAGATTTATAAGCTTTTTTTTGGGGGGGGGTGTTCAATCACGTCCTACCACTTAACCAAATAGACACTTACTTGTAATGTATCTAACAGCTATTAAATATAAACTTTTATTGTTTTAAGAAAATATTTATTTGGTAAAAAAAGGTTAATTAGTGTATTTTACTAAAGAACCATTTGAAATGTACTAATAATACATTTTTTGCAATATTTCACTCCAATTAAAATACAGTATGAGAAATCAAATGTCCACTAGTAGTGTGACCAATGTTAGGAAGATAAAGGGTAAGATTAAAGAAAGAATTAGTGCGAGCAGTTTGACATATTAGAAACATTTCTTCTTATGTGGGTTGTTATTGTTAATTATCCCAGTCGAAGATGACTGTTTCACGCACTAAAAAGAGTTTTTGTTCAGCAGGCCAATTAATGCACTAAGTATAGTTTGATTACATAGTTATTATATTAATTGCAAAATTGATCACTTGATCCACACGCTTTATATTGATTAACTTCATAAAGTTTTTGACGTTTTCAAATTAACTTTAGACAATGCAATAGCTAGCTATGCATTTATTTACTAACTTTAGTGCAAAAATCCTGTTGCTAATTTTTGAAAAGGTTTTAAAGCTCTGCATAATTTTATTTTTATTTTTTGAAAAGATGGTGAGGACCGGAAAGATGAAGACATAACAATAAGGATATGTTTGGTACGCACAACAGGTGGGAAGGGAAAGAAAGATGAACAAACCCTTCTTTGATACACTTTTTGTGTTCACCTGGGAACAAAAGTTCTCAGGCCCACCAATCTTCCTTTAAATGTGGGAAGATAAAATCCCACCAAAATTTGTGGGAATCCAAGCATTTCCATGTAAACAGCGACGCTTTCGAACATATTTACCCTTCATAAAATATTTTTTTTTATAATGCAGGAAAATAAGATTAAATCGAATTTATGCAATAAGTTTGAACTTGGTGGGAGAATGTTTTAGATAAATTTAAACATGGAGGAAAAATATTTTAAACAAATTCGAATTAATGGGAGAATATTTTAGAAAAATTCGAAGTTTTTTTTAAAAAAATATTTTCATTTTGAATTAATTACTTTTGAGAATAAAATATATATTTCCTGATTCTTTACCAACAATCACTTGCTTCATTTTCTTCCTAATAAATAACTCATCTTTCTCATCCTCAAAATTTTCCCTCCCCTCCCTATTATCCCTCTTTTAAATTCCTTTCTGACATGCCGGATATTGTTTGAGTCATCATGAAATTAAACTTGGACGTACGACAAGACATGATAAAAAGAATAATGAAGAATAGGACTACATATCCACGCTTTTAAATGAGAGTTGTAATATTCCACACATCACGAACAATACTCATGTCTTTTATGTATGTGTGTGTATATATATGGTTCGCTTCGTAATTTTTTCTCCTAATAAAAATGTCTCATTTGAAATTTGAATTCGAGATCCAAAAAAATGTAGTGAGGTCTTATGTCACTAGACCAATTTTATATTGGTATTTGAGTCATTTAATGATAAGTAGATTAGTGCTTTGAGAAATATCACTCTAGTCCTATTTATAAATCTATTTTAATTAAAAAAATTGGTTTTTATTATAAGTTCAATTTTAGAGTAATAAATAAGTTTCTTTGATATATGAGAATTAGTTAATTTAGACTTATAAATAAAATCAGAATAATATACAGGTTCTTAGGTTAATTATTAGATGTGAAGGTCAAAAATCATGATGCCACAAAATGGTGGTTAAAGGATTGCGGCAGAACATTGCTGGACGAATGATCCAAGACAACATTTTGCTAACTCATGAAGCCTTTCATTACTTGATGCACAAGAAGGTGGGCAGAAAATGGGAAATGGCAATGAAAATTGATATGAACAAGGCGTACGATCGCGTGGAATGGGACTTCTTGGAGGCTATGATGGGTAAAATGGGCTTTTGTAACCAGTGGATAAGGTGGATCATGGCCTGCATTACTACCACTATTTTTACTCTTCAGGTGGGGGGCTGCAAAGTAAGTGAATTTAATCCTGGAAGGGGTGTGCGGCAGGGAGATCCACTGTCACCCTACATGTTCGTTATTGCTTCTGAGGTTCTGTCTCTCATGATTCAGAAGCATGTTGATCGGAAAGACTTGAAAGGGGTGAAGCTATCTCGGAATGCACCTGCACTTTCTCACTGTTTCTTCACTGATGATGCAATCCTATTCACTAGTGCTGATGAGATTAATTGTAAGATTATACAGAGGATACTGGAGGTGTATTGCTCAGCTTCTGGCCAGTTAATTAATTTTGACAAATCCAGCCTATTTTTTCATCTAATACTCCCCCATATGTACGTGAAATGGTGTCAACGTGTGTAGGGATTAACCATTCTGACCATGCGGGCAAATACCTGGGATTGCCAGTGGTTTGGGGTAGATCTAAGGTAGCAGCCTTGGCCTTTGTTCGTGACAGAATTGGGCAAAAACTGATGGGATGGAAACAAAAACTCCTCACCTTCTCTGGGAGGGAGGTGCTGATTAAGGCGGTGGCAAACTCAATTCCTACCTACCCTATGGTCTGCTTCTCATTTCCGAAGAAGACTTGTGTTGAAATTGATAGTTTGATATCTGATTTTTGGTGGGGGCAGCAGGGAGAGAAGGGGGTTGTTCATTGGAAGAGCTGGAAACACATGACTATGAGGAAGGAGGAGGGAGGAATGGGGTTCAGAGATCTGCTGGACTTTAATAAGGCCTTACTTGCAAAAACAGCCTGGAGGTTGTTAACCAAACCAAACGATCTATGGTGCAAAATAATCAAAGGGATTTATTTTCCCAAGGAAAGCTTCCTACAGGCCAAGAAGGGCTGCCATGCCTCATGGGGATGGTCTAGTTTACTAGAGGGCAGAGATCTATTGTTAATGGATGTGTGTTGGAGTGTGGGTAATGGCAGAAACATCAGTGTGTGGAAGGACCAGTGGGTGCGCGATTTACCTGGTTTTAAGCCCCAATGTTTAGTTCAAGCTGAGGCTGATGATAATTTGAGGGTTGCTGACCTTATTTCTAATGGGAGCTGGAATTTAGATTTGATCAGGTCAAGGATCAGCAATGAAACAAGGGAGGCGATAATGAAAATTCCCTTACCTCGCGTTGATCGAGATGATTGTGCTGTTTGGTTAGCAAGAAATGATGGCTGCTACACTGTCAAATCAGGATATGCGATGCTCCGTGAAGGTAAAAGGCTGGTCTTGACAAAAGACCCAAGTACGTCCTACTCTATACCTAAACTGCTGTGGAGGAATATTTGGAGGGTAGTGGCTGCTCCTAAGGTCCAACAATTCCTATGGAGGGCTGGGGTTGGGGCAATTGCAACCAAGGAAGCCTTGTTCAAGCGTAAGTGTGGTAAGGATCCTTTATGCCCTGTCTGTTTATCTGAAATTGAAACTCTAGAACACTTATTCTTTCTCTGCCCTTGGACAAAATTGTGTTGGTTTGGCTGCCCATTAGGGATTAAGTTTAGTAGATGGGGGATGCGGCGATGTGATGAATGGATGTGCGATATTTTAATGGATAATGAATTGATGGGTGAGTATGGGAAGTCAATATTCGCCTATATGTGCTGGTGGATTTGGAAGCGAAGGTGTGATTGGGTGTTTAAAGGAATCAGGCCTGACGCGAAGGAGGTAGTGAGATGTGTGAATTTGCAAGTGGAGGAATTCTGGAATGCAAAGAAGCAGGAAGTGAGGGAGCCTAAACGCACCTGTGAATCCGTGCTAATGCGCCAGGATCATTGGGTTGCTCCTCCAATGGATGCAATTAAGGTGAATTCTGATGGGGCGTTTCGGTCACCGTCTGGTGTGGTAGGTATTGGGGTTGTTTATAGGGACTCCTCGGGTAGATTCATTGGCGGAATGGGGAAGAGGATAGCTGCTGTTTCTCCGTTCATGTCTGAGTGTATAGCTTTAAGGGAGGCATTACGGTACAGAGGTAAGCTTCCTAATTCACACACCGTGTATGAAACTGATAGTGAGATTTTATATAAGCTGTTAATAAATAAATCTGATGATGGTTGTGAGTGGCGGTGTCGTGACATATTGAGGGAGATTCGGGGTGCTCTGGAATCAGGAGGTAGTTTCTCAGTTTCCCTGGTTTCAAGGGGAGGCAATAAAGCTGCAGATTTTCTCGCAGTGGAAGCGGCAAAGAGGATGCACCAGCATGATTGGTTGGTATTTCCTTCATCCTCTCTATGCAGCATTTTAGTAGCTGATTCTGAGTTAGCCTTGAGTCTTGATGATGAGACGCTACTACAATCAAACAGAGAAGGCATAGGCTAGATACTGATTCAATCATACTGATATAATCAGTTTTTTTAGGATTTGTTTTGCTGTTTAGCTGGTGTGTTAGGATTTATTGTTAGCTTTTCTTTGAGTGTTTCTTGGCTTCGGCTATTGGTGATTGTAGTTCTTGTTTTGGTTATTAATAAAATTGATATTTTTGGGCAAAAAGGATTGCGGCAGAAATAAACAAACTATACGAATGGCATTGTAAAGTGGAGGCATACATTACAAGGTTTTGTGTTGTGAATTTAAATTTAAAGAGAAATAACGGTATAATAACTTATTTAGATGTGATTAATTGTATTTAAAAGGTCTAAAATGATAGTTATTTCACTTCGTTACACGTATTTATAGTTCTAGGGTTCTGCCAAAAACAATAGTGCGCTCTTTGGCATCATGGAATTTCATCACATGAACTTTGATAGCTGAAGAAACTCATTAATATACTTCTATTTATTGGAAAGTAATTAAGCACAATTGTGCAATTAGAATTATTTGATACTGGCCGAAAAATAGAACTATTTCAGACTCAGTAACCAGCCTAGCCGAATGAGCTATCACCATATATTACTTATTAGGCCTTTTTTTCTCGAACTCTCGAAAAATCTTTCGTTTTGGTCATTTTCAATTTGGTCTTTCCTAAAACAAAGAACTTTTGCCACAAGTAGCTCCTCAAGTTGGCTGTAGCCATAGTGTTGTAAGAGTTCTCCCAGGGCACTCGTGTGGGAGCTTAGTTCTCTCCGCCAAGCATGAGAGTGATACGGAAAGGCGGTTCAGAGGGTGTCCGGCGTTGAAGGACGACGGCTCGGTGGGGTAATCAATGACTCTGAACAAGCTGTTGTGGGTGATTGGACCTGATTGCTCAGGATTGATTGCAATTGTAATCGGCTTTGGATTGTAATCGGTTCTCTCCGCCAGGATTGATTTTGAATCGATCCTCATGGACGAGACTCAGATCTAAGCTCCGTTAGTTTGGAAGGAGGCGAACGCGGACATGATCTTAATCAGTAAGGTCTTTTCAAATAAGACGTATACACGTGCGGCAATGGAGACAAGTTTGCAAAAAAGCCTGGAATCTTCATACAGGTTTTGATGTAGATGAAATTACTGAAAATGCATTTATGTTCAAATTCTTGATAGTGGAGGAGTATTGTAAAATTCTTCGCAAACGTTTGTGGTCCATTAATGGTTGTTTGTTGAATATGTTGGAACAATCGAAGTATAACTCATGCGAGGAATTGGATTTCAGTCGATGTCCTTTCTAGATTCAAATGCATAATGTACCTATGGAAGCGATGTGTATGAAGAATGCAATCACGATTGGGGGCTATGTTGGAGAGGTGGTGCTGGCTGAGGATCCATGCAATAATGGCAGGTTCCTTCGAAGCTTTTTACGTGCTAGAGTAATTTGGATCTGAGGAAGCCACTAGCTTGTGGTTTTTGGATGCCTAAACCAGATGATAGGAAGATATGGATCTCAATTCGTTATGAAAAACTTCAGAGTTTTTGTTATGATTTTGGTAAGATTGGCCATGATAATTGTATCTATAAATCTGAAAGGATGATGTCGGTGTCTAATCCCAGTGATCCACGATTTGGAGCCTAGCTAACTACTACTTTGTGTCAAAATTGGGATGAGGTTATGGAAGTGGTGTGTAATGACTGGGGTAAGGTAACGTATGTTAGGAGGAAAAAAGAGGAGGCACTATTGTGGAGGAAGGGCTAAAACATGCAAAAGAACAATATGGCCTCTAGGATTGATGAGGAGGATTTATTCTTCATCAAGGTTAATAAGTCTCTTATGGATGGAAAGGAACCGGACTCAACGGTGGGTAAGGAAGAGAAGGTTCTGAAGGTGGATAATAATATTGTTGGTAACAAAGCTAGTTCAGAAGAAAGGGATCAGTGGCGAGAGCAAGCTAATAGAGTGGTTGGGGAGAATGGTGATATAGGGGCATGGTATGGACCAAATGAGTCTAGGTGTGATATGTTGAAGGGAAGTGATGAGGATTCTGGTGCTCTTTTTAAACCAACAGTAAAGGAATTGAGCTGTCAAATTGTTATCTCTGTGTCTGAGCAAAAGGAGAATCCACTGGCCATTGTTTTGTATAGTGGACAGATTATGGCTGATGTTATTTGTTGAATAAGTGGACTTGGCTTAAAAATAAATGCAGATGAGGAGTTGGTTCCATCTTAATCAAAGAGGAGGAAAGCGTGCCAAGTGGAAACTTTCCCCAAGCCTACAATATTTGTTTATGCAGACAATCTGAGAAGGACCAAAGCAATTATAAGAAGAAATGTTAAAAACAAGGGAAGAGGAGTTAAGGTTAAAATGTATGATGGAGAGATTTAGCAGGATGAGGATATGGTGGGTTTAGTGGAGCCTAATTCTGAGGATTTTGGGTTTGTCTATAAAGCTGGTAGAGGTATGAGTGCTAAGAATATTTTTGAAGGTGTTGGTGGCTGGCCATTAATAGCCACCAAGTTGTTATGAAACTTTTATCTTGGAACTTTCAAGGCCTAGAAATAGCCTTGACAGTTAGGAATTTGAGGGATATGGTGAAAAAGTTTCATCCCCTAATAATATTCCTAATGGAGACCAAAATAAATTCCGTGAAAGGTAAGAAGATCAAGATGAAGTGTGGATTTAATCAAGATTTGTATGTAGAACTGAGAGGGTTGGCTAGAGTATTGGCTATATGGTGGTAGGATAATATTTCTTTGACTGTTTTGTATAAATCAAAGAATATTGTCCATACTGTAATTGAGACAAATAATTTCAATGTGCCTAAATTTGTCTCGTTTGTATATGGGCCACCAAAAGAAAGGGAAAGAAGGGTTGTCTCAGACATAATGAGGAACTTGGCTTTTGGTGTAAAAGATACATGGTTAGTAGTGGGGGATTTCAATGATATTCTGTCCCAAGCTGAAAAGGAAGGTGGTAATCCAAGGGCAATGAGGAAGATCATTAATTTTTAGAGTCTATTATTTGATTGCAACCTAATGGATTTAGAATTTAAAGGTTCCAAATTTACTTGGTGCAATAAGAGGCCTGGTGCTATTGTGAGGGAAAGGCTTGATCGTGCACTTGGGAATGTGGAGTTCAGGGAGGAATTTGAGCGTGCTTTGGTCTTCCATGTGGATCCTATTGGTTCTAACCATCATGCCTTAGTTGTGGATTGTTGTTTTGTTAATGAAAAGACTCCAAGACCATTCAGATATGAAGCTAACTGGATAGTTCATGATGACTTTCTCTAGGTTGTGAGACAAGGTTGGAATAAGGTAGAAAGGGATATGGAAGATAAAGTGGAAAATCTTAGTCAAAGATTATAGGCATGTAAAAAAAGGCTTATGACATAGAATAAGAAGGAGTTTCCTAATTTTAGGAAAGTGATTGACCAATTGAGGCAGAATTTAAAAGCATGTCAGGAAGGAGTCCTATCTATAGAAAAGTTACTAGAAGCTGAGGATATGATTAAACAAATTGATGATGCTTGGGAAAATGAGGGAACTTATTGGTGGCAAACATCTAGGATCTCTTGGCTAAACTGTGGTTATAGAAATTCTAAATTCTTTCATAGTAGTGTTATTCAAAGAAGACAGTGAAATAAAATTTTGAGGCTGAAAGATGGACATGGGGTTTGGCTGAAGGACAAAGAGGCAATTAACAGATCATTTAGTGATTTTTACTTGGGACTTTTTAGCTCTATTGGTCTTAGACCTTTGGGTCAGGCTCTGTCATATGTAACAAGTATGGTTTCAGAAGAGGACAACACTGCTCTAATGAAGCCTGTCTTTATTCTGGAAATTGAGGAAGCATTTTTTTCAACTTGGAGCCAATAAAACGCCAGGTTTAGATGTGTTCTCTGTCTTGTTCTATCAATCAGCTTGGAAGGTGGTTAGTGAGGAAGTGTGTGATATGGTTCATAAATTTTTTGAAGGTAAAGTGGTTCTTAGTATGTTCAATGCCACTAATATAGTTTTGATCCCTAAGGTAGATTAGCCAAAGGGGGAAATCACTTCAGGCTTATCGACCTATGTAATGTTTCCGACAAGATCATAACAAGGATTATGACAAATAGGATGAGGGATTTGATGGGTAAAATAATTTCATCCAATCAAAGAGCCTTTATTGCTGGGCATATGATTCAAGATAATATCATTTTGGCACACGAGGCTTTCCATTATCTGAAACACAAGAAAATAGGCAAAACATATGAGCTAGCTTTAAAGATTGACATGAACAAGGCCTATGACTATGTTGGGTGAGATTTCTTGAAACCTGTGATGTTAAGGATGGGATTTTACAGTAGTTGGGTGGGTTGGGTTATGGATTGTCTTTCCACAGTGGCTTTTAACCTGTAAGAAGATGGGTGTAGGGTGGACACTTTTAGTCTAGAACGTGGACTTAGGCAAGGTGATCCATTAACACCTTATATTGCCTCTGAGGTATTATCCCTTATTATTCAAATGCACATTGGTAGGAAGGATTTGAAAGGTGTGAAGTTAGCTTGTAAGGCCCCTGTGTTGTCTTACTTTTTTTTTTTTTTGCGGATGATGCGATTCTTTTTTTGAAGACGAATGAAGTGAATTGTAAAGTGTTGAAAATAATCCTTGAGGTGCATTGTAAAGCGTCGAGGAAACTTATCAATTTAGAAAAGTCAAGTATCTTTTTTTCCTCCAATACCCCTATACATATTCAAGACCAGATTTTTGCATGTCTTGCTGTTAGATACTCTGATCAAGCTGGGAAATATCTTGGTTTGCCAGAGATTTGGGGACACTCCAAAGCAGCAGCTCTAGCCTTTGTTAGAGATAGGATTGGCCTGAAAATGCAGGGTTGGAAGCAGAAGTTGTTAACCTTTGTTGGTAGGGAAGTTCTCATGAAAACTGTAGCTAATGCCATCCCCACATATCCTATGAGTTGCTTCTTATTTCCAAAGAAGGCATGTATGGACATTAATCGATTGGTGTCTAATTTCTGGTAGGGATAGAAAGGTAAGGAAGAATCTATCCATTAGAGAAGTTGGAAGCGTATGACCATGAAGAAGGGTGAGGGAGGAGTGAGTTTCAGAGACCTACTGTGTTTCAACATAGCCATGCTTGCTAAAACGGCTTGGAGGTTGTTAACGCAGCAAATGACCTATGGTGTAGGATCCTCAAAGGAATTTATTTTCCTAAGGGAAACTTTCTTCAAGAAAAGAAGGGGAGGCATGCCTCATGGAGATGGTCAAGTTTGATGGAGGGTTGGGACTTGTTGCTGAAGGAGTTGTGTTGGAAGGTAGGTAATGGCACCTCAATCAGTATTTGCAATGATCAGTGGATACAAGGTTAAAAAGGTTACAAGCTGCGAAATGAGTTGTTGACAGAAGATGAAGGCAATGTCAAAGTGTCCGAGCTGATCAGTAATGGCTGCTGAAATCTGAGTCCTATCTCTTCAAAAATTAGTAGTTTGGAAAGGGAAATGATATTGAAGATCCATATTCCTCCTATTGATTGCAGTTATCGTGTAATTTGGATGGCTAACAAGGATGGTTGCTACTCCGTCAAATCTGGATATGTCGTGGCTAAAGACACTATGGAGGGTGAAAAAGCTAAGGACCTAGGTATGTCATTTTCTATTCCCAAACTATTGTGGAAAAATATTTGGAGGATTATGGTTCCTCCAAAAAACCAGCATTTTCTATGGCGAGTAGGAGCTAGGGCTATAGCAACTCGTGATGCTCTTTATAAACGTAAATGCACTGCTAGTCCTGTCTGTCCTATATGTCTGAATGATAGAGAAACTATTGAACATTTGCTTTTTCTATGCCTGTGGACTAAGCTTTGCTAGTTTGGAAGTCATCTAGGTCTCAAATTTAGTAAACGATATATGAAAAGATGTTAGGAATGATTGTGTGAGATGTTGCATGGGACTGACATTCTAGATGACTATGGTAAATCGTTATTTACCGCGATGTGTTGGTGGATTTGGATGTTAAGAGTCAATTGGGTGTTTGGGGAGGAAAAACTTGATGCTGGTGTTGTGGTTAGACTTGTTTCTGTCCAGGTGGATGAATATTGGAGGTCCAAAGCAAAAGCAGATGGGAAACATAAGATATATTAAGAGTGTATAATGAGGAATATGCAATGGGTGGCACCTTCTCCTAAGTGCACAAAGATCAACATTGATGGAGCTTTTCGAGAGGCTAATGGTGTGGCTGGTATTGCAGTGGTTTGCAAGAATAGTAAAGGTGAATTTGTTGGGGGATTGGGGAGAGCCGTGGTAGTTGACTCTCCTTTCCTGGCAGAATGTACAGTGAAACGTCCTCCATTTTTACTTAACATAATAACTAATTAAGGGTTGATCAACAACTAAATAATGCTTCATCATTTACCAAAGTATACAAAATAAGTCAGAGTATGCAAAATGAGCCCTAACGTAGCAATATACAATCATCTAACATATACCAAAAGATGGAAGCACTACTGTCAGAAAAAGTAGCCTAAGCTTTCGAAGTCTTCCCTGATGGACCCGTACGGGAACTATCACCTAAAAATTGTGGTAACCATCAATCCAACTTATTACGAGTACTAATACGTGCTAGTGAGGTGCCAAGTGGAACAATTTATGTAACAAAAAAATATTAAAAATATAATTCACCAATATCCACATTACAAACTTTCATATCATAAATTATGTATCATAGATTATGTATTACCATTTTTTATTAACACAATTCTCAAGATGCCTCCCACCGATCCAACCGAACCGTCTTATTTCCTCCGACTAGACCCATGGGCTAAGTTACATCCATGTTACTGGTTACTCAAAAGCTCACTAGTCATGTGATGAGGACCGGCCAAAATCTTCAGAGCACATGTCTCAGACCATGGGTCTTTTCCCCTTATTGAACTAGTGGGGTGTCGTAAGCCCTTATTGAACTAGTGGGCACTCCTCATTGAACAAGTAGGACAATAGATAGCCAACCATCATGCATCAACGGAGGCCTCACCACGTGGTAGAATAATAAACTACTTCATTTCTTCCCAATTCAACCCTTTCCATAATTATCACAATGAATAAATAGCTCAACAGGGTTTTTTCAAGATTTTCCCGTTCATATCATGCAATTAAAATCATTTTCATATATATGTCATAATATCTCAATTCTAAATTCTTATAAATAAATAAATAAATATATGTATATATTCACAATTCAAATCATAAGGTTCCGCAAGGCAATTTTCTATTAAGATATTCATAATTATTTCATAAAATACTCACAAACAACATACTAATACACATAACAAGTGGAAAGTGGTTACATCTTACCGTAGCTAACTATTATCACACTCGCTCCTAATCCAAGAGTTCAAACATACGCAAAAATTAATCTACCACAACCAATTCACTAACATTAATAATGATAAGGATATTTTTATGATTAAATAAGTATAGATTCCGAGATATATTAGATTGAATTTATTAATATTATACCTATTTAATTATCTTTTATATATTTATCTATCTTTTAATTAAATATAGGATAAAATAATATTATAACAGAAAATCTATTGATATCCTATTTAATTGTGTAGGGGATATTATGTGAAGAAAGAGATAAAAAGGAATTAAATAATATATATATATATATATATATATATAAGAGAAAAACCAACGTGACCCCACACGAATTGCAATTACCAGGGGGATATATATTTAATTGTTGAAAGGATGTGGTTGAGATATATGATATATATCTAATGGGAAAGAGATCTGATTCGGATTATCAACACGCAAGAGATCCAAGCAATATATATTAGATGCAGGAGACACAATTCGGACGGGACATTCAGACGCAAAAGATAGACGCAGCAGCGTAGAGCAATTCAAGAAAGGACGAGGAGCGAACAACAATTCCGACGAAGCAAAAGGACGAGACGCACGGAACGAGAAGGAGAATTGGAGAATCAGGGAGGAGCATATGAGACTGAGGGATTCTTTAAGAGTCTTGATTTCTCCTTTCTTTTCCTTTCCCGTCTAAAATCTGAATATTATTTTACTTTTATGGATTTTATTATAGCCATGCTAGGCTAGTTTTCTTTAGTAGTTAGGGCGAAGATGAACCCGATGTTAATTTGAGTATTTGTTTGAATTCTCTATTGAATGTTATTTACCATGATTGAATGAATTATATTTACTTAAAGCCTTCTTAAAAGACTGATCACCTTTTAGATTGTCCATAGGTTAGTGCATGACAATAGAGATGTTGGTGCACTTAACTAGAACCTTTAATTCATCATAAAATTGCATGACCTAGACATAGGCTTACAAATTTATGTGATCTTATAATTCCGGTTTATATAATCTTTCTAAATAATACTAAGACATTAGGTTATTTTCAAAGATAAAGACTAAGGTAGCATCAAGACATTGGGACTTAGTATAATTTTAGAGAATTGATCGTCGCTTATGGGAATAACGAGTCAATTAGGGATTTAATTCGAATACTTAGAGGAACATAGGGGAATTCTATGCCCTAGCCGCGTTTTTCTCTATTAATCATCTTTTCTAAAACGTTCTTGAAATTCTTGATTCTTATTTTTTATTTAATTATTTAAAACCTTTTTAGTTACAATTCACCCCTATTACTCTATTTCACCCAACTAAAGCTGAAATAACTAATTAGTGGTCAGTAATACTATTCCTCGTGGGACGATCTCTTTCTCACATACTTTATTACTTGTAACGATCGGTGCACTTGCCGAAGTCGCTATCAAGTTTTTGGCGCCGTTCTTGGAATAGTTTTATTTCAACACTAAGAGTAGTTATTGAAACTCTAGATTGGATTTCTTTTTCTTTTGTTATTTAACTCTGTTTATGCGAGGTACCATAGACGGGAATTCGCTGCGGTTTGATCCCGAAATTGAAAAGACAAAAGGAGAAACCTAAACTTGCTCAACGAGTAAAGGAAAGGCTAGTAACTCTAGTACTGGACTGAACCAGTTATAATGGTAGAAAATGGTGCGAGATCCTCCTCCTCCTCCAAAAAAGACCATGGGCGATTATATGACGCTTAATCCTGCCAGGGCAGCAACTAGCATTGTCAATCCAGCTGTGAATGCAAATAATTTTGAAATCAAGCCATCCCTCATAGGCTTGGTTCAACAACGCTCTTTTAGTGGGAGTGATTTAGAGGATCCTAATCGGATATTGAGACTTTTCTCTTGATTTGTGATACCATCAAGATGAATGGGGTTTCGAAGGGGCTATTCGTGTGAGACTGTTTCCTTTCTCTTTGACGGGAAAGCGAGCTTGGCTTCGTTCTTGTCCTAATGGAAGTCTCTCCACTTGGGACATTATTACCACAAAGTTCCTAGAGAAATTTTTCCTTCTTCTAAGTATACAAAGTCATTGCTTGACATCCGTTGCTTTACTCAAGGCAATGGGGAATCATATTGCCAAGCTTGGGAAAGATTCAAGGAGTTGCTTAGGAAGTGCCCACAACATGAGCTGCAAGACTATGATCGGTGAGAATATTCCTCAATGGGATGCTTCCGTCCTCTAGGATGATGATTAATGCTTTGCGGAAAGTGGTACGCTAAAAAATAAAACTCCGGAGGAATCATTGGAGTTGTTTGAAGATATGGGGTCCTTAGAGAATGAAACTGTTACTCCACAACCAAAGAGGGGAGTTCTTCACTAGACTCTTACAATACAATGTTGGCCCACAATGAGAACATTTCCCAACAAAACAAGGTGATCCAACAAAGAAGCTAGCTTCCATCACTAAACACGCTTGCCTCTTCTCGGGTGTCATCTATCACTTCTCGGCCTCCTTTGCTTTGTGATTTTTGCAAAGGGGAACACGCTAATGGAGATTGTGCAAAGCATTCATTACTAGCGAAACAAATGAAGTTAACTACATGGGTAACCCTCCTAGAAATCAAGATAATCCGTATAGCAACACATACAATCCGGGCCGGAAATCTCACCCAAACTTTTCCTATAAACCCCAAGCGACCTCGGCGCCCACCAAACCACCACTACCGATCTGGAAAAGGCTTTGACACAGTTGACTCTTACCACTACTGAATACATACAGGGATCAGAAGCTTTCCGGAATGAAACAAAGTCTGCTCTCAAGAATCAGGAGGCTTCGATCCGGAATTTGGAGAATCAGATTGGTCAGTTATCAAAGCAAATAGCAGAGAGAAGCCAAGGGTCCTTCCCTAGTGATACAGAGGTCAATCCAAAGGAGCATTGTAAGGCCATAACTACAAGGAGTGGTATAGTGGTTCAGCCGGTTGAGAAATCTGTTCCGATGAAGGACAAGTCTGAGAAAGGGGAGGAAGAGGTCGAGCAATGTAATGTGCAGCAGGTTCCAAAGGAGATAGCTACAAAGAAGTCTCCCACTCCTTATTATGCAAAACCCGCTTATCCCCAAAGGTTGAAGCAGCAGATTCAGAAGCAACAGTATGCCAGGTTCTTGGATATTTTTAAGAAACTGCAGATTAACATTCCTTTTGCAGAAGCTCTTGAAAATATGCCTAATTATGCAAAGTTCATGAAAGATTTGCTTTCCAAGAAGCATAAGTTGCAAGAAGCCGAAACAAAGGGCATTGACTCGGCAGTGTAGTGCCATTATTCAAACAAAGTTGCCACCAAAGCTTAAAGATTCGGCGGCTTTAGCATTCCTTGTGCAATAGGAACGTCAATATGGGCGAGCACTTTGTGATCTGGGAGCTAGTATAAATTTAATGCCCTTGTCTATTTCGAAAGCTCTCGGCATTAAAGAGATGAAGCCTACTATGATGTCGTTACAGTTGGCAGATAGGTCCATTAAGAAGCCAGAAGGTGTCATTGAGGATGTGCTTGTGAAAGTGGACAAATTTATCTTCCCTAGGATTTTGTGGTTCTTAACATGGAGGAAGATGCTGAACTTCCATTGCTTTTGGGAAGACCCTTCTTGGCTACTTGCTAGAGCGGTAATTGATGTAGAAGGAAAAATGGAGTTCCAAATGAATGATGAGAAAGTCACTTACAATGTGTTTCAATCCATGAAATACCCAAATGATAATAGTGGACTCGCTTTAGAATTGATTTAGTTGATGAGGCCATTCATGAAGGTATTTATCAAGAAGGTTCAGATGAGTCTAAGAAGGATGATCTTGCTCAATTGTTACAAGTGGAAGAAGAGGTTTCTGCAAATGAGAATTCTGATTTACAGGTTGAGGAGCTGAAGAAGAAGGATTATGATGTGCCACCGTTATTCCTAAAGTGGAACTAAAGGAGCTCCCTTCTAATCTAAAGTATGCTTTTCTAGGGAAGGATGACATTTATCCCATTATTATTAGTGCCGAGTTGTCACCTACCGACGAAGAGAAGTTCTTTGAAAGTTTTGACTACCCACAAGACTCGCAATAGGGTGGTCTATATCTGATTTAAAGGGGATTAGTCCTTCATTTTGCACTCATAAAATTCTTATGGAGGACGATGTGAAACCGGTAAAGGCAGCCCCGAGGAGACTTAACCCGACTATGAAGGAAGTGGTGAGAAAGGAGGTGGTGAAACCGTTAGATGCGGGTATGATTTATCCTATCTCCGATTCAAAGTGGGTTAGTCCAAGTACATGTAGTACCGAAGAAGGGTGGAATCACCGTAGTACGTAATGAGAATAATGAATTGATACCCACTAGAACTCAATTTACGAATGGGAGAATGTGTGTGGATTATAGGAGGTTGAATGATGCCACTCGCAAGGACCACTTTCCTTTGCCATTCATGGACCAGATGCTTGAGAGGCTTGCAGGTCACTCTTATTACTGTTTCTTAGATGGCTATTCCGGTTACAACCAAATAGCAGTGGCTCCAGAGGATCAAGAGAAGACATCTTTCACTTGTCCCTTTGGGATTTTTGCTTATCGACGGATGCCTTTCGGTCTTTTGCAATGCCCTGCTACTTTTCGTAGGTGCATGTTGTCTATCTTCTCTGACATGACTGAGAGATTTATTGAGGTATTTATGGATGATTTCTCTGTTTTTGGCACTTCTTATGATACTTGCTTGGCTAATTTGTCTTGTGTGCTCCAAAGATGTCAAGAGAGTAACTTGGTGCTTAATTGGGAAAAGTGTCACTTTATGGTGAAAGATGGGATAGTCTTGGGTCATAGAATATCTGATAAGGGGATAGAAGTGGATAGAGCCAAGATTATAATCATCAAAGACTTACCACCTCCCACCAATGTGCGTAGCGTTCGCAGTTTTCTTGGTCACGCAGGTTTTTATCGGAGGTTTATCCAGGATTTTTCCAAGATAGCCAAACCACTTAGTCAGTTGTTGGTCAAAGATAAAGACTTTAACTTTAACAATAATTGTCTAGTGGCATTTAACTTGTTGAAGGAGAGATTGACCACGCACCTATTTTGACAAACGCTGATTGGGAGTTACCGTTTGAAATGTGTGATGCCAGTGACTATGCTATAGGGGCTGTTTTGGGGCAAAGGAAGAATAAGTTGTTGCATGTTATTTACTATGCAAGTAAAGTTCTGAATGAGGCACAACTGAACTATGCAACAACTGAGAAGGAGATGCTTGCAATTATTTATGCATTAGATAAGTTTAGACAAATATTTGATTGGTTCCAAGGTGATTATTTTTACGGATCACGCTGCTCTAAAATACCTCTTGACTAAGCAAGACGCTAAGCCAAGGCTTCTTCGTTGGATGCTACTAATCCAAGAGTTTGATATAAAAATCAGAGACAAGAAAGGAGTGGAGAATGTGGTAGCCGATCACTTATCTAGGATACAGGATAAGGAGTTACAGGATGATTCAGAGATGGAGATTCGGGATGAATTCCCAGATGAGTATGTCTTGGCAATCAACAATGTACCTTGGTTCGCCGATATTGCTAATTATAAGGCAATTGGGATGATACGGAGGGACTAACATGGCAAAGAGAGGAAGAAGTTCATGCATGATGTTCGGCGGTATATCCGGGATGAGCCTTTCTTGTTTTTCAGTGTGTGCGGATGGAGTGCTCACGTGGCTGTATCCCGGAGGAGGAAACTCATAAGGTCCTCTGGCATTGTCACGGTTCGATTATGGTGGACATTTTGTGAGAACGACCGCTTTGCTAAGGTATTACAAAGTGGTTTTTTTGGCCTACACCGTACAAAGGATGCTAGGAAGTTTGTGGAGCGTTGTGATCGTTGCCAAAGAACTGGGAATATCTCTAGGAGACATGAGATGCCCCTTAACAACATTCGGTTATTGAAATATTTGATGTGTGGGGGATTGATTTTATGGGGCCATTCCCAAGTTCTTTTAACAACAAGTACATTCTTGTAGCTGTGGACTATGTCTCAAAGTGGGTAGAGGCAATTGCTCTTCCCACTAATGAAGCTAAGGTGGTGGTATCTTTTCTCAAAAAGAATATATTCAATAGGTTCGGGGTACCGAGGGCCATTATCAGTGACGGAGGCACTCATTTTTGTAACCGACGCTTTCAATCATTGCTTAGCAAATATGGTGTCACTCATCGTGTCACTACTCCATATCACCCACAAACTAGTGGGCAAGTGGAGATCTCTAACAGGGAATTGAAGCAAATTCTGGAGAAGACTGTTGGTAAGTCAAGGAAGGATTGGTCCCGTGCTTGATGATGCTTTGTGGGCGTACCGAACGGCATTCAAAACTCCTATTGGCATGTCACCGTTTCAGCTACTATATGGTAAGTCTTGCCACCTTCCAGTGGAGCTTGAGCATAAGGCGCTTTGGGCAACTAAGCTACTGAATTTTGATGCTAAATCACGCGATGAAAAGAGGTTACTTCTTGAATGAGCTTGATGAATTCAGAATTTTTGCATATGAGAGTGCTAGCCTCTACAAGGAAAGAACCAAGAGATGGCATGACAGAGGATTATTCCTAAAGAGTTTCATCCGGACAGAGGTACTACTTTTTAATTCTCGTTTGAAACTTTTTCCGGGAAATTGAAGTCTAGATGGTCGACCTTTTGTAGTCAAAGAAGTCACACCTTTTGGTGCAATTGCCATTGCACCAATAGGTTCAGATGAAGCTTTTAAGGTGAATGGACAGAGATTAAAGCCTTACCATGGTGGAGACATTGACAGAGGAAGAACCTCTGTAGCATTGGGATTTGAGAATTAAGGTGACATCCGTCAGGCTCGGGACGGTAAACAAGCGCTTCTTGGGAGGCAACCCAAGGGTTCTGCTTTCATTATTTATTATTATTGTGTTTTTCTTTTCTTTCGCTTTATTCGGGTTTGAAGATGATCACTCCTCTCGTAGCTGCAAAGTCGGCTTGTGCACTCTTTCTTTTTTAAAAAATTTGAAACATCATGGATGGTACCGGAAGAAGCACTCCACATCAAAATTAGAAGCCTAAACCAGGGAGTACTAGTTTCTTTCCTCTTTATATTTTAGCAACATTGAGGATAATGTTTGATTTAAGTGTGGGGAAGGGATATAATTTCTTTGGTGATGCTTGTCCTTATTTTATTTATTTTTTTAAGAATTTAATATTTGAGATTTTTGCATTGTTTAGGATTGACCTTAACTTTGAGCTTTCCCCATCTTAGAGAATATTATCAAGTCAAACATTAAAATAGAAAAGAATGTTTCAATTAAGCCTCTAAAGCCTTGAATTTTTGTAGCAGTCTTGAAATTAACTATGAGAATAGAGATTAGTTTGGAGTATGATCAACAGATTATTAGTTTATGAATATTTTGCTACATGATTTCTTTAGAAAATTAGATGATGATCTTTGCTAGCTAAGTAAAACTTTTGTATTGGGAAATGACTCAGGCAAAAAAAAAAAAGAAAGAAAGAAAGAAGAAGAAGAAGAAGAAGAAAGAAAAAGAAACACAACTCCAATGACTTCTCTAGACCGCACTTAGTAACCGGTGCACGATCACCCATGTGCGGGTCGCGTCAAACGGTAAAGTCAAAGAGGGTTATGAGTTGGGCTAAAAGCCTCTTGAGGTGCTTTGTTGGAGAATCGAGTAACCGGTCCCGCATCACCCATGTGTAGGGTCGCGTCAAAAGGACCTACAACGGCTCAAAAAAAATGAAATGAAAAAAAGAGCTATGTTTTACCCGAGGATCCCTATTAAATTAAATAAAAAGCTTGGTTTAATGGGGGAATTTGATTATTATTTTTTTGAGAAATTGAATAGCGTAATATTCTTTTACTAATCTTATTGTTGAATTTATTACGTGCTGATCCTTTGATCATGGGATGTTAAGAGATTATTACAATTGTTTAAGGCTATTGGCTTAGTAATCTATTCTTATAAAACATTAACTGAAATAAGATTTGATGATATGATCTAAGTGTGGTGGTAAACTCTCTTTGTTTAGGAATTTCATGAGTGATATTCTTTTCAAATAATGAATTCTATTTCTTTTGCTTGAGGACAAGCAAATGTTTAAGTTTGGGGGAGTTTGATAAGGATATTTTTATGATTAAATAAGTATAGATTCTGAGATATATTAGATTGAATTTATTAATATTATACCTATTTAATTATCTTTTATATATTTATCTATCTTTTAATTAAATATAGGATAAAATAATATTATAACGTAAAAATCTATTGATATCCTATTTAATTGTGTAGGGGATATTATGTGAAGAAAGAGATAAAAAGGAATTAAATAATATATATATATATATATATATATATAAGAGAAAAACCAACGTGACCCCACACGAATTGCAATTACCAGGGGATATATATTTAATTGTTGAAAGGATGTGGTTGAGATATATGATATATATCTAATGGGAAAGAGATCTGATTCGGATTACCAACACGCAAGAGATCCAAGCAATATATATTAGATGCGGGAGACACAATTCGGACGGACATTCGACGCAAAAGATAGAGCAATTCAAGAAAGGACGAGGAGCGAACAAAAGAATTCCGACGAAGCAAAAGGACGAGACGCACGGAACGAGAAGGAGAATTGGAGAATCGGGAGGAGCATATGAGACGAGGGATTCTTTAAGAGTCTTGATTTCTCCTTTCTTTTCCTTTCCCGTCTAAAATCAATATTATTTTACTTTTATGGATTTTATTATAGCCATGCTAGGCTAGTTTTCTTTAGTAGTTAGGCGAAGATGAACCCGATGTTAATTTGAGTATTTGTTTGAATTCTCTATTGAATGTTATTTACCATGATTGAATGAATTATATTTACTTAAAGCCTTCTTAAAAGACTGATCACCTTTTAGATTGTCCATAGGTTAGTGCATGACAATAGAGATGTTGGTGCACTTAACTAGAACCTTTAATTCATCATAAAATTGCATGACCTAGACATAGGCTTACAAATTTATGTGATCTTATAATTCCGGTTTATATAATCTTTCTAAATAATACTAAGACATTAGGTTATTTTCAAAGATAAAGACTAAGGTAGCATCAAGACATTGGGACTTAGTATAATTTTAGAGAATTGATCGTCGATTATGGGAATAACGAGTCAATTAGGGATTTAATTCGAATACTTAGAGGAACATAGGGGAATTCTATGCCCTAGTCATGCGTTTTTCTATTAATCATCTTTTCTAAAACGTTCTTGAAATTCTTGATTCTTATTTTTTATTTAATTATTTAAAACCTTTTTAGTTACAATTCACCCATATTACTCTATTTCACCCAACTAAAGTTTTAAATAACTAATTAGTGGTCAATAATACTATTCCTCGTGGGACGATCTCTTTCTCACATACTTTATTACTTGTAACGATCGGTGCACTTGCCGAAGTCGCTATCAAATAACTCTTCTAAAACTCTACATAAAATTATAACTTATAATTTCATAAAAAAAATTAAAAAAAAAAAACAAATTATAACAATAAATTTGGAATGCTTAAAGTGGGTACATTATGACGAGACTAAAAATCAATGAGACCATTGTAACTATTAATTCTCTTCTATTTATTACTAATTAATAATTCCCTTTATTATTTATTTTCCTTTTTCTTAATAGTAATAATAATATTAATTAATTAATTATTTTATTACTATTTATTATTATTTCTCTATAATTATTTTAAACCCTTATAGGCTATCCCAACACTTTAAATTAGGAGTTTAATAAATGCTACCACCAAGTAGAGACTTATCTATATAAGTAGTAAGTTTTTCTTTTGGGTTCATAAGCAAAGATTTGGGTTTATGTATATCAAACACTCTAAAAACCCAGTGAAACAAAATTGTCAAGTGAAGTAATTACGGAAAATGATTAATTATTAATAATAGATATACAGTATGAATAAACCACTTTTGGACTTACAGATATATAAGCTTTGCTCTCTCTCTCTCTCTCTCTCTATTAAAACAATATAATAACCCCACGTCCACATGCCTTGTATATATACCTATTGTAAGCTTTTCAAAAGTATCTGCAAACTGACAGGAACATCTATATATATATATATATATATTGAGTCTCCTCTTTTTCTTTCTCTCCATTCAAATGCAGCAACTTATTTATACATATATATTTAGATCAGTAAGCTTTTCTGCTTTGTGTTACAGATCCGACCCACACACACAGCAACGTCATTTGCATGTATATATAAGCAAAGTTTTTCAAAGCAAGCTCTTCCTATCATTAGCCAAGCTTATGAGTTTTAAAACCAAACAGCTATGAGATATACATATTGAACAGCTAAGCTTTAGGTTCTCTAAATATCATTGGTCTATATCATCCGGAGGTTAACGACGCTTGGCTCAAGAGGTATGGTTTCCTGCTGGTTTGCGTACTGTTGCTGCTGCCCAAAGGATTAGGAGACGTGATCTGGTTTTCTTTTTCTTTTTTTCTTCTTCCTGATCTCGTGCTGCTCGGTTGACGTGTTTTAGCTGCTAACTGTGTTTTCTTTCTTTTTCTTTTTCTTTTGTTTATTGCTTAGGTAGGGGCGCTGGAGGTTTCAACGGATTGGGCTCAATGAATCTATTTGCTGTGCGTTTTGGTGTAGGCGAAATCGAATGGCTGGAGGTTTTAATGAATTGAAGCACTTGATGGGTTTGAATAGGTGAAGGTAATGGGTTGCTGCAATTTTAGTGGGTTGGGGTGAGTGTTGTGGTTGGGCCGAAGATATGAAAATGAACCTAAGTTAAGTTAAAAACCAATTCAAGCCCAATAGTCTGATCTTCATTCACAGGGGAAAAGTTTTTTTTTTTTTTTTTTTTTTTTAAAAAAAGGTTTTGGAGGGGTTCGACATCGCCCCCACTGCCTGCAAGACGGCCCCGGCCATGAAGACTTACGAGACTTACGAGATCGCCTACCAAAGGAGTCCCAACGACGGCAGAGGGGATCGAACCCACGACCCAAGGTTCACAGGGGAAAAGTTGTAGTGGAGGACTTGGTGATGCTATTCTTGGGCTGGGGAAAATTGATCAACAAAGGCACTTGGATATATATATATACACACACACATATCCCACATAAATATACCCCACGTATACATATATATGTTTGCCACATGTTGAGCTTTTATCAACATTTTATCTTTTGCAATTTTTTTTTCCATTATTTTTACTTTTAAATATTATATGGAAAATAATTTTCCTAATCTTCCAAATAATTAGTTTGACCATTTGGTCAATTTCCATGGTTTAATTCTCATATATTATTTCTATTATTTTAGGCATAATTCATTCCTTATTTGAATTATTTTTTCCCTAAATTAAATTAATTAAGGGAAGAAAATAAGCCTAAATTTCTAATAATCATTTTCATGATTATTTTAGGCCAGAATTTCATAATTTAATTTTCCATAAAATATTCAAATCTCAAATCCTAAAATTTGGGATGTTACATGCAGCGATGAAGGAAGCACCGTTATATAGGAATAATTTTCATGATTCTCAGGTAATTGTTGAAACGGATTGTGAAACATTGTACAGATTGATAAAGAAGAATACACTGATTGGTTGTGATTGGAGGTGTTGGGATTTATTAAAGGAAGTTCTGGGATTGCTGGAGTAATTGGAGGATGTTTCTGTTTCTCTGGTTTCTAGAAATGGTAATAAAGCTGCTAATAGATTAGCAGCTGATGCAACAAGGAAGATGTACTCACCTACTTGGCTGGATTATGTTTCGATCTTCTTTAGGCAATATTTTGCTCCATGATTTTGACTTTTCCAAAAATAACAGCAATGTAAGGAATACTATGCCACTACTAGAAAAAAATAAAATAGCGACGGAATATTCACGGCAATTTGTGACAAAAATATAATTCCGTCGCAAAAAAATGAAATTTGCGACGGAAAATTTATCCGTCGCAAAAAATAGCGACGGATAGAAAATCTGTCGCTAACCGGGCGCCAAAAAGCCGCCGGTGTTTACAATTTGCGACGTATACAAATCCGTCGCAAAAACAACGACGGATTTTCTATCCGTCGCTAACCGGCGGCCAAAAAGGCCGCCGCAGTGTTTATTTTTGCGACGGATACAAATCCGTCGCAAAAAATAGCGACGGATTTCGTATCTGTCCGCAAACCGGCGGCCAAAAAGGCCGCTGTTTTGCTTTTTAGCGACGGATTATATATCCGTCGCTAAAGACATTTAGCTTTTTGCTACGGAAAGGAATTTCCGTCGCAAAAAGCGGATTTTGCGACGGATTAGCAATCCGTCAAAAATCGCTTAATTAAGTCTTTCTTTCCCCCCTCTCATTCCGCGACTTGCGGCTCCTCGCCGCCCCCGGCTCGCGATCGTCGGCCCCTCCGGTCCCCCCTGCTCCCCTCCGCCCACCCCCGCCCCCATTTCGGCGCCCTCCCTCCCGCCCTCCCCGCCTCCTCCGCCCACCCCGCCCCTCGCTCGCCCCTTTGACCCCCTCCCCTTCCCCTCTCCCCCACCACCCGCCCCCACCCCCCGCTGCCTCACGCCCCACTCCGCCTCGCATTCCGCTCGCGTCGCCGGTAAAGCTCCTTCCATTTTTTTTTTTCACCCCATTATTTACATTATTTGTTATAGAAATTAGTATAGATAAGAATTGAAAAAATTAGTCATATTTATTACTCATGACTAAATAGGTTATAATTTAACATTATTGTTTCTTTAGGTTATAATTTGGTTAATAATGAATATCTACTAAGTATTTAGAGGAGCAAAGATAAATATTATTTCAATGTATAGATGATTAATTTTGATTTTTCAAAACAATTTTGGGTACTAATTCATTTGGTGAAGGCTACGGGGAAATTGTTATGGAAAATTCTGTATATGTTTGGTGATTGTAAATTATGCCTGGTTTTGTTCAGTACATAACCGTGATTGTGGTCTTTAATTTACAATACTTAGTTCATACGATATTTAATTTTGTGCTCAAGATTATACACTACTCATTGTTAAGCCGCACATCGGTTGATAGGCTCACCAAGGTAGTTTTAGCACCACCACTTTCTCTTTATTAGAAAAAAAAAATACCAATTGCACATCAAAATTTCAAATCAATGGTTTTTTTATTAACTTAATTTGTAAATTGTTAAATTTTATACTAAATACTTATTCTCAGTAGGCCACAAAAATGATTTAAGATTTTGAATTTTAAATGATATTTAAAAAAAAAAATTACATGAATAACATTAATGGCATGAATTTTTTAGGAATTTAGAAATTCCAAAATTATAAATATTGTCTAGATAAATAGGTAAATAAGGAAAATAGGGCCAAGCAGGAAGGACCTTCATATGCTGGCGGCTCCATTCCACAGAGTGAGCATAAAAGGAAAGTTGTGAGTACACGTTTTTTTCTATTAAAGTATTCAATATTTTGTACTTTGAAATAATTTATTAACGGTCATACTTTGTGTTTGCAAGCACTGTCTGGGGAAGTTCCTCCAGAAGATGTTGAGTGGACTGCCTTTTAGCGGACTCATACCCAGCAATCTGAAGGAAGTGAGAGGCGCTGGATTAACACCAGGTCTCAGCAAGTTGCGGTGAGACATTTATATTGCATTTATTCTTTGTTTCGGACACCTACATGTTTATTTCATTTCACATGGCTTATTTGTAATGTATTTTTTCGTTTGTAGGACACCTATCATAGGCTGACACATGAGAGAGACTCGCAGAGTGGGACCGCCACGCATCCTCTCGGTCCCGATAACGAGAGTCTATTCTTTCAGGCTTCAGGTGGATTTAACAGCAAAGGCAGAGTCTTAGGGTACGGTGCCTCTGCCAGCCGACTTAGGCAAACAAAGCGCTCCACATCCTCCACTGAAAGTGTTTCTGCAGGTAAACGTGATACATTTGATATTGATTGTTATATTTTCATTCTCTGGTCCATTTAAATGAAGTACAAAAAAATTATTATATTTCCTAATGTTTTTGCAGATGAGATGAGGAAGATGAAGGCGTTGGTGGAGGAGCAAGCGAGCCGAGCGAGACAAGGCAACAACAAATGGAGACAAAGAAATGAGCTCCACGAGACACGAGAGATGGTTAGGCGGATGCAACTTCAAATCATGTCCCTAATGCAAAACAAGGGTCCTGGAGTCGGCTCCTGGTGGTGATCCCATTGACGATACGATGATGATGATCACAATGTTACTTGTTTAGACAACTTTTTTAGTACATGTTCTTTGGAATACTATTTATATTGTCTTTTCTATGACTCTTTATTATTGTTATGAAAAATCGCTTATTATGTTATACAACACTTTTTTATATATTGTTTATTATATAATTTTTAAAACAAAATTTTAAAATAGAATAAATAAATTTCAAAAAAATAATATTTTTTAAAAAATAATGGAAAAGAATATAACTTTAAAACAAAATAAAATAAATAAATAAATTTTTTATTAAAAAAATGAAATTTGTGATGGATTAGAATCATGTCACAATTGCGACGGATTATAATCATCACAATTGCAACAGATTAAAATCCGTCGCAAATTCAAAATTTGTGACGGATTAAAAATCCGTCGCAAAATTTTGACTTTGCGACGGATTTGAATCATCACAAATTTTGAAGTTTGCGACGGATTTTTGTATCCGTCGCAAATCGGAACTTTTGCGATCGATTTCAAAATCCGTCACAAATTGCAACGGAAAATTGTAATCCGTCACAATTGCCACTTGTTTTTTGCGACAGACTTAATCCGTCGCAAAATCAATTTGCGACGGAAAAATTGGTTTTTGCGACGGATTTTTTCCGTCACAAAACCGTTTTTTTTTTTTTTGTAGTGTGCATAATAGGGTAGGTGTAGGTTAATTGTTCTGGTTATGATACTAATGTTGTTGTTTGTTTGTTTTTTAGATTGTTGGTAAGAAGTGTGTTAGGTTGTATTTGTAAGTGTTTTTTTGGCTTCGGCTATTAACGTGTGTAATACTTGTTTTGATATTAATAAAATTAACTTTTTTGCGAGAAAAAAATTGGGCCTTTCCCAATTTCCCCCCTTCAACCCAACCATTCTTCCATCTGGAATTTGTCCATTTGGGTTCTCATAAAATTGTCACATATTTGTACCAAAACAATTGTCACATATGATTGTATCCCAACAAAAATTTCTCAACCAATGAGATTGGGTTTAACGAAAGAGGTTAGTCCCTTACAAGTGTTACATGATTTGGTCATTCACGAAGGAAATAATTATAGACCAAGTTCTTTTTATTAATTTGTTTTATATGAAATTGACGCATGTGATGACATGAAACATTAATTTGTCAAGAATATTCTCCTATCAATTTATAATGTAGTGGAGTGATATTTTTTGTCTTTCTAGGTTATCAAGAGCATCCTCCTATAACTTTATTCACAGGCGAGTGATAGAATGTGACAATGTGAATATGATTCTCAATCTCAAATAGAAGCCATTTTTTTAGAGTTTAAAATATAAGTCATTTCCATATAGTTAAATTCTTACTATTCACAAATACCGTTGCTTAATGCCCAAATCGGAGGTAACGTAGTCAGGCCGAAATTGGAAACCCAATTATAAGAATGACGCTGAATTCGTAGGGAATATCTGACAAGAGGGATTAATTAAGGCTTCATATTCGTCCTACACAAAACAAAAATGATGCAGAGGAAAGTGCGGAAGTGCTGCCCATTGCCCAATCCCAAACCACCGGATATCATGAAGATGCAGACTGGTGAGATAGTAAAAATGGTAGATGAGGAAGCTGACATTGTCGGAGATCAATCTAATGATATAGAGTTTGTGCCAGAAACTGAGCTGAGCATATAAGTGCTCCTGTCTATTTTGGTTCCAAAGATGATTGCGTGGTGAGGAAACTTACATTCAATAATTGGATTTGTGTTGAAGCTACCGGATTTGTTGGTGGAATTTGGCTACTTTGGAATGAATGAGATTATGAGATACAATATATCTCCTCAAATGAGCAAATTCTACACTGTCAAATATGTGAGAAGTGATCTCTCAAAAAAATGTATGCTTCTTTTGTCTATGGGGAACCAAATTACAAGAAGAGAGATAATTTATGCCAGTCAATCACTGCAATATCTTCGGGCCAAAAAAAAAGTTCAGTGCAATATCCTCTTTTACTGATGAAGCGTGGGTCTTCTTAAGATAATTTAATGCCTATCAGTTTCCGCATAATAAGGCAGGTGGCGCTATGGCGCTACACCTCATGATCCATCTATGACTGAATTTAATGATTGCATTTGGGAATCAGGCCTTCTTGAATTTTCTGACCCCGCCACTAAATTCACTTGGGAGAGAGAAGGTATTAAAGAAAAAATAGACTGAGTTTTTGGCAACTTGGCTTGAGAATTGCTATTTCCTCAATCTACTCTCTTTCATGATTTGAAATACAAGTATGATCGTAAAGTGGCCATCATGTCATGTACAGTTGCTTCACAACATCGGTCCCCACCCAAGAGATTTCAATATTAAGATGGCTGACTATTAGAAAATAGTTGCCAACAAGTAGTTCAAAATGCATGGGAAAATAGTAATTAGTGTCAGGGAGTCTCTCAATTCAAAGATGTTGTTACTAATTGAAATGATGATCATCATATCGGTAGTATCCCAAAAGGAAAGAAAGAAATTATACAAAAATGTTCCTATAATTAGGATCAGAGGTAGTACCATGTTATGGGGGAAAAATGATAGAGGAAGTTAAGATATTTGAGTGCCAAATAGAACAAGGCATAAAAAAATTTATTCATATAAAACTTAGAATCATTTTTTATAACCATACACTACATATAATGATCAAGATAGAAAATATTAGTGCACAAAGGGTCTTTAACACCCATTAAAATTGTCTTTTTATATGAGTCCACATTATATGCACATAGTTTATGTGCTTCTTATGTACTCATACCTCTTAGAGGTATGAGCATATTTTTTTAAATTTTTTTTATATTGTATCTATTTAGTTTTAAATTATATCTTTCCTCGACATTTTTTTGTCTTCGATATCTCAAATTAATTAGTTTCCAAGTTATGCATTAAGAAATATTTGTTTATAACACCAAGATCATGGAAACTAATTAATTTGAGATACTTGAAAACAAAAAATATGTCGAAAAAGCAAAGATATAATTTAAATCTAAATAAATACAATAATTAAAATTTAAAAAAAAAAATATGCCCATGCCTCTAATAGAGGTATGAATACATAAGAAACACATAAACTATGTGCATACGATGTAGAGTCATTTTTACACAGGCTTTCTAACTAGTGCAGACACAGTCTGCGTAGAAAATATCGTACTTTCTATATCGATTGTTCAACCGGGATAAAGAAATTAAAATGACATTTTAACCATTAGTTAACGTCACCAGTGTTGTAGGAAGGGTTTTTCCAAAAAAAAAGTATTCCGTTATTCTTTTCTAACTACTTCTCCGATCTTAAATATAGGACATATGTTATAGTACAAATTATACTATAAAATTTGTCATATATTTAGGACTGACGGAGGTAGTATTAAAATTGTCTTCTTACACAGGATTTCTAGTATAGACACGGTCTACGTATAAAAAATTGTACTTTCTACCTTGATTGTTCAGCCCGGATAAAAAAAAAAACATTTTAACCATTAGTTAATGTGAAGTGTTCTTAAAAAAAAAAAAAAATCCTTTATTTTTTAGAAAATGACATTCAGGTCTCAACTAATAAAAGAAATAATTCATGTAACTGTTTCACTTGTTAATTCTTCTTGTTCACTTATTAGACTTTTCTGATATTATTTCTTTTTATTGGGACTTCATCATCATACTCCCTTTATTCTTTTCTAACTCCCCTGTCCGAAGAAAAATCAAAAACTTGTTATACTCTTATACGAGGGCTCTCTGAAACTGACAGAGCAAACTTCATGTATCATGATTAGCGAACAGTACAAGTGAACAAGAACAAAATTTTATGTAATTTTATAAATTTTGATTTCTCTCCCAAAAATCTAATTGATTACAGTTAGCAGTTTCAAAGCATAAATCTTCTGATAAGTATAAGTATGAATATATAATATACACAACAAAACATAACAAATAAGTCTTATACATAATATTTTGACATTTAGAGCACATGTATAGACTGATACTAAACAAATGTATTTTTATAATTTTCACAAAAATTATCTTTCTACACAAGTTGTGAATATTTATAGGCGTAGAGGCTGTTGTCTACATTGATTATTTTAAAAAGTTATTTTCTTAAAGAGAGCCACACACACACACACACACACACACACACAAAAAACGAATATGTACAGGTGACGTAACTAGCATCAATCCATTTTATTTATATAATAAATAACAACTGCGTAACATAATTTTCGTAGAAACACAGGAGCACCACCACCATGACCTCGTCATCGATAGGATATTATGATAATATGGTCGGCAAATTAAAGAGGTGCCCTACTCGTGGGTAACCGGAAAAGCACCTTTGACCACAGCGTAGCCACCATCAACGACAAAGTTAAGTCCATTGACATAACCAGAATCATCAGAAGCAAGAAACAAGGCTGCTTCTGCTATATGCTTCGCCTTCAACACTACCCCTTTAAGCACAGCCTCTGAACAAATAGATTCTTCAATCTCTTCCGGCTTACTATTGAAGGGCGAACAAGTCATTGGTGTGGCCACTCCATAAGGTGACACACAGTTCACTCTAATCCCATGAGCCCCAAGCTCCGAGCACGCCGCTCTCACGAGTCCCAGAACAGCATGCTTCGACACCGTATAAGCCTGGGGCCCACATCCCCCTAAGGAAGACGACACACTCGCCGTGCATATGATCGATCCTCGGATGTTCCTCTCCACCATAGCTCGACCTGCGTGCTTGATTGTCGCCGCCACGCCTCGGACGTTTACGGCCATGATGTTGTCGAATTTGTTGAGGTCAAGATCCAGGATGCCGGAGAATGATCCTAGTATTCCGGCGTTGCTGAACAGGATGTCGAGGGTTCCATAGTTTTGTATGGTAAAATTTACTGTTTCTTCCACCTGCTTTTCGTCTCTTACGTCACAGTGGTGATATGTTACGGTGTTTGAGGGTATGGAGGCGGCGACTTGATGGCCCAGTTCGTCTTGGACGTCTGCGGCTACGACGAAGGCTCCATGATCGGCGAATAGTCTCACCGTCTCTTCTCCGATTCCACTTGCTCCTCCGGTGACAAGAGCCACCTTACCCTTCAACCTACAAAATCAAATTACGTTCATAGAATCAGTCAAAGGATATTGGATTAGCGACGGAATTTAGTTACGGAAACTGTAGGATTCGGTCGTGAAAATATAGACTCTTAGTAATTAATCAGTAATGGAATTTCGTTGCTAATTAACTTTTTTTTTTTTAGCATATAGAGAAAGCTGCGAATTGGGGTGAGGATGATGAAAGCTTTTTACCTTTGATTCATGTCTCAAGACCTGCAAATAAGCTCTGAGATAAGACGTTTATATATACCGATGGGGATCCGGCAAAATATATATATATATATATAACTGATGAGGATCTTCTGGTTTGATGTCATAACTAGTTGTGGAAATAAGCTAGGTTAGATTTTACTAGGCATGAGCCTGAGCCTTTCAAAAGGCCTGAAACCTATATATCTAAGTTCATATATCATTCAACAAGTCTATTTAAAAGTCTACGTTATATCTTAAAAGTTTAGGTATTCATTCTTAGATAAAATAAAAAAGTTAGTAAGAAGGGGGGAAAAAAAGAACACTTAGTAACAACAAGTGTATGAGTAAGTAGGAATTGAATAAGAAAAAGTAATAACCTATTGACTAAGAATATATATTTTTTAAAGTCAACGAAGTACAACAAGGGGCATGTAAAACTAGATTTTACCTCTTGTTTTTCTTGTAGAAAATGAGACAAACTCCTTCTATTAGAATCATTTTCATTCGGGCATCACTAAAATAAACTAATTGCAATTATTATGTTGCATCAAATGACACTAATCAATGGAGAGATAGTGAGCTAGCATTGCCATCTCGAGCGATAAAAAAAAAAGTAGATATGATCAATTGATGAATGAAAATGATAAGCTATGGGCAAGTGATGAAATGTGAAACTTAGAGTTAAGACTAAGTTATTGATTTTACAAATAATTTATAAAATTAATTTTGATTAAATTATATAAAATTATGCATAATAATACATTAAAAAAATAAATAGGCCAGGCATGTATGCGTGTAGGCTAGGCCTTATGAAAATAGGTTTGGCCTATTTACCTAAATAGGCATGACAATAGGCCTAAGCCTAAGCTTGACCTATTTACTTAATAGGCTAGGGTAGTGTAATATCATGAACTTTGAAAGACTTGAGGATAAGTTTTTATTAAGCAGACGACTAAGCCAAGTTCAGAAAATGTGACAAATATTATTAAGGAAATTTCCCTAGTGCTGGCAAATTAAGACTTCTGAGGAGGCAGTCATCTTGTGATGTGTCTTTGACTAAGAAAATGATATCTAATGGCTATGAAACTTTCTAAAATCAAAGTAGACATGGTAATATTTAATTCATATAGGTCAATTGGACTTGTATGCACACATTGAGTTATGAATTTTTGAATTTGGCCTTGAAATCTGAAACGTTTTCTGGACCAGTGTGTATTAAATATTGATTCTGGAATAGTTGATGTGAGATTGACCGTGGGAGGTTTTTTTTCCTAAACATAGACTTCCTAATGGTCACATATCCTTTGAAAGCACTGCAATTGGACATTTATACAATGAGACATGAATTTTCAAAGTTGGTTGAAAATTCTGCCAATTTTGACTACTTGTGCGGAAATGAGAAATGTAAGGGCAAAAAGGTAATTAAATGGACTTTTAAGGGTTAAGCTAAACCCTTGGAGTTAATATGGCCCTTTAGTTTTATGAAGAGGTTGGATAAATAATAACCCGTTGTCCATCAATATGTGTTTATGGGACCCGATAATTGTCCAGGACAACCGAAGGATTGGGAGCCAAAGCAAGAATTGGTAAAGCGTCCAGGTGGTAACTCTTCTCTCATATTCTATGTGTGGCTTTATATGCATGTGTGAACCATGTTGTTCCATATGTGATCTTTGTTTGCATTTGGTACTGTTTATATTATGTGATTTGTGAAAGCTTATTGGATTGTTTGATGGTTGACCACCATATACTATGCATGCATTTTATGTGAGGTTAACTGTTACCTTAGGATTCTTCGGGATCTCAGCCCTTGTCATTATGTTTGTGTTGGGCAATGTACTAGACATGGCTCCTAGGACAACACGATGGATTTCGGTGAAAGAAGATTTTTGACTGGGCCGAGTAGTTATGTCAACTATTTGTATTTGTATTTAGAACTTGTAAACATTATGTATAGACCTTGTGGGAATTCCTATTTAATGTAATCAAGTATAGTTTATCAGTATATTTATGTTAATCCTGTTTTGTCACCAAACTACATATGAATACTCTAATAATTGGTCACTGAGCTATGCATAAGTACTTTGATGTATGTTGGTATACCAGTGGGGTGTAACAGTTAGGCTTAAAGTAAGCTTGGCCATAGGCTTCTAATAGGGGCCTAACCTATTTTCACCCCAAATCACAACACAATAGCTCAAATAAATAGTCCACACCCTGATTTTAGGTTATAATGATCAAGATAATATAGTTATTTTTTTTCATATACATTATTAGTGCACAAAGGGTCTTTTAACACCCATTAAAATTGTCTTTTTACACAGGTTTTCTACCTAGTTCAGACACGGCCTGTCTAGAAAATATTGTAATACCTCTGGTCCTAAATATAGGATAAAGTTTGTAGTTTAATTTATACTACAAATTTTATCCTATATTTATAACCGGAGGGAGTACTTTCTATCAACCAAAATTTAAAAAGAAAAAAAGAAAAGGACATTTTAACCATTAGTTAATAGTTAATGTCACCAGTGTAGGATATGGAAGTGTTTTTCCAAAAAATTATTCCTTTATTCTTTTCTAACATCCCTGTTTGAAGAAAAACCAAAAACTTCATGTGTGATGATTACCAAACAGTGCGAGTGAACTGTTAAACGCTATAAAAAAAGAACAAAATTTTATATAATTTTATAAATTTTGATTTCTCTCCCAAAAATATAATCTAATTGATTACAGTTAGCAGTTTCAAAGCATAAATCTTCTGATAAGTATGAATATATAACATAGACAACAAAACATAACTAATAAGTCTTATACATAATATTTTGATACTAAAACCATAATTTTAAAAAAAAAAAAAAATCACAAAAATTATCTTCTTTTTTTTCTCAGAATTCACAAAAATTATCTTGCTACACCAGTTATGGCATTGTTACCACTCCCACTTTCTACCCACTGCAGCTAGCATAGAAAGGCACATGAAATATTTTTTGCACTAGTATATATATAATTAGCTAATTGAATTGAAATATTTTTTAACAAAAATTATTTACGTGCAGCGAGCCAGCAAACAGCATTCTTTATTACTCCATCCGATCATAAATATAAGACCAAGTTAACTTTTTATTATTATTAAAGATTAAGAAAACTAAATAAGTTACTTAATCATATTATATGTTGTGTAGTTAAACTATTTAGTTTTACGAAAAAATAAAAATAAAAATATTCTAAAGTAATTTAATTAAATTTTTTAATCTCTCCAAAAAAGTCAACTTTATTTTCTATTTAGGATATTTAGGATGAGTAGTTATTATCGACTTATTTAATTTTTGTATGTTGTGATGCAAGGCTACATATGTGTTTATATGTCTGTATGGAAATATTGGTGGCTTGAATGTTGCGCAACCAAGCCATGTAATGTAGGGCTTCATTCAGATAAAGTCAAACACGTTTTAGGAATAAAACAATGAGTTAGTTCAGAAGAATAAAACAAAGTTTGAATATATTATATGGGAAAAACACTTCTCATGTTATAGGAGAAGTGTATTCTCATGTCACACACACATAAAATAGTGGGACCCACACACACACACATATATATATAATTAGCATTATATATATGTGTGTGTGTGGGTCCCACTATTTCATGTGTGTGTAGGAATCTTCTTCTCCTCATGCAACATGAGAAGTTTAAACCCATATTTTATATATGCCGTGACAAATTAAATGTATATAAAATACTTGTAATTTCAAAGAGATCGATCAACATATACGACTGAATGAAAATAAAAGTGATAAACTCATATCTATATAACTATTATTATATATTCATGATTATATTTGTCCCAACCTAACATGCCATTGCATGATTGCAAAAAATCAAATAAATATCTATAAACACATACTCCCTGCGGTCCTAATTATAGCAATATTTTTGTAGTGTAAATTACACTATAAAAATGTTCCTATAATTAGGAAAGGAGGTAGTAATAATTTTAGTTTGAAATTTTAAAATTGAAATGCGTTTAAAAAGAAAACTGAAGTTTTAATATTCTTAATGTATAGTACGTTTTACTTCTTTTTTTTGGAAAAAAAATGCGTCATGTGATCATCACACTCTAACTAACTAAACTCGAATGACACATTAATAATGCGTCATGTGACACATTAATAATGCGTCATGTGACACTTCATCTTTTTTAAAAAAAATAATAAACCCTAAACAGAGAAGGAAAAACTTGAGGATATTTAAAAAATGAATAGTACAACACTACAACTACAAGAACATATATAACCAGTGACGTAAAGAAAAGGGAAAGAAAAATAGTGAACAAAATAATAAGTCCAAGTAAACGGCAGGATATCTTTGTCGTTCTCATTAAAAGACAACTGAACCATCAAATGTTTTTATAATTACAAAACAATGTCTTGACTTTGTCCCACGCCACCCCCACACAGTTTCTAATTTAACTTTCTACAAATTTGAATTTAGTGCCATCAGTAATTAAAAGAAAGGTTTATTTTTTAATTGCTCGCTTTGTCCGACTTTTCTTATCGCTGTTGGTATTATTCTTACCTATAGATTTCTTTTGGGATAATATGAAGTGTTTCTCATTTTAAGGCTTAGAGTTTAAATGATTCTCACCTCTCTCAATAAGTGCGCTTTCAAATAGATTTTTAGTAGCAATATCATAGCTTAGTGTCTGTTTGGATTAGTGGTGGACAATTGTAATTGTAATTTGCATAAATGACATTGGTTAAAGATGTTGTTGGTCAATTATGGTCAATCATAATTTCTGTTTGGATTAGCAGTGGACAATTATCGTAATATGCAACATATGTGTAGAGAATATTTGGAGAAGGGATTAGAGGGTAAATTGCACTACTACAAAAAACGTCTATAACGTCCGTTTATTTGGGCTTTTAACGTCTAAAAACATGGGGACGTTTATTCGGGAGGCGCAAAAAATTAGAGACTTACGGCGTCTAATTTTTTTCTTAGACGTCTTAAGTATTTTATTTTATTTAAAAAACAAAAAACAAAACAGATGAGGACGGTGACGGCGTTAAACACAAATCTGAGAAATTTCAGATCTGGAAAAAATCCAGAACGCATCTTTGAATATCAAAGTAAAATTAAACATGATGAACAGAGATGAGGGAACTGAGAATCAGGGCAACACCATAGTCGGATGATGAGCAAATTATCTCGCATTTATTTGCAAAACAAAACAAAACAAAACAAAAACCATTAGGAATTGATTAAAAATGAGGAAAAAAGGTAAAAGAAGAAGATGAATGCATAAATACCGAAATGGTCGAAGAGGAGATCGATCGCAGCTGCAGAACCAGACGGATGAAGAAGAAACAAATAGTGCCATGGGAGAAAGAGTGACCTCGAGCGAACGACCGGAGAGAGCAAAGTCGGGCGAGACAAGCAAACGATTGCCGGCGAGGTGACAGCAGACAGGCGAGCGGGTGAGCAGTGTAACACCCCAATTTGCAACAACAAAATACTTAACCAAAGTATTTGAAATATTGCCAATTAGCAAAACCTCATTTAATAGGGCCGAATTAATTTCCCAAAATATTTAGTGTCAAAATAAATTTCTAAAATATTTCAGAGTTGATAAAATACGGAAGTATTATGGTCATGACAAATACAAATGACATAACATGAACTCTAGGAGTACTAAAGAGCCTTCAAGACTCACCCCATAAGTGCCTTCCTTTGCTCCTTACTAAAAAACTATCCTAAAAAAAAAAATATAATAACCATAAGATCTAAGGATCTCAGTAACCATTAGTTATTCAAAAATATACATGCAAACCAAGATTGAGAACATATGGTTCAAAAATCAAGTTAAACTCACAATAATTTATTAATATTATCAACACAAAACCTTTCACAAACAAGTTCTCGATTTGGTTAGCAAAATCCCTTCCCAAAAGGGTTCCAAGACTATAGAACATCGTTTCATTTTTTTCAAACATCTTTCACAAGAAATATCATATAATATACCATACAAATATGCAGTATGCAATATGCCTCCCTTATATCACCGTCCATCCTTAACCGCTGACTGGAACCATAGGCTAACACATAGTCCAATAGAAACTCATCCATTTAATTGGATTGTCCCAAGCTCACCAGTTCTTAAGATACACCCGGCCAAAGGTATAGAGCTTAAGTCTGGACTATGGCTCCCCTCCTTAAACACAACTAGCGGTGTGTCACATGTCCCATGCTCCAATGCAATCCCGCCAAAGGAAGACATGGGGCCCTGACAAGTATCATACACTGTGCACCGAGTGATGGCATAAAGAAATCTCATCATAAAAATTCCTCCTTACTCCAACCCGTCGCAAATGTACCACCATTCATATGCATCAATGACAAACCATCATAATAAAATAAATAATATTTCCATCATAACACATAAGAAAGCTTAAAGAGTTTCCAAAGTACATAACCATGAGTTCTAATATACAACAAGCATGCTTGGTGAATAAAATTTAAGAAAATAATACCCATATATTTAAAATAATTATTTTAAGAAAATATTTCATTTGTATTTTTTTTTTATAGAATGTATATTTAGAATTTGATATATATTTTAAATTATTAATTTATTTTATGCTCTTTGACTGAATAAAATTTAAGCTACAACTATCTCTAAATCCTAAAAAATAAGGATGTTACAAGCAGTTGGTGAGAGGTGTGAGAGATTGCATGAGGTTCAGAGAATGAGTAAGGTTCTGAGGTTCAGAGAGTGGGTGAATAAAACGAGTGAAAATAATGAAGGGGCTTAGACGCCAAAACCGATACTTTTTCGCCCCAAGATTTTCATTTACCGCATTTTTTCTTTTTTTGAATCACTTTTGGCGTCTAAGTTTTAAAATTAGACGCCAAAAGTGATACTTTTTCCCCCTAGAATTTTTGTTTACCGCATTTTTTTTTTTTTGAATCACTTTTGGAGTCTAAGTTTTAAACTTAGACTCCAAAAGCATGGCTTTGGAGTCTAAGTTCAAAACTTAGACTCCAAAAGTGTCTCTCGCGACCCCACACATAACCCTCCCACGACGACATTCTTTTTTGCTGTACAACATGACTTTTGGAGTCTAAGTTCAAAAGCATGACTTTTGGAGTCTAAGTTTAATACTTAGACTCCAAAAGTGTCTCTCGCGAGCCTTTTCCAAAAGCATGACTTTTGGCGTCTAAGTACTAAACTTAGACTCCAAAAGTCAACTTTTATCATATATAATTACAAAAAATGCTACCGCCTTTATTTTTTACTTCTTTTTTAAAAAAAAAAAAAAGACGTCTTTTTGGAACGCAAAACCCATTTTTTGTAGTAGTGTTGAAGAAATTTTTGTTGTGGAAGTTTCATCGGGATTTTTAAATCTCATAATCAACCCCTTGTCACTTATGTATTTAGAATTACGGGTGGGCATAGATAGGGCTAGGCAAAACGAGACCTCTACTCGATGCCCAGCCTGAAAGATGAATGGGCTGCATTTTGCAGCTTGATGCCCTGCTCTACCTGGTAAACTCTCTAACCATTTTGGGTTGGACAAAGACGGGTTGAGCAAGCTAAGGCAGGCTTCCTTACCCAAGTGGTAACCCCTTGCCTTGTCTACATGTTAAAAAAAAAAATCATTTAAATTTCATAAACATTCTTATAGTTACCATATGTCTTAACTTCACCCTAAGTAATGTAAACTTCAAATACATTCGATAATTCCACATCTTGGGATATTTCAAAATACATCTCCAACTTGAGTGTTAAACTTTAAAAACTACCATATGTCTTAACAAAGAAATATATCACTGGATTTATAAAAAATATTTATATAAAATATAATAATATATATACTTATCGAGCAGGGCCAAATGGGAAGGGCGGCATACCCTGACCACAAAAATGTATAGCCCGATTGTGCCCAATTTTTTCTAGGCTTCTTTTTTTTTACCCGAGCAAGGCGATTTTTCTCTAGACTCAGGCGGGCGCACAGGACTCTTGGGCTTCATGACCACCCATACTTATGTTGAACGTGCAGTTGGAGGATGAAATCATGACTATCGGGGTTTATCGATATTTTTAAAAAATTACCCGAACAGTACAAGAGATTTATAAGCATTTTTTTGGGTTCAATCACACTTATCTGAAGTCCTACCACTTAACGAAACAGGTGCTTACTCATAATATATATAACAGCCATTAAATACAAACTCTTAATTTTATTTTATGAGATTATTTATTAGATAAAACAAAGGTTAGTTAGTGTATTTTACTAGAAAAAACAATTTGAAATGTACTAATACAATACATTTTTGCAATATTTCACTCCAATTAAAATATAGTATGAGAAATCACATGTCCACTAGTAGTGTAACCATTGTTAGGAATTGATAAAGGATAAGATTAAAGAAAGAATTAGTGCGAGCAGTTTGGACATATTTGAAACATTTCTTCTTATGTGGGTTGTTAATTATCCCAGTCGAAGATGACTGTTTCACGCACTAGAAAGTTTTTCTTCTGCAGGCCAATTAATGCACTAAGTATTGTTTGATTTTATAGCTATTTTATTAATAAAAAGTTGATCGCTTGATTCACACGTTTTATATTTGATTAACTTTCATAAAGCTTTTGACGTTTTCAAATTAACTTTAGACAATGCAATAGCTAGCTATGCATTTATTTACTAACTCTAGTGCAAAAATCCTGTTGCCAAATTTTAAAAAGGTTTTAAAGCTCTGCATAATTAAATTTATTTTTGAAAAGGTGGTGATGAGGACCGGAAAGATGAAGACATAACAGTAAGACATGCCGGATAATGTGTGAGTCATCATGAAATTAAACTTGGACGTGCGACACGACATGATAAAAAGAATAATGAAGAGTTGTAAAATTCCACACAATCACTAACAATATTCTAGTCTCTCTTTTTTTATCATTATTATCTACAGGTTCAATTAGTGTTTTCCATCCAACACAAGTATCTCAACTCCAATTCGTGAGGATCTAATGGGCCTTACATGATAGATCAAGTAGATACCACTCTAGTTGACAAAAAAAAATTGTCCTTATTATAAGTCTAGTTCCAGAGTAATACATGCGTTTTTTACTTTTTTGCCCTTATTAATTGCAAGAAACAATAAGAATTCATTCATGTTGACTTTTGGAACCAATAATAAATAAGGACAAAATTAAAAATGTAGCTCATAATTGATGAGTTAACTGATTCTTCTTAATTTGTGAGAGTTAGTTAATTTAGACTTATAAATAATATCAGATTTAATATAGAGGTACTGAGCTTAATTATTAGATGTTAAGGTCAAAAATCATGACGCCACAAAATGTTGGTTAAAGGATTGTGGTAGAAATAAACAAACTACTACCACCGACTTTTTTTTAGGGAGATTAAGAAAGCTAAATAAGTTACTTAATCATATTATATGTTGTGTATCCTTAAATTATATATTATTTATTAGTCAGACTAATTAGTTTTGAGAAAAATAAAAATATTCTAAAGTAATTTAATTAGCTTTCTTGATTTCTTTAAAAAATTAACTTGGTCTTATAATTAGGATTGGAAGGAGTATATGAATGACATTGTAAAGTGGAGGCGTACTTTACAAGGTTTTGTGTTGTGAATTTAAATTTAAAAAGAAATAACGATATAATAACTTATTTAGATGTAATTATGTGTATTTACAAGGTCTAAAATGATAGGTAGTTTTTTCACTTACGTATTTATAGTTCTAGGGTTCCGCACAAAAAAATAGTGCCCAGTTTGTCACCATGGAATTTCATCACATGAACTTTGATAGCCGAAGAAACTCATTAATGTACTTCTATTTATTGGAAAGTAATTAAGCACAATTGTGCAATTAGAATTATTTGACCCTGGCCGAAAAATAGAACTATTTCAGACCCAGTAACGCACCAGCCTAGCCGAATGTGTTATCACCATATATTACTTATTAGGCCTTTTTTTCTCAAACTGTCAAATAATCTTTCGTTTTGGTCCTCTTCAATTGGGCCTTTCCAAATTTTTCCCCCTTCGACCCAACCATTCTTCCATCTGGAATTTGTCCATTTGGGTTCTCATAAAATTGTCACATACTTTTATCCACACAAAAAATTGTCACATACTTATACCAAAAAAATTGTTACATATTATGTCAACAAAAATGGAAGACAATGGCTACGCGTCGGCTTTCACTCTAAAAAGGAAGAGGTTTGATACCCGTTGGTCAATGTGAGTGTCTTGTTAGTGGGCGATCCGTAGAAGATCGCTGTAAGATCTTTTTTTGAGCCCCAAGATACCCCGACTGACACAGTGGAGTTCTGGTGTCTCCCACCTAAACTTTTTTATATAAAAAAAAAAATGTCACATGTGATTGTATCCCAAAAAAAAAAAAGTTTGCTAACCAATTAAGGTTTGGTCTAGCGAAAGAGACTAGTCTTTTACAACATAACGAATCAATGTTCGAATTCCTATTACGAGATGTACCCACGTTTTGCCCCATAAATGCCTTAAATATGAGTATTACACGATTTGGTCATTCACCAAGGAAATAATTATAGACCATGTTCGTTTTATTAATTTGTTTTAAATGAAATTGACGCATGTTATGACGTGAAACATCGGTTTTGATCATTTGTATTTTGTCAAGAACATTCTCCTATCAATTTATAATTTTATTTGCAGTGGAGTGATAATTTTTTTCTTTTTAGGTTATCAAGAGCACCCTCCTATAACTTTATCCACAGACGAGTCGTGATAGAATGTGACAATGTGAATATGATTCTCAATCTCAAATACAAGCCATTTTTTAAGAGTTTAAAATATAAGTCATTTTCATATAGTTAAATTCTTAATATTCACAAATACTGTTGCTTAGTGCCTAAATCGGAGGTAATGTAATGCAATATAATAGAATGTAATATAACGATTATTATATAAACTTGTTTAGATTGTCATTAAGGAAAAATGATGCATATGCATAAAAACATTTAGTTAGATTACATCAAACATGAGAATATATAAGAATAATATAGTGAGAGACAAAACATTTAGGTTCATGATGATTTTTTTCAATTTGTGACTTAACACATTGGATTCATAGTAATCTTTTAATATATAGTAGTGGAAATATGAAAAAGCTATAAATGAACTCACAAAACTGACAAATATGGTAATGAATTATGCAGAAATCCGAGTCCAACTTACGTTGTGTCCTTAAGACAATTTTGCTCCCTCAATACGGATGCCGAAGATTTCTGAACAATTGCCTCCTAGGATAGAGCGGATTATTCGTCTTCAGAAAGATGACTCTCTCAATCTAAGCCCAAGCGAACACAACGAGTCTTCTTTCAGAATCGCATGGATGTGACTTATAGCAAAATGTATTAAACTATATGTATGGCAACGTAGTTTTAGAAAAACGAGATAATTTTTCTGTCATACGCACGTCTATTTATAGACGATGAAATGACCAGATGGAGTCCTGTCGGCGAACCAACGCAACCGGCGGTGGTGAACCGACGCGACTTCTTATTCATAACCCATGGGATTTATACAACAAATCCAACAATCCCCCAAATGGATAAGAAGTCAGTCCGCTGTGACCAAGTGCAAATGAATATATATGCAAAGTGTGAGTCCTCTACAAGCAGCAACTGCATCGAGAAAGATAGAGGTTACCTTTGAACCTTCTCTAGTAAAAACCTATCAGATATACTGGTCAATTAGTGGACACGCTGTCTTGAACCGTCGACCTTTTAGTGTATACCAAGACAATAGGAGTCACACAGTTGCTCCTCTAGCATCGTTGGTTCTCATGCTGTGTCCATTTTGGCCCTGGACATCGCCTGGTTCTGCGAATGTTCTAGAGAATCGGCCATTTTAAGTTCTCATAGAAGCGGCCCACACTTCACACTCACATAGGTGATTCCTTGTGATGTAAGTCAACATACATCATCTGAAAACATCAGATTAAGAAACCATTAAAAGTCTAAAAGTTTACCCTTATATATATGCACTGTCTTGTCTAGAAATGAGTATGAGTTTAAAACTCCACAATGTTAACAGTCAATTAAGACTTAGTTGTCTCTTTAAACCTAGTTTGTGGGATCTCCACTCTTCTAGGTAGAGTTACCGCGATAATCAACAATGGATCGACCTTAAACCCATTCATTTGGACAGATTTCTAACTAATTCTCTAGGAATCCCTTTAGTCAATGGATCCGCTATATTCTCTTTTGATTTTACATAATCAATTGAGATGATTCCGTTCGAAAGTAGTTGTCTAACGGTATTATGTCTATGATGTATATGTGTAGACTTGCCGTTGTACATGACATTCTTGGCCCTACCAATAGATGCTTAACTATCACAGTGTATACACACTGCTGGTATCAGTTTTGGCCAACTAGGAATGTCTTCAAGAAAACTATGAAGCCACTCAGCTTCCTCACCATCTCTATTCAAAGCTATAAATTTTGCTTCCATAGTTGATCTTGCAATGCAAGTCTGCTTAGATGACTTCCAAGACACAGCACCCCTACCAAGGGTGAATACATATCCACTTGTGGATCTTGTGCCATTAGAGCTGGTGATCCAATTTGCATCACAATACCCTTCTAGCACTGTAGGGTACTTCTCATAATGCAAAGCAAAATTTTGAGTTTGCTTTAAGTAACCCAAAATTTCTGTCATAGCTTTCCGATGAAGCTCGTTTGGATTACTTGTAAAGAACTCAACTTACTTACTGCGTAGGCAATATCAGGTCTAGTGCAGTTCATAACATACAAAATACTGCCTAGCCTCTAGCATACTCTTTTTGATTTTCAGCTTTGCCAATATTTCTCGACAGACGAAGATTATAATCTATAGGGTTCGTCACAAGAGCTATGTTTAAACTCTTGAATTTCTCAAGAATTTTAGCAATATAGATGTTCTTGTGATAAATCCAACCCAACAGATGTTCTATGGTTCTTAATTCCCAAGATAACATCTGCTAGACTCACATCTTTCATGTCGAACTTACTGGTAAACAAATGCTTAGTAGCTTTAATCAATTGATTATTATATTACTACCTGTTATCAACATGTCATTTACATAAAGACAGACTATGACAAACCCTTTTTTAGTATTCTGAATATAGACACACGTGTCACATTCACTAATACTAAAGCCATTTGATAACATAACTTCATCAAATTTCGCATGTCATTGTTTCGGGCTTGCTTAAGTCCATAAAGGGACTTTATTAAGCGATCGACAAACTTTCCATTCTTGTCCTGAGACAATAAATCCCTTAAGTTGTTTTAGATAAATCTCTTATTCTAATTCATCATTCAAAAAGGTTGTCTTTACATTCATTTGATGTAACTCCAACCTATTCAATCCTGCTAACGTGATTAATATCCGAATGGATGTGATTCTTGTCTTAGGTGAATAAATATCAAAGTAGTCTAGGCTTTCACGTTGTCTGTAGCCTTTTACTACCAGCCTAGCTTTATACTTATCAATAGTGTCATCTGTTTTCATCTTCTTTTTGAAGACCCACTTAGTTCCTGGTGGCTTATTTCCAGAAGGATGGTCAACCAATTCCCAAGTATGGTTTGACTGAATGGATTCAACTTCACTATTGATAGCCTTTTTCCAGAATGGTACTTTAGGAGAGCCCATAGCCTCTCCATGTGTTCGAGGCTCATTTTCCAACAAAAAAGTTAGAAAATCATGCCCAAAGGATGTTGAAGTCCTTTGCCCAGTACTACGTGTCTACGTCTAAGTTCCTCCTCTACAGGATCATCACTCCTCGTAGTATCCCACGGTATCACAGTATCGTTATCATTATTACCACTTGCTTTACTTCCCTTGTTATTCAGAAATACATTCTCAAAGAATGTAGTGTCTATTGACTCAATAACCGTATTAACATGGATATCTGATACATTATACTTATAAACCAAAGACTGATATGCACTACTGTCAAGTGCATGACCAATAAACACATAGTCCATCGTCTTAGGTTCGATTCTTAACCTTTTAGGTTTAGGAATCTCATCCTTTGCCAAGCACCCCCACACTTTCAAATATTTCAAGGAAGCTTTCTTTCCTTTCTATATTTTGTATGGTATGCTTTGTATCCTTTTGTGGAGCACTCTATTAATTAGAAAACTAGCCATTAAAATGAATTCCCCCCCCCCAAATTCTGTGGTAAATGAGACGTAATCAACATTGTATTCATCATTCCTTTCAATGTCTAATTTTTCACTAATATACATCATTCAACTATAATGATGCTATAATGATTTCACATAATTTGGTAATGATGCATACCCCAATTAAAAATGGTTATCATCTTTGGGTGTTTAAATAAAACTACTAACATTTATGTTCAATAATTATAAAGACAAATAATCAACATTTGGGTTGATCCATAAACACCTTATAATAACAAACTTTAATAACATCATAGCATCAAGATTATGGGTAATCATAATATTTGGAATTAAAATAATTCATAAAGATATAACTACTTTGGTGACTAACAAATCCACCATTCTTAATTTCAAAACTTAAATATTTAACTTACTACAATATTTGGAATTAAAACAATTCATAAAGAATTGACAACTTTAGTGATTAATAAATCAACCACACTTAATTCCAAAACTTAAATATTTAACTTACTACAATATTTGGAATTAAAACAATTCATAAAGAATTGACCATTTTAGTGATTAATAAGTCCACCACACTTAATTCCAAAACTTAAATATTTAACATTCATACAAATGCTATTCACAATATTTAAGGCTTAAGCAGCATAAACTCATATAGCCACAAAATTATCCATAATTATAAATTTAAGACTATAATCACATTTCTACCAATATCTTGCAAGTTGGTTATATTTAGATATTTCACGATATCATGCATGCTTATACCAAGAGAAATAATAATACTATGAAAATTAAAGCACATTTATCTCTACATTAGATAAATGATTAAATTTTCATACCACCACAAAATATTTAATAATTTTACCACATTTACTTTCAAAAGAAAATAATAAATCCTTCTTAATAAAATAAATAATGGCTAAGATATTCACAAATATCACCATTTTTATTCAGCCATTAAAAATTCAAAAAGCTTCACAAGATTTTAGGAGAGATTATAGGAGATTAAAAATTATCAAACAAATTAATATTTCCATTAATAATAAATCCTTAAACGGGACTAAATTCCCTTCCATTCTAACTAATTAAATTAGATTATTTTTTAAAAAAATATATAACATCCTAAAATTTAGGACTTTTAATAAATCTCATCATTTAACTGTTAAATATATTTAATTTCTGCAACTTGAAGCATGAAATCAAATAATATTCGTACCAATAAAATCTCCCGATGAAATATTATATTCACTTTTATGAATTTAATATTCATCAAATCCTCATTAAAATAAGGAGAGATAGTAGGAGATTTATTAACTACCCTATCATACAAAACTAATATATTTATCAATTAAAGATAATCAAAATTTTCAACGGATGTAAATTCACCGTGCAAGTAATCAATATATAAATAATTAAATAACATATTGATTTCTATGGGCCCATCCATACTGAAACGTCGGCACATTAAAAGCTATACTAGCATTATTTTAAATTTTTAATACTGTTTCATTTAAACAGCCACGCATCCTGCCAGACACATTATTTTTTTTTTAAAATAATAATAATATAGGCTCAAAACTTGAAAGGAGATGTCCCTTTTTTTGTTTATCTCAAATAAAAAATCAAAACAATGTGTTTCCATAAAACACAATAGACCGCTCAAGATAAGACGACTTGTCTATTCTGGCTGAAACAAAAAGGTACGTTGGTTTTGTTCATCTTCAACCTCCAACTGGGTCACACAAACCCGTGTGGATCCATGGGTCGGGTCATTCAGACCCAACTCTTCTTTCCTCCATAACCGACGTTTCTGACGTCGGTTTTTCACGTTTTTGGTGTTTATCTCTTAGTTTTTTTGAGATCTACATAATGACACCTATTTGTGGCCAGAAAGCACCTTTACCTCGTGACCCAACACAAGGCTTCAAAGGACGACTTTCCCGATAGGAAAACAAATTTCCATCCAATGTTTCTATACTATACTAATTTCATGGCCTAAAACATATATACACTTATATATTTTATTGCAGAAATAAATATTCACATAACAAATTCAAAAGGAATATGTTTCCTAAAAATAGGCTAAGGAAATTGGAATATTTAAACAATTTGCATATATATATATATATATATACACATATATTGCACATCAATCATATATATAAGTAATTCCGAAACGCATGAAAATTACTTTTAATAATTCATATGCAAATCAGAAACAAGTCGACATATAGACACCCACAAAAATCATATCATAATATTGAAGTTTCAAACTTACGCATGTATAATCCATAGAAATCATAATTTTAGAAACTTTAATTTTCCAAAATCAAATTTAAAATCTTATAATTGAACACAGATTCAAAGCAATAAACAAATAGTATCAATAATTGCTTGGCTTTCAGATGTCTCTATTGAATTCAAATCTCAAATGTATATCGCATATCAAAACGCATATATCAGATATGTGTGTGTGCGCATCTCGTAATCATGGAAAAATCAACTTAATTCACAAAATTGATTTTCAAAATCAAGAATCAATTCAAATAACACAGATTCATCTTTACCCAAAAATTGTCTTAAGATTGTTGTTTCCAATGTATTGAGTAGGTAGAAATTAATTATACAGTAAATAGAACAGCATAACAAGAATCTGTATTATTGAAATAGCACATACAGAGAGCATACAACAGGTTTGTATAATATGAAAAAGCTATAAACGAACTCACAAGGCTGTCGAATATGGTAATGAACTATGCAGAAATCTGGGCCCAACTTACGTTGTGTCCTTAAGACAATTTTACTCCCTCAATATGGATGCCGAAGGTTTCTGAACAATTGCCTCCTAGGATAGAGCGGATTATTCGTCTTCATAAAGATGGCTCTCTCAATCTGAAGCCCAAGCGAACACAACGAGTTTGCTTTCAGAATCGCATGTGTAATACCCGGATAATTATTTATCTGGAATATTATATTTCGATAGATAATACCTATTGAAAATAGGTGAACATGTGGTTTCAAATAATAAGTAATAATTATCTTATTTTCTAAGGTAATTTCTATGGAAATTAGGAGAGATAAAGAGCTAAAATCCATAAAATGTATTTTTGAGGCATTAAATGGCCTAAAAATATTATGATAAATCCCAGGAGGCAATTAAATATTTGTTAAAAATTAGAAAGTATGTTGTCTCTAATTTTAGGAATTTTTGGGATAATTTCCTTGAAAAATAATGAGGCAAAATTAAGTATTATTTTGGGATCATAAGTGACCCCATGATTTTTAATATTTTACATGGGATATAAAATACCAATGTAAGTAAAATAGTTGTGAGATAATGATTTATCCTAATTAAGAAAATTATCAAAAATTAGTAAGTGGCTAATCTGGTAATTAATGGGATAATTAAGGTATAAAGTAAATGAATTAAAAATAATTTAAATAATTATTTTTAATTGGAGAAATTCGAAATTATTAAATAAATAAAAAAAAAAAAATAAAATAAAATATTAATAAAATATTTTATGCTTAGAAAAATAAATAAAAAATAAAAGAAAAATAAATAAATGTGAAGGTAATTAGAATAAAATAATAATATAATGCGGTGAGTCACATACATAGGCAGTAATCGGGAAAAGTTAGAAATAAATTCTACAGTAAACCGAAGTAAAAGTCTTTTTCGACTGATCAAATTAAGAACAAGTGAATTTTTACACGAAGAAAGAATTTACTGGCGTTGTTTTTCCGCAACCGAAAACCCGATTTCAAATAAGACGAAAAGTTGATCGATAGAGTAGAGTCGATAGGCAAAGTGAGAACCTATAGAAACAATTGCGTCTTTTTAAACACGAGATTAAGTTAGGCAACAACCTGGACGTTTTACGATTCGGTGAATTGTTGTCCGTTTGGTTCTATCGGAAGCGATTTAAAGTAACGGACGCGTTTGTCCGAATATCTTCCGACGCATCGGAGAATACCTGGATATGATCAAAAAGAGGATCAAAATATATAATATGAAAGAGGATGGAAAGATCTTCAAAGTTACACGCCTTGGATTTTTGAGTTTCGGGAAATCGCGCGAAACGGACATTCGTCGGGTAGCTTTATCGGGAAGGCCCAAAGCAAGAGCCATCATGGATGACAACTCATCCATTGACTTTAGGGCTCTTAGATTTCAATCTTGACCATGGATGGCCAAGAGTGTTTTGTCCTCAAAAATGCGATCCTACGGTCCATATTCGTCAAGACTGAAGTTCGAATTATTTACCGTTCTGCCATCCGTCTCTTCTATAAATACCAAGCTCCTCTTCTTCATTTCTCACACCAAAAATCTGCCTCTTAGAGAGAAGCTCTGGAGAAAGTCTGAGCAAAGTCTGGGTAAGTTCTTCGGTCCCTGGTCTTTAGTTTCGGTAGTTCTTTCGGTAGATATAGTAGGAATGCTAGAATTATCTTTAATTTTTCAAGATAGTCTAGATATCATATTTAGGGGTAAATATGATATATATTTCGAAAATATGATGAGGGAAAAGATCTGTCAAAATTCTAGAGAGATAGAGCGAAAACAAAACAAGCTCGCGAAATTCCGCCGATTAGGGGTTCGGGGGCAAAATGGTAATTTGTACCTAAAATGCCTGTTATACTGCTAAAAGTTGTTAAATATTATCCTTATAGGATATCTCGAGATAATCGTACATTGTTGTCGCCCGTCACACACCGTTTTTCCCGCATCGGAAATTTACCGTTTTTCCGTAAAAGTTCCGTTGTCCGCCAAAAAGGTACGTTCGCGTCTTTGTAACACTAACTCGATGGTTATTGTATGATTATATATGTTTGTTGTGTTCTGTTTGTTGTTGTAGCATACGTGGTTATGTTATATACACGGTTATGTCACATACGTGGTTATGTCACATACGAGGTTATTATTGTTTGTATCATACGTGGTTATGTTACATACGTGGTTATTATCTTACATACGTGGTTATGTATTTTTAATCATACATCTGTTATGGACTGTTGTATTGATTTTATTTTGTCGTGTATATGTAGTCGTATTTAAGCATGAGGTTAATCGCAGATTACTGAGATCCAAATTGTAATTGGATCTCGCTCTTATCATAGCGTCGGGTTCGGAAGAACCGAGGACCGAGGAGAAAGGCGAGCAGCCGTACGAGTCCCGACAAGACTTTCTTCGGGTGTTATTCATTTTGAAAACTCTCGGTCAATGTACCGCTCGTAAATCACCGGACTTACGACAATTTGAATAAATGTATCAGTTACTCAATTGCTCCGATGCTCTACTCTGATGAAAAAAAAAAAAATATACTGCTTTTAAAAACGGGATGTTTCACTTTGGTATCAGAGCAGTTGTCCTGGCATAGATCTGACTAAGTTATTCTAAAAACCTTTTGGTGCCGAAGGCAAGGCTAGTCTATGTGGATCAAGCCCAATCACCACCCTAGCACGGTGAGGCTCCCATGATAGACACTTACCTGGCCAAATTGGTTGAGTAACGGAGTTAGGCTCTACGCCTTTTTAAAGAGCATGTTTTGAAAATGAGTACTGATATAGCCCTAAGTCGGTGTACCAGTCTGGACTGGTATACCATTCTAAATCGGTGTACCACCCTCTGTCGGTGCATCATTCTAACCCAGAATCAGTAAATTCGTCGTCCATATTCATATTTGATATCGACTGGTAATTCGATAATCGTCGGTTTTACCGGACGACTATTTTGTCCTAACCCGAGCTTATATGCGGAGCCGGGGCCACGCCGGATGAAACTCCGAGACAAACAAGGATAGGTACATGCGGTATTTGACTCATGTAGAGGAACTCCCGATACGAAATTCCGTACCCGTTTCTGAGTAGACCGAATCAACGAAATTCTAAACAAAGGGAAATAGAACGAGTGTCCGATCATTTATAATACTAGCATTCGTCTAAACTACATGATTATGCAAAACGTGAAATTTTGTTTTCAAACGGACGAGAAGTCCTGCGTTTTTTTTATGGATGAGAAGTCCTGTGTTTTTATATGGACGAGAAGTCCTGTGTTTTTAAATGGACGAGAAGTCCTGTGTTTTTAAATGGATGAGAAATCCTGTGTTTTTTTTTTTTATGGATGAGAAATCCTTTGTTTTAATAGACGAGAAGTCCTGTGTTTTAATAGACGAGAAGTCCTGTGTTTGAATACTATACCTGAGTACAGGGTAACAGAAATCGTGAAGATACATGTTTAGTAAGGAATCCCCTAGAAATGCGTGTCTATAAATTTCCGTGTGATAAGTAGTTATCTTACTTGCCGCGAAAATTTTAGTTTCCGACGCTTATCTCTTAGTTACTACAACCGGACCGCGATCGTGTCATTGAGTAGAGGTATCTTGTGTTGTCATGGTGTATGGGCGCCATGGAAACATGTAAGGTATCTTGTGTTACCATGGTGTATGGGCGTCATGGAGACATTTTGATATCTCGTATTGACCAAGGTATATGGGTGCCACGAAATACTATATATCAAAGTACAAAATGACAAGATCTTGACGGTCAAACCTGAGCGAATTCTCGATCATCGAGCGAAGCGGCCAACATATAGAGAAAAATTCTGGAGCGATTAGTCCGAAGGTTAAAGTCTAAATTGGTATAGAGCAAATTTCGAGGGCGAAATTTTGTTTAACGGGGGAGAAATGTAATACCCGATAATTATTTATCTCGAATATTATATTTCGATAGATAATACCTATTGAAAATAGGTGAACATGTGGTTTCAAATAATAAGTAATAATTATCTTATTTTCTAAGGTAATTTCTATGGAAATTAGGAGAGATAAAGAGCTAAAATCCATAAAATGTATTTTTGAGGCATTAAATGGCCTAAAAATATTATGATAAATCCTGGAGGCAATTAAATATTTGTTAAAAATTAGAAAGTATGTTGTCTCTAATTTTAGGAATTTTTGGGATAATTTCCTTGAAAAATAATGAGGCAAAATTAAGTATTATTTTGGGATCATAAGTGACCCCATGATTTTTAATATTTTACATGGGATATAAAATACCAATGTAAGTAAAATAGTTGTGAGATAATGATTTATCCTAATTAAGAAAATTATCAAAAATTAGTAAGTGGCTAATCTGGTAATTAATGGGATAATTAAGGTATAAAGTAAATGAATTAAAAATAATTTAAATAATTATTTTTAATTGGAGAAATTCGAAATTATTAAATAAATAAAAAAAATAAAATAAAATAAAATATTAATAAAATATTTTATGCTTAGAAAAATAAATAAAAAATAAAAGAAAAATAAATAAATGTGAAGGTAATTAGAATAAAATAATAATATAATGCGGTGAGTCGCCTTATATAGGCGGGGCCGAGGGAAAAGTTAGAAATAAATTCTACAGTAAACTGTAAGTAAAAGTCTTTTCAGACTGATCAAATTAAGAACAAGTGAATTTTTACACGAAGAAAGAATTTACTGTGCGTTGTTTCCGCAACCGAAAACCACGATTTCAAATAAGACGAAAAGTTGATCGATAGAGTAGAGTCAGATAGGCAAAGTGAGAACCTATAGAAACAATTGCGTCTTTTTAAACACGAGATTAAGTTAGGCAACAACGGACGTTTTACGATTCTGAATTGTTGTCCAGAAGTTGGTTCTATCGGAAGCGATTTAAAATAACCGGACGCGTTTGTCCGAATATCTTCCGACGCATCGGAGAATACCTGGATATGATCAAAAAGAGGATCAAAATATATAATATGAAAGAGGATGGAAAGATCTTCAAAGTTACACGCCCGGATTTTTGAGTTTCTGGGAAATCGCGCGAAACGGACCACCGATCGGGTAGCTTTATCGGCCGGAGGCCATAAAGCAAGAGCCATCATGGATGACAACTCATCCATTGACTTTAGGGCTCTTAGATTTCAATCTTGACCATGGATGGCCAAGAGTGTTTTGTCCTCAAAAATGCGATCCTACTGTCCATATTCGTCAAGACGAAGTTCGAATTATTTACCGTTCGCCATCCGTCTCTTCTATAAATACCAAGCTCCTCTTCTTCATTTCTCACACCAAAAATCTGCCTCTTAGAGAGAAGTTAGAGAGAGAAGCTCGGAGAAAGTCCGAGCAAAGTCTCGGGTAAGTTCTTCGGTCCACGGTCTTTAGTTTCGGTAGTTCTTTCGGTAGATATAGTAGGAATGCTAGAATTATCTTTAATTTTTCAAGATAGTCTAGATATCATATTTAGGGGTAAATATGATATATATTTCGAAAATATGATGAGGGAAAAGATCTCAAAATTCTAGAGAGATAGAGCGAAAACAATAAGCTCGCGAAATTCCGCCGATTAGGGGTTCGGGGCAAAATGGTAATTTGTACCTAAAATGCCCGTTATGCTGCTAAAAGTTGTTAAATATTATCCTTATAGGATATCCGAGATAATCGTACGCCGTTGTCTTTGTCGTCACACCGCTTTTTTTCATTTTCGGAAATTTACCGTTTTTCCGTAAAAGTTCCGTTGTCGCCAAAAGGTACGTTCGCGTCTTTGTAACACTAACTCGATGGTTATTGTATGATTATATATGTTTGTTGTGTTCTGTTTGTTGTTGTAGCATACGTGGTTATGTTATATACACGGTTATGTCACATACGTGGTTATGTCACATACGAGGTTATTATTCTTTGTATCATCATACGTGGTTATGTTACATACGTGGTTATTATCTTACATACGTGGTTATGTATTTTTAATCATACATCTGTTATGGACTGTTGTATTGATTTCTGCTGTCGTGTATATGTAGTCGTATTTAAGCATGAGGTTAATCATTACACCGAGATCCAAATTGTAATTGGATCTCGCCTCTTATCATAGCGTCGGTTCGGAAGAACCGAGGACCGGGAGAAAGCGAGCGGCCGTACAGAGTCCCGATCAAGACTTTCTTCGGGTGTTATTCATTTTGAAAACTCTCGGTCAATGTACACAGAATCAAATCGGCCGGACTTACGACAATTTGAATAAATGTATCAGTTACTCAATTGCTCCGATGCTCTACTCTGATGAAAAAAAAAAAATATACTGCTTTTGAAAATGGGATGTTACAGCATGGATGTGACTTATAGCAAAATACATTAAACTATATGTATGAGAGCGTAGTGTTAGAAAAACGAGATAATTTTTCTGTCATACGCAGAGGCGGACCGAGGTTCATTGTTGGGGGGGCACCCCCAAAAAATTTGGGATTTTTTTTTAAAAAAATTTAAGTTAAAGGAGTTTGAATTAATAACTTGAATATAATAGTTTCAAATTTTCATTAGCATTAGCATTATGTATCTACTTTTCTTAAATTAATACATGTTTGAATGAGTGTCCACCCTTAAATTAAGTACCCACCCTTAATACATCAAGATTGCACTTCGTAATCGGATGGGGGATGAATGGTTGAATGATTGTTTAGTGCCTTGTATTGAAAAATATGTATTTGATAGCATTGATAATAAGACAATTATGATAGAATTTTAAAAATAAGGCTTAGAAGGATGACATTGTAATTATTTGTATTGTAATATACTTTTTTTAAAAAAATATATGTACTTGAACTTATTGAGTGCCACCCTTCATTGTAATTTATGTAGCTTCATTTCTAACTGTATTTAGCTTTACTTTTCTAAATGAAAAGTTTATAAAATAATTTTCTCTCTTATTACATCATCAATATTCACTTGATTTCATAAATATTTTTTTGATGTATTTTTTTTCTTGTTTGTATTCTTTTGTTTTTTAATGCATTTAAAACTTTCCTAAAAAACAAAAAAATCGGGGGCAGCCACCAATTGTGCCCCTCTTCTGTTATTTTCTGGGTTCGCCCCTAGCCATACGCACATCTATTTATAGATGATGAAATGACCAGATGAAATCCTGTCGGTGAATCGACGCGACCGGCGGTAGTGAACCAACGCAACTTCTTATTCATAACCCATAAGATTTATACAACAAATCCAACAATGTAATCATCTTTACACTACATAAACCCAACCAAATGTGTAGTGTAAAAAGGATTACATTCTGTAATCATGATTACATCAAATGATGTAACTCTCTATACACTACATAAGCCCAACTAAATAATGTAATCAGTTTGTTACATCAAAATTACATGTAATCCTCTCGTATAAAATCGAACCAAATGGCTATTAATGTTCAATGATTGCTTCGGAAATCAATAAACATAAGTAAAATATATATATATATATATATATATTTTAAAAAAAACTAATTTGAATGTTTGGAACACAAAGTAACTAATTTTAACCGATTTTCTTATTATGTGTGAGGTAGGCATTTATGACTGGTTGCGTGGTAGTAATATATTTTGTGCACAACTATGTTCGGGAATATTGGCGTTCTGTAAATTGAAATTCACACGACCCTTGTGAACTATAGTTCTATAAACTATTGTCTAGAAATTAAAGAAAATTATTTAAATTAGTTACATGTCAAACATTTTTACTATTTTTTAGAATTACTTTTCGATTGGTACTGCTTATTATTAGAAGAAAGAGATGGTAAATCTATTAGTTAAGCTAGGAATGAAAAAAAAAAAAAAAAAAAAAGGGGGACATGTTTAAGAAAAAATTATAAAGGTTTCAATGACGTTTATAAATCAAGTTATATAAGTTTTATATATGGGGTTTAAACTTCTCATATTGCATGAGATGAAGAAGATTCCTACACACACATTAAATGGTGGGACCCACATATATATATAATGCTCATTATATATATGTGGGTCACACCATTTCATGTGTGTGTGACATGAGAAAACACTTCTCCTACAACATGAGAAAACACTTCTCCTACAACATGAGAAGTGTTTTTCCCTTTATATATACTAAGGAGAACTAATGGACACGTCTTAAAAATGGGATATAGGCATATAGCTAAATCTAAAGGGCTAATGGGCATTTTTTAAAACATCGAGATATATCTCATGAGCATGAAAGATTAAGTTGAAACCCCCAATTATGGAGGGTATAAGCATATAATAGTTCAAATACGTGAGAAATAAAAAATTGAAACTCTATAATTATTTTTGGAAAAATCTTAGAAAAATACAATTAAAAATGGGAAAAAAAATAAATTTGTATTGTCAATTTATTAAATCTTATGTCAGAATTAAAGTAGGAATCTATGATTTTTAGTTCTGATCAATTTGCCCTGAATTAAGGGCACAAAGTTAAGATATCTCCAATTATTTGTTTTTTCTGTTTATTTATGTATTTACAAAAAAAAAAAAGGGTAAATAATTGCAGTCAAAGTACATGGTCACGATCAAGGGCGGACCTAGAAAAATAGTTAAGGGTGGGGCACCAATAGTGGGAGGGATTTGGGGGTTCGAGGGCAGCATCCCGAATTTTTTTTTTAAGGAAAGTTTAAAATGCATTGAAAAACAAAATAATATAAACGAGAAAAAAAAAATCATTAAATCAAGTGAATACTAATGATATAATAAGAGAGATAGTTATTTTACAAATCATTATTTATAAAAGCAAGGCTAAGTCTTTGAAATCTTTGTTAAAATGCAACTACTTAAATTATAATGAATGGTGGACATCAATAAGTTAAGTACATATATTTTAATAACAAAAGTATATTACAATAAAAATAATTACAATGTCATCATTCTAAGCATTATTTTTTGGAATTACATCATAATTATCTTATTATCAAGAACTAGACACTTAATAAGTTTAAGTACATATGTATTTTAATTGCCTTATTATCAATGGTGGGCACTAATTAATTGCTCAATCAAAGACTAGGCACTTATTATCAAGGGTGGACACTAATTATTGAGATTAGTTTCCCCTCAGTAATTTTCTTTTCTTTATCTTAATTTTTTTTGTATTTTAAAAAAATAAAAAATGCTCACATCAAAATTAAAGGGGGGCACTTGCCCCCTTCTCATATGAGTGGGTCCGCCCATGGAACTCACGATTTCATCTTCATGTACTGCTTGCCACCATTTTGTCTGTAATACCGACTTAATAACAAGAAAATATGCCAATAATGAAACCATTTGCTGTCAATAGAAATCAATTATTAGCCCTCACCCGCCAATCCCAATAGATTGTCAATAAATCAATATTTAATGAAATGCATTAATGCTCTTCTGCTTCAACTTATAAGGCAGATTTTTTTCCCTATTTATACGCAACATTATTAATTTTTTCATATGAACCTATAATTTTACTTTTTATTTGTTATTGTATTGACTATAAACTTTGTACTTTTATAATTGAATGTATATTGAATAAGGGTCTGGTAAATATATATATATTGAATTAGAGTGAAATTAGAGTTAAACACATTGGAAGGGACTTATCATTGCAAATAGAGAAGTTGTATTAGTGATACTCTTACTAAAAATAGCGTTCTACATAATCAAAAAGACCGCGCAAAAGACTAAAACTAGTTACTTAATTTCCTTCATCATCTTTCAACTCTTGATTAAAAGTTGGTGGTTGATTAAGAAAATAAGGATACAAAAATTTAATTCCATCCCAAGAGCAGACTTAGCTAAGCAATTTTTAAAAGTGTGTTTCTATGTGAACGTTAACATGTTAATCCTTATGGAGAACAAATCTAGCTTTATCTATAATCTTTGGAAAGGGATGGTTACCACTATACCCTTTAGCAAGCAAAGAAATAACAAAAAATTGTAAGTGAAAATTCTAGATAAATACCATTTAAACTTACAAAACCTCAAAATTATTTTAACACGTGAAAATAACTGATAGGTCCTTAAAAATGAATATGAGATTTTGAAATATTGTACTTTTACTAAAGTATCCCTCACTCTTTAAAAAGCAAGGTTCCCTCACTCAACGAAGCTCCTCCAACTGCCGCCATCACGCCAGTCCAGAACTCCAATGACAACTTAAGTAATGTGATTAACTATTTGAGTATAGAGATTGACAACTTTAGCTCCCTAAGTCCTATTAAGTGTCGCTGACAAGTTGAATAATGACAATGACAACTTACATATAGCAATTCGCAACTATGGTATAGAGAGTGACAACTTGGGAGCTCAAGTTGTCAATCACTATATTCAAGCTAACATTTTCTTTATTTAACTTGCTAACTGCACCTGATAGGGCTTAGGGAATTAAAGTTGTCAATCTCTATATTCAAGTGGTTAATTACATTACTCAAGTTGTCACAAGAGCTCCGACTGTTAGCGGGGTGGGGTCAAGCGGTGGAGGTCTAGCATCGGCGGCTGGCAAAGCTTTGGGCGACAAGGGGGATTTGCCTTTTAAAAAAAATGAGGGAATTTTGGTAAAAGTGCAATATTTTAAAATTCCAGATTTCTCCCTAACGACCTATGTGTCATTTTCATATGTTAACACTTTTTTGGGATTTTTCAAGTTCAAATGGTATTTAAGTAGAATTTTCCCAAAATACAATTGGTAAAATAACTAGTTTTTTTTTTTAAAAAAAAAAAAAAAAAACCTTTTGGCCAACTCATGGGTTGCTTGACATCTAAAATAAATGAGACTCTCTTTGATCCTTAACATAAGACATATTTACCTAATTTGATTGGATTAAGGAAGTTAATTGAATTAATTAATATAAAATGTATTTTATAAAATGCCGTAGTCATCTTTCTATAAACTCTTTGTATAGTAATTAATTGAGGGGAAAATGAGAAAAAATGCATTTATTATTGATACAAACTCAAAAGAGATCTTACATTTAGGGACAAGCCCATTCAAAAAAATGTTCTTATATATAGGGACGGAGGAAGTATTTAATGAGATTAAAGAAGTTGGTTAAGTTATTTAATATGACGTATATTTTCTAAAATATCATAGTCATTTTCTTTAATTCTCTTATTTTTCCTCTTCCTTGATTATTGTTGAGGGAAGATCAATAAAGTTAAATTAGAAAAAAATTAGGAAAAATTGATAAATACAAAAATATGTATTATATTTAGAATTAAGATTGAGGGAGTATTATTATTATAATAAATTAATAATTAGATAGGGAGATATTATTAAGGAAAGCAAAATGGATGAGGTAGAAAGGAGGAGACATGGTAGAAACAGAAAGAGATGAGATGATGATGATGAGGGTAGAAGTGGCAGAGGGAAGTGGTACAGAGCGTCGAGTAGCACAAAAAACAAAGAGAGGGGTTTGTATTTGTACTACACAATGTCAATCTCTTTGGAGTTTGGCCAAACAATACCAAGTGAATGACAGTAGTAGCGTGAGACAAGAACCAAATTGCGCCCACAGACTTCAGGCCCGTGGGCCCTTCTCCTTCTCCTGCCCACCTCACTGAAACGCCGTCGTTTTCTACTTCTACACTTCTCGTGGCCACCCCCATTAAATTCAGCGTCTTCACTAAGCAACCTAGCCGCCCATTAAAGCCGCATTTCCTTTCTTTGTGACAGCATAAAAATGTGCCAGGCGGAAAAGATGACAAACACTCCAATTTAACATATAGTCTCACTAAAGGACTTATTCTCTCACCACCACTATGTCCTCGATTCGAGGCGTGAGAATGAAAAAATGGTGTTGGAAGGCCTCACAACCATGCCAATGCGCCTAACGCGGAAATGAAATTCGAATTAATCGGGAACTAAAAATTTGGTGAACCTACGATACAAAAAAAAAAAAAAAACATATAATCTTTTATTTTTAAAATAAATTATGTTAATGATATAAAATTAGAATAAAGATAATATCTTAACTATTATAATTTAAAAATTGATTTCATTGTTTTAAAATTATTCTTTGAAACCGTTTGAAATTATCTTTGGATAGTGTTGGTTTTATCTCAACAAAGAGATTATCATAGCGCTTATCATTATCATGATCACGGAAACTTGTTATATCATCCATTCCAATAATTCATTTTGGTTTGACCAAAAATAAAAAATCATTTTGGCAATTTTTTTTTTGAATAATTCATGTTTCTATTTTACTATTATCCAAAACAAAAAATATTACTTTTAAAATTACTCATACTATTTTTATCCAATTTAAAATATACAATTATAAGGAAGAGGTTCTCAAACACATAATTGCATGAATTTTTCTACTAATTGTAATCTATCTATACATATATAATAAAAATTAAACACATAATACTATCATAGCATAGAATAATAGATATTAATAGATTAATTATTTTTTAATTTTTTAATCTATTTTTCATTTTATTTCCCTTTTCATAAGAATAAAATTTGCCTTTTTAAGCGGAAGACGGCTTTTTGTGTCCAAAAAAATACAAGTTACTGCTGCCAAGTCTGCCAGCTGCAAAACCTCCAATTCTTCCTTCTCTCTTTCTCTGTCAAACCAGGTTCTTTCGATATCATATTCTTCAATATTTTCCCCTTTTCGCGTATTTATATCGGTTACTCGCTAATATCTTCTCCGTTTTTCTCAGATTTGTACGTAGATTTCTCTCTGCAAATCCGATCCTTCACTTCTCTCGCTTTTACGTTTCCCGAGTTCTTGATCTTGTAGGATTATTTTTATTCTAGGGTTCCTTGCTTAATTCTTTTCAATATTAAGTTAAGCTATTATGTATCTGTCTAATCTCCTGGTATTTTTTTCATTTTTCTTTTTCATATTTGTCTGCTGTGTTTGTATCCTATCTGAGGCTACCTTATTCTATTGGTAGAGATTTGTTGTTCTGTTATTAGATTTTTGCGCCGCTTGTTGAACCAGTGACCCATATGAACGTGATCTGCTAATTATTTTTTTAAGTATAGCTCGATGTCGCACGCCCTAATAAAGGTCTAAATGGATGAGTACAAACTGTTGGATGATTTCTGAACTAGGAACTATTTCGAAAACAAATTATATCACTCTACACCTGATTAATGCTTCCTTCTTTTAATGTCTATAACGAAAGTATCCAAGTAATTGTTGCTGCATCAGTTCAGCCTGTTTTTATATCTTTGTTTGCATAATTAAGTATTTTTTCGTTACCTTGGTTTGGAGTCGAACTAGGTAAGTTGAATACTTGTGTGGTCTTTTCTGGTTCTCTGTGAGGTTTGAGAACTGAATATGCTTCATCTCCTTTTGATTTGGCATCTTTTGTCTGCACTTTCTAATTTGATTGTGGTTCTTCCTTAAAGATTTTGATGTCTTATTTCGTGCACAATTTTGTAGACTATTAAGATATTTGTGTTAATGCTAGATTTGGCATTGTTGATGCAGGAATATGATTAAACTATTTAAAGTAAAGGAAAAACAAAGGGAACTTGCAGAGAATGCAAGTGGTGGAGCACCGATTAAGAAGCAAAGTGCTGGGGAGTTGCGTCTGCACAAAGGTTTTCTTCTTGCTATCAAAAGGAGATATTGTTTGGTCTCTGCTATATTATGTTCAAATGTTGTTTGAGATTCTTTACCCTCTTCCCCAAAGGAAAGGCATGTTGGTTGCAAATCAATTTGATCAGTTAGAGCAACAGTTGGATAAAAAGTTTTGACGTATAAAAGTTGTTTATGGACTTTCCTCTTCTAGGACAAAGTTTTTTGGTGGGTGGTTTGGGAATGAGGGAGGAGCTTGGACAATGCAGAAATAGATAGCTTATCGTAATTAATTAATTATTAGTAAATTGAAAGGTTTTTTTATTGCAATTTCAATTTCAGCAAGATGTGCGTTGATTTAGGTCAAAATTGATGAAGATACAGAAGTTATTGTATGATATATTTTTTTCAATATTTGTGATCTGAACTCTAAGAAATTTTTCAAGGCTACTTCACTTCATGTGATCAATTTTGGTAAATTTCGTGGTTTCTAAAGTTTGTTTTTAATTCCATTTACTTGGTAGGGCTGACTTAGGTAGTGGATCAGAATGACTATTTCTACTTCCTAACCGTTAATATTCTATTTTCTTTTCTTTGATCATCGTCATGCTATTAGAAAAGTAAATGTTTTGTTAGAAGGTATATATAAGCAGCTTATTGTTTTGACTTTTGAGTGACAATTACAGTGTATGCACTAAGAGACTTGATTGTGAGAGAGATTATAAACCTTCTGGTTTACAAGTTCAGGGGATTCTGAAGTTTTAGGGGGTTGGGGATTTGAGGTATTATCATTGATGGATTTTGATAATTGGCTAGAGCGTATAACAATATATTCATCCTGGTAGCACATAAACCTTCAAACGACCACTAAATTTCTTGTTTGATGTGACAAAGCCTCCATAAGAATTATTGTCGACAGAACTTCCACAGCTTTTGCAAGAAGATTACAAAATCTGTCAAGCAAGGGGATTTCATTGATCTTAAAGGATTTCTCCTTGAAGTGATAAGATAAGCTCGTAGGCTGGGCAGGCTTGGGGTAGTTTGTGTTGAGGGGACAAGATAACTGATATATGTGAGGTGCTCTGAGATTGGGTTTGTACCTTAGTAGAGTAGTCTGTGTATACACATCCTGTTTTCTTGGTTTGCAGTTGCTGTCAACCGTCAATGGCTTTATTTTCCCCCAAAAAAGGTGTCAATGGCTTTATTTCCCCCATAAAAGGTATCAATGGCTTTATGCTTAGAACATTTAGTAATTCAAACCTAGTTAATTTTTTTTGGAGGATTATTTCTTTGGTTAATAAACATTGCATGCTTATGAAGATATGTGGTCATGGTACTGCTATGTCTGTAATTCTTTGTCACTTATGTGTTCAACAATAATATTGTTTCTTGAGTTGTTTATAAGTTGCTCTTCATGAAAAACTCATTACAGCATTGTTTGAACTAGCTTATGTGATTTCTTTGTCACAGCAGTTTATGTTAGTGAAGTGTAACATTTTGCAGATATAAGTGAGCTGAATCTACCAAAATCTTGTGCCATGCAATTCCCCAATGGTAAAGATGACCTGATGAACTTTGAAGTTTCAATTCGGCCTGATGAAGGATATTATATGTAAGCATATTTTTCTGTTATCTGGAAATTTATTAAAACATTCATATGACTCATTTAATCTTGTTAAAAAAAATTCCATTCCTTTTTCTTTGTTCAACTAAACTTGTTGGGTCTGCATCACATCTCTGAGAACAGAAACACGAAAAAAAAAAAAAAAAAAAAAAAAAAAAAAAAAAGAGAAAGAATACACACTGCAAAAACAGAAAAGGAGGAAAGATTCTTCATGTCTTTTATGTCTTGTTTGTGGTTACAGGGGTGGTACATTTTTGTTTTCCTTCCAAGTGTCTCCCATCTATCCTCATGAGGCACCAAAAGTCAAGTGCAAGACAAAGGTAAGACAATCTTGCATATCTTTGTCTCTGTATGTGTTGCTCTGTTTATGCACATGTTTAATCAATTTTTGTGCGCAATCAACTCCAATTTGCAGGTCTACCATCCTAATATCGACTTGGAAGGAAATGTTTGCCTCAACATCTTGCGAGAAGATTGGAAACCTGTTCTGAATATAAACACAGTCATTTATGGATTGTATCATCTTTTCACGGTATGACTTTGGTTTTGCCATGATGGGTTGTTCTTTGTGACTTTTTATGATTCTAATATCTCAGATTCCGAGTGCAGGAACCAAATTATGAGGACCCTCTCAATCATGATGCGGCGGCAGTTTTGAGAGAGAATCCCAAATTGTTCGAGTCTAATGTAAGGAGGGCTATGTCTGGTGGGTACGTGGGGCAAATCTTTTTCCCTCGCTGTATGTAATCTTTGGTTGATTACTTCAAGTCGCTGTTCAAATTTCAAAATATATCATCAAAGTTTCAGGTCCATGGTTTGTGTAATTTATCTACCAATTTACATTTTTCCTTTCCTCCCTGTCTGTAATTCGTCTCGGTGGAGTAAGGGGATTGATTCCTGAAACGATATGATCCTCCACTCAAGGAGAACGTTACTGGAACACTTGTGCTCTATTTGTATCTTGATCTATTAGTTGGATGTGGTTCAAGGCAGAGACAAGATTCATTGGTCGAACCACTCTCTCTCTCTCGCCCTCTCTGGGGTTAGTTAAAATATTTAGGCAAGTTCAAATTTCTAATTGAGAGCAAAACACTTTTTAACAGAAGAAATCATTTAGAATTGATTTGAGATTTTTTCTTCAAAGAGTTAAAGCGACATTTAGAAAGCATTATCATTATACCTTATACAATTGATTATAAAAACATTTACTGTGTCAATTTGCTTCGAAAATTTGATAATTCATACTTGTTTGGATTACACTTTCAAGATAAAAGAGCGGAATGCAAACTAATTTTGTTTGTAAGAGTTGATGCAGATATGTCACTTCGCCCAATTGAACTTTTTTTTTTGTTATAAAAAAGTTTAGATAGGGATAGACACCGGTATCCCACCAGAGTCAAGCATGCCTCCAGGTTCAAAGAGTACTTATAGAGGTACTTATAGATCGCCCACCAACGATGCTCTCACATCAACCAACGGGTATTAAACCTCCTCCCTTTTGAGGTGAAGGCTGACGTCTTAGTCAACTATATCAATCCTGATTTGGCCGCCCAATTAGATTTAATTCTGAAACTAGTACATTGGTTTCATAATATCACTCATAGTTTTTATCAAAATAAAGAATAAAATTAATAGCAAAAACTGTTTCCAATTGAGGGTAATTTGTTGAAATTAGCACGTTACTTTTAAAATATCACTCATGCTTTGTATTAAGATAAAAATATAAAATAGTAGCAAGTGTTAGTTTTGACTGTCATAATTCTTAGTTATAATTTCTCAAAATTTAGTTTAAAATCAACAATTTTATTTTAGTTTGAAGTTTACGGTAATATTTTGCGATTATAACTTAATTTTTTAGGGTAAAGTGTATTTTCCCTCAATAATGAACCGAAAGTGAAAAGAAATCTGAAGAGCAGATAATGAGTTAATTATTTGCTGACTAATATATTGATCAACAACAATTGTGACTGCTTCCAAATCCTAAAATCTTACTGACCAAATGAATCAGATCCACAATCATTAAACCAAATGACAAATATTTAGTGACATGAAAAGAATTGGGGATGATCATAATGAATGATGCTCATGGGAAATCGGAGTGCTCAATCATAATGTTTGTCATATTTAAATGATTTTAAAAAATAAAAACCATATTATTATTTGGATATCATATAGACCTTTATCCTTTTGACTTTGGAAAGTTTCTTTAACTTTTTCTCCCTTTCAATCAAAATGGAGAACTTGTTAAGGAGAAGAATTAGAAGGAAAAGTATACAAGAAAAAGTGATCAGTATTATTCACTGTTTCCAAAATTTGATGAAACTGATGAAGATATTGAGAAATTGCTGTTAGAATAACGATTAGCGAAATGAACAGCGAACACACAAGAGAGAATAAACATATAATTGAAGGTTGATTAGCGAAATGAACGCCTTAATAAATCTCCAAATACAGATGAAGCAAAGGGCCTTATGTTGGCTTCTTTGACACTTGAAATATTAGGAAATATGGCAATGCAATAATATTAAACCCTTTAATGGCTGATGAAATGCATAAAATCATTTTCAGTGTTTCTTATCATGACAAGTTGGACCCATTCACCTGCAACGAAGTATCCCATACAATGTTTCAATCTTCTTTTTTTCAAAAAAAAAAAAGGTGACAAAGTTACATTATTTCTTTTATATGTTTTTATAATTATAGCATCAAAATATAATGCTAATATTTTGAAGAAAAATGACATTTAACCATTTAGTTAGCTATCAAAGTGATAACAAAATAAGAAATATATATAATTAGCAACAATAACTTCAGCAAAGTGCAAAAGGTTTTCGCCTTTATTAACAAACGAGCAAAAGATATATAATTAGTCATTCTTCTCATAAGCTAATTTAGGCCTAAGAGGCCTGAAAAAATATAGTAATTTGAATGAAACCAAAACGACAAAAAGGATAAATTGTCGCATACTTCCCAATCCTTAATATACAATCTGATAGCGAGTTGATTTTTATATTTCTTATTTTTAGAGAAACTGATGTATTGTATCTACCAAGTTTTTGGCATAGGGATATTCCAGATGATAATATTCTAGCATAACTCGCACGGTTTCATTTTTAATTTTGCTTTTAACTCTCAATCACCCTCCTTTTTTATGCACAACAGAGCTTAATTATGAAATTTGTTTTGCTTTTGTGAAGCACGTCATAGAAACATGTCATGATTGATCTTATCTACAACTTAAATGGTTGAATATCCTGACAACAAAAATGATCATTCTTCAATATTATATACATATACAGACGCATAGCAGTCGAGTCACCCTAGAGATGAAACAATGATCCACAAAACTCAAGACTGGCGTAATGGAATGAATTATCAGATTGTCCTTCCAAAAATTCATCAATTTCATTTGACCAAATCTTCACTATACATCCATAAAAGCATACCACAATTAGGGAACAAGAAGATACACGAATTCACAGTATTATTTGTTCTTTAAGCTATCATTTTCTCCCCTTTAAAAGAAAAAAAATCTATACCTTCCACAACAATGCAGAACCGAGAACAGCTTGGGAATTGACAAGGGAACAGACTATCATATTCCTGGGACCTCGTACGACAGCAAAATGCCAAAACCAATCTTCCACAGAACAGAGAGGTAGAAAAATATAGATGCCCAGCAAGAATAGACAATGAAATCAAGAAAGCGTCAAGAAGACCGGGCAAGCCTCTTGACAATCACAGCCATATACTTGCCCTGATGCTCTGCGAGTGCCAGCTCTGTCTCACTTGGCTCTCTTGTGCCATCACCGGCAAAAACTCCTGCACCATATGGAGTACCCCCTCTTATGGTATCCATCTTGAACATACCAGGTCCAAATGTGTACCCAATTGGAACAAACAGCATCCCATGGTGTGCCAGCTGAGTGATTGCTGTCCAACTGCAACAAAAAAAGGAGAAAAGAAAAACACAGCAATCAGTAATTTCCTTCAGCCATCAAAATCTAATGATCTGTTCTGGTTTTCCATCTTGAGATGCCACAAAATCTTCATTTAAAAAATGTAAAGGAAAGTTTACAGTAATATTTTGACTTCAGGATGCAAAGTGCATCCCCCCTTCTACTCCAAGTGAAGATGAACCAACTATATACTCTACAAGTGTGATAGTTCCAAGGTAAGATTTTCACATTAACTTGAATTGAATCAAAACTATATTTGACATCATTCACACATCATGACCGTAAAATCTGTTAATTTTGTCATTTAGATGTAAGATTTAACCCATAAATAAGCAGTGGCTTACATGAATCCCAATATTACATTTGAATTTTAGTTAAGTCTCAATTATTCATTAGGTTTCTAAGTCTCCTCTTCAAGATCAAAGAGCCATCAGAGAGGTAATCAGCGCCATTATCTACATCCAAGCTTCTGTGATTCTCAAACATCTTAGTTATCCAAGTTGGATACTGTCTTTAATGTACCATCATAGGTTTACACACAAAGCTACAAATATCTTGACTACTGACTAGTACATCCCAGAGAATGACGAAATCAGACAAGGCTTCACCAACTTTCATATTAACCATTTTGTATTTGCTTTGACAACTTGCAATTCTTATCCTAGCCACCCATGTGTAAACTAACTCATAAACACCCTTGCCATTCAATATACCTGAGAAGAGAAAGCTAGAGCTTCCCATGTAGAGGACACTAACTATACATCACTTTGTTGATAATGAACTCCCAACAATAACCATACTAAGCAATGACAAGATACAATGTCAGTGTCTCCATTGTTGAGTGTATATGTTTGTGCCATCCAGAGAGAAAAACAGAGCTGTATACAGCATGAATAGAAGCCATGTTCAATCCACGTTAAAGAGAGAACAAGCACTATACTCAATGAAATATATTAATTATGAAGGGTATAAAGGATGGAAGATTTGCTTAAGTGCATAGAAGAGCAAAGCATGCTTGAACATCATGTACAGTCTTGCAATAGATGTTTATTTCCATCTTAAATGGGTTATCTGATAAAGAAAAGTGTGTATGCATAGTCAATAATCGTAAAAGAAACAATCCAATTCCACAAGGGATTTGAACTCCTATCATGACCACTAATAGTCCAGACAATGTTGCCGACTCTATCTCTGACCATGTTACTCATGTATGTATTACCACAATCTAATGTTTCACGCCATGTAAAGTTACCTATTGAAGCCAATTTGGGATGTCACTCTCTACATCAGATCCTTCATATTAAAATGAAGCATCTATGCAACAAGGACGTAGTTCAGAATAGTAACTTCAATGTTTTTACACCTTTGACACAAACCTTGCAATCAACGAGAACTTTAAATTTCTACTAATTAGCATTAATAAACCAGAATCAAAGATGTTCAATGCAGGCTTCTAAAATTATAGTAGTAATTTATACACACATACGCATTCATGCCCAGTTTTCCTGTACCAATGTATCAACTATGGCCACTTTGAAACCGGTTACACAGTGAAGCGACACACATATGAAGCGAAGTGGTAACAGGAGGAAAATACTTACGCAGTAGTTTCTTGACCGCCACCTTGAGTCCCAGTACTAACAAAGAATCCAGCAGGTTTCCCTGAGAGCTCTTGCATATTCCACAACTGCCCCGTTGAATCAAAGAATGCCTTCATTTGCGCCGCCATGCTCCCGTATCTAGTCGGAAACCCAAATAAAAGCCCATCAGCCGCCGGCAACTCCGCAGCCGTGATCTCCGGAATGGCTTCGTCCTTCGGTGGAGCCCTCATCTGCTGCAATACCTGAATTGGCAATGTCTCCGGTACCCTATACAAAACCCCTTCCACTCCATCGACTCCATCGACGCCCTTCTTCATTCTCTTAGCCAGTCCTTCAACATGCCCATACATTGAATAGAACACAATGAAAATCTTCAATTTCAATACTGGATGCGAATGCGACGCTGTTTCTTGAATTGATGTAGCGCTGGTATCAGCATCGCCATCATGCACGTTTTCGTCAACTACGATCGGCGTGTATCCCGACCCATCGGCGCGTTCGCGAGGAGGATCATCGACGCCTGACAGTGCCTTCTTCTTGCTGGGAACGCAGCCTCCTCCTTTCCCCATCAAGAACAAGAAGATAACACTAGCAGTAATCCTGAAAAAATCTCACCCAAAGTCTCTAAAAAACAATGATAGTCTGAATTTAATCCAAATCGAGGAGGTTTGAATTAATTGGAGAAGGGATAATCATTTTGGGCCTAAAAAAGATAATTTCTTTTTTTAGAGGGCGCGACAGATAGGACTGAAACTCAGAGGGTTCAAGCTTTCCACTCTAGGACTGTATTGCAGAATTGAGAATTGAGAATTCACACCTTTCGATTATAATTTTAATTTCCATTTGGCATTGTCACTCACCCTAACATTCCATTATAGTCAATTATAATTGGCTAAGAAAAATATTAAGTCAAATCTTACCATATAATCAACCATGATAATGATAATATGGAGACAAAATAATAATAACAACAAGACGCGGACCCACCTAACCATACCACAATGCTGCATTTATACGATAATTGCCTACTTCTGGTTCTTGGTATTATATACGTATCACAAGGACAGCTTATTTTCCCTGTTGGGTTAATAATAACAAGAATAGAACTAATTAATTCTTGTTTATTTTTCATTTTCAATTTAATGGTGGAGATACTAACAACTTAACGTTACAAATGGATTGAACCTACGACCTCCAACAAATAGGAGAATATCCCCTGAAGCTACAAATTTATTGTTGTGTTTTACTTTTTTGACAATTGAAGAATAATTAATCTCATATGCGTGATGCTTTATAACGAAAATGACTAATGACTTTGAAGAAAAGATTGATATATGTTGCATGCAAGCTTTAGCTGCGAGAGGCAAATTCTAGAAGCAATTGTGTTATGCCCCTAGCAAGCTTTTGTGAATTGTTTAGACGCACCTTTCATTCGAATCTTTAAGCTAACTACAGCTGAAAGGGAGAATTTTCAGGGCACAAAGTTTGAAAAGTCTGAAGGAAAGACTCCTTTTTTTTTTTTTTTTTAGATTGATTGATTTAGCAGGGAGACTAGTACATGAACATGGAAGCTATTGGCACAGTTTCTAATTTTGGAAGCCAAAAATTGATAAATAGATTCCCTCCTTCCTTAATATAAAATATAATTGATTTTTTTAGAGAGATTAAAAAAACTAAATAAATTAGTTAATCATTTCATATATCGTGTATGGGGGATGATTAAGGTGAGATAAAATATATAAAATTATGGATTTATCAATTCCCCCACACTTATCATTTGCACTCCTGGGCAAAACAAATCAAGACCAAGGGAAAATAAACGAAAAACAAAGCAACTTATCATATAGACGCATGCCATTCGGTTTATGTAATGCACCAGGTACTTTTCAGCGTTGCATGGCTTCCATATTCTCTGATTTTCTTGAGCATTGCATGGAAGTTTTCATGGATGATTTCACTGTTTACGGTGATTCTTTTGATGCATGCTTAACAAGTTTGGACATGGTTCTGGATAGATGCATTCAATATAATCTTGTGTTGAATTTTGAAAAATGTCATTTCATGGTTAAGAAAGGAATTGTTTTGGGCCATGTTGTTTCGCATGATGGTATTGAGGTTGATAAAGCTAAGGTTGATATTATTTCCTCTCTTCCATATCCCTCATGTGTGAAAGATGTACGTTCCTTTCTTGGGCATGCTGGATTTTATAGAAGATTCATCCAGGATTTTAGTAAGACAACATTGCCATTGTCTCGTTTATTGCAGAAAGATGTGGGTTTTGTTTTTGATGATGCTTGCAGGTATGCATGGGATGAGTTAAAGAAGAGACTCACTACACCCCCCATCATTCGGCCACCTAATTGGAGCCTTCCATTTGAGCTATTGTGTGATGCTTCGACTATGCATTAGGTGCCATTCTTGCCCAGTAGAGAAGAGACAATATATCATAGCCTATGCATCTAGAACTTTAGACGCGCTTGCTCAAGCTAACTACACTACCACGAGAAAGAGTTATTTGCAATCGTCTTTGGGCGGAGAAATTTCGATCCTACGTCCTTCACACGAAAGTGACGGTGTTTACCGATCACTCAGCTATCAAGTACTTATTTAAGAAACCAGACTCCAAACCTCGCCTCATTAGGTGGGTGCTTCTGATACAAGAGTTTGACGTGGAGATTCGTGATAAGAGTGGTGCAGAGAATATGGTAGCTGATCATCTGAGTAGGATTGAAACACCCGCGGTAACATCTTTACCCTTAGACGATTTTCCTGATCAAAGGCTCTGTGAGGTTATTGTTTCTATCCCTTGGTATGCAGATATTGCTAATTATCTAGTTGCATCTTTTTGCACGATGACATGAATAAACATCAATTGAATAAATTTAAGAAAGATGCTAAATTCTATATATGGGATGATCCCTACTTGTGGCACATATGTAGTGATCAAATTATTAGGCGATGCATTCCTGATGTTGAATTTGAGTCTGTCTTGACTTTTTGCCATACTCTTGCATGTGGAGGACATTTTAGTGCCAAGCGTACTACTAGGAAAGTTTTGGAAAGTGGATTGTTTTGGCCAAGTCTATTTCGTGATGCCCATGAATTTTGTAAGAAGTGTTCTAGGTGCCAATTTGTGGGTAATATTTCTAGGAAGCATGAGATGCCCCAACAACCCTTATTATTCTGTGAAGTCTTTGATGTTTGGGGAATTGATTTCATGGGACCTTTTCCCACTTCATTTGGTTATTTGTACATCTTGCTAGCTGTGGATTATGTGTCAAAGTGGGTTGAGGCAATCCCCACTCGTACTAATGACTCTTCTGTAGTAGTTTCCTTTGTTCGCTCTCACATTCTTTGTAGATTTGGCATTCCTAGAGCCATCATCAGCGATCAAGGAACTCATTTTTGCAATCGGAGTTTGCAAGGCTTGCTTAGTAAGTATGGGGTGATGCATAAGGTTGCCACCCCATACCACCCTCAGACGAATGGTCAGGCAGAACTCTCTAATAGAGAAATCAAGCTCATTTTAGAAAAGACAGTGCAACCCAACCGGAAGGATTGGAGTAAACGGCTCAATGATGCACTTTGGGCATATCGCACAGCATATAAAAGTCCCATTGGCATGTCTCCATACAGGATTGTCTACGGCAAAGCATGTCATTTGCCAGTGGAGGTGGAGCACAAGGCATACTTGGGCAATTAAAAGGTGCAACCTCGATCTTGATAGTGCCGGTATTGAAAGGAAGTTGCAATTGCAAGAGCTTGAAGAATTAAGAAGAGAAGCTTATGAGAATGCTAGAATTTATAAGGAAAGAACTAAAGCAGCCCATGACAAACTTATTATGAAGAGAGACTTTCAAGTGGGCCAAAAAGTTTTACTCTATGTTTCCCGCTTGAAACTCATGCCTGGAAAGCTCCGCTCTCGATGGGAGGGACCTTTCGTTGTCACCGATGTTTTCCCATATGGAGCCGTGAAGATCAAAAGGAGCCACATGGAAAATGCTTCACCGTCAATGGACACCGCTTGAAGCCGTTCTTTGATGGATTCTCCACTCAGACAATGGAGGTTGCTGCACTACGTGACACCACGTAGACCTCGGTTGTATTCCTTCCTTCACTCTTTTATCTTGCTTTGTCATATTACTTATTGTCATATTACTAAGTTGTGTGGTGCTACGTATTACTTGACTTTGTGATCTATTATGACTGTTTTGCATCGAGGACAATGCATTGTTTAAGTGTGGGGGAGGGATCAACTGTTTTGAATGTGAAAACTACAAGTTCTAAGTGACTTTAGTATGATGCATTCTTGATTTGAAAAGCGATTGATCATGTTTTGAGTTGGTGAACCTAGTGGCAATGAATTTGACTTTGGTGAATTTAGGCTAGTAATCATATTCCTAGTGAGATTTTGAGCCTAATACATATACTTTTTCTTTTAGTGTGTACCCCTATCTCTTTACTTGATCTAGAACTTGACTTGAATCTTATTTGAGGCTGCATTTTACGCAGGAGTATTCATAAAAATGATAAAGGCATTCATTTCATTTTAGCCAGATAAACCAAAAAGCTTACCTTTTTCATAATATATCCTTTGTTTAGCCCCTTTGAGCCTATATGTTATTATTATTTTTCCTTTTTGCCTACACCCAAAAAAAAAAAAAATCTCTACCCTTTTAAATGTCTTAAGAGTTGAAGAGTATTGCATTATATCTGTTTTGGATGGAAGAACATGTATAAAGTTAGGAATTGGGTCATTGTGAAAAATATGGTAGGTTATCTTGAAAAAGAGAAAAAGAAAAAGAAAAAAAAAGGAAAAAATGAGAAAAAGAAAAAGAAAAAAAAAAGGAAGGAAAAAAAGAAGAAGAGGAAAAAGAAAAAGGAATGATGATTCAGTTCAGGTTTGATTTAGTTCTTTGCATCTCATATTCTCTATTGTATCATTATCTTCAACTTTTAAGACATTCAACTTTGTTTTTTCTTTTACATCGTACCCTTCTTTCTTTAAATTAGCCCCATTACAACCTAATAAAAGTCCTTTGGATTTATGGATGCACTTGTTTTATTAGTGGTGGAGAATTTAGATTCTTGTCAAGCCTATGGAAAGAGTAGTATTGGATAGGGATGAACTTGAGTGTAAACACAGACCTATACACTTTTGAGTGAAGAGTGACATACACATTATCCTTGGTCAGAGATTTCTAGCTTAGGTTCCCCTTTGTCAAGTAAATTGCCATGATGTTTGCTCTCTTAGTCTATGAGAAGATTATTTGGATATGATAGGTGTTGAAATGCTTTTGTTTACTTATTGCTTGTGATTGGAACATTCAGTTTTGAAGCTTTAGTTTAATTTAGTTTTTGTTTTTGTTTTTCGTTTATTTTCCCTTGGTCTTGATTTGTTTTGCCCAGGAGTGCAAATGATAAGTGTGGGGAATTGATAAATCCATAATTTTATATATTTTATCTCACCTTAATCATTTATTTTGGGATTATTTGAGGCTAATTTGGATAATATTAGATAATATTTGAATTGTTGGCCAATTTTAGGAAATAGTATAAATTTGAACTAATTATGAGATTATTGAGCTTAAATTATTAATATCCTAATTATTATCTTGTGGTTAAATATATTTCTTAATATATGATAGATTAGATTTTATCATATTAGAGATCCTATGGTGCAGATTTTTTCAGGAAAGACTAAAAAGAAATCCAATGGTGGAGTTTTATTGGACTTCTCAAACTTTAATGGGTTTATCCAAAAATCTATCACTTTCCTCCTATTAATTAACCTAGCGGCAGAGGCTTTGAGGGACGACGCCAGCCGCCAAAATCACGCACACGCTGAGACCTGACCAAAGAATTGACGCACTCACAAAAGACGGAGACGCAGAGCATCACCAGGAAGTTGGATTCATTGAGCAATTGATTCATCAATTGCTACATCAATTGCTACGCGGACCCCGCCATCAATTTAATCAATTCACACGCACGCCACTGTGTGTTCCAAGCATCTATTCATCAATCATTCATTCACAATTCCAAATGGCCGTGGTTTACTGCTTGAGGGAGTGTGAAGGAAGAATTTCCATGGAAGCTTAAGCTCTTTTAGGAGGCAACTTGGGAGGAGCATGGAGGAAGCTAAAACCTAGGAGCTTACACTTGAAGACTACAAGGGAGTGTCGTTCTTTTTATCTTTTTTAATTCAAACGAGATTATTTAGTTTTAAATAATTTTGATTGTTTTATTGAGAACAATTAGTAATTTGGATTTGAACCGTTTAAGATATTCATTGGGATTCTTATTTGCAACCCGTGATTGTCAAATAAATTAGTAATTGAGTTTTCGTTATTAATTTATTTGTCAACTGGGTTTATCAATTTAATGGTTTAATTAGGTTGATAAATTGCTTAATTGTTTAATTAGATAATTGTGAATAAAATTCCAAAACTATTTCGAAATTAACGAGTTTGGTTTTTAATGAGTTTAATTAACCACCACTTATTTCACTATGAGTTTTCTAGCGGAATAAGTGTTATTAAACTTGAGGTTTCCCATGTTTAGGTAATTAAATTAATTAATTCCAATTCTCCATTCACCCTTTGGTCTAATTAATTAATTTAGGCTAAAAAGTTAAACTCCATGCGAATCCTAAGTTGTCTCCTTCTTCATCATAACTGAATTAAATCTTTATTATTTGATTTGTTTTAATTAATCTTCTTAGGATTTTTATTAGTCTCTCATAACAAAATCCCCCAAAAATTGCATTCAAATTGATTAGCTGCTTTTGTCGCGAAAGCAGTCAATTTAAACTAGGTCCTAACTTATTATGCAGTTTAGGGTCAACCTAGGTCATTCTCCCAATGAGCAAGTTGTGGGTTTTCTTTAAGTTGATTTTAGGTGATGAAAAATGCAATAAAATAAAACTAAACTGACTAAGTGCAAGATGCAATTTACTCTAAATCCTAAATAAGGATGAAACTAATCTATATGAATTTGAATGCAATTTTTGGGGGATTTTGTTATGAGAGACTAATAAAAATCCTAAGAAGTATCGTTTAATGATATATTAGTTCATAAGTCAAATAAATTAATTTAAGATAAAAAAGATAAATATCAGTACTTTAAAATAATCTATTTAACTTCCTTAATTTTTTTTATTAAAAAGTCAACTATGTGTTATAACTATTAAACACCGGAAGAGGAGGAGTACATTACATTTACTCCAAACGCTCTATCCCACGTGGATGATAACAAATCCTGAATTCCTGTCACTCCAAATAAATTAGGGAAAATTACATACAGGTCTTAAGGAACAGAAATAATTATAAAAAAGTCTCTTAAAATCACCAAATTACACAGAAGTCCTAAGGGACTTTTTTTATATTATTTATATTGACAAATTTGAAAAAAGCATAGATTTACAATAGGAAATGCTATATTTACAACAACATTTAAAATCTGGCTATTTACAAAAAAAAACCATATTTACAACAGAAAAAACATATTTACAACAACATTTAAACACCTGCATTTTGAACGTAGAATAATCATTTACAACAGAAAAAGACTATATTTATAACAGAAAATGCTATATTTACAACAAAATTTAAAATCTGGCTATTTACAACAGAAAAAGTTATATTTACAACAACATTTAAACACCTGGATTTTGAACGTAGAAAGGTCATTTACTACAGCAAAATGCTATATTTACAATAGGAAATACTATATTTACAACAAAATTTAAAATCTGTCATTTACAACAAAAAAAGTCATATTTACAACAGAAAAAACCATATTTACAACAACATTTAAAAACCTAGATTTTTTCCATACAAATAATTACAAAAAAGTCCCTTGGGACTTTTGTGTAATTTGGTGATTTCAATGGACTTTTTTGTAATTATTTTTGTTCCTTGGGACCTACACGTAATTTTTCCAATAAATTATGTGAAACAAAGAATCAAGTGGTCAGTAATCAAAAAAGGAAGGATGATTGATGTGGATGTCAAGAGATACAGCGTATAACATCCTCTATTTTAAAGAATAATTATTAATCACTAACTTGATTAAATCATTCATTAAAATGTTTTATGCACACAATTGAGTTTTAGATTTTACTAGGCCCATACTTTTTAACTAAATATTGCTTCAAAATTTTACCAAAATATCTAAAATATACTAGAGTATGCCAAGGTGAGCCTTAATGTGACAATATACAATAATTCAATATGTACCAAAAAGGTAGAAGCACTGCCGTTAGTAAAAGTGATTTAAACTTTCGAAGCCTTAGGGCTGAGCATTCGGTTTTTCGGTTCGGTGTTCGGTTAAAACCGAAAAAAATCGAAATACATGTATTTATACCACCGAACCGAAACCAAAGTGCCATAAAAATCGAACCGAACTAACCGAAATATTTCGGTTCGGTTTTTTGGGTGAATTCTATGAAATAGCTTACCTACAATTTTTTCTTTCTCGAATCAATCTACTAGAGATCAAAACAAAGTCCAGTAATATTACACAAAACATGGAACAACTGGTATATATAGGGGTGAGCATTCGGTTTTTCGGTTCGGTGTTCGGTTAAAACCGAAAAACATGAATTTTTACCACCGAACCGAAACCGATGTCTTATAAAAACCGAACCAAAAAATCGAAATATTTCGGTTTTTGGGCTTAATTGTGGGCTTTTTCAATTGGGCTTTATTGTGCGGGTGAATTATTATTTTTGGCTCAAATTGGGTGAATTCTGTTAAATGCTTGCGACCAAAAAAAATTTGTTAAATGCCAACATACAATTTGTTTTTTTTTTTGCTCAGAATACTGCATCTATTAATAATAAAAGGATAGAAAATAAAGAGTTGGTAAAACAACCCAATCCAAAAATTACAAATCACACCAACAAATCCTCAATCCCACACTTTTGATCTTTGCTTCATAGCTTTCCTTTTCCTAGCAGTTGCACTATCCCCGGCGGTTGGATCACAAGCAAGATTCTTATTGCTCACATTTGCACTATCCCCGGCGGTTGCTAGAGCGGTAGCTTGTCGACATAATTTTACGCAACATAGTTAAGAAACCAGGCTTACGAAGACAGTTGTAAGGTTTTAAACTAGCGAGAATAATGTAGTCCAGTGTATGACAGAAAATTCAGAGGGCACCTTGGATCAAAGTGAAACTTATCATAAGAACGAGGACATTCCAGAGAGTTGGGATACAACTTTTTCAGGAAACTGCAGAAACAATATACCAGCAGAAGCATAGGTTCATGTTTTTCCGACTTATGAATTAAGTGTAAGTTCATGTGGGGAACAATGAATGCTCTAATAGCCACAAACAGGAACTTCAAATTGGCCGCTCGGCTCTTGGCTTTGGATTCTAAGGTTGAAAAAAGCTTACTTATTCCATTTAGAGAAATCAAGGCAAGTAAAATTTCTTATATTCTTCCCTTGAAACAGGACTCTGAATGAACATACCAGAAAAATCGACAAATCGACACCCACATCAGGAAAATCGACACCCACAACCTTTTAAAACAGAGAGATGGCGCTGAAAATACAAGCATACAGAGTGAAGTGAAGGAACTCAGTAACTCACCAAAGTGAGACACAACGCTGAGACGGCAAGATCGACGATGAAGAGGCAGATCGCAGGTTTTTTATCGGAGTTGCAGATCCTATAGTAACTCACCAAAGCATACAGAGTGCAGATCCTAGGTTTTTGCAAATCGCGAAGGTGAAGATCAAACTGCCAAGGCGAAGTGATTGAGCAAGGTTGCGTTCGGTCCGGCAAAGTCGTCGCGAGGGTGAGGGCGTGAGGCGGTGGGTCATCGAGTGAGGGACTTAGGGTTTTCACCGAGGAAATAGGAATTGAAGAAGGAGAAATTGGGTTGGGTTGAATATTTGGTGGGCCGAGCCGCGTCGTGGCCGTGGTGAGAAAGAAAAATATAATACAATATTATATTATTATATACCAAATGGGGAGTTGGCTCAAGTGGAAGGGACTTGGGCCGCTTAAGCAAGGGTCTCGAGTTCGAGTCCTTGTGGATGCAGAAAACTCCCATAGGAGAGGTCCCCGCATATGCGCCCGACAGAACCTCGATCCAGACTAGTCAGGGCGAAGCTCTGGTGAACTGGGTGCAATAGCAAAAAATAAATAAATAATAATAATACAATATTATATGAAAAAAAAAAATAATACAATACGACGTCGTTTTACAAAATTTCGGTTATTCGGTTTAAACAGATTTTTTTTTTTACAAAACCGCACCGAAAACCGAAAAACTGAAATAAGGAAAAATAAAAACCGAACAAAAACCGAAAAACCGAATAGTGTTCGGTTCGGTTTTCGGTTTTCTGTTTTTTTGCTCACCCCTAGGTATATATCAAGGCAGCACAGATCTTGCATATCAACCAGAGATCTTGCATATCGGCCTTTAATAAATCCAATAAAAAGAAAAGAAATAAATTATTACAAAATACAAAGATATTGAAAATTACCTTTTTTGATTTTTTTTTGAAATCGCTGGTTGAATGAAGAGGAAGAATGAAAGCATTGAAGAAGGTGATGGAAGGTGACGATGCGATAAAACGATGGTCTTCTTTGAAGTCTTGCGTGCCTCCGTTCGCTCTCGAAACTACAAGTCATCGGTGGTTTTGTGTTGGACGGCGAAGATGAAGGTCGCCGCGATCTCTCCGCAAATTTTCGAGCTTGAAAAAGGTCTCCGCGGCGCTGCTTGTTCTCTGGTTCCCCATCTCGAAAGTTGCCTTTGTTCACGGTGGTGCAAAAGGGTTGAAGCTCCGCTGGGCGATGATGGTGATGAGAGCGAGAGTCACCGTGACGAAGAAGGTGATGCTTGGTGATGAAGATTGAAGACGATGGAGGAAGGAGGAAAATAGTTGAAGTGGATGAAGATTTTAAGATCCTAGGTCTGAACTCTGAAGACGATGACAATGGTGCCGCGGCGCTTTTCTTCGTTCTCAGAAATCAGAATGCAATGAATATGATGGGTTACATTAGGGTTTTCAAATGGAAAGAGGAATTGGGTTGGGTTGGGTTGGGTTTGGTAATGGATCGGTTAGTGGTCCGAGGGTCTTGACTGGGCTGATTAAAAATTGAAAGGTAAAAAAATATTTATACCAAAAAAATATATAATTTTAAATTATTTCGGTTATTCGTTTTAACGAAATAATTTTCACAAAACCGAACACCGAATTAAGCCAGTTCCAAAAACCGAACCGAAACCGAAAAACCGAACACCGAATTTCTCGGTTCGATTTTCGGTTTCGGTTTTGATTTGCTCACCCCTACGAAGCCTTCCCTGATAGACCCACACGAGAACTAACACCTGAAAAATATTTGTAACCATCAATCCAGCTCATTATAAATGCTAATAAGTGCTCGTAAGGTGTCAAGCGGAACATATTAAATAACAAAGTATTAGATATCTAATTTACAAATTTATCAAATCACAAATTCTATAATAAAATTTCTATATCAAATTTCATTTCATGAATCACATATATAACATGTCAAGCAACATATTGATACCCTGACAATACTTATTACCTGCACCCTTATTCCGCTGACAAAATCCATGGGCTGTAACGTGATAGGTTTAGTCTATTTGACAAGAGTGCACCAAACTCTCCAATAATGAGGTATAGCCCGGCTAAAGGCTATAGAATTCATATCGGACCATGAGTTCCTTTTCTTTCGAATAAAGAAATGGGTCACTGTCCCAAGGGCTGACCCTTAACCCGGCCAAAGGAAAAGAGTGATATCAAGGGCTCTGAAAATATCAAAGTCATCCACTGTGCATCGAGTGATGACATACCACGTGGTATTTTTACATAATAACTCTCATCTTCACTCCACATTCATCACCATTCCACATCCATCCATATAAATTATAATCTTGACATGTATATATGAGTTTCAAACGAGATTTATAAAAATAATGCATAATTTCAATAATCACTAAGATAACAATACTATTTCAATTTATGAAACCATAACAAAAGTGCATTTTCCAAAACATATAATATCATAATTTATTGCCTCAATTGCCATTTCAAAAATACTCATAAACAACATATTAACACATATAACAAGTGGAAAGTGGTTATCTCTAGTTCTTGACATAAAAACTAAACTTGAGAGAGATCAAGTCTACTCTTAAAAACTTAAATAGCCTCTTCTTTTTCTCTCTCTCTCCCTCTCTCATCATTCCTCTCTCTCTCCCTCTTGCTTCTGCTGCTCTCTCGATCTCACACTACACACACACACTATTACACAACACACATATATATAGGAGGGGAAAGCCGATGGATGAATTAGGGCCTGTTTGGTTCAAAGAAAATTGGGGGAAGGAAATGGAAAATAGGCATTTTCCGTCGGCGGCCGATGTTTGGTTCGCATTTTCCAGGGAGAATATTTTCCGGCGGTGGGGCATTTTCCCTTATACATGGGAAAATCGGTTCCCACCTATTTTGGTGGGAACCCATTTTCCAACCGAGGAAGAAGACCAACTTACCCTTTTTAGCGTTGTCGTCATCTCTCTTTGACCCTCCGCCGTCGACGCCGCAACCGCTGCCTTGAACGCTGAAGAAAAAAAAAAGCTGAATTTTTCGATATGAGAGATTGGAAGAAAAAATTGAAAGAAAAAGAAGAGATGGCATGAAGGAAGAAGAGCGTGAAGGGTGAAGGAAGAAGGAAGAAAAAAAAATAAGTGCAATGCGAGAAGGCATTCTCACAATTCCTTGCCAAGGGCGATTATCTTTTTTTTTTTTTTTCCCTTTTTCACTGGTGCGCGGCGTTGACCGTCGACAGCAGAGGTCAAGAATCACGGCACATGGAGGAGCTGAGATCGGATCGGAGCCTGAGATCTGGTTCACCTCTCTCTCTCTCTCTCTCCCTTTGAAGGATGAAGGACGAAGGAAGAAGGAAGAAGGAAGGAAGGATCGAAAAGGCGTTGGTGTTGTGTGGTTTAAAATAATATTTTATATTCAGGGGTGAAATGGTATTTTGCGTCATTTTCCTACCTTATTTTCTTCTAACCAAACAAAATTTTTCCTATCAATCCATTTTCTTTTCCATTGCGAAACAAACACATCGAGGGAAAATATTTTCCTTTCCATTCCATTCCATTCTTTTAATTTTCATTCCCACCTTTTCTTTGATCCAAACGGGGCCTTAATCATTTCTCATCTCCCAAGTCAATTTGGCTTGCCACCCAAGGTTATTATAGGTTATATATATATATATATATATATATATATATATATAAAAATTTTATAACAATCCCCTTTCACTCCTTTTTTTTAAAAAAAATTATCTTTTCTTCTTATATTTTTCACTCAATCACATAATAATAATAATAAGTCATTTCATCTTACATTTTTTAATTTATAATTAAATCCTAAAATAAAAATTAAGATGTTATAAAGGGCTTATTTAGTATAGGGATTTAGAGGGGAGAGGAGAGTTAAAAAAATTGGAGAAAATTTTTTTGAGTTAGATTTTTTAAAAAAAAAAAAAAAACTAAAAAGAGAAGTGAGATTATAAAATTTTAATTAAGAGATGATGTATGATAAAAGAGTAAAAAAAATTAATTAAAAACTTTTGACCTCCCTTCTTTAATTTTTTTGAATCTGAATCAAAAATAATTCCCTCCACTCACCTTCCCTCTCCTACCCTCCCGTTCCCTCCCTCATACCAAACAGTCCTAAGAACCCATTTAGTTGTGATCCACAATGAAAGGCTTCAATGGGCCCCGTAGCCCAAAGAAATTGGGCTCATACGTAACTCACTGAAGACATCGTGCGTGTGTCTCAATTGTTAGTCAGATTAAGATTTGTACCCAAAAAACTAGCAAGGAATGGGTCGACATGCTACACTATATTAAAAAATTTGATCATGAAAATATTTCAAAGGCTTTGAAAATTATGAGAGTTCGAATCAAATATCACCTTATATATGTTTAGATTAACTTTTAGAAACTAGCTTTTACGATTTATAAAATAAATATACAAGAGGAATTTTATCTCAACTTATAAAAAAAAAAACACTTATGAAATAATGGTTTTATGGCTTCCCAAACATACACGTAATCTAATACTCGGACACCCAAATACCTATGCATAAATTGAATAAGCAGGCAAATAAGTTGATTCAATCGCTTCCATTAGCGTTCAACTAGTAGTATTTTTTTCTTTCTTTTTAATTTACTCGACCAAATTGTGTTAAGTTTGGTTTGAAAACATTACTTTTTTTCATCGTGTAGGCATTTAACTAAAGGCCACAACACCAGGTCTTACGCCTTTAATATGCCTTCCTTTCCCCCCCTTTTTAATGTTCTTACCTCCCAAATATTTTTCCATTTTTTTTTTTAATTATTAGATCATAACAATGTCCCCCCACGGTTAACAAAGTTAATTTAAACCGTTAACTCTTTAGTTTATCTGAAATAATACACATGTCACTCTTATTTGACCCTCAATACAATACTTAGAACAAAGGATGATGATAAGGTGGTATGTGTATCAGGTAAGAGAACCATGCTATGTTTTTAACAATAAGAATTAACTTTGTTAACGATTGAATATAATCTTATTATATTTTAAAACTTGTAGGGTGACATTGAGACAAAAATACTTACAGAACAACGTTAAAACTTTTTTAATATTTCATAGACGGATTTGTATCTTAATTCTTTTAATGTTTTATGGTAATATAATGGTGTCATTAAAAATATTGTACAATTTTGATATATGTTTCAAAATTATAAAAATTTTAAACGGAACAAGGATAAAAAATAATTAGGAGATTGACACATTCCCAAACACATTTAGAGAGAGGCACATCAAATACTCCAAACATTTAAACCCAGGCCTCGAACCACTGGCGACACATAAGAACTAGACCCAAAGAAGGACCACACACACCCCAGAGCTATCGATGGGTGACACGAAGATTAAGCAACAAATTAAAAGAAGCAGTGGGTAAAGAGTTTTAAGTTTGGTTTTCTTGGGATCGCCTGATCGATATACATAAATTGATTATCAATCTTAATTATCCTTCTTTTTTGCTTCGAGAATCCGTATGTGTTTGATCGACACGAAACAATCGACCCCATCATTTTTTCTCTCTTTACCCTACAACCTTGCGACAAAAAACCATAGGCTATCACTTATTATCTACACGCACCCCCACAAAAGTACATTTATCAGAATTCATCAGAACACAAACCAATGAAACCATGAACCTAAGAAAAAGAAAAAGAATGGATGGGAAAAGAAGACAAGAAGAAGATGAGTGGCCACCATGTGCTAATGGCCATGGTAGTTTTTGCAGAGAGGGAAGGACAGTCTGCTCGGAATCCCTTAAAGAGTGTGAGAGAGACATAGAAACCAAGGGGCGAAGCAATGCCACGTTTCGTACTCTCACTCCATTTTTTAATTGCATTTCATCATTGGTTGTTACATAATTTTATTATCAAATCAGAGACCAGAATCTTTGATGATTATCGTATACTCCCTTTAGTCTTTATTATTATAAGATACCAACAAATAATTCTCACGAACCAATAAAAACAGTTAAAGTCAATAAAATTATCTTAAAATTTAAATAACTTCTAATATTATACATACTAATTGTACTAAACTCTAATCTTATATTAATTATTACTCTAACCAACTACCTTTATTAATTATGAATATATATAGAAAAAATAATTAATACACTTTGAAAATAAGTAAATACTTTATAAAAATGATCAAATATAATTACTAGTTGGTGCCTTATAATAAATTGCAGTGAGAGTATGTTTTAATGTTAACCCTTTCGAGAATGTGCAGACTTATTAGCTGTGCGCCTGAGATTTCTTACTTTTGAAGTATTCGCAATAATTAATCCTACTTTATATGTGTTTTTTTGTAACCCGCTTTTGGTGAAAGCGACCTGCTACCTAGCTTGGGCTCAAACTTCCAATGGTAATTGCAGTTCTTTTTCGGCCTGCATAGGGTTTTTAAAGTTTTTTTGGGTTAATCCACCAATATTCAACGTTTCTAGCAATACGCTTATTGAATGTAAGCTTATAATGAGAGAGCCTCATTATTTCCAAGCAATTATCGTAACTGCATATCCATATCCAGGATTTGAACACAAAGCTGCTGGTTAAATTGAAACAACCTACAACTAACTGATTCAAGTGTTTAATAGTACAATTTTTAAATTTTAACTAATCACTAGTCCCACTCGCTATAAGCTAACCATTCATGCATCTTTTAAGAGAGAAAAGAAAACAAGCCACCCTATATGATGTATTGTTATACAAAAATTCACAATATTTATTTTGGGTGCCAATGGTCATTGCTTGTTTTCATGAGTTGGTGCATGAATCTAAATTGAACTCCACTCTGTTTCCCACCCTATTTTCTGCACTTTTTCCACTGTTGGACAAAGTCCAAAAAGAAGGATGGTTGAAGTGGCCTCACTGCCCTTTTATTAAACCTTTAAGTTAGAGTTTGAATCTTGTACGTATATAAAATGAACAACCTATATAGCTAAAGCCAAAGTTGCAAAGTTAACACACACACACACACACGTGTATATATATATATATATATATATATATATATATATCTGTGTGTGTGTTGGCTAAGATTAAGGCGTAATCCAGGGAATAGTGATGAAATCTAGGCCTATTAATGGATTAAAATAATGGATGTACATACCCGATAAAGAAAGACTCTACTATATATGGTCTATTATACCTAAGTGCAAGTTTAAATTAGTTTTTAGAGAATAATCATTATGATTTACAAGATCAGTATGTGAAAAAAGTTGTCTTGACTTGCGGAAAAAAACTTTTGAAACCACAATTTTGTGGTTTGCCAAACATGCATTAAGAAATACTGCCTCCGTTTCTTATTATAAGAAACGTTTAACCAAATCTTTCAGTTTGAAGTGACATTTAAAAACAATGAGTATATCAAAATTGTAATCCTTTTTTTGATTAAAATGTCCTTATTTATGAGAGATAGAGAATAAGAAAATTATTATGATAAAAAGGATTGTAGAAGAGAGAGAATAAGAAAATAAATATGGTAAAAGTAATAATAAGCTTTGGGCCAAGTTGTGAAAATTTACTATATTGACATTAAATAATGGCAAAATGAGAAAGTAAGAAGTAAAAAAAATAAAACATTCTCTAAATATTTCTTATAATATAAAAGGGTTGTTTTTTATAATGTAATATCCAATGAAACTGAAGCACAGGTTTAGAGGATAAGCCGTGAAGGGCATTAGGCTGGGATGATGGAAACACGCGAGATTACTGTTTGTGGCACATATTACAAACAATATCCATATTAATATATCCATGCAAAAATGTCTTCTACTCATATAGGCATATATATATGTTGGTACTTGGTCCCTATATATATAAATATAATATATATATATATATATGTGTATATATATATAAACAACACCCTACAGCTTATGTATTGTGTTAACAAAATCTTTAAGATAAAATGCTAGCCTAGCTAATTAAGGAGGGTCAGTGAAAGTGATTGAGTGATATATATAGGAGGGTCCTGCTGGGCTATGAGCTATATATATTTTTTCAAATTTTGTGGTCTTAATTTATGAACACATGAAGGTGTCTTGTCAACAAAAAGTACATTTGAGTTAACCTTGGTGTTGATAAAATAGAGTACCATATTTGAATTTTCTGGATCAAATCACACAGGCTAATGAACCAATCAAGACCCACAAAACACGGGACCACTAATAATATCAGAGCACTATCTAGCAGACCCGAATATGCTTATCAACTAACTAATAAGCCAGACCTTAAAAAGCAAACATATGATTTGATGATACGTTGTCAATTTGATTAGCCAGGTTGGTGTGTGACTGATCGAAAATCTTTGATTAATTAGTAATACCTGAAGATCTGAAACGAATTGAAAACTAATCAAAGTTGGTTGATGGGAAACAAGGGGTGGATGTGTTTGGGATAAACATGACACCCATTTAATTGCGAATAATTGATTTGATTTGTTTAGATAAAGTTGAGATTATTATTATCATTAAACTGACAAAAACAACTCATCAAAAGCATAACCCTAAAGGAATACCATTTGCGTGCCATGTGCATATTCTTTGGCATATTATTTTAAAAACATTAAAAAAACCAGACACAAAAAAATGCTGCCAGCTTATGATTTATTATCCTACATAACTTAACATCGAATCCCTCTGTGTCTGTCTCTTTTTCACTAATGACCAAGCTTGCCCTATCTATCTTTATCCTTATCCTCAATTACCTCATTTGATAATATTTCGAACCTAGTTATATAACTCTAGTCTATATATTGAGAAGTTGAAGAAGCAACTCCAATATACACAAGCTTATCTTCTTTTACCCGATATGAACAAAACATATATTGGACACTAGGAACCGTAACTGTGACTTCCAAAACTTTCACCCCATAAACGGAAATAGGTGTCGTTAGTATATATCCGTTTTTCACTTTGCCTCTAAAGGCTTCCAATAAGTTTTTTTTGGTCAAAAAAGGCTTCCAATAAGTGAGCAGATAATAAAGTACACAATACATACATAGATCTGACTCATATCGAACCAATGCTGCTAAAACTCCTGACAATGGTTGACGATTTCACCCTCTCTATGTTTCGTAGCTTTCTGCATGGTTCATTGAATCAAACTTCATTTCTATTTGTTTCCCTCAAGTATACTAAATAATTTCGACCAAGGAGTCTTTTGCCTTTCACCGTATCTTTTCCACGTCATGAGATCCCATAAATGCACGCATAGACCAATTTTTTAATATCCAACGATGGGTTCATAGAAAGTTGCATTATATTATTACACTTCTAACGAAAATATTTATATATATCTATGAATGTAAAGCTCTTCTAGTGATAATTGTTTTGTCCACAAAATTCGAATATTTTATATTTCTATTAGTGCCTCCCTCTTATATTCCCTAATGTCCTTTGTAGAAAAAAGCCTTGCTTACGGAGGTGAACATTATTTTTTTGACAACCAGCATTGTTGAATGTTGGTCAATATATATAATTAATTGATTTTCTGATCATACATGCGGAGTATTTAGCTTTATAAAATATTCCATTGCTCTCTTATAACGTGTCGATATTAGAAAGTTGCTACGCTTTTGAGTAAAAAATTGGTGTTACGTTTCTGAAATAGGGGGATAAAACGATGTACATGTTATTCTTCGACATAGAGTCTGCTTCCTCTTATACTTAGCATGTATACCAGGGACACCGAATATTAAAAATAAATAGAATATATATATATATATATATATATATAGAGGATTTGAAACTTACGAACACTCTGAAAAAATTTTATATATATTGATATAAAGTATAATGAAAATAAATATACATAAGTTACAGTTAAAACAACGAAAATCTTTGTGGAAGAGGGATAAGTACTCCTCTAATCGTTCTTCCCTCCGGGTACGATCTACTTATATCTTTGAGGTCTACTACAATATGGGATTATATATAATTTCTACTTTGTGTATATATATGTTAAGATGTGACTGATCTTATACAAAGCCAGGGAAAATTTATTTTTGTAAGGTATAAGGATTATATATAGTACTAGCTAGCACAGAAGAATCTATTTTTTTTTTTAATGAATGATACCTATTAATACTTAATATAAGACATATTTAAAAAATTAATATTTGTTCAAAATATAAGACACATATTTTTTTTAGTTTTTTCTTAATTTATCCAGATTGATACTTCTTCAACCATAATTGAAAATGAGGGAATGAAAAAATTAAAAAAAATGGTTAGAGTGTTTTAAAAAATATATGTCATATTAACTAACTTAATTAGTATATGATAACTTCTTAAACCATGGTTTCAGTAATTTTTTTTATAAGTCAAGATAAAACTCGCCTTATATATTTACTTTATAAATCGTGCAAACTATTCCTAATCCTTATTAATTGAAGTTGAAGGCTGATGAGAAATTTGAGGGAGAAGGAGGGAAGAATGAGTGAGGAGTATAGGTGAATGAGAGGGCAACACGTGGGGGATGGGGCAGAATAGGGGGCCCCACATCTACGTATGAGAAGAAGATACGCGTCGCTCATCTTTTACTTTTAGGGCTCCCTGCCCCCATGTGCCTCCTTATCCCTCCCGACTTCCCATCCCATCCCATCACTTTTCCCTACTTTTTATTGGTTCTAATTTGGGAGGGCCCCACCACCATAGCTGTGCAACTCCCAACCGTGGGATCTTCGCATCTCAGCCTACCAACGGTAAATATTCTGCCAAAAGCTGTACGCCTAGGAGGGCCTCCAGGTTAGGGCATTATTTTTCCTGTGACTATGGCATTGCCCCTTTTGTCTCCGAAACCGCTCGTCCTCATGTTTATTTACCCACAAATTCGGCACTCTTAAATATTTTGTAGCATTGTAGTTCATCCAGGATTCTGAAGTTGTTATCGAAAAAATACTTTTAAAAAATGTTGGATGCACCGTTACTCAAAAGACTTTTTAGAAGTTAATGATAAGATTAAAATTGCTCTTAAAAACTATATGAGAAAAATTCTCCTGAAAAAAGTAATACTTTTTAAGAGAAAAAATTCGCCACAAATTATTTTATAGTACTGGACAAACATGAAAAAATATTTTGGGTGCTAGGCAAGCTTATCCCTTTCTTTTAACGTAAAGGATGAGGCAAACATAATCAACAAACCATATATATATGCCCCGTAAGAACTTCACACATCTAAATTATGAATCAATCTGCGGGCAAATTATATTTAATAGTGTTTGGTCAAGCAATTGGGAGGCTTATAAGTGCTTATGTATATAGGTCGATGCATCACTCCTCTCACATACTTACCTCGTATTCTGTAAATCATTATTAAAAAGATATTTTTAAAAACTTCAACCGCTGCTTTAAACAAGCTAGCTAGCCATTCACCTATATATCATAAAGTGTTTTATTATTATAACTTATAAGTCATACCCAATTATATACTCTCGTGAAAAGTTTCAACTCGCAAGTCGCAACCTGACAATTTAGAAAGTTTTAAGTGCGATATTTGATGTCAACTGAGCTGAGGTCTCGATAGCCATCATGAAGTTTAGACTCGTGAATCGATTATTATATCTGTTATTTGCAATTGACTATATATTAGCCTGTAAATTATGTAAAATTCAATAAACTAAGTCACAAGAGGGTTATAATAATAACAAGGAAATTAAAACAATTTTTGTTGGCGACAATAGCATGGCTACGATGGAGATTTCGTATTTAAATTAAAATGAAGAGAGACAAACGTGTAACATTAAATACCAAACCGCAACATATGTTAAAAAAGAAAAAAGAATGCATGTGTTTTGACGTGGCACTGATGACTTCCGCGGCCGAGGGTGGTATCCACCAATGTGTTATCATTTTTGTTCCGGTGTGGAACCAGATTTGGCTAACCCGGATGGACTAGCTTGTTTGATTGTTTGCTTATATGGAGCGGACTTGACCTAGGCGCGATGCCTAGGGCTACGTACCCTGTAGAGGGATCAAAGTCCACGTAGTTCGAGGACACACGTTGGCGTTTAACCAAAGGGGTGGTGTGTATGCTCCAGCAAGAGTGTTCTTTGCATCTTAGGGTTTGAGCTCTGTATTTATAGAGTGTGCCTCAGGTGGGATAGTATGGGTGTAATCCACTGCCCTAGTATCATAACGGTCGAATCTATCTTTAGATAAGATAGATATCCCTTCATTATAGATCAGATAGATAAGATATGATTTCCCTTTATTATAGGCATATCCTTATATGTGATATATTCACTGTTGGGCCATCTATTGAATATGGGCCATATTCAGGTCCGTAACAGATGCCCCCCAGCCCAGTAGTTCGAGATTTCAAGTTGCCGGGATGTATTTTGTTCCCCAAGCAGGTTATCCGGGGTAGGTTGTCGTGAACCTTTCCCTCTCGTATGTCTACCGCGCATTGTCGGGTTGGGCTATTCGGCCCCGGCGACCGAAATCATTTACTCTCGATCCGAGGTAATGTTTCAAAGATCCGAGGTAGTAGTCTGCTGCTCAAAGATCCGAGGTAGTATCTCGAAGATCCGAGGTCTTGCCTCAAAGACCCGAGGTAGCGTCTCAAAGATTTGAGGTACTCTCGGGGAATTTGCTTGGTTTCAAGGCCAGGGTTCCCGCTGTGATTGCCATCATCTTGATGAATTCGGATTCATTCGTATTCCGTTACCGATTTTCCTGTTTAGGCGATAGGTTTTTTCCCCAGGAGGGATAAATTTGTCTTTCTCTCATTCTTTGTTTTCGCTTGCCTCATCTCGGTTGATGGTGAGCCCTCATGGCGTTTCGTTAGTTCTTCTTTATCCAATTTGACAACTGACAGTCGTGGGCCTTACCTTGCGAGCTTTGTTATGTTGATCCCGGTCATCAAGGCGGCTTACTTCGAGGATCCGAGGTCTTATCCCACATATCCCGAGTAGTCTTTGAGATGGTTCGCCTTGCATTTGAATCCAGGTGTTGACCCCGGCTATCGAAGTCGAGATCTTTCGTATCCGAGTTGTTCCAGCTTGATTTGCTTTTGTCCGTGTTTTGATGAATTCTGCTTCATTTGCATTCTGATCGAATTGCCCCCCAGCTCGGTAGCTCAAGTGTTTGAACTACCGAGATGTATCATGCCCTGGTACTTTCTGCCCGAGGTGCGATACCGAGGTTGATCGGATCCGTTGGCCTAGCATGTTGGATTTTTAATCTGACTGGGCTTGACCTAAGAATGTCGCCTAGGGCCTACGTACCCTAGTAAGGGATCAAAGCCTACGTAGTTCGAGGTATTACCAATCCTTTACGGGTGCCGTTCTGTGAAGGTTTGAACCAATTCACTATTTACCTCGGCCATGGAGGTTACGTTCTCAAGAATCCGAGGTCCGATCTCAAGATCCGAGGTCCTTTATGGAGGTGTGCCGAATCCTGATTTTGTCAAGATTCTCCTATTTTTGAGAAATTTGTCTCAGGTGCCGAGGTATGAGATAAGGCCAAGAGTTTAGGTTAAAAAACCTTCTGCCTTCTCGATCATTGCCCCCTGCCATGTCAATCCGAATAACCCTGAAAGGGAATGAACCGAGCTTACCAGGCTAGTTTGTTGTATCTCCTGATTCCCACCGGGCCTATTTGTTGTAGCACCGGATTCTCCTAAACCGAATTATCCTGAAGAGGAACGGATCAGGCTTGCTTATATTGCTGATAGCTTTACAGTGCCACGCTTGTCTTGTCGTCCCCCTAGCTTGGCAGTCAAGGGCTCTGGGCTACCGGGGTGTATCGACTATGAACATATGTCCATAGTTGCAATCGTGCATGTATTCGCCTTCATCCGTTGTGCTATGCCGGTGTATAATACCGGATTCATTGTGTAATAATAATTTGTGAACATTGATTTCAACCTTATCAATATCGTCACTTAATTTGCTAACTCTTGTTTTGAGTTATAGTGTTTTTATGACCGGGCCGGGGGGTCTTATATGCGCAAAGATTCTGCTGATTGTATTTTTCCAATAGGTTGACTTAGGGCATAGGGGTAGGGAGTAAACCCGAGCTATCGAGGTCCGGATATTGTTGTCCGGGATATTTGCCGAATAAGGGCAAAATGTCGATGCATAAGCGTGGTGTAAGAACGCCCGTTTACACATGTCGGCTTTGATCGGGACTGCGTGACAATTCACCTCCTTATTTAGGAGTATTAGTATATGCATATACTTTTAATAGAAATGGTGTTGTAACCCTTTCGCGACCGGGGGGTGTGATAGCCGGGTGTAATGCCGCATATTGGGCTATACGCAACCTGGGCGTGGTAGCCTTGGTGTAATCCCTTAAATTGGGTTCTATTTCTGACTGGGTGTAATGACCTCGGTGTAATTTGACCGGATGTAATAACCTCGGTGTAATCTCATCGGGTGTAATGACCTCGGTGTAATATGACCGGGTGTAATGACCTCGGTGTAGTATCTTTGACTATTGATAGTTTAGGAATTTGGATTTCCACTGAGGGATTCTTTATTAACTAATCCGCTCCAAAGAGGAGTGCCGAGCCGGGATCTAGCGTTAGTAGATTCTTAGCTTGTCGACATTCCAAGTCCTTTTGATTGGCTTCCTTCCAAGGTTTCGAGTATGTAGGCTCCTTTGCCGAACTTCTCTTCAACCGGTAAGGGCCTTCCCACCGCAGCTAGTTTGCCATCTCCGGCATTCTTGTTTCCGACGTCTGCTCATCGGTGTATGAGGTCAGCATTGCGAAGGTCGGCCGTAGCGGCTTTGCTTGACAAAAAACCCAGGCTTATGGGCCGTGGTGATAATCTTCGGTTAATCTGGGGTCCAATTAAGAAGCACGGATTTAACTGGAAAATCTTCAGTTTATCCGGGGTCCAATTAAGGAGCGCGGAGTCAACTAGGTAATTTTCAGTTTGTCCGGGGTCCAATTAAAGAGCGCGGAGTCAACCGTATTTTGCAAGGAGTCCGAATTTTAATCGTATTCAGTGTACCCAGGGTCCTTCTTCCTTCTCTTTTGGAGGTGGACTCCACATTTTTTTGAATTTGTTTACCCATGATGGGTGTCGTAACCCGGAACTTGTTTATCCGAGATGGGTGTCGTAACCCGAGATTCCATTATGGGTATCGTAACCCGAATTCCATTATGGGTGTTGTAACCCTTTTTTCCATTATGGGTGTTGTAACCCTTGATTTGTTTTTACGCGGAACTCAAATCTAACCGGAATACATTGTAACCGGGTTCCGCCTTCGTTCCCTTTCGTAGGGACGGACTCCACGTGGAACTTGGTTTTCAACCGTAAAGCTTAACACGTAGCCCGAATTTTAACTGTGTTAAGTGTAACCGGGGTCCGCATTATTTTCGCTTCTCGCAAATCTTTCAATAGAGCTCAGATTTTAACCAGGTCCGCCTTCATGACTTTACGCGGATCCCGAACGTTAACTGGATTCAATTAACCGGGTCCGACTTCAAAGCTTCATGCGGATCCCGTACGTTAACTATATTCAGTTAACCGGATCCGACTTTAAAACTTCATGCGGATCCCGTACGTTAACTAGATTCAGTTAACCGGGTCCGACTTTAAAACTTCACTTAATGACGGGCGTTACCGCATCCCGGAGGAGTACGTTTTAGCCGGTATGAGGCGTTACCGCATCCCGGAGGAATACGTTTTAGCCAATATGTACGGAACCCGGATTTTAACCAGATTCGGTGTAATCGGGTTCGCCTTCGAAACTTTGCACTGATCCCGGATTTCAACTAGATTCAGTTAAAATTGGGTCCGCCTTCTTTTCCTTTACAGGAGTTTAAGATAGCCTCGGCGGCCTTGCCGTAGCAGATAATCCCATAAGGGACTTTAAATAGACTTGGTGGCATAGCCGTCGCAACATGATTCATGAAAACATGTTTGTGTACTTCAGATTCCTACATGTTTAGCTCCGACATGATTTTCGGAAACGAGTTTATGTACCTCGGATCCCTACATGTATAGCTTCGACATGATTTTCGGAAACGAGTTTATGTACCTCGGATTCCTACACGTTTAGCTCCGACATGATATTCGGAAACGGGTATATGTACCTCAGATTCCTACATGTTTAGCTCGGACATGAACTTCGGAAACGGGTTTCTTGTACCTCGGATTCCTACATGGTTAGCCGTCGCAACATGATTTTCGGAAACAGGTTTATGTACATCGGATTCCTACACATTTAGCTTCGACATGATCTTCGGAAGCGAGTTTATGTACCTCGGATTCCTACATGTTTAGCTCCAACATGATCTTCGGAAACAGGTTTTTTCACCATGAATTCATCTATGCTATAGATAATTGATAATAAGCAAAGATTGAGCATCTATGAGATAGAGGGTGATACTTATCTGGATGTAGCTCAGGGAGTTACTACAGCCTAACGCTTTTGCTCAATAAATGCTTGACGGAGTTCTTCGTATCTACTCATACGTAGTAGAGTTGCATAACGATGCATCTTTGAAGTCGCAAGAATTTCCAAATAAATGGCTTTCATCAATCCTTAGCTTGTGTAGAAGAAATGATAAACATCTCTCCCAAATCTTCTCGGCCTCGGCTTTTCCGGAGTATTGACCGTCTCTATTTGCTCATTTGTCCCGCCTCAAAACCAAGTAGATCCGGAGAAGGGAAATACAAATCCCGCCGAGAGTACATCTCGACATGCACTCAGAGTATATCCCGACGTGAAATTGCTCAATATTGTAACAGTTGCAGAATTTCAACCGAATGTAAGCTTGACACTCTTAATTCCATATCTGCCCATGAGGCATCCATTTTCTGTAGTAAATTCCACCGTGAGGGATTGCGGCTTTTGCAACAAGAAAGCTAAAGAACCTAATGGGGTTGTTATATCTACCGCGATAATGCGAGTGATTGTCCCTCTCTTCATATTGATGGGAAACGGTTTGTGGATAGTGTTGATGAGGAAAATTGATGCAGTTATGCCGAATTGTCGAAGCTAGTGGAACTAATGGTTGGCATCAACCTCAGGGAGATAAAATGATGGTTCATGAGTGACCCCAAGTCCGTAGTTCCAATACCTTTTTTCCCTCACTGGAGTTATAAGCTAGCGTTGCCAAGCTCGGTATCTAGTAATCTCGGCGTACCTCGGCGTCTCGGCACCTTCTCATGTTGGCGTATCATCAACCTCAACTATCGCGATGGAGTTGGGAGGCCATAGGCATTGAATCGGCCTCGGCTTACCAACAACCTCGACTATCTTGATTTGCTCTGTGCCGGGCTCCTGGCACGATGTCGCGTAACCTCGATCTCGGCTTCGGAAGCCTGCTACTTTCTTTCTCTATCTTGGCCTTTTCATGTTTCGAAGTTCAGGCATCTCGGACCCAGGCCACTACAATCTCGGCCATTAGTAAATGACACAGATAGTTCAAATGTTGTGGTTGCTTTTGATCCAAATAGGACATCTAAATTTATGCCAGAGTTGAAAAGTCTGGGTTCCCAAGTACATAGGACGACAATCCTATGTTCTCGATTAGAGAAGATGACGATCATGGGTTCTCTCCTCCCAAAGAGAGAGGATGAAGATCCTTCCCACTATCTTCTCGTCATGTGGATACAATCCAATTGTCAAGCTTGTCCAATGAGAGTCTTGCATGGGTGATGATAATTTCTCTTAAAAGAATTCCCAATGAGAGAATTCTCAAAGAGAGAACTTGGTGATCCTTCGGAAATACCCAAATTGAGATACAAGATGTAGAAGAGTCTCGCATGGGTGACAGTAACTTCTCTTAAAAGAATTCCTAATGAGAGAACCTCTGGAAATACTCAAATTGAGATACGAGATGTAGAAGAGTCTCGCATGGGTGACAGTAACTTCTCTTAAAGGAATTCTCCAAGAGAGAACCTGGTGATCCTTCCAACTGCTCTCTTATGAGGAGAATTATAAGAAAACCCATGTGAAGCATCTGACATTCTCAAAGTGAAATAGAAGATATAGAAGAGTCTTGCATGGGTGACAGTAACTTTGAGGAGTTTTCCATATTAGAGTTTCTCTTAAATGAGTTCTCAATGAGAGAATTCTCAAAGAGAGAACCCGACGATCCTTCCAAGCTCTCGTCTCATCGTGTGGATTTAGAGGATAATTATAAGAAACTCCTTCTCTTAAAAGAATGCTCAACGAGAGAATTCCCAAAGAGAGAAATTGAAAATCCTTCCAACTCCTATTTTGCTCTTGCATAGATGAAGGCCTCCCAGCATCACCGAGTCGTAAAAATAACTCATTTGGCATTGAATCAGCCTTGGTTTACTAACAACCTCGGCTATCTCTATTTGCTCGTTTTGGGATTCTCAAACGAGTATTGCGCGGTGGGCCTGGAGGCTGCTGCGGATTTTCAGGAATTGCCCATGCAAAGGCATCTGACTGCTGCTTCTAGTATTGACCATCTTTGGTCATGGGAATCGAAATTTAACGATCCCCATAGTCGGCGCCAATGTTCCGGTGTGGAACCAGATTTGGCTAACCCGAATGGACTAGCCTGTTTGATTGTTTGCTTATATGGAGCGGACTTAACCTAGGCGCGATGCCTAGGGCCTACGTACCCTGTAGAGGGATCAAAGTCCACGTAGTTTGAGGACACACGTTGGTGTTTAGCCAAAGGGGTGGTGTGTATGCTCCAGCAAGAGTGTTCTTTGCACCTTAGGGTTTGAGCTCTGTATTTATAAAGTGTGCCTCAGGTGGGATAGTATGGGCGTAATCCACTGCCCTAGTATCATAACGGTCGAATCTATCTTTAGATAAGATAGATCTCCCTTCATTATAGATCAGATAGATAAGATAGGATTTACCTTTATTATTATTTTTTGATAATAAAAGAGGCTAAAAGCCAAGATACATTAAACAAAATTCAAAGAGAAGGGAATGAATCCCATACAATCCTTATCAGCTAGACCCTGCAAAGACAGAGGGCAGACGCTGAAAAAACACGACTTAGAAAGACCCCATTTAGCGAGGGCATCAGCAACACCATTACTCTCTCTTGGCGTGAAGCCTATGGACACCGACCAGTTGCCAGACATCAGGTCCTTAATGTGTTGCAGTCAAGCAATTAACAACCTCAAGAGCATCAGATTCAACAATTACATTCTTGAGCCCAAGGTCCCAAGCAAGCATTAAACCTTCATAGATGCCCTATTCCTCCGCTGCTCTGGCACTACACATACCCAACTGTTTGGAAAAACCAGCTATCCATTCACCATTACAATCCCTTAAGAGCCCTCCACAACCTGCCATAGAAGTACTTAAAACCATAGCCCCATCCACATTTAATTTGACCCACCAGGCATATCCTTATATGTGATATATTCACTGTTGGGCCATCTATTGAATATGGGCCCTATTCAGGTCCGTAACAATTTTCTTAACGAAAATTTTATACAAATGAAGACTTGTTTGCTTCCTGCAGTCTTGCAAGTGCCCGTCAATCGACTATATATTCTTATTCTTAGATTTAGATATCTACGTATTACTTTGTTATTTGTATATATTCTCCAAAACAAGAGGGTTCACGTTTTAATGTTAATACTATGTAAAAGTAACGATCACACATAATTAATCTCAGCCATTAATTACGCTTCCAACACTCAACGTACGTGGAAAAAGGTGACATCTTGAAATTTTATTTGGAATCACAATCTTTTTTTTTTCCCCGAGAAACCAAAAAAGTACTCTATTATTTAGCATTTGGAAAACTTATGTTCAGTTCAGAAGATGACATGACACAATATCCTAGATTTTGAATAATAATGCTTTCATATGCTTATTGTGAGTGTCAAGATCATGTAACATTTAATAATCCACATGTCCCAGGATCAAAACTTGACGACTCTAATGCCAAAATGTCATGTATATTGTTATGACATTGTTATAAACAATGTTTTTAACGTCTTAATTTTAACACAATTTATGTCCCTTTTTTGGGACGCTTTGTCTGGGATGCTGTAAGAAGAATTTTTGGCGTCCCAAAATATATTTAGGACGCCAAAAATCATGTTTAAGGCATCCTAAAGAGTGTTTTGGGATGCCATTATTGCATTTTTTCTTTAAAAAAAAAAAAACCAAGTGGAGGCTTGGCCGTGGAAGAAGGCTCACCGGAACTATCAAAGAAAAATTCTAGATCCACAAATTTCAGATCAACATACACAATCCAAAAATCAAAAACATGTCAAAAACAATGAAAACTCAAATAAGGAGCTGAGAAATCATTCCAGATCTACTCACATTCAATCTACATACACATTCCGGCTCAATCCGAAAAATCAAAATCATTCCAGATCTACTCACATTCAAACTCACTCACTAGGTTTTTGATTCCGGTTCAATCCTTGTCGCCGTCGTCGTTTGTTGGTGTCGGGAAATAAGAAGAAAGAAAACATAAAACAGGACAACCTGAAATCTTTTATTAAAGTCTGTGACTCGAGAATTGCCTTTTGCAACGTGTTGACGAAGAAATCGTCCGGTTGTTAGAGGAACCGATGCAACCACTTGTTTTGAGCATCGAGAACGGATCGAGGGCGGCTTTCAAAGCCGCCGTTGTTGATTCGGGCCACGCCAGGCTGATGGTGAGAAAACTCCTCACGGATTTCGGATTCTAAAATAAACCGAGGCAGACTTTGTTTTTAAACGGGGCGGTGGTTTTCTTGGCTAGCCTTGTCGCTCCGATGGTCCTCGTCCATCTTCGACAACTGTAGAAATTTAGGGTTTATGGGGCAATCACTACAAAAAAAAACTATCATTTGTTGGGGTCCATCTGTAGCGGTCATAAATAACCACTACAAAATCACTATTTTACTGCATTTTTGTTGCGGTTTTTTAATGAATCTCAACAAACTAATGTTTGCTGAGATATTTGTAGCGGTTACTCTAAAGTAAACCGCTACAAATGTGGCGCCAGCTTGGTGCGTTATGGCGCGAATCTCTGTGGCTCAAAGTTTGTTGCGGTTTTATGGAAAAACTGCCACAAGTTTGGCGCCAACGTTTGGCGCAAACTTTGTCTCTGTAATTCTGTAGTGGTTATACCAAAGAAACCGCTACAGGATAGCGGAACGACATCATTTTGTCCCGGTGGTTGTCAAGCGAAGCTGCAACTGCGTCAGATAATATAATTTTGTAGCGGGTTGTCCACTAACTGCTACAATTTTTTTTGCTATATATAGATAATCTGTCCGTACAAATAATTATAATTTTTCAGAAAATACCAAATATGCGTTGTCGCTGAATGAACATTCTCGGCTGAGTAGTCGAAGACATGCAGATATCTACCGCCCTGACCGCCCTGATCTCTTATGTCGAGAGATGAGAGCGGCATATATTTGCCTCTCTTCTTTGTAGCCGAGAAGGTTCCTTCGGTGACAATCCGTTTTGATTTTTTTCTCGACGTGAAGACTTCTACTATTCTGAAGATAGTCGAATGTGCATCGAAGATCGATTTTCATTATAGCCACCATTCTCTCTATAAAATATCTCTGATCAAAATGAGTCAGTGAGTGTTTTCAGAGAGATTGGTGGCTATACTGAACGCAAATCTTCACGTGCATGTTAGACTATTTTCTGTAAACTAATTATTCATAACTTATTACTTTCCAGTGTTTTGGAGAAACTGAAAAAAGATAAATAAATTAATTGAAATTTCTATAATTATAAATAATATTTTCACCAAACTATTTGGTTTGACTGACAAACCAAATGGTTTGGATTTTTTTGCCATAAAAGTAACTTTGTAGCGGTTCGGACTTAACCGCTACAGAATAGCAAGGGGCTCAAGTTTGTTGCGGTTATTTGATCCTAACCACTACAGAATTGTAAAAGTCTCTAATTTGTCGCGGTTCTGTAACAGAAGAATGAGGCACATTTGTCACGATTTTTGTTGCGGTTTACTCTAAACCGCAACAAGTTTTATGATTTTGTCGCGGTTATACACAATAACCGCTACAAATGTAGCGGTTTTTTTAAACTATTCATCTCATTTTGAAAATTTCGCGCGCAAGGTTTTGATTTTTCACCTTTTAACCTTTCAACTTGTACCTTTCTACATCATGGGTTCTAACGACAAGGGAAAAGAGAAAGTTTTTGATCGAGAGAGAAGGCCTATAAGGGGCAGCAGTAGTAGAGGAGGCCGTACGAGAGGGCGAGGGCCTGTAAATATCCCTCCTCCGCCCCCTCGGGTCGAGGGAAGGGAGTTTGATGCCCTCTTTGCAGATGAGGAAATCCCAAACCTAGACATTGTAGGGGGAGAACAAGAACCAAGTCTGTCGCTGGATGACATGGACCAAAATCCGGAGATCCATATTGAGATTCCCATAGCCGAGGCGGAGCGGTTTCTCGATGAGGAGAATGAGCGGGACCAGGGGAACACCCGACCGTCGTCTTCGCGTTCCACCGGATTTGTGGTGGATGTCGAAGGTAAATATAATCATTTTTTTGTCAAAAAATTTAATTTAATTTGCTTACGTGTAATTTGAATTTATTTAAACGCAATACAACAATGTGTTTATAATTGTGCAGATAAACATGGGAACATCAGGAGGACGCTGGATGTTGTCGCGGTCACTCAGATGAACGACTATTGCGTCATAGTCCCCTAGAACACGGACACGGACTAGCCGATCGGCAATGGTGGTCAGCTGATGAATCGATTCCTGTCAGAATTTGGCGGGAATTGGGAATGGTTTCCGATCTTTTTCCATGATTGGAAAAATTTTCCGTCGGAGAACAAGGACAAAGCGTTTACTGGCGTTGTTCAGGTAACTTATGTTGTTTAATTAAATTCAAATATTAATAGTACTAAGTTGGGGTTTATTTATGTATTTATTCATTTCTTACTTAATTACTAACTAAATTATGATACAGAAAAAGTTTAACGTGCGAGCCATTCATAAGAGTGTACGTACTCATGAAAATGTATGAGGGTGGAAGAGCTGGAGGGGTTGTCTCTACAACGCGAAATGGAGATTCGACTATGCCTCTGCAAATCGATCGAGAACGTCCTAGATGGCGTGGACCGAAATGACTCAGGCGGGTTTTGTCCACTATCGGAGGGGTCCGGAGGGACGGAGGTATTTTTTTATTAATCGGAGTTTAAGTTTTTTTTTTTTTAAAAAAAAACATGAGTTAATTTATTGTGACAAATTTCTTTAAATTAATTTTGTTTGAGTGTAGTTTAAAAATATAAATATTGATTAAATTAATTTATTGTTTACATTTGGTTTAAATTATTTAATAGTTTAACTTAATTTATAGTTTAAATGTACTTGAAATATAGGTTTCAAGAAATCATTTAAACCTATAAATAATTTCACTTAACATTTTGTTTGTTGTTCCTTATAGGCCCTGTGGTAGAGGAACACTAGAAGCCGGTCACATCAGAGGGTCCATCACACGGCAGGAACCAAGACGTTTGTCGTGACCTACAGTGAGATGATATGTTGAAAGATCAATTAATTTTAGGTTTAAAAGATGATTGTTTTCTTTTTAAAATAATAAATTTTATATTCTTTTAACTCTTTCAAAAAGAGAAGGCTCGGGAGGAGAACCGTCGACGGACTATGGGCGATTGTTCACATGCACCCATAGACACCGTGATGGGACGCCGACTTCCGAGGCAAGGAGGAGATAATAGTAAGTCACGAAAAAATTATTTATATAGTTAATGTTGTATATTTAAATTGAATTAAATATAGTTTGATTAATGTTTTCGAAATCGTGTGTCGTGCCCGGATTGAGCGAGCCGCCGGATCGTCGAGGCGTCGCGGCCCCCCGAGTCACGGGGGTCTGTGGATCCTCTGACCCCCTTTGAAAGCCGCGGGCCCAAAGAGAGCATCCCGGCCGAGTGAAGGGTATGAGATTAGGCGTCAGGCCTAGCATGGTGTACGGCAAGGCCTCCGGCTCTGAGGCCGGCACCTCTGGCTCGAGTAGGCCACCACCGGTGGAGGTTGATGCGCTGATTGCCGCGAAAGTTGTTGCGTAGGTTGCCGAGCAGATTGCTGCACAGGAGGCCGCAAATGCTGCCAAGAGATGGTGCCGACAAGAGAGATATGACAGTTGGTACTTGAGTCACAGGCATACCTGGGATGCTGTTCACGATGCCTTGACTGAGTTGATGCCTGGCAGACGGTTTCCAGCTCCTGAGCCTCCCCTTTGTTCGCAACGAGGATTCCCCCGCCTCCCCTCCCCCCTCCGTTCGTCGACGAGGATCACCACGAGCGTCCTCCTGCTGCTGATGACAATGGCGATGCTACCTGGGTCGTGCACGAGCCCCCTCTAGATCGCCCGAGACGGACTCGATCAACGTGCTCCCGATAGTTAGTTTTTATTTTGAACCGCCGGATGTTTGTTTTCTTTTTTATGTTATTTCGCTTGTTGACTTTTTTATTTGGTATAATATTTCAATACTTATATTCCATTTATATTAGGTTTTTAATGTTACTTATAATATATAACGTACAATATAAAATTTAGTATAAAATTTACTTATAATATATATTGTAAAAAAATTACTGGAGTTAGTTAATATGAAGGGAATAAAAAGTATTTTTTCACAAATAAAATTTATATTGTGAAATCAATAAACATTTGTAGCGGTTTATTTTTAAAGAACCGCCACAAAAAATAGCGCCAACATTTGTCGCGGTTAACACGATTAACCGCAACTAAATTCAAACGGCTATATCTTTGTAGCGGCTCACCAACCGCGACAAATATATGGCGGGATTTTGAATTCAAAATCTGTAATTTGTATCGGTTGTTGTGGCGGTTTACTAACCGCGACTAAATGTTGGCGGGATTTTGAATTCAAAATTTGTAGCGTTTAACGAACTGCGACTAATGGAATTTTCATATTTGTGACAGTTATTATAGCGGTTAATGAACCATTACAAAGTGTTTCCATGTTGCATTTAAAATCTCAGGTGCTGTTATGAAGGTAATTAAACATTCTCTCTACATTTATATTGTATCCTAGCTTTGTTAACTACAAATGGATAAGTCATGGATCAAGCTACCGCGGTTCTCCTATATATTTAGCGGGATTGAAAACTTTCTTAGATTTCACCTTCTCTCACGCTAGCATTAATGGCAAGATCGTGTGTCCTTGTTGTAGATGCAAGTTTAAGAAGTGGCAAACGTGAGAAAGGCGCTATGGAACATCTTCTTATCAAGCCTTTCCCAGAAGGATATACATTCTGGCAAGTTCATGGTGAGAAGCGTGATATGAGATACGGGGATCATCTTCCTCAAACCTCACAAGTAGCAAATCAAGGACATCAACATGATCCGGTTAATGAAGCTGTTCACGATGCTTTTGGTGTTCAAGACGACAACTTCACGGCGAAGTTCGGGGTCCGTAACCGCTTTTCTTCGGAATGATGCGGCTCGGGAATTTTTCGCCCTAATGGATGAGAGCGATCGTCCTTTGTATCAAGGTTGTCAAAAATACTCAAAATTATCTTTTCTGATCAAATTGCACCATATCAAGTGCTTGTGTGGGATCACTGATAAGGCAATGTCAATGTTGCTGGAATTACTACGAGATGCTTTCCCTGACGCGGACATTCCCACAACCTTCTACGAGGCCAAGAAGGTAATCAACAGATTAGGCCTGAACTACGAAAAAATCGATGCCTATCCCAACGACTGTATGCTTTATTGGGGAGAGGATGCTCGGAGGGAGACTTGTAAGAAGTGTCACACTTCGAGGTTCAAGACAGTTTGGAAGGGAAAGAAGCAGAAGAAGAAACCCGCAAAGATTTTAAGGTACTTTCTTTTAAAACCTCGCCTACAAAGACTGTTTATGTCGTCTAAGACAGCTGAGCATATGAGGTGGCATGAAGCTGACAAGAACGAAGATGGTAGACTCAAACATCGACTCAGACTTTCCTGATTTTGCGGCGGACCCTAGGAATGTTCGTCTTGCTTTGGCGACCGACAATTTTAATCCTTTGGGAATCTTAGCACAAGCTATAGTATATGGCCAGTTGTTTTGATACCTTACAACTTGCCGCCTTGGATGTGTATGAAACAGAGCCCTTTCATTATGTCCATGATCATTCCAAGCAAAAAGGCACCGGGAAATGACATCGATGTGTATCTCCAACCGCTTATCAAGGAGTTAGTGGAGTTGTGGAATGTTGGCGTCGAGACGTATGATGCGCACGAGAAGACACTGTTCAACTTGCGTGCGACGTTGATGTGGACTATCAGTGACTTCCCTGGACTGGGAACATTATCCGGGTGGAATGTGCATACCGACCTTGCGTGTCCGGCTTGCAATTTTGACTCTGACTCGGTGCGCCTTCCCCACAGTCGCAAGTGGTGCTTCATGGGTCATCGGAGGTTTCTCGATGGTGCGCTCAGGTTTAGGTTGCAACCCAATCGTTTCAATGGGCAATAGAAAAAAAAAGAGGACCTCCTCGGAATTTATCCGGTGCAGAAATCATAGAGCAGCTTATGGATGTTGAATTTGAGTATGGGAAAAAAGACGATGCAGCAAAGGCCGGCACAAAGACTGACCGCACTTCTAGTTCTGCGCCCCAGCAATGGCGGAAGATAAGCGTCTTCTTCACTCTTCCGTATTGGAAAGATAATTTGCTCCGACACGATCTGGATGTCATGCATATTGAGAAGAATGTGTGCGACAATGTGTTGTACACGATTCTGAACGAACCATGCAAGTCAAAAGATCATCTTCAAGCGAGGAAAGATTTACGGGAGATGGGGGTTCGTGGAGACGCATGGCTAGATGAGCATGACAGATTTCAACCGGCAAAATTCACCCTGACAAAACCGAACAAGGAAATCTTCCTCGCGATGTTGAAGAAGATAAAAGTTCCTGACGGGTATTCAAGCAACATTTCACGTTGTCCGACGTGCGAGCTCGAAAGGTCACAAGGTCAAGAGTCATGACTCACATGTGCTTATGCAACGATTACTTCCGGCCATAAAAAATACATTGCCACTTTGGATGTGTCGATCGTTTTGGTCGAGCTTTGTACTTTCTTTCGGAAGTTGTGTTCCAAGGTTTTGATCGTGGAGGAGCTCGACCAGCCGCAATAAAATCATTCTTATCTTGTGTCATTTGGAGATGATCTTTCCTCCGTCATTCTTCACGGTCATGGTTCACCTGACAGTACACCTTGTTCACGAAACAAAGCTTGCTGGCCCGGTTCATTATCGATGGATGTATCCTATTGAGAGGTACTCATTTAAAATTAATTACTTTAGCATTATATTACTCCCTAGTCCCACGTCTAACCATTGATGGATCGATATTTTCCCTTCATTAATTTATAGGTTTCTTGGGAAACTAAAGTCTTACGTGAGGAATAAGGCGTGGCCTGAAGGTTCAATAGCATAAGGCTATATTGGGGATGAGGTCTTGTATTTTTGTTCCAGGTACTTTGATGACATTGAGACGTCATTCAACCGACCGCCTCGTGTTGACAATTGTCCTGAGCCGAGCCACCGGAAACGAGTTGTTAGTCCCTCGTGTTGGCAAACCAATTGGCGGAAGTGAGAATTTCAAACTCACGGCACTTGAGAAGATTCAAGCACATAGACATGTCTTGATCAATTGCACTAAAGTTGAACCGTACCTTCGCATGAAGGATTCCACACACATATATATATATATATATATATATATATATATATATATATATATATATATATATTTATATCTTATCCTATATATTTCTTTACATTTTATACTCAAATTTTATGCTCGTCATCGCATGTTTAATTGCAGGGAATTCAGGAGTCATGTGAAGCGTAAACTGAGGATCTGTACGCAAACATCCTCTGAAATTGATAGAAAGGTCCACAGAGAATTCCCCGGATGGTTTAGGAGGAGAATAATGAACGACCACAACCCGCACTCACCAGAATTCAAACCTCTCGCACTCGGCCCGCTTGACCACGCCCAAATATTTACGGCATACAATGTCAATGGTTTCAAGTTTTGCACCGTTTCACGAGATCGTGACCGCCGACCCAAAACTCGGGTGTATATGGCACGTTTGGGACGAGGAGTTATGCGAGCAGCAGTGATGGGAACATGCAGTTCGGTGACGTCCCGTATTACGGAAAGCTGCTTGATGTGGTGAAAATAACTTACCAAGGTCTTTTCCCCGTGACGCTGTTCAAGTGTTTGTGGGCGAATACGACAACGCTCCGGGGACTCACAACAGACAACTTAGGCATCACATCGGTGAATTTCTCCCGGCCTATTCATACTGGTATGTCTGAAGATGACGAGCCGTATATTCTTGCCTCAGAGGCCCAACAGGTTTACTATGTCGCCGATGAGAGGCACATGGATTGAAATATGGTGGTTCACTTAAAGCCTCGGGACCTTTACGATATGGGTGATGGTGATAACGTCGCCTATGATTGTGAGCCATTCCGGCCCGGCCCGTTTCGACAACTTCTTCCCGCATTTGCGATGACAATTTACCTATAGTTCGGTAAGTTTTTTAATATACGTTTTATGAAATAATAACATTTAACCAAAGTTTTATTTGTGTTCAAACATATTCAACTCACACGCAACATTTTATACAAACTCTCTTTGTAGGGATGGTGACGAAGATTGAGAGAAAAAATTATGCAATGGATAGTTAATCTGTAATCTTCTTATAATTTTTTTTGGTCTACTTTTTTGTTATTTGATTCATCATTTTATTCGTCATTAATTCGACTCATGTTTTCTTCTATACTTCTATATATTATATTCTATATTCATTCTACTTTCTTTTTGTATTCTAATATTATTATATTTCGTCTAATATTCGTATTCGATTATTTATTTATTTATTATTTTGATTTCTTATTAACTTATTAATATTTTAATATTTTATTTTAAAAAGAACCACAATAATGTTTGTAGCGGTCATGAAACCGCTACAACACCACACAAACCGCTACAAACAAACCCGATACTAATAACGTGTCACTAACCGCTACTAAATAACTCTGCTACAAAAATTGTACTAAACCGCTACAAAATGATTTGCAGATATCAAAGTAAATACCCCCACCCACCCACTCTTAATGTGCTTCTTCTTCTGCTCAATCCCTACTTCTACTTCGGTTTTCTCTTCATATTTACTCATAGTTTTACGTTTTCTCAAATAGCTTAAGTGTTTGGGGGTAAGTGCCGTTAAACCTTATCAATTCTATTGCTTATCGTCTACCCCCTACTGATACTAACTTTTGTTGTTTTGCAGGTGCATTTTGTATTTTTTTACACTTTCTCATATATATTATTCCACTTTCACTCACATTTTCTATAGAATTAATTATATTTTAATTAATACATTCTTTCTACTTTCTACATATTCTTATTGTTTTCTATTATATATTAACCTTCGTAATCAAATATCATATTTTAATATGATTTATTTTCTCCAAAAATATAAATTATTATTAATACAATATGTTACTAATTACTTTAATTACTAATTTTTTTTAAAAAAATTCCAACTATTTGTAGAGGTTAGTGAACCGCTACAAAAACGAACAAATATATGACATGACTGGAATATTTTGTAGCGGTTTCAACCCGCTACAATAATTAAATACTCAAAATTGTCGCCCAATTTTTTCCGCAAATGACGGATATATTTTGTTACGGTCAAGTAATCGCTACAAAAATTGGCGCCAAAAATTTTTACCCAAAATTTGGCGGGAATATTTGTAGCGGTCATGTAACCGCGACAAATTTTGAAACCTTTTTTGCGCTACTTTTTAATATATCTAGTTACGGTTTTGTAATCGCTACTATCCTGGTCAATTTCCACTTGTGGCGATTTTATAACCGCGACTAATTGTCGAACAAGGTGTCAGTCTGGCGTCATATAGTGGCGGTTATTTGTAACCGCTACAAATACAGTCGCGTTCATGATATATGTAGTAGCGGTTTTTTTTCAACCGCTACAAATAGGTTTGCCACAGTGTATTTTGTTGCGGTTGTAGTAACCGCTACAAAGGACCGCTACAAATATGTCATTTTAACCGCTACTAATGGTCTATTTTTTTGTAGTGAATGTGGCCATCAAATTAGGGAAAACTCCGTACTCTAGGGCTTTAGCAATGGCCAGTGAACTTCGGGTGTAGAGGAAGGTTGGGCGCAGCTAAAAGGAGAGAGAGAGAGAGAGAGATGTGGGCTGAGACTGGGTGAGATGGTGAGATGTGTGTAGAGAGTGGGTGAGATGGCGAGAGGTGTAAGGCAGAGCGAGAGATGTGTGGCTGAGAAGGGGGAACACGTGATAAAAATGGGAGGAGACTTGTAAACATAAAAAGCAATTTGGCGTCCTGAATACAATTTAGGACGTCAAACGCAAATTTTTTGGCATCCTAAAAGATAATTTAAGACGCCAAAAAAATCCCCTCAAGTCCAATTTGTAATTTTTTTGTTAAAAATGCGCCAAATAATTCATTTTAGGCGTCCTGAAAGATAATTTAGGACGCCAAAAAATTCCCTTGGGCCAAATTTGTCAAAATAAAATTTTCAGAATGCGCCAAATGATTCATTTTAATTAGGCGTCCTATAGATAATTTAGGACGTCGAAAAATTCCCCTGCCGTTAAATTTGTCAATATTTTTTTTTAAAATGCGCCAAAAAATTCCCCTGATGCCAAATTTGTCAAAAAAAAATTCAGAATGCGCCAAATAATTCATTTAGGTGTCCTGAAAGAGTTTTGGAACGCCTAAATTAATTTTAGGCGACCCAAAAATTGTTTAAGGACGCCTAGTCTCAAAATTCAAGCAAATAATTACGAGAATGCCATCACCTTCAGTTTTTACTTCCCTTTTTATAATAAGGACGTCCTTTAAGGAAGTAATATCTCATTTTTGTATTAGTGTAATAACACTATTATTGTTGAGAGTGGACTCAAGAGAGCACCAACCAAAACATTCTGATAAGATTTGTAGGTCGTAGTATTAAAAATACTACCTATTGGGAGGTTTCTAGGTTTCCAAGATCTCAATCTCAGACATGTCTTTGTTGCCTCACTTCTTGAAGAGCTTCAACCGGAGTTGCACAGGATGATCAACTCTCTCCAAAAAGAAGTTTTTCAACCCGCACTTGGCACTCGAAGAAATATACCAACTTGCTTTAGCTAGCCACATTGGATAAATTGTGTGAACAACAAAAACTCTTCAAAACTATGCTCAAAGGAAGCAACTATCGTTCACATAAAGTGCTTAGACCATATATTTTGACACTCCTAGCTATTAAGCATCTGGAAGCAACTATCGTTCAAAATCTGAGATATGACAGGAACAATAAAATAAAAAGTGGTAGTTGTGGTATTATTATTAAATCTAATTATAATTAAACAAGTTGATTTCATCATCGTTGGCATCCGCAATCCACTTTATCCGTCTCACTTTGTATATATTATCTTCCATTTGGATCTCCAATCACATTTTATATATACATAAAATGGCAATGAAGGTAAGAAACTACCAGTTCCAGTGGAGATTTTTCTCAAGCAGCAGAATATGAAGATGGAGTCCACATAAAGTGCTTAGACCTTATGTGCTTATTACATGCTTATACCTCAAATTGAGGTATAAGCATGTATTTTTTTTTTAATATTGTATTTATTTATATTTAAATTATGTGCTACTTTCTGTAATAATTTTTGCCCCAAATATCTCAAATTAATTAGTTTCAATCCTGCATTCAGAAATATTTGTCTGTAACACCAATATCATTGAAACTAATTAATTTGAGATACTTTGGTGAAAAAATTTTTTTTTTATAAAGCAACACATAATTTAAATATAAATAAATACACTATATTAAAAAAAATTACATGCTTATACCTCAATTTAAGGTATAAACATGTAATAAGCACATAAGGTCTAAGCACCTTATGTAGACTCATAAAGATGTCAGCAATCGTAAGCATCGTGTTTCTCTATATATAAAAGAGGAACTCCAACTATATTCAGATTTATTTTAACCAGGATCACCTTCAGGTGTTTTAAATTTTGCATTTTAAATTTTTGAAGTGATAACTTATTTGTCTTAAAATATATTAAATCGAAAATTGTCATTATTTTATAAAAATATCATAATGAAATATATCTAAATTGTTGACTTCTAATTCTAATATGATATGAATGCATGCATAATATTTTTCTATATTTTAATAATAAAAAAATATTCAATAAAAAATAAAACTACACTTAATTGGGATGAGTGTGGTACTAGAGGTCAAGGCCCAAGAGTTTGAACCTTTACTATATGTAGCAAAATAACCGAATAATATCAGATATCATGTGTAAAAAAAAAATGATTTATCATCAAATTAAGATATGCAATATCATACTTTAATTATCGTTATTTACCAACTGTATTTATTTTGAGAGGGATCTCCCTCTCTGTTTTTCTATTGATCCTAACCAAAGGATTAAAATTTCAACAGAATTTTCTCAACACATTATATCCGAACCAATGATATGTGAGGATGAGAAAAAGGAGATCAAGAGCAAGAGGAAGAAAGAGAAAAGGAGAGGCTTATGATTCTTTTATTTAGTTCATTAGTTCTTTTAAGGGTTTAATGTTTATGTTTTTGCTGCAAATTTTTTTTTCTGCCACACTCACATAAAAGTGAGTGTGTCTCACTAATATTTTATATCTTTCTCTTTACAATAAAACCCACTCACTTTTATGTGAGTATGACAGAAAAAAATTTCTGTAGTAAAAGCAGAAACATTAAAGCTTTCTTTTAATTTAACGCTAGGGCATAAAAGATACATTTTTAATCTAAAATATATATAATATATATATATATATATATATATATATATATATATATATATTTTTTTTTTTTTGCTCATATATATATATATAGTTTATGGGAAATACATTTAAGTAACAAAGGTAAAGTTGTCTCCAGGACATCAAGTGTTGGTTGCATCCTCAAATATTACCCCTTCTATAACCTTATCGATATAAATAGACTATAAATAGATGTGGTCCCACCATTTCATAAAGCGAGAAATAGATTTAACCTTATCCACAAAGCCCCATGCCCAAGGTTATCTCGACATGGCAGGGATCCTTCTTCTTCTCATACAACATGAGAAGTTTAAAATATAAATTTTATCTCAAGAGAAAGGTGGAAACCGCAAAGCTAAAGAAATTAAACAATCACTCATCTCGAGCCACGCATGCCTACAACAACTAAGCTATTGATACAACTTTGCTTTGGCTTTATATGCATACACCAATCCTTTGCTCCTATCCTCTCTTACCCTATAGCCTTTACTATATGTCTATATCCTTTTCTCTTACTCTATCCAATCCCACGCCATTACCATTCATATAACTCTCCCTCTCTCCTAACTCTAACCCTACCATTTTCTTTAATCACCCTTCTACGTGTCACCTTTGGGATCCCCAACTCCTATCCTCCTCTTTTCCTATATTTTATATTTCTTGTTTTTTACCCACATATATCGCTTCTTTCGAAAACTATTGACTTTCTTTCAATTAATATTTTCTAAACAATCTTTAAGTCTCTATTGACTTGTGCACTATTCTATTCTCTACTTAATTACCTCCCTCGCAAATATGCCACATTAACTTTTTCAAGGTTTATATATACTCTATGTTGCAACATTACGCAATTTTGTCAATATATTCTTGATCAATTATATATATCGGCCCATAGCTCCTTGTTTCAATTCATTAATTTTATATAAGCAACTCTAAATTATTTGGACGTTTATCAAGCAATTATAATTCATGATTTTTATCTATCATGCACATATTCTTGTAATCATTTCGCTGCTACAAAATTAAAAGGGTACATTTAATACTGGCTTGATGTTGATTTAATTACTGTATAGATAAGTTTATCTCTCTCACCCCCACCCCCACTCGTCCTAAATATAAAAGAGGTAGATAAGGGCATACTTTGACTTAAATATAACACGCCAACCTATTTTTCCCCCTCCAAAGTATCCATATTAGCTATGTATACATAGTAGGGTTTTCATAAAAAAGGAGGTCAATACATATATTTATTACCAATAGCTAATATAAATAATTTATTTAGAATCAGGTTTCTTTCATCATCCCTCATAATTTCTAAATCATGTCTGTCCAATCAATCTGAAAGGTCACGTCATTAAGTTATACTACTTGGAATTTTTTCTCATCTTCTCAATCAACGGTCCAGATGGACTCATGAGAAAATGGATGATGGGAGGATTTCCTTTCGTTTATTTATACTATACATCCTAGCAAAGAAAAGTTCTGAAAGCTTTTTTATCTTCTAATTTCTGAGCTGTGAATGAGTGCATATTTCATACATGGTCAACATGAAATTTATTATTACTGGTGAGTGGTGACATTTCTTAGCCCCCATCTAGAATTTTAAATGACTGTACACTGGGTCTTGTTATTTATTTTTTCCCCCTGCTTAGTGCACGCACCTGTACCTGGCCTGCGCATGTGATTAAAAAAAACGACATAATGGCAGCGGTACGAAAATGCCAACACAAAACGAGGGCCAAATAGTAAGAAACTAGACTGAGTCCCTGATAAGAGACACATCATTTTCGTTATAAATAGGGGCCTCGAATACCCTTCTAGCCATGAGAAGTTTAGAATATAGAGGGAGGGGGACACACAGCACACCATTATGAATCAACATCCTATTCCTATTGAAGCTCATATGGACCTCTTCTCTCACTTATGCCCACCTCCTTCGTACTCTCAAATCATCCCTCAACAACAAGGTCGCCTTAATTCATTACCATCTCTCTGTTTTTTATTTCCCATTTTGGCATTCATCAGTATTAATTCTTCATCTTATTGATATGTTCAGGGGAACCGAAGCGAAGACGACGTCGTAAGAAGGAGAATAACCAAGGCGAGGGAGCCAATAAGAAGAGGAAGCTGAGTGAGCCGCAAGTGACTCTTCTAGAACTCAACTTCGGTAACGAACATAAATTAGAGTCGGAGAGAAAGGACAGGCTGGCATCGGAGCTTGGTCTTGATCCTCGTCAGGTGGCCGTGTGGTTTCAAAACCGAAGGGCCCGATGGAAGAATCAGAAGTTGGAAGAAGCCTACTCCAACCTCAAGAAACTCCATGAAACCACCCTCCTCGAGAAATACCACCTTGATGCTCAGGTGCATATATACTTGTCAATTTTATTCCCTTAATCAGTATAAGAGTTATATGTTTAATATATATATATATATATATATATAAATATAAAATATGTTTTTAAAAATGAATATCAACTGAGAAAGAGATAGTGCGATCTGTAGAGTCCAAAAGGAAGAGGTTCGGTTTTTCCTGGTTTTCCTTTTTATCCAATCAGAGGCAACGAAGAGTTATTTTTGGGAACCCACGACTTCTCGGTTATATTTGAGAGCATCATACCACTAAGTTACAAAGCCTCTTGTTATCTTTATATATCCTTTGATTTTACTTTACTCCCTCAAATCTTGATGATTAATGTCGCTGCTCTTGAATAGCTTGAGCTAGACTGGTTAACTGAATTGCAAAGAAAAAGAAGGAACTAGAAATTAAAACAGACCCCACCATATATGAACGTGGATAGGCTCTTGTCTCGAAGAAAGCTTAGCCTGTCCTGTGGAGTTATTTGCCATTAAAAATGGCCCAAAAAGATAGGGGGGACAGTATTTTGAAAAGGATAGTTTCGATAAGGAACAGCATTCTGCTACCTTACAAGGCAGCAAAACGCCCTGTGTTTACCAATCATCGAGATGATCCGTACAACGTTAACGTGGCACAGTTTGGGCTTTTCAGAGGGCCAGTTCCTGGGCAGTGGCCATGTGACATGTGTCATCCCATATCTCCAAAAGTGACCATAGTTTGCATGTTATGTTATCTGCTAATGAATTGAATTGACGCATATGCCCTTGCCTTTGGCCTCTAATGTTGGCTTGACTCATGCAGGTGTCGAAGCTAAAGGAGCAGCTTTCGAAAGCAGAGGAGAAGATCCAACGGCTATTAGAGAGGGGTGGGAGATTGGTGTCAAACGATACTACGAATACGAATAGCCCGAGTTCATCACAGACAATGGAAGCTGTGGGGGAACCACTGTTTTTGGGGGAATTCGGAGTCCAAGGTTACGATGACGCCGATGATATCTTATTATACCCAACAGATCATTACATGAATGGCTTGGAATGGCTCATTTCTTACTTGTGAAGCTCAAATGATTTGTAGTTTTAGTTTGTAGCTCATATATATATATATATATATATATATATATATATATATAGTGTGTGTGTGAGATTTCTTATCATTGATCAATTATATATGTCTAAATGTAAATTAATGCCTTGCCTAGTATGGCCTAGTTACTTAGGGTATGTTTGCTTTGACTGTGATATGGGAAACATCATCACCAGAATATTATGAATAACCTTTTGACTCCAAGGTGCACTATTTTGAGTGTTCTGCCTTTTCTTTCTACTTAGTGGAAGTGAAATTTGTTTCCAACCCACAAAAAGGGGGTCAACATTTTGGCTCAATTAAGTTACGGATAAGAGTGTCTGCGAAAAAAGTTTCAAGGCTCTGTTGTTTGGGAAGGCAGTGGGGGCTAAAAGATCCTGATAGAAAAGGAAAAAGCACAATGGGAGTAAAATGAGAAGTCTCGGCTGGTATATTTTTAAATGGGCTTTTAGGTCGAAAATTCATTTTAAGAAGAAACCACTAAGACTTGTTTTTTCATAGTACATATGAGCTTCTACCACCGTCAATCCAAACATAAATTATATTTATAATCTGACTTTTATCCTATCTTAAGTTTGCAAAAGTTAAATTGAAAAAAAAAAAAATCACTTTTGTCACTACCAATCCAAACGGGCCTACGGTCTTTATGGGTTTTAGGGTATGTTTATTTTAGCTCCTTAAAAGTATTTTTACGATTTACAGGATAAGTATGTAAATGATTTTGTTTTGGCTTGCGGAAAAGGACTTTAAATCCATTGTTTCGTAGTTTTCCAAATAGGCACTTACAATGAGACGATTATAATTGTTCACTTTATCTACCAAACTTTACAACACTATAAGGTTGCTAGACTTGATGGGTATATATTTTATAATTAAATAAGTGTAGATTTTGAGATATATTTGATTAAATTTATCAATATTTTATATTTATTTAATTATCTTTTATATATTTTTCTATCATTTAATTAATTATAGGATAAAAAGATATTTTGATATAAAATCTACTCATATCCTAATTTATTTTTGCTGGAGATATTATAAGCTTTAAGTGAGAACAAAATAGCAATATAATATATCTATATCATATGATAATTGATATAAAAAAAGAGATAAACCAAGATATTGTGATAGAGACGTATGCAAAGAGGTAATATATACCTCTATATATGCTAGGTGTAGCAAGAGAGAGGTGTGTTATCGAGCAAAAAAAAGAGAGAGAGAGAGAGAGAGGTGTGTTCCATTTTTCTAGTTGGTGACGGCAACATAAGCATTTAGAATTTAAATAGGGGGAGATTTAAAGTTTAGAGATGTAGAAGATCTACAACGCGGATTAAAATTTGACATTGAATTTTTGTTTCTCTTTTCTCTTCTCTTCTCTTCTTTTTTTGTTTTATTTTGTCTTTAGTTAGCTATTATTTTGGTCATAACAATGTTCAGTTTATGTAGCTAAACCTTTATTTTGAATTATTTAGTTTGATTATGGATTAGTGGATGATGATTTCTTCTTTTAATTGTTTTATTATTATATTTGTTGATTTAATTGTGTGCTTGATTATTCTAAAACAAGAGACATCTGATTGAAATTGTTTTGGTGTTTTAAAGAAGCCCAGACATAGGAAATTTAGACTAGACCTTCAATTTAATTGTGTAGGATTTGGTTTCCATATTTAATTTGCTTATAGGATAGACATATACCTACCCTACATAGTCTCATTAGGCTTGCACTTAAATTAATTCAATTAAGTACCAATTAACTAAGACTTTAGAGATTAGCATAATTGATATGTCTTTTAGTGAATCGAAAGACACTCTTAGGTAAATAAGAATTCTAGATCAACAAATATAGCTTTAAATGCAATGAAATGGAGAAATTAGACATTAAAAAATAACCAAAGCTATAATAATCCAAGTCACTGCTTAAGATCTAGAATCACCCTTATCCTTAGTCTTAATTATAGTTAAATTTATTTTTCTTTCTTTTTTTAGTTAGCTTTTATTACTACTTTCTATTCAAATTGTGTTGACTCAACTTAAACTAAAATGTAAAGTATTGGTCAACGACATTGTTGTATTATTTGAGACGACCGGTGCACTTACAAAGTTCTCAAGCTATATTTTGTATCTATCAAGACTAAAAAAGAGATCTTGTAAGAAAGAAAAAAGTTCTAATTGAAAGCTGATGTAAACAAAACTTTGGTAATGAATTGAATTTGTTTTTAATATTATGGAAAGCAAACGCAAAGACTTGGTAGAAAAAAAAAACAAAAAAAAAAAAAAAAAAAAAAAAAAAAAAAAAAAAAAAAACTAGAAAAAGACAGAGATCTCAATATATTTATATATAAAAAAGACAAATAAGGCTATATTAGTCTACTCATCCAAATATATTATAGATTGATAATAAATTTGAGATATGATGATCATATAAATATAAATTAAATAACATACATGGAAATGCACTATTTACAGATCCCATAAATAACACTATTGGCCATTGATGCATGATTAGACTATGTGCAAATACCCGACCATCCTAAATTTATTCATAAATTGAAAGAACAAGAAAACAAAAACAACTAATATAAAGTTTGTTTAGGGTGTACCAAATCCTTCTGGGTCTCTAGATTAAGTCATCAAAGAGACATTTGTGTTGGAAGGGATAATTAAAAACAAAAACAACTACAAATTATTAGAGATTATAACCATCGATCACTTTGTACCTTCATCTTCATTGGCATGATAATATTAAAAACAAAAACAACTACAAATAGTATTAGAGCGACCCCCGCGGTTCTACAGCAAAACATTATAACCATCGATCACTTTGTACCTTCATCTTCATCGGCAATAATAATATAAGAGATTCGGAAATATAACATTGGTAAAAGGATACACCTTTATTTCTTTTTTAAAATGCAGTAACAAAAGCCTTGTTGAGTTTGCTATCGTCTGTCGAGCCATATTTACACACACTCCCACTCATATAAGCAAATGTCCTTTTATTTGAAACTACCAAATATATTTATATATTCCTATATATGGCCTCAAGTGGATAAGATCTATCCAATCATTTCTAACACAAATAATATAAAGTTGGCCAAAGCTTACTGTTTGAGATAATATTTTCATATCATTCGTACTATATAGGGAGGCACACAGAGAATATAGATTCAATGTTATATGGTGCCAATTAAACTGCTTGAAGGCAGCCTCCTTGAACGTTGTAAAAGGCATGCAGTTGTGATTAAATTTTTTAGCTACTGGTTCGAAGTTTAATTCTCATTTATTCCTGCGTTTGGACTCGATAGCAGAACTGTGACATATAAAATTGAGGTATGACCCTTTAACCCAAAATAAAAAATGATGGTATAACAAAGTTTTTGATCTATAACTATAATGAGGCTGAGTTTAGTGGAAGAAACTAATTACTTACAATACCACGAGTCAAGGTTCAAATCTCATTAAGAAATGTGCCTGAATTTAATTAGTGTATGACAATGTATGTGTTTGGGATATTGGTGGGAAAAATCACTCATAGTCAATCTAACTTATGAAAAAGTCAAATTGGATAAAATTTAGATTGTGAAATATAATATACATTTGCATTGGATAAAAGTCAAGTTGGGAAAAATGAATTATAGTCAATATGAAATATTTTTTAGGGTATTGATTGATACTAAAAATATACTTTAGGATACTGAACGGTACTAAAAAAATACTTCATGATTTTGAAAAATTATTTTAGGATCTTAAAAAAATTATTTTTAGTACCAGTTAGTACCCTAAAATATTTTTTAGGGTAGTGAATGGTATTAAAAATATATTTCATGATCTTGAATCGTATTAAAAAAATATTTTATGATCTTGAAAAATTATTTAAAGATCTTGAAAAAATTATTTTTAGTATCAGTCATTACCCTAAAATATTTTTTAGGGTATTGAATTATACTAAAAATATTATATAAGTAATGGATTGTGGTCTTGTACACACACTATAAGTCATAATTTGATAAGGAGCTTTTTCAATTTAGCTCCGTAAATGAGCTTATGATATAAGTCTGATTGGTTGTTTAAGTTCAGTTGACAAACGCCCCAAACATGTGCAAAATTCCAAAACTCCTTAAAAGCCCGATTGGCACCTCAAAAAGTCCGATTGGCTTGTCAATCAGCATCCCAAAGATACCTAATATCTTGAGCAGAATTACCTCCAACAGAAGCATACATATGCTTATAAAACAATTTTTGATCCATAGAATTGTAGCTCATTTAAATCACAGTCCCTGTAATTCTATCATTTTAAAATCATTCTTAGAATTGTGGTCAATTTTATTCTGAACTCCTATAATTATCAAACATCATTGCATGAATGTGGGTACGGTGGAAATCCAAATCACACAATCGTTGAATTTGTTTGGGCCGAAAGAAGTATTCATTGTCAGCTGGAAAATGTATTTAAATTTTGGGTCTTTCAATAGTAAGACAAGGGAATGAAATATTGGGACAGTGCTTTATTGGGTCCAACAGAAACCAGTCTTTCTATGGGCAAAAACAAAAACTCCTCTTCTCCACAGGATTTTGAGCCCAGCAAGCAATCTGATTTTTAACCTCAAAGATGATCTATATGACAAGAATGAAAATATCTTTCTATAATGCTGGAAACCTAAAAAGTTCAGAGGAAACCAATGCCGATATCCATTTATCACCAATTACATTTATAATTAATTTATATGTCACTCATCAATAATATAACTTTTTCCATAATTCATGTCTTTTTTGCCCACAAGAAGTACTTTTATAAAAGAAACCATATTACAATAAGTCCACAAAATATGAAAAGGCCTCGTGCCCGAACAACATGAAACCCTGATCCCAAACTATCTAAAGAAAAACAATTCAGCCGACATTAACTTTAACCCATATGAGAAAATTGGAAGCCAGTCACACCATCACCACTGGAATAGACAAATAAACTCCGGACAAGGGAGGGGAGGTTCAATAATAAACCACCCCCATCAGTCTACTGCTTTTTAGTGAATAATTGTTGTACTCAGAGAAGTTTTGAAAGAACCACGCGACCAAGATGAGGAGTGCCAACTCCGACAACAATAGTGCACAGCCACCTACAATATATCAAACAGCACCATCAAATAACACCATTAGATCTAGAGTAGGAAAATCAGGCCGAGCCCGTTTTAATCCTGGCCCTTTAAAAGCCGTGTTTAGAAAATGAAGCCTCTAAATGAAGTTAGACCTAAAAGGGCCAGCCCTGTATATATATGGATGAGAGCTTAAAAGAGGCGGCCCTGGAAGGCCAAAAGCTGGCCCTGTTAGGCCGATTAATTTTTCTTTTTTAACTTGTTCGTTATAAATTTTCGATTTCCAAATTTGCCGCACTTCTCCCCGGACGATCGAGTGAAGGGAAGCTACTTGTCTGCCCTTTTGCCCAGTTCTTACTCACTTAGTCACTTTCACAGTCTCACTCATTTTTGGAGGGAAAAGGCCTATAAGGGGCGGTAGTAGTAGAGGGGCCGTACGAGGCGTTGACCAGAATATCCCCCCTCCGCCCCTAATGTGGAGGGGAGGGAGTTTGATGCCCTCTTTGAAGATGAAGAAATCCCAATCCTAGAGACCGTAGGGGGAGATAAAGACGCAAGTCCGTCCTTCAAACGACATAGACGAAAATCCGGAGATCCATATTGAGATTCCCTTGAGCGAGGCGGAGTGATTTCTCGATGAGGAGAACTGGGGACCAGGGGAACCCCGACCGTCATCTTCGCGTTCCTCCGATTTTTGGTGGATGTCGAAGGTAAATATAATTAGTTTTCGCCAATAAATTAAATTTAAATTTCTTACGTGTAATCTTAATTTATTTAAACACAATACAACAATGTGTTTATAATTGTGCAGATAGACATGGGAACATCAGCAGGAGGACGCTAGATGTTGCCACGGTCACTCAGATGGACGAGTACCGCATTATAGTCCCCTAGAACTCGGACACGGACCAGCCGATCAGAAATGGCGGTCATCTCGATGAACCGATTCCCGCGAATTTGGCGGAAATCGGCGTAGGTTCCCGATCTATATCTACGATTGGAGAAAGATTCCTCGGATAACAAGAACAAAGTGTTTACCGACGTGGTGCGGAGTAACTTATGTTGTGTAATTAAATTCAAATATTAATAGTAATAAATTAGGGTTTAATTATTTATTTATTACTTAATTAACTACATAACTACATTATGTATGAGAAAGTTTAAATTAAGTAGAGCCACAAAAGAGGTACGTACGATGAAATCGGGGCAAGGGTGGAAGATTCGGAGGCTTCGTCTACACCCAGAATGGAGATTCGAGATTCGGACTCGCAACATGGAGGAGAATGTCCCGGGATGGGCGTGGACCCAAATCACTTTGGGCGGGTTATGTCCAATATCGAAGGAGTGCGGATGCACGTAGGTTGTTTAATTAATCATAGTTTACGTTTTGTTTATGTATGAGTTCATTCACTTCACACCTCTTGCCTTAGTCTCATAAGGTGTTGTTATGAAGGTAATTAAACATTCTCTCTACATTTATATTGTGTATCCTAGCTTTGTTTACTCGCCTCACGGGGTTGAAAAATTTCTTAGATTTCGCACACATAGTCGCACATCAGTGCATCATAGATTCACGACATCAAACCATCAATGCTTCACTTTCAAAATATTCAAAATTATCTTTTCGATCTCTTGAAGTCCACCACTCCGCCAAGATCAGGCCGATCAAATCGGCTGCACGTTCTTCCGATATTCATGATGTGGGAGAAGAAATTTTTGATATTTTTACCCATGAAGCAGAGCCTACTACTCGATGTGAAGCACAATTAAATGTCTTTGAAATTGATGATAGTGTCGAAGAAGATGAAAATGATAATCATCATACACATATTGTTTAGTGGTAATTAAGCTTTTTATGCTTTGTGTGAGTTATTAGTGGACAATAGTTTACTTTTGATTATGAATTAATGATTGTATTTATTTTTTGCATGATGCATGTTGCTTAGACCTTAATGTTGAAAATATTTATTTGATAAATTAGAATTTTAATTATTGTAATTTACTAATTATATTTTTTTTCGTTAAAAAAAAGTGTAGGAAAAATAGTAAATTTTTTTTTTTTTTAAAAAATAGCTTCCGGACTTGACCTGCATGCTTTCAGGCCAAGCCTTTAAAAAGAGATGTTTTTCTTACCCCAAGCCTTAAAAAGCCGGCCCTTTTAGGCTCTAGCCCTTCAAGGGCCGATCATAATTCCCAACTCTAATTAGATATGTGCAAAGCCACACCATGATCCATCACCGGTCTAAATAAATTAGGAAGGGCTAAAGGGCAATTTTATCTTAAAAAATTTTTTGGAGCAATTTTGCCCAAGCTGTAATACTAGTTAATTATGATTGTTAGGTGATCAAATATGTTGAGTTGATAATCCACATGTAATCAACGTCATTTTTGTTAAGGTTTACATTTGCCCTAAACCCTAAACCTATTTCATTTTTTGAAGTTAGATTTAAAACTTTGGGGGCATATTTACACCTTAACAAAAATAATGTGGATGATATGTGAATTGCCAACTCAACATATTTAGTCGACAGTCAAAATTAATTTGGATAACGGCCAGAGTAAAATTGCTCCTTTTTTTTTTTTTTTTTTTTACACTTTTGGAATAAAATTTCCCCTTGTAACAACTTCCAGACAAAATTGCCCATTACCCAATTAGGAATATTAAAAGCAGAGGAGACTAACTAGAGAGAGATTGGTGAGGAGAACCCTTAACACTTGACATTCACCTTCTGGCTTACAATCTTAGCATTAGATCCTTAAATTCTATGTCCCTAAACCCTCCATCTTCCGTACACGCAGCGGAAGGATTTCATCCATTTTAAAACTTACGAATCCCATTAAGAGGATCCATCAACGACGTTTAGATCAAGGTTCGTTAGAAACCGTACCTATGCGAACTCGTGAGCGTTTCGTTCAATTCGTTCTCGTGGGCTACCTACGTTCGATCAAACTCGAGTCGACTTCGAGCGTCCACTCCCTCTACCGGTATCCACACGAACAGCCTCCAACACCGATGGCAGCGTGCTAGCGCCTTCAGTATTTTCGCGTGCTCTTTCTTTTTTCTCTAGGGTTTCTCGTGGCTTTTCTAATACGTCTTGCAAAAATGTCCCGTAGGTTTTCAAAACTCAATCGACATATTATATTCAAAAGTAATCTTTATTAATCTTGAAATTTGAATTTAGATTAAAATAATATATTAATTAAATCTATCCAATAGATCTAATCAAATCTATTTATTTAATCCGAATTAAAAGCCTTCGATTTAATTTATCTCTATAAATTAAATCTAAGATATGATATCTATCTATCTAATTAAATATGAGATACTATATCTCAATTTAAATTAAATTATATATATAATATCTTTATTCGAAAATTAAATCTGAGATACAATATCTCAATTTGTTTTAGATATTTAATTTATCAAATAAATTAAATACAAAAATAAATATTATATAATAATATTATAATATCTATTAAATAATAATATTATATTATTTTCGAATTATATATATATATATATAGATATATCCATCCTAGATTAAAAATCAGTATTCATTAAATCTGAGACATATCCAAGATTCAATGAATCTGGACACTATTGTTCGTGTTGGGCTATTCTTGTGTGCGACCTGATTTGCAACTGCCCATATGAGATTGATAATGGCCAATATCAGTACCAGCCCACAAGTCGCAAGCGGTCTCTAGCAAGACATTGCAACTACCCAATTCATATGGGGATCGATGATACGATACAACCTATCGTACAATCATGTCACCTCCTTTTTGTCACACGATAATTTGGTCAAGGATGAGACATGAATAATGTCAACTTCATGTTCTTGACCATTACTTTCTCGATTCTTGAGTAGTCTAACAATTGAAATGAAAACTCATTTTCATCGTAGTATGATCATACAGTTCTTAGACTCACTCATCGAGGGACCCAGTATTATCTCTCTACAAATTTGAGGGACAAATTCTATATTGACCATTCACATTCCTCTGCATGAAAAACCCTGATCCTGATCGAAGCCTTTATCATCACCCGGTCAAAGGTGACTTTTGACTATGTCAAAGATTAGCGACCCTCATGTAGGAATCCATGATGATCTCAGGTCAAAGGGCGTGGTAACGCGGTTATACATGAGATAAACTTATGACTAAATCCATGCAGCTTTCTCATTGTGGGTCGGTCTACACCTTGTACTCCTACAAGTGCCCATGACCATTGATTTGTATTTTCATACCTCATCAAAGTCATACTGGTCTTATTTCATCTTCGCTCCTGCATAGATGACCGACCAGGGACATTTAGGATAATTTATAAAATATATCCAGGGATACAGTTATCACTATAAACATGAAAATAAAATGATAACTAAATGGATAATACTTTAAATGACATTAATGTTTAAAGTACAATGACTTACCCCTAGGGCATAATTTCCAACACCATCTTCCCCATTGATACCGTCACACACACCTAAAAAGAAACCCTAATCCCCACAAACACACACGCCAGGCGCACCTTGATCGATATGAAAATTGTTTCTTTGGCAAAGGAATAGTTTTCCGTTCAATTTAATGAGAAATTTTCATTATCGATAAAAAGTTTATGAGAAAAACGTAAACGCCACAACTTAAGCCACTGACATTTTCCCCCATCCTCCCTCCCTATATGCGCGCGCTAGTTCTTACATAATCAATATTCTTTAATTTTTTTCCTTGTAATTATAATCCGAATTCTTTTTTTCCATTTTTTGTTTCTTTCTCAACATTTATTTTCCTTTCTTCTCAAGTTCTCATATTCATTAGACACGTTATGAAATTTCTAGATGAAATTAGACAAAATGGAGACATGAAGGAACATATACTATTATCATAGAACTCAACTATACCACATTTGTGTGGGTGGTATCTCACCATTGCCAGCTGAACCAAATAATTATATCACCCTTATTTCTGTGTATATGAAATCAGACAATTATGAATATATGTAATCAATTTCACGTATGTAATTGCGACAAAAAACCAAAATGAACCGGAAGCTGTCGCAGCCAGCCTTTTTATTTTACCATGCTTGCAAACTAAAATATCTTGTCGTAGGACAACTACTCCATGATCATTCTCATTCTACATTCAGATGCATACTACTGATATCTTCGATCTCTCTCTCTCTCCCCCATTTTTTAACTACAATTGATAAAACAATCGTATAGCTGAAGGGTTCACGTACGCTTGAAGTCTCTTATATATATATATATGGACCAGTCTCAATCATATCTGAAATAATAATGCACCTGGGATTGTGAGATGCTCATGTTTTACACACCCTCATCACGTACTTACAGAATATCTTTTACCCATACGGATCTCTGATGCGTGATCATGTCTCTTGAAAAGAATGGAAGACGAAGATCATGCTTCTATTCCTCTTGTACTGAATATGCCTTTATTCATAGACTCTGCTTTTCTAATTATTAGTTCCTTTGCAACATTTCTTAAAAAGATACATGCAACAAGAACTGGTAAACCAGAAACCAAATTTGATCACTAACACAACAAGAGCTAGTAAACCAAAGATCGAGTACTCCACCCTTTTTCCACTATTATACCAAAAAGAGAAGAACAAAAAGAAAAAGAAAATGGCTGATGAGTACTAAATACATGTTATATATGTTTATGTACTTTTCAAGGTTTGTTTTAACCACCTAAAAATTATTCACCCCCCACCTTTGATTTTCCATAAACTAATTATTAACTACTAGTTATGATCGATCAAACTACTGACTGCCATTGACCTTGTGAATTGTGATGTTCTCCGAGTTGTTCTAACACCGCCATGCTGACGTGGAAACCATGGCCCGCTCGTGCCAGCAGAGCACCAGCTCAGTTTGTCGTTTTGCCACCTGGAACCCTCGAATCTGAACCTTGGCCAGCAGGCACTCGGCTTGGAAATCAGCGAACTGGCTCAACTGCACCGGCCTCATTCCGGCACCGTAAAACACCTCCCTCCACTGCGTTACCATCCTTCCGGCGCCTTCCACCGCTGCCATGATCTGCGGACGCAGCAGAAGCATCTCGATCCTTCTGACCCAATCGCCTCCTCCCCCCACTGCAGTTGACGCATCCAACGACTCCAACATCATTGAGTAGAACTCCAAGCTGTTCACTACTCCCCGACGAAACGACGTCGCCACGGACGCCTCCGTCCACCCTTCACCATCTACAAACACCACCACGCTCGGTGAAATCCTTCGAACGTCGGACAAAAACGCCGTCATGTTGTTGGTTGAACCAAGACGGCGGAATATGGAAGGAGATAATAGAACAGCCGACTTCTCTCCGTCCATGAACTTCACAGCCTTAAACGACATCGTCTCGAAGGTCCGGAGCGGAACGAACTCGACTTGGACTCGGATTCTAAGCTCGAGAGCGAACTGGTTCAGATTCTCTCGTATCAACTTGCACTCGGCGGCGTATTCTTCAGGCACCAACGCCGTGATCCGGAGCAGTGGCGCGTTGATTTTACAAGATTCGGCCTTCTCCGCGATCTCCTTCATCAGCGAAGCGTACTGAATTCCGAGGCCGATATCAAAATCGATGACGTGAACAAAGGAAGAGCCATGAAGAGCTTCAAGGAGTGCTTGGTTGGTGGTGAAGATGGAAAACATGGGTATTGGGGATATTCCAGAAAAGGCCTTGAAAGTTTTGATGCTTTGCACGATTTCCAACAGCGAAGAAACGCGTGGGGTACGGTTCGAACCGGAGAGAATAGATTGGAGGGCTTCTTTGAAATAAAACGCAGCTCTCTGGAGAGGCTTTCCGACGGGAGATCGGAGCCGCTGATTAAGCCGGTCCAGTATAGCCTGAGCGAGATGAAGCTGGTTTGAATCAAAACAATCCGCTGCGCGGATAAGCACTTCGATCAGATCAAAACCGTTACTGCTCCAATTGCTGTTAGGGTTGAAATCGTAAACCAAATGATCCAGACCGTTGACGCTGTATCCGAGATTTTGATTGGAGTAAATATCTGAGAGGCTGAAATCCGCGGAAGCATGGTCGAACAGTGCTGGGTCCTGGGCAGAAGGGAACTCTGCAGGAAGAATGGTGGGGACCTGATGAGGGTCACAAGGATTTGGCTGATGAGGATTAATACTCTTCAATGAAGTGTCATGTAAATCCAAGTCCTTCATAATGGAATCCCAATCCAGGCCGTGAAACGCATGCTCGTCCACCTCCACGGAGTCCTCCGTCGGTGGCGGCTTTGACACGGACTCGATAACGGCTGGAGGGCTGGGGCTCCGGCAGAGGTCGAGCACCGAGGTGGGTTCGTAGCACAAAGAAGGGTTGATATGGGAAGGGCTCTGGAGAGAGATATTTAGGGATGTGTTGGTGGTGGTGGTCGCGGTGGTGGAGGAGTTAGAGAAAGAGGGTTTAAGGGATGCTTGTGGGGAAGAAGAGACGGGAACTCTCATAGCTAAGGGAATAAGGAAGGGAAGGATTGAAGGAGAAGACAATATACCTATATGCTTCTAAATAGAGACGTTCTTTGAGTGGTTTTGGTAGCGAAAGTGAGAGGAGAAGAGGAAGGCTTGTGCGTGTTTATGATGATGATGGTGATGGTGATATGGTGGTGGGGATTTTTTTTTTTTTGGAACGCGTCTCTTTATTATCTTTGAGTGAGTGCACGTAAAGGGGAAGAGTGGGGTTACATATATGTGGGGGAGGCCAGCCATGTGTGTGTGTGGGTTCAATTAATAGTGTCAATGCATGAGCATGCACATATTAATCAACTTGTGAGCAACCCTTTCTATCTCCACGAAGCTTCAAGTCCAAGCCTCTAAAGCTTGCCTTCAATCTTTTGTCTTTTTGCTTGTTTTTATTTTATTTGGCCTTTTTTCCCGTCGTCAAAGCAAAACTTTTTATGAAATGAAAAGCCCCGGTTACTTGGTTTTAGAATTATCATATCAAGTTTTTTTTTTTTTTTTTTTTTGGGGGGGGGGGGGGGGGGAATTGTTATATGTGCATCAACCTCTATATATCGCACCAACTATTCATATTAAACAACCTAATAAAAAACCCTATATATATAGTACACTGAAAACTATACTTGGACTTTTCGTTGAACTCAGACCACAAAAAGGTTTTCTTTAATATTAATCTCATTTGTAGTAACCGAAGAATTTTTACAATGGCATCTAAAGCATCCCCTTCTAAGTTCATTGCAGCAACATTTACTCTAAGTTCTTCAGGAGTTTGGTAATACCTGAAGTATTTTTCGGCCTTGAGAATCCATCCACCCTCCTCCTTCATATTTGGGAAATTCCACCTTAGAGTGTGGGTGTTTGCACGGGTTTCGATTCCGCCAAGGATTTTCTGTCTCTCCTTCATCACGATCTACATTGGTATGACTTGTCTCCCCTTGAATAATTATTGACTTTTTCTGCTTCTTTAGATTATTGATTTCTGCATTTATCTAATTCAATTGTGCAAGAATTTCTTCCAATACAATTGCCGCGGGTTTGCATCACGGTGTGTCTTGATAGGTTGCTGCACCAAAATCACAGCGGGATTATTCCGGGGTTTGGTATTTTGGGAGTTGTCTATGTTCTGGTTTTGGTTTAATGGCGGGTCGTTCTCTTAAGAACAGTTTCGTGTGTTCACTATGGTATCTAAGAGGATCAAGAAATCACCGCGATACCAAAGTGGTAGAACTTGCATATTGCAAGTTTGAACTGTAAAAGAAGATAGAAAAACCTAGAGCCAGAATATGGAAACTTTAGTCAAGACACAATAACTTTATGATAATTCTCTGATAGTCCATAACATAACAGATATTATATATATATATAGAGAGAGAGAGTCTAAACATAACTGGTAATAACTGAATATAAAATAACTACTGAAGTCTAGATAATATAAATGACTGTCCCTAAGAATTTAACTGCTAAACTGTTTCCCTAATGCCAAGTGTCCTCTTCCTAGAATAAACTAAAAGGGGGCATGGCATCCTACCAGGCTTCATCAAAGTTTTATTTGGGTAATTCAGGAACTATTTATAACTATCCTAAAATGCCAGGCTTCATCAAAGTTTTATTTGGGTAATTCATGAACTATTTATAACTATCCTAAAATGCCACCTTTACATTTAGGACTAAAGTAAACTCTTTAACTAACCGATACACATAGGATTGGAGGAGTGTTCTTTTTACAAGAGAAATGAAAAGCAAATTCCGGGCTTCAATCTCAAATTAAAATCAAATGAGAGTTAATTTCACATAAAAAGAGTTTATACCTTCTAGACTTCAAAGCGTTTTCTTTTCAGCAAAGTTAGTAACTATTAGTGAACAACTTTTACATTTTCACTCTCTGAAGCACTTTTTTCAACGAAAAACGTTACAATTTGAGAAACTTTAGGGGCAATATTAATAAAAAAAACGTCAAAGGAGGGTTTGAATTGTGAAAAGACAAAAGAGTCAAATAATTAATGACCTTTAAAGTTGCAATAGTGAAGGGTGGCTCCATGTTGGGGGAAAAAATGGACCCACAAAAGGTTCTAAAATGAAGACCCAAGACAAGCGCACTAATATATATATACCACTTTCTTTATACCCTCCCAAATAAAGCTTTGAGAAAGGTCCATTATTAACTACTTTGTATGTTGGCATGCTTCTCCTTTTGCCTTTACCTCTCTCAATCTCATGCACTGTTCTTCCAACTAATGTGAAAAAGGATCGATCAAACCACCTTCGGAAAACATTAAAGGGACTCCAATATAAGCTCACGAATCTTGGCTTTTTTGACTTACTCCCATATTTTTATTAAAGTGATCGATGGTCTTTAACAATGAGCAGTAAAAAAAAATGGTGGGATTCAGTATCTCTGTGTAATTGAGATGATATATATATATATATATATATATATATATTACGTTAGGTTTGCCACTGCATGTTCCATTGAATCATATCGATTCGTATGATGAAAGTCTCGTTAGCTTTATTCTTTCTGTGGAAATATACACCCATGTCCTGTGGCAGATTTTTTCATCTTTATTTATTTATGACATCGTGTTTAGTGTTAGCTAGCTTTTGTTTTTTCCCAACTTTGTTTGACATTTTATTTCAACGATTCTTTTGGTTAAAAGCTGAATATCATTTCCGTCTTTTTGAGGGGATCTTTTTCAATAAAACATAGAAAGCAGTTTAATTAAATCTTAATTAGGGTTTTACATAAACGACGTCCTAAATAAGAACCATTGATTTCTAGAAGTGTGTGTGTATATATATGCTAGAGCTCTTGTTTATATGTGAATTTTATTATTTCCTTTGATGAAGAAATTACTCGAGAAGAGAAAAATTCTAAAGTTGAGAGAATTTTTTAAAAGAATACTCAGTCCTATTTTGCTTCATGAGTGTGAAATTATTTTGTTAAGAGGTGTTTTTGGCCGATATTTTATTATGTAAGTTCACTTTTTTAAACATATAATAAAGAACGGGATATATACAAAGATAGATTTAGGAAAGGCCAGGTCACCACCCCCCATCCAAAACATTTTTTTAACCTTTTGTAATGTTAAAGAAACCTTTGCGAAATTAAGGTTTGAGAAGGATAATCGTTAACGAAGTTTTGACACCGTCACATTTGATAGAGAAAAGAAAAAAAGCCCCTGTACGTGTGAAATATTTTTAGATCCTTCCTTAACTGCATTATTCATCATTTGAAATATCACAATTTGTTATATATATCTATATATATATAGTATCTATAATAATATTGATGGATCAAAGTATTACTAGCTACTAGCTATTATCATAGTATATATATTTTTACCTGGTCTTAAATATAGTATAAATTTTGTATTACAATTTGTATTATAAATTTTGTCATATATTTGGGACTGAAAGGAGTACTTAATTGCCGAAGAATTACTATATTACTACACTTTAAAGTTTTGTTTTGTTTTTTTTTCTAGGGTGTAATTCAACACATAGAGAATACTCGGGTTAGTTGCTCTGTGGAAGAAGCTCCCATAATCTTCGTTAAATATATTTAACAAAGGGACGAGTATATTATGATATCATTTATTTATTAATTAATTGAATGAAGATCGTATTTGTCATTTCTTAAGAATCAAACATATGGATCGTTCACACTTGGAAACGGAAATAACAGAATTTTCTGCGATTCATGCAGCATCCGCCCTTTTAACACGTTGGACTCTTTTTTTAATATTCCACTAATTAATCTTAACTATATAAAAATAGAGTAGAAAACATTTTTCTGACCGACACACCAACAAAATGAAAGGCTCAAAATACTAAAATAAAATAAAATAAATGAGATGATTATGAAAGATGAATAATAGAAAAGGTGGTAACATAATATTTTGTAAATTAATAATTGGAAGATAAGATATAAAATATTTAGTAAATATTAAATTTAATATTTTGATTAGGCTAAAGATACTTTTAGTCTTTTAAGTTTACATACGGCGATATACTTTTGGTCCCTTAACTTTATAAAGATACTTTTAGTTTATAATTCTAACACTTAATTTTGCTAACTAAAAACAAAACTCAAGTGATAACGATCTAACTGAAGTGATGAGAATGTAATTAAATGTTATTAAACTTAAATTTAAAATATGGGTAAATTGAAGAATATACAAAATTTGTGGAATTAAATATTATTAAATATCACTTTGGAGAGATTAAGCCTAAATAAGTTACTTAATCATTTCATCGTATATTATTAGATTATATATTAACAACATTAAAAATACTCTAAAGTTAAAATTTTAACCTCTCCAAAAAAGACCAAAAGATATCTTTATAAAGTTAAGGATCAAAAATATACCAAAAGATATTTAAAAAGCTTAAAAAAATATACCTTATAAAAATTTAATAAAATTTTTTTATTATTACTACCTTTAACATGTTAATGACTTTTGCTTGACGTGGAACCGTGACGTGATTAGTCAGGAGGGCCGACTATGTGGTGGACCCCATTGGGTGGCTCCTTTTTCTTTTTTTTGTCGGATATGCATCCTGTATGGTGTTTGTCAAGGCAAAAAATATATACGCATTGGTCCAAAACGTAGAATCTAATTTATAATGCAAATTGTACAATTTGCATTATAAATTAGGTTTTATGTTAAGAGCTAGCGGAAGTAATTTCTCCTTTAAATTTAATTTTAAGTCCTTTAATTTTTAAAATATTATTTTCATCACACATGGTTCACTGGCCTTGCGGCTAAATGATTCCCTTTATAGGAGTAGTGATAGGTTCATCATTTTTTCTTATTTCATTAAGAGAATAATCTCTTTAAAGCGCAATATAATGAATTTTTATTTTTCATAACCACTGTATTTCTCAATATTCGAATTAATGTTCTCAAGATAGTGATACTGCTTACCACCTAAATTACACATAGTCTATACATTTATTTTAAAAGAGGGTTAAGGAGCAATTTTTCTCTAACCGATATTCCGATTAATTTTAACAGTTAGTTAAACAAATATGAGTTGACAGTCCACATTTCATCAATATCATTTTTGTTAAAGATAAATTTATTCATGTGTTATCTACTTCTTTTTAAAAAAGTTAGACTTAAAACTTAAGGGAAAAATTTGCACCATAATAAAAATTACGTAAATAATATGTAAACTATTATTTCAGTATATTTAGTAAACTAACGGTCAAAATTAAATGAGATAACGGTTAGGATAAAATTATCTCAAAAAAAAAAAAACTTTAAAAAAATGGTAAAGAGAGCGCGTGAGGAAGAAGGTGTAAGAGTTGCGAAGGGGGGAAAAGAAAAGGAATATGTTCGGAGTCGGGGAGGGCCAATGATAGGTGACAGCCGACAGAGCATCCATTTTGATGTTGAATCCACCCTTCCCTTAATTACGTGCCACATTTTCTCTGCCCTGTTTCAATTCCGTACCTCACCCTCCCACAAAAAATCTGTAATTTAAAACTTCACGGACTAAAATAGACATCATCCATATTATGAAGTTTTTTATTTATTCATGATATTGGGACTCAAAATTTACCATAACTATATTAAATGATCTATTGAATCCACAAAATCATTTCGCCTTAAAATCAGACCTTCGACGGCTTGATCGTTAACTTTTGTTTAAAACTTTCGGATAAATTTACTTCTAAAAAAAATTTTTAAAATTTGCTCTTAAAAAAAACTTTCGGGGATATTTGCTTTTTTTATAAACTTCCTAGGAAAAATGATACTAAAAAAACTTCCTAAGACCCTTACCAATACTTCCGTAATAAAAATGTTATTTAACCCTATTAGATAAGAAAACTTTTTCATATTTTTTTTAGTCTTTCAAATTTGAAAATGAGTTTCGATTGGGTAAATATAATCTAAGTTTCTATATTGATCAATAGAAAATTGAGAAAATTGAAAACTAACCTAAACTAAAATGATAACAAAGTTAAGAGATTAAAGATTATACTCCCTCTGCTTCTAATTATAAGACCTAGTCGACTTTTTTGGAAAGATTAATGAAACTAATTAAACTACTTTAAAATATTTTTATTTTTAAACTTTTTTTTAAACTAATATATAATCTAAGAATACAAAACATATGAAATGATTAAGTAACACATTTAGCTTTCTTAATCTCTCCAAAAAAAGCAACTAGGTTTTATAATTAGGACCGAGGTAGTATTAATCTATGTCGATGAGAAATATAAATATGTTTGGGGTATATAAAAGAAATAATGGAAGGAGTCCATACTGTGGAGATGAGGGGAGAAGTTAGACAGAAAGTTAGGGTACCCAAATTTAAAAGCGTCTTTATGTCCATTTGCTATGTATTGGAAGCATAATATCATATCAATCAGTGACGACCAATAATACACATAAAAGTAAGTATATTTTTTAGCTCCTGCATGTAGCAGCCAGCACACTTTTCATCCTCAATTATAAATGTCCTCCACAATCCACTTTTAACGATTCATTTAATGTTTATTTATTTCTTAATGCTTCCTTTTTTATATATCGTTCATGTGTAAACAACGCGTCTTCTGCTAACAATGCATGGTTACAAGGGATCCAATGCAAAAAATTCCCATGCAGACATGAAATACTCCGAAATAAAACTATATCGTATATTTAGGACTGGAGGAGTATTCATTTACGTACATACCCGCTCACACACATGTAGACTATGATTACTGATATGATGAGGGTTGATACGGATCGGTTAGAAATCGAAGTGTGTATATTGCATCTATCTTTTGAGCGTTTAAGTGTAATAATCTGTTGAATTAATTATTTGTGAGAAATAAATGGAGATATAGAGAAAAAGGAAGGAGAATAATATTAAATAAGTGAATGAAGAAGATGGGAGACTTAAGGATTAAGGAAGAAAAGAAGGGGTTGGTTGAGGGAAGCTTGAAGGGCACAAAAGAAAGAGAAGAGAGATTCCAAGTTTCATAATAAAAAAAAAGTGAGAGTCCCCATTCACTCCATAAAGTTAAAGCTAAAGCCTGTTTTTCTCAAGTGCCCCTCCCTCGCATTTCTCTTCTTTCTTTTTTTCGCACTTCCTATTATTTCCTTCCCCATCGATCCACACCCACGCTTTTCTTCTTTTTCTTTTTTAAAGTATTTTAACTTATATGTGTGTGTACATATATCTTACAATCAATTTAAATACACATATAAATATGTCGATATCATATTTGAGCCGGGACCTTATCCAAACGTGGTGGGTTTATAGCTCTACCATTGGACAACTTGTCATTATGATATACCACTCTATTCCTATTTATAAGTGTCTCTTAACTAAATCATGCATACCGAGAAAATGTATTTTAACTTATACGTGTGTGTGTATATACACACATGTGTGTATGTACACATATAAATATGTCGACGTGGTGGGTTTATAGCTCTACCACTGGACAACATGCCATTATGATATACCACTTTGTTCATATTTATAAGTGCCTCTTAATTAACTAAATCATGCATACCAAGAAAAAAGTATTTAACTCAATAATTATACGGTAAATTTTTAACTTTGTCCTCATTTATGAATGAGTCATTTTCAACTCTTTATTCTCTCTCTATTTTCATTGATACAATTAATATGTTCAAAATTGTTACAACTCATTTACTATCTTGAAATTTGACTTATAAATAGAACTAGAGTGGTATGATGAAATTGTATTCTAACCCTTTTTTATACGGGTAGCTCTTTCAAAAGTGTTCTTTACATTCGCACATACGAACTTAAACTTAAGATATTAGCGTGCTTAACTAGCCCAAAGCTTCTACCAACATGACTAACTCATGTTAGTATATCATATCCTAACCCGCTCTATACTGAACAGTATCTACAGATGTGTGATTTTTGTATGTATCAATGTAATAATCTCTCAATATATAAGAATAATAATACACAAGAAAGAGAATTTCAAATCTAAATCTACACAGAAGTAGTGGAACGACTGTTACGTTTTTTTAAAAAAGAAAAAACACACACACACACACAGCTTGCATCTCTCAATCTATGTCATGAATCAGGATATTATCAGGATAGATGTGTGTTGTGGTTGATGGATCTCTCCTTTTATTTATATCTCCTTAAATAAATAAATAAATAATGGCATACACACACACAAAGCTTTCATTTCCTCTTTATTTGCCATATGCTATGATGGGGGTATCCTTCAGTATATGTTTTCTTTTTCTGCTTTCCTTCCAAATTCCCTTCTTTCCTTTTTTTTTTTTTTTGCAATTTAATTAATTGTAATATACCAAGACTTGTTTCTTTTAATTCCCGCGTGTGATTCCTCCACATGTTGCACCTGACCTTTTGTCACTTCATGCCACGCTGGGTGTCTCCAATTGAAAATAATGTTTTAATGATATTTATATTTTTTTTATCATCTATCAAATTCTTTCATAAAATTAGAATACACATATTTAGATATACTCAGTTCATCTGATCCTTAATATAAGTATATTTACCTAATTTGATTTGATTAATGAAGTTAGTTGAGTTAGTTGATATGTTATGTAGTTTTTAAAACACCACAGTCATCTTCCTAAAATTTAGAGTAAATACCCTTTCTGGTCCCTGACAAAAAACACGGACCCTATTTTGGTCTCTTACAAAAAAATTGACCCTTATTCGTTCTTTTTATGGTAAAAAAAAATGACATTTTTTTAAGGGATCAAAATAGGATCACGTTTTTTGTCAGGGACTAGAAATGATATTTACTCTAAAATTTAACTACTTGTGGTTAACAGAAATCAAAAGATTCAATTTAAATCTTGTTGGCAAAAAAAAAAAATCAATTTAAATCTTGGGGACATTGTAACCTAATGGCACTAAATACTTAAAGATTTTTTAAGCACGAGGCTGTAAATTTGAGCCTCTGAAAGCACTTTGGGGGTGTGAGCTATTGGTAAAAAAATCAATTTAAATCAATAATAATATTTCTTAAAAATAATATTAGAAAAAATATCCTTTTCCTGGCCCCCGACAAAAACACGGACCTCATTTTTGGCCCCTTACAAAAAAATCGACCCTTATTCGTCCCTTTTTATGACTAAAAATAACCATTTTTTTTGGCCAAAAAACGATCGCATTTTTTATTAAAGACACTTTAGAAATTTTACTATTTATATCTACGGGTTGGGGTTTGGGGATAGAGTCGTATATTTGACACAATTGACTTGATGCCCGGCCCAACCCACCCAACGAATTCAACCTGACCCTCTGGCATCTGAATTCGGCCTGATAATGACACTTGGGTTTGAAGATCAGAAAACATTATTATTACTACCACGTTTTTGGTTAAAACTTAAAAAAGTCAATACTACATTAATTATTTATAAAGTTTAATTGTACAAAAAGATAAAATAGAAAAATATATTAAATGCTCTAGATATCATTAAACTGGACTTATTTTTTGAACCAGGTCAAACTAAAAAAGAACTTATATTGTGGGTCCTAAAAAATAGATTATATACATACATATACACACACACATACATACATACATACATACATACATACAGTGATTTTTGAATAAATTTTATAATATATATGTATATATATTACGTACATATTTAAATTTAAAAAGACACACAAAGCCGTATTCATTCTTGAATTAATGCATGATGTTGCCAACTCTGATGTTTGCCACTTTGAAAAAAAGGAATTTCTGTCGTCCGGGTCTCGAATACTAATAAGTTTTCTTTGCAATAAGGTGGGAATCTTTTATATCTGTTTTCAAATTAATCAAAATTACTTCTAACGAACAAGAGTATTCTTCATCACGTGGCTACTCTGATTGAAGGATATTCTATTTTTCCTCAATGTGATGGATCCCTTGTGGCCCCTTTGGTCAATTTGCAAACAATGACTGTTGCAAAACAATTATTTTAAGGCACATACCGATACTAAAAATTTGTTTGAAGCCTCTTTTTTGTTTGAAGCTTAATAACATGAATTTTTTAGTTAAAAATAAATATTTGGACTTTGTATAAATAAAATATATGTTTGACCTTGAAAATATTTGACTTTAAAAATAAGAACAAGAAAAATTATTTTATTTGTAATGACACTTTCGTCAGTAAGCGCCAAAAACTCCGATTCAAATCTTATTTTTCGTATCCATAACATATTCGTCAGTTGTTTGCCTCATTTCTTTTACTCCTATAATCATTTCTAACAACTCCCTAATCCCCATCATATAATACAACAATTACTTTCAAGATCATATAATTTAAATTTCATAATACTAAGGCTTCAAATGCTTCCTCCTGATCTTAATATAAGAGATCACTCTAGTGTAATAGTATAACCTTTTTCATTATTGAGAGACTGGAGTCCAAGCGCAAACGGATAAAAAAAAAAAGTAAATGGTAAAAAAAAAAAAAACCCTGTATTGTAACTTATAAGGACTAATTGTTCGTATCTTTCCCGAGTAAACATCTTACGAGCAACTCGTGTGGAAGAAAAATTGCAACGGGTAAGGGTGAAGAGGCCTATAGAGAAAAAATCAGAGAGCCAAGGCACAGCGTGACATACAAATACTCATCAAGAGCCAAGGCACAGCGTGACATACAAATACTCATCAAGAGCCAAAGCATGATGGACATGAACTCAGGACTCAGGAGTTTGCTGAGATTATGTATGATACAACAACGGTAATGTCATCGAGCTTGCCACCATAATACCGGTAGCCGGCCTCTTGAGCAGCAGTGGAAAATGGAGTCTGCCTATTTTTGTCCTGTGCTCGCTGACGGGCCAGTGCTGCTATCTTCTGTGCACTAACTTGGGGTTCTAGTCCCGCTCTAATTGCATGGACTACAACTGTTGTAATTTCAGTAATGTACAAGTTGTCAAATAATCCGTCTGTTCCAGCAATCACAACATCTCCTCCAGCAACAGGCACTGTAAACACCTGTTCACATTGTTGCAAGAAACATGCATGCTTAGGTTGCCTTTGGGTTTCACTAGTTATACAAATTCTTTGCATTTTTTTTCTTCCCATTCCTTCTCAATGTTAAAGAGACATAGGCAGAGAGTGTGTGGGATACAATACAACACTCAACTCAAGTAGGTCTCACCGACTCGCACATTCAAATAAAACCTACCACTTAAGTCAGCCTCATGTATTCTGTGTTTTACTTTCTTCAAAATTGAAAAGAAATTAAGAAATGAAAACTGAGAGATTCAAACAACATACGTTTTCAAAAAACATATATTTCATCTTCCATGAGGCTTTGATGTTTCAAAATACTGGCAGTAATATCACTGTTTCGGCCTTTCGGGAGAACAAACAAGAAACTCAGTTGGCTAACATCGTTAAGTGTCTGCTAGGGTGAAAATAGAAACATGCAACAGGACAGCTTATAAAATTTAGAACGCAAATGCTCTTTCATGTCTATACCAGATCCTCTCTAATCTGTCTGTCTGATAAACCTCCCTAGCCTATATCAAATAATCAAAGAATCTCATTTCCAACAGGCCACATCTCACTTAAAAAATGGCTACCAGAAGGAAGACTGCCTTAATTTAAGAAATTCCCATATCGCTAAAGCAGGTCATTGAAAAGATCAAGGTCATGCCAACAAGAAGTGAGGATCTTAGTGTGTGAACTTACCTCACCAGAACTGGGTAAATCACCTCCATCGCCACTCTCTAATTGATATGTAAAATTGAAGCCATGCTGTTGAACAGGGGACTTGAAAATGGTGCTTCCATCTCTAACCACAATGAATCCACTGTCACCCAAATTAACAGCATGTAGCTCCTGGACCAAGAAGTCAAATGGATGGAAGTGAACATTAATAAAATTAATTTTACTTGTTATATAGATATGTACGTATTTAATTATGTATACATATGGTAAAAACTAGCCAAGTTTACATAAACAAACAATTCAGTGGCCACAGAATGCACTTTAGTCAATTAAGATGCAGGATATAGAACACCCACCAGACATCGATCTTAAGAGTGCATAAGCAAGTTAGATAAGATAAAGTATGTGCATCCATGTGTATAGTCAAGAAAAATGTCATCAAAACATAAAAGAGAAGACCCAAGCAGAAATTCCTACATGCATTAATTCCATTTACCTTTTGAATTAAATCTTGGTTGTTGGCATGATAAAGCCATCAATCCACAAAGACATTATCACAATGATGATCCTGAATCCTAATTTAGATAAGAATTTCATTATAGCTGTTCAAAATTATGCTCTGCACATCATGTTTCAAACACACAAAGTTTGGGCAATATAAGATCAAATGTTAATAATGTAAACTACTGCAGAAGTGGCAGTACGATTGTTAAAACTTAAAAGCTTTCATGTTGATATAGATGAAAACACGAAAAAACCTTGAGGACATTCAGAGCCATTAAAATGCTTTAAAGGCAAAGTTCACCTATCTAGAGTCCATTTAAATTATTCTATAGAAGATTGACCAAAATTAATCAGCTTGTATGAACTTATAATAGAAAAAGCAAAACCTTCTCAGCAAGGGCAATGATACAGGCTGTTGATGACCCCTTGGCTCTTGTATTTGAGTGAGCCTTCTCTAACACCCTCGCTGGATTAATAGAACCTTTTGGTTCCTCTTGGATTGCTCTTACTGAATTGGACATAAGTTCACGAGAAAACAGTCCCGAATTAACACCAACTTCTGCCCAACCTCCTACACCATCGGCAACACCAAATGCTTGTTCATCAGAGCAGATAAAATGAGCATCTTCTCCCCCCGTCTCCTCCTTATCTGGATGTGGCAGGTAACTAGATCCTGAAAATAGCTTCAAAGTGTCGCCACCATTGATTGTTCTGAAAGTAACACAGCAAATGTTATCAGGGAAGATTAAATAATTTTTATAAGAGACTAGTTAATTAACTAAAGAGAAAGCAATATTGTAGCCTGGTACATGAGAAACGTAACGAGGGTCTATTCAATCAACAGACACCTAATACATCACCATATGCTCCTACTTTATACTACTAGAGCAACACAGGCCCCTCTTTTAGTTATTTGAAAGTTATGATTGATACAAACGAGTGCACAGAGAGTACACTTACAGGTCTACTGCGGGGGATGAATTTTCTAGCTGTTCATCACAAGCGCTGCTGACATATGACGCACTGTGTGCTGCCCGAGCAAAGTAGGAAGTACAAAATGTAGTAGAGAAATTCCTCAGCCATGGTCGATGAGGAAAACTTGAAATAGCATCAAGAGTCGAATACTGAATATTAAGATCACTATTTAATGAATATTTTCTTTTCAGGTTCAAATGAGCTCTTAGGCAACCTTTACGGGTTCTGTCACCAAAGTAAACAGCACCAGGCTTATTGAAGTCCAGCCTATTGTTACAGGTAGTGTGCATATCATCGACACAAACATCTCCCAGTACAGATTTGGAGGTTGAAGTTGAACAAAGTGAAGAAAGAGACGCAGATGAATGTCTATATAGCATAGATCGCACCCCTTGTTGCCGAGTTATTCCTTCCCGAAAACGACAGTACATGGTAGTGTATAGCTTTGAAATATAGAGATTAGAAATGAAGTGACCGAATTCTGAAATTAAAAATTGAGAAGAAAAATAAGTAAAATAAGCAATTATTGAAACCGCAGTATAAACTTCATACAAAAGAACATATAAATATGCAGAGATTAGAGATGCGTAGTCAATCACCTCATTGCATATGAGAAATGAGAAAGACCATCATCAAAGACACAGAAAATAAATGTAAGGAGGCGCATGACACTATGAAATCAAACTAATTGGAGAGATAAATCAAATTGAGGGGAATCATAGCTCGGAATATGAAGTGATTTCCCTCAGTTTGAAAGAGATAATTATGAAGGGAAATGGAAAACAGAGTCTTATACCAGGAAGCGAAAGATGGGAAACGCCGGCAGATGTTAGAGGTTGAGGAAGAAGCTCCGATGTTGGCCTGAGTATTACACCGTCGGAGCTTCACGTTCCGCCGTTGGCGAGACCTAATTCGCGTGCGCCTAACGACCTAACCCCCAGATGGCTCCTAGCTAACTAATAAAACTGAACCGTTAGCCTGTAAGGAAAAAAAAGGAGGCCACACTTCTGCGCCCAAAAAAGGAAAATTTTAATTCAATTTATTATCAAATTCATTTTCAATTTTTCAAGCAACAACAAATTAAATTGGTGATTAATATTTGGGAAAATGAAGTGTTCGGTCCATATATTTTCAGCTTAATATAAAAGACAAATGGATTTGTCAGCCTTATGGGGAAAAGACGGCGGGATTGGATGGTGTAGAACAGCATTCGTTTAGTTGGATTAAGTAGGCCCACATGGAGGAGCCAGGCCCATTGTGCAACCCATTAACGAATACTTGTGACATGATGGCTGGTGACACTATAAAAAACAATAAATTAATGACGAAATTTAGTAACAATTTTTTTAAATCATTAATCAATGCCTAAAGTATACTTTTAATCATTTGAGTTTTACTTGAGTATACTTATAGTCTTTTAACTTTATAAAATATACTTTTAGTCTTCTATTTCTAACACCGTTAACGTTAATCTTAAAATATTGATCAACCAATTTAATGATAATCGTAAGAAATACAAAAGTATATTTAAGTTTTAATATTTTAATATTAAATTACTAAACTAAAATAAATAAACAAATCGCTGCAAATGTAATCGAGATTTTGATATTTAGATTTTTAAACTATTTTTTTTATTACAATAGATGTTTTGATATTAACGCTTCATTAGATTTTAGATATTTTTAATTTACACATATTTTTAATTTAATATTAATAGCATTTAATTGCACAGTTATCATTTAAATTGATATGGACATCACTTGAGTTTGCTATGTCAGCATTTTTCCATTAGCAATATTAATGGTGTTCAAATTATAGGATCAAAAGTATATTTTCTAAAGTTAAAAGACAAAAAATATACCTCATGTAAACTTAAATAACTAAATTTTGATTTCCGTCGCAAATCGGTGGAACTTTGGACCTTCGGTTTGCAACGAAAATCCAAATTTCGTTAAACATTAATGAGTTTGCGACGAAATTGGATTTCCGTCGCAAACTTGTTTTTAATTTTCTCAACTCCTTCATTTCACAATCCGTCCTCTTCCCTCTGCGCTCTCCCTCTTCGTCATCCGTCCTCCACCGCCCGTATCGTGCCGGCTGCCGCACTCGGTCTCTGCTTTGCCAAGGGCGGACCCGAGAAAATTACGGAATGGGGCACAATTGGTGGGGGGATTACAAATTTTTTTTTTTTTTTTTTGTAAGGAAAGTTTTAAATGCATTAAAAAACAAAAGAATATAAACAAGAAAAAAATATATCAAAAAAAATATTTATGAAATCAAGTGAATACCGATGATGTAATAAAAGAGGAAATTATTTTACAAACTGTCATTTAGAAAAGCAAGGCTAAATATCAGAAATGCAATTACATAAATTACAATGAAGGGTGGACACTCAATAAGTTCAAGTACATATATTTTAATAAAAAAATATATTACAATAAAAATAATTACAATGTCATCCTTATAGGCCTTATGTTTTGGAATTCTATCATAATTGCCTTATTATCAATGCTATTAAATACATATTTTTCAATATAAGGCACTAAACAATCATTCAACGATTCATCTCTCATCCGATTATGAAGTGCAATTTTGATGTATTAAGGGTAGGCACTTAATTTAAGGGTGGACAATCATTCAAACATGTATTAATTCAAGGAAAGTAGACAAATAATGCTAATACTAATAGAAATTTGAAACCATTATATTCAAGTCTCCTTTAACTTGAATTTTTTAATTAAAAAAATCCCAAAAATCCCAAATTTTTAGGGGCACTTGCCCCCCAACGGCCAACAATGAACCTGGGTCCGCCGGTGTCCGCTTAGTCCCTTGTCTCCGCCTCCACCGTCGCCGGTTTGCAAGGTAAGTTTGAATTTTTTTCCAGCTTTTTTTTTTTTTTTTTTTATCATTTATTGTTAGATATTTGCTTTGTATTTGGAAATGTTTGCTATGATTTATTCACTTGATTGAGATTGTTTGGTATAATACTTTGATTATATATAGTGGAGTTGTTGTTTTTTTTTTAAAAAAAAAATTGGTTTAATTTTTGACCTTATGCAATCTAGATATGAATCTTTATATTTCTTTATTTAGTTATTGTATAAGCACTTTCAAAATTTATATTACTCTCCTCACAAATGCTACTACATAATATATATATATATATATATATATATATATATATAAATAATTCCCATTGATTTATGGAATCAATTAATGTGAATGCAAACAAAAAGTAGTATGTAAGAATCTAAAGCAATATTTGGTCTAATATTTAAGAATATAAGAATCAAATGTAGTTTATATAGTATTATCTATATTTTATTAAATTAGCATAAAAATAAAAATTCATTGTCATATTTTTATATGTTGTGATTTGTAATTCTCATTTATATGTTTGGGTAGTGGATTCCTGATAGATCTATTTAAAACAATTGGCATTGCAAAATTAGTTTACCATACGTAATTATATAAATAAAAAACATACAAATCAACCATTTAAATAATAAAAATGGAAATATTTGTGCATATAATTCAATTAGAAGATTATAAATTACGACTATGTATATAGTACAAATTAAATGTGTAGTTAATTAATTAATTCAAGATAATAGTAGTAGTTTTGATTAATTAAGAGACGTTGCATCTCCTCCATTTAATCCCACCAACATTAATTAATTGTGTGTTTGCATTGTGATGAAATAATAGTATATATGTTTTACAAGAAATTTGTAATATGTCCCCATTTTCACCTGTACTTTATCATTCTTTTTTTGACCCGTTCACATGCATATCCCCATCTTCTAGTGTACTATCCTCATTCTCTGGTTGCTTGCTGGGATCTGTTCTTTGTTCACTGCATGTGTTTGTTTGCCACTTTCTTAATCAAATGGCAATTGGTTGGTATAAGCAGCCAGTTGTATTTGCCACTTATATTTGTGACATGTTGATATGCAAAGCATATAAAATATATTAGTGGCCTAATTAGTAAGGAAGTTAGAATTAGTTAGTATTACTGTGTTATGTTCTAAAAGTCTTTGTGTAAGGTTGGGTTGGGGAAGTATGGAAGGCGATCGTGATAGGAGTTGGATGTACAATCGTCTAACTGAGAGAAGACAACTAACTCAAGCATTCTTGGATGGTGATCGTGATAGGAGTTGTTCGCAACATTATTATTTATATTCTTGGATGGCGACGGTGACCTCTTTCGCTGCAGATCCGTCAGAGAGTCGACGACCATTGGAGCTTTAATGAAGGAAGGATGAAGAAGGAGGAAGAGAGAAGGAATATTTTCTGTGTGTGATGAGAGAATCGAGAAGAAGACGAACGCACAATCATTTTTCCCCTTTTTTAATTGGGAAAATCCATCTTGGGGCCCTTTTTGGGAAAAAAAATCCCAAAAAGGGCCCCAAGATTCTGAAAATCCCAAAAAGGGCCCTTTCTGCATGAGTTGTCAATGTGACTGATATAGTTGTTAACCAAGGCCGATATTGTTGTTAATGTGACCGATTTAGTTGTTAAAATATTGTTGTTAATGCGGTGATTTAGTTGTTAACGGGTATTGATTTTGTTGTTAATTTGATCGATTTAGTTGTCGTGGAGATTCGAAAATCCCGAGAAAGGGCCAAGGGCCCTTTTCGGGATTTTTAGAATCTTGGGGCCCTTTTTGGGATTTTTTCCCAAAAAAGGCCCCAAGATGAATTTTCCCTTTTTAATTTTTGATGACTATTTTTTAAAAAACAATCATCTTAACTATTTTTTTCTTTTTTTTCTTTTAATTTTTGACGATTGTCTTTTTTAAAACAGTCATCTTAACTAATTTTTTCTTTTTTTAATTTTTGATGACTATTTTTTAAAAAAACAGTCATCTTAACTCTTTTTTTTTCCTTTTTTTTTTTAAATTTTTTATGACTGTTTTTTTTTTTAAAAAAAAACAGTCGTCTTAGCTAAAGGCAAGAGTGTTTTTGAATATTTATTATTTATTATTATTATCAGATTTGAATATTTTATTATTAAATCTTTTTTTATACTTTATTAAAATATTAAAATGAAGAATTAAAAAAATGTTATCACACACTGGAGTGTGATAACATCACATTACAGTCTACACTCCAGTGTGCACTTGCGTGAGTTTTACACGGTTTATAATAATGTTCTATTTTTAGGGGCAAAATGGTATTTTGCCTCATTTTCTTACCTTATTTTCTTTTAACTAAATAAAAAATTTCCAATCAACCCATTTTATTTTCCTGTGCAAAACAAACGCACAAAAGGAAAATATTTTTTTCTTCCATTCCATTCCATTCTTTTCATTTTCATTTTCATTCCTTTCTATTCCTAACATTTCTTTGATCCAAATGGGGTCTAAGCACGCGTGAGAAAAGTTTTGTTAAATGAACGGAAAAGTAAGTGTCCTGTCTTCAATCCATATATTTAATTTTTTAAAAAATTAACTAAATGTGCGGGTACAGGCAACCCAAAGTTGTCTTCATGGCTAAGCCTATTTAAGTCTTAAATGGATGGATTTTAACCTAACTCGTTATAGATTTTTTTAGGACGGCTCAAATGACCCAATTACACCAAAGTTATGGGCGGGCTTACTCATCCCTACTTCCAATAGTTTCATCACCTTCAAACTTGATGCTCCGTGTTGGGGAAAAAAATGACAATTGATGCATGGTTCTGGTTGATTAATGCCGATTACTCATCATCATTCTTTATTTAACCAGACCGTGCTGTGAGAAAAAACTGTACTTTTAGTTTTCTGATGAAAATGGACTTTGCCACTCATATTTGTAATTATATTCAAAATTTTAAAGAATTTCTGTGATGAAAAGTATAGTTTGATTATTTTCACCCTTCTTTATTCTTGTTGAAATATGCAAGCTCAACATTTAATTTTGAAATATGCAAGCATTTTGGAACCAAAATTTTGAATTTAAAGTTGGAGCCAAAGTTTCAAATTTGAAATTGGAGCCAAAGTTCAAATTTAAAATCTTGTGCAGTCATTCTTTTTAAAAGGCACTCCCCTCTCATTTTAGCTCTCAACTTGGTTTAGAGAGGAAAGAAAAGAGAGAGAGCAAGAGGCATTTAGCTAAGGCACAAGGGTTCAAGAAGGAATTCAAGTAGCAAGAAGTAGATTGAAACTAAGGTAAGTATGTTGGATTCATACTCTACTATCTCTTCTACCTTCTTCTTCATGGTAAATATTAATAAACAAACTCTTCCTTGATGATGGAAGTGAAGGCCAAAAAAAAAAGAAAAGAAGGAGGACAAGGATCAAGATTTTCAAAGGTTCAAAGGGAGCTAAGTCAAGTAAGTGGTCTTTGAACCCTCTTGTGATTTCTAGCTCATGGTGTTGATGATGGTTATTCTCTTGAATATTTATGCATGATTTGGGATAGTGAAAAGGTCAAACATATGATTGAAGTTTAGAACTATGGTTTAAGAAGTCAAGCAAGCATGATTAAGAATGAGTATGTTGTTAAAACAAGAACTTGGTGTGTTATTTATTCATTATGATTTTCAGCCAGCCCTATATACTTGTAGATTTTAGTTGATTTTGGATGTTTTGATGCTTCCAAAGTGTTTAAAATGAGATTTTGTATAAGAATGAACTTGGATCATGTTTTTGGAATCAAGCATAGAAGCTTTAAAAACGTGGAGAATCTGTTTTCGGTAGAAACAATGGAGTTAGTCGTCTTTCTCGTGGTTTTTGGCCTAGCAAATGAACTATAAAAATTATGCAATTTTACAGACATAAATTAAACATCTCAAGGATTAATTTGATATATAATTTATAATTTTTGGAGTTCTGTATTAGGAGAAATAAATCTCTGAAAATAGCCCAGAAAACTAGACTCTGTTTCTGACCAAAGGGTGGATTTTAGACACAGAAAAATCTTACGAATTTTTATAGTCTTTGAAACTATTTTTATCCAAAACTAGACATATTAAGGGTCATTTGGGCATTTGAACCACCTCAATTGGATTTTTCTAGAATTAATTATGAATTTTTGAAGTTCAGTCACTGATTCTGGAAATTTCTGTGCAATCCGAAAATAAAAGGGATTTTCATCAATTACGGATTTCCAATTGAGAAAGGGGATTTAGAGATTATGGAAGCTTGGAAAGGCCTTATTTCAAATCAATAAGTCAAATATTTATTAAGGTGAATTTTCATAATTATTAAGAATTTATTTGTATTATTGGTTATTTTAGGGATATTTTTGTCATCTGCGAGCCGGAAAAAATTAATAATATTTGAGGTTGACTATCATGTAGTAACCTTAATCCTTATATGCCTTGTGTTACTTTTTATGTTTGATTTTCCATGATTGTGGATCCGTGTCTCGTGAGAGACATGCGTTTATATGTGCATTCAGTATGGTCCGGGTTTGAGGCTCGACCACTGTGATTTTTCCTAGCGCTGTGGATCCGGGGCTTGCTATGTTGAGCAATCCTGCGTTTATTAGGACTTGGGGTCTTTCTGCAGTAAATATTGCATATGTGTGGTATGTTTATTTATATTACTGCGCGTGATTACTAAATGCTTATTGATTTGTTATTTTTCCTAATTGTGGTAACATACATGCATTGCATACACTTTACATATGAGATTAATGGTTACTCTGAGATTCAATTATGAATCTCAGACTTTTGTAAAGCTTCAGGTAGTTCATCTAGAGCAGTGCCAGGAGACCAATGTAAGAATGCGGAGCGAGACAGAAGAGTTTGTTGGTGAATGTTGGTGACTCCCTTTTGGTTGTTTATTTTGTTTTCTCCCGGATGACTGTATTATTATTTTGGATATTTTGGGCATTATGGATCTGGATGATTGTATTTAATCCCTCTGGGGAAAAATTTACTATTCAGTATTTTATCTTTACCAGTATACTTTATCCAAACCGATGTGTGTTCTTCTGCTAATACTCTGATATATGACATAATTAACCTGGGAAATGGAATTGAATAATTGAATTAAAATTTGGACTAAGATAAAGAACCACACTACCCGCCACCTGAAAAGGTGAGGCCGGTAGGTGTGTGACATACAGTATCTCATACATGTACCTCAACCAACTTAAACTTGTGTAAACGGGCTAGCACATAAATGAGCGGGCTAACCAGGTTTTGGGTAACCCCATTTACATTTGACATGTTTTGTTTTTTGGAAAAAAAATACACACACACAAGCACTAAGCAAACAAAAATGAAGAATTTGGATTAAGGCTAGACTGTTTTTGAATATTTATTATTATTATTATTATCATATTTTATTATTAAATCTTTTTTTATACTTTATTAAAATATTAAAATGAAGAATTAAAAAAAATGTTATCACACACACTGGAGTGTGATAACATCACATTACAGTCTACACTCCAGGGTGCACTTGTGTGAGTTTTACATGGTTTATAATAATGTTCTATTTTTAGGGGCAAAATGATATTTTGTCTCATTTTCCTACTTTATATTTTTTCAACCAAACAAATTTTTTCCAATCAACCCATTTTATTTTCCTGTGCAAAACAAACGCACACTACTACAAAAAATAGATATTACTTCTCTAAAAGACATCCTATTTTATAAAAGAGAAGTAAAATGTGAACGCGGTGGCAATTTTGTAATTATATGGTGAAATTTTGATATATTAGACGTCCTAATATTTTTTTAGGACGCAGAAAGTGTAATTAAAATGTCCTAAAATTTTATTAGGATGCCAAACGTGGCCCAAAAAGGAGAAAAAATGGCGGCAAACTAAAAGGTTGGCGGCAATTTGGGATTTTTGGCGTCTAAGATATTATTAAGGAAAAATCCTTTTGAGGGCCCTTTTTGGTGTAAAAATCCCAAAAAAGACCCTCAAAATCTGACAATACCTGAAAAGGCCCTATGCGAGTTGTTAATTTGGCTGACCCATTAACAACAATTATTTAACAACTAAATCAGCCCACATTAACAACTATATCAGTACCCCGTTAACAACTATATCAGCCCGTTAACAACTCACTCAAGATTCTGAAAATACCTGAAGTTATCCTGCAAATCACGGATCCACATTGTCAATTGAAGTTCACTTGTCAAAATAAGTTGAAAATATATTTTTTCAATGTATATTATTTTTTTGGTAATGCATTTGGACATAGTTATTACAGTAAATCTTATGTATAAAGATAATTTTTTTTAGACTTCCCTCTGTATTTATATATAAATTCAAATGCTAAGAATTTCTATGAATAAAAGTCTGTGGTAGAAATTAGAATTTTAACACTTAGAAATGTAATCATCATAGACAGTTTAAATATTTTTGTCAAATTCTATCTCTGTTTTCCAATTATTAATTGTGTTCAATTAGTAAGCATGTGGGAGACTTGTTTAATTTGTAAGATGTCATCATCACAAGATTGAGACTTAGGAACACTTACTTAATTTGCATTGTATGTTTTCATTTCTACCAAATTCTTTCAAAACCTAACTAAATTGACTTCTCCCAGGAATGAAACTTATATACAAACATCCAACCCAATTTAGTACTATCAAAATTTAGAACATAGGATGTTTGTGTAATTTCTTAAACTAAATGGTCTTCTTAACCATAACCATAATTAGGAAAATAGATTTTTAGGAAAGCCCTTTTTACTTATTCCCATTCCCATTCTGATTTCTCAAGCATTAGGGTGAAACAGTTTTTCAGTGTGTTCTCCTCAGTGTTGCTTGTCATAGTATGGTGTTATGGAGTCTTTTAATGCTTGACACTGAGGTCACTTTTAAAATTGACATAGTCCTTCAGAAATCATGCTTAGAATTACTAGAAGGCCAAGCCGTGAAGAACATGCCTTATCTCAAATTTAGTGTAAAAATTTAGTATTCAGTTCACATATATTGAAATTTATTAGCGACTACTGTTTTAAGTCTAGGTAATAGCAGTGGTTGACAATTTTGGCTATATTCTAAATATGCTAGGCCACTTTAGACACACACCAATGAGAAACAGAGCCCAATGTTAGATACCTAATATTTTATAAGGATTCGACGGAATCATTAAAACTCACCATCAAAAGTAACAACGTTAAATTAAATTTACCTACTTTTACTCCAATTTTCAAAACTCAGTTACCTTTTGCCCTTACACCTGATTTTGTTGACGGAACAACTAGAAACCAATAACATTTGACTTGTGATCGTTGGGCAATCAGTAATAATGTTTTAATAATGTTTCTTAGTCTCAACCATTGAAATTAGGTTCAAGGCTATCGAAGAGTTCAGTTTCTCTTTGCAAGTGCAAAAGGCTAAAAAATACATCAAATGATGAAACACTGTGTAATCTGTTTTGATAATGTTTCTTAGTCTCAACCTTATAAACCTCTCTTTCAGTTTGTCATGTAGGTATGCTTGTCGTGTATGTAAATTAGGTTGCTTTGATTTTCCCAAGTTGAAACAGAGTTGCAGAGAAGAAGAACAAGGAGCAAACCCCAAAACAATCTGCACTTAGTAGCCATATGATTTGATTCAACAACTACAACAGTAATAATAATGTATGATCTCTCTGTTGAGCTTGATGCTTCTGATATATAATGTGTGTTATATTATATATGTTGAAGTTGAATGATAATGCAATGTGTTGAAACTGTGCATGATGGTTTGTGAAATAATTATTAGTGGTATTGTACTCTTACATAAAAGATATTTTCATTTGGATTTTTTTCAATTTCTTAATAAAAAGTTCCCTGAGGAGGAAATGTTGTCATTTATTTATACACATGGAATGTATATAAATTAAATTTTTGCTTAGTTGACATAAATTGAAAGATTTATGCTTTTACATGGTGATAGGTTTGATATTAATGTAAATTGTGAAGTAAATTATTATGAGCCTTAACTGATATTAATGTGAAGTGAATCTTCATTAGCCTTGACTTTTCTTATCTCTGTGGCCCTGTTCATAAGAGCCAGATTCAGCACCAAGTCAATAAGGCATCTCTGAGTAATAGATATTACAAGTGAAATTTACAAGCAACTGATGTTCCTTGATTCTTTGAAAATCTACAAGCAGCTTCTCTTTTGTTGGATATTACACTTGTGTCCAAGGGATGAATTGGTTGGATGTCAGTTATTTACTCATTCAGTTATATTGAATCTGGTGTTGTTGATTTGTTCTCTGTTTTCTCTTTTTTTTTTAAAAAATAAAAATAAAAAATTCATTGTCTCTTCTTGGTTTGCATATTCAGAGGCCAGGAACAATTTAGAAAAGTTGACTCGTGCTGCCCTTTCACATTTACCAACTACAATTTTGTATGTTCATGACCTTTCTGCAGAGTGTGGCACTTCACCTGCTGATCAGGTACTATTGGTTCCATGCTTTTGTAAAAACTTGATTATTAGAATAAATTATAATCATTGTGAAACTTATATTATGTCAGTGGCCATATAGGGTTCCAAGTAATAATGCAAGAGTTGAAATTCACTTTATATATCTTGTTTGCATGTTGGTTTATTTTGAATAAAGGGATTATTTAATGACATCTTCATTTCAGGTATGGATGGAAAAAAGATAATCTGCGTTTTCTTTAATTCTTTGCCTTGTTAATTCATAAAAGTTGATGGGCACACTACAATTTACCCATATTAAAGTGACCGGAACTGGTGTCACTTGAATTTCAGAACACCCAAAACTTCATTGTGATACACTGAAATTGAGAGATTTTAGACCGCAACTTATAAGATCTAACAAGTATCGGATTATGACAACATATGAGATTGACAACCAGATTTTCTTAAAAAAGACATCCCTGTGCTTATATTTTGTTAGTTCTACCTTGCTAACTCACATATAAGTTTGGCCTATTATGTGTGCTATTGTTTTATGTATGCTGATATCTTTGCATCTTAATTAATTATTCTTTTGGCTCATAAATGGATTTTGTAAAGACCTCAGTTTTATGTATGCTGATAGTAATTGGAAGTGTTATGCAAAGCAAACATTGGCTTATTTATCTAATTGATGTTTTGCAGCTGCTTTTCTATTCTGTAAAGACTAGAGAGAATCTAATATGAGTACTATAGTACAAAGAACTCCAAAGACTTGTGGCAGCTTTGTTCACTAGTGTGTACGTCCTTGCTGTTTCTGCTGTTTTGTGGGCAATTTCTCAGCGATTTGAGATTGTATATGAGTCTCCTTGGACATATTAATAGATCTTGAGCTTCATTGTGTTTGTGTCAAGGCTTTTCACTTTATCTTGCCCTGTTGCAATCTTGTTTTGACATATAAATTGCTTTGATTTGGTGGCATCTGTCATTTTTTTAGCTTGATTGTGCTTGCTGGAATTTTGTTCAAAATTCCTAGATTTGAACAAACAGTGTTTTCTTGAAGAATTCTCTCCAATTTTGAACAAAATCATTTGGTTTGTTGCGGGAACTAAGTGCCACTTGGCTTGCACATTGATTGGATTTTGTTCAAACCCATCAACACTCCTTGAGCTCGCTGGAAAATTTTCAAAAAGTTTGACCAGAAAATTACAAGCTTTGGTTAATCAAAGATTTGGGCTATTTTGAGCAAGTTCAATAGCTTTGCTATTGGGTGTGGTAAATTATGGCCAAACTCCATCGGTTTGGGAACTTTTTGATTTGTTTCCCTTTTTTTTTTTTTAGGATTTTTAAAGATTTGAGCTATTTTGAGCAAGTTCAATAGCTTTGCTATTGGGTGTGGTAAATTATGGCCAAACTCTATCGGTTTGGGAACTTTTTGATTTGTTTCCCTTTTTTTAAGGATTTTTCATTAGGTGTTTTTTTTTTTCGTTCTGATTTTTCTTAGTTTTTAGTGTATTTTTTAGTTTGTTTTAGTTAGTTATTGATTTTTTTGGAGTGTTTGGTAGTGCTCTAATGCTCTAGGTCATATTCACATGATCATAGTAGTATTGCATTTCATTTGCATTTAATTTTTTTGGAAAGAGAAAAGAGTAATTGTTGTCACATGCTTGTTGCTACTATTTAGAGGACTCAAAATGAAGAATATGCCTCGTGAAGAGTTCTTTGCCGCAGCACACTTATATATCTTGAATAATATGGAAGAAGTTCGACCATACATAGATGAACACGACGAGTTTGAAGAATATGAATCCAAAGAAGAATGACATGCAGATAGCGAATGAGCAAAACAAGACATTCATAAAGTGGTTTGAGGAGAAGGTGTCGCACGATACCGGGGTGTCTGATACAATCGAGTGGTTAGCTTGGGGCCTTCTTATCAGGTCATCACTTGGAGTGGTTATGAGATAAACGGGTATTCTTTCTACACTAAAGACCAAGATGACAGAAGTTCTATGCAAAATAGTGGGGTGATGGTTGAAGCTGAATCTATGCACTTTTCAAGTTCAAAAGACAAAAACCTTGTATTAGCATCAATGGCCTATTATGGCGTTATTGAAGAAATATGGGAGATGTCTTACAATAAGTTCAAAGTTGCTTTATTGAAATGTAAGTGGGTTAGCAATAATGTTGTTGTAATAGATCCACAATTTGGATTTGTCTCAGTTGATCTTCATAGAGTTGGTCATAGAGATGAGCCATTCATTCTAGCAAGCCGGGCGAAACGGATGTTTTATGTCACGAGACCACTCGCAAATAAAAAGATGTCCATTGTAATCCAAAGTAAAAAACGAAGTATGGTGAAGAATCCTTAAACCTTGAAGATACACCACCTTTCACAACAAATCCACCTACAACAATTGAAGTAGATTTGGTAGATGATGAAGAATATCTTTTGTAAGAAATAATCATTGTGAAGGAATATGGGAAACCGTATAAAGTAAGACCTTAAGTTATGAAATAGTATTGTCTGATTTTTGTTTTCATTTTACCTGTTTGTTTATTTTATTCATTTAATTACAACTTAATAACCTATCCTACATTTATTTGTCTTAACAAGAATATGGACAACTCTAATGGGTTACACAGCGATGAACCCGAACCCGAACCTGAACCCGTTGTGAAAAGGGTTAGAGGCCGCACAAAGATGGGAGCTTTGGTTGCACGTCATGAACAACAACGAGAGAGGCTGCATATGGATTTTGATGCTAATTAATAAGAATCCAATTGGTGATGACGAAGACAAATTCATTAGCTATGTTGGCTATTTAGCTCGAAGCAAAATTCGCATTGTGGACTCAGACTGGAGGTCGGTTCCACAGAAAACGAAGGACTTGATTTGGCAACAACTTTTGGTATATAACTTTCAATATATCTGGATTTGTATCTTCAGACATGAACTTGAAATGTAACTATCTTATCATTTACCTTGCAGAAATAAGGCGATGCAGAAACACTTGATGGGGGCGGTTCATCTTCGATGGAAAGATTTCAAGAACAAGCTCTCCAAAAAGTATATTCGCGGGGCAAGGAGGAACGAGGATCCATGTGTTAAATATACATACATTTCTCCAGAGGATTGGAGGTCGTTTGTGGCATCACAACATGAGCCTCAATTTATTGTAAAATTTCTTTCAAATCTTATCTTATCTTTTATTTCAATATACTTGACATCATGGACTTAGTCTTCTTTGTTTTTGTTTCACAGGAAGTAAGTGAAGCAAATCAAGCGAAGCAAGCAATAAATAAGTACCAGCATTACATGTCTCGAGCTGGTTATAAAAAGCTTGAACGAAGGATGATGGCAGAAGAGTTGGAGAATAGGAAGGAAGCTGTCAAATCAGATCCTAGCATGATTGTTTAGTCTCCAGATCCTCCTCCGCGTTATCAAAAATGGAAAGCTGCGAGGCTTAAGGGTGACAAATACATCAATCCGGTTGTTCTTTGAGATTGCTGCAAATATTGTAAGTTGTTATCATTGAAGTATGTAATTTCCAAATTGTTTCATATTACAAGTATTTAATTTTCATTGGATTAAAATTGTATGATACAGGACTCACTTGAACAGTAGAGCAGCTAAGGTTCATTCACGCCTGGTCACCGGATGGACATCCTATCAACAGCGATTGGGAAACCAGATAACCCTGGTTGTCTTCGAGGGGAGCCAAGATGAATTGGGGTCAGCACTTATTTTGGACGCAAATCACATTGTTGTTCACATGATCAGTCTACTCCAGAGCTTGTAGCCAGACTTCGAGCGCAACTCCTTGGTGATATCATGAAAGAGGTGCGTGGTGAAGTGGCATCTATGATGCAATCGGCCGTCCCAACCCAGGATTCCCTGACTGTCCCAACCCAGGATGCCTCGGCCGTCCCAAGCACGAAAGATAGTTATAACCCTCTAGAGGTACTACATTGTGAACCTTCTCTCCCTCCTCAGGGTGGACAGCCTTGCAAGCTATTTGTGGATGTCCCAAAACTTCGTCAAGTGGCCGATGCTATCGTTCATTCACAATTCACCACCCACCATAATAAACAAATTCCAAAAAATCAACATAGGGTGACTGTGACGTTTGTTCGAGAGGGAGAAGGAGAAATAGCCATCCCGATCCCTGATGACGAGGTTCCCAAACTAGGCAACGCGATAGGATCTTACATTCTTTGGCCGAAGAAACTTATTGACTGCACGCTGGCACCTCCAATGGTAGGAAATACTAACATTACTTGAATTTTAGACTATTGCTATCATTATTGCTATGTTTATGTGTTTTAGAGCAACTCTTTTGTGTATGACATCCTTTTTCTATGACTTGGGGATTTCTTGTTGTCAAACCTGAAATTGTTTAAATTGTTGTATCTAAATCTGATTTACACTTGCTTAAATATGTTGTATCTTGTCATAAACTTGAACTACAACTGATTGCTACATTTTCTTGTCAACCTACTCATAATTTGTATTTTATGTTTACTAGGATGAGCACCATGCGATAGAATCTCCTTTCTTGGCACGACTGGAACATGTGTACAATGACATTACAGAAATCCCCATGCAGATGCCTGAGGGAATTCTCGGCTCAAGATTGTCAGCGTCTCATTTTTTAATTCACAACGAAGATCTTACGTAGTTTATTCATTTAAAAGAGCTAGATGTATGTTGGCTTAAACTTGGAGTCATGTAAGTGAATTTTTTACCCTTCAATTAATCATGTGATTTTTTCGTTTTATACATTCAACAATTCATTTATCTTTTTAATTCCATCATAGTTTCTTCCACCTGCTGTGCGTACAAATCGGAAGAGATGGGTCATATGGATTTTTATGTCCATCTTACACGGCAAGAACAACGAGTACCTTGAAAATAAGGACATCTTATGTGGGTTTTACAATGCAAGAGTCGAAATTGCCTTGTTATCTAGCACCAATCCATGAAGGGTACGCATTTTTGTTTTGTCTATTTAAGATGTTTAAGAATAAATTGCTTTCTTATCTTAACTTAATCTTATTATGTATGTATTGTTTTAGTTATCATTGGACTTTGTGTGCTGTTTGTCCACCCATTAACACCGTCTATTGGTTTGATTCCATGGGTAAGAGGCCACACAAAGATATAAAAACCATGTTCAACAAGTAAGTAAAATTTTTTCTAAATCATTGATATTCTTGAATTAAATGAATTGTTATAATGTCTTTCATTTTTATTTTAATGATAGTGCACTTTGAAGGCATATAGATTGATTCTTTGGGATTAAAGGGGGTCCAAGTAGAGAACTGACGTGGGTTTATTCTAAAGTAAGTAGTTTGTTTTAATTCAAGTTAATTCATTGACAGTGGAATTCGATATGCCTTTAATCATTAAAAAGGAATTCAAGTAACCATTTGCTTTTCATTTATAGTGCCATCGACAACCAGGGGCCACTGAGTGCGGATACTATGTCATGCTCTACATTAATGCCATCATTCAGAGCGGGCAAACTTCAGATTTTGAACAGGTAATTGGTCCTTCATTCTCAAATGATTTTTCGAAGTTGTACTTTAGTTGTGTAATTAATTCATTCACTTAATTGATTTATCTTATACCTTGTTTTCCATTTTACGGGTTTTGGTATTGAGGATGCCTACTCGAGCAATATATGAATTTTATTCGAAACCTGTTGGCTGGACTTCTTCTTGAACACATAGATTAATGAAGTAAATTAGTCTTTATATTGTTTAATTAGTAGCAGGTAGCCAAACAACTTTTTGACACTTTGTGGTGATTGCTATACATAGAAGTAGTTGTAGTAGTTAGAGCAAATTGGTCAAGATGATTTGAAGTTATACTTAGACTTTGTTAGCCAATTCATGTTATATATACATTGCGTGCATTCTGTTTCTGTATGAGGTTAGCTGAGCTAACCTTTAGCACATTGTGGTGATTTTTGTTTGCTCAGGTTTTTGTAAGGATTGTGGGCAGTGAATATAAGAAGTAAATATTTAAACAAAAAAACAGCACCAAAGGCGTCTAAGTATATTATTAGACGCCTTAAGTACAATTAAGGCATCTAAGAATATTTATTAGACGCCTTAAGTACATATTTAGGCGTCTAAGTATATATATTAGACGCCTTAATTGTACTTAAGGCGTCTAAGTATTTATATTAGACGCCTTAATAACAATTAAGGCGTCTAATATATATATTAGACGCCTTAATTGTACTTAAGGCGTCTAAGTATTTATATTAGACGCCTTAATAACAATTAAGGCGTCTAATATATATACTTAGACGCCTTAAATGGGCTCTGGGCCTCGCTCTGTGTGGCTCTGTGTCGTACTTAAGACGTCCTATTATTTTTTTAGACGCCTTATGTATTGGTTTAAGGCGTCTAATTAAAACTTAGGACGCCGTAAGTATTCCCTATGGCGCCTCCTAGATAGACGCCCCACTATAATAGGACGTTAAATGTACAAAAAATAGGACGTCGTAGCCCTGTTTTGTACACTACAAAAAACAGACCATTAGTAGCGATTATAAAAAACCGCCACAAAATCACTATGAAACGTGTTTTTGTTGCGGTTTTTTAATCAACCGCAACCAATTAGTAGCGGAATCATAAAGAGGACGTTTGCTGAGACATTTGTAGCGGTTCCTATAGTGTAAACCGCTACAAAGTTTGACGCCAGCTTGGCGCGCCATGGCGCGAATCTCTGTAGCGCAACCTTTGTTGCGGTTTCTTAGTAAAACCGCTACAAATTTGGCGCCGATGATTAGCGCGTAATGGCGCGAACTTAGTCACGATAATTACAGAGCGGTTATATGAAAGAAACCGCAACGAGAAAGGCGAAAACGACAACTTTTTGTAGCGGTTGTGTTGAAGCGAAGTTGAAACCGCATCATATAGTATGATTTTGTAGCGTTTTTTAGTACGACCACTACAAAAAGTGACGCTATAAATAGTTAATCTGTCCGTACACCTGATTATAAATTTTCAGAAATTACCACATCTGCATTGTCGAATGAACATTCTCGTCGACGAGTAGTCGAAGGCATGCGGATATCTGCGAAAAACAGATCTCTTATGTCGAGAGTGTTCCTTCGGTGACAATCCACATTTGGGATTTATCTCTGACGTGAAGACTTCCTCTTCTGAAGATATAGTCTAACGTGCACCGAAGATTAATTTTCATTATAGCCACCATTCTCTCTGTAAAATATCTCTGATCAAAATGAGTCAGTGAGTGTTTCCCGAGAGAGTTTGGTGGCTATGCGAATGCGAATCTTCACGGACATGTTATACTATTTTCAGTAAACTCATTATTATTAATTTATTAAACTCGAGTGTTTTGAGAAAATCGATGAAAATAATTAAAATAATTGAGAGTTCTTTTATTTTAATTATTTTCACCAAACTAATTGGTTGGACTCCTAAACCAATTAGTTTGGAATTTTTTTGTCAAAAAGTATTTTTGTAGCGGTTATATGATATAACCGCTACGTAATCACAAACGGTCTCTATTTTTGTAGCGGTTGTAAGACCGCTACGATGTTCACCAAGAACGAGGCAAGTTTGTTGCGGTTTTTAGCTAAACACCGCTACGTAATCGCAACGGTCTGTTTTTTGTAGCGGTTGTAAGACCGCTACGTAAGTTCACCAAGAACGAGGCAAGTTTGTTGCGTTTTTAGCTAAAAACCGCTACGTAATCGCAACGGTCTCACAATTTGTAGCGGTTGTAAGACCACTATAGATATTCACCAAGAACGAGGCAACTTTGTTGCGGTTGTCAGCAAAAAACCGCTACAGAATCGCAACGGTCTTACAATTTGTAGCGTTTTGGATGTCGGTTTTATGAAACCGCTACAAATTGTAGCGGTTTTTTAACTGTTCGTCCCATTTTCATTTTCCCAGCGCAAAGGTTTTGATTTTTCACCTTTTAACCTTTCAACTTGTACCTTTCGACGTGATGGCTGATAAGGGAAAAGGAAAAGCTGTTGAACAAGAGAAAAGGCCTATAAGGGGCGGTAGTAGTAGAGGGGGCCGTACGAGAGGGCGTGGACCTGTAAATATCCCCCCTCCGCCCCCTAATGTGGCGGGGAGGGAGTTTGATGCCCTCTTTGAAGATGAAGAAATCCCAATAATAGAGACCGTAGGGGGAGATAAAGACCCAAGTCTGTTCTTCAGCGACATAGACGAAAATCGGGAGATCCATATTGAGATTCCCTTGAGCGAGGCGGAGCGGTTTCTCGATGAGGAGAACCCGGCGGGACCGGGGAACCCCGACCATCGTCTTCGCGTTCCACCAGATTTTGGTGGATGTCGAAGGTAAATATAATTAGTTTTCGATCAATAAATTAAATTTAAATTTCTTACATGTAATCTTAATTTATTTAAACTCAATTGCACAATGTGTTTATAATTGTGCGAGATAAACATGGGAACATCAGCGGGAGGACGGTGGATGTTGCCACGGTCCACTCAGACGGACGAGTTCCGCGTCATAGTCCCCCGGAACTCGGACACGGACCCGCCGATCGGAAATGGTGGTCATCGATGAACCGATTCTGTCGAAATTTGGCTGAAATTGGGCATGGTTCCCGATCTATATCCACGATTGGAGAAAGATTCCCTCGGATAACAAGAAAAAGCGTTTAGTGACGTGGTGCGGTAACTTATGTTGTGTAACTAAATTCAAATATTAATAGTATGGAATGTTGGGTTTAATTATTTATTTATTACTTAATTACTAACTACATAACTACATTATGTAAGAAAAAATTTAAATTGCGAGAGCCACATAAGAGGTACGTGCGATGAAATCCAGGGGCAAGGGTGGAAGAGTCGAAGGCTTCGTCTCTACACCCGACGGGAATGGAGATTCGACTATGACTGCGCGGTGATGGAGAACGTCCCGGACGGCGTGGATCCAAATCATCAAGCGACTTATGTCCATATCGAAGGAGTGCGGATGCACGGGTAGGTTGTTTAATTAATCATAGTTTACGTTTTATTTAAATATAAGTTAATTTATTGTTTAACATTTCTTTAAATTAATTTTGTTTGAGTGTAGTTTAAAAAAATATATATATAGATGAAATTAATTTATTGTTTACATTTTGGTTTAAATTATTTAATAGTTTAACTTAATTTATATAATTAATTTCAATAAACATTTTGTTTGCTCTTCCTTGCAGGCCCTGTCACATAGGAACACCAGAAGTCGGTCACATCAGCAGGTCCATCACACGGCAGGAACCAAGACGTTTGCCGTGACCTACAGTGAGCTGGTATTTTCAAAGATCAATTAATTTTAGTTTTAAATGACAAATGTTTTGTTTTTGAAATAATAAAGTTTATATTCTTTTACCTCGTCGGGAAGAGAAGGCTCGGGAGGAGAACCGTGAGATGGACTATGGGCGGTTGTTCACACACACCCATAGACACCGTGATGGGACGCCGACTTCCGAGCCGATCTTGTAGAGGACATCATAGTAAGTTACAAAAACAAATTATTTATATAGTTAATGTTATATATTTAAATTGAATTAAATTGTTTGATTAATGTTTTCCCAAATCTTTGCGTCGGGTTCGGATTGAGCGAGCCGGAGCTCTGCTGCGGCGTTGCAACCCCGAGTCACGGGGTCATGGATCCTACGGCCCCTTTGAAAGTCGTTGTGGGCCCAAAAGAGCATCCCGGCGCGTGAAGGGTATGGGGTTAGGCGCCAGGCCTAGCATGGTATACGGCAAGGCCTCTAGCTCTTATGCCGGCACCTCTGGCTCGAGAAGGCCACCACCGGAGGAGGTTGATGTCATCATTGCCGCGAAGGTTGCTGCGCAGGTTGCCGAGCAGGTTGCTGCACAGAAGGCCGCGCAAGACGCCAAGAACAAACGCATGCAAGAGAGGTACAACCGTTGGGCTGCGAGTCGAGGGGAGATTGTGAGTGCTATGGCCGGTGCTTTGAGTGAGTTGATGCACGACGACGGTTTCCATCTCCCGAGTCTCCCCCTCCGTTCTTCTACGAGGATTCCTCCCCGTCTCCGCCTCCGCCTCCGCCTCCGCCTCCGCCTCCCCCTCCGTCTGTTGAAGACGAGCACGAGATTACCTCCGGTCATGCCACAGGACCGATCATTAGGGTCCTGATAGTTAGTTTTTATTTTGAACCGTTGGATCTTTGTTTTTTTTAATCTTATTGCGGCGGGTTGACATTTTTTTTGTTACATATTTGTTATCTTTGACTATGGTGTGTTTTTAATATATTCGAGGACTATTTTAATACTTATATTTCATTTATATTAGGTTAATAATGTTATGTACAAATGTAAAATTTATTATAGCTAATGAGTTGTAAAATAATTAACTTTGTAGCGGTTATAACGAAAAACCGCCACAAAGTTTTCGAATTCACTCATTTGTAGCGGTTAGTGAATCGTTTCCCAAACTGCAACTATTTTTTTTGCAATTTGTGGCGGTTTATGTAGCGGTTTAGAACCGCTACAAAACTCGGCGGGATTTTCAATTCGAATTCGCTCATTTGTAGCGGTTAGTAGAGCGTTTCTGAAACCGCAACTAATTTTTTTTGCAATTTGTGGCGGTTGATGTAGCGGTTTTTAACCGCTACAAATTGTTTCCATGTTGCATTTAAACATCAGGTGTTGTTATGAAGGTAATTAAACATTCTTTCTACATTTATATTGTGTATCCTAGCTTTGTTTACTACGAGATGGATAAGTCATGGATCAAGCTACCGCCAGCTTCTCCTGTATATTTAGCGGGGTTGAACAATTTCTTAGATTTCGCCTTCTCTCACGCTAGCATTAATGGCAAGATTGTGTGTCCTTGTTGTAGATGCAAGTTCAAGAAGTGGCAAACGCGAGAAGGCGCTATGGAACATCTTCTTATCAAACCTTTCCCATAAGGATATATATTCTGGCAAGTTCATGGTGAAGAACGTGGTATGAGATATGAGGCTCACCTTCCTCAAACCTCACAAGTAGCAAATCAAGTACTTGAACATGATCCGGTTAATGAAGTTGTTCACGATGCTTTCGGTGTTCAAGACGACAACTTCACTGCGAAGTTGAGGTCCAGAACCGCTTTTCTTCGGGAATGATGCAGCTCGGGAATTTTTCGCCCTAATGGATGAGAGTGATCGTCCTTTGTATCAAGGTTGTTAGAAATACTCAAAATTATCTTTTCTGATCAAACTGTATCATATCAAGTGCTTGTGTAGGGTCACTAATAAGGCAATGTCGATGTTGCTGGAATTACTACGAGATGCTTTCCCTGACGCGGACATTCCCACAACCTTCTATGAGGCCAAGAAGATCATCAACAGATTAGGCACGAACTACGAAAAAAATCGATGCATGTCCCAACGACAGTATGCTTTATTGGGGAGAGGATGCTCGGAGGGAGACTTGTAAGAAGTGTCATACTTCGAGGTTCGGGACGATTCGGAAGGAAAGAAGCGAAAGAAGAAACCCGCAAAGATTTTAAGGTATTTTCCTTTGAAACCTCGCTTACAAAGACTGTTTATGTCGTCTAAGACAGCTGAGCATATGAGGTGGCATGAATCTGACAAGAACGAAGATGGTAGACTCAGATATCCATGGGATGCTGAAGCCTGGAAAGCGTTCGACTCAGACTTTCCTGATTTTGCGGCGGACCCTAGGAATGTTCGCTTTGCTTTGGCGGCCAAGCGGTTTTAATCCTTTTGGGAATCTTAGCACAAGCTATAGTATATGGCCGATTGTTTTGATACCTTACAACTTGCCGCCTTGGATGTGTATGAAAAAGAGCTCCTTCATTATGTCCATGATTATTCCGAGCGAAAAGGCACCCAGAAATGACATCGATGTGTATCTCCAACCGCTTATCAAGGAGTTGGCGGAGTTGTGGAATGTTGGCATCGAGACGTATGACGCGCACGACAAGACACTGTTCAACTTGCGTGCGGCGTTGATGTGGACTATCAGTGACTTCCCTAGACTGGGAACATTATCGGGGTGGAATGTTCATACCGGCCTTGCGTGTCCGGCGTGCAATTTTGACGCCCGACTCGGTGCGCCTTCCCCGGTCGCAAGTGGTGCTTCATGGGTCATCGGCGGTTTCTCGATGGTACGCACGGTTTAGGTTGCAACGCAATCGTTTCAATGGGCAACAAGAGAAAAGAGGACCTCCTAGGCATTTATCCGGCGAAATCATAGAGCAGCTTGTGGATGTTGAAGTTGAGTATGGGAAAAAGACGATCCAAAGAAAGGCGGACAAAGACTACCGGGGCTTCGGTTCTCGCGCCCCGGAATGGCGGAAGGTAAGCGTCTTCTTCACTCTTTCGTATTGGAAAGATAATTTGCTCCGACACAGTCTGGATGTCATGCACATTGAAAAGAATGTGTGCGACAATGTGTTGTACACGATTCTAAAAGAACCAGGCAAGTCAAAAGATCATCTTCAAGCGAGGAAAGATTTACGTGACTTGGGGGTTCGTGGAGACGCGTGGCCGGATGAGCATGACAGATTTCAACCGGCAAAATTCACACTGACAAAACCGAATAAGGAAATCTTCCTCGCAACGTTGAAGAAGATAAAAGTTCCTGACGGGTATTCAAGCAACATTTCACGATGTGTTGACGTGCAGGCTCGAAAGGTTACTGGCCTGAAGAGTCATGACTCACATGTGCTTATGCAACGATTACTTCGGCCATCAAAAATACGCGCCACCGGATGTGTCGATCGTTTTGGTGGAGCTTTGTACTTTCTTTCGGAAGTTGTGTTCCAAGGTTTTGATCGTGGAGGAGCTCGACCAGGCCGCAAAAAAAATCATTCTTACGTGTCATTTAGAGATGATCTTTCCTCCGTCATTTTTCACGGTCATGATTCACCTGACAGTACACCTTGTTCACGAAACAAAGCTTGCTAGCCCGGTTCACTACCGATGGATGTATCCTATTGAGAGGTACTCATTTAAAATTATTTACTTTAGCATTACTCCCTAGTCTCACGTCTAACCATTGATGTATCGAAATTTTCCCTTCATTACTTTATAGGTTTCTTGGGAAACTGAAGTCTTACGTGAGGAATAAGGCGTGGCCAAAAGGTTCAATAGCGAAGGCTATATTGGGGATGAGGTCTTGTATTTTTGTTCCGTACTTTGATGACATTGAGACGTCATTCAACCGACCGCCTCGTGTTGACGATTGTCCCGAGCGAGCCATCGGAACGAGTTGTTAGTCCCTCGTGTTGGTAAACCAGTTGGCGGAAGTGAGAACTTCAAACTCACGGCACTTGAGAAGATTCAAGCACATAGACATGTCTTGATCAATTGCACTAAAGTTGAACCGTACCTTCAGTAAGGATTCCACATAGATATATATATACACATATATGTTATCCTAAATATTTCCTTTCAATTTATACTAACATTTAATGCTCGTCATCGCACCTTTAATTGCAAGGAATTCAGGAGTTATGTGAAGCGTCAGCTGAGGATCCGTCGTGACATCATCCGAAATTGATAGAAAGGTCCATAGAGAATTCGCCGGTTGGTTCGGAGGAAATAATGAATGACCACAACCCGCACTCACCAGAATTTAGAGCTCTCGCACTCGGCCCGCTTGACCACGCTCAAAGATTTACGGCATACAATGTCAATGGTTTCAAGTTTTGTACCGTTTCACGAGATCAGGGATTGCTGACCCAAAACTCGGGTGTATATGGCACATTTGGGACGAGGAGTTATGCGACGGTAGTGTAGCGGGAACATGCGGTTCGGTGACGTCCCATATTATGGAAAGTTGCTTGATGTGGTCAGGATAACTTACCAAGGCATTTTTCCCGTGACGCTGTTCAAGTGTTAGTGGGCGAATACGACAATGCCCAGGGGACTCACGACTGACGACTTAGGCATCACATCGGTGAATTTCTCCGCCTATTCACACCGGTCCGTCGAAGATGACGAGCCGTATATTCTTGCCTCCGAGGCCCAACAGGGTTTATTATGTCACCGATGAGAGGCACGTGGATTGGAATATGATGGTTCACTTAAAGCCTCGGGACCTTTACGATATGGGCGATGGTGATAATGTCGCCTACGATTGTGAGCCGTTCCGGCCCGGCCCGGTTTGAAAACTTCTTCCCAGGACGGCGATGACAATTTACCTATAGTTCGGTATGTTTTTAAATATACGTTTTATGAAATAATAACATTTAACCAAAGTTTTATTTGTGTTTAAACATATTCAACTCACAGGTAACATTTTATCCAAACTTTCTTTGTAGGGATGGTGACGAAGAATGAGAGAACAGATTATGCCATATATAGTAAGTCTGTAATATTTTTTTTAAAAAAAAAACAATAATTTTTGTAGCGGTTATGTAACCGCTACAAAACCTAAAATACTGCTACAAGTTAGAACCGCTACAAAATACGTGTCACAAACCGCTACAAATTAATTCCGCTACAAAAAAATGGCAAATAAACCGCTACAAAATGATTCGCACCTATCGTAATAAATACCCTCACCCAACCCCATTTAATTTGCTTCACTCCTACTTACCTTGTCTCTTAGTATTTACTCACGTTTTCTGGAATAGCTTAAGTGTTTAAAGGGGGTAAGTGTTGTTGAACCACATCAAATCTAATGCTTATTTTCTACCATATACTTATACTAACTTTTGTTATTTTGCGAGATGAATTTCGTATTTTTTGACACTTTGTTTCGATTTTCTATCCGATTCACATTCACACACATTTTTTATACAAGCAATTATATTTTATTTAACACATTCTTTCTACCACATTCTCATTCCCATTCTCATTCTCATTCTTTTCTATTATATATTAACCTTATATAATGAAATATTATATTTTAATATAAGTTATTTTTATCTAAAATATTAATTATTATTGCCTAAACAATATTTAACTAATTTAATTACTTACTTTTTTTTTTAATTTCATTGGTTTGTAGCGGTTAATGAACCGCTACAAATAATGGAAATAAAGCATACGGAAAAAAAAAACAAAAAATGAGGGAATATTTTGTGGCGGTTTTTAACCGCTACAAATTTCAAAAAGAAATTGCCGCCAAAAATTTCCCCAAAAAGGCGGGAGTTATTTGTAACGGTTACAAACCGCTACAAATATTTGCCGCAAAATTTTTCCCAAAATTACGAGGAATATTTGTCGCGGTCATATAACCGCTACAAAATATTTTCAAATTATTGGCGCTACTTTTGAATATTTTTAGTTGCGGTTTAGTAACCGCTACAAATGTGATCGTTCTCAATTTGTAGCGGTTCGAAAACGACACTAATGTTCCAACAAGGTGGACGTACGGTGTCAAATAGTTGCGGTCATTTGTAACCGCTACGGATATAGTAGCGGTCTTGGTGGATGTAGTAGCGGTTTTTTTAACCGCTACAAATGGCTTTGCCACGGTTGATTTTGTGGCGGTTGGCCTAACCGCTACAAATGTCATCAGTGGCGGCTAAAACCGCTACAAATATATCATTTTAACCGCTACTAATCGTGTGTTTTTTTTTAGTGGTAGTAGTGGCACAAAAAGAAAATATTTTTCTTGTCATTCCATTCTTTTCATTTTCATTCCTTTCTATTCCTAACATTTCTTTGATCCAAACGGGACCTAAGCATGTGAGAAGTTTTGTTCCGACTAGTGGAAAAGTAAGTGTCCTGTCTTCAATCCATATATTTAATTTTTTTAAAAAATTAACTACATGGGCGGGTACAAACAACTTAAAGTTATTGTGCTCATAGCCCGTTAATTTAAGTCTTAAATAAACGGATTTTAACCTAACTCGTTATAGATTTTTTTGAACGACTCAAAATGACCAAATTACACCAAAGTTACGAGCGGGCTTACTCATCCCTACTTCCAAGTTCCATTAGTTTCATCACCTTCAAACTTGATGCTCCGTGTTGGGGGAAAAAATGACAATTGATGTATGGTTCTGGTTGATTAATGCTGATTACTCATCATTATTCTTGATTTAAGCAGACCGTGCTGTGAGAAAAAACTGTACTTTTAGTTTTCTGATGAAAATGGACTTTGCCACTCATATTTGTAATTATATTCAAAATTTTAAAGAATTTCTGTGATGAAAAGTATAGTTTGATTATTTTCACCCTTCTTTATTCTTTTTGAAATATGCAAGCTCAACATTTAATTTTAGGAATAAACTTACCTCCACTGCCTTATATCAAATTCCTCCTCCCCAATAAGAGAATGACACATGGACTTGTTTTACACATCATCTAATAACAACGTTACTCGACTCTCCCCATCTTCGTTTAGTCATTCACGGTATACCCAAAAAAAAAAAAAAGACGAAGAAGTTTCTGCTTGAACCCTAATTGATGTGAACATCTAAGAAAATTGAACCCATAAAAACATCTCATATGCTTCTCGATCACCTGCCGCTGTTATCATGCCCTCCACGCTCGCCACCGTAATGCTGTTCTCGATCCCCGCTGGAGATGCTTCACTGCAATTAGGGTTCGAGCAGATACTTCTTCGTCCGTGGGTGTACGAACAAATGAACGACGACTGAACGAAGATGGGGAGAATAGAGTGACAGTGTTATTTAATGATGTGTAAAAAGAAGTCTACGTGTCATTCTCCTATTGGGGAACCGGAGGAACTTGATATAAGGCAATGGACGTAAGTTTAGTCCTTAATTTTATTGCTATACTCTGATCTTGGGCGACAGAGAAAAAAGAACAGTCTGGATGAAGACAAAAGCATAAAGCTTAATAAACAAAAAAGGAGGGTGGATCCACCTGATCAGTGATCAGCCTTCCCTAGGAGACCCACCTTCTCTTTCTTCTCTTCCCTTTATCAGAATCTCTTCGGAAGAGATTCAGATTAAGCAAAAAGATGTTTTTCAAATTGCTTTATATAGATTATGGCTCCATAAAATCGTTAAGAATGTTATTTTAATATTTTTTCCTCGTTCGGCCTCCCTCACTACTCACACGGAAGCATTTTTTAGTCAAGTAATTAAAGATCCCCAATTACTTCATGTGCTACTAGGCGACATATTCAAAACAATAAGCTATTTCTAAAGGGTGTGGATGGTTTGAAGGAAGGGGAGGGGAGAAAAAAATGTAATGGGGAGGAAAATTTTGCAATAAATTTTGAGTAATTTTCTCCTCCCCCAACTCTCCCCTCCCCTTCCCTTACACCAAACATACCCTAAGTAAATAATAATGCAATTTTCTTAACTGATTACGGAGATGTTAAACAAAATTACTCTGGGAAAGTTTTTATCCACTATTCATCAGCGTCGTTCAAATAAACAGAGATTAAACCAATACAACGAGCTGAAGGAACGTAACACAGATGTTTCACAAACTAAGCGCGCGGTGCAAATTAAAAAACTTGTAAAAGTGATTAATAACGCATGCATGAAGCAAAAAAGTGGCTTTTTACTCATCATAGTTTCATCTGTGAGAATGAAATTCAGATGTTGTTGAAGCAGAAAAGCAGAAGAGAGTTTCCCAAATGTCAGTGAAAGCCTGAACAATGATGGGATGATATTTAGTAGAATTAAGAGACAAGAAGCAACACAAGAGTTGCTCCAAATCTTTCTGCTCAAACATCTTCTTCTCCACAATCATCTCCATCATCGATCTCCTGAAATCGTGGTACGGATCCTCCGACTTCTTCACCACTGCCACGCTCTCCCTCACCTTCCCCTCCACCTTCCACCCCATCATCCCCTCGAACGCCGACACCCTTGCCGCCACCCACCACACCGGCGGCTTCTCCTTCCTCTGCTTCAACTTGTGTTCTCTTTTAGGCGGCGGCGGCGGCGTGTTGCTTCTTGAAGACGAAACTAGAGCTTCCGTTTCTTCTTCAACGTCGTTGTAGCTGTCGCTGCTGAACAAACCACAGCTGCGATCAGCTGACGAAGTGCTGAAACGGCTTGTACGGCCACGGCCTCTTGGTGTGGTCGTCCTTTTCTTCTTCTTCTTATACCGCCGTTTGGGTGATGGAAGAGGCAATGCGTCGCCGGAGGCAGAGGAGGAGTTGTGGATTTTCCGGCGAGAAGGAGTGGTGGTGTGGTGGTGGTCGGGGACCTTGTCGATGACGTGCCATTTGTCTTCCTTTTTCCAGAGGAAGTCGTCTCCGTCGTGGAAGGGGGAGAGAGGGGTGGAGGGGTGTTTGGAGCAGCAAGATCGGAAACAGGGGATGATAAGACGGGATATTCGAAACTTGAAACGTTTGGCCATGTTCAGGTGCTTCAATTCTCTGCACAGCAACTTATTATCGCTCTTTTGTAGATGAGAAAGCCGCTTGGTCTCTGACTCACTCCTTATATAGCCAATTCCATACTGTTTCTCAACGCTTCAACAAATAGCATTTATCATTTCCAGCACTCTTTTCATGGTTTCCTACCAGTATTAGACTTGTAGCCTTGCATTCTTTATACTTTATTGGTGTTTGTATATATGGAGCCGGTTAGCCACCTTCAAATCAGATTTGGATGGTGTAGATCAGATCTGAATGGTCCAAATCTGATTTTTTTTAATAGGTAGATAATCTAAAATAGATATAATTTTTTAACTAACATTTTTTGAAAAAAATAATTTTTTTGATTTAAAAATAAAAGAAGATAAGAAAAAAAGATTTAGACGTTCGGGGAGCTTGTCCATACAAACGATCTTTGGACGAGCCGGGAAACCAATTCCGTGTATATTATAAGCTTTGAGCAAAAAGGAAGTATGTATAAGCGAAAAATTCATTCAAATACTATTTAAATTTAAGAAATCCTAAAAAATCTGTTAGCAAATGGAAATGACACATAAGTCTTTAAAAAAAATTGAAAATTTGAAAAATTGTACTTTTACTAAAACGCCCCTCACTTTTTCTTAAAAAGGACAACTCCCCCTTGTTGCCTGAGCCCACCTTCACCGGCGGCCGGAGTTTCAGTGACAATTTGAGTAATGTGATTAACTACTTGAGTATAAAGATTGATAACTTTAGCTCCCTAAGCCCTATTAAGTGTTGCTGACAAGTTGAATAAAGAAAATGACAACTTAAATATATAGATTGATAACTTGAGCTCCCTAAGTTTTCATTCTCTATACTATAATTGCGAATTGTTATATACAATGTAAATTGTCATTGTCATTATTCAACTTATCAAAAGTTAAGGGCATTTTGGTAAAAACACAGCACTTCAAAATCTCCTATTCCTTCCTAAGGACCTATATGCATTTACACGTGTCTACATACTTTTTGTGGTTTTATAAGTTCAAATGATATTTATCCGAAATTTTCCCTATATAAAGAGGCAATCTTTATTTATTCAATGTAATTTTGTTACTAGAGGCAGTCTTTTTAAGGCACTGATTAAAGTTAAATATATATAGGCATATCTTTCAACAAGTTCATATCTTGTTTCGCTATATATTGTGCCCCTTCAACTACAATTTTTTTAATTAATCCACTAGTATTTAGCGCTATTAGCAATATACAAGTCCAATTCATGTGAATGTAGACTCATAATGGGGGCACTTCACTACCGAGGACTAGTACTAGACTTATAGCCTTATATTCTTACACACACAAGCAATGTGATTTTGTTATATTCTTACACACACATAAGCAATGTGATTTTATTAGTAGAGGTAATCCTTTTTAGCCACTATTAAAGGTTAAATATAGGCATCTCTCTTAACAAAGTTAGTACTTAGTATCTTGTTTTGATACATTATGAGGACTAGTCACATTGGTTACATCTATTCAACTCCAGCGGGTTATATGCCTTATTTTCTATTATCCAACAAAACTATGAGTTCAGATCCTCTCCCCATCCACCTTCTACCCATCCCTCATTATCCTTTAATTCATCCAGATCGTTGAAAACTTGATCCAAGAGGTCAGAATGATTTTTCAAAAACCGCGAAACATTATGGCTCCTTAGATTAAAATTTTAACGGTCCGGATGGAGGATAATGAGGGATGGGTAGAGGGTGGATGGGGAGAGGATCTTCTTACCAAAAATATCTACGCTTCATTAATAATAAAACATTAAATGAAATCATAAAAATTATATACTTATAATATAATGATAACAAAACGATAATAAAATACACAAATTTTTTCCAAATTCCATTCTCAACGTTCTCTTTATTAAAAATAAAGGATAGCAAACACATTTTTATTCAACAGTTTCATTTTTACCATTTTTTAAATTTGAAATTTGAAATTTGTTTTTGGATTTCTCCACTAGCATCCGACACTACTAACAACTTAGTAGTCAAATTCGCAAGAATGTAGGTCCACAACACAAGAGATCTTATTCCTCTAAATAATTATCACGGCTGCATACTGTAAGCACAAACCTAAGACCATTGATTAAGCTAAAACGACCTCAACTAGTTGATCTAAACTCTTGATGGTAAAACTTTCAAATTTTATATATATAAAAAAAACCAATGTCACTCTTACAACAAAAAAGTATATGATACTCGGCTAAAGACTGATCGTTATATGTATAAAAAAAATATAGATTGATCGTTGTTTTTATATATATATATATTTTATAAGATGCAAGAGTATCATGTAATGAACTATATTTTGAAATAAAAGGGGCTGAGGATACGGACTACTTAAGTGGCCTTCTTCTAACAAGAGATGCTTAATATAGACTATGTAGGAGTAAGAATATAATGGAATACATTACGATATATCTCAGTTTGTAAATCGACGAACATGATAAATCTTTTGGGGGCACCCCAAAAAAAATTAAAGAAAAAACCCAAAAGATCTCAGTTAGTGTATCTTGCCGTACTCTGTTGGCTTGGATTCTTTATTTTGACAGATAGAAGGAGACCACGTGAGGAATAATACATCCACATTTTTTAACTGCTGCATCTCAGGGAGCCTGTTTTTCAAATTTGTTTTTGACTTCTATTAACTCTGAAGCAGCGGTTTCTTTGCTATCCAATTTGATTAACTTACAGTAACATCACCGAACCTAACGTTCCTTTTTGGAGCCAGAATCAAAAAAGTGACGACAAATATATATGATGCCTTAATTAAGGTTTTTTCGTTTACTTTTTCTGGGCATTGATACATCTCAAGGTTGGATTACACGTTTTTGGTTCACTTCCCCTGTGAACACTTTGGAAAGTAACCTCCGAACTCATATCAGTTTGTCTTTCTTTCTGCCCCTGAACTTTCTTTTTCTTTCACGCATTTTCATGCATACACAATAATAAAGTAGCTATTTATCTGAATTTCTGTGAAAAAGAAAGGAAAGACAAGAACACAAAAAACAGAGAGAGGTACATAGTTGTTATGTGCCTTATTTGTGTTGTGTTTTCTCCGTGTTAGGTAGTGTTATGTGTTCAAAACATAACATGCGTTATACTCGTAATTTTTTTTTTTAGTATATATATATATAAAAAACATGAATTTCTTTATTAAAATATTCCAAGGCTCAAAGAGTGTGTTTCTGAATGTGTTGTACACCTGATACAGAGGGTGTGTGTGTAGATGTAAGCTAGGATTCTAGGCCAGAAGGCTGTTTATCCAGCAGGGAAAGAAAATTTTCGATAGTGAAGGCCCATTGAGGATATGACAGAATCTCCATCATAAATGAAAGCAACATATGAGAATCTCAGAATCCTTTTTTAGCTCACTACACTATCGAGAGAAGGAAAGCCGAAAACATTTGTATATCTGAGAGAGATCTTGAGTGGTCATCTTCATTATTACGCCTTACATTTCATCTCTCTCTAATGAGATGTCTTCTTAGTATCTTTTATCTTTATCTTCAACAGTAATTAAGCAGATTTTGTTGCGTAGAAACAAAAAGAAAAGCAATACTCTCTCTGTCCTAAATATTGATATTTTTTAAAGATATTAAGAAAGCTAATTAAATTGCTTTAAAATATATATATTTGTCATTTTTTATTTAAACTATTTTGCCTAACATATAAATTGATACATAATCTAAGGATATATAATACATGATATAATTAAGTAACTTATTAGCTTTCTTAATTTCTCTAAAAAAAAGTCTAATTATATCTTATATTTAGAATATCAACTTTTGTCCTTTCATTCTATACATAGTATTAAAATTGTAAATCGTATAAACGCCCCCTCCAACGCCTGCATGAAAAAGGAACGTACGTTAGCCTTTGCCGTTTTACGAGCTGTTTGGAGTTAACATGAATTTAAAATCCTCCAACTGTACACCGAACTGTGTATTTGTGTAATTAATATTAGAATGAAATTGTAAAAATACTTATAAACTCTTATCCAAAATGTAGTTTCTCGAAAGGGTAAAAATATTTATAAACATTTAAAATAAGAGTAAAAATGACGCGACCGTTAAATAGAAACTAATATCGTTATTTTTTGTAGTGATGCCCATGTTTTGTGATTTTCAACCTTGATACTTGTCTTTTCGGTTATCCATACCTTGATTTTCTTGCCTTCAATTTCTGGCCTGAAACGAGCTTTGTTGAACGATGGTTTGCAGCTGGGTTTTTTTTTTTTTTTTTTTTTTTGAGTTGAGAGCATTTTGATACTTTCATAACAAGAATGTAGGCACTGCCACAAAAAATAACAGTGTTAGGGTTATATTTAACTATCATATCATTTTTGTTCTCCTTTTAAATTGTCATGGATATTTTTAAACATCTTAAAAGTGTATGGTGTACCTGTTAGCTACGTTTTAAAGTAAAAATTCGCCCTTAATGGTGATTGTAATTAGTCGGGTGAGGGAGAAAGAAGTTGGTGTTGAAGTTGACGCCCAAGAAGAGGGATCCAAGGGAACAAAATAATGTTTCCATGGAAAAGTGTTTCCTTTTTTCTTTGCATGTGCTTTTGATGAGAGACTCAAATGGTTTTTTAAATTTTGAGAAAGAGGAATGCCTATTTTTACACTCAATGTGTCCCCATCATGACACGCTCTGGCAATACCTGTCAATCTCTGCTTGCTTCTAGTTTTCACTTTTCAATTCTGATTTTGAAATGTTCAAATTTTATATACTGTGGGTTATTCTTGGATCTGATATGTTCTAACAGGATTTGTAAAATTGGTCTCGGGACAAAAGCTAGCACCTTTAGGCTCCAATTTGTCGGGTCAAACAAACGCTCCAATTTGGACCTCCTCTCGGATCTCTCCTCATTGCCTTACATCCACGGTATAATTAAAATCAAACTATGATTCGAGAAGATAAAAATCAAGATTTAGGGTTTTTTTTTTTTTAAAAAAAAAATTTAAATTACAAGCCTAAGCACTAGCGACCTCTTATTTATACCGCATCCGTACCACTAGACTATAAGGCCATTGATCAAGATTTAGAGTTTTAATTTACGGAAACTCGATTGTTTGAAGATTAATTCCTGAAACTATATCATTCTCGACCCGTACTTTCCTTCTCCTTAGCCAACTCCTCGGAATTAAACACTTGTTAGTTTCAACATATTCATATGGTTGCTTGTAGGGGTGGAAAAAGGCCAGGGGCCTATGGCCTGGCCTGCTAAAAGCCTGATCAGGCCTGGCCTGTCAGGCTAACGAGCCAGCCAAGGCCTAATTTCAGCCACTGTTTGCCTTAACAGCCAGGCTCGGGCACGTGTGTAGGCACAAAACTGTCGAGTAGGCTGTTTAAGCAATTAGGCATGTTTTCGGCCTGTAAACAGGAGGCCTGTTTGAGGCTTGTTTACAAGAGGCCTGTTTGAGGCCTGTAAACAAAGGAGACATGTTTTCGGCACCGTAGAACGCGGGAGGCTGTTTTCCTTGGGGCCTGTGGCTGTTAGCCTAGGTCAAGATTTTTGAAAATACGGCCGCTTACAACGGAGCCACGGATGAGCGAGCTCAGGCCTAAAAATAAGCTTGTAACAGAGCCCACGAGCCAGGCTCGGCCGCTTCCCTACATAACATAATGCCTGGCTGTTGTTAAGAGCGACCAGGCTTTGGCTTGTTTCCACCCCTAGTTGCTTGCACATTTTCTCCCCTCCCGTCCTTTTTATAAAAAGTCTACATTTTAGATTGTATCTTTATCCATCTTATAAGAGGTTTTTAATAGTATCAATGGCATTAATTTTTTTTTTCAATATACATCCATATTAATAATGATAGAAAGAGAAAAATTGATTATAGGGTTAAGGAAAATGCTCTTCCAAAGACCACGAAGTTTGCCCCAAGGAGCGTCCAGTACCACAAAGTTTTTTTGGAGCGCCCGGTCTTGCCACGAAGTTACGTTTTGGGAGCGCCCGTCTGCCACGACAGATTAGTTGACCGTCAACTTGGATGGAATGCGACGTGGCGATGACGTGGCACCGACACGCGACGTGGACGATGACGTGGAATAAAAAAATTTAAAAAATAGGGAAAAAAATAAAACAAAATCGAAAAAAAATCAAATAATTAGAAAAAAATTCAAATAATTAGGAAAAAATTAAAATAATTAGAAAAAATTCAAAAAATTAGGAAAAAAAATTAAAATAATTTGAAAAAATCAAATAATTAGAAAAAAAATTCAACAAATTAAAGGAAAAATTCTAAATAATTAAAATAATTTGAAAAAAAATTAAATAATTAGAAAAAAATCAAAAAATTAGGAACAAATTAAAGGGAAAATTCCAAATAAATACTATTTGAATTTGTATACCCCCGCACTTCCGAATTTGTAAATACTATTTGAGGGATATGAAAATTCGGGTCAAATTACCCTTTTACCCTTTAGTGTTAAATAAATAAAAAAATAAAATAAAAAATAAATTGAAACATCCTAAATTTTGAGTTTAGGATATTAAAAATATTATAAGGAATCAATTATAGGAAATTTAGCCTGGATAAATTAAAAGGTTAATATTTGGAAGTAAAGGCATGTTTTCCCGTAAAAATTAAGGACAAATAGTTGATTTTTTTTTAATTAGTTGAATTTTTTTCGATTTTTTCCTAATTATTTCAATTTTTTAATTTTTTTTTATTTTTTAAATTTTTTTATTCCACATCAGCGTGTCACTTCTAGGGGCTGTACAAATTCAAATAGTATTTATTTGGAATTTTCCCTTTAATTTTTTGAATTTTTTTTCTAATTATTTTATTTTTTTTTCAAATTATTTTAATTATTTGGAATTTTTCCTTTAATTTTTTGAATTTTTTTTTCTAATTATTTGATTTTTTTCAAATTATTTTAAATTTTTTTCCTAATTTTTTGAATTTTTTTCTAATTATTTTAATTTTTTCCTAATTATTTGAATTTTTTCTAATTATTTGATTTTTTTTCCTATTTTTTTAAAAATTTTTATTCCACGTCGATGTCGGTGCCACGTCATCGCCACGTCGCATTCCATCCAAGTTGACGGTCAACTAACGGCCGTGGTATTGGGCGCTCCCAAAACGTAACTTCGTGGGCAGCACTTTGGGCGCTCCAACAAAAACTTTGTGGACGGGACGCTCCTTGAAAACTTCGTTAGTCTTGGCGCTCCTTAACCCTTGATTATATAATGTTGGAGTTTAATGTGATTAATAATGGTAATATTAAAAATAACTTGAATTTTATTACAAATTTGATTATTTTCAGTAGCGGAACCAGAAAATATTTTTAGCTTAGGCTAAAAAATAAACATATTGAACTATTTACTAAATAATATTACATAACATTGAAAACACAAATAAATAATAACCGACAATTATAAATAAAAATAAGATATAAGAAGATACTAACCTTTTTAATAAGTATCTCAAACAAAAATTTTACTTTCCTCTTACGGTCCAATGAGTAATGAACCAAACATTATTCTTATAAAGAAAATAAAATATTAGCTAGGGCCAAATTATTGACCAAAATTAAATATTAAAACATATATATATATATATATATATATATATATATATATATATATATTATATAGGGTCAGGCCCAGCTCAGCAAGTGATTCCGCCACTAATTATTTTAATTCCTTTTATCGCTATATGTAAATTAGTTAGAAACATCTCGTAATAATAACCGGAGAGAATATTAACTTTTCCCCCAATCTAACATATTTATTAACTTGAATATCACTTTCGAATGTAATTAGCTACTTAGAAATGTCTTATAATAAGGACTAGAAAAAATATTAACATCCAATAAGAAGGACCAGGTAATAGTGCACCCTTAGTTTGATAAAAAGAAAAGTGCATACATATAATTCTTTAGTTTCACACAGGGTTTTGATTGTCCCTTAATTTTATAAATTTTTTTAATTATTTAACCCTAACACCACATATAAAAAATGTTGATATTAAAATTTTAAATATTAACAAAACATTTTTAAATGATTATATGTTATATTAAATTTTAAAAATAACAATAACTGATAAAAAAATTGAAGAATAGAAGACTATTTTTTTAAAAAAAAAAATTGAAGAGACTAAACTGAAACCTTAAATAGAAGACTAAAGTTACACTTTTGTAATTTTTTGTTGTTCATTCAATCAATCACATCATATTTATATATCATCATCATCGTTTTTTTTTTTAAAAAAAAAATTGCTTGTAATAATCAAGGTGGTCAAACTTGTGATAAGAATGTAAACTCGGATCATGGACTTAAATTGTAAACCCTTACGAGTTTACGTTTATTAATAACTAGGGTTAAAAGTATAAAATAAAATAATAAAATATAAAATGACAATAATTTAATTTAAATATATTGTAAATATGAATAACTGAAATTAAATCCATCAATATTTATAATTAATCATATTCAATACATAAATTTTTATGAACTTTATATATAATAAAGTCATTGAACATGATCAAAATGAATAAAATAACACGAGTTTAAGAGCGAGTTGACAAAATTGTAAGATAAAAACGTAAAAATGATAAATTCGGTTTGTAAACTCGTGAGTTTAATCTAGTTTATGACAAGCAAAAGTTTAAGTGTAAACTGATTCGATTTTGTAAGTTAAAAACGTAAAACCGGTAAATTCGGATAATCAACTCGTAAGTTTGACAACAATAGTAATAATTGCCTGACACAACAAATTCTGGAATAGACCATAATCAAACTTAATTAATCTTATTTAAATCACCTTTTCAAGAGTATTTCTGCCCTCTCCACTTCACCGGTGCATTTCCGGACCTATAAGAGACTATATTGTGAATTTTATAAAGTAGATTAGTTATTGACGTAATTAATTAATGATCTATTGAATCAATTACCTAGTCTGGTGATGAAATTAAAATTTTAACATCGTTACTTTCTTATCACAACATGGACGCGACCCTTCAAGGGAAAAAGAAGCCATATTTGCCACGTATAAACCTTATGAATTCTTGATGCTACATTTGGCAATGAATTTGTGGTTTTGTTGTCTGGATTTCATAGAATATTAAATACAAAAATACTTTAATTTAGCCTATGACAGACTACGTATATGTTTCGTTAGGTACTGTTAAATTAATTTTCTTTAGTTTGAAAACTACCGTGTGTGTGTGTGTTTGGACGTTACATTTGGTATATTATAATATTTTAACAAACCAATTATACTATCTAATATAACTTTTTATTCATATTTTAAGGTCATTTTATATATTATAATATTCTTTGGTAAGTCATTTTAGAAAATTTATGAAGCATTACTTTTTTCAATTTTTATCTTATATATATATATATATATATATATATAATATATATATATATATATATATATATTAAAGTGGAGATGGAAATTAATGAAATAGGGCCACCTAATTAAAGCTAGTTTAAGAAGGGTGTGAATAATGTGTGATACAAGTATAACAAAATAAATTAATTGAGGAAGTAAATGAATTTTGATATTAGAGTAATTGTTGTGGAAAGTTTTGATAATTTTTGACAAATTCAAGATTATCAGCTATTCATGATTTTCAAGATGTAGCTTTCTGATATCCAATGAATGCTATTGAGTCGGATTTGAGGGTATCCGACCCAATTAAAGGCAATTCCCCTAAAGATGTATATAACTTTCTTAACCTATATATCTTGGTTAAAATGACTAATAAGTTGTACTAAAAGCAATACCTATTTATTTTTTCGAGGTTAAGTGAAATCAATTTTTTTTGTTTAAAAACTATTAAAAAAATCTCATTATTTGTTAAATAGCAAAAAAAGGATCAAGGATGTATAAAAATTAGGGTTAAAAGGAAATTTTACCTTGGAAGCTATTATTGATGAGCAATTTTACTTTGAAAGTTTTTCAAGAAGCAATTTTGCCTTGAGTGTATCCCAGTTAATTCTGACTATTAGTTAACTAAATATGTTGAGTTTTCAGTCTACATATCATCCACGTTATTTTTGTTAAGATTTAAATTTGCCTTCAAAGTTCATATGTTATCTACTTCATTTTTTTTAAAAAAAGGTAGACTTAAAACTTATGGGGCAAATTTATATCTTAACAAAAATGATGTGGATGATATATAGACTATCAGCTTAATATATTTGGTCAACTAAGGGTTAAAATTAACTGGAATAACGGTCAGAGCAAAATTACTCCTTGTTTTGACACTTTCTAAGGCAAAATTGCTATCCAAAAAACTTTCGGGACAAAATTACCCCTGAACTCTTAAAATTAATTCAAACCTTGTACTAAAAAAAATAACAAGCTATCGCTAACCTCTAATCACATCGAGGTGTCATTATTATATTCCACGTTGAGGAAACCTCTAGAGTTAATTAAAGAGGCAGTCTTTTAAAAATTACTACGTCTGCTCTCCATATAGTTAATGTACACACAAAAAATCACAATATATATATAAATATTTAGTTCTTTCTTTTTGTGTGACAATATTTAGTTCTTTGTGAGAGTGAAGTAACACTTCCTTATTTTAAAAATTAATATTAATAGCGTCATATATGAAAATATGTTTTTTTAAAGCTACTTGTGAGAGAGTTCGCGAAGAAAGAGAATCGCTATCTCATAATTCTTTAAAAATTATTAATTTCACCGTAAAAAATTCTCATGGGGCCGTGGGGTTGCGTGTAAATGTGTATATATTGCATCCCTGAGATTTCTGGTCTCCATGTAAAATCGTCTCATGTGAAGTCTAAGATCTTAATCACAAAAATGTGGAGGGGAAAAGAAGAAGCAAACAGCAATTGCCAAGAAAATGGTGCTGAAGCAAAGTGGGAAAGTGAGAGTCAGAAACTGAATAAGTATGCTTTTGCTTGTGTTTTGGCTGCATCTATCGTCTCTTCTATATTTGGTTACGGTGAGCGTATAATTTCCAGCAAAAAGCGCGCGTGCGCGCACATTTTGTTTTTATTTTTTTTATATATATATATAATGTAACTTTTGCATTTTAATTAAAGTGTTAGGAATCTTGTAGTATTAATTGCTTGTGGGGCATACATATATGCAATTGATATAGTTATCTAATAGATCATATAAATAATTTGGGTTTGAATTTGGAAGACTTGAAATTGAAAGCTCACTACAATTAGGGACTAAAACAGATGTTTTAGTCTAGACTTTTTTTTTTGTTTTTTGTTTTTTGGTTTTACATTAAGGAAATGGGAAGAACAATAAGAAAAGAGTATAGAGGATGCGAAAGCAATAATCTTCCATTTTGTTTCCTGTAATAAAATGTTGAATCTCAGCTTTCAGATCTAGTGCCATGATTAGAATTTAATGAGAAGTAGAGGGTCTATGATGTTATAACCTAGCGGTATAAAAGCTTTTATATAAGTGAGACATAGGCAGGACCAGCATGTCATGATGATAGTGCATACTCTAATTTGATTAGATTAATTTAGTTAATTAATATAACATATACTACCTCCGGTCCTAATTATAGGAGTACTTTTATAGTGCAAATTATACTACAAAAATGCTCCTATAATTAGGATCGGAGGGAGTATTTTTAAAAATATCTTAGTCATTTAATTCCTTCATTCTCTCGGGATAAATTAGAAAGATGTTGAAAAATAAGAAAATTTTGCTTTATATTTAGGTGAAAGATTGTCTTCCCAAAAATATTTTATATTAAGCACGGGAAGCGTATTATACAAATAACTAACTTTTAACTTATAATTTGCTCAATCTCTATGTAAATTAGTTATTTAGGTTTTTACCAAAAATAAATAAAAAATAGTTATTTAGGTTTATATTAATACGGGAGTACTTCAGGACTTGTGCTAAGCCAATTTGATGCATTTTCAGCCGTCGGAGTAATGGCCGGAGCATTACTGTACATAAAAGAAGACCTCACAATCAGCGACCTACAAGTGGAGCTCCTAGTCGGAGTTTTAAACGCCTGTGCTATTCCAGGGTGCATGGTTGCCGGAAGAACCTCCGATTTCATCGGCCGTCGTTACACCCTCATACTCTGTTCCATCATCTACTTACTCGGCTCAATCCTTCTGGGATTCAGCCCTTCCTACGCCGTCTTGTTGATCGGACGATGTATCACCGGAATCGGAGTAGGCTTTTCCCTTAACGTTGTCTCCGTTTACTGCGCAGAAATATCACCTCCTTCACATAGAGGCTTCCTAGCTTCTCTTCCAGATCTTTCCATTGTTATGGGCGTCTCGCTCGGCTATGTCTCCAACTATTTCTTCGGAAAGTTGTCACTGAAACTTGGATGGAGAATCATGGTAGGTCTACCATCAATACCCTCACTTGTTCTCGCAGTTTCAATGCTGAAACTAGTAGAGTCACCTAGGTGGTTAGTAATGCAAGGCCGTATTGGTGAATCTAAACAAGTTCTTTTACTCATCTCCAACACAAAAGAAGAAGCTGAGAAGCGCTTACAGGAGATCAAAATCTCTGCCGGTATTGTCAACGACGACGACGGCCAAGACTCGGTCCAAGTAGTCCCATACCAAACCCGTAGAGGCAAAGGAGCTTTGAAAGAACTATTCTGTAAACCTTCGCCTTCGGTACGCCGGATTCTGATCATATCCATGACGCTCCATGTCTTCCAGCAGGCGGCCGGAATCGAGGGTGTTTTATCGTACAGTCCAAGAATCTTCCAGAGAACAGGAATAACCAATAAGAGCACGCTTCATCTAGCCACACTTGGAATGGGAATAGCCCAAGTTATATTTACATATTCAGCCACGTTTTTAATGGACAGAGTTGGAAGGAGGGCTCTCTTGTTGATTAGTTCAGGAGGGTCTGCAATGGCACTATTAGGGTTAGGTATATGCCTGACCGTTGTGGAGAGTACAGAAAAGAAGGTGATGTGGGCCCCATACTTTGCCACCGTGGCTACCTACCTGTTTGTGGCTTTCTTTCAACTTGGGATGGGTCCGGCGACTTGGGTTTATAGTTGTGAGATATTTCCTTTGAGGTTGAGAGCACAAGGACAGGCGATTGGTGTGGTGGTGAATAGGACGATTAATGTGGTGTTGGTTACGGCGTTCATTTCAATCTATGAAAAGATAACAATGGGTGGGACCTACTTCATGCTTGGTGGTCTCACTGTTTTGGCTTGGTTGTTTTGCTATTTCTTCTTGCGTGAAACCAAAGGACGATCATTGGAAGACATCGAGATCATCTTTGGCCAGGATTATTACAAGTCACCGAACAAATCGAAGCCTGCAGATCATCAGTGCAATGCTAATAATGCTTAGTTGCGTTGTACACTTTTAATTCATTAGTATAATGCTACGTATAAATGGATTTGAATGATCCTCTTCTCTTGAAAATATATCGTAATATGTTATTGTTCACTTCAATCGGTAGTTGAAAAGGAAACTCGATCATTGATGCTTGTTAGTGCATTGTATTGAGGTTCGTATTAGAATAATTAAGTCCCACATCGAAGGATTGAAAAATGAATTAAACATGTATAATGTTAACGCAAGTCTTATAAAATTCGCTTGAACTATTTTAATAGAAAGGTAAACCTAGCTAATATAATGATTCTGGGCATGTTTCAAAAAACAACATTGATTTCAATCCACATGATGAACAATGCTGATTTGGCCTTTGGGAGTAAGATCAATTGTTAGATTATTATGAGGGGCTCAGTTCCTCTTCAAAATGGAACCTTTTTTTTTTTTTTTACCGGAAGAGAATTTCATTATATGAAAACCAGATACAAATACTAAACCAAAACTAAAAACATAACAAATGGAACCAAAGCCAACAAAGACCACGAAGCTAAATGAGACACAAGCAAGGACCCAGTACCTAAAGGACATTCTAAGCCTAAACCTAGCAGTAGAAGGTGAGGAGACCAACTTACATTCTACCATGATTAGAAGAAAAGAGCAATAGAGAGTGCTTGTCCAAATACGTGCTCTCCCGAGCCCACCAACTTTAATGCCAATAATGCAGCAAAATCAAAAGCAGCTTCAAACACACCTCATTTAATAGGAGGGTGAAGGACCATCTAGAGTTTGAGGCCAAACACCAAGAAACCAACAACCATGCATGGTAGAAGTAAGCGAAGCTTCCAATACAAACAAAATTAACCCACAAGAACCAAGAAGTAGCCCTCAAGATGTGTGGGTGGTTGTGAGCCAGCCACCGATCACTAGAGGGGAAGTCGACGCCGAAGAAGCTTCCTTCGATCCCAAACTCTGTCCATTCCATAGCTTCAGCACACCAAACCTCAGGTTCATCAGAGTCTTGTTCCTAACCATCTTCAAAGCTTCAAACACCCACTTCGACGCCCCTTTCGAAATCTTGGTCCTTGTGATCTTCATGCAAGCAAGTTGATTAGCTTCAAGAACCTCTGAATCGCATCTTCCAAACCCAGAAATCCCTTTACCCATATCACAAACCCTTGCCCCAGCAAGTTGAGAAGCCACCCCCGATCTCCGATCTCACCTTCATCGACCACCTTCCTTTCCTTTCTTGTCGACACTTACAGAAAGCATCAGCTAAAGCCCCTAGCCATCTCTACAGACTCTCTCACCATTAAGAGACCAAAACTGAAGACCCCACTTCGACAACCTAGGAGAAATCCTAGACCTTCAAAACGCACAGACGACGCAACCAGGACGATACCTCCTCTTTCTTCAAAATGGAACTGAAGTACATGCGTAGGAAAAAAAAAAAAGGGTTAAGGTATAGATTGGCCAATGAAGTTTTGCACAAAGAGAACCTACCACAAATAAGTTTTAGAGGAGCAAAAATACAAATGAATAATTGAAAATGGAAAAGAATACCAATAAACAATTTAAAATAAGCAAATAACACAATGCCGTTAAATTCAACTTAACGCCGTTGTCTCTCTCCCCTGAACTTCTTTGTGGAATGGGAAAATGGTAAATCAAAAAAAGAAGTATCATACTGAATTTTAGGGCGAGAATCATACACCAAATTCCAATCCAGCGGTCCACAGCCTTAGACCACTACTAGAAAACAGCTCATTTGTGACGAAATTTATATTCCATCCAAAATAACAATGTTTGTGACGGAATAACGAAGCAAGTTTGTGACGGAATAACGAAGCAAGTTTGTGACGGATAACTATGCTCGTCGCAAAACTTGCGACGCTTGTCCGTCACAAAACTGTGGTCCAACAGACCGTCGGTTTGCGAAGGAATCCTCATTCCGTCACAAACCCGGCGAGGTTTTGCGATGGAAATTGTATTCCGTCGCAAAACATCCCGGTTTGCAACGAAATTTTGATTTCCGTCGCAAACTGGCGGAAATTTGGACCGCCGGTTTGCAACGAAAATCCAAATTCCGTTGCAAACATTAATGAGTTTGCGACGAAATTGGATTTCTGTCGCAAACTCTTTATTAGTTTTCTCAACTCCTTCTTCCTCCTTCATTTCATAATCCGTTCTTCCCTCTTCGCCGTTGGTCCTCCACCGCTCGTACCGTGCTGCTGTCGCACTCGGTCTCCGTCGCCACCCCGGTCCCCGCCTCATCCCTTGTCCCCGCGTCGTCCCTTGTCTCCGCCTCCGCCGTCACCGGTTTGCAAGGTAAGTTTGAATTTTTTTTCCAGCTTTTTTTTTTATCATTTATTGTTAGATATTTGCTTTGTATTTGGACATATTTGCTGTGGTTTATACACTTGATTGAGATTGTTTGGTATAATACTTTGATTATATATAGTGGAGTTGTTTTTTTTTTTAAAAAAAATTGGCTTAATTTTTGACCTTATGCAGTCTAGATATGAATCTTTATATTTCTTTATTTAGTTATTGTATAAGCACTTTCAAAATTTATATTATTGTCCTCACAAATGCTACTACATAATATAATATTATATATATATATATAATCCCCATTGATTTATGGAATCAATTAATGTGAATGCAAACAAAAAGTAGTATGTAAGAATCTAAAGCAATATTTGGTCTAATATTTAAGAATATAAGAATCAAATGTAGTTTATATAGTATTATCTATATTTTATTAAATTAGCATAAATAAAAATTCATTGTCATATTTTTATATGTTGTGATTTGTAATTCTCATTTATATGCTTGGGTAGTGGATTCTGATGGATCTATTTAAAACAATTGGCATTGCAAAATTATTTACCATACGTAATTATATAAATAAAAAACATACAAATCAACCATTTAAATAATAATAATGGAAATATTTGTGCATATAATTCAATTAGAAGATTATAAATTACGAATATGTATATAGTACAAATTAAATGTGTAGTTAATTAACTAACTCAAGATAATAATAGTAGTTTTGATTAATTAAGAGACGTTGCATCTCCTCCATTTAATCCCACCAACATTAATTAATTGTGTGTTTGTATTGTGATGAAATAATAGTATATATGTTTTACAAGAAATTTGTAATATGTCCCCATTTTCACCTGTACTTTATCAATCTTTTTTGGCCCGTCCACATACATGTCCCCATCTTCTAGTGTACTATCCTCATTCTCTGGTTGCTTGCTGTGATCTGTTCTTTGTTCACTGCATGTGTTTGTTTGTCACTTTCTTAATCAAGTGGAAATTGGTTGGTATAAGCGGCCAGTTGTATTTGCCACTTATATTTGTGACATGTTGATATGCAAAGCATATAAAATATATTAGTGGCCTAATTAGTAAGGAAGTTAGAATTAGTTAGTATTACTGTGTTATGTTCCAAAAGTCTTTGTGTAAGGTTGGGTTGGGGAAGTATGGAAGGCGATCGTGATAGGAGTTGGATGTACAATCGTCTAACGAGAAAGACAACTAACTCAAGCATTCTTGGATGGCGATCGTGATAGGAGTTGTTCGCAACATTATTATTTATATATTTTTTTCTCTATGTAAACTCTTTATGATTGTTACTATATATTTTTATGATATATATGTTTTTTTTGTAATTTTTTTAATATTTTTTTTATGCAATTTTATATTTTTTTTTTAAAAATGAAATTTGCGACAATTCAATTTCGTTGCAAATCATCGAAATTTGCAACAGAATTCTATTCCGTCGCAAATTTCGAAATTTGTGATGGAAAATAAATTCTCTCTCAAATTTCAAAATTTGCAACGGAAATCACGTTTTCCGTCGCAATTGCGAGGCTATTTTTTGCGATGAAAAAATTTCGTTGCAAAAAATGACATTTTTTGTAGTGGACTGGCACTCGCCTTCGACCCTAGTTTTGTCCATCAGTTTGTGCCTAAGATGCCATAGACAGCCGCCGCCACCACAATGGCTACTTGCGTGGGTCCCATTGCCATTGGTGTTCGCCTTATCCAACAAGAAGGCGTAATTGCTTTTTTCTCCGGCATCTCCGCCATCATCCTCTACCAATGCCTCTACTCCCCCACCCATATGGGTCTTTATGGTTATGAAGCGAAATGGTCCGATCCCAACAACAAGGGCGCATCATTTGTGGATGCAATCAGCCGAATGTTAAAACAAAAGGGAGTACTAGCCTGTGGTGTGGATCATCACTTACAGTGAACTGCGCGATGCTTGTGATGTCATCTTAACTGGCTACCTACGATCAGGTGAAGGAGGCGATATTGAAGAATGGAGTTATGCGTGATGGGCTTAGGATCCACATGACGGTGAGCTTCACGGAAGGGTTTGTGGCTGCCGTAGCTTTGAATCCGGTGTGTTGGACTGCATCTTCCCATCGATGATGACAAAGATGTAGCCGTCGAAGCCTGCATTTCCTGCGATTATTAATCTTTGAAAATCAAATCTCTTCAACACTCTCACATCCAGGTGTTATCACTTCAAGTTCAGTGCGTGATTCTCGCCCTCGCCATTGGTTGAATTTTAGGCCTACCCAGTGTACCAAGGAAAGGCTGTGTTGATGGCGCCGGCGACAATGTCGTCAGCCTCCTCCACCGGTATAAATTGTCAGGTTACAAGTAGGTCGGGTTCAACACTATCCATGGATGACTCTTCATGGGTTACACAACGTCATCAGCCTCCTCCATCGTCTTGTTGTCTTTCTCGTCTGATATCCCATAGCTTCCTTCACTGTCTTCTTTGGCGGATCCATCCTCTATGACCACTGCGAATGAGCTTGAATTGACAGATCCGTCGACCCACTGGTGCAGATTGGCCAATGACGTTAAGTTGATATTAACGACATTGTGTGATTTGCCTATTTTATATTGTTCATTGATATTTTTGTTTTCAATTTTTAATTGTTCATTTGTATTTTTGCTCATTCTAAAACTTATTTGTGCTAGGTGCTCTTTACTTAAAACTTCGTTTGCCAATTGCCAATCTACTCCTTAACCCAAAATAAAATATAGAAAGAGTATATATGAATGAGAAAAGGCTTTCCTAATTATAAGAATAATATATAAATATCATTCAAGGAAATATTTTTTAAAAACGTGTTGCCCAATTGTCCTCCAAACCAAAGACCAATTAACTTTTGTAAAGACTAATTACAATGGATTAGGCCCGAGCCCATTAATATTGGGGCTCAAAGTACAATAGGCCTAATTATGGGTAATTGACTATGATTCCCATTTTATATAAATTTGCATGGTGGACTAACGAACTGGTCGGGAGAGCTAAGAATATCTACCTCATCTAGATGATTTGTATTTAATTTTTTTAAAAGAGCGATTCTTTAAATAAAAATTCATTTTTTGGGAAAAAAAGTGATAGTTGAGAAATATTGTTATATTTGATTCTATATCCATTAAAATAGGTATTTCAAAAAAGATCAATTTTTTAAAAAATAAAAAATCCCGAAGATTTGGATGGTTGCAATGCACATATATGCTTAACTCTCCCTTTTAAACAAAGTACTTAGCAGGAAAACTGATTTCGTGGCGCGGTGGGAACAAGTTTATGTTTTGCGGTAGCATAAACCGTATTTGGATGGCGCAATGTGCAAATGCTTGTTTGGAATAGCGGCTTGAGTCTTAAAAAAAGTTATTTAATTGTGATTTACAATATACGAGGTAAATATGTAAGAAAAACTATGTATCTATTTATGTGAATAAATACATTTAAGATCATGAAACGTGATCCCGATATGTGCTTTCAGGTGTGAGATGACTCGCTTTTCTTCTCCCTCTGCGTGTATTTGCTGTGTGGTATAGTGGTGTCAATCACACGAGTTAGTTGATTGAATTTTATGTACTCCCCGGCCCGAAAACTCACAATAACGATTATATTGTAAATTGTAAGATTTAAAATATAGATAAAACAATATTTTTTGAGGATGGAAAAATCCCCAAAAAAATACTTTTAAAATTGACAAAAGATATATGTAGGTGCCCAATATGCAAAATTGGATCTCATATCAGATGGAAGAATATGGGATAATGAAATATTGTAAATTTACTTGTATACCTTCTTTTTTTTTTCTTTTTCATTTTTTTTTTTCATTTTGTCTCTTCTCTTTCCTCTTCCCATTCAGAAACAATTTCTCCTTCCCCGCCGGAAATCGATCTCACCTCTCTGGCTATAGTCTTTATCTCTGGATTCAAATGATAGCTAGATAACGACTATGAGACTGTTTGGGAAAACATCATAAGTCAAAAAAAATGTCCATCGGAAGCTCATCAGAAGTGAAAATCTGTTTTTCGGGTGTTTGGGATGGCTTCACACTTGATGGGCTTCAAAGTCTGAAGCTACTTTTTTTGTGTGTGAAGCCACACCTCCTTGCTTCTGATCCCATCACCAAAAAGCCACTGCTACATATATGCTCTGTCCTCCTCCCTCCTTTATCAAACAGTCGCAAGATGTCTTCTGTAACATCCCAAATTTTGGGATAAGGAGTTTAGGAGTATGACGAGATAAGAAGGCTGTTAAGCCAGTAAGAGCAAAGAGTCTTAAGCTTATTATAAGGAAAAACGTAAGATAATTATTAAAGATTATTTTTGGATTGTGAAAATTTAGGGAAAATTTTTTAAATATGATTTTGAGGATCTAGAAATATTATGAAGGGATTATGAAAAGAAAATGGCCTAAATAGTTTTAAAGCTATCTTCTGGATTTTATGGCCTATTTTCCCAAAAATTTAAGGATAAATAATTAGAGGATAAATTTTGACTTAGAAATTTTAGAATCAATATTTTATTTATGGCTTAGAGAAGCTACTAATTAAACTAGGAAGACATTACACGTTGAACAATTTTTTCGGATCTATTGCTTGGTAGTGAGGTGGTTGCTCCACTGTTTAATACTTTGAACTATTAAAGAAATGTTCAAAAAGTATTAGAATATGCTAAATTGCTCTAGCAGGATGCTTGTTTAGTTAGAAATATTTTAAGAATAGAGAGCATAGGCTTAAGTTATAATATTAAGATATTGATTAGCTAGTGAGGTAGGGGATATCAATTAAGTGGATGCACCTTTACATAAAATTATTTGGTTTTGCTGTGAGGCAAGCAAAGAAAAAGAAAAGTTTGGAATGTTCTTCCAATTAAGACTTTGAAGAAAAGGAAGCTATACTATCTGAATGAGTGTTAGTTTAAGTGTGAAAGCCATGTTTTGGTGTGGGGTTTAGTTAGGCTTTATCAAATGTACAAGGTATAATTAAGCTAGCTAACACACTACTTATTGCTTTTTGCTTTTCAAGAATATCTCTATGCTTTCACTAAGGGCTCATATTGAGGATATGATTAAGGTGCTGAGTCATGGAATAAATGTATGACAGCGACCAATACCCCTCTTCCACTCACCTTTATTTTATTACAAACACTCTACTCTCTCCATTATTATTTCTCCAGCGCATAAGAGAAGCCAAGGCAACATCTCATTGATGATTTCCCATTATATTTCACGTTGGGCACCACTTAAAACACATTTCGGTCAAACACTCCCTCCTTGTTTATTTCCAGACCTCACTCCTTCCCTTCCTCAATTTGTGACACCTCACACCCCTCAAATTCTCCATTTCGACCAGATTATTAGACAAACCATTCCAGTCCTCATCTGTTCTATTCGGCCAAAAAATAGAAGAAGAATATATGCAAATATGCAAGCTTGGATTTAAAGTGAGGTAGGCCCCTTGAACTCCATTCCATTGGTATTTCTTCCATTTGGTATGTGCTCTGCATATGGGTTGTTGCTGTAAATGGCTAGCTAGAAAGAGAAAATGATGGAGCAAGTGAAGTGGACATAGTCTGTCATGATTTGAAGCTTGGGAAAGTTGAGATTTGAGTTGTGTATATAAATATATGCTTGCTTGTGGAGTTGCTTGAGTGGGGGATGGTTTCCGATTCTGATTTTGGCTATCTAGCTAGAGGGGTTTTAATTGATTTATATATTGGTTTGTAGTTGGGTGTTGATGAATTCGAAAACCTGGAATTTCAAGGCTAAAATGTTGACTGTTTGATTGCTTCATTATACTCAAATGCTGACATAAAAGAGTATTCTAAGCTATGAGATTATGTTTTAAAACTGAAATTAAGGAAACAGCCCCTGCTTTTAGGAACTAATTAAACTACTCACATAAGGTGTCTAGAGGCTCCTATGTAATGGTTGTTAACAAGGAGATTAAATTCCATTAATCTTTGTTTTTCCCCTGTTTCGGCCAGTCCTGTCTAAGCATGAAGGGGATTATTTTCCCTAAATTTAAGGCTTCCAATGGATTTAGAAAGGATTTTTGTGTAGGATAATGCCTCTAGCACAAATTGAAACCATTATGACTGAAAGTGGAATTTTAGAATTTGAGCACTAATTTTTAAGTGAACTAAAACCAGGGCATTCGACCTCTTTTGACCATTAAATTTTGTGGACATTTAGTAAACATATTAAGTTAAAAAGGAGTCCTAGATCATGTTAATCGGAGGTCTAGAACTCAAGTTATGATTTTTCAAATTCAGACAGGGAAAGCTGTAGAGATTTTGTTTTTCAGATTTTAGTTTCGTTTTCGTTCAAGGTTTTGATTGACTAAATGATTTCCAATGGTCATAAAACTTTCCAGATTTCAAGTAGGAATGATAAGCTTTAAAATGATATATAATATGATGAAAATGGATTAGTACATTAAGAATTATGATTTTTGGAAGTTAGGTATTGAATCTCAAATGAAATCTACGGCAATGAGGGTTTAGGTGTGGTTCGGGAATTTTGTAGCAAGGATTGGCTCTGGGTAATATTTTATATTTACAATATACTCAAAGAGATTTGAATAGGAAATTGAACCACCCCAATTGGAATTACATAGAATTAATTATGATTTTTCTAAATTTGGTTAGGAAAATTGAAAAATCTTGTCTCCAAATTTAAGTAGTATCTATTCTGTGAAATTATGGGAAGGTTTCGGCCATAAATTGGTTTGGTGATTATTTTTTTCCTAAAGTAGACTTGAATAGATTTAATTAAGGATTAGAATCACCTCCTTTGGAGTTTCCTAGATTAAGTTATGGTTTTTCCAAGTTCCTTGAAAAGTTATAGGCAGAATTTCTGTTAAATCCGAAAAATTACAGTAGTTTTGAATGAATTGTCATGGATATTTTATATAAGGTTAGAATTATAATTGGAGTAATGATGGATGTATTTTGGTCATTAGGAAATAAGGAGTGAATGAGTCAAAAGGGGATACAGGAGTAAGTTGTACAATTAAAAGCACACCGGCCAGGTGAGTGAATAACGTCTCATTATAGCTTTTATAAATGATATATTTACTAGTTATCGTATGTTTATGTTAATTACCATATTTTTAAGTATGACTTTGTGAACAAAAGTTTGTCATATTTGTTACATTTTGTTATTGATATTACATGAATAAATATTGATGATTTTATCCATTATTATGTATTTTTTTTCCAATTGTTTCAAAGCATAATTCATGATTATGCACTAAAATGGTAAGGAGGTTTTTTGAGATATTTTTCATAAATTTTATATTGAAACGATTTTGCATTTTGGAAAGTTTATAAGCTAAAATTTACTATTTGGAAAGAATTTCTGTTGTCATATTTAATTTGAAGAAAAGTTTTGAAATATTGTTTGTGTACCTTAATGCTGGGAAATTCGATTGTGTAGTATGCGATACAAGTTGTTATTATCTTGAAAGAAGAATTTTTCTTGATTTGATAAATTGGCCCCCTAAGCATGTTTGAAAATGTTTTTTTGAAGAACTGAATACAGGACCACTAGTGCAAAAAAGGACTTTAAGACCGGACAAAAGAGGTATCGTAAGACCGGACCATCGATCGGTCTTGTTCCTGCCGGTATTAAAAGTTCACATTTAAGACCGGATTATAACCGGTCTTCAAGAAACTCTTTCAGACCAGACATTTAAAACATTAGGTCTTAAAAGTCGGACTAAATAAGGCTGAAATATTTTTTGTTCGGTCTTAAAACTTAACTTTTAAGACCGGGCAAAAACTCGGCCACTCTTAAAAGATCAAAATTTTAAGACCGGACAAAAATATACCCGGTCTGAAAAAATAAGCGGCTTCTAAGACACGACGACTAATTATACGCGATCTTAAAAGACTGACTTTCAAGACTGGACAATAAATTTTCCGGTCTTAAAAATTGAATTTTAAGACCGGATGTATAAACACACCGGTATTAAAAAACAAACTTTTAAGACCGGCTTAATATCAAATATATACACATGACCTTTAAGACCGGACATATGGATACATCCGGTCTTAACGATTGAACATTTAAGACCGGCCTATTTATTACCGGTCTAAATTTTCCCGAATGTTTTCCCCGTTTCATTCTTCCGATCAATATTTCACAAATCCACCACCCAATCCAAAGACATAAAAGTCGATACTTTAAGTATAAGCTATGAACAATTATGAATAAATTGAACTGGGAAAAAGAATACAAATAATATTCACCATGAGTTATGTCGCTTCTTAAATTAATGAATATATTATGACTACAACACCTAAATTAATTTATACATACAATAAGATAACTTAATTACTTACAATCCAAATACAATCGATTACAAATACAACATACATGCCCAATATAATATTCACCATGCCTTCATCTCGATTCCCACCAAACAACGTAACATCCTCTTTTATAACATGCCCCTTTGGATCTGATCCCATACAAAAATAAAATAAGAACAAACTTCATAGTCAAAGTGACATTGTTTAAGAACGTAGAAGAAATATAATATAGTAAAAACCTTAAAGTTTTCAAAGAAGTTTTCATATGAATATTACCTTATGAATTATATTGACTCTTTTATAAAAGCGATATCCTCCCATATCCCTTCTTGATGATCATTTCTCATGCGGGTTCATTATCCGCTTCATCTTCTTCGTTCATTTCCTAGACCCTTGAAAAAGGAGTACTCTCGGGAAGACCATAATTTGAATGACTTTCCTCATCAATATCAATGACCCTTTTTCCTTGGAGAATTACGGACCACATTTTATTTTCTTGATCGGTGATATAGAACACTTGTTTCGCACAGTCCGCAATAATAAAAGGTTCATCACCAAAACTTCTACCGTTGACATCGACTAATGTAAATCCTAGCCGATCAATCTGAACACCATTATTGACATTAACCCATTTGCATTTGAAAATGAGAAATCTAATTTTAACATAGTCTACCTCCCAAATCTCTTCAATAACCCCATAATATGGCATGACTGCCAATAAAGGCCTCTTGTCTTTCGAACTAGAGAAGTGCATAGATTCAGCCTCTAACATAACACCACTGTTCTGGACGGTGCTCCTATCATCTAGGGACTTCGTGTAAAATGTATAACCATTGATCACATACGAATTCCAACTTATGACATTAACCTCAGGACCACGGGCTAACCATTTGATTGTATCAAAAACACATTCCTCTCCCTCGACCTTTTGTTTGAACCAGTTTGCAAAAGTTCGTTATGCTCCCTAATCAACCTTTGTTCGGTCATTCGATGATTTTCTTTCCTTACACTTCTTTATGAGTAGCTATGCTTTGGCTTGAACTTCATCAACATTATTCAAGATGTATAAGTGGACTTGTGACAATTCTTCAGATCCACACTCTTTACCGAAGCCCTCGTCTACCCCCTTCAAAGATGCGACGCGTTTTGGAAGCCCAATATGTCTTACTTTGGCCAAATAATTTTGACAAAATTCCATGGCTTCTTCAGAAACATATTTCTAAACAATTGATGCTTCTGGCCGGTATGCGTTCTTCACGTACCCTTTTGGGAATTTCATAGATCTTTCAATTGGGAACATCCACCGTAAATGGATAGGTTCGCACAACTTTATCTCCCTCACTAGATGAACAATTAGATGAACCATGATGTCAAAAAAGGTAGGAACAAAAAGCTTCTCAAGGTGGCACAAGATAAGATATCCTTCATTCTCCAATTCATCCAACTTTTCAATCTCGAAAACTTTACTACAAACCGGATTGAAGAAGACACAAAGTCTAGTCAAAACGACCCGAAGATCATATTCGGCGATGCCTCGAATAGCTACGGGAGTAGTTGTTGCATCAAGACATGACAATCATGAGACTTTTGGCATACTAATTTCAAGTCCTTCATCGATACAAGCCTCTTAAAATTTGAAGAATACCCCGAGGGAACTTTTGTGCCATGTAAACACTCACAAAAACTTCGTTTCTCATCCTTAGACAAAGTATGAGAAGCCGGGGGACAATAAGTTCTCTTCCCGTATGGCCTTGGATGTAAGTCTTCACGTATTCCCATTACTTGCAAATCCAATCTTGCCTTCACACCATCCTTGGAACTACCTTGTATGTTGAGAAGCGTGCCAACAATACTATCACATACATTTTTCTCACGTGCATGACATCAATACGGTGTCGACATCAAGATTGCGCCAATATGGAAGATCGAAGAATACAGATCTCTTTTTCCATATATTTGTTTCTTTTCTACTCTTTGCGATCTTACCGAAGATGACACCGATATTTTTCACCTTTTCATAAACTTGCTCCCCGATCAATGCCACCGGAGCATCTTCATACTCCCGCCACCAAAAAAGGCTTTCTTTAATCGACGATATGGGTGGTCCCGTCGAAGAAATCTCCTATGTCCAAGATAAACCGTCTTTCTTCCATGTTGAAGTTGATGGTAGCGTGTGCCTTCTTCACAAACCGGACATGCTTTATGGCCTTTTACACTATACTCGACAAGTTCCCATATCTTTGGGAAGTCGTTTATAGTACAAAATATCATGGCTCGTAGTTTAAACACATCCTTCTTGAAAGAGTCAAAAACATCGACACCTTCTTCCCACAACTCCTTCAAGTCTTCGATCAAGGGTCAAGGTAAACATCAATGTCATTTCCGGGTTGTTTTGGTCCCAAAATCAATATAGACAACATGATGTACTTTCGTTTCATGCATAACATTGGAGATAAGTTGTAAATAATAAGGAGCACGGGCCATGAACTATGTATCTTTGCTAAGGCTTCCATATGGATTCATGCCATTCGTACTAAGGGCAAGCCTAAGGTTCCTAGGTTCTTCGCCGAAGTTCGGAAATAAATGATCGATTTTCTTCCATTGAGAAGAATCGGCGGATGTCGAAGCTTTCCATCGTAAATCTGTCATATGCATGCCACCTCAAATTCTTTGCATCATTTTCATTCGCAAACAACCGCTTGAACCTTGGTATGATTGGAAGATACCACAACACTTTTGCGGGCCCCTTATTTGACTTGTACCTTGGTGTTTCACATATCGGACAATTCCCGCTTCTCTTCAAACTCTTTTCTATACAATACGCAATCATTCGGGCATGCATGGATCTTTTTGTACTCCATCCCCAATGGACGAGTATTTTCTTAGCATCATAGTATCGATGCGGCAACACATTCTCATCCGGAAGCATGTCCTTAAAAGCCTCAAGCATTTCGAAAAAACTCTTGTCGCTCCATCCATGACGTGCCTTCAAGCTTACCAATTTCAATACGGCGTTCAACAATTGGTATTTTTTACAACCAGGGTATAGCGGGCTCTCGCATCACCGCACATATTACCATATGCATGTGATTGATGAAAAGCTTCTTCTCCTACATCACGAATAATGTCCTCTATGTGATCATCCATATCCGTGTCATTATCATCAAAGGCCACTTCCTCATGTTGAGACCCACTTGGTATTTTTTCACCATGCCATACCCATACTGTATAAGTCTTACAAAATCCTTCACAAATTAAATGTGTGTAGATAACCTCGGGACTTAGTCGCTTTGTCATTCAAACATTTTACACAAGGGCAATAAAACTTCCCACTATCATCATGGGCATTTTGTTTAGCAAATTCTATAAATTCCCTCACCCCATTCTGATATTCAACACTCGTCCGTAACGCAGTTATCCAATCGTGATCCATAGTAGAATTCCTATTTATGACACGGATACAAAATAAGGAAACACCAAATTCATATTTATGCTCAACGAAGAAACTTGCCCATAAAATGCATAACGAAGAAACACTTTTGGTCATAAATATCACAGTGAATCCAAGAAGTAAAATTAAAGCATGACGAGTAAATTAAATGCATCGTGTGAAATTAAATGTGGACTCACCGTAGCATATAAATTCAAATGGTTTGCGGAGTCTTTCTTCTCCCGCCACGAACGCGATGTTGCGAGGCAAGAGTAACCTAAAAACATGTGTTGGTCAGTTGGGTAGGTCAAAAGCGCAAATATAATCTTCAAAATACAATATTCATTAACAACAGCAAAACCCACTAGAACATTTCATCGATTTCGTTCAACCCAGAAAATCATAAAGTTATTTAACCGAAACACCTCTTACAGCTTGGTCGATAGACGTTTAACTAAGGAACCGGAAATTGATTGTCGAGAGAGCAACGCGAAGCAGTCGACGAAGCAACACAAAAACACTGGGTAATCACTTTCGGCGCGACAAGAGAAGTTCTGAGAGGGAAATTTGATATTCCGCGCATCAGAGACATGTTTTAGTATTTTAGATTTTATTAAGACCGGTTAATTAAAAAGTAGACGGTCCTAAATATATAATTACATTTTTAAGACCGGACATTTACAAAACGCCGGTCCTAATTTTTTATTATTCATTTAATTTTAAGACCGAAGTTTTATTACACATCCGGTCCTAAAAGTCCTCATTTTTTTTTAAAAAAAAATGATTGGCTTTGGCGAGCGCAGCAGTAACTCAATGAAAAAAAAAATTAAAGGAAAACTTGAGAATATGAACAAAAAAAAGACACAAGCTTAGCGGTCCTAATGTTTTATTATTCATTTAATTTTAAGACCGGAGTTTTATTAAACATCCAGTCCTAAAAGTCCTCATTTTTTTAAAAAAAAAAAGAGGATTGGCTTTAGCGAGCGCGAAGAAACTCAATGAAACAAAAATTAAAGGAAAACTTGAGAATATGAACAAAAAAAGGACACAAGCTTAGTTCTTAATGCTTCATACATTACTGGAGAATATGCACGTACACAAGAAAAAATACAAAAGAAAAACAAGCAGAAAATTATCAAAAACAAGAATATGACTAAACATCCTTGGCGATATCGGCGTGAAAAGCATTAACTTGATCAACCACATATAAGTGTAAGGTAACACCAACTTTAGAGATTTCAAATATTTCAGATTTCCACCAATGAAACAGCTCAAGTGCTAACAACTATTCAATAGTCATCACAAATAGTCATCACATGCATATCCAACTAAGACCAGCACTCAATCCCAAGCAATATATCATCAACAATCAAATAGAACAAATCAAAGAAAAGTAGAAGAAAACTCCCCTATTTGTCTGTGACTTGCACTATCAATCTTTGCTACCAAAGTGGAACACCTCATTAGGGGCTTTCAACAGTCCTATAAAAGCAAATAAAACATCAAATCATCCTTGGGTTGCCTCCCAAGAAGCGCTAAGTTTAAAGTCTTCAGCCAGACTTCTCAATACAACTTCTAATCATAAGTATCAAACACCATAATTACCTTGTCTTCATTCCTTTTCCAGCAACAAGGTTTCACACACAAAAATTGATCATTCAAGTTAATTACTTGTACTTCCTTAATCATAGACAATCTTGGATTACAAGCAATCACTGAATTTAAATGAAGCACAACATGCATATCTTTGAAAATAAACATAGGCACTTCCAAGAATTTAGAGCATCCAATAAAATCAACTTGACTCTCATCAGTAAGAGTCAACACTTCAAGAGGAGAGTCATGAGCAACAATAATTGGGATATCCACATTAAATTGATCATCAACATCACAATCCTTATGCTCCACAACCGGAACCTCTTCTAGACACCCATTATTCTCATCTAAATCAATTTGAAGCTCACAATCACTTTCTACATTATCCATAGTCTCATGTAACTCCACACCTTCAACTTCCTCACAATAATCATTATCAGTATAAGAAGTGGTCACCAGGCTTGAGGAATTATCTTGCCCCATAGTCTCAAGGGTAGAAAGAATTTGACTCACATGTAACCCAATATTTTGGACACTTACCTCAATATCTTGGACACTTGACTTAAGGCTAGTGGCAATCTCCTTTTGCTCTCTACTAGATCTCTCTATTGCTTCTGCACACTCCTCAAATAATCTTTCTAAATTAGATTTTTCTCTGTATTCAATGGTGTGTTCTTCAATAGGTGGATAAGAGTAAAAAGGAGGGGTATTTTCATGAGAACAATAGACATGTGGATCCATAAAATTTTGTTGCTCAAAACTTTCACTAGGACAAAATGAATAATCAGAATGAGTTTGATTCCTAGCAAAATCATCTCTCACACAATGACTAGTTGGACTATATGGACAATTCACAAATACATGATTCCCTCCACAATAAACACAAGACATGCAAACATGTTGAGAAGAACCAACATATGGAATACAACCATCATTTATGCTCCTTTACGTTGCCTATCATTCAAAGCATTTATAATAGCAACCTATCCATCTTGTATAGAAGACTTAAGAATTCATCTCCTTCTCAATATTAAGACCAGTTAGTTGCCAATTGAAATCCATTTTTTTTTTAATTTTCTATATAAAAAAAATAAAACAAAATATTTACGAACTCAAACTTAAACTACTAATGCTCAATCAATTCTAACCAAGAAAATTGTGGCACACAAGTCCCCGGCAATGGCGCCAAAAACTTGATAGGGCGAAACTTTAAGCCTATAAACTCCGCAAGTATACGGGCCGTACCAAGTAATAAAGTGATAAGAAAAGTATCGTTCCCACGAGGACTTGGTATCACAAACTTCGGTTAAGCATTAATTTTACAATTTCGATTAAGTTGAGCAAATCAAATTAAATTTCATTAAGAGAAAACTAAAATAAAATAAAACAAACAAACTACCACAAATAATTAAATGAGCAACCTAGAGTCACTAATCCCTTATTAGTTTCATAAACCTTGTTTTCACTAATTTAATTAGCCTTAATATCAATTTTGTTAATCTCGAGTATAAATAGTTATAAGTGCCTGTCGGTCCACTTACAACCCTTTCTTGAGTAAAATTAGTTATGTCTAACATAATTACTCAAGAGGCAATAAATCTCGAACACACTCCTCAACAATTATATGGGGCCATTAGGTATATGTCTATCCTAATCGCAAATTAAATCGTAATTTAATCCCATATTACTTAATCTAAGAGCTTAATTAAAATCTCCTTCGTCAAGGTAAATTCTAATTCTCAAATTCATATTCAGTGATGATCAGACACTAATAGATAAATCTGAACAAGATTAAGTAACCAAAATTAATATTAATTATAACTAATTAATAAAAACAAAGTCTAATCTACTCCTATAAGTTCATAGCTACTCTAGGTTGCAAACTAAAATCAGCCACACATGGTCTTAATCAACAACCATCACAGCACAGAGAGTTTAAATGCAGACTCAAACAACAAACGATTAGAAATCTGTCCAAATCTGCCTCTGGAGCTTCCAAGTCGCGTCGTATGCGAGATGTTGAGATTAATGGAGGTCCTACGGTGGTTGTTGAGTGAAGTCGACGATGGTGGAGAGGTGGATGGAGGTGTGGTGAAGGTGCTCGCCGGCGACCTTGGTGGAGACTCGGGCCGCCGAGAGAGAGGAGAAGAAGAATGAAGGTCCGGACGACGGGCTGCTTCTCCTATCTGCGCTCAAGTCGTCGTCTATGGTCCGCGAAAGAAGAAGATAATCCCAATTAATTCTCCGCCTCTCGCTCCCGTAGCCTCTTTGTCAATTCTGAATTTAGGTCTTCAATTCCTCATTTGATAAAAAGGCGTCGTCCTTTCCGTGCGTCCATGTGCGTGGTGATTTTTTCCTCAATCTCCCAATGCCGCCTCATGTAGTTTAGCTTTTAGGTCTTCCTTTCATTGTTCCGCGGGGCCCACTTGATTCAATTCTTCAATTCATACTCCTTCAATTGATTCAACGTCTTTGCTTCATCAATTTAAAAAAATCCATTTAATAAAATAAAAGAAAATAGTAATTATCTAATAATAATAATAACAAATAAACTGAATTTATTTCCTAAACTTCTAGTTATTATTATTTATTTCCTAAACTCAAAAAATTTTATTTTAAATTGAAATCCCCCAAATAATGCATCCCAATTGATATCTCTTAAAATTTCAATAAAATCTCTTTAAATTAGTGATAATGACTTCTCAAATATATCAAAATATATCTCAAATCTATTAAAATTGAGAAGTCATCAACTGGGATATCGCAAGTTCCCGTCTTATTCGCATCGGCCGCAATGCATCATTAGAGGAAAGAGGAGAGGGGTCGGCGGTAGGCGTCTTTGGGGCCAACCGGTCGGAGAGGGGAGCGGGAACCTTTTCATGATCCGAAGGGTGGAGGGTGCGGCCATCTCTTCATCATCCGAAATAACAATGGGTCCAACGACCCGAGACTCCTCTCCGTCACAATAGAACGCACTCTTGATGGATGAGGCGCACCGTATAACGATCTACGGAAGGCACGAGCATCAGGAGTAAGACCACCCCTACGAGCGGTTCTCTTGTATCTAACCATGGTTTGAGTAGTTGGGGTAGAGAGCCACGTAGTGTGGAGTTACGAGATTGTGAGGAGTTACTAATGACAGAGAGGTATATATGTTGAGTTACGAGGTATGAGGAGTTTAATAAGGACAGAGAGGTATGAGGAGTTAATAAATATGCGGTCTAAAATTTATTTCAATTTTTTCAATTCAATTCATTTTAAGACCGACTGTTTAAATATATCCGGTCCTAAAAGTCTATTATTTATTTTTTCAATCAATTCAATTACTTTTAAGACCGACATTTTGTCTTATATCCGGTCCTAAAAATCTTTTTTTTTTTATCAATTCAATTTTTTTAAGAATGGATCTTTTAAAATATCCGGTATTAAAGGTTCCCGAGTCGTATCCCTACACTCTCTTTTCAAATGAATGATTCAGAATCTCTTTGACTTCCAGATAAACTTCCCAACTAGGCGTCTCTTCGTATTCTGAGGAACTGTGCGTCTCCTCGTTATTGTTTCTGGCGTTTCACATTGTTTGGGTAGGGTTCTCTATTTAAACCCGATGTTACTTTACTTCCTTCACATTCATCCCCATCACTTCGAAACATCCACGCAATGGGCGCTCCACCACCACCAGTCCTCCACCACTACCAGGTCCTCATCCTCCGTTGCCTCCGGAACCGACAATCCACCAGATGATTCAACACATCCTGGCCCGCCTCGATCATATAGACCGACGATGCGGCCAGCTTTCTCAGGTCTATCACGCCATCAACGCAAAGCTGCGCGGGCGGTACTCAATGCCCGGGACATTGAGTACCTTCCTTCGAATGACGACCTCTCCGACGACTCCCTCCCCTCCGACAACGATGGGGGGAGTAGATATTTCATTTTTTTTGTCTCTGTCAGACTGCTTAACTCTTTCTCCTCCTCACGGGGCAGCAAGAAAAAAAAAAATATAAATTAAAGATCTTTTTGTTTCCATATTCGATCGCCATGTCCTTTTCATTATCTTCTTTCTTTTTCCGACAAAAAAGGAAACAAACAAAACATTGTCCTCGCTTAAATCAACATTAAAAATTCGTAGAATACAGTTAAGAACATACAAAAAAACAAAAACAAAAAACAACCGTTTACCTTATTCGAATAAAAACAAACAAAGTGACTATTCTTGTCAATGTTGGACCGTCGTTGTCTTCGGTGTTACCTCGACCTGAGTTGAATATTTTCAGTTTCCTTTCAGTATCTTCCTTATTTTTCCGACAAAAAGAAAAGAGACAACAAAAAGGGAAACCGATAATGCTGCTCAACATCATGAGAGGTAACATTGAAGACAACGAGGGTCCTAGCTTGAGCGAACGCCGGAACCTCGGTTATGCGGAACTCTAAAAATTTGTTAAACGTAAAATGCGGATGTTCAAGTAAAATGCGATCCTAAAACTCTAACATTGAAGAACGAATTTTTAGAAGACTTTTAGGACCGGATGTTCAAGTACAATGCGGTCCTAAAACTCTAAAACGAATTTTTAGAAGACTTTTAGGACCGGATGTTGAAGTAAAATGCGGTCCTAAAAGTCTAGCTATAGTTTTTTAGAAGACTTTGAAGACCGTACGTAATGATTTGTCCGGTCCTAAAAGTCTTGCCATATTTTTAGAAGACTTTTAAGACCGGACAAATCATTAAGTCCAGTCCTAAAAGTACAGCCATAATTTTTTAAAAAATTAACAAAGACTTTTAGCACCGCAGGTTTAATAACTATGTGGTCCTAAAGGTCTCGCCATATTTTTATGAACAAAGACTTTTCTCATTTACAACATCATGTACCTCAAATTTCAAGCATAAATATCTAGAATGAATGAACGAATTTATTCTTGAATTACACAGTTTGTATGTTTATTTACAAATGAATGACTTGTTCGAAAAAATAAACAAATTTACGTAAAATTATCTTTGCTACAACATATATTTACATCCACATTTAAGACTTAATTAGGCCATACGAGATATTCACAAAACACATTGCGTATGTGCTCTACTTCATTATCGGGACGGGGACCGGAAGCTCTAAACATCTCGTAACATCAAAGACGAAACCGAATTAACTTGTGTGCATATTTCATTAAGCCTAAACTGAATTCAGCCATAATATGTAACATCAAATACATTTACCTTTGCTAACAATTTTGTCTTTCCTCCCCTAATAACATCATACATATGTTTCATGACGTACAGGCCACATAAGTTGGACTGTTTTGGTTGCCGATGGGTCTAAAACGAACAAGAAATATAGGATAAGTGACAATAAATATAGCATATATATAGCTTATCGACCAAGTTCACAAGGCGGTGTTCCGGTGTCCAAATATGTACTAACCTGCGGGGTGTACCGATTAGGTTTAATAGTGGCCTCTTTCCCACACTTTAATCTTACCTCGACTTGGAAGGCCATCATGGCACTATCATCAAAATCACAAATTTATCAATAATGTTCACTGAATATGCAACGTAGAGATTTTAGACAAGAGAATCAAAATGACATGCTTACTTGTTGACGGTCTCCTTCAATATAGGATCTGGCTTATTGTGAGTGAAGCATAAGAAGATAACTTTATGATCCTCCATGCACATGAGGACCAATTTGCCGATGTGGCGGCTGAAAATTCATAGCGATAAAGTACTCGGAGATATATGTAGATGAATTAAGTGAATTGCGAGACAAGAATTGTGATACGTACCCGTGGAAGTATGTAAACAAAGAACACCTTTCTTATCACTTCACACACCTAGTTGACATGTATTCTTGTCGATCTTAAAAGGCTGTTGTACTTGCATAAACCGGACACAAGAATCCAAAATCATTGATTCTTCCCTGTTTGTCCAATTCTTGATGCAAGAACCTAAAATAATGACATCGATCAGGGAATTAGTATATATGTATGTGTGTAAAAACGATGCGGTTAAATTATGTACTCATCATAGAATCGAGATACTTACTTCATAAACAGTTGAATGATTGGATTACTAAGCTCCCGTCCGGGAATCGCGGGGACATTACATCTATTTTGTCAACGTAAACATCTACAGGATGAGGGACGCCTACTACTTCTTGGACAGGCCACGATTTATCTGTAAAATAATTATTGTTTGCCAAATCAGTTATTTTTTGCTTGGCAATCAAATGAAAGCGAAGAGGGGATGGAACTTGAGAAGGAGGGGATGCGGCTTTAGGAGGGGATGGAACTTGAGGAGGAGGGATGCGGCTTGAGGAGGGGATGGAACTTGAGGAGGAGGGGATGCAGCTTGACGAGGGGATGAAACTTGAGGAGGAGGGGATGCGGCTTGACAGGGGATGGAACTTGAGGAAGAGGTCGCTCTGACTGCTGTCCAACAATGCCGCTCCCCCTAGTGCTCTACTGCATAACCGCAGGAGAATGTGTGACGGGAACAATGCTCTCTGGACGAGAGCTAAAAAGCAGCCTCATCTGATTCATTTCCTCCTTCATCTGGCTCATCTGGGATTGCCACATTGCTTCTTTAGCCGCCGCTGCTTCCTCACTTAATTTGGCCATCCGGGATTGAAGCATTGCTTCTTTAGCTGCAGCTTCATCACTTAATTTGACCGGCGTACTGTTCCATCTCCTCCCGGGTAACCATACTTTGTTTGTGGCGTTTGGATTTACCAAAGTATTCCTTCGAGCCTAACCGTCCTCCAACCCCCTTACACGCCCCGCGTGATCACATTTCCGGTCCGCAACGGTCGAACATCATTCCTCCCGTCCGACACAAAATATCCCTCTACTTCTTTATTTTTAAGATCTTCCTGTAAGATACAGATAACGAGAAGCTTAGTATTGAAACATGTTTAGTAACTAAAAAATAACAAAAATGATACTTACAATTCTTTCAGCAACTACACGAGTTTGTTCACTCGTGTAGGCGCCGCTTGCCTTTTGCCGAATATGCAACCACAACTCCTCGCGACGTATAGGAGATGGGTGATCAACTACGGCGAAGGATTGGATTCACTTCATCTTGCAATCTCTTCGCTTGGCCGCCATCAATTCTTTTTCGGCCATTTCATATCCGCAAGAAGCCCTATGCGGGCAATCATTCTTTCTCCCTATCTCCCCGTGCTTTTTCCCTTCTTATCTCGTGAATCGAATTGAAAAAAAAACTATTAATTATGAATTCCACCATTGATGTCTAACGAAATTAGAACACTTCGCTTCATATGAAGGTCAAACATTAGTCAAATTCACTTCATCAAGTTTCAACATTTTATTTAAGAAAGATGTAGAATTGTAGAAGAAATTGGGAGAAATAAAGGAAAGGGAGTTGCAGAAATGCTGCCAACTCAATCAGTTCATTCATTCATCATAATTGGTTCCTACACATATTAGACTAACCTCTTATATATAGTTAGAGGCTTGACTCTTAAGCCCCAATAACGACTTGCACCGAAACCATTACACGGTTAACATACTAACTAACTAACGGTAATGTCTAACCACTACCTACTATAACGAAACTAAGACTATAATAATGGCTTGACTACATATCCACATAGGTTAATAAGCACACTAAAGGGCAAACAAAACTAAATATAAACTCACCAGAGCTTCAGGAGTGGTCCGCAGCTAAACAAATTGTTGCCAAGTTTGTTGATCAATAAATGTGTACTTTTCCCAAGGATGTTCTTGAGCGCGAACCTCGGCAAAAATATAGGTGTTAGCTAGAAAGGTCTTAAACTTCCTCCACCGATCAGCACAATAAGACAAGGTCTTGTCTTTCAACTTTTAGCGCGATCGGGGACAATGTATGTAAGCGGGATAGTGTCCCAAATAGGATCCTTTATTGCGCCACGGTCACACTTTTCCACTCATCTCGTCAAGATGCTAACCTTCTTTGCGTGCTAGATAGCCAACAAAACTAGTATATTTGGATTTATTGGGACCGAAAGGTTGCAACTTTTCATCAAACGAATCTCTAGCCTTGAGCCTCCCGTCCAACTTAGGGTTACATCCTGCATTCGTGTGCCTCTTCTACCACGACGTGCAGGGCGGTTACGAGGCTCATTGTGAGATGAAGAGGGTTCATTCTGACTCACACCAATCACAGTAGTAACTGGCATTCCCGGAACATGAGTAGAATCGTTTTCACCGTTCATTTTCGAGACAAGAATAGAGGTAATGCAACAGGAAGGGTTTTGCAACGTAAACAGAGGTTCTTCAGTGATAGTAACAAAAGCTTTCGTGCGAAGAAATGTATATTTGGCGGTTCATATTCAAGACCGGATATACAAAGAGACGGTCTTAATAATTAACATTCAAGACCGGTCATATTAATCTCCAGTCTTAAAAGTAATTAATTTTTATACCCACTCTTTTTCTATATTTTATATCGGCCGCATTTTATGTCTCGGTCTTAAAAGAATTACTTTTAAGACCGTCTTTTATATATGTTCGGTCTTAAAACTTTATTACCTTTATATTTAAATTTTTCCTTATTATTTTGGACCGCATAAAATATTAGTCCTAGGTTGTGTGAGATTTCTCCATAAAGTAATTGATATTTGAATATTTTTTAATAACATTTTTAAGACCGGCTTGGTTTTTAACGGGTCTTAATAATATATTTAAGACCGAACAAAAAATGATCCGGTATAAGAAGTTCTTTATATTTACAAAACTGCCACCGGTCATACATAAGAAGTTCATTTTATTTACAAAACTGCCACATGTCATACCTTTAAGACCAGTGCGTCCAATGTCTGCTCTAAATAAGGCGGTCTTAAAGCCCTTTTTTGCACTAGTGGACGCTGGTTATTAACAACAATACTATTAGTTCTTGGTTCACAATGGTTAACCTTGTTAGTTCTCTATGTTTGTTTTGATAATAACATACAATTGTAAATGAAATGAAGTTAATGATTCAAGTAAAATGTTCTATCTTGATCAAATCTTGAATCAATACCTTGTTTAATGTATCTGTCAAAAAATGACTCGAGTTAAGATGTAATCAACTCGAGTCAAGTGTTTTGTAACTTCAGTCAAAATGTCTTTTAGCTTTGACTGACTCGAGTTACTCCTCTATGACTCAAGCTAAAGACTTTGTGAAATGCTTTTATAAAAGGCATCAACTCGAGTTAATGGTGTGTGACTCGAGTTGACCTTTGTGGACTTAAACTTGTCTTTTAAAAATCCTAAGTCCCGCGTTCAAATATTTTCTAATAGTCAAAATATTACCTCGAGTTAAACTTGTGACTTGAGTGTCTCTTTGAAACATATTCTCAAATATATTCTGACAACTCGAGTTAAAAGTATGAAGACTTGAGTCATCCGTTAGAGTCATCACTTAATGACTCGAGTATGCTCTTTGTTCAAACCATTTTCCAAACTTAACTCGAAGACATTTGTGAAAATGATATTGACTCGAGTTAGAAATACATGACTTGAGTAAACAACTTGAAGTGAGTATTTTAGACTTGAGTTAAGTTCTTACATAGACATCTTCTCATTCTTAAGTTTTGTTTTCAAACATGTTTTTAGAGAAGGTGAAACTGTGACTCAAGTGAGGAATGCTCAACTCAAGTGAGTTTGTAATTAACTCGAGTTGGCTTTTCTGCTTTTGCAAATCACCGTGTATGTAAAGTTGAAATCATTGATTGTGATTTCATATCTTTTTGTCATCACTCATTATTGTTCCTAACTATGTTTAATCAGTGTATTAATGAGTTTCATATGATTATGAGGATGATTAAGACATAAATCTTACAAAGCATTGAACATGTCAGGAGCATTAAATGCTATTGTAGAAAACAAGACGAAATCACAGAAGCATTCTCTAATCAACCAGAAAAAAATCCCTGCTATTCCCATTCCATAATAAATGCTGAATCACAATGGGCAAAAGGAATGAAGGAATGTCAAATGGCAGAACGACGGCGATTAATTGCAGAATCAAAGTTATGAGTAACGGACGATTCAATGTATAACGGCTATAATCATTACTCGTAACAATTTCATTGAAGCTTCTCAACGGTAATTAATTGCCTTCACCAAATATAAGAAGAAGCATTCATTTCGATTCAACTACCGGAAGCAATTACGCTCAAACGAATTTATTGCTAACACTGTTTCATTCATCTACTGTGTAATATCTTCGGATATTTGAACTTCAATGATTCTAAATCTACTCTGTTAAAGAGTTAAATTTATGATCATTATCTTTGTAATAAACTCAAGGTAGAGGGACTTTGAGACTGGGTGTATTGATTACAACTTGTAAGGGGGAATGAATCCTAGAGAGGATTACTCGAGAGTTACAGAGTGTGTAATCAGTTGAAATAGTCAAGAGTACCAGTATAAATCTCTTGTGTCTTTTTTCTTCCTTCTTTGCTTTATTTTTATTATTAGCCGGATAATTTGCATAAGGTTTTTTAAATCACCCAATTCACCCCCTCTTAGGTGATATTCCTTCTTTCAAACCTCGAGCTCGCTTGATATTCCTGGGATTTGTTCTCATGCTTGTTATTCGTAGGTTTTGAACCTGCGCTTGTTTCGTAGCTTCGTGCTGCACTTGTTTCATGAACTGTGTGTCCATGTTTATTTCATGGCTTCGAGACATGCTTGGTTAGTTACCCTCATGGATTGTGTGTCCATTCTTGTTTCATGGCCTCGAGCCTTGCTTGGTTAGATACCCTCGTGAACTGTGCGGCCACACTTGTCATTCGTTCTATAAGAAGTTTTACGGAAAGATGTGGTTTTAAGAATTATGGTTAAAATTGATTATGTTAAATCAAAGGTTTTATTACGTAGTTGAAATTATTTGATTGAAGATATTTTTCATAGAGTTCTATTTTATTATGATTTACTGTTTTAAACCGGTTTTGTCACACACAAAAAACGATTTATTATTTATTTTGAGGTAGTTGATTGATGATCCTATATAGAGTTTTGTTATTATTCCTGATCATATGATATAGATATTGAAGTTATTTCCATATTGTTATTATTAGAAGATAAAGATGTTTAAATTTTTTACTCTTGTATTTTAATAAATTATAAGAATGTGACGTTATTTACCGAAAAATTTGTTTTGGTTTAAACGATATTGCTGACGCTATACCTTCTGCTAAGCAATGAAGAGTCTCCTTAAGGATTTAAAGTTCGCCGACTCATTTTGAAGTATTGCTACTTGATGTAATCCGAACACTAGACTTCTGTGTTATTATTTAAAGTTAGATGCTCCATGTAATTTATTCGTAGGATCCATGTATTTTCAATCACATGTTTAAAAGTTTAAGGTTTAAAGAATGTGAGTCCACTTATATTCCGTGTCGGTCACCCTTTCAGGTTTCCTGACCTGCCATCGTTCCTCCATCTTCCCTCCTCTTTCACCACCATCGATCCTCTGTGTTACCTCCTTTCTCATCGTTAATGCTCCATAGTCCCTTCGTCTCCACCGTAGCTCATATGTGCTCCCTCCTTTATCATCGTCAAACCTTCATACGCCCTCCCTATCCCATCGTCAGACCTCCGTCTTCCCTCCTCTGCCACGTCGGTGCTCTGTCGTCCCTCCATCTCAACTATAGCTCATCTGGGCTCCCTCCTTTCTCATCGCCACACTTCTGTACTTCCTCTCTCTCTCCCACTGTCGGATCTGCCCTCCTTCCTTCTCCTATCGTCGCTGCTCCTTCGCCCCTCCTTCACCACCGTAGCGTCCTCCGTCCTCTCTCCCACTGTCACCCCTCCTTCCCTCTCCATCGTTGCTCCTCCCTCCCTCCCCGCCTACATAATCAGTCCTCCCTCCACAGGTATAGTTTTTTTTATATATATAAAATACAATATTTTATATTTTTTAGAATAATTTTAATGTTCTCTTTTTGTTGTTGTTGTTGTTAGGGTTAAGTAGAGAAAATAAATTTCAAGCATCAGAATTTAAAGTAGAGGTAATTATAGTTAAATATTGTTTTTTTTGTTAATGTGCATTGAATTAGTTAAACTGTGTAGTATAAATGTTGATGCATACAAAAATTTGTTAGGGTACAATGTGAAAGGGGCATAAAGCATGTCGACATGTGAAGCAGATACACACTTCAATTAACTTAAGCAAAAAAAAAAAAGGTCTACCTTGGTCACATAAGGTTTCTTCATCGGTTATACTTATATCATAGGTTAAGAAAGCATTTTAATTAATTCATTCATCAGTTTCTTTATATGTGTAACATCATTCAGAGTGGAGTTGCTATAGATTTGAAATAGCTAATCGCTCATTCATTCTCAAATGATAATATTTTTGGTATTGTACTTGAATTGTTAATTCATTCATTCACTTGATTGATTTATCTTACCTTATTTTCCAATTTACAAATTTTTGATAATGATGAAGCCTACTTGGAGGAAGACATTAATTTGATTCGATACCTTTTGGTTGGACATCTTATTCAACACAAATGAATAAAGCTTTACTTTTATATTATTTAGTGGTTTTGTAGACAACTTTTTGACACTTTGTGGTGATTATTGTAGTAATTAACACTTTAATTAGATAGAGCTGGATGTTTCCTTACTGTAACAACATTTTTGTTTATGATGATTTGTTTGATGATGTTTTTGTAGGGTTATATTGCTTGGCAATGAAAATTATACAATTTTTTTTTTTAAAAAAAAACCTTTCAACGTCCGTTGTGTAAAAACGAGATGTTGTAAGTACCTTCTACAAAAATGGACGCCGTAAGTGATCCGTAGGTATCACTTACGACGTCTCTACTACAAAAAGGGACACCGTAAGTTACACTTACAACATCCCTTTTTTAGTGGACGTTGTTACTAGGTTTTACTACATCGCTCACATAGGCGTCTCCCTGTAAAAGAGACGTAGAAATGACCTAAAAACATACGTTAAAAGTTTTTTTTCGTAGTAGTGGACCTTGCCTAGACTGGCATTCTCAACGCCATAGTCGCCTCCAATCCATTAAAATTAGGCCAGCGTGACATCGACTGGAGCGAGTATGCATCCGACGATGCGCGCTCGGACAACTGAGGGCTTGTGGATAGGTACCCAAATCCTATATCGCCATGCCTAAACACGATATCATGACTACCTTCAGCCGTCCTTGCCTCAGAAATAGACCCGTGAAACTCATACTACTAAGGTTACATGTGGACAAAGAATATATGCGCGTTGGACAAGTTGGAGGGCTTTGAAAGTGGAGCTAATCACCCCAATTGGGGATTATAAAAATTCTTTTCAAAGTGCTCTGTTATTTGAATGGAAAAACAGAGCAGAACAAAGTAAGGGAAGAAGAAGGAAGACACAGCAAATTTATTTTGGTTCGTTCCAACCTCTTGACCTACGTCTAATCCCCAGACACTCTGGGATTTCACTAACTCAAATGATTACACACTCTGTAACTCTTAGAGTAATTCTCTCACTAGAACTTACTCCCCTTTACAAGTTGTAATCAAATAACCTAATCTCCAAGTCCCATGACTTGAGATTCTTACAATAAATGATACTCTCTCTAAGAGCAGATAATATAATCACTGAAGTACAAATGTATTAAAGATACTTTACAGTATAAAACTAAAAGAGTAGTTGAAGAACTTGAATGCAATTTGTTTTCTGTGTGTTAGTTGTTGAGAAGACTTGAATGCAGCTCTATATATATGAAGAGAGCATTAAATGACCATTGGATTAATCAATGTAGCCGTTGGACACATTGTTGTAGCTGTTAGGAACACTTTGGTCTTCTTCTCTCTACTCTTTAGTTAATCCAGGTGCACAAAAGATTAAGGTTGACTTTCCTTCAAATTAATCCGTTGGAAGAGTAGCTACTGGATAAGGAAAGGAAACATTAATCCCTTTGCAACGTGTGTGGAATGATTGTCCAAAAGGGTGCAAGCTTTCTGGACATTGCATTTAATGTGCTGACGTCACTTTTTGCTTTTGTTCAAATCCTCATTTAATATCCTCTAAATCATCTGAAACTCACTAACAAACTGATTAAATATGGTTAGGAATAGTAATGAGTGATGATAAGAAGTATTAAGATCAAACATGAAGATTTCACAAATTCGTGCAATTTGATTTTCAAACTCTGCGACACAAACTCGAGTTTGTTCTTACAAACTCGAGTTTGTAACTTTGCTTCAAAAGACAAACTCGAGTTTCCAAATCCTAACTCGAGTTTCTTTTTCCAAAGAGGATTGTCGCGAATTGAGCTTTGGAATATATTTTTGAATTGTAGCCAAACTCGAGTCATTAAGTGACTAACTCGAGTTTTGGACTCTTGAGATGAATAATGAGTTTAAGTCCAAAAGCTCAAAACTGGAGTTTCCAATCTTAACTGGAGTTTTCAAAATCACTGAAAGATAGCAAAGCTCTCTGCTTGGCACAAACTCGAGTTAACAAAACTAAACTCTAGTTTCCTTTAAAAACTGGAAACCTTTGAAAAATCTTTGCCAAGTGAAAACTGGAGTTTTCTAAACAAACTAAAGTTTTCTCAAAGTGGGTAAAACATGAAAACTCTATGTCAAATACAAACTCGAGTTTTGTTAAAACTTTGGAAAACTTAGAAAACTTTTGGCCAATTGCAAACTGGAGTTTGCTTAGGATAAAAAGCATTAAGACTTTTAGCTAAGCATAAACTCGAGTTTTGAAAACACAAACTCAAGTTTGTCAAGTTCACAGACACTTCATTTGGCACAAACTGGAGTTTCCATATCAAAACTGGAGTTTGCTTAAGTTCAAAATATTGGAGGCTCTCTGTATGACCAAAACTCGAGTTTACTCTCGCAAACTGGAGTTTTGTTTACTTTAGAAAATATTGAAGAGTCTCTCTATGGTGCAAACTCGAGTTTGTCTTATTGTGAAAAACTTGGATTGCTTTTTGTATCTCACAAACTCGAGTTTGCCTACACAAACTGGAGTTTTCTTTAGTTCATAAAAATTGAGCTACTCTCTGTCAAGTCCAAACTCGAGTTTTCCAATCAAAACTCGAGTTTGCCTTTGACAATAAGTTTTTCAACATACCAAAGACAAAATTCATCTTGAGTTTACAATTGTCAGTTATCATCAAAATACATAGAGAACTAACAGGCTTGGGCGTAAGGCCCATCGATGAAGATAACACAAATTTAGGGGCTGACAATGTGGAACATTGAATCCGCACATGGATATGCCAAACTTTGTTGGACCATTGCTTCTTCAATCAATTTATTTTTGGCTTTTCCTTATCATAATCTGATTTGATTTTCCCTGTGATTCCTTATCGCCATCTATTTATTTTTCTTCTCAAACAATTGATTTGGTGTGTCGAGAAACTTCCTCGTTTGATTATGGAAAAAAAACCGTTTTAGTTAGATGTGTGAGGAGGGCTCTGTTTGAGCTCATACCCATAGCTGAAGGTGAATAGGAGCTCACATTTGATTTTCTAGATGGTGGAAGGCAGTGATGAAGATGAAGACGGCCGGAGAAGTTATGCTGGAGTCTGGAGATGAAGACCATAGTTTGAGAGGTGAGATTGACTTCTAGCGAGGAAGGAGAAATTGTTTCAAAATGGAGAAAGGAAAGAGGAGAGAGACAAAATGAAAAAAAATGGTATATAAGTAAATTTACAATATTTCATTATTCTATTTTCCTCCCTATGATATGACATGGAGTTTTGCATATCGACACCCTTATATGTCTTTTGTTAATTTTGAAAGTATTTTTTTAAAAAAGAATTTTTCCCAATTTGAATGGGGGTTCTAATTTTATAAAAGCAGTTCTAAACTTGTAAGCAAAAGTCTATCTTTTATCCCCGTAACCTACCTTTGACGAAAGGGGTAAAGTACAAATTTGTTTTTCAAGTTTTCACTGAAGAGCAATGTTACTTTAGAAGCTTTCCTATACTATTAAAAAACATTGACCTTTAAAAACGTAACAATAGTAAGGGGCAACATTGCTCAATTTTAACACTTCTATGGCAACATTGCATCAAAGGAAACTTTCAGGGCAACACTGTTCCTCAACGAAAACTTCCAGAAAAAATTTGCACTTTAACCCTTTGATGGAAACAAAGAAGTTTTGAAACAATAAGAGAATAAACAGGAACAAAAGATGAGGACGTGAAAAAACTTGACAATCTTCACGGATACTTTAGTTTGATACTTAGATGGGTTTCTAACATTACAAAAAAATTGTCGTTTTGTAGCGGTCAATTTGAAGCGGTTACAAAAATCCGATACAAATGTCATATTTTGTAGCGGTTTTGGTCGAAACCGCTACATATTTGTAACGGGACCACTCGCGCCAAAATGTGCACTAGTTAGAAGTTATAATAAATTAACAGCTACAAACTTTCGCGCCAAAGGGCGCCAAATTTGTCGCGGTTTCGTGAAACGTAATCGCCACAAAAGTTGTAGGAAGGTTATAGCTGTTAATTTGTGGCAGTGTATAGGAAGAAGCTGTTACAAAATTTGACGAGTATATTTGTAGTGGTTATGCCTACAAACCGCTACAAAATGAAACAAGTTTGCAACTTTGTAGCACTTTCTTATGAAAACACTACAAGTTTGAAGCCTATATAAATTGTTTTCCATGCAAATTATTCTATGAAGAATTTGCAGCATGAAGCCAAGCATTGGTTTCAAAGTAGCCGCATGCTCATGAAAATTTGCAAATGGGTTGTGCTTGGTATCATGATATACATATTATGTTACCTAGCACCACATTTGCAATTTTTCATGTGGTGGCAACTACTTTTAAACCAATGTTTAGCCTTATGCTGCAAATTCTTCATTCCAATAACGAAAATGTGTTGCGGTTATTGTAACAACCGCTATAGAGATTAAATTTGTAGCTGTTATTCTAACAACCGCTACAGAGACCGCTGCAGAATGCAAAGAGTCTTGTGCATGTGTAGTGGTTTATACCATTAACTACTACAAAATCTGTGCATAGACATCATTCAAAATTGACAGAAAGGTCCACAAAGAATTTCTAGGATGGTTTGCGCGGAAAACATTAAATGACCACAACCCCTACTTAACAGATTTTAGAGCTCTTGCTCTCGGCCTCTTGACCATGCAACCAGGTTTACAGTATATAATATCAATGGGTTCAACTTTTGCACTGTTTCACGAGATCAAGGATTGCTAGCCCAAAAACTTGGGTGTTTATGGCACCTTTGCGACAAGAGTTATACGAGCATCAATGACGGGAACATGCAGTTTGGAGACGTCCCGTATTATGGAAAACTTCTTGATGTTGTCGAAATAAATTACCAAGGCCATTTCCGCGTTACGCTTTCCAAGTGTTTATGGGAAAACATGACAACTTCCCGAGGACACAACTGACAACTTAGGCATCACATTAGTAAATTTCCCCAGGCCAATTCACACCGGTCAGTTTGAGAATGATGAGTAATATATTCTTACCTCAGAGGCATACCAGGTTTATTAAGTCAAGGATGAGAGGCACAGAGATTGGAATATGGTGGTTCATTTAAAGCATCGGGACCTTTGCAACATGAGCGATGGCGATAACATCTCCTACGAGAGTAAGTCGTTCCAGCCGGCCAATTTTGAAGACTTCCTCCCCAAAGGCAATGAGAGTATACATATCGTTCGGTGAGTGTTTTGAAGTTACATTTTATAATCAATTAATTTAAGTTTCAAACATATTAAACTCAACTCCAACATTTTCTCCCCATCTTTTTTATAATGATGGCGACGAAAATTGATTTTAAAAATGCTTATCCTACTATAATCCGTGTGTGTGTGTGTATATTAAAAAAAAAAACCATTGTTTTTTTTTAAAGGTTCCAAAACCACTACAAAATAAACCAAACCGGTACTAAACTAGAGACCGCTACAAATTCCATCATACTAACCGCTACAAAAACTGTCACATCAACCGCTACATGTTTGCCGCAAATATCCCCTTAAATTCCACAACTACACCTCATTTCACATACTTCTTCATTTCTTCCTTCTCAACTTCTCTCTTGTTTTATTTTTTGTCAATATTTTCTGGAGAGGTTAAGTGCGAATCAAGCTTATCAATTATGGTAAATATATATATATTTTTTTATATATATTGTTTTTCATTTTAATTTTTTAATTTTCTTATTATTATTTGATACAAACTATTCTTAATTTCCAGAACGGCATTCCCTCCCTCTATAATCATCAACATTCATTTCATAATTAAATATCATCTACTTGACAACATAATAAATTTATATTATATACACTTTCTCAATATTATACCTATATAATATCCATAATTTAATATTATCTAATCGTATTTTTTAAAAAATATTGAAATTTATCATATCAATTATCAATTAACAAGTAAAACTAAAGTGCCCAGGTATTTTTTTTTTAAAAAAAAGCACTACGGTTACTGATTTTTTTAAAAAAAAAAATTATTTGTAGCGGCTATAAACCGCTACAAAATTTTTAAAACTTTTGGCCCATTTTCTAAATTTTAAAAATTGGCGGCACAAATTTGTGGTGGTTTTAGAATCGCTAAAATTTTAATTCAAACTTTTTGGCGTTATTGACAATTTCATTCAATGTTGTTCGTGTTTCTAAACTGGTACAATTTTTTTCCGCCAATATATAAATTTTTTTTCCGTCACTCAATCTTTTCCCGCCTATTTTTAAAAATTTGTCTATGTAGTTAGTAGCGGTTCCGTAACTGCTACAAAATATTTGCAATTTCAACTTGTCGGTTCCTAAACCTCCATAACACGTTAACAAAATATGTCGTTCGACTGTCATTAAGTAGCGGTGACCCATGGCGGTTTTGTTGCTTGAGTAGCGTATTTTTTTTACTGGTACGTCATTTTTTTTGTACTGTAATTATTTAGAATTTTAGATACTAATCTCAAAGATTTGAGATTTCCCTAATTCCCACACGCTTTATAGTTTATTTGGACCTTTCTTTCATGGATCCAGTTGTGGATATTACGTATCTATACAAATAAAAAACTTTAACCACTAATTAATATCATCCTAATTGCAATTTGAACAATTTGGTAGTTCAATCGCCATTTTAATTTTTTTTAATAGCCTAACATCCCTTCCCAGATAGGGCCTATATTCGTTAATTTGGTGCTCTTGTATTTATCATTTTGTAATTTTATATCTTTTATTAAATTTTTTAATTTAAAAAAATGATAAAATTGATTAGGGTTAGCAATTGCATTTACAAATGTTTGCCACGCTAATCAATTTTATCATTTTTTAAATGTGCTTAAATACAAATTATATTGGACAAGTGGTGCCGATGTAACGGTGGTCGGTGCTGTTGTTGTGGTGTTGATAGGGGACATGTGGCCCTCAAAAAATAAGATATATATAAATATATATATATTAAAAAAAAAAACAAGAAAACAACTCATTGAAAGTGCCTTATAAATAGGATCATGATAAATACATGATAAGATTCAATGAGCTTAAATACAAATTATATTTTAAAATTAAATTAATTAAATTAACTTATTAGGAGGGGAGAGGAGGGGAGGAATTTTGATGGTACATTGTTTTGGCTTATGGCTAATAATAAATTGACCATTTTACTCTTATAAATTTATAATATTAATTAATTTTTTATCGTTGTTTTTTCATTAGCATATAAATATGTATAATATAATTGATCAGATGTCATCTCCATAGTACTCCTCCGATTCTAATTATAGGACAACATTTGAGAGTTTGTTTTGGTCCTAATAATTATAGGACAACATTATAATTTTTATCAATTTCTTCCTAAAATGCCCCTATAAATATGAATAAGGGATTAAGTGAAATTAGCAAGGTAATTGAAGTACAAAATTTATATATGGGCATTTTAGAAAAATGAGTAAAATTAACTAATTTAACCTTCATCCTTAATCCCTCTAAAATCGGTTAAATATTCTAAAACAAATCCGTGTTAACTTATAATTATTTGATCATGTTCAATTTTATATAGAAATTTTATAGAAATTTCTTGATTAAATATGATAAATGATGAATATATTTGATCTCTTATTCAAATTAAGATTAATATTATTAGATAGTAGGATTTGATTTGACTTAGATATTTAAATGATATCACGTAATGTATAGTATTATGTATCGAGTTAATATATTAGATGCTATAAGATATTAGGATTAGATTTGAATTGGATATATAGTATTATAATTTATCACTCCTTTTTTCTCAACCAGCATGATTACAAACCCATATTTTAAAATTTAACTGAAAGGAACAGAGGGGTGAGAGAGCCCAACTGAAAAATAACCTTTTTATAGAGCTTCTAAAAACATAAAATCATAAATGAAATCATAATCATAATAAAATATGGGTAAAGAATTTCTCCCATCACTGGAGATAACTTATCTCCAGTGACCCCCAAAACTATATCGTTTTGGATTAATGAAGGGTGTTTCCGTAATTTTGCACCTTTCATTAATTTACCTAAAATTACAAACACGTCTTTCATTAATTCAAAGCGACGTAGTTTTAAGAGTCATTAGAGGGCGACGTAGTTTTAGAAGTCATGGAGATAACTTATCTCCCGTGACTGGAAAAGTACTTTTCCCACAAAAAGGTATATAATAGAGATGATTACATAATATATTAAAAGGTAATCACTCAAATATTGAAATCCTAATCCTAATAAAAGATATTTCTAATTTTAATAGAGAAATATCTTATTCAGAGTTTTGAAAAATTATGAGGAAGGCATAACTAATTAATTAACGATCATGTGTGGTTCATATAATTAGTTTCAATTCATCAGATTAATTTAAAGATAATTAAGAACAGCAAAGGTATGTATATCTGGCCAGCCATCTGATGACGAAATAGTCAGGTCAGATTTTAATTTAATCTTATCCAAAAATAGAAGTTTGGATCTTATAAATAGGAACATTGTAAATATAGGATAAGATTCAATGTGCTTAAATATAAATTATATTTTTAAATTAAATTAATTAACTTAACTTACTATCCAAGCTTTATATATGTTTGGCTGGAGAGGGGAAGGAAAGGGAGAGATAAAATTTAAGAAGGGAAGGGAAGGGAGTGGAAGGGGCGAAGAGGTGGGAAATGTAGAGATTTTTGTAATCCCCTGTTTGGATTGATTTGGAGGGGAGAGTGGGGAGAAATTTTGATGGTACATTGTATTGTTTTGACTTGTGAGTACAGTTAATAATAAATTGACTATTTTACTCTTATAAAATTAATTGATTTTTTATGGTTGTTCTTCATTAGTATATAAATATGTATAATACAATTGATCAAATGTCATCTCCATAGTACAAATTATATTTGACCTCTTATTCAATATTAACATTAATATTATTAGATACTAGGATTGGATTTGACTTAGATATTTAAATGATATCACATTATGATATCGTGTTAATATATTAGATGTTATATAAGATAGGCTAAAGTATACGTTTAGTTCTTTATGTTTGCTTTGGTATCATTTTAGTCCCTTAAATTTGTAAAGTGCACATTTGGTCCTTTAAGGTTAGCAACGTTAGTTTGACTTAATGGAAAAAAATTAAATATTTTTCAATTAATAGGATCTAAAATATTAATTTATTAAAATACTAACATATAAGCATGTTTAATCAACATTTAATTAAAGGGTCATCGCTTAAAATTGGATATTTTATAAGGATTTAGATATTATATTTGAGGATTTAAATTAAATATTTAAATGATATGTATAGTATTATAATCTATTACTCGTTTTTTTTCCCATCAAACATGATTACAAACCATATGAGCACAAAACAATCACACTTAATTTTTTATAGCAAAATCGGTAAAACGTGTTATGGTGACTGGCTGACAATCACATAGAAGAGGCTTCAGCAATAAGATTAATCACAATTAATTAAGCAAGAAGAGAGAACGAGGAAGAGGACAAAAAGGGAAAGAAATTTTAAAATAACAAATCAAAAAATAGCAAAAATAAAAATAGTAAAGATTAAAAAAAGCTGAAAACTGTTTAGCGAAAAAGAAGGTAAAGAGACCGAGCGAATTTCTCATGCTCACAGGGTTTTATTAAAAGTATTAAGAATTGAGAAATGGTAGGAGAGTACTGACTTATAAAAAATCACATTCTCACTTGTCTAATCATGGTGTTAGCTTGGTGAAAGAAACATAAGGGCACAACTGAAAACTAACCTTTTTATAGAGCATCTAAAAACATAAAATGATAATGAAATCCTAATCCTAATAAAAGATATATAATAGAGATAATTGCATAATATATTAAGTCAAATATTGAAATCCTTATCATAACAGAGATGAGTGCATAATATATTAAAAGATAATGACTCAAATATTTCTAATTTTAATAGAGAAATATCTTATTCAGAGTTTTGAAAAATTATAGTGTGTGGTTCATATAATTAGTTTCAATTCATCAGATTAATTCAAAGATAATTAAGAACAGTCCTGGTCATCAGCAAATAATGTAGGTAAATCGGGTGATCTGATGACGAAATAGCGAGGTCAAATTTTAATTTAATCCTATCCAATAAAAATAAAGTTTAAATCATTTGTGATAACGTACGTTAATCCCCAAAGTTAGGGTACGTTGGATAATTCCAACGCGGATCCCCACAATTTTCTCTGAACTCTCATTATTTAAGCTCTCTGTGTGATCTCAACCCTTGCACTAAGCAGCTCAGCTGGTTTGCTGTTTATATATAAACGCATAGAAGCGAACAACATACGTAGAAAGAGATACTCTTTAGCTGATCCAATGGACACAACTGCGGCAGAGAAACGCATGAATGGATATGCTGTTGGTTCTTCTTTAGTGGCTTCCATGATAACCATCATCTTTGGTTATGGTAATTTATATAAGACTTTATTCTCATCTCTTGTCTTCTTTTATTCTCCAACTCTTTCTGATAAACCATGTCCATGTTACTTGTGAAAAACCTCCTACCAAATATATGAGTTAACATAGATTTTTCGCGACTCATCTTTAATGCTCACGTACACCATTAATTAATTAGTTGCTGATGAGTTTTTCCTTTTTTGTCTTGTGTAGACACTGGAGTGATGAGTGGAGCGATGCTATTCATGGAGGAAGAACTGCATCTGAATCACTTGCAACTGCAGGTCCTGGCCGGTATCTTAAACGTGTTGGCATTGTTTGGTTCTTTGATGGCCGGAAAAAGCTCCGACTACTTTGGTCGCCGGTGGAGCATCGCGATCGCCTCTTTCCTCTTCATGGTGGGCTCAATTCTCATGGGCTGGGGCCCAAACTACGGCACCGTACTGGCCGGAAGGTGCGCGGCCGGCATCGGCGTGGGCTTCGCACTTATGGTAGCCCCAGTTTACTCCGCTGAGATAGCCGGCGCCAAAACCCGCGGCTTCGTAGGCAACCTGCCGGAGCTCGGCATTGGCATCGGCATCTTCTTGGGATACCTCGGAAACTACTTCTTCTCAGGATTACCTCTGAAAGTGGGATGGAGAGTGATGCTTGGCATAGCAGCAGTTCCTTCATTAGGTTTACTCTTTGTCATTTTTAAATTGCCCGAATCTCCAAGATGGCTTGCTCTTCAAGGCCGTCTCGGAGACGCCAAGAAGGTGTTGGTGCGGACCTCCAATACCAAAGAAGAGGCAGAAGTTCGCTTCAACGGCATTAAAGAAGCCATAGGGATCGACCAGAACTGCCAAGATGACGTCGTTGTGATCTCCAAAAAAGGGGACGGAGAAAATCTCTGGAGAGAGTTGCTCTACCCTACCCCCACCGTCCGACGTGTCATGTTGGCGTCCTTCGGAATTCACTTCTTCGAGCACGCCACCGGCATTGAAGCCGTCATGTTGTACAGTCCAAGAATCTTCAGAAAAGCTGGGATCACAAAAAGAAAGAATCTTTTGCGGGCGACCATCGGAATAGGAGCCACAAAAGTGTCGTTCCTGATACTATCAACATTCCTACTTGATAAGCTAGGAAGAAGAAAGCTGTTACTGGGTAGCGTGGGAGGGATGATCGGTACACTTTTGGTGTTGGGAATAACCTTGACGTTCGCTGGTAATGCGACGGGGACGCTGACATGGGCCTTGGTGGTGAGCATTATAGCCACGTACGGGTTCGTGGCCTCCTTCAATAGTGGGCTTGGGCCATGTACGTGGGTCTATAGCGCCGAGGTATGGCCCATCCATTTGAGGTCCCAAGGGTCAGGCATAGCAGTGGCGATCAACAGGCTCATGAACGCGACTGTTTCCATGACTTTTATATCCCTCTACACGGCCATCACCATCGGTGGGACCTTCTTCTTATTCTGTGGGTTGGCTGTCATAGCTTTTGTATTCTTCTACTATCTCTGCCCAGAAACCAAGGGCAAGTCGTTGGAAGAGATTCAAATGCTTTTCACCAAGCAAAAGAAGAATGCAGAAACTGCTGCTGTTTAGATTGCTTTCTTTTTTCTTTCTTTCTTTTTTCCCCTGGTTAAAAAAGACGCTGTTTAAATTGCTTGTTATAGCTCTATAGGTTTCTTTTTAATAAGGTTTAATTTAGTTTCTTTTTAATAAGGTTTGATTTAGTTTGGTGGGTCCATTTCATAATAATATAATTATTTCCTTATTATGTCAGAAACTATTCTCCATGTATGAGCACTCAAAGTTGATTCATTTTTCCTTATTGGGGTCAGAATAGTATTGTAAAATTTAATCTAAAAAGAGAGAGGAGGCAGAGATATATAAGAAGATTCTGTCACACACACACACACACACAAAAAAAAAAAATAACATTGAAGGTAAAATGGCTCATAGAAGTCGCGCTGCTTGGCTGGCCCTGACGTTCGTTAACTAACCCAGTTCTTTTGCTTCTTTTTTTTTTTGGCCAAAACTTCTTCTTTAATATTCTGTATCTTTTATGACTAATATTTTTTTTTTTGAACAACTATGAATAATATATATAAATACTTTGAATTTACCTCGGATAGAAATTCTATTACCTCTACCCAACGTTACTTCCTTCCTCCCTAATATAAAAGCTACTTCACCCTTTTAAATATAAGATAAAATTAACTTTTTAAGAGATATTAAGAAAATTAATTAAACCACTTTGAAATATTTATATTTATCGTTCTTTCTCCAAACTATTTTACCTAGTATATAAATTGATATATAATCTAATGATTCATAACATATGATATTTAGGAGTGTTTGAGAGAGTAATTTATATTGAATTTGGTCCTAATTATAATATATCTTGATCCAACTTTTCTTTTCTTTTCCCTTTTTACAAAATCTTGATCCAACTTCTCTACTCTTATATTTATTATTGGATTTAGGGGCAAAATTATGTATGAACTTTTGTTAAATGTGCGTCTGCACTATATGAGCATGCATGTAAAGGTTATGGTGGAACCTTAAAGAAGAATCTTTGCCTGCTAATGTCTGGAATTGGGTTCGGGACCTCTGAAGTTTTTCTTTTTGTGAGATGGATTTGCCTTTTCTAGATAAAAGACAATCTAGAGTGCGGTTGATTTTGTAGATTTTCCCTTTTCTTTTGGCAGTCAAAGCTTTCACAATACCACATATGAGAGAAACTGAACGACAAGGCCATGTTAGGTTGTAGAAGTAAGTTACCGGATGAATAGACTTATTACTTGTTTTTAGTTATTACTCTTATTTATTTATTTATTGCCCTTTTCATATTTTCTTCATTTCAATCCTGACAGAAATTGGTCCCCAAAAAAATCTTGGTCATAAAGGTTGAGCATAATTTTATTGTTTACGTACATTTGTATTTCATCTATTGTAAATGCTAAATTACGAAGGGGCCAATCAATAAGTAGAAAAACGCTAAACTGTGGTCACTTGTGCTTTATCAAACAGTGGAGAGAGAGAGAGAGACAGGATTGATAGTTGAGAATTGAGAGAGAGAGGGCGGGAGGAAAAACGGAGGAATTTTTTTGGGTTGGGAGGGGGGGGTGAGGGGAAGGTGGGGAAGAGAGGGAAGAACCATTTTTTAAAATATATATATATATATTCATTTAAAAATAATAATGTAAGCCCCACATATAAAAAAAGGAAGAATGACATATAAATATCATATCAAATTCCAAAACCCTTAAATGTCTATTGAAAAAGAAAATGATAGAAAGGTAAGCATGTAGGAATATGAGTTTTGAATATTTGGGTAAAGACCAAACTACCTTCCTTCAGTCTTCTCTCTCCACTTCATTTTCTCTTCTTCACCATCATCTTTGGTTTAGATGCACAAGATCAAAGAAGAAGAAGAGCGAGCTTTCATCTTTCATTCAGTTTCATAGGATCGAAGAAGAAGAATGGTAAGCTTTTCATCTTTCTTTCAGCCTGCATTCTCTCTCCACTCCGATAAAGAAATTAAAGAGAAATAGAGGATAGAATGAGCACACCGGAGTTACTTTCGTCCTCACTCCAGTTGCCATTGAAAGTTGAAGAAACCAGTTTCCACCGAGCTTTTCAATTTCTAGTTAAGTTCTGCAGTTTTCAGCGAGTTCATGAGTTTTCTGGTAAGCTTATGAATTTTCCAGCATTTGTAGCCTTTGACAAAATTCGTAATGAGATTCACAAGAGCAATAATAATTTTGACAAGATTCGTAATGGTTTTCACAATAGCGTTTCCTGATGGAAAAAACGTTAGACATGATTCACTAACATTTGTGCCTTTTGACAAAATTCGTAATGAGATTCACAAAAGCAATAATGAATTTAACAAGATTTATAACAATTTTCATAAGAGTGTTTCCTAATGAAAATATGTAAGTTAGAATTCACTAATGTGTGTGGCATTTTATCAAAAATGGTAATGGTATTGACAAGTTTAGTAATGATGTTGACAAGAATAGTAATGGTTTTGACAAAAGTGTTTGCTGATGAAAATATGTAAGTTAAGATTTACCAACATTTGACAAGAATTGTAATGGTTTAAACAAATTTAGTAATAGTTTTGACAAAAATTATAATGGTATTGACAAGTTTAGTAATGTTGGTGAATCCTGACTTACATGTTTCCGTCAGCAAACTCTTTTATTAAAACCTTTACAATTTTTATCAAAACCATTACAAAACTTGTTAATTCCATTATGAATTTTGTAAAGCTTGTTCTACTGTTTCACTTCTTCTTCCTTGCCAAGGACAACTTTCATGTTCACAGTCACTAGCGAGATTCAACCACCACTCCACCATAACCACCAACAACACCACGATTTCAACGGAAGGGAGACAGAGCGAGAGAGAGCTCCGACAACCATTTTTTATAGCAAACTTCTGTCCTTACTCCCTCTCTTCTTCTTTCCTAAACCACCACCAACCATTTCCACACCATCGTCTCTATCTTTATCGTGGACTTCCATTTTTTCCGGTGACACAACCACCATCGTCTCTCTTTATCTCATTTTTTTTAATTTTAAAACTAAGGGCATAATGGTAAATCCATCAACACTTTAAAATCTCAATTTGATTCATGTCATCCTTTACAAATGTTAACAGACCTTTGGTGTTTTAAAATTTTATATGGTAATTATATGGAATTCTTCCTATAAAAAAACAAACAGAAGTTTAACCATGTTAATGAAATTGGTATTTCTGCCCCATTTTGAGAAGTTTATAGGCAATTTTGCACCTAAGAAATATATACGGGGTGTCGTACATTTAACAAAAGTTCATGAGCATTTTGCCTCATAACTATTTTTTAAAAACTAATTTATCTAACTTATAAACTAATATATTATCTAAGGTTACCAAAATATATTTTAGAAGGTCATATCACATTTTCATAATTTATCTTATTTATTTAATCTACTCAAATTAGTTAAACAATTTTTATATTAAATAAAACTATCTTCAATGACAATTTCATACATACTAACGATTATTATAGTAAAATTAATAAATATATCTGAGACTTAATTATTTTTTAAGTTGTTCTTAATTTTTGATTGTTTGATACAAGGGCATCCTTTTTAATTATGCTAATATAATGAAGATAAAGAATAATTTTTTAAATAAATGTAAAGCAGGGATGGTATTTGTTCTTTATATTTGAGTAAGAAAATCTTTATTTCCTATAAAGATGTTGGGATTTTATATATGCATATATCCTCACAAAGGGATGTATCAATATATTGGAAAATTATTATTGTACTACAGTGTATTTATTAATACAACTGAGAATTTATTTTGTTTTAGAAATGATCTTATTTTCAAACTTAATATTAATGTTATTTCAAAAATTCCGGTTTCCCACGTGAATATGAATGGCTTAAAATTCAAATCTAATAATTTAATAATGCTATGTCCTAAATAAATATAAAATTTGTCTAAATTATTATAATACAAAAATCTCATTTGGATTTTCTCTCCAATAACATGTTCTTCATTATTCTTCTATTTATTTTATTCTCCCTCTTTTGATACATGCAAGGTTGTTTAATGAAATTGAAAAAATCAACTAGGCGAGCCATCTAACTATTATCTCGGTTCTTGATATATTCTGCATATATCCTTGATTATCCCTTAATTTATAGTCATTTCATCTCCATCCATAGAGACGAAATACGAAAGCGTAACCATCTTTTATTTTTTAGTGTAATTATTCTTTTGCAATTTATTTACAGAAATATTGATATTAGGAATTTTCCTATCAAGACCCAATGAGTGTAATTATGCTTCATAAACTTATAGAATATCGGTCTTGTGGAGTCTCAAGTGTCAGAGTCTTTTTTGTTGTATTTATGTGTAGAGATTTTGTTTAAGAGTTTGTATGATTTGTTTTGGCTTGTTAGCCTAAGGGAGGTTATTTGACTTAGCCTATGTGCCTATAACAACTTAAATTTTGTGTCATAACAAAGTGGTATCATATTTAAGTTGCGGCTCCATCATAATCCTCATTGGATAAGGAGTAGATGAATGACGACTAGAGGAGTAGCTAGAATCACGTTTGTAATTGTGTTTTTGGCCGAGATATACTACTACAAAAAAACATATTTTATTTCCCCAAAAATGTCTATTTTTTAAAAGGTAAGTAAAAAATAAAGGCAATGGTATTTTTATAATTATGTGTAGGAATTTTGATATATTAAGCATCCTTTTAACAAAAAATGATGTTAAAAGTTGATTTAATTTTTGGCGTCCCTTTTAAAATTTAGATGCCATAAGCCTATTTTTGGCTTCTCATTTTGAAATTAGGATGCTAAAAAAAGAGAGTTTTGACATCCCAATTTATAAAAGAAATGTCAAAAGTAGAGTTTTTGGTGCAAAGAGCACCACTTTTTGCATCCCTTTCAAAATTAGGATGTCAAAAGTGGTTTTTCGGCGTCCCAAATTTAAAATTCAGATGTCTAAAGTATTCCCAACAATCAGAAATCTGACACACACATCTCATCTCTTCTCTCTCACACACACAAGCACACCTTGAGAGCACTATGGATTCATCAACATCACACACACACATACATCTCTTCTCTTATCTCTTACACACACACATCTCTTCTCTCTTCTCCGGTCAAGCTCCTTTAAGTCACATCTCATCTCGGTGACATTTGTTCTTACCTCCATCATTGTCGGCGACATAAGGAAAGGAGTTTTAGAGCTGCGACTTGGAGGAGCTTGACTAGAGAAAAGAAGCTGGCCTTCATCTCCTGTCATTACCGTCGACTGGAAGAGTTTGAGGCTGCAGGAGTCCAATTCCTCCCTCGCGGGCGACGAAAGTGACCTCTGTGGCTAAGTCTGATTCCCCCATCCGCTATTTGTTTCGGATCTCTGTTTTTTCTTTCTAGTTTCATTGTGATTTGTTTTTCTTGATCTGATCCACTGGCGACCTCTTTCACTCCAGATTTGCTCTAGTCTTCCGTCTCTGTCACCGAGCCTCCACGAAGCCCTCGCCGTTCTCACGCATCCATCAACATCGTGGTCTGATGATAGCTTTTGCCTAGTTGCCCCAGTTTCGTTCAGTCATCTCCTTCTCAAGCTAGATTCAAATGACAAGCTAAGTAAGCATCGTTAAATCTTTTGCTTCTCTCTTCTGAAGATGTTTAGTTGTTTGTTGTCCTCTAGTTATTTGTGTCCGTGCACACTGTTGCGATCGGAGAGAAGAGCCGCCCAAGCCACCGTCTCGCCAGGGTTATATTTCAATGGCCAAGCCTTGCCTCGCCTCGGTGTGTTTTTCGTGAGGCCGCCTTACGAGTTTTTCTTCCACAACCAAGCCTTCCGAACTTGAGGTTTGTAGAAGAAAAAAAAAAGCAATACGGCGTCCTAAATAAAAAGTGTTGGATCTGATTAGTTTTGATGATGTCTTATATAGATGCTATTATTAAAGAGCAAAAAGCTTGTATGTTATATTTATCTCCTACATTAACTAACTACTGTATATTTAATGTAGATTAGTTCAAGTTCAATTATAAAGATTAATCAAGAAGGAGATAAGAGCTTTCAGAAAGAAGAACTTGCGAGAGAATGTCAAGGAAGTAAGAAGTTATAGAAATATTTTGGGAATAATCAAGAAGATGAGGAGATATTGAAGAAGGTAGAATTTGCGAAGAGAATGATGAGTCAAAGAAGAAAGAAAGAATTGAATTATGGAGAATGATCAAGAGGAGAAGAAAGAAAGAAGAACTTGCTCTATGGAATGAGAATATGATTATACAAGTTCTTAGATTGATTCTAGAAGTCTCCACAATGATATGGAAGTTGGAATGGCTCAATTCAGAGTTAAGATAAGCAAAATCAAGCTTTGGGATGAACTAACTCGAGCCAAGGGGTCTTAACTCGAGTTAGAACGTTTTTCTACAGTATTTTGCGCATCTGATGGGAGTTGACTCGAGCCAAGTGTTCATAGACTCGAGTCGGCTCAAAACTCGAGCCGACACTATTGGCTCGAGCCAATAGTGCTTTTCAGCACCTCTGTTTTGCTCTATTTCACGTTCAGCTTGGGCGAGGTCTGGTAATTCGACGATATCTCTCAAACCAGAGATCCGATTGGGGTGAAACTAGTGGCATATGAAACTAGACTCCCAGTTGATATAAAATTCAAGCCAAAAGGAGTTCAGATCAAGGATCTATGAATTGTACAAGTTGGTGCATCAGTTAACGTCACAGAGCTGACCAACCTTCGATGTTTTGAGTATATCTCACAAACTACAAATCCAATTGAGCTGAAATCAGTGCCATATGAAAGTAGACTCAAAATTAATTCCATCAAGAGTTTAACCAGCCAAAACGGAGTTCAGACCATGGAGTTATGTCCTTCCAAAGTTGACACTCGAAATTCTGGAATCATATCAGCATAGGCTCGGTTTTCTGGACATGGCTCACACTATATACAACCAAATGAAGTGAAACCAATTCCATATGAATGTAGATTCAACCAGTGTTTCACAAATTTTGGAAGCAACCAAGTTTGATGGGATCTTACCTCGAGCCAAGACTTTGTCAACCTCGAGTCAAAGCAAGGCGGAAAGTTAGGCATTCTAAGAAGAGTTTTTGACTCGAGCCAAGAGTCTTGAACTCAAGTCAAGTCAAGCCAGAGCAACCTGATGAAGAGAAAATCTGACGTGCTAACTCGAGTCTTCAAATGCCAACTCAAGTCTAAAGCTAAACTCCAGCCAACTCCATCTGACTCGAGCCAATAACCTGTCTATATTTGTCAGAAGGCAAGTTTTGACTCTAGCCAATTTCTACGCTCGAGCCAAGCCCTAAACTCCAGCTTAAGAGCATTGGCTCTAGCCAAGGTTGTTGACCGTTACTTTCAAATAATCATCGACTCTAGCCTACTCGTGAAACCGGAGTTTTGACCCAAACTGGAGCCAAAGAAGTGAGACTCGAGCCAATATGTCTCTGTTTTTGAAAATGTTGTGCGTGTGAATCTTCCAATTCTCTAACTGTCTTTCATTGGCTTTAGAATCTTCATATCATCTATCATTATTATTCTTAATCATGTTTAATCAATTTGATAATGAGTTCCAGATGATTATATGAAGGACTCATGCACACGATTTATCGAGAGACATGAGAATTTCCAACGTCTCGAGATTTCGAAATAATTGTTATCGATTGATTTCTACTTGCTATACTTCTCAATGCTATTAATCATGTTTGTTAGCAAGTTTCAGATTATCAAATAAAGGATTAACATCAGATTATCAAAAAGCAGATGCTTACGTCAGAAGCTTCAACGGTAATATTTCTCCAACGGTCGAATAGTTCCAACGGTCATATACGCTCACAACGATCATATTCAAACCTGGAAGAACTGCTCAATGTTCCTCACTGACTATAAAAGAAGAACCATTCAAAATGGAGAAGATAATGATGAGAGCTTCCACTGTCGAAATGCCAAATTTCTGAATCCAACATTTAGCTCATACGCTCTGTTCTCAATGCTTGTAGCTCATCATAGAGAGTGAAATGATTTGTATTGTACTTCAGTGTTTATTCATCTTCTCTTTTAGAGAGAACATTTCGATTATCAAATCATTGTAAGAATCTCAAGTCGTGGGACTTGAAGATTGGGTTATCGATTTACAACTTGTAAGGGGAGTGTATCCTAGTGAGAGGATAACTTTGAGTACGAGTGTGTAATCGATTGAAAGGAGTATCTCAATGAGATATTCGGCTTCACAAGTGCCTGGGTGAACTTGTGCGTTTGTATAGGCTTCTCTTGTGCCCGATTAAACAAGAGGATAGTGGATTGAAAATCTCAAGTGGAGCTTGGGGACTAGACGTAGGTCAAGGATTGGGCCGAACCAGTATAAATCACAGTTTGCATATTCTCTTCCCTTATCTCTTATATTTCCAGTATATGCTTATTAGAATATCTAACTATTGATTTAGAAGACGCGAAAAGATTTTCAAAGTTTTAAATTTTTAATCTTCACCCAATTCACCCCCCTCTTGGGTTCAGCCGGTTCTACAAAAAGAAACGCCGTAAGTCTCGACTTTACTACGTCTTTTACATAGACGTCCCCTAAAAAAAGGGAGGTAGAAAGGGCAAAAAATGGACGTCAAAAAACTTTTTTGTAGTAGTGAGAGGAGTAGCTAGACCTTGGAAAAAAATTCTACGCAGTGTTGATGCTGTCTTAGATTTAAGTTCACTAATTAAATATAAATTACTAAATATGGTAGGTAGTACTAGTGCTTGTTTTACTCGTAAACAGATTATGTAAGCCTAAGTTACTACATAATACATAGCAGGAAAAACACTAGTTGGGTTTCTAAGGTCGTCTTAGATGTATTCAAGCCCCGTTGGAAAAATATGGAACATACGAACCATTGGATTCTAAAGAGTCAAGTTATATAAAGCTTTATCTAGGTGCAACGTACTTCACCATATATTATTCGGCGAAATTAACATATTGCAATCTCATGAAATTGAGCTCAATTACATTTCAACTTTGTAGAAAGTGGATCCCGATTGACAGTTAATGGACACATGTCTCATTCAGAGTGGTCAGCAAATCAACTAGATATTGGTATTAGAGGAAGAGTAATATATGGATGGCATCTTCCATATGCAAAGTCCTTCACTTTCGGAAACAAAAAAAAATGTCATTAGCAGTTTCAACCAAAAAAAAGAAAAAAGATGTGCAATCATATTCAAATTCAAATTTTATAGGACAACTCGATTCAAAGTTCAGATTCATTTCAGCCTCTATAGGTCACTCCTTTTCTTTATTCTCATTTTTTGTCTCCTTATCTCATGCATCTTTATCATTGGTTTTAAAAATTGAGGGTTAATATAATTTTTTAACCTTACAGTATTTCCTCATTTTAAAATAGAGGTTTTAGTTCATCAAGTTTCTTTTCGTCAAAGCCATTAGTCCATGTAGCTTCAAAATGACTTGGAATGAAATTAACAGTGTTAAATATGCTAATGTGTCACTAACACTATCAATTTGCTTGATGATTAGTACGGTCATATAGCAAAATGAATTATAATTAAGCTCATAATTTTAAAAATAGTTAAATAATAAAAACAAGGGAAAACCAATATGAAGGTCCTTATAATTTTTCTTCATTTTGAATTTAGTCCTTGAGCCTTATGGAGATGTTAAATGATAAACGAGGATCCCCACATCACGAAACCAACCAATGCATTGGATGATCAACTCCAAAAGTTCCTTATTTGGGATTTTTGATATCATGCTGAAACATTTCTTTGTTAGCCATGAACCTGCAGCCCCCATGTGTTAGAATTAACTTTTAGCTATTTTTCTAACTAAGCCTTAATTTTCCCAAGAAAGAAGCCACGAGGCTGTCGGGGTAGGCTTGTGGATTTTGTTATGAGTCTTTATGTGAATTGGTTCATGGAAAGAAATGATGAGAATGAAGTATGGACAGGGTGTGGAGAGTGTGGAAGAACATGTGAGGGCGGTGGAGAAAGGGGCTGTGGTGGTGTTGGTGTTCCTGCCAGAATTCGACGAGTGTGAAGACGGACGGCTAACAGAACTAGGAAAATCTTCATCTGACATGGGACTAACGGAAATTTTGTCGTTGTTATTACTTATTTAACAGCTAGCACTAACGGACACTCCTTAACCCATTATAATTGCTCCTTAACCTATTATTAAATTGTTCTTCACCAAGACTCTTAAGTTATCTTTTTTTTCTTCCAACAAGTCTCATATTCATATAATCAATAGATCATTTAATTAACAAATATATCATCAAGTTGCCAAATTTATATTATTAAGTATCAATGTTGATATCCATTAAGCTCTTTTTATAAAAATAAAAATTAAACTCATTTCATTTCTTTCCGGATATAATAGATTTTTTAAATTTTATTAACATTAAATGAATTTTTTAACTCTAAAATAAAAATAAATCATATATATATATATATATTTTTAACATATATAATAAACTATAAAACACCTTGAGTTTTATTTAAATCATATAATTATATTTTTAATTAAAAATTTTGTTTATTTTAGCAAATTATAATTTTGACAAAATTGAAGAATGAGTAATTTTTGTCCATAGATATCTATACAAGTAGTTTTAAATAATGACACTTGAGAAAAAAAATTATTTAATTTAGTAAAATTTTGAATTTTGTGCTGGACGCTCCTGGGGTAAAAGTTCGTTGGCCAATCTGTACCTTAGATAACGGACGATAATTTTTTCTAACGGCATTGTGCTAATTGCACCTTTTTAAAAGTTTGTTAGTATTTTTGGTCCATTTAATAGTTAATTATATTGGACGCTCCTGAACCAATAGTTTATTGGTCAAATCGCAGCTTAACCCAAAATAAAAATATGAGATCATCTTCATTCAATCATTTTGCACATGTCCGTTCACTCTGATCTCCTTTTTTAAGCACCAAAAGAATTTTGGACATGAAAATTATGTAAATTAAAGGGAGGAAAATAACACTACACTCGATAGATATAATATTCCATCATATATAGAGACGAAGCCATGACTATAATGGGACACATATAATTCATGGCTAAAACAATTTGCAAATGAGAAAAATTTGGATCCTTAAAATAGAAACCAAAGCAATAGAATGAATCAAAACTTGATACCACAAGACACCTACAAGCAAGGAGAGCCTTATGTCGTTTTCCGAGATAACCCCATCCAAACAAAACAAAACAAAAAAATTGTTTAATCTCTGACTCCCACATTCTTTCTAGCTCTCTTTCTTTTTCTGCCCCCTTCCTCCATAATAATCAAGTTCTGTAGCTTCTTCCTGAAGGAACCCTAAATGAAACAGGCAAATGCAAAAGCATCCATCAGAAGGCTCTGTCCGAATCTATATAGAGAAGATGGGTTAGAGACAGTTCTAGAAGTTCCTATACCAGAAGAAATGTTCGCAAGCATGGGAAGCAACGTGGCGTTGCGATGGCAAAACATGTTAACGTGGATGAAGGCTCAAACCCCAGACAAATTAGCATCCCCTATATTCGCAAAACGTCTCAGCGAGCTTCGCTTCCTTCTCTATCTTGTCGGATCTCCTCTCATCCCTCTTCAGGTTCAGTTAGGCCATTCCATTCATCGTCCGGTCAGAGATTCTTCCATTGTAAGAACCAACTTTTCAACTTTTCATTTCTAGTTTCATTCGGTTTTGAAGAAAAAGTTAGTGTGATTATAGTATGTGGTGCTGATTACGTACGTAGGAAGCGTCGACGGCCAAGTATATAGTGCAGCAGTATATAGCGGCGACGGGTGGACCGCCGGCGTTGAATGCTCTACAAAGCATGTGCGTAATGGGGCAGATTAAGATTAACGCCTCGGAATTTCATCAAACAAGCGATAACAGAGAAGTGAAGAAAAGCTCAGAAGAGATTGCAGCGTTTTTGTTGTTGCAAAAGGACCCCGACTTGTGGTGCTTAGAGATGCTTGCTTCTGGTTGCAAGGTTTGTAGTGGCAGCAATGGCAAGGTCTCATGGCGTCATTCCTCTAATCAACAAAGCCCCGCTTCCAAAGGCCCTCCTAGACCTCTTCGCCGTTTCCTTCAGGTACATATATATATATATACTTGTTTGAATTAGGGGTAGATATTATTTTTTCAATGTAATTTATATTGTATAAGGTAAGCATCTGAGAGAAGTATTATTTCAGTATGAATGTGATTTCCTAACGTTAATTGAAACATTGAAACAGGCCCTTGGAAGTTGGGTTGAACTGGCAAGACATTTACTATATGAAAATATATATCCAACATACATATGGAATGCTACAATACCATAGTAACAACAGGAGACTTAAATCAAATACCTCTTGTCATGCTAAATGATATGAAGCCATAATACTCCTCTGGTACAAAATATAGGATATAGTTTATAGTAAAAATTGCATTACAAACTATGTCTTATATTTAGGACCGGAGATAGTACCTTTTACACATGATGTGAAATACAGACAAAGGATGTCAATGATACTTTTCACTTGTGGGAACATTGATGTCAACTGGGGAAAAGCCGCCTCCAGTCAAGGAACTCTTAACAAGGAATTGAATTAGGTTTTCTGGACAATGCTTTGACTCATCCTACAACTATTTATGCTAGCTCTGATCAAGGCTATTGATAACTAAATCAACTGAATAAAAACCCTAATCGAAATCTGTGAGCCACACTCAAATACATAAAATACTAACAGAGGTAGCTATAATTGTAGGCCATTGAATGTTGTAAGTAATTAATGGCATTTGTGTGATAGGGATTGGATCCAAGGGCTACGGCGAACTTGTTCTTGGGCGCAGCATGTATAGGAGAGAAAATAATAAATGGAGATGATTGCTTTATACTAAAGGTGGAGACAAGTCCTGCAATTCGTGAAGCTCAAAGTGGTTCAAACTATGAGATAATTCACCACACCATATGGGGATATTTCAGCCAGCGATCTGGTCTGTTAGTTCAGTTTGAGGACTCAAGGCTCATAGGGATGAGAACCAAAGACTTGGACGACATTTTCTGGGAAACAAGTCTGGAATCAGTTATTGAGGATTATAGATACGTTGACGGAGTCAACATCGCCCATGGAGGGAAGACCAGAACTACAGTTCTCAGATATGGCGAGCAATCTGCTAATCATAAGAGAGAGATGGAGGAGAGATGGAAGATCGACGAGGTGGATTTTAACATTTGGGGTTTGAGCATGGATTGTTTTTTGCCTCCTAGTGACGTAAATCGTTCCTAATTAAGTAGATTTCCTTTGTGGATTCCATTTTTGGTATTATCTTTCTATGGAAAAGAATGTTGATCTCTCTTCATTTCCTCTCTTTTTTACTATTAGATCAAATTTTAATGGTTGGGATTTTCATCAATTTATTGAAATTTTTGTAACATCATCGTATTTATTTTTAATAATCGTGTACAATTAATGTTCGTTTAACAATATATGTACGTACGTATGAATTCCATCTGTAAGTTACTCGTAACGTTCTTATATATCCATGTAGTTTCATACGTTTTCTTTCAAAAAAGTAGGTTTAAATTTTATTCCTACCAAGAACAAATGAATTGTAAGTACATGTAAGACTTAACCAACCGACTGCGGTAGAGGAAGACTAGGATCTTTACAAATTAATACTCCCTCAAGTCTTAATTATAAGATAGAGTTGACTTTGTTTAAAGAAATTAAGGAAGCTAAGTAAGTTACATAATCATATCATATGTTGTATATCTTAAGATTATACATTAGTTTATTAGTCAAACTAATTAGCTTAGAGAAGAAAAAAAAATACTCTAAAGTAATTTAATTAGCTTCCGTAATTTCTCCGAAAAAAATCAATTTTATCTTGTAATTAAGACGGGAGTAGTACCATCAACGGAATCTAATATTTTAGTTAATGGGATCCAAAATATATATGTAGTGTGAACGTACAAATCCAAGAGATTCAAAGGCGAAGAGAGCATAATACTAACTTTTAGAAATATTTACTGAGTATATATTCCTCCCTCATGTTTAACTTGAGATTTGTGATATTTGACTTCCTTATTTGTCTTTTATCTAGGGCCCATTTGGATGGGCTTTTAAAAAAAGTGTTTTTTTTTTTAAGCCAAATTGGAGCTTTTAAAAAAAACAGCATTTTGGTTTTTTTTTTTTTTTTTTTTTTTTTTGTGACTTTTGCTTTTTTTAAAAAAATATAATCTAAACACATAAATTAATAAAACAAGCATTTTTTTTGCATTAAAAAAATATTTTTTTTGCATTAAAAAAATATTTTTTTTTTAATCAAAAAAAGCCCATCCTAATGGCCCCTATTTCAAATATTTTTTCTGAAATTTTTCCTAATTTAAATGGACCCTTCAAACCAACAAGAAAAATAAGGCGGTAATTGATCAATCACAGACAGGTCAAGGTCAAAAAAATCAAGAGAGGTGCTTGTCTATCCTGTAATTTTGGATATATATAAGCTTGGCTATTCACTGACAGCTCAATTGATTTATTAATTCCTTTGGTATTTTTTTTTTTGGGTGAACGATTTATTAATTCCTATGGTTAATTTGACATATTTTTAAAGAAAATAGTTAAGCTCATTCACTTATGACTATTCTGTAATTTTGGATATAAGAATGTGGGCCAAAAAAATAAATATTAGAAAGTTTTGAGAGAACATATTTTGGTTAAGAGGCTTATGTATGGTGCATCTTTTCTTTTTTTTGAACAGTGCATCAACTATATTAATTTAGTCACTCTGTTCATTAATATAAAAGTATATATAGTACTTCAAAATCATTAAGTTTGAGATAAAGTTTAAACATTATTAAATAGAGGTATTTGTTAGATAATTTTATTTTTATGACATTTAAAAATAGGGATAGGATATTGTCACTATCATTTTTTCACCGTTAGATCAGAATATCTATAAGAGAGAAAAATTATGATCTAACGGTGAAAAAGTGGTAGTAACATTGGTAGTAACAAAAAATGGTAGTTGTTCTGTTATAGAACACAGATGTCTAGCTTTGATGAGCTAGGAATGATTAATATCGGATCAACAGACCTTTCAACGGTTAAGTGTCGAAGAAAGGATACTGGCTCGATGGTTCCTATGGGAAAGACACCATCGAGATAGCTCAGATCACAATGCAACACATGTGAGGTGTTTCGCCAAAGGGGGTGGTGTGTGTGCAGTGAGACTGAATGATAAACTATTGAATCGAGAGAGATCAGAGTGCACCTGGTGGGTAACCTCCTATTTATAGGGATTACCTAGGGTTTCACTCCCATGCAAATGTGTTTATCCACCAGCCATTATGCACCTCCCACGTTCTGCCATTACCTGCTCCACTACCTGTACGGCTCTGCATAATAGACAAGGTCGAGTAGTGTTTAACCATTCACCTGGTTAAACGGGTGGTTTTACTATAGGCCCCTTGGTTGGGCCGGGTATCCAGATGGCCCAATATATGGGACCATAACAGTTGCCCCCAAGCTCGGTATGGCAGGTCCCTGTCGTGCCGAGATTAGCGCGTTGACTAATCCGGTCATCATCTATCCGAGTTTTAGCTCTGTACAGATCCTTTAGGATTTCCTTTCTGTTCGCCCTGCTTCATCGCTCTCCATCATGGATGACGAGCTATTTTTCAGGGGACATAAGTTCGATCTTATCGCGGCCGGGATATTTGTCGATGAGTGGTCTTCTGTTGAAACCGTTGTTATGGCCTCGGTCATGACCGAACTTCTCTTGCGGACTCGGCCATCAGACACGTACATGCCCCCGCCGTCTCCTCACCTGTCCCCTGAGTCATAGGTTGCCCTTTCTTGGCGGGACGGTTCATCATAACCGTCTTCACAGTTTTTATGATAACCGAGATTGTCCTTGTTGCCTTTGTAACTCAGTCTTAGTCAGATCGTGAGCTTCCACCACGTGTTGCCCCCAATGTTGGTTGTCATAAAGAGTTTGTAAATATCATATGGCGTTACCCAGGCGTTATTCAGGTGTGATTTGATCCTCCTAGGGGTACGGATTCACTGCCTTTTCGGTGGCAATCCTTTTTGAACATCGTGCACATTAAATGTGGTGTCTATTCCCGATGTGGTCATAATTACACTTTTGCGTTTCGGGAATATTTATTGCTGCCGGCGCTTGCGCTTTTCAATAAAGATGGTATTGATTGTCCTTGACGGTTGCGTTTTTCATGGAGATTAGTATGAATAAGGCATTAAATAGTTATGCCGTTTGGACGGGCCTCTCTATATAAGCCTTTGCATATTCATCCTTTTTGCTCCATTCCACATGATGAAATTTCGTTCTGGGCAAGCAGAATCGCTGATGCCAGGGGGTCCGGTTCCAGCCCTTTGTCCTTCCTTCAAACGGTTCTTTTGATGAGTGGGCGAAAAGTAAGGAAGAAGAAGCGAGCATCAATCCTTATACCAGCTGCATTCTTTGTCAGCAGCAAATTTCGGGAGTATTTGTCAATCTTCATCCATAACCTCCAAAGGGCGTCTAGAGTTCCAGGAGTATTTACCAATCTTCACCTGCCTAGCAAAATATTTCCACTGGGATCTCAGACATGCTCCGTTGGACACCCACAGAGATTCTTGTGTGGGTTGGCCTGGACTTGGAGCCATCGTGCCATGGGTATGCCATGGTTAGGGTTCTAGACGCCAACGATGGGCCAATAGGTCCACCGTATCCAAACATCCCACAAGGGTCTCTGCTGATGCGCTTCAGGGGCTTTGTCTGCTGCGGAGAATCCTTCATCCCCGTCTTCTGCACACGGCGACGAGCCCCTTGCCTCAAGACTTGGTGTCCTTTTTATTATTAGTGTACAGTTTCGTTTACTTTCCTGTATGAATGCTATGTAAACTATTCACTTATCAATGGAAAGTGTTTTCTATATACTGTTGGATTTCCCCTTTTGCCCTTTTCGCACCGCTCGCTCTTTGCCTTTGAATTCTGGGTGTATGATTGCTGAAGCGCTGAATTAAAATTAGCAGCCCGTCAATTCGAGCTAAGTTAAAATTAACCGCCCTCCAGAACGGATTGATTTTTGAGCGAGACGCCCTCCAATCCGGGCTAAGTTAAAATTAACCGCCCTCCAGAACGGATTGATTTTTTTAGCGAGACGCCCTCAAATGCGGGCTAAGTTAAAATTAACCGCCCTCCAGAACGGATTGATTTTTTGAGAAAGACATCCGGGGTAAGTTAAAATTAACCGCCCTCCAGAACGGATTATTTTTTGAGCGAGACGCCCTCCAATCCGGGCTAAGTTAAAATTAACCGCCCTCCAGAACGGATTGATTTTTTGAGCTAGACGCCCTCCAATCCGGGCTAAGTTAAAATTAACCGCCCTCCAGAACGGATTGATTTTTTGAGCTAGACGCCCTCCAATCCGGGCTAAGTTAAAATTAACCGCCCTCCGTAACGGATTGATTTTTTTAGCGAGACGCCCTCAAATCCGAGCTAAGTTAAAATTAACCGCCCTCCGAACGGATTGATTTTTTGAGCAAGACATCCGGGCTAAGTTAAAATGAACCGCCCTCCGAACGGATTGATTTTTTTTTTTTGAGCAAGACGCCCTCCAATCCGGGCTAAGTTAAAATTAACCGCCCTCCAGAACGATTGATTTTTTGCGCTGGAATTTTGATTGGGTTTTCGAGGAAATTTTATGCGCTGGGCACCTGTCAGTTGCGTGCCTTAACGCATAATGACCGTCTACCGTCGCCTACGTGGAGTGGTTATCCCTCTGACTTCGATAACCGCGCGCATTTAATGTCCTGCCGTTTCGTCTGGAACGTCACTTCCGCTAGGGTTTCCCCCTCCGTTAGTGAGATGTAACGGCGTTGTGACTCTTGATCTTTCAAATTCCTAACGTATATATCAATTCTCTCGTAAGGATAGTTAGTCTTTTTTTCATACTTTCGACTGCCTCCGCTGCTCCAGAGGCACTTGCTTTGCGCTCAAGTTTTTTCCTTTGCTTCTACAGTTCGCCGTGTCTTTCGTCCTACGACAGGTAATGTTGTTCTCTTCTTACCTGTAGTTTATGATCACATTTCGTACTTTTATGTACCTTTTGGCATGCTTTTGTTCTTCTCTGGATGTATTTAAGCTGTTTCTCTGGGTTTAGTGGGAGTTTCTGGGTTTTGCCGGATGGGTTCTCAGTTTCCTTTTTTATCTTCTAGGTATTCAGAATGGCCCGAGCCTTTTCGTACGCCTGTAAAACCAGAAGTTCTTTGCCCAAAAACCTTCCTCTAGGTCCTGACAGTGATCCTCCTTTACCAAAACTTTCCAGAAAACATAGTAACTCTCCCAGACCCGAGAAGGTATCGTTCTGGGAATTATCATCTGACGGAGCCGAAACGTTGATTCATAATGATTTATCGATTGTTCCTCCATCCAGTCCCATCGTAGTTCCAAGTCCCTTACTCGGGAAAACGCTTTCCGATATGTCTCTTTCTGATCTTATTTCATTTTTTATATCTAGGTGTTCATGGCTGCACCACATCAACCCAGTCAGTCTTCAAACGAAGAATCCAGCACTTCTGCCCCTTCCCCAATTTCTCCTGAGCTAACCCCTGCTGTGAGCAGCAAAGTTACTCAGGTAAAGAATTCCCTGACCCCAAATGATCTTCTCCAACTCGGGATCGGGGACGGGATAGGGTATGCCCTACGACTGCCAACAAAACACGAATCAGTGGACTCCGGACGCGCAGAAGAGAAGGGTGCTCACTTCTTTTTTATTTATCGGGATATTATCACTCTTCTGGGGTGAGATTTCCCTTTACCGACTTTCAGATCGAGCTACTGAATCATCTGCACCTTGCCCCCTCCCAACTTCATCCCAACGGCTGGGCGTTCGCCGTCGCCTTTGAGAATTTGTGCGGGGATAAGGATGTCGTTTGTAGCGTGCCAATATTTATGTCTTTCTTTTCTCCATTGGAGACCGGCATCGAAACTACCGACTCAACGAAATGGTTTGGGTGGACAACTCTCCGAAGCATCCGCGATCGGAAACTCTTCCGGCCTTTCCGCAAATCATGGAAAAATTTCAAATCCGCCTTCATCAAGGTTGAGGCCCTCACTGGCTGGGCTCCCTGGTTTGTGCGGAGGACCGACTCTAGGGAGACCGAGGAAAGGTTTCCTTTTTACTTGTCAACGCACCATCACACCCTGAGGCCCGAGGATTATGTTCCGCAAGCTAAAAGCTTTTCGGATGACGAGGAGAAGACCCTTTTGAGACTCTTGGAATATGTAGGGTCTCTGGGGGATTCCCTGGATCCGGCCAAGTTCATTACCACGCCTTTAGTTAGGCGGAAGCCTACCGCAAGTATGATTTTATTGATACTTGGCTGATTTGCTTTTTGCTTTCCTCTTATTGCTCTGATATCCTTTTTCTTTTGCAGGTCGCGCTATGGGTAGGCCCAAGCAACTAAACGTCTTCAAAAATCGTTCTCGAACTGCGGAGGAAGCTCCCGTCATCCCGGTGAATGACCTATCGAGTCCGGCCCCTGAAAATGTTTCTCAGAAGCGACTAGCTTCGTCAGATGCCGAAGGAAATGCCGCCAACAAAAAGATCAAGGGCAAAGACGTTGTGGCGGGGCCACCCAATCCGAGCGTGGAGCCCTTCGAGACGCCGGTCACTGAGGGTTCGCCTGCCCCTTCCAGGTCTTCCCCGGCGCCAACAAGTTCTGCTGCGACCTCGGTGCTGGGCAACCTTTCCGTGGCCAATCTTCCCGAGGGCGCCTTGTGGGGGCAGGGATTGAGCCAGGAAGTATTAGATGTAATGAGACCTCCTGCTTTCCTTCATGACGCATCTGGCCTGTCGAAGCCTACCAAGAAGATGCTGAACCAAATGCAATTAGATGGTTATCGAGGTATTTCCTTGATTCACTCTTATGCCATCTTGAAGGTAAAATATGAGATGGCGTATACTCAGCTGGTTGCGCTGAGCAAGGAGAATGCCGCTCTGAAGCAAACTTCTGAGGTGGCTAAGATCGCCGAGGACAGGGACAGAACCGTTGCCAATCTGACTGCCCTTACGGCGGTACATGCCCAACTGCAACAGAACTTCAATTCTTTGCAGGCCGCTAAGGCCAAGCAGGAAGAAGAAATCAAGTCCTTTATCTCTAAGGAGAGGACCTTGGAAGAGGAACTGGAAGCCTCTAGGTCCGACCTCAAAAAGGTGGAGGAGAAGCTATCGAAGGCAGAGCTGGACGTCCACCGCTTGGAGGATCTTCATACGAACGGTCAAATGGTTGTAGACAAGGCGCAGTCTGACGCTGATCATTATAAAGCCCTGCTCGCGACTAAAGAAGATGAGCTTGCGGCCAAGGTACATGAGCTTACCACCAAGGAGGCTGAGCTCGGTCAGGCTAAGGCGGAGTTAACCGAGTATGGTGATGCAGCGATTTTCTCGTTCGAGAATGCTATTGCGCAAATCCGCGCCCTTAATCCCGGCCTCGCCCTCAACCTGTCTGGTCTAAACTATGAGTCATATGTCAACAAGAAGGGACAGCTGATTCCTCCTGGCGTAGATGAAGACAAAGAGGAAGACGAACAAGCCCCGCCTCCACCTTCTTGAGTTTGTAGCTAATGTTCGGCATATGTGTTGTTTCATGATTTCTAGTTTTGTAGGCCGTCCTTTTGATGCCGTGGTTATAACCCAGCTTGTTTGTAAATACGACAGTGCATAATTTTGAATTAATATTGGCGCTCCATTCTACCATCTCAGTGTAACTAAGGTCTGGAGCCTTCATTGTGAGTTTGCTCATGTTTGTTCTTAACATAACTTCTTTTAAACTGGTGAAGACATCCCCTGTTCTTTCTCATTAAACATGTCATTGAAAACTGGATTCTTGTCCATGAATTCTTTTGCATTTTGATATCGGCATGTTTATAGGAACGAGTTAGAATACCTCAGATTCGCACATGTTTTGGTTGGAACACGGTCTTGGGAATCGGGTTAAAATACCTCTGATTCCTACATGTTTTCGTATAGGCGTGGTCTTTAAAAACCCGATGTTTAATCAAGAGTTCATGCCATCCTTTCGCGAGTGTGTTTACAGAAGCTGGTTCGTCAACCATGAATCCACACAAGTTTTTCAAAACGCGGGTTCATTCACCTCTTTTTGAACATGGTTTTGGGAATCGGGTTTGGATACCTCTGACCCCTACATGTTTTAAGCGGAACATGGTTTCTGGAGCCGGGTTAGAATACCTCTGACTCCTACATGTTTTAATTGGAACATGGTCTCTGGAGCCGGGTTAGAATACCTCTGACTCCTACATGTTTTAATTGGAACATGGTTTTGGGAATCGGGTTTGGATACCTCTGACCCCTACATGTTTTAATTGGAACATGGTCTCTGGAGCCGGGTTAGAATACCTCTGACTCCTACATGTTTTAATTGGAACATGGTCTCTGGAGCCGGGTTAGAATACCTCTGACTCCTACATGCTTTAATTATTGACAGATGACTGAAACGAGTTTATGAGAACGGGTTCCAAGACCCGAAATTCATTAGAAGATTGGCTTTACGACCATGGCTTACATAACTCTGCGTAGGAAAACATCAGATAAAACAAAACCGAAGGCTTACTAACTATAATAGGTCTTAAGTTTGTCCGCGTTCCATGTTCGCTTTACGTACTTCTTCTTTAAAGTTTCCGGCTTGTAAGCCCCCTTGCCCCGATTTTCCGTTATACGGTATGGACCTTCCCAACTTGCCGCCAGTTTGCCCTGACCGGCATTCTTGTTTCCTATATCGGCTCGTCTAAGGACGAGATCACCTTTCACAAAGTTCTGGGGCATAACCTTCTGGTTATATCGATTGGCGAGGAGCTCTCGACAATGTGCCTTTACCCTGACCTCATCCACAAGATCCAGCTCTACCGCGATTGATCGGTGGTTGTCATCTTCTTTATGTAGGGCCTTGGTTCTCCGCCATGATGGCTCACCGATTTCAACCGGTATCATGGCTTCACATCCATAAGTTAGTCTGAATGGGGTTTCGTGCGTCGCTGATTGGATTGTGGTCCTGTATCCCCAAAGGACCGGGTATAGCTGCTCAACCCAATCTGACTCAGCATCCTCCATCTGTTTCCTCAATCCGTCCAGGATGACCTTGTTGGCTGCCTCGGCTTGTCCATTGGATTGTGGATGTTCAACCGAGGCGAAATGATGTATGATGTGTAGAGCGGCCACCATCTCTTAGAAACCCTTGTCGGTGAACTGGGTCCCATTGTCCGTTACAATCTCAGTTGGAATTCCAAATCGGGATATGATATTCCGATTGAAAAACCTTTGCACCCGGGCTGAAGTAATTGTTGCTAACGGCTCCGCCTCTATCCACTTAGTGAAGTAGTCCACAGCTACTATGAGCCAGCGTAATTACCCTGGTGCCCTTTTGAATGGGCCTAACAGATCCATTCCCCATTTGTAGAATGGCCATGGGGACGAGATGCTTGTCAACTCAGAGGGGTGGGTGTGTATAATTTTGGCGTGCTTCTGACAACTGTTGCACTTGCGCACATGTTCCTTAGAATCAACCGCCATAGTAGGCCAAAAGTATCCCACTCTCACCGCCTTTCACACTAACGCCCTAGCACCCATGTGCTGTCTGTTTATCCCTTCATGGATTTCAGACAACACGTAGTCGGCCTTGGCCGGATTTAGACATTTCATCAGTGGAGAATGGAAACCTTTCTTATACAATTCGTCGTCTATCATGGTGAATGACGCCGACATTCTAACTATTTTCCTGGCCCTTTCTGTATCTTCGGGAAGGATTCCCCGTTCGAGGTAATCAGCAATCGGCTTCCGCCAATCATTTGCCTCTGACATTATCATGACACAGCTTGGTTCTGGTAAGTTATGCTGGAAACGGTGCGGTGGTTTCCGGGATTCTTTGTACTTGTCAATTTTGCCAGAACGTCGGCCCTGACATTTTCCCCTCTCGGAATATGTACCACCGTGACGCCACCGAACTCCGCCATTAGCTGTTTTACCTTTCCCAGGTATTTAACCATCAAAGGGCCTTTAGCCTGGTATTTGTCTTCTATCTGAGATGCAACCAATTGGGAATCAGTAGATACATGAACTCTCTCGGCTCCACTTTCCTTTGCTTGCAATAACCCGGCGATGAGTGCTTCATATTCCGCCTGGTTGTTTGAGGTTGGAAACTCGAATCGGAGTGAAAGCTCCCAGGAGACTCCTTCTGGGTTTTCGATGATAATCCCCACCCCACTGCCTCTTTTATTCGAAGATCCGTCGACGAATAATTTCCACGTCTGGTCGTCGTCTTTCTGCGGATTTTCGTGGGGTCGGTTCCATCACAAAATCAGCCGAGCTTGGGATTTTATGGCGTTCCGCGCTTCCGCTTCATAAACTATGTCAAACTCGGATAGCTCAATAGCCCAACTTGCCATTCGGCTGCCGCGATCCGGCTTATGCAAAACTTGCCGAATTGGTTGGTGGGTACGCACTATTCTTTGTGTGACTGCGAAATACGGGCGTACTCGTCTTGCAGCCATAAGTAGGGCGAAGGCCATTTTTTCCAGTTTCTGGTACCTTAACTCGGCTCCTTGCAAGGCTTGGCTCACAAAGTATACTGGAGTTTGGCCCTCTTTCTCCTCATTGATCAATGCCGCACTTACGGCCTCATCCCCTATAGCCAAATATAGGATCAAACACACCCCGAGCTTTGGACGGGATAAGACTGGCGGAGTTGACAAGCATTGCTTAATTTTTGCAAAAGCTTCTTGGCATTTTCCATCCCATCCTCCTGACGTTTCCTTTTTTAACAATTTGAAGAATGTGAGAGAATTCTCGGCTAACCTTGGCAAAAACCTGGTTAAGGCCGGTCGTCTGTCGATTCTTTGCCGTGACTTCCTTCTTATTTTTTGGTGGCTGCATGTCAACGACGGCTCGGCATTTGTCTAGGTTGGCCTCAATCCCTCTATGGGTAAGCAAAAATCCCAAGAACTTCCCAGCCGGGACCCCGAATGCGCACTTTACCGGATTGAGGCGCAGCTGATGTTCTCTAAGCTTGTCAAACGTCTGCTGCAGATCCTGGATATGATCTTCTGCTCAGATAGACTTAACAATCATGTCGTCGATATAGACTTCAACGTTTTTCCCTAGCTGATCTTCGAATACTCAGTTCATCATCCTTTGGTACGTGGCTCCCGCATTCTTTAGCCCAAAGGGCATAACGTTGTAGCAGTAATTGGCCTTGTCCGTGATGAACGCTGTCTTTTCTTGATCTTCTTTGTGCATAGGGATTTGATTGTATCCCGAATAGGCGTCCATGAAGAACAGCAATCTGAATCCAGATGAGTTATCCACCAGCTGGTCTATGCTCGGCATGGGGAAGGAATCTTTAGGGCAGACCTTGTTCAGGTTCTTATAGTCGACGCATACCCGCCATTTGCTGTTGGGCTTCTTTACCATTACGACATTTGACAGCCAGGTGGTGTACTGCACTTCGCGTATGAAATCGGCTTCCAGCAGTTCATCGGTGTGTTCCTCTAGGGCCTTCTTCCTGTCTTCCCCAATCTTCCGCTTCCTCTGAGCCACCGGGGTCGAGTTCGGGCAAACCGCTAATCTATGGCAGCAGACACTGGGATCTACCCCCGGAATCTCAGATGGACGCCAGGCAAAGACGTCTTCATTGCTCTTCAGGCAAGCTTCAAGCTCCGCTCGAATCATTGGGGGTAGATTCCTACCGATCTTGGTATTCTGTCCGGGGTTAGCCCCTAGGGCAAAATCTTCGAGTTCCCCATCTGGCTCAGTTCTTCTCATCTTCTCGACCTCACGTAGGTCCAACTCGACGAGGTTAACTGGCTTTTCATTTTCCTCCTCTACGGACGACTTAATTCTCTCCTTCCGGGCTGCTGGGTCGGCTTTGTTCATTCTGACAGTATCATAATAACACTTGTCGCGAGAATCCTTACGGTCGCCTTTGGCCGTCACAACTTGATTTTTCTTGTTTACCAACTTCAATCGTTGATGTTTCGTGGATACCAAAGATATCCCAAGTTATGGATCGTTGGACGTCCCATAATGATGTTATACGAGGAAGGGAAGTCAGCGACCACGAACCTAACTCGCTCTGATTTGAATGCTTTTTTCGTCCCTAGTGTCAATTTTAACTCGATGTACCCTTTAGGGCATGTATCCCGGCCATTGAATCCGGTCAGAGTTGTTCTACATGGTTTCAAATCTTCTGGGTCCAAACGCATTCGCTTGAAAGCGTCCCATAGGATGATGTCCACCGCGCTTCCATTATCGACCAAGATTTTCTTCACGGAACAAGTGACCATAGTTCCCGTGATGACCAATGCGTCGTGGTGCCCTGGTGGTACGTCTTCTAACTCTTCTCTAGAGAAACTTAAGACTGGGGGTTCGGGTTTTGCTATATCTTTCTTGAATTCTGGGCGGTCTCGATTAAGAGAACCTCCCTCAAATATTTTTTTCGTTTGGCTCGCCGAGTCTCCCTCGCCCCCGAAACCCCCACTGATCACATTACAGTCGTATTTGGGGTCTTGGAATTCGTCGTCGCTGTGTGTGGCTTTCTTTTTCTGCTCACGTCTCTTTTTCTCTAGGCGAGGTAGGCTCTTGCTTCTTCCCCCCTGCCTTTTGTTGCTCTGACGTCCCTGCGTCTGAATGACGTATCGGCAGAGCTTTCCTTCTCGGACGAACTTCTCAATGGCGTCCCTCAAGTCCCAACAACTTTCTGTCGTATGACCGTGCTGATCGTGGAACTCACAGTATCGGGATTTGTCCAAGCTGGCTTCCCTTCGCACTGGCCGGGGTTTCTCAACCATTTTCATCTCGGTCGCCGAGACCTCTTTCCAGATCTGGGCCTGGGACATTTTTAAGGGAGTGTACCTGTCAAGTCTTCCTTCTGGCCTTCCCCCCTTCGGTCTCGTCTCTCCACCTCACCCCCGGGATTCCGGTTTGCGACCGGTGTATACCTCCCTGGGCTTGAGGGGTGGACTTCTGTCTTTTCCTCTTGCCGCCTGGTTCATCATTTCCATCTGCTTGAGTTCCAAGTACGTCTTTGACCGATCTGTGAATTCGGTCAAAGTTCGAGGTCGATTCTTCATCACTGATTTCTTTAGCCGTGATGTAGCATTTAGGCCGGCTATAACGCAGTGTAGATGTACGTCTTCTTTTAAGCCGGGGACACGGAGAGCGGTGTCCTTGAACCGGTCCAAGTACTTTTGTAGGCTTTCATCGAGATGATTGCTTGACTGGTCTAGCTTGAAACTCGGTTTTTGGTCGCTTAGGCTTGTAGCAAAATTGAGCAAAAACTTATACTCCATGGTTTTCATGTCGGGTATGGAGTTTAGCGGCAAAGAATGGAACCAGGTTTGAGCGGCTCCCTGGAGTGTCCCCGCAAATGTAGAGGTATCACGGGCCCTACGATCCCCTTCACCCCGATTTCCATCTTGAAGTTATTGAGGTGAACTGCGGGTCCCGGCTACCATTATACTTTGGAAGTTCTCGAGAATCCAACTTTTTGGGGTATGCGGCCGCCATGATTTCCTTTGAAAACGGTGCGGGAGGCTATCTCCGCTATGTCCCGCTTCATCCACCTTAGTCTTGTTGAATGATGGGGAGTTGGTTCGTGGTTGTTCAAGGCCGAGTTGGCCAATGAACGATTTCCTTTTGCCCGGGACAAATCGTTTTCTCGAAGGGGGCGCGTGGCCTCATTGATTTCAGCGGCTGTTACTCCGCTATCCCGGATGGGCTTTTCCGTGTCTCGAGGCGAGAGCCGAGTGGGATTCTCCAACACCCATATCTGCTCCTTTAGAGACGAAATTTCCTGGAGCTCTTCCTCGGTGATAACACCCCGGTGATGTTCGACCATAATTTCATCCTCCTGTCCCTCATCGGGCTCTCTCTCCTCGGGGGTATGAGTCGACGTCGAAATCATCACACGACTTGTACCTGCACCATCTTTCCTTGTGGCTTCAACCTGCTTCCCCTTCTGACCGGCACGCTCTTCCCATTCTTGGCATATCCGCTTCAGTTCATCTTGCCGCCAAATGGCATTTTGGCGGTTCAGGTTCTCTCGGATAAGTCGGATATCTTTCTCTCTCTGGAGTCACTGGCGAGTTTCCATATTCTCCATTCTTTGAACCAGTGAATCCACAGTCTTATGCAATACCCTAGAATCGGGGTGAACCTCTTGGAATTCGAGCGGAGGGGGAGGGATGTTCAGATTCTGTATGCGCCGCCGCCCTTTGTGGCGATCAAACTCGGAGTGAGGAGAATGGGCATGTGTCCTCGGTTTCGCCCTCGGTTACCGTTGTTACGAGGTCGCGGTTTGGAGCTACCGAGTCAGAGTATTGGATTATGCGCTCCTACTGTGAGCGTTGTTGAGGTTCTTCCAGCGGTTGGTTCTGCCGAGTTGCGTGACTACGGCTTCTAGTGCTTGCAGCCATCCTCAGTGATCAGCAGTGGCTTTGTGGTCTTGGGAATCGAAGTTTACGGTCCCCACGGTCGGCGCCAATGTTCTGTTATGGAACACAGATGTCTAGCTTTGATGAGCTAGGAATGATTAATGTCGGATCAACAGACCTTTCAACGGTTAAGTGTCGAAGAAAGGATACTGGTTCGATGGTTCCTATGGGAAAGACACCATCGAGATAGCTCGGATCACAACTGCAACACAAAGTGAGGTGTTTCGCCAAAGGGGGTGGTGTGTGTGCGGTGAGGGCGAATGATAAACTATTGAATCGAGAGAGATCGAGTGCACCCGCAGTGGGTAACTCCTATTTATAGGGATTACCTGGGTTTATCACCGTCCCACGCAAATGTGTTTATCCACCCATTATGCGCCTCCCACGTTCGCCATTACCCGCTTCACTACCTCCGTACATGCACTCTCCGTACAGACAAGGTCGAGTAGTGTTTAACCATTCACCTGGTTAAACGGGTGGTTTCTTGTAGGCCCTTGGTTGGGCGGATATCTAGATGGCGATATATGGGGCCATAACAAAGATGTGACAATATCATATCCCTTATATTAATAATAATAATGGTTTTTTAATTTTAATGAAGTTGTTATTTGTTTTTTATATTTAAAATGGGAGGAAATTAAATATATCTAACATGTTTCAGTGTCTGCAAACACGATTCTGGAATGGCATTTATCGCCCATGAAGGCCATACTTCAGTTTTGAAGCTGTCCATCAGGTCTATAAATAATACCTAAATAAATATCTATCATTCATTCATTTCATGGAGGTAGTCATTTTCAGGTCAATAATAGGCATTTTTATTTTCTTTTTGCATTTTTATTCAATGATATAAAATATAGTACTATTTTATTTTCTCCCATCTAAATATAAGACTCAATTGATTTTTTAGAGGTATTAACAAAGTTAAATAAATTACTTGAAATTTTTTTTTTTTGTCGTTTTTCTTTTAAACTACTCCCTCCGGTCTTAATTATAAGAGTTAGTTGACTTTTTTAGAAAGATTAAAGAAATCTTTTTTTCAAAAAGCCTAATTATATTAGTTTAGAGTATTTTTATTTTTAAATTTTTTTTTATTTAATGTTTCTTAACAAATTAAATAGTTAGAAGAGGGATCATAATAAACTAATATATAATATAAAGAAAAGCACAAAAAAATTTCAACTGATTATGTAATTTAATTCCCTCAGATATTTCTTTGCTGGATTTTTGGTATATATGGAAGCAAAGAAATGGAAAAATCTTTAATCAGGAAAATCTTAATCTTTCCAAAACTAGTAATCATGAATTTTGGTCAACTACAACTTTATATAATTAGCTAGGACCAACGATACCCCATTGGGTTGCTCCGCCCTCTAGGTTTCTGAAAATATAGTAATTTTTTTGACTTATAAACTGAAATATAATTTCATGATATTTAATATAAATTATTGTTAAATAATCTATTTAATTTATTTAATGTTTCAAAAAATTAACTGAGTCCGAGGAGTTAACGATAAATAGTAAATTCTCCCTCATCTCAAGAAGAGGGATCAGATATGACTGAGGCGTTGAGTTGAGCTGAGTGAAACGTTGCCGTTTCGATTGTCGGTACCCTTTCCATGTTTGGCATCAATTTTCTTTCCTTTCACATTATAAAACGTCTATTCTTAAAATCCAATCAACGCTCGCTATTGTGCCAGCTCAGATGAAGTCAATTTCATAAACATGTGGTGTCCCACAATATGTAAAGCTAGTGACCCTTGCCTCCCTCTTCTCCGGTGCGGTGACCCCAAATTTGAAGAATAAATTGGAAAATCCCTATTCATCTACATCCCCCTCCGTATCTCAGTAACACGCTTTCATGGTCTCAAATCTTCATCGGAAATTGTCCTCTCTGCTAATCTAAGCCCGTCTGACGGTGATATGCAGCGAGCACAGCAATAAAAAAAACAGACAATTCGATCTCGAAATTGATATCTGAAATCTTTCTCCGATCTTTATCGTCGTTTTTATTTAATTTCCCCTAATCCAAGAGATGAAGGATGATGACACTCTTCCTACAACTACTGCTAATACGAAGAAGGAAAACGCAGCTTCAGGTCTGTTCGGTAAAGGGAAGTATAAATTCTGGGCGTTGGCTGCCATTTTGCTTCTTGCATTTTGGTCCATGCTAACCGGCACAGTCTCTCTTCGGTGGTCAGGGAGTCTCAATAGCTTATCTAATGATCTTGATACTCCAATCTATGATGACCTCGACGTCCTCGTAAGTTTTCTCCGATAATGGGTGGTTACATGCGTGCTTATATCCGTGTGGGTTAAATTTATTTCACGTGGATTTGATTATGAATCGTTTTGGGAGCAGGAAATGGAGGAGAGGGAGAAGGTGGTGAAGCACATGTGGGATGTATACACCAATAGCCGTCGGATCAGGTTGCCGCGGTTCTGGCAGGAGGCATTTGAGGCTGCATATGAAGCGCTGACAAGTGATGTGCCCGAATTAAGAGACCCTGCCATAACGGAGATTGCCAAGATGTCTGTGAGCTCAATTGTTTTTGAACCACCTCCCGTACAGTCCTCGGTGGGTCCTTCTTACTCTCCGGTTAGATCTCTTTTGTAAATTCCTATTTTAGCTTCTTCTTGCTTTTTTTTTTTTGCTCTGATTAGCTTCTTCTTGTTGGAGTTACTTCTTTTATTATTATTTTTAATTTCCCCTTTTTATTGTGTTATATGCTAGTGGGCAAATTTACTCGGCTGAATTGTACCATGTGAAGGGGATGATTTGCAGTTTGGCACGTTATAATGGGTTCCCAAATCCTTTTCTTCCACCCACGCCCCAAACCCCAATTTCCAAACCATCCCAATTAACTTGTGAATAGTGACTAGTTCCATCTTTAATTCATCCTTCAAGTCAAGTAATTCATCAGCTTTCAAAGCCTAGACTGGATAGATTTGGAAATTGGAATTGGAAATGACTTACATTGTAGAAATACTGTTGTAATAATATTCATAGTTTCTTTGCTTAATATGGTGATATCAGAGACAGTTTGATTGAAGTATTTAGAAATTATGAAAATAGATCCTGATCCATTTTATCAACTAGGTTTACTGCAGTTTGCAATAATGTTGATAGTAACGCCAACTGTAGCATGCTAGAAATCAGACTTTTATTAATTTCTTATTTTGATCGCATGATATGAAGTTGTTCAATATAGTAATTGCTTATTTTGAACGGTGGATATGTTGTGTCATTGAAATTGCTGTCTAACAGTTTGGTCAGATTATCACATCAAACTTAAGGCCCGACACCCATTTTGTTCTTGTCAAAGTTTCTTCATCCTTGACTGTGGACACCTGCACTCTAGTTGACATTGATTTACGTACTTGCAGCTTTTCTATCATGTTGAAGTGTGTGATGACTTTTGCTGTTTGTTTTCTTAGCTACTAAAATTTCAGTTATCTTGTGTTTAAAGCTTGCTTCCGTATATTTTCTGATGTATTCTTCTTGTCTGCGTCTTAAGTTTCCTTGAAGAAAATTGTTTAGGAGATTATATGTCAAATAAAATACTTCTACTGTCATATTTTGTTGATTTTATTCTTTGATTTGGTTCAGTATACATTCATTCTTCTATCTCAGAACAAGAGTTGGGCTAAAGTTTACGAAGTGTGGAAATATTGTGATTCTAAGTGGCTACATGCAATTGCAAAAAAATCCTGTCATAAAGTTGATTAGTGTCTTCAATACAACATTAACCTTATTTACCATTTCATAGCACCTACGTGAGTGCAAATGACTTTATCAACACTTTCGCTAGAGAAGGTCATGTCACATTGTTTGAAGGTTGTTAACTTTCCTGCATTCCTTCTCTATTTTTTGATGGATTAAGACAATTACTGTAAAGTGAGCATCTCAAAAAGTCTTGCACATTTTGTGGCTGGTTTCGGTGGTTTAAACAACCCTGATTCTTACATAAAATTTCTATGAATTATTTCATTGTAGTAACTAAGAGCTAACAATGACTAGTGAGTGCCTCCTAATTATGCTAGTTTTCTCTCTCTTAATAATAACCTCAATATCTCTTTTTCCTATCTACAAGTATGCTAAAATTATGTATGTAAATGAGGTTATTTACCATTTTACATAATTAGAAGTCAGAATTTGTTGAATAGGCTATGGATAAGGTTATCATGATGAACTAAGAAGTCCTTGTGAGGGTCCTCCTTCAATTAGATGGCTTGCATTCACTGTTGATCCTGTTGGTGAAAGTAATTGACTCTTGCTTGTTTTTTCGGAGGGGGAAGGGGGTGGTTTGTCCTGAATCCTGAACTCCTTATCCATTCATTGTCTGATCAGATAGAACATAGGAAAGTGATGGACAAGTTTTCCCCCTTCTCTTCCATTGTATGTAATTGAAAGAAGCTAGATCAATATTGTTGGATGCGTGGATTTCTGAATTGGGAAAGTGGGCTAAAAACTTGAGACAATATGGAAATATTGTGGTTCTGAGCCTCAGGACAGTATTTGTAAAGCAAATTGTAGAAAGAAAAAGATGTTGATGGTTTCTGAGGTCATTCCCTTTTGTGGCCAATTTATAATGTTGGTCTTTCATTTTGCTTTGGTTTTTCCCCATTTGACAGCCAGTACTTGTAATTTTAGTCGTGTGCTATGTGATCATCCTTTTTTCGATTGAGAAAAGATGACCTCATCAATCCAAACATGGGGTTCTTTTGCAGTCACAGTGGGCATTTCGGCTGCAGGGGATGCATTCAGGATGAAAATTTTCCCCCTTCTAATGATATATATAGATTAGACATGGTGATGGTGAATAAGAATTATTGTTGTGAGGACTAAAATTAACTGAGAAAAAAAAGTTGCTTTGAAAATTTTGAACACTCGACTTCAAACGTTCTTCATACAGTTAAACTTTTTTCGTCCACAGATCTTTAGTTCTTCGTCACCTTTAATGTATATGATTAAAAAGAGGTACTTTAGATCTCTGGGCTTGCCTTTACAGAATATGACTGTAGGGCTGACAATAGCTATTGTTGATAGGTATATGTTTGGTGAAAATCAGGTAGTTTCAAATTCAAGTATGATCGTTGCTGTTCATGCAATGATTGAGAACTTAACGTCTTCTGATGATCTTGTTAAATTCATTTGATAATGAACAATCTAACGCCTGGTCTTTGTAATATTTCAGGGAGCAAGGGAATTTAGCAAGAACCTCATTCAAGTTGAAAATGGAAAAGAAAAGAAGCAGTGACCTCTAAGCATGCTTAAGAAGTGAGGAATTTGTGAAACATCCAAGTGATCTAATGTGTACATGAAAAATGCTCATCACTACAACCAGAAGTTGGTGAAAAGGTAGTGTCTGATGGGCGAAGTATTACTACGATTTACATGCTTCCATAAAAGTGAAAAAATGTGTATTCTATTTAGGATAATGGGTCATCCCAGTTTTGCAGTCAATTTCAGAATCTTGGTAGTATGAGGTTAGTAAATTGAACCACGAGATTTTGAGAGACAGGGTCAACTTGATGGATAATTATTTTTGTCTCATTTCATAAGGATCCTTGTAACAAGTTGGTCATAAATTTATTTCCTCTGTATCTCGTGTAAAATAGCCTGGATAATGGTTTTGTTATTGGAGACCTTACTACTATTGGACAGCTTATGGGCTTGATTTTATGTACAAAAGTTGTCAAACACCCCCCCCCCCCAAAAAAAAAAACAAAAAAAAACAGGTTGAAAATTGACAAAAACAGGTTGAAAATTGACTATAGAAAAATCCTATCGATTTATCATGCCAAAATCTCAAGAAATGTACAATATATGCTCTATTGAGCGATAAAGTTCGTACAATGTGCCCTATTGAAAAGTTGATTCCCTATATTAAATGAAAAAATGAGTAGTGTAAAAATGTAGGAAAGATTAAAGGCCGGATTGTTTAAAATTAAATAAAAATTTATTTCAGTCAAGTTTAATAGTATTATTTTTAGTTTTTTATAAGCAATTTGAAATAATATATACTCCATCATTCTAAATATAAGATAGAGTTAACTTTTTTTTGGATATATTAAAAAAAAAAAACTCAAACTGTTTTATCTAACTTATAAACTCTGATATATAATTTTAGTGTTGTGGTATAATTAAATAATTTATTTAATTTCTAAAAAAATCAAATTTATCTCTATTTAGAAGCTGAGGAATATCAAAATAAGCTTTTTCGAATACATTCCTCCAGTGCTAACATAACTTGTTTGGGCAGAGAGGTTATCGCCAAATACATAAGACCACCGTGCTCTGCTTCCCTCTACTCTCTGTCAGATCAGGTAAGTTCAATCTTCAGAGTTCAACATGCAGGCCTCAAGAATGTTACTACTCTCTCCACTACCCTCTTCCATTTCACGAATGGGCCTGTTCAGATCTTCACCGTCACTTGCTTTCACAAAGCCAAAATCACCGAGGTCGCCCAAGATCACGGCAATGGCAAAGGAGGACACCGACGCCGGCGGCAACGGAACAGTAGAGAAAGCAGCCATAGCAGGAGGGCTGATATCGACGCCAGTCATCGCATGGTCTCTCTTCACACTCAAAACAACCGGGTGCGGGTTGCCTCCCGGACCGGGCGGATCGATCGGCGCACTGGAGGGAGTGAGCTACCTGGTGGTGGTGGGGATAGTTGGGTGGTCCATATACACGAAGGCTAAGACGGGTTCGGGTCTGCCCAACGGACCGTTTGGTTTATTGGGTGCCGTTGAAGGGCTGTCGTATTTGGCGGCGGCGGCCATAGTGGTGGTGTTTGGGTTGCAGTATGTGGAGCAGGGTTACATCCCTGGTCCTCTTCCAGCTGATCAGTGCTTCGGCTAGATTCTAGCTACATCATTTATGGACCACTCCAATTTTATCTTCATCTTGTGGATATGCTTGCTTGTTTCCTTACTCTCTCTTTTAGTGATCCCTGTGTCTCTAACTCAAATGTCTATTTTCCTTTTCCCCGCTAGTAACTGCCTTTTTGTTCATTTCAAGGCTAAGTTATTATTTTTTGGTATTATGATCAATCAATATAAAATTAATCCTACCTCACAATCCTAACATATTTAACTGATTTTAAAGAAATTAAGAATAGAAGTTAAATTAGTTAATTTTATTCATATTTTTAAAAAAATATCTTTATATAAATTAAATTAACACTTTCCCGATTTTTTTTTGCCGCTTAACCATTTCCTAACTTTTTTTTTTGATAAAGAAAAGTTTTGGAGGCTTCCTAACTTGTATTGTTATTGTATTGTATTGTGTGATGCAAACCGAGCCGAGAATAATTGGAGAGAACTTTGAAACTTTCCTTATCATTCATTTTGGCCCACTTGCCGTGTTAAAGTAAATGTCAATACATGATTGTGAAATCTATGCAAATGTAAATAGTATATAAAGCGATTTATCTCAAATTTAGTAATACCTGTAAAATAATAAATATTACCCGCCTCGATTAAATTAACTCTATAGCTCTTTAATGTTTAACAGAGAATTTGAGTAAAAAAAAAAAGTTGAATTTTTCACTTAAAAGAATATAAAAGTGTTATTAACTTAATTATTGCGAAGGGAGTATTAGGGGTGATATGAGAAAAATATGATAAAAATTGCTCAATTAGTTTATTAAAAAAACAGTAGAATTACGTTGTATATGTGACATTAATGACTTACAAGCATTATTTACTTTATAGAATATATATGTACATCATTAAATTATTATTGAGAACTTATCAATTGGGGTATTTTATGAGGAAATTGACAAAAATTAGAATGTTGTCCTACAATTAGGACCAAAACTAACTCCCAAATGTTGTTCGATAATTAGGACCAAAGAGAGTATTATTTATGACATAGATCAACTTTTCAAATATATCTTATATTAAAGATAAGAGGAGTAATATGTTTACTAGTAGACATAAATAGTGTGTCTCGCTTTCATAAAAAACATGAGACCGACCAATGCATAAAGAACACAAGTAAAGATATAAGCCAACTTTTTACGCAATCTTATTCTAGTAATAATAAATTAAATTACCAACTTATCAACTCATGAAAGCAATTCCTGTTTTATGTTCAACTGATAAAGGGGTTGGACACTCTCAGAAAAGGGAAAGGATTCGATCTTGGAGTTGGTCAAAGTATTGGAGGAGACATCCTAATTAACTTTTAGGTGCCTAGGTAAATGCCTTAGGGTAATAAATGGCTTCACTATCACCTAAGAGGAAGGAAAACTTCACCCTGCGGCCTTTGGATCGTGATTGAGCCCAACCCCTTTGATGAAATTTCAGAAGAAAAAAAAAAAAAAAAAAAAAGCTCATGAAATCAACATACACGGGAATGGTACCGTAATTTATTAAATTAATTACAATTGAAGAGAAGTCGGGGGGAAAAAATTGAAGCGCATCTAGTCAGTAATATTGAGAAGTAAAGCTTCGTGATCATATGTATAAATAAAAGGGTTAAAGTGCGTCCCTGAAATGTTTTTGGAAATGCGTTAAAATATTTAGGGGTGTAATCTTACCCCCTAAAACATTAAAAAGGGAGCAATTCCAGCCATAAAAGATAGAATCGTTAACTTTTCCGTTAATTTACTGTTCATCACCATCGTTATAAGAGAGGCACAAACAATAAAATTCAGAGAATTTAGGAACAACAAGCTACTTGATTAATTCTTTATCAGCTATAAAAGATGTGCAAAAAGAGGAAACAACAAACAATAAAATTCGAGAATTTAAGAACAACAATCTGGACAACAAATCAATCCATTCTCATTGCACAACGAGCATCTCTCTCTTCAGGAGGCCTCCATCTTCATCTGCATCAAATATCTTCCTATTTCCACTGCATTTCGTACAAGGCACAAATCTCGCATATCCACAACCATCACAAACAAACCCAGGCTTTCTCTTTGGAAATGCTTCAAGAATCTTGGCTAATTCACCAACTTCCAATAAATTAACGGAAAAGTTAACGGTTCTGCCAGCTAGGGTGGGAATTGCTCCCTTTTTAGGGCCCGTTTGGTACAAAGAATTTGTGGGGAGGGAAAGGAACTTAGAGGAGGGAAAGGAACTTAAAGGAAGGGAAAGGAAGATTTGAAAGATGAGGGGAGATGGCTTGAGTTGTTTGGTAGGAAAAAAATGAAGGGGTGGTAGTTGGTAAAGAATTAGGAAATGTCTATTTTACCCTCAAAAGAAATTAATTCAAAATAAAAAAGGAAAATATTTTTTTTGCTAAAATATATTTTTTAAAAAAATGTCCCTGTTAAGTTTGAACTTGTGACCCAAAAAAATTTCACCAAGTTCAAACTTTCCCGCCAAATTCGAATTTTCCCATCAAGTTCGAACTTCCCGCCAAATTTGAATTTCAGGGGTAAATCTATCTAAAAATATGAATAGTGACCAAAAAAACTTGATATCCCACCAATTTTGTGGGATCTCAAGTTCCACATATGAGGAAGAGTGGTGGGCGCAGGAACTTGGGTTCGGCGCGCTTACCAAAACGTTTTCGGCAGGGAACTTTATTAAGTTCCCATATCCCTCTCCCAAATTCCTTAAACCAAACAGGCCCTTAATGTTTTAGTGGCAACATAGCATCACTAAATATTTTATGTTGTTGAATGTACCTACAAAAATATTTCAGGGTGTTGGTTACCGCTTAACTCTAAATAAAATTATAAAGAAAATAACATCAGAGAGAGATCAGATCGCCACATACACAAATTTGTTCCTATTATATGTTACCTCCAACAACTCCATCCCAATCACCAAGAGGCGGTTAAGTCAATAAAATTGTTTGGAAAAAAAAAAAAAAACTAAATTTTCTCTTATTTAACTAGGAATTACATTTTTTAAAGTTAGAAAAAGAAAATTGCATCATACATTAAATATGAGCAAACTTAGAAAAATATAATTGATACCTTACTCGGTGATTTATAATAAGGATTTCACATATTCCTTCTAGAAAGTTACTTATATATATACGCATTCATGTCCCTGTTGTTTAACATATACTACCCTTGATCAATTCTTTGCCACATAACTTCCAAAATATATAAAATTAAATTAGATTATGAACTCATATTTTGTATGAAGTTTAAGATCATTTATATTATTTATGACATGTAAATATTTACTTTTTTTATAAATTTTATATTATATGTGAGGATAGATTATTAAAAAAATATTGACCGAGGCAAGCAATAAATTTTGTTAACCCTGGCCTTCCTAGATGAAAATCAAAGCTATCTTTGTTAGATAATTTGTATGATGAGAAATATATGTGAATTTATATAAAACCAATTGATTATCTGAAAAATATCTATAAATGGTATCAATTAAAATATCAATATCACCACTATTTAAATGAATAATTTGTAAATAATGCAATTTTATTTTTCTTTTTGATGGGGGGGGGCAATAATATATATAATTTTAGTCTGTAAATTGTCATATTTAGAGGCATGACTAAAGGGGAAAAAAAAGATAAATAAGGGTGGAGGTTGTGTAAGTATAGACCTAAGGAAACGAATACCATTAAAAAATTGGCAAAAATCTGTAACGAAATGAAGGTGGCAGAGACAAAACTCCCCCTTTGTAGGAGACCATTGATGAGGAATGGCATGAGCCGTCAAAGTATGAGGAAATCATATCAGGCAACGCGTTTTCCTTTTCTTTCTTTTGAGAACTTATTCATTTCTCCATACAGGTATCAAATCTGATCTTCCTTCCCCTTTCCTCCAAATCTTTCTTCTTCAAACACCGTATCTAATCTTCATTTTCTTGGGAACCATTTCTCTTTAATTTATTGTTTCAGTGTTTGTGAGAGGAGCAGCTAGGGGAAAGGTGGAGCTTCCGGCGACCTGTAACCATTTGGCCGGAATTCTCAAGATCTTCATGTTCTGAATCAAAAGAATATAAACATAATGTCCTCCTCATCCCCTGAAACTGCTCCATCTTCAGATTCTGGTAATAGTACTGATACTAATAATAAAAACAACAACAATAATGATAATAATAATGATGGAGATTCATCTCAAAGCCCTCCATCACCCCCACCACCGGACCAGCAGGCGGCATCACCACCACCACCGCCATCATCTGACCAGAACTCTTCCAGTTCCAATAGTTCCGATTCTGGTTCTTCGTCGAATAACCAAGGCTCTTCTGGTAGCAAATCGCCATCTCCACCTTCAAGTCCTTCACCGGATAATAATAATGGTAATAAATCATCGGGTTCTGATTCATCATCATCCTCTGGATCGTCGTCATCTTCAACACCTAATTTAACACCAAAATCTTCTGGCGAGAGCAACAAGCAGTCGCCTCCAGCTGCATTATCGGGTTCCAACGAAAATAGCAGCGGCGACAAGAATGACGATAGTAGGGCGGTTATTGGAGCCCTCGTTGGTGTAGGGTTTGTTCTTCTTATGATGCTCGCCGTCTGTATCTTTTGCTGCAGAAGGAAGAGGCGAAAGCATAGGTATTATTATAGCGACGATATCAAACCCAGCAAAACTGGTATGGTTTTCTATTCATTCATTATTCATTGAATGAATCCTTGAATTTTTTAATTCAGCGCTCATATGAAGAATCATGTGCTCCATTTTGTTTTAGTTGCTAATTTTGGTAACAAATCTTGTGCTTATAGATGTGCACCCTCCCTGATTCTGTATCCAAAGAAGTCTGGCGTATTATTTGTTGATTAAATTTTAAATATATGGATGATATATCTTAATACTATATTATATTTATTTATTGGCCAAACTAAAGTAACATCTTTGCAAGACTATGAATTGGATTTTTGCAAATGACTTTTCCCATATAATATAATACATAAAATTGCTAAACTAAACATGCAACAATTTAATGAGCATATATATTAAACGGTTACGTTAATGTTATACAATTATATATAAACATATCAGTAAATTAACTCTTCAATAAATATACATTAAGCTTTAAGAATTTATAAATTAACTCTTCAATAATTATATTGATAAATCTTTTTAAGAATTTATAGATAAATCTATAAATACACATTTCCTGTAAGGGAGAAAAAAAAAAAAAAAAAGACCAAAGTTTTTCATTTTTGTTTTGAACAATTCATCCTGAGATTCTTTAGGCCTGTTTAGCCTAATAAATAAGCCACCACCCTTCATATATGTTGAAGTTCAGATGAAGGTTCCTTTCCTTGGTTATTTTGCACAAGAATGTAGGGAACTAAAGATCCAATAGAATGTGGATCCTACAAATTAAAGAATTAGGTGAATTAATAATTAGATTAATTAATGGTTCCAAAACATATATGTGCAGGAAGTAATTATTACAACAGAGGACACAACGCAAATAATTGGCGCCCTGGTGGGAATGACCATGTTGTGAGGATGCAGCAATCACCAGGCATGGGCATGGGCCCGGATAGTGGTGGGTGGGGCCCAGTTCCACCACCTCCTCCGCCACACAGCACCGATATGAGCTCCAATTACTCATCACTGGGGCCGCCGCCTCCGCCGTCCCCGCCGCTGTCTTTAGGGCTGAATTGTGGGACCTTCTCTTTTGAAGACTTGGCTGCTGCAACGGAGGGCTTTGCTGATAAGAATATGATTGGACAAGGAGGTTTTGGTTACGTGTATAAGGGTGTTTTGCCTAATGGAAAAGAAGTTGCTGTGAAGAGCCTGAAGGCTGGTAGTGGCCAAGGAGAGCGTGAGTTCCAAGCTGAGATCGAAATTATTAGTCGTGTTCATCATCGCCATCTCGTGACGCTTCAGGGTTACTGTATTGCTGGTGGACAACGAATGTTGGTTTATGAATTTGTTCCCAACGACACTCTTGAGCATCACCTTCATGGTACGTATGGTACACTTCCTTTGAATTTGCCTTTTAACTCTGTCACACTACATCCAATCTTTAATATAAAATCTCGTTTGCAATGCAATCCTTAATATAAGATCTTATTCGCACCGGAGGTTATATATCGGATGTGGTCTTGTATGTTATATGCAGGAAAGGATTTACCTACCATGGCTTGGCGTGACAGAATGAGAATTGCGGTAGGATCTGCCAAAGGGCTGGCATACCTTCATGAAGATTGTGAGTTTATGTCATTTTGTTTTTGTCATAGGTAGTTTTAATTTAGATCTCTCTCGTCTTTGATATATTGGTAAATTATACGTTGTTATTATCAGGTCATCCTCGAATTATCCATCGCGATATCAAATCTGCCAATGTCCTCCTTGATGATAGCTTCGAAGCTAAGGCACATCATTTTAAGCAATCCAGCTTATTATATATCCACATATTGAATTACAAAACCTCATGTTAATGCGTGCATTATTTAATCACAGGTGGCTGATTTCGGATTGGCTAAGTTGACTACTGAAAATAATACTCATGTCTCAACTCGGGTCATGGGAACATTCGGGTACACACGCGCGCATGCACACAATTATTTCTTCAATACATGCTCTAACTAATTACAACTCCAGCAATATTTGATCCAGCTAAGAAACTAACTCATAATTAATGATACCGTTGCTCAATTCGGATCTGATTATTATTAACACAGGTACTTAGCTCCAGAATATGCGTCAAGTGGAAAATTGACTGAGAAGTCAGACGTGTTCTCTTTTGGAGTGATGTTATTAGAAATTATAACAGGAAAGCGACCTGTAGATATCCAAAATATTATAGACGATAGCTTAGTGGACTGGGTTAGTGGTGTTTTTTCAACCGAAACTTACTATTTGTTCATTACCAAAAGTAGTTTATAATTTTTTGGCAATTAATATATATATATGATGAATATGGGTATGGATCAGGCTCGACCACTACTGGCAAGAGGGCTGGAGGATGGGAACTTTGAAGAGCTGGTGGATTCGTTCTTGGAAGGCAATTACAATAACCAGGAATTGTCACGCATGGCTGCTTGTGCTTCTGCTAGCATTCGTCATTCTGGCAAGAAACGTGCTAAAATGAGCCAGGTACGTGTATGAAACCCTTAAAACCAAAAGACTGTAATTAAGTTGTCTCTGAAATTAATACTCCCTCCTCCTCTTAATATAAAATATATTTACAGAGTTGATCTTGATTTTAAATATAAGACATAATTTTTATATTTGTCAATCTTTTCTTAATTTACTCCTATCGATGCTCTTTCAACAATAAATAAAAATAAAAGAAAGCAAGAGAACCATATATATTAAGGAAGATGACGGTTAGGGTATTTTAGAAAATATATCTCATACCAACTAACTTAGCTATTACTTTGATCATATTTATAAGTCCAAATTACCTAATTCTCACGTACAAAGGAAAGTTAGTTACCCTAATAAATATGTCCTACATTGATATTTTTTCCCCAATATTACCCTCATTTATGAATGGACATTTTCACTCCCCTTTCTTTTGTCTCTACTTTTAATAAGGGTAAAATTATAATACACTAATTTATTACTCTGAAAGTAGACTTATAATAACTACCAAATTTTTTCCCCAAAATGGGTTTAATTATAGATAAGACTAGAATAGTAACTTCATTAATCTAATCTAATTAGATAAATATGTCTTATGTTAACAACTGGAAAGAGTAAAAACGAGGTAGAACTTGGGGCACGTATGAAAAAAATTATGCATGCAATACTTACGTGGTTACATGCATGCAGATTGTAAGAGCACTGGAAGGAGATGTGTCACTGGACGACTTGAACGAAACAAGGGCAGGGCATGGCCACCATCTGGCATCTACATCGAGCTCAGATTACGATACAACTGCGTATCAGGCTGACATGAAGAGGTTCAGGCAGATAGCTCTTGCTACCCAAGAATTTGGAAGCAGTGAATCAAGTGGTGAGATGACTCAGAATCCAAGGCAACCCCTTTAGGGCACTCCAAATCGAAATTCATTGAAAGAAGGCTATTTGAATCGACGACCTTCGTGTCCTCCTTACACATAGCCCATTTTGATCATCATGATCAGATCCAGTCATTGCTAGCTTCAGAGAAGAAGATATGTTCTTTAGTGGACTCCGTTTATTTAAATGAAATTAACTTATACCATCACGAAAATTAATCATTTGAAAGTGGCAACATTTGTCGTAAACTGAGGATTGATTATGATCTACTTCATTGAATTAATTAATTACATCCTTTTAATTGTAGACACAACCTGCCAAGAATTTTTTTTCCTTCCTTTCATTTTTGTGCTCTAGCTGATGGAAGTTCTTGTACAATTAAAACACTGTTCAATGTGACCTAATTTTTTTAATCCACTATTGGTTTTGTGTGTTCTATACTTCTATATAATATATAATGATGATGTGTATTATTGTATATTTATGAACATTCTTCGGATTGATGAAGGCATGATATATATTATTTTAATTTATTTCTTTATTTTTCTTTGGGAATTTGAATGGTTTCTTACTTCCCTTCATAATCCACTTGTGTGGTTAATTAAAAGAATAAATTTTATATATATATATATATATATATATAGTGCCAAATCAAACACTACAAATTATCTGGAATCCACATTACATGCTTATAGCTTAGGTGCTTCTTATATGCTTATACCTCTATTAGAGGTATGAGCATATTTTTTTTAATTTTTTTATATATTGTATTTAATTAGATTTAAATTATATGCTGCTTTTTGACATGTTTTTTGGACCCAAAGATCTCAAATTAATTAGTTTTCGATTCTGCATTCGAAATATTTGCTGTAACACCAAGATCATAGAAACTAATTAATTTGAGTCTAATCGAAAAAAAAATATGTCGAAAAAGATATAATTTAAATCTAAATAAATAGAATATATAAAAAAAATTAAAAAAAAAATATGCTCATACCTCTAATAGAGGTATAAGCATATAAGAAGCACCTAAGCTATAAGCATGTAATGTGGATTCAAATTATCTGTAGATCTATATGACGTTTGATAGTTTATGACATCATGGGTTCGCTTGGTCCATATTTTCTATTAAAATTTTGAATGCCAAATAATTAATCACATTGTTTAGTTCTTCTCGTAGACGATCTAAACTGAAGTGTTGGATCTATAAAGAAGCTGAGTCCATGTATATACAGCCCCTTTCGATCATGAATAGAATTTGACTTCTTATATATTAAATCTCATCAATTTGCATTGTCGGATTCCTAAATAAGTTTAGTAGAGCAACTAACGAGTTATATGTGCTAGCTTAATTATTGATTCCGAGTTTTAGGTAGATAGTTACATGAAATATTCATTGAGGGAGCTAGATTAATTTTATTGTCATCTGTAATCATTCGTAACTCGATTTAAGTTTGTCAGGACGTGACTTGCTGATATGATTAAAAAAGAGTAGGAAAAGTAGTGGAGACTTGAGACTATGACTTGAGGAAAAAAAGAAAAGGAAAAACCTATTTAAATCCGGTTGAAATACAATAATCTAAATTACAGCCTCCACTTTTAATAAATCTCTAATCAGGTCACTTGGCCTGACTAGATATTTTCTGAATTTGGTGATTTTATTACCTGTATATCCTTTTGTTCCTTCTCTCTCCGTCTTAACTCTCTAGTCTCATTCTCCTCCATCCATCGTCTCTCACCCCTCCAGGTTCCATCCATGACATCTCCTCGGGTCTTTTTTTTTTTTTTTGCTGGAAAAAAATGTAACTTTAATCTTAACTGGAGGAGTTGAAATGCATTTACATAGACGAGGATGCATTACAGCAAAATGGTGACCTTTAATTTCTCTGCAATTTGAAAACACCAAATCAAGCATCAAGCTTTCGTTGTCAAATTGTCGGTGCCCTATATATGAATAAGATCATCATTACAAAGTCTTCATATATATTTTCCAAACGGCATTCATGGAGGGGACGATAATTTTTTTTTTCTTTTTCAACTGACGATCTAGTCATCGATGGAAATGATATATAGGCCTTCTTTTTGTGATTGTATGCTATGAATGAATGGCAGAAAACATTTGTTGCTATACAAAACACTTTGGCATATTTAGAAGTCACGCTGCGTTTCTATGAAAAAATTGCAGACTAATCCTTTAGATATCAGTCTTTTTGAGGAAAATATAAAAATCTAATATTAGAATTTTGACATGCAAATGATATTGTCTTGATAAAATCACAGTGGACTAGGAATTTTTCTTTTTAATTATAGAGGGGAATTATGATCATTTAATAATATTAAGAAAATCCTTAATTAGGCAATTTGTTAAAAGTATAGGCCCAAATTTAAATTTTTATATTTTAGTTGGATTTAATTAAAATTTTTCCTAATGCAAATATACTGCGATCGTGCTCTAATTTCTCAAATTAATTAATCTCCTTTGAAAACTCCATGTGGATGATGTAATAAGATTTGACTATTGCATCAAGTCCTGCTCAGTCAATAACACCTCAAGCTTCCCACCATCTTTATCTCTTTCAAAATCTTGAACAAGTTTCAGCCCATATCAATTGCTGTGCTTACATGAATCATTCATTTGAAATTTATGCGCTTATACACTTCAAAAAAGCTGGCATTTTGTAGCGGTTAAAATTACGTATTTATCGTGGTTTTAACCATTACAAATGATAATAGTAGCGGTTCGAAAAACCGCTACAAAATACACCGTTACAAGATGTTTAAAACCGCTACTCATGTAATAAAACCACTACTGTATTGGTAGTGGCTTTGCGTCACCACTACAAAATGCAATATAGATGACAAATTTTAAAAAGTTGGCGCCAAAATTTTGTATTGGGAAATTGAAGGGAAAAAAATCAAAGTTTGAGTCCATTGTTACAATATTTTGTTGAATATTTTACTATTTAAGTGACTAATTAAATGATAATAGTTAATATTTTAAAAAATGGTTAACTTAAGTTATATAAATATAAATATTATGTAGGTATAATACTAAGAATATGTAGATAATAAAGATTTATTAATTATTTTGTCCACTTTATGATATTTGATTATGGAAATAATTTTGATAATGATAGAATGAATGTTGATGAAATATATCTTTAAAGTTCTTGATAAGAAAAAAAAAATAGTATCGGTATTATAAGAAGGAAAAAAAATAAAACATTAAGATTTAAATTTTTCTTATCATATTTGATAAGCTTGCTCAGCACTTAACCTCTTCAAAAAAAAACCTTTACAGGTGAGAGAAAGCGAGAGAGAAGGTGATGAGAAGAAATGAATGAGTGTATGAAATAAGGTATGGTGGGGGGTATTTATAGTGATTTGCGTAACTTTTGTAGCCATTGATGTGACTGATTTTGTAGCGGTTTTTATTTTTAGCGGGTTATGTGGCAATTTTTGTAGCGATTTTTGTTTGCTTTGTAGCTGTTTTAAAATCTCGCTATAAAAATCCGTTGGTATTTTTAAAAAAATAATCAAAATTTCACATTTTGTAGCAGTTATACTAAAAACCACTACAAATTAATGAATTGGTGGTATACAAAATATTCAAAACTGCACATTTTGTAGTGGTTTATTTACTAAAACCGCTACAAATTTCATGATTGTTAGCAGGATACAAAATATTCAAATTTCAATATTACACGCTTTGTAACAGTCTATAAACAAAAACCGCGACAAATTTCTATTTGTAAATGGGACAGAAACATGGATTCATCCCTCCGTCAGAGAAAGCAGTGTGGAGAGAAGAAAAGCAAGAGCCAACATAGAAAGAGCAGAAGCATTAATTAATGGGGATGTTGTTGTTGCGTTGGTACTTTAGAGCATGAGACTAAACATGAGAGTTGAAAGGATAAGCGAGTCATGGTGTCAGCCCACACAGTCACAGAGTCTGAGGTAGGGAAAGGTGCAAGACAGACAGAGGATATGGGGATGTGAAGTTAGAGTACGTATGAGGAACGATTCTCATCGGGGCACCAAAACTTCCAGCGGTTTAACAAAATCGATACCTCAACTAATACAAATTAAAAAAACTCTACCTTGTGCATGATGAAACTTTGTAGCAGTTATAGAAAACCGTTACAAAAATTCATACTACTGGCATTTTATAGCGGTTTTTATTTATAACCGCTATAAATATGTGGACTCTTTTTATTATGTAGCGATTTATTTCATATAAATCGCAACAAATAAATTGTCACTAATAGCACGCCATAAGACGCCAAGCTGGTGCCACATTTACAATAGTTTGTGTAAATAAACCACTACAAAATAACCGCTGCAAATTTGACGCCATATTTTGTCGAGGTTATTTTATTATAATCGCTACAAATGTCGTTCATGAACCCGTGCGCCACTTGGCGCGAGTCATACCGTTGCAGATTAGTAGCAGTTTCGGTATAGATCGCTACAAATTCTCATACTTGTAGCGGTTTATTTTATTCATCCTACACTTTTTTAAAATATATATATATATATATATATATATATATAATTACATAGTGCATGTTCCAAGGGAAAGTTAATTATTCGACCATCACCAAAAAAAGTAGAAAGTGAATCTCTCACATTTCTAGAACGGATACAAGGAGATATTTGTGGGCCAATACACCCATCATGCAGTCCATTTAGGTACTATATGGTTTTAATAGATACATCAACTAAATAACCGCATGTTTGCTTATTATTTTCTCAAAACCTGGAGTTTACGAGATTCTTGCACATTTGATTAGATTAAAAACACATTACACTGATTATTTTATCAAGAAAATACGTCTTGATAATAATAGTAAATTTATTTTGCAAGTTTTTAATGAATATTGTATGTCCCTTAGAATTAATATTGAACATCCTGTAACTCATATTCATAAGCAAAATAGACTTGCAAAATCATTGGTTAAACAACTACAACTAATTGTAAGACCTTTATTTATGAGATCTAATCTCTCAATTTCTGCTTGGGGCCATGCCACTTTGCATGCATCAATGTTAATTCGCACTAGGCCAACAAGTTACCTAAAAGTTTCCCCTTGCAAATAGTTTTGGTCATGAACCTAATATTTCTCATTTAAGGATTTTTGGGTGTGCAGTATATTTGCTAGTAGCACCACCACAACGTACCAAAATGGGTCCTAAAAGAAGGATGAGAATATATGTTGAGTATGTGTCTCCTTCAATCAAAAAATATGTAGAACCATCTACAGGTGATTTATTTACGGCACGATATATTTGTCAATTGTCATTTTGATGAATCTCTTTTCCCAACATTAGGGGAGAAAATAAGTGGTTGGGTAAAGAGATCAGCTGGAATGAATTATCATTAGCTCATTTTGGTCATTGTACAAAACAATATGAACTAGAAGTTTAAATGATAATCTATTTATAGAATTTAGCTAATCAAATGCCAGAAGCATTTACTGACCCAAAGAATAAAGTGACAAAGTTATATGTCCCAGCTGCTAATGATCCTTTTAGAATTGACATCCCTGAAGAACAACCAATTATGAATGAATTTAAAGCATGTCTGAAGCGTGGCAAGGCCATCAGTGCTAAAGATAAAAATCCTCGAAAGAAAAAAGAAGCTAAGAATATAGATGGTCAAATCGAGGATAATCAAGAATAGTTAGTAGCTCCAGAAAAAAAAAATATCTCTTGAAGAGTTACTATCTCTAGTAGAGAAATCTCCAAAAGAGAATGTTGTAGTCCTAGAAGAGACTTGGGTACCTAAAATATGTGAAAATAATGAGATCTTAATAAATTATGTTATAAATGGAGTCCGATGGAACCAAAATGAAATCAACATTGACGACATCTTTGCTTAAAATATAACATTTGATATCATGAATGATAATAAGGATCATGGGCCAAAAATTCATTAGCAAGTATCGGAAGCACAAGCCCCTTGAGGACTCTAGGTGCCAGAAGTTGCCATAAGCATCAAATGCAAATTCTCGAGAACAATACTCATTTAAGTTAAATAAGTCCATGTATGGCTTGAAGCAATTAGGAGCAGATGGTATATTCAACTCGGTAAATATTTTTTGAAAGAAAGATAAAAATAAAATATCCAATATGTCCATGCATCTTCATGGAAAAATCTGGAAGTGAGTTTGCTATAATTGTTGTTTATGTTGATGATATCAACATGATTGGAACTCCTAAAGAGTTTCAAAAGGCAATTAATTGTTTGAAGAAAGAATTTGAAATGGAGGACTTGGGAAGAACAAAATCCTGTCTTGGATTACAGATCAAGTACCTCAAGAATGAGATCTTTGTATATCAAGAAGCTTACACAAGGAAGGTTCTAGAACAATTTTACGTGGATAAGTCACATCGATTATGTACTCCAATGATTGTAAGGTATTTGCAGGTAGATAAAGACTCATTCAAACCTCGAGTAATTAGCGAAGAAGGTGATGAAAAACTACTTAATACAGAAGTATCATACCTTAGTGCTATTGTGGCACTCGTGTATCTTGCTATTCACACACTTCCTGATATATCATTTGCTGTTAATTTATTAGCAAGGTATAGTTCTTCACCAACAAGAAAGCATATTGGAATGAATAAAACACATTCTTTGTTACCTCAATGGCACTATGGACATGGGGTTATATTACTCAATGCATCCAAGCATGAACTGGTTGGTTATGCAAATGCTGGATTTTTGTCTGATCCACACGATGGTAGAACACAAATAGACTCTCTGTTTACATGTGGGGATGCGGCTATTTCATGGCAATCTATGAAACAGACTATGTTAGCTACATAATCTAACCATGCAAAAATTTTAGCAATACATGAAGCAAGTTGAGAATGTGTATGGTTGAGGTCAATGATACATCACATACGAACTACTTGTGGTTTATCTTCAGGCAAAATGGTCCCAATAGTCCTATATGAAGATAATGTTGCTTGTAGTTGCCTAACTTAAAGAAAGCTATATCAAAGGTGATAGAATGAAGCATATTTCACCAAAAAAAAAAAAAACACTCGTGACCTTCAAAAAGATGGTGAAATAGATATTCAACAAATCCGTTCAAGTGAAAATCTAGCAGATTTATTCACCATATCACTTACAATTACAATCTTTGAAAAGCTTGTCTATGACATTAGTCTTTGGAGACTCAAAGATCTAAACTAATGTTGTCAAGACTGAGAGTTGATACATACTCTATTCTTTTTTTCTTATCTAGGTTTTGTCCCACTGGGTTATCCTATAAAGGTTTTAATGAGGCAACACTGAAAAATGTATCAACCAATGATGTACTCTTTCTTTGACTAAATTTTTGTCCCACTTGCTTTTGGATCCAGCTTTGGTCCGCTGAGGGCCGCTGCATTAAACTGCGCCGTTTTGGCGCATTTTAATGCAGCCTGATCCCCTTTTTTTATTTTTTTAAAAAAATCTTGCACTACTAAATGATACTTCATGATCTTGAAAAGTTATTTTTGGATCTTAAAAAAATATTTCAAAGACTTGTTGATGTAAAAAAGGATACTTCAGGATACTAAAAAAATAATTCATGATCTTAAAAAAAATTACTTTTTGGATCTTGAAAAAATAATTCAGGTACTGACTGCTACTAAAAATATGCTTCAGGATATTTTTTTTAAGATACTAAAATAATTTTTTAAGATCGTGAATTATTTTTTTAGTACCAATCAATATCCTGAAGTATCTTTTTGGTACCAATCAGTATCCTCAAATATTTTTTTAATACCCTGAAATATTTTTTCAAGATCTTAAAATAATTTTTCAAGATCATGAAGAATTTTTTCAGTAGCATTCACTATCCTGAATTATCTTTTTACTATCCGACAGTGTCAAATTTTGTTTTTGTTTTTAATAAAAAAGGCTGCACAATTTAATGCAGCAGTCCATAGCGGACGTAAGTCTATAGCGGACCAAAGCTAGATCCCTTGCTTTTTCCTCATTAAAGCTTTTAACGAGACACATTCATAATAAACATCCAATGGAGAGTGCTATGAATATTAATTATGTTGATGTCAATTGACTCATATCCTTGTCAGCATCTATATGACTACATTTAATCATTTCTTATCTTTATTCTACTTCCTTTCTAAGCCAACAAGATATGATCTCCAAGTTCAATAAGACTTGTTCTCCAAGTTTCGTATTAATGGTGGCTTTTGGTGCAAGACTCATTAAGGCATATAAATAGAGGCCTTGTGCAAGCATTGTAACACACACAACTGAATGAAAATAACTCTTATTTTTCTCTCTTAAATTTCTCTCTTCTTCTATCTATATCTCTCTTATCCTAGATATCTTTTATTTTCATAACATTTATAAAATTTAAGTGATTTTTACTACTATCCTTATTATTGATTTTTCAACATTATATTTATAATAATTTTTACCCCATCACATTACTCTTTTAAATATTTGCATACATGAAAATATATTTAATATTCTTTAAAGTTAGCCAATGCTTTGCGAAAGATTTTAAAGCCTCCCACCACCGTGGGGTGTTTTTTTTTTTTTTTTTTTTTTTTTTTTTTTTTTTTTGGAAAACCATTTTATCTTCTTCCTTAACTTAACTATCTGCATCCGAGCAAAAAAAAAAAAAACTTAACTATCTGCAGCCTTTATTGCTAATAAAAAAAAACAAATTATACTTCATCTACAACACCACCAGTTTGGTCAATGCAGCCTTTAATTTAGAGCCACACTTCATTCACTATAAACTATGAAACTTTGAGGTGTACTTATGCAAGTACACAGTGATTGTGTATCTGCATCAAAGTACTAGCTCATTGCAATTTTTCTTATTGTATCTTTATATTATAATTATAGTATTTTTTTTAATCAAAATAATATTTATAATAATTATTTTATATATTTGTCTGTATTTTAAGTAAAACTATAATCATTGGATATATTTTATTGTGCATATTAGCTATTATAATTGTACTTACACAATTTTAATAATTATAAAATTATATTTCTGTGTATTAAATGTTATTTCAAATTTAATTTTATTAAACTTCAAGAAAAGTATGAAAATAAAATATATGGGAAAAGTTGTCTATATAAAAATATTTTCTCCCTCTTCCTTTCTAAATCAAAGGTAATATTAAAACTTTTCAATCCCCTCCTTTTTTATTAATCCAAACGAGAGGTGATATTAATATCTCTTTTTCCTTTCCTTCATTAAAATTCCTCTCATCCCTTCCCCGCATTAAGGAGTAGTTTTTTTTGTTTTTTTAAAAAAAAAAAATGATAAATAAATAAATTTTAATATAAAATGTTATATTTTTTGGGAATTCTCTTGCTGGGGCCTGCGTTCCCAAATTGCCAGTTCTTCGGCTAATACACCCACTCGAGCCCAAGAATCTTATTCGTATTTGCAAATCGCGGCTCACCATTACAAATCGCTGGTCAAAACCAGTTTCTCCTCATACGAGTGGATCTTGGGTATGGTTTTCACCCAGATTTATAAGCTTGCGAAGCTTAACTCCGTTCCTGTTTCCAGTTTTTCGCTGTCTTCGAAGTTTCTGATTGAAAGTTAAGAATAAGGTAGACCTTTGGCCCTGGAAATGATAACCCGATCTAAACTTGTCGAGCAGCTCAGAGATTACCAGATCCGATCCCAGCACAAGTACTCTGCTTTCACAGTCTTCTCTCCCAAACCCCATATCAATACTAGGTACCATTCTGAACTCGACTACCATTTTTCTTTGGTTTGAAGTTTCTAATTAGATGGTATGGAAATCCCTAATTTAGCTCTACCTGTAATGTTAGTATAGGTGGGAGATGGCATTTTGAACTATCGCCTTACTCGCTGTTCAAGTTATTCTATTTCATTGAAAAAGTGTTTCATGGATTGATTCGTTCCATCTATATGTTTATTTGTTTAATAGTTGAAAATTTTGGCCTACTGACGGTTAGGATCACTTTTAGAGCTCATTTTGTGTCATGTGCGAACTTTGATTGAGGAGCATACCCATGGAGCTGAATTCGGTTAATTAAATCTATTTCCATTCATTAGAGACACTTTATTGTCAGCTAGAGCCCAACTCTATTTTTACAATGAGCAGTGCTATGGTTCAATCCCAAGAATTTATGACCCAGTCAAATCTGTGTTTATCAGCTTCTCATTGTGGAATTGAACACATGATCATGATCTAATATCAATCACCAAGATTAAGCACTTACCAAATGCGACTTGAAAGAGGTGGCCAGCCTCTTATCATTCTACAGTTTCACCACTTACAACCTTCTGTTCAAGGTACTGACCCAGACCTTACTTTGACACCAATTCAAAGGATCAATAGTATGCCAAATGTGAGTTGAATTTCCCAACAATCTGTAGTTATACCCATCCATGACTTCATACTAATGCTTAGATTCATTAGGATAAAGTGCTTACAATTGGGTCAGAAGTTATAGCTGTCAACTGGGTGTAACTATTTTCCTAATCAATTATTAAGCATCTGCCACACATTACCCTGACAATCAAACATTATGTTTCAAACATGAAGGAGCTTGGTGAACATGCCCATGCCTTGATTTGCCAACATTTCTTTGGCCATTGAGCTTAGGATGTACACTTTTGTCAACTGTATGATGGTTTTGAGATTTGTACTTGACTACTTTCATAAGTAATGCTTAGATGTTGAGAGAGAGAGAGAGAGAGAGAAGAACCAAGTAATTTCTCATTCAACGGATTCTATAGGGTAAATGTGCAGTTGTTTATAGTTATTCTACTGTATCTTAAGCCGATATAACCTACAACCGAAAGTAGTTACAGAATACCCCTGGCTTATCATTCTTTTGCCACTTAACAGTCATCTTCACAAAAAATATGTTAAAAAAATATAAGATTGAAAGTTTGAAACGTCATTACTACCATTAGTGACCTAGAGAGAAACATCATGTGGGACTATGGGTGATAGCATACTAGTTTTTAATATTAAAAAAAATAGAGTAAAGGATTGTTTATAATGAACACTGTATTTGGAACTATGAGTGACATTACTGTTCATATATAGAGAAAATAACATTGAACGGAAGACAGGGGAGGGATGCATACATTCAACCAGTTTCTAGCCTGGGTATCAATTTCCATGTTATATGTAGTCATCAGTTCACATGAGAATGTCAAAAGAATTAAACCTAGGGTTCTAAAGGTGAACTAGAAAATATAATGGATAATGAGCTATTCAAGATGCATAAATATGTTAGTAGGATTTGTGAATGTTGATTATTGATCTACTCGTGAGTTACCTGAACTCAGCTCATGAAAAGCCTGGTTTTGGTTCATCTTATTTAACAAATGAATGGATTTGAAGAAGATATTAAGCAAATGTAATTCAGGAGCCAGGCCTTAAGTTTCTGTCCGGCTCATTAAGTTTACATCTTATCCATAAAACCATTTGTAACTGCTTGAGCTGGACTTGATCACATATTTTAGTTTAATCAGAGTGCCAGACTTGGCATGTTGTAGTTGAGAAAAGGCATGAACTTGCAGTATTCAGATTAGACAAAACAGCCAAAATCATTTTTTTGGGGTGTTGAGGAAGCAAAATTATGGTCCTTTAAAAGGCTTACCATGACTCTCTTAAAAAACATGTTTAAATTCTTGTAAGTCCAAATATTCTTTCTTGAAGAGCTGTCATTGTTCTTGCAGAATATGAAACCCTTAAAATCACATTTTTGGCCCTTGAGCTAAATGGATTGTGATTTAGGTGATATGGAAATGAGATATAGAATGGGAGAAAATTTATTTGAGTGGGCATGGATGAATTTAACTGAGGTGTTAGATATCTGATGGAACCTTGCTACTGTATTATTCACAGCTGGTGATTAAACTGTATTTACTGAAACAAAATTACTAATAAATAACTAACCTCTGTAGGAGATTGATGATATTTAACCAGTGAGCACACCCTTGCCACCTAGCACACACAGAAAGCAATAAACATAAGAAAAAATGAAAATTCACTGGCCTCCCACAACACGAGCATTTTAGAAGCCAGCACTCTCCTCGCAGACCCTCCACCCCCCAAACACATACACACACCACCTTTGCGTGTCTGATTATCCCCCTGCCGGGGTTTCTGCCAGCTCATCACTCTTATTTGCAGTTTTCCTTCCTCCTATAAACATGGCTGACATGCCAGGCTTACTATTAGACACAATAATGCATTATCAATTCCAGACTCATCAATATCCTTTGCATTCAAGCTGGTTAATTAAGCTGTTTCCTGGATATGCTGCCCTGTAGGTTGATTGGATTTAATATTTTTCACTAGCATCTTGAGCTGACAGTGCCTTCTGCCCTTCTCCCTTCCTTCTGTTTTAATTTGACTTTTCAATGATATTATTCCAGTGTTAGTCCAGATTGTAATTTTATCGAGGACCATATAATTGCGGATGTGAAATTATAATGGACATTTGTATCAACATCTTGCAGGGTTGATGTTGCTGTGGCAATTGTTTTTGCCTTATTATTCTGCATCCTTACAGCGTTATCCCTTGTAGCCCTTTACTTCAGGCGCGTTTGGATTTTCTTGGTTGTGGTATGCCTCAGTATATCGGTTTTTATACGCCTAAAAGTCTCTAGGCAAACACTGGCGAGAAAGAGAGAAAGAAGACTGCCATTGTCCATATGAACATTTATTGCGATGATATCTAGTATAACACACCTGGGTAGGCCAACAAGGACTTGTTTGATGGCTTTTAGTTAATTTGGTCTTTCATGGATGTTTCAGCAGACAGTACTAGTTAGAACAGAAAAGACATTTTGCCTGCCACTTTTTAAGAGATGATATTCAGTTTCAGAATCTGTATACCCAAGTGAGTTTATCTTTCACTTTTTCTCAAATGCACAGATCACACAATTGAGTGCAGTCAACAGCCATAAAGTTTGTCTTTTTTTCCCCTCCCCCGCCCCTCTTTTTCTGTGATCAGGTTGTAAATTTTGTCAAGGAATTCAGGCCCAGATTTTCTATAATGAAGAGATGGCTCGTATATTTGAATAGTTTAGAGCTGTGTAACTCTTTTCTTTTGGATAAAAAGATTGAGTCCGTATAATGTGCGAATATGAATAATTTGAAATGAACAGATAATAAGAAAGTCCCATCTGAAATTTGCAAGCGAGCTGTTAAGGATAATATTGTCAAGTCACTGCAACTTATATTCTATTCATTTACGATCCGGTTAAGTTGTTTTTGGCCAAGACAAATTTTGACATGCTTTCCTCTGAAAGCTTACCAAGTCATTTCGGAAGTCTATGTATGCACTTGTTTAGTTGGGAATGAGTTTCGGTAGGCACCAGGGTGGGTACCATGAGCTCAATTCAGATAACATCTAAATTTTGTTTTTATTATTTATTATTTTGGGTTTAATATTTCTACTTTTGTTGTAAAAATATATTTTTTGTCACACACAAATAAAAGCGTATGGGTCCCATTAATATTTTCTCTCATCTGTTTATAATGGGATTCACTTATTTTTATGTGAGTGTTGCAAAAAAAAAAAAAAAAATATGCAGTAAAAGTAGAAATATTAAACCCTTTTATTTAAAAATATATATTTTAATAGGTAAAAAAAATCTAAAATAAAGATAATATATTAACTAACAATTTTTTTTAAAAAAATGATCGTTTTATTTAAAAGTCATCCGTTAAAAGATATTAAATCTGAACCCTTTGTTGGTTGATGATTAGAACAGGTTCCAAAGTGATATTTGCATTAGAACAGGCTACAATTGTACAAGGCAAATGGGCCTGGTAATGGAAACAGGGAAAGATCACACCTTACCGATGTTAATCGCTGTTGGGTTCCTAGGAGCTTGTACTCTTTAACGGCTCAGGATATAATACAGATGATAGATTGAAATGATAATCAACATATTAAAGATAATTTGATCTCGAGACAAACATGTGTTCTAGATCAATTTTTTTCCTTGAGGATAACATTGCATAAAAAATTAGGGTTTGGTGGGGTATGTTTTGACAAATCAAAATAAGGTTCCCCACCCCCTCCATCAATTATCTTTTTTGTTCCTCATTTACGAGTTTCAAGATATTCTTTCAGCACGCGGATAAAATTTAGAAATTGTGAAATTAGTTCTGGTGGTTCTAATTAAGATGAGGTTGGTTGACGTAATAGGCATAACTCATTTAAGAGAACCACATTCTAAAAGTTAAATGACCTCTTTAGTTAGCCGTCTCTCAATGAAAGTGCTATTGTAAGCTAGTTGTTGGAATTAGTAAACCTAAAGCTTTATAAGACTCCCCATTGAAGGAAACTTACCCAATGTGGGACTTAAGTTTTATAAGACTCCTCATTCAAGGAAACTGACTCAATGTGGGACTATTTACAATTCAATGTAATAATCATAAACTTAAAAAAAGAACATAATCCCAAAAGATCAACCTATTAGGATAGATAAACCTTTGAACTTATAAGTCACGCTCCACTTGTGAAATTACTCATTGTGGGACTTATAACAAAGCTGCCCCTTTAAGAGATTTCTCAATATGGGACTCATTATAATGCCACCCCCTTAAGAGGGGAGGTCCCTAGCGGATCCGCACCATGACACTTCATTCGACTTCCTGCTGGTCAAGACCCTCCGTCGGTAGCACTTTTCTTGAACATCAAGCTCTCAACAATGCCACAAATGTGATGATTATAAGCCCAAAGAGAAAATATAATTCTAAAAGACTAGCCTATTAGGAGGGAAAGCCCCTTAAACTTCTAAACCCTACTTCATGGGACTGACTCATAATAGTTCACCACTTAGATCAGCTTCTCATCGAAACCCTGCCCATAATATGATGTCTTTCATGTTTGTCTAGCGTGGAGAAATGGGTATAACCTCATCAGCAGTTGCTGGCAAACGAAGTAAAGTCCAAAGTATTAGCGTTCTTTGATGTCCATATTCTTTACTAATCTAGAGCATTGTTAATATGGTCCCCCAGCGGTCCATCTTGTCATACTTAGAGATTACTGTGTCCGGCTACTTCTATCAGTTTCTAATTGGATCTGTGGTAATTTAATACTTCTCTTGTCCTTAATATAAAACATATATGTCTAATTTGATTAGATTAAGAAAGTTAGCTTAATTAGTTAATATGATGTATTTTCTAAAATACCCGGTCATCTTCCTTAATTCTGTCATTCCCTGTCTTCCTGAATTATTGTTGAAGGAGCATCATTAAGGGTAAATTAGGGAATGATTGACAAATATGAAAACTATATCTTATATTTATGACTAAGATCAACTCCCCAAATATGTTTAATATTAAGGACCTGAGGAGTATCTTATGTTCAGCCAGTATTGTATGCTTGTTTCTGATACAGAGAAATAGGTACAGCTTCAGAAGTACATATTGGCAAACTCAGCTTTTACCTTTTCAAGTTTCTTGTTGGCACTCTGGTTATTGAATATCTTCTATGTCTGTGTCTGATAATAGAAGAACAGGTATAACTTCAGAAGCAGATGTTGGCAAATATAGTAAAGTCCAAAGTTTATGCATTTTTCGGTGCCCTTCTTTCTTAGTAATATGCAGTGCTGTTATGGTCCCCTGGGGGTCCATCTTGTCATGTTTTCCATTAAATATTGCTCAAGGCATGGAATATCATGAGCAAGTGAAGAAAAACCAAAAAAGTAGCATAAGCTTTAATAAAATGGGGTTGCATTTGGTGGCACACAGGTGGCATGATTGCTCTAAAATGATGAGTATATGGCCCTCCAACACATGTCTTTCAAATGTGTTTAGGGGCTTCTTTTGGGGTAAATAGTCGAGTATGAATGATGTCCTCGAATTATTGCTGCACTACTTTGATCTTTTCTGCTTAATAACTCAGACAAACACTGTGGAAGAAGAAGCCCCATCTGCTTGTCTTCCAGTCGAAAAGTTGTTCATTTTCTTGCGCATGGGGAATGCTACTTGATTAATCTACTGGTGATATGTTTATAGTTGTATGGTGCTGGTTGAGATGAGTTGCTTGCAAGTTTTAGTTACCCTTTTTAGAGTAAATGGGTTAGTTGAAATTATGATATAACTATTTTAGTCAAGCATGTACATGCAAATATTGTGCGCTAAAAGTTTATATTATGACTAGATATTTAAAAAGTAAAGCGCCTTTGGGAGACAGAAATGGTACTATGGCAATTGGCCAACAATGTGGCTTCCAGAAGGCGTACAGACTCCTTGGATGCTTTCAATAGCTTGATGAGAGATGGTATATTCGACCATCCCATTAAGAGATGCTATATCCGAGACTAGGGATTTGTTATTTGATAACTGGGATGTGGATGAATCTCATTTTTAATAGATCTAAGATATATTTTGATATATTTAAGTTATTATTATTAAATTAAAAGTTTTTTTTTTAGATTTTATGAGATATTAATTGGGTGTATCATTTGTGGAATTTCAAATAAAACTAGAATTTTTTAAACTTAAGAAATAAGCAATAATAAATAATAATGGAAATTTTTTTAAAAGAAAGTCAAGTTATTTTATTATTAATATTATTATAATAATAATTTCCTTTTCTTTTTCTAACCAGCGACCACAAGTCATACAAGTCATAAGTTGAAGATAAATAGAGGAGAGGAGGAGAGGAGACGACATTTTGGGAGAATTATCCATCATCATCTTCAATCACAAGAAATGAGAGAGAAAAGAGCTCGAGTTTCATTCTTCTTCTCCTTCTTCATGGGAGAACGAGAGGACTGTGGAGAAAAGAAGAGATCAAAGTCACCGCTTAGACAGATGAGCAGTTTGAGCTTGAAGATAAGGCTTTGAATCAATACTTTATTCTTTTTCCTTTTCTCTTTTTTTTTTTTTGGAATTTTGGATTATGAATTTTTACAGTCTTGCTGAGATTATTATAGTTATGTTTAGTTAGTTTATATTGCAACTTATAGGAGCTATGAACTTATGGCTAGATTAGACTTTATTTTCATTGTTTGGTTATAATTAATATCAATTTTAGTTATTTAATCTTATTTAACTTTATCTATTTAGTAATTGGTCACCATTAAATATGAATTTAAGCATTAGGATTTACCTTGATGAAGGGAATTTGAATTAGGCTCTGACATTAAGTAATATGGGATTAAATTACAATTTAATTTACGATTAGGATAAACATTTACTTAATGGCCCTATATAATTGTTGAAAAGAGTGTTTTGAGTTATCTTGCCTCTTAAGTAATTATATTAGACATAACAATTTACACTTAAGAGAGGGCTATGTCGGTGTTGTGAGTAGACCGACAGGCACTTACAGCTATTTATACTCGAGATTAACAAAATTGACATTAAAGCTAATTAAATCAGTGAAATCAAGCTTCATGAAGTTAATAAGGGATTAGTAACTCTAGGTTGCTCATTTGATAATTATGGTAGTTTATTTATTTTGATTTGATTTTAACTTCTTTTCACTTATTTAAAGTTAGTTTGGGCTGCTCAACAAAATTGACATCAAATCTAATGAAATCAGGGTTTATGAAGTTAATAAGGGATTAGTAAATCTAGGTTGCTCATTTGATAACCGTGGAAGCTTATTTATTTTGATTTGATTTTAACTTCTTTTCACTTATTTAAAGTCAATTTGGACTACTCAACTTAAATGAAAATGTAATTTCATTGCTTAACTAAATTGTTAGTATCAAGTCTTTGTGAGAACGATATTTTTCTCACATTTTATTACTTGATATAGCCCCGTACACTTACGGAGTCTTAAACTACTGTCAGATGTGAAGCTATATCAGATTAGCAAGGAGATAATTTGATGCGCTAACCATATGGCTAAAGAAGGGCACAAGAATCCATATAGATGTCTAGGAATTTTCTTGGAGGATCAACAATCCTGCCCCTCGTTTTTATCTTGTTTTATTTTCGGGTGGTGAACATGACGTTTAGGTTATTTTCCAAGCTTTCATCATACAAGTTTTGACTTGGCCTTGTAACTCAAAACATAAATAAAATAAACAAATGGTACAACGAATCCCTATGTTGGTTGTGCATTAAAGCAGACAAGTTGTTCTTTTTTAATATATATGCTATGTGCCTGTGATTGGTACTATATTCAAGCATTATAGGGCTTCCTTAAGAGGAATTCTCCCAAAAGCTTTTTTCTTCGTTGATATAGAGTCAAACTTGAGACCTTATACTTAAATGATCAAAACCACCTCTACTAATACTAAAGACTATTAGTAGTAGATGAGAAGATCTATTTGAATCCTCCTTTTCCTTTTTTCCATTTTTTAATCCAAGCTCATACCTCAAACATGAAGATGTGTTTGAGATTAAACCCTTATTAGGGGGAATATGACTTAGTTACATGGGAATAGACTTGATGCAAGCGTGTGTGGAAAGCCCGTGTGGGAATGGAATGAGTGACTTCTATTTTTGGTAGTTGATTCCCAAATTAGCCTTGTGCTCTTCTTAACAATTCAAAACCTTAAAGATGCTCTTCAAAAACATAAAGCAATAATATTTTATACGAATTAAAAATAAAAATATTCTTATTAATGATAATTTAAAAAGTATAAAAAGCTAAATAAAAATAATTTTATTTTTCGTAGGGAGAATTACATTAAAAAAAAAAAAAAAAAAAAAAAAAAAAAAAAAAAAAAAAAACCATTTATGAGGTTCTTTTTTATCATATGAAAGACCTTGGTTTGAAGTTTATTTGTAAAGACATGAGCCATCTTGTTCACGGGTTTCTAGGAAAAAAGTATTCTTTGAAGCAGAATACGCATCATTATACAAAAGGGCCATTTAGAATAGTGATGGTAGAAATAGTTTTTTTTTTTTTCTTTCTTTCTAATATGATTTTTAAAAATTTAAGATAGGATAAAAGTCATATTGTAAATGTGATTTATGTTTGGATTGACAGTAGTAAAAACTCATTTGCATTGTGAAAAGTGCGTTTACGCAAGTCGAGATAAAGCTCTCCTGACAAAATTACCTCGAATATCGTAAATCACGTTAGAAAAGCAACTTCTACCGCTAATCTAAACAGGCACGTGCCTTCTTCTTAAAAGTAGTTTTTGGTCTAAAAACCAATTTGGAAAGGGGGAAAAAACAACTCAAACACCTCATTTTACTTTCACCATATTTTTTCCTTTCCTACCGTGCTTTTTCGGTGCCTATGCTTTCCCAAACAGGCCTTAAGCCTCCCTTAATTTGTAAGTTGAGAAAAGCCCATCCATGAAAATGCCCATATTCATGAAAACTAAAGAGGATTATAAAGAAGATTCATCGATCTAATCCCTTTTGTTTGTGCTAATTGTGGACTGAACTAGCAATTAAGTTAGATTGTTACATATAGTTTTGTTTCAAGTGACCGAGGGAAAGAGAAGACATGGAAATCGATAGATGAAAGTACACATTTATTTGTGTTAATTTGATAAATATTATTTTTCACTTTATTTTATTTTCAACAAGTCAAAACTAATCACTAAGAAGGGGTGAATTGGATATTAAAAAAATTCTTTTTAAACACTCTGAAAACTAGACAGCGAAACAAGGTAAAATAGAGGAGGAGTGGAGAAGAATGACACAGCAAGATTTATACTGGTTCGGTTTCAACTCTTGACCTACGTCTAGTCCCCAAACACTCTGGGATTTTCACTAACTCGCAAAATCAGTTACACACTTTGTACTCAAAAGTTATCCTCTCACTAGGATACACTCTCCCTTACAAGTTGTAAACTGATAATCTCAATATCCAAGTCCCACGACTTGAGATTATTACAATAAATGATTTCAATAAAAAAAATCTATCTCAAAAAGTAGATGAAATAATCACTGAAGTACAAATGTATCAACGGATACTTTACAAAAGATAGAAAACAGTAAGAGTAGTTGAAACTTGAATGCTTTTTGTTTTCTTGTATTCTGGTAGGTGAAGAGACTTAAATGCTTCAGCTTATATATAAATGAAGCATTTAATGACTGTTGGATAGATTGATATAACCGTTAGAGACATTAATCTAGCTGTTGGAGACAATTTGGTCACTTCTCTCTCTACTCTTGAGTTAATCCAGGTGGTCAGATCTTTTTGATTGACTTCCCTTGAGATAAATCCGTTGGAGAAGAATGTTTCCATAGAGGGAAGGACAACATTTAATCTTTTGCAAAGTTCAGAGAATAATTTACCAAAAGGATGCAAGGTTTTCTGGTCTTTCATTAAATGTGCTGACGTCACATTTTGCTTTATGTTAAATCCTCATTCTAATATACTTTAAATCATCTGAAACTCACTAACAAACTGATTAAACATAATTAAGAATAGTAATGAGTGATGATAAGAAGTATTAAGACCAAACATGAAGATTTCGCAAATTCGAGCAATTTGATTTTCAAATAAAGCGACACAAACTCGAGTTTGTTCGAGCAAATTGGAGTTTGCAACTCTTTTTCAAAACCTAAACTCGAGTTTAGTTCTTTCAGAGAAGAACGTCGCGATTTGAACTTTGAATAACATTTTGAAATAGGAGCAAAACTTGAGTCAATAAGTGACCAACTCAAGTTTTGGACTTTTATAATGAAAATACGTTTAAGTCCACAAAACTCAAAACTGGAATTTCTAAAACCAAACTGGAGTTTTCAAAATCACAAAATAGTCAGGAGCTCTCTGCTTGCCACAAACTCGAGTCATTCAAATCAAACTCGAGTTTCCTTAAAAGTTGAAATCCTTTGAAAACTCTCTGCCAGGTGCAAACTCGAGTTTTCTCAAAACAATGGAAAACTATGAAAACTCTTGGTCAAGTGCAAACTTGAGTTTGGCATATTAAACTCGAGTTTGCTCAGGATTGAAAAGTGTTAAGACTTTCGGCCAAATACAAACTCGAGTTTGGTTAAGTTCATAAATCCTTGAAAACTCTCTGTGTAACACAAACTCGAGTTTGTCATTAACCAACTCGAGTTTGCCTTAACTTGAAGAACTTAGAATGCTTTCTGTATGGCACAAACTCGAGTTTATCATTAACTAACTCGAGTTTGCCTTAACTTGAAAAACTTATAATGTTCTCTATATGGCACAAACTCGAGTTTACAAATCCTAACTCGAGTTTGTCTAAGTTTAGAAAACTTGAGCTACTCTCTGTCAAGTCCAAAATCGAGTTTGACATCCTAAACTCAAGTTTGCCTTTGACAGCAAGTTTTTCAACTTACTAAAGACAAACTTCAAATTGAGTTTACAATTGTCAGTTATTATCAAAACACATAGAGAACTAACAATATATAACAATATATAGTATACATTTATTATTATTTTGGCCAATAATACTTTTATTATTATCCAACAATGTTAGATTTTTTTTTTTAAAAAAAAAAAAACGCATTCACAGCAATCAATTTTCCTCATTATATTTATTCTTTAAAGGATTCGTTTTTTAAAATGGAACTCCATATCTATCCTTTTGTCAAAGCATACGAAACATGTGGATGGATCATAATATTCTACTACCTCCGGTCCTAATTATAAGACATAGTTGACTTTGTTTGGAGAAATTAAGGAAGCTAAATAAGTTACTTAATCATTTCATATGTTATAAATTTTTAGATTATATATTAGTTTATTAGTCAAACTAAATAATTTGAAGAAAAAAATAAAAATAAAAATACTTTAAAGTAATTTAATTAGCTTCCTTAATCTTTCCAAAAAAGTCAACTATGTCTTATAATTAGGACCGGAAGGAGTATTTCATTCTTATCAAAATCATTCTATCTAACTGAACTCTGTATAAGATGGTTGATGACAATTTACCCCACATTGTGTGTGTGTGTGTGTGTAAGAAACAGTTATTAAACGTCAACACTTGCTTAATATGAAGCCTTAGTAAACAATTGCTTAAGTAGATAATGAAAGTGAAGATCAATTATTAAAAAAAAAAAAGGGGGACGATCACTTAGTTAGACCTCATTATGTGGGTTTAAGTGTAAATTTATTCCAGAAGTTTTCGTTGAGAATAATATTATCCTAGAAATTTTTCTTGAGGTTGTTTAATATTACTCAAGAAATGTTAAAATGAATTAATATTACCCTTTTTCGTTAAAAAGTTAATGACTAATATCGTTTTTTTAATGGTCAATATTAGTTTGTTAATAGTATGGACCAACATTGCTACATTTTAAAATTTTTAGGGTGATATTAATTTTTTTTTAAAAAAAAAAACTTTCAGAGTAATATTGTTACTCGACGAAAATTTTTGAAGCAAATTTACATTTTAACCACTTAACTAAACGTTGTTTGCATTTAGGTAAACGTTTTGTTGGTTGTATCGATCAGCTGTGAACCTTTTTTTTTTTTTGGGGGGGTACAAGTTGTGAACTTTTTTTAAAAAAATTCCATAAAAAGGGAAGAGAAGCTACACGGACGTGGACTTTAGTTGATGAGAGCATGGGACATGGAAAAAGCGAAGGACCCTTACCCTTCAAACCCTTTTCAGAGGTCTCTTTTAAGGCCTGGGTCCTTCAACTTTTTGCATGCTTCTTTTCTTTTTGATGGCATGCTTCTTTTTCTCTTACCTTTTTTTTTTCCTCACTGAATCATGTTTATTTCCTTTACGCCATCTGTGATTCAGATTCTTTTGCATTTTCTAAAACTGTATCACTCTAGTCCTATTTATAAGTTCACTTTGACCAAAAAATTTAGTCTTATTTATAAGTCCAATTTCATGTAATAAATGATATTGTAACAATTTTACCCATATTAATTGTACCCATAAAGATAAAGAGAGAAGAAACATTTTAAAAATACTCAATCATAAATTGGGGCAAAGTTGAAAATTTACCCTCATAATCATTGAGTTAACTACCTCTTATTGGTATGTGAGATTTGGTCAAACTAAACTTATAAATAGGACCAGAGTGATATGTTTTATATTCATGCTTGATAGGTTGATGTGCCTCATTGTCATTAGCCTCTCATTTTTGTACTCCCTTTAGCCTTAAATATAAGACATAATTGATTTTTTTAGATAGATAAAAGAAGTTAAATAAATTACTTAATCATATCATATATTGTGTATGATTAAATTATATATCGATTTATAAGTCAAACAAATTAGTTTGGAGGAAAAAAATAAAAATAAAAATACTTTAAAGTAATTTAATTAACTTCCTTAATTTCTATATATATAAAAAGTCAACTGTATTTTATATTTAGGAATAAAGGGAATATATTATTTAGATACTAGCCTTTATCTTATTTCCATTATAAGTATATAAAATCCATAAAAAAAAAAAAATCAAACAATTTATATATACATCATGTATAGTAAGGATTCATTTCAAATCCCATGCAGATTAATCATATAGTTTCATAACGTAATTAATTAGTATTAAACATGATAAGCTCTTATGTGAATTCACAATGTCAAGTAAATAAAAATATCAAGGCCAACACATTCAATTTAGCAATGATTTTTTGATACATAACATGGAAGAGCTGTATGGAAAAAAACATTTGAATGATTGGTAACTTGTACCGCGTGCGGTAAATTTTTTTTAAAAATCTGAACCGTTCAGATTTTCATCTAACGGTTCAGATGAGGAAGAGGAGGGGAGCTGGATCCTTTATTTTTATACCTATTCCTATTTTCTTATGTCCCTTCTTTACACACACACTTTCTCTCTCTCTCTCTCTCTACTTATTGAGAGGCTCCTTAGATTTATCTTTCATAATAATTCATTATAAATAGCAGTAAAACTCACCTCAACAATATTGCACAAGGGTTATTTTTAATTAATTTTAACAACTTTCTTAAATTGTATAATTTAGTTATTAGACTCTTATAAATAGGACTAGAGTGAGTATAAGTCACCTCCAACTAATTCACACTACAAAAAAAGTCGGTTTTTGCAACGGAAAAAATCTGTCACAAAAAAGGGGTTTTTCTGTCACAAAATGCGTTTGTGATGGAATTTGCAACGGATTTCGTCCGTTGTAAAAAACCTCGTCGCAATTGCGACGGAAAATCAAATTTTGGTCGCAAATCCCGAAATTTGAGACGGATAATAAAATCTATAGCAAATTCTAGGATTTGGGACAGATTTTCTTTCCGTCACAAATTTCGGATATCGCAAATCCGGGGGATTTGCGGCGATTTTATTTTCCGTCGCAAATTTAATCATTTTATTAAAAAAAATTGTTTTTAAAAAAAATACATAAAAAATTTATTAAAAAAAGTTGTATATCATGAAAATATATAATAAAAATCATAAAGAGTTTACATAGAGAAAACAAAATATAAATAATAATGTTGCAAAGAACATGTACTAAAAAGTAGTCTAAATAGCAGCATTGTGATCATCATCATCATCATCACCAGTATGGTCATTATCACCAGCATGGTCATCATCACCAGGAGCCGACCCCGTACCCTTGCCTCTCATTAGGGATAGGAGTTGAAGCTGCATCTGCCTCATTATCTCCTGTGTCTAATGCAGCTCATTTGCTTGCTGAATCATCTGCTGTCGTGTCTCGCTAAGCTCATTTGCTGTTTGACTCCATAGGTTCTTTGTCTGGCTCAGCTTAGCTGCTGTCTGACTCATCTGCGCTGCTTGCTCTTGCACCAACATCTTCATCTTTTTTATCTCATCTGTAAAAACATTAGGAAGTACATTTATTTTTTATACATCATTTAAATGTACCAGGGAATGAAAATGTAAGACCGGAAATAGTAATAAATTATTTTACAATTGCAAATGACAAAATCCAACATAAAATCAAACTCTTTAACATTTGAATCGGGAAAAATTATAAAAATTCTAATTTAAAAAAATAGGTTACTTTACATTGATTTAATTTAACACTCAATTTTTCATTCTTTTATTCATGCATTCAAATTAGATCGGTTTTGAGCATTTTCTTTAATTGTTTGTAGTGATCAAATGAACCGATCCCTAATGAATTAATTATTTTTGTAGTTCCATCAAGCATTTCAATTCAATATTTTTTTTCTCAAAAAATGGAACTAGTATTACTACCCAAGATAAACAAAGGAACTAATACAATGAAGATAAGATACAACCAGATGCTAACACAACATGAAAGGCAGACAAACACTAGTAACAATAAGCATAAATAAACCAGAAAGCCAAAATACAAATATAACAGACTCCGAATCGAGCACCAGAAGATAAAATATCAGACACAAATATAACATTTCAGTTCAATTTTTCATTCACATTAAAGACAAGCACAAATATATACACCTTTACAAATTAAAAGAGACTAAAACGTGTAAACTATGCAACAAAGACATAACAATCTTACCTAGAGAATTACGACGCAACAACACAGTGGAGAAAGGACCGGAAGCCGTTAGAGAACGAGAGAGAATGGTGGGGAATCGGCCGGAAACAAGCACAAGAAGTGAAGAGGAAATAGACCGGCAGGAGGCGATGTCGATCGGTGCTGGAAGTAAGAGGGGGACGGACGAGCAGGGGTCGGACGGCCGGAGGAGGAGAGAAGGGACCGGGTCGGTGGCGGACACAAAAGTGAAGAAATGAAACTGAAGGTGGAAGATAACTTAAGTGATTTTTCGACGAAACATGAGTTCGTCGCAAAATCACTTAAATTTGTGACGGACTCAATGGTTTGTCGCAAAAAACCGGTAAACCGATGCTTCATTCGGCACCGGTTTGCAACAGACTCCACAGTCCGTCGCAAACTTAAGACGGACCGTGATTGTCCGTCGCAAGCCCCAAGATGTTTCTGTTGCTAGTCCCCATGGGGCTTGCGACGGACGAGTGAGTCTGTTGCAATCCAGCAGAGTTTTTTCCGTCGGTTTGCGACAGACAAGACTTTTCGTCGCAAATTTTGCGACAGATTTGTAAATTCGTCACAAAATTTGCGACAAATTTACAAATCCGTCACAAAAATCACAATTTTGAGACAGAATTAAAATTCTGTCGCAAAAAAACCCAAAATTTGTGACAAAAAAATTCCGTCGGAAATTCTCATCACAATTTCACTTCTTTCTAGTAGTGTCATCAAAACTAAGGAGGGGTAGCTGACCCTTTTTTTCTTATGAAAATAAAACATTTTTTCAACTTTATCCATATCTAAAAATTTAGAGAAACACAACATTAAACATTAAAAGGAAAATTACATGTAGGTCCCAAGGAACAAAAGTAATTACAAAAAAGTTCCTTGAAATCACCAAATTACACAGAAGTCCCAAGGGACTTTTTTAATATTATTTGTATGGAAAAAAAATCCAGGTTTTTAAATGTTGTTGTAAATATGGGTTTTTTCTGTTATAAATGGCCAAATTTTAATTTTTGTTGTAAATATAGCATTTTTCTGTTATAAATGACATTTCTACGTTCAAAAACCAGGTGTTTAAATGTTATTGTAAATATGACTTTTTTTGTTGTAAATGACCATATTTTAAATTTTGTTGTAAATATAGCATTTCCTATTGTAAATGTAACATTTTTCTGTTGTAAATGACATTTCTACGTTCAAAATTCAAGTGTTTAAATGTTGTTGTAAATATGATTTTTTTATGTTGTAAATGGTCATATTTTAAATTTTGTTGTAAATATAGCATTTCTCATTGTAAATCTATGCTTTTTCTGTTGTTGATACAAATAATACAAAAAAAGTCCCTTGGGACTTCTGTGTAATTTGATTATTTTAAGGGACTCTTTTGTAATTATTTTTGTTCCTTGGGACCTATATGTAATTTTCCCAACATTAAACTTGAAGTCTTCTCCTAATAATGATAATGTTTGGAAAAAGTTCATTATTATTGATCCATCAAGTGTGTGTAGTTTTATAAACCAATAATTTTTTTTTAATTAAAAGGTGCCCTATATTATAGAAACTGAGGGAATATAATGAAAAATTTGTGTATTTTTCTCTCTAAAATATCCATATTTTAATGATTACGAGAAAATTAAATGTTAGAGACAAAGACAGTGAAAGAAAGTAAAATTATTAAATTAATAAGAAAGTCCGCAATGTGAGGGGAAAATATTAAATGAGGGAGATAAAATGGATCAAAGTTCATTCCGGAGGAGGATATTCTCATTGTCCTCTTTCTTGTTATTTTTTCATAATATCATATCTACCTTTAGGTCATGAAATATGAAGTGGATGATTTATATTTAATATTTTATAAAATTATTATAATAATATTTTATAAATTAAAATTTATCAATTTAGTATGGATTGCAAATATGATGATGATATATATCAGGTTTTAAAATTTACTTATTTATATTTATAGATATAATTTTAAAAAATATTGAATCTAACTCATATATTATTTTAATCTAACAATGGATATGAATTTATTTATTTTTGAGAGAGAGAGAGAACCCAACCCCATTCCTTGAGGTGTTTGTTGGGAATGACCGGTAAACACATTTACACAAGTGAAGGGTTCAAACACACCTTATGCATTTAAAAACTACCCCCTCTTATCTTTATTATAAAACACCAACTAATAATTTTCATAAATCAATAAAAACAGTCAAAATTAATAAAGTTGTCCTAGAATTTAAGTAACTTCTAATACTACCTATATTAATTGTATTAAACTCTAATATTATATTAATTATTACTCTCACCCAATACTCTTATTAATTATAGGCATACATGGAAAAAAATAATTAATGCACTTTGGAAACAAACAAGTTCCTTATAAAATAGACTAAATACAATTGTTAATTGGTGTCTTATAATAAAGACTATAGAAAATACATTCATATAATTGAGATAAAATTTCTTTCTACTTGACTTGTACACTTTAAATTATGTTTGAAAAACAATTTCAAACAATCACTTTAGCCGGCATAGTAATTGTCTTTCCACATTTAAGTGATTGATTGGAGCTATTAATCAAAAGTGTGTTTACACTATTTGAAATAAAACTTTTGTATTCCCTCTGTTGCTATATATATAAGATTTTTTTTTTAATGGTTTTGTCCCTAATTATAATATCTCTTTTAAATTTGTCTTAATAATAAATTTATTTTTCCTCATTTTACCCTTAATTAATTATCATACTACATACATTATCTTTCATCATTTTATCTTGTTACTCTCTCACACTCATTCATAAATAGAGGTATTTTTAGAAGAAGAAGAAAAAATAAATTTTCTATCTAAGTAGTATTATATTTAACTAATTTTAATTATTTTTTAGAATCTACATGGAGGGAGGAGTAATTTATGATAATTAAAAGGTCTTCCCAAAACAAGCCACAGAGGAAGATGGAGAGTAGAAGGGAGTGGATGTCGGTGGAAATAGTCAAAGATTGAGGCATGAAAAGCAGAGCCATCTGGGGAAGGCAAGATTATAGCCTGACAAAATGTGCAACTCTCCCTACTTGGACCATCCAATTCTGCAATCATTGACCTCACCTTGGTTTGCTCACCTCTTTCTCTCTTTTCCCTTTTTTTTATTTTCCCTCCTCTTCAATTCTCTCCAGACTCACCTCGTTTGTGTCAAACGCATCCCAACATCACATCACTGGTTGGCCGCAGCTCCCTAGCTGTCCTGTATTTGGGCCAAATCATATTATTTATTACCCTTGTTTTAAATACTCTATTTAACTTTCTTTATTGATATGCCAGATAAACTTAGTGATTAGAGAGAAACCGATGTATGTAGAGATTAGGCGCATATTTTGATTATCAGTACAAGCTATTTTTCTGATTTATAGTTCATAAAGTTAGTGTGTAAAAAGGGTTTTGTATTGATTTAATTGAACATATTTTTAAAATGCTAACTTAGAAGGCACTGTATATAGGCTTCATTACCGTTCAAGTCAAACTCATGTTCTGCACCCTTCTGCTGCAAACACTGCACCACCAATCAGTTAAGCTTCGTTTTGCTCAATTCTCTCTGTACCAAATTTTTGGGCCCTCGAGTATTAACCCCGTAAAGACGACGAGGGTCGATTAGGGTTCAAAGTGTGAATCCTTGGGGTTTTGCTTCATGCATGAATTCGTACACAGTATACATGCTCATGGCCTGCACATTTGTCTTTTACCTGCAAAAGGAATATGAATGTCCCTGCATGCCATTCATTTCTCTTTTGAATAATCTTTTTGTTTCTTTTTTTTGGTGATAAAGTTAAAGTGATAATCCCATTACCCACACGTGCTTTTGCCCTGTCCTCGTCCTTGTTTCTTCGTCCAATCAGTGGAATGCTATCCCTAAGTTGCATGGTCGTCAAGGAACGAAGCACCAGAGCTAGAAGTCTTACCGAGAAATTAATCCCTGATATGGATGTGAGGGAAAAACTAGTGAAAAGAAAAAACAAAAGAGAAAACCACTTTTCTCCTGGATATGAAAACAGAAAATATTAAAGAAGAAAAAAGAAGGGAGAAGATAGAAGTGGGATCCATCACTTTTTTCTCAAAAATTCAAAAAAATAAAATAAAATTCTCTGCACATGTTATTATGCAAAGATGTAAAGAACTCATGACCCTATGCTCTCTATTCACCTAGTTCTAGTTGGGGGTACAGAACTCATGACCTTCTCTTGTCATGAGGGTGGCAATTGAGGCATGAAAGAAAAAAAGCATAGATACGTGCAAAATAATTTTTCTTAAAGTATTCACTTAATCAGCTTCAAACTTTCTATGCATCCCGGATTTTTTCATTTAAACCATTAATATAAAAAATATAGTACTTTCTCTAATTCACAATATAAGTCAGTTTTAGGGGGGAAAAATCGGGAAGCGGTTCCTCTCACAGGCCCTCCCTCTCTCCATCCTTCGCCGGCCGCATCTCGGCCCGTCCAATCCAGATTTGGACGGCAGAGATGCAGTCCGATTTTTTTATTAAAAAAATAATAATTTTTTTTTAAAAAAAATACTTTTTTGTTTAAACAAAAAAAAAAAACTGGACCGTTGGATCGAGATTTGGACGGTCCAGATGGGACTGTGAGAAAGATAAGGAGAGAGGGAAAATGAGAAGAACCGGACCCGAAAAATAGTCCATAATATAAGTAATCCGAAGAATAATTAATATTTATTTGTTAATTTTACCCTTATAATTTAATGCTTAAATGTGAGTTGTTGTATTTTTTTCTCTCATTTAAAACTTAATTTAATATGCGTAAAGTTATAAAATAATGATTTCAATTCAAAATCAATTTAATAAGTTAAATATCATTTCATGATTCCAGTGAATTGGTTGAAATAACTAATATTGTGAACCAGAAGAAGAATGCTACTACTCCAATCCTTTAGGAGAAAAGTATGGTCTTAAATATAAGTTACATGTAGGGTTATTATTGATCTTTTTCAATTTTACCCTACTCCCTCTAATCTTTATTATAAGGCATCAACTACCAATTGTATTTGATTATTTTTATAAGGTATTTGCTTGTTTCCAAAGCGTATTAATTATTCTTTTCCATATTTGCCTATAATTAATAAAGGTAGTGGGTGATAGTAATAATTAATATAATATTAGAGTTTAGTGCAATTAATAGGGGTAATATTGAAAGTTACTTAAATTGTATAACAACTTTATTGACTTTAACTGTTTTTATTGGTTTATGAGAATTGCTAGCTGGTGCCTTACAATAAGGACCAAAGGGAGTACTCCCTCTAGTCCTTATTTTAAGGCACCAACTAACAAGTTTATTTGGTCCTTTTTATAAGGCACTTGCTTGTTCCCGAGGAGCATTAATTATTCTTTTCTATGTATGCCCCTAATAAATAAAGGTAGTAGGTGAGAGTAATAATTAATATAATATTAGAGTTTAGTGTAATTAGTAGGGGTAATATTGAAAGTTATTTAAATTGTAGGCTAATTTTATTGACTTTAAATGTTTTTATTGGTTTATGAAAATTGTTAGTTGATGCCTTATAATAAGAACCAGAGGGAGTATGTAAATTTTGTTGGAAAGAGAGAAAGAAAAGTGATGGCACATCTGCATTCTTATGGATTGATAACTGGTCTATGATGAATATTCCTCCTATTGACATGATACTAAGATATGAAGATCCCTCGCAAAATTGGAGCCATTTTGCGAGGAAAAGTTTCTTCCCTCGCAAAATTGGGGGAAATTTTCCCACCAATTTTCCCCTCATTTTGCGAGGAAAAGATTATTCCCTCGCAAAATTGGAGACATTTTGCGAGGGAAACCTATTTCCCTCGCAAAATGAGGAAAAAATTGGTAGGAAATTTTTCCCCAATTTCCGTCAATTTTGCGAGGGAACTATGTTTCCCTCGCAAAACTGTGATTTTTGTGAGGGAAGAAACTTTCCCTCGCAAAATGGCTCCAATTTTGCGAGGGAATGATCTCTCCCTCGTAAAATGGTGATTTTTGCGAGGGAAAATAGTTTTCCCTCGCAAATTTATGAAAATTTGCGATGGAATTTTTCTCTCTCGCAAATTCCGTCACAAATATCACATTTTCTAGTAGTGAACGCAGCGAGGATTGGAGATGTCTGCCACTTGTTCCTTTGGTTGTGAGAGGGTAGCAGATTTGATGCACATGCTGAGGGATTGCTTAAATGTCATGGATTGCTGGAGATCTGTGGTAAAGGAAGAAGAATGGGATACATTCTTTTCCTTGTAGGGTGCAGATTGGATCAAGTAGAACCTAATTCCCATGATTGGAAGGACTCATACTAAGAAAGTCATGTGGTCCACTTCGTTTGGATACCTATGTTGGGATGTATGGGTCTCACATTGGAATAATCTTTTTAATAGCGAAAGTGATAATGTGGGACTGGATGCAAATCATAGTTTCGTTAGAGGTTTCTTGGATAAGGATATCCTCAAAACATGCGCTATAGATAAGAGTCTCATTCCTCCCTCATACCAACTACAACCATCACAGTAAGGAGGTCATCAGACTGGAAGTTGATGGCTCAGTCTTAGAGGATGGTAGAAGTAGGTGTGGAAGCTTCATTAGAGACCAGAATTAGAGATGGCTTGGTGACTTCAGTTGTAAACTAGTGAATGTTCCTTCAATTTTTACAGAATTTATTGGTTGCACTCAGGGACTACGTTTGTGTTGGTCAAAAGGTTATAAGAAAGTTTTTATGTTCTCTAATTATATAAAGGCTATAAACTATATGTTGAGAGGGGTGTGATGGAGATCATCTTTTTAAGGACATTGTGGATGATATTAAGTTGTTACTTTACATGGATTGGAAAGTTGTGGTCAATCATAGTTACAGAGAGACCATAATTGTTACTAATATATTAGCTAGATACTCCAACATGATGGATGAAAATTTCGGTTTCCTTAATCAACCTCAACTCCTCCTTTCAACTAGGACGCGGAATATGATGAAGGATAAGCTTTTAGTCAAGCTTTGTTGTATCATCTCTGTTGAGGTAATAATTCCAGTTTCAATAAAAATAAAAATAAGAATGATGATTTGTAAATGTAGACAAATGTAATTTTGACTTACTTGTAACTTAGTTACTCAAATTTGACTTACTTGTCCTATATATTTGATTCACTTATAACTTAGCCCTTGATTTTTCAATATTTTATGAGTCAACACTAAGTTATCCTACATGACACAATATTGATCTGTGTGTTCTAACTCAGCTTTCAAATTAAGAACTGCTTCTCCTCCCCTTACCGTCTCACCATTGACCTTTGATACACTATCTTCAGTTCCACCATGACTCTCCAGCTGCATCTCCATGCTGAACCCCCCACAAACCTCAATCTCCATTGCTGCTTTATTTTATGTCAAAATTAATAAGGTTTAATGTTTATCTTTATTTAGATAAAATATACTCTCACCAGTGACCTGGCTTTGGTCCTTTTTTGCTCCTGCCTGCTTTCGAAATGGCGCCGTTTTGGTGCAAATGAGGGTAGATGTGCCCTTGTTTATGAAAAATAGTTTAGGGTATTGACTAGTACTAAAAAGATACTTTAGGATACTGAACGGTACTAAAAAAGTACTTCACGATCTTGAAAAATTATTTCAGGATCCTGAAAAAATATTTCAAGGTACTGAATGGTACTAAAAAGTTACTTGAGAATACTAAATGGTACTAAAAAAATACTTAATGATCTTAAAAAATTATTTAGGATCTTGAAAAAACATTTCAGAGTAATAACTGGTACTACAAGGATACTTCAAGATACTGACTAGTACTGAAAAAATATTTCATAATCTTAAAAAAAAAAAATTGAAGGTAGTGACTGGTACTAAAACTATACTTAGGATTTTTTTTAGGATCCTAAAATAATTTTTTAAAATCATAAAGTATTTTTCAATACCTTGGTATCCTAAAATATCTTTTTAAGAATAATCAAGTCTAAATATTTTTAAAAGAAAAAAAGGACACATCTGCTCTACCGTTTTAACGCAAAGGAGAGCAGCGGACGGGAGCAGAAAAGGACCAAAGCAAGGTCCTCCATAATATAAATCATTTTTAGAAGAATATCTTAATCCATAATATAAGTCACTTGAAGAGTTATTAATACTTATTTATCAATTATACTCACAAGTTAATGCGTAAAACTGACTTTTTTATATTCTTACTCATTTGAAACCTAATGTAAAGTTGGGGGAAAAATCAATTTAAGGCATATTTGGAGAATTAACAATTATTTGTTAATTCTGATAAATTAATTGAGGAAATTATCAACCGGAGGGAGTATGTAAAGAAACTTTTAAATAGAATGAGATTGGAATAATGTAGTTATCAGTAACAAGTAGGGCTGTTAGATTTAAAAGATTGGTTTTGTGGGGGATATTTGGAGTCAAATCAAAAGGAGCTGTAAAGGGAAGAGGGATATTATAAATAAATGAATTACAGAGTTGGTGCACAATAAATGGTCATGTCAACCGCACGTGCGAGGGAGCCAGATGTCAAAGATTAATTACACTTTTTAAAGGCATGTGGACGCAATTATTGGGGGTCCTGCTCAACCGCACGAGTGGGTTTGTGAATTGTGTGGGGCCTTCTGTTTCGTTTTCCTTCCTCTTTCTTCGAGTTCTCATGAGTTAATGCCGTCTTTAGATTTAAAAATTTAATTGGATTGTTTTATTTTTCAGGGACCAAAACAGTAGTTTAAAATTCAAGGAAAATGATATTTAGGTCCCAAATAAAAAATAATAATATCAGAAAAGTTTTCATTAACAAATAAATATGAGGATTAACAAATGAATCAGTTATCGTTAACAACTTATGAAACTTGTTGATGTATTATTTTTCTTGATTGTGACCTAGTTATCATTCTTCCTAAAATTTAACGGGTCAAAAAATTATATGAGCCCTTTAATTTTATTAAAAGTTTACACATCAACTTTCCTGATTCAAATTTTCTTCAATTCTAACAACCAAATACTTAGATTAATTGGTAGAGGTTATTCAACCTTAATCAAGGATCTCGAGCTCAAGGCTTGGAAACATAATAGTATTAGGAGGTAGAAGTGCCACTTGAAAAAATGGTCATGTCATTTCTTAAATCCTGATCAGTCTAGGCATTTGGCAATGTATTGTTGTTGTTGATGGTTATTATTATTGTTATTAATTAATGACGGCAATATTTCTCTTTGGCTCAACGTCTCCTATATGCATTTGCATGCCTTTTAGGAAATTTTAGTAAATGCAAGGTGGAATTAAGATGAGACTTTTGAGGAGCAATAATGCAATCATGTGATTTGATATGGAATTCGTAAAAAGATAATACACCAAAACTTCTTCCCCTTTTTAGTTATAAGAATATCCGGAAAACTTTTGCCCATTTTAAAGTTTGAAATGATAGCTAGACGTATATAGATAATGTATAATGAGTTTTCAAACTTTGACAATTCATCGTTCTATTAATTAAAGTTTTAAAAGGGATTATATTTTATTGCCAGAAAAGTGGTCCTATAACTCAGTATTTCTTATTGTTTATGTTAGTTGTAAATGTTATTTCTCTCACTTGGTCACTTTATATGTCATATAATCTCATAATCAAATGAGTCTCTCTCCCTCAGATACTGAGAGAGATTAAATTAGATCTTGCTGGTAGCTATGAGATTTTCGTGAATAGAATATGTAATTATAATGTGGTTGATGAGAAACTACATGCACAATTTTTTATTAAAAGATGTACACCACCCTTGTTAATGTTTGTTTGGCTATAATGCATACCACACTTTGGGTTGACGTCATATATATAAAACAATATTCAAATTAGCCATGATTAGACAAAGAGTGTTTTGAGCTCGTTCCATCTATTCATTTGGTAGCGATATCCATTTGTTAATCATTAAGTGCAACCAGTTAGGAATATTTAAAAAAACAACAAAGGTCTTGGCCTTAAATAAGTGAAGTTTGGGAAAGTAAAATCGGGATATTATTTAGTTAGATGCAACTTGCAAGCGAAGATCGATATAAAAATTCAACTCAATTAATTGTTCACACAGCAGAAGAAATCAAGACAACAACCAGGAAATATAAAATTAAGTCAATCACGTACGATTTGATTTCAACTCAATTATGGAGGAGTGTCTGGGTCTTAAACGTATTCATGAACTATATATGGTTGTCAGATTTTAATTTACGAAATTTGGCAAAACGGAAAGCCTTCAAACTAGAATTGGGACCCACACCGTTTTATGATAATAATACTATTAAATTTGCATGATTAAAACCCAAGATCAGAGATGCTAAAATTGAACAATCATAAAGAATAATATAATTGTGATTAGTCGTAATCATGGATCGTGCATGAGACATCATTTGGATTTTCAAATTTTAATAATTTTGTTCGGCGTACTCCATGTGAGTAGTCATTTATATTCATGCATGTGGAATTATTAATTATAGTTTCTATATATAAATTGTCTCACAAATGGCTAAGAGTGGACCTTTGACAAAATTAAAGACATTTTAGAATATGTTTGAGATAGCGATGCTTGAAGTTTTTTTTTGATAGAACTTTTTCATATAAGCTTTTTTTTAAAAGTCAGATTGTAGATGTAATTTATGTTTGGAATGACAATCACAAAAATGACTTTTTTCCAGAAGCTATACAAATACTGACTTCTCTTGAGAAGTTGCTTTTTAACCCGAAGCTCATCACAACCCAACTCCATCCCAAACATAAAATTTTCCTCCACTAAGCTTTTAAGTCGTTTGAATGCTATGCCAAACAGGTTAATGAAAATTAGAAGATAATTAAACAAATTACCAAAGTGAATAATATAATGGCATACTATTCTATTTTGACGAAAGATCCATCCCAGATTATGGGCATCTTATAATGTTTTATACCTTGTCCTATTAGATCCAAATTCCTAATATATAATCTAATTTTGTCTTTAGTTGTCACTCAATAACTCGATTATGTTAAGTTATATTTTATATTTGTTTGTTCCATGTCACCTTTTTTTCGTTTTTAAATGTTAGTCCTTGTTCACGATGTAGTAGAACTAGAAACTGATTTCCCGCAGAACAAAAAGAGATATATGTAAAAAGAAAATCTAAGCATTAAACCACATTATTGCTTCAACCAAATTGCAAGAAAGCAATCCTGATCTCCTTTGCGTTTTTTATAAACCAAATATTACCTTATATATGTTTTGTATTTACGAAAAAGAATGGAGGTCATTTATAAAAATATATTTAAAATATTGATATTGGCTAATACAATTATTTCTAGTTTCCAATAATAAACAATCTAATAATTACAAACGATAAAAATAGAATAAAACACAAAAATTAATATTATAAGTTTTTAATTTAAAAACTATAATTTTTATTTATTTTCGCATGACTTATGTTGCCAAGAACAAAATCAAAACGTATATTAAGACACTTGTAACTGTATATCATGTATATTAATTAAGAAACTTAAGATTTTTTAAACCTAAAAAAAAATTGGCATATTTTAGGGGGGAAAAAACTTTTAAAAGCTACAAACCATCCTACATTTTGGGCCAATAATAACTTGAAAAAAAAAATGCCTTGCATTTAGTCAATTAGGATTGGATATGGCGTTTTGTTTGCATCACAAGCTTTGACAGGAGTATCTTTATGACGTTTCGGATGCAAGAAAAGTACAAAAGCTTCAATGGTGCTGGAAAACAGAGGTGAGTTAAAGAAACAAGGGAGGAAATATGTTGGTTGAGGTGGTGACTGGTAAAGGCCTCACGCCCGTAAGAAAAAGAACACAAGTTTAAATTCTAGGAAACACATTTGTTGGGAAATGTGTGACTCTTTTATCCTCTAAATTTTGAGAGGAAAACCCTTAGTCACATAAGAAAAAAATAGGGGGGGGTTAAAATTGTCATAATCGTTTTTATTTCTGGGATGAAACTAGTTTCCATCACTCAGGTGTGGGCTGTGGGAGTGAAAATTCCCACACATAAGGTAACGCTTGTTTTAAAAGGAAAAGAAATTATGCCAACCACTATTGTGCCTCTGTTGTGCATTATGGAATTAGAGTTGAAAGCGTAGAAGTGGAATTTAGGCCCTGTTTGTTACGCGGAAGATTTAACGAATGAAAGGAAAGGAAGATTAGAATAGAACTTTAAAAATGTGAGTTGTTTGGTATACTAGGAAAAAGAAGTTAGTTGAGGGAAAATGAGATGTTTGATATGAAGAATTGGGTGTTGGTTAAATGGGAAAAAGAAGAACCAGGGCCAATTTTGAAAGGAAAAAAACACTTTCCTAAGAAGATTGTAGCTTTCCCTCCATTTTCGGATGGAAAGCATCTTCCCTCAAATATGGGAAGATTGGACCTCACCTGGAAAATCTTGACGGATCTTCCTCACCAAACACCCAAAAATCATGGGAAGATTGGGATCTTCCCTTTCCTTCTATAATTTTCTTTGTAACAAAAGGTCCTTAATCTAATTCTTGCTTGTTTTGGTGCATTGAAAGTGGATTATCTTTGGAAGTTATTGCCATCAACATATTGACAAATTTGCCCCTATCCATTCTTCACAAGTACCATACACTACTACCTCCAGTCCTTGATAGACAATCCAATTTATAGTATAAATTATACGTCAATTAAGGATGGGAGGTAGTAAGATTTTTCTTTGACCTAGTAATGAAGAAATCTGTACAATATATCCAACAAATGTTAGCCCAATTACTAAGCATTTGTCCCATAACCTAGTCACTTATTTGTATATACCTCAATAAGTAGACGCTAATGAGTTTCTAAGGCCTAACTTACCCTGTGTATATTTCAATCTACTTCTGACGTTGCAACATCTTGTTACAGGAAAGCTACAAAAGAAAGGGTATCTTCTTCATTGATTTGACCAGATTTTCGACAAACAAATTTTATATATCTTTTAAACCCAAGTTAAAACGTGCAACCTTTTATTTTTTTTGTAGCGGTTATTACCTGAAAAATCACTAGCAATCTAGAGACACTTTGTAGCGGTTCCTACAAATTAGCAACATTTTGTCTTCTGTAGTGGTTTTGCCCATCAACCACTACAAATTCATCGTTACAAGTGTCTCGTCGGCTTTGGCGCCACATTTTTTAGCAATTTGTATGATCCAAACCGCTACTAATTACCATGACTTACCAGCCTTTTATTTGGTGTGAGTCATGCTGTTGTAAATTTGTAGCGATTTACTTAAAAACTGCTACAAATGCTTATATTTTTAGCAATTCTTTATAACTGCTATAAGTTAACTCCTACAAAATGCAGTTTCCTTTATAGTGATAGATTATTTTAACTGTTTCATACATGGCGTGGGTCGGTCAGTATTAGATTTTCTGATCAATTCATTTTCATTTGCTTGAAGTTAGATGATGTTAGCTCCTGTGTTTTGATAATTACAATTTCTAAGTCATTAAATTAAGAAAGATGTGTTTGCTCAAGCAAAGATGAGATCATGCCCGAGCATAACTGAACTGATTGGGCATCTCAAGTAAGCATGCTCGAGCAGAGCATAGAGTCATGCTCGAGCAACGTCGGGTACATGGCGAAAATCGAGTGTTCCAGGAAAGGCCTGCTCGAGCAGAGCATATAGGCATGCTCGAGCAAACATCGAGCCAAGACAAAACTCTCTTGACTGAAACACCATGCTCGAGCATAGTATACAAGAGACGCAGCCTACTCGAGCAACATCCTCCTGAGAGTCATACTCGAGCAAAGCTAGAAAGCATGAAGGGTTTGCTCAAGCAAAGTCGAGCAACTTGTCTTCTCGTCCCAGAATGAACCTTGCCCGAGCAAAGTTAGGAAGCATGCTCGCGAACCATGCTTGAGCTAGGATAACAGGGCTGCTCGAGCAGAGTCGACCAACCTGTTCTCTGGTCTCTGTATGAGAGTTGCCCGAGCAAGCTCTGGTAGTTTGCTCGAGTATCATCGATAAAATCTCTTTTCAAAGTCTCTCAAAAAGACTTGCCCAAGCATATACTTGTGTCTTGCCCGAGCATTGACCAAAAGCATTTAATTCTCACAACACCTTGCCCGAGTAGACTTTGTTCTTTGCTCGAGCAATAGGTGACTTACTCTCTTTTAAATTGCACTTTCAAATCACTTGCCCGAGCATATATCTTGATCTCACTTGAGCAAGGTTACCTCTGTTTTAAAGTCTTCGACACCGGAAATCTTAAATCCTGTTATATCATTTTATTACTTCAGATTATTACACATTGCTATTACCAAATGCTTTTAACGAATTTGTTTATGAGTTTCAGTTTATTTAAACATGGATTAACAATAGATTCGAATAAAGCAAATTGTGTCAGAAGAGCATTAAATGCAGTTGCCAAACCCGGTGATAATCTCCGTAACCAATACTCTGTTCAATGTAAAGCTTTCACTGTTATTTCGTCTACGCCATTAATGTTATCTCTCAACGAACACAACAAACGGAATAAAGAATGTCTGCGAAAGACAAAGCATTTACATCAAATGTATCCAGTGAAGTTTCATCTGTCTAACGAACACATTCAAGACACTCAACGGCTACTCTTCAAAGCTTCTTCAACGATCTTTAATTACAACACCTATAAATAGTCGAAGCATTGAATTAGCCACCTACCGAAAACGTTGTGCATTCAATTTGAACTTATTGCAATTTGCTGTTTTAACTGTTTCATTAATATCTTCGGATATTTTGATGTATTTCAGTGATTAATATTTATCTACTCAGTGAGTGAGTGAGGATTTCTACAACACCATTTAATTCTTTTAGTTATGGAAATCTTAAGGTTGTGGAACCTTAAGTGTGGGTGTATCAATTACAACTTGTAAAGGGAAGTGAGTCCAAGAGTGAGAGGATCATCCTTCATTTACGAGTGTGTAATTGCTTTCGAAAGATTAGTGGAAATCCCAAGGTGTGCTTGGGGACTGAATGTAGGTCGAAGTATTAGACCGAACCAGTATAAATTACTTTGTGTCAATTTACTCTTCTCACGCTTTGCCTTACTTACATCTCTCTTCAGTTTGCAAAAGGATTTTTTTTTTGATCACCTATTCACCCCCATCTAGGTGATATTCCATCTTCAGATGATAGTTCAACGTATAATAGAGAAGTTTCTTATTAGGATGATGTTTAGTTAGAAATAATACGTTAATTAAAGATGCCCAAAATATTAACAAGATGAATGTAATAGAGAAACAGAAAAAAAAAATGAATATAATTAATGGATATAAAAACAAGATGTGAATTTTAAACAATCCTACTGTGACAATTCTTTGATATTAATCAAGAACATTCTTGGTCTTGTTTTACAGTTACACTCATACTTTTATAGGAAGGGAATAAACCGAAATAGAAGACTATTGAAATAGGATTGAAAGCAATATAATTAAGGGTTAAGGTGCGTTCAATACAACAAACTATTGGCTCAAGAGCGTCCAACACAATTAACTATTAAGTGGACCAATAAGACAAACAAACTTTTAAAAAGTGAGTCTTTAACACAACAAACTTTTAAAAAGGAAGCGTCCGGCCAAGCAACGACGTTAGCAAAAAGTTAACGTCATTGTTATCTAAGTCGTCAACACAATAAACTATTACTCCAAGAGCCCAACACAAAATTCTAAATTTTACTAAATTAAATAATTTTTTTCTCAATTGTCATTATTCAAAACTACTTGTATAAATATCTATGGACAAAAATTACTCATTCTTCAATTTTGTCAAAATTATAATTTGCTAAAATAAACAAAAGTTTTCATTAAAAATATAATTATATGATTTAAATAAAAATCAAGGTATTTTATAGTTTATTATATATGTTTTAAAAAATATGATTTATTTTTATTTTAGAAGAAATTTATGTGAGTTAAAAAATTCATTTAATGTTAATAAAATTTAAAAAATATATTATATCCTTAAAGAAATTAAATGAATTTAATTTTTATTTTTATAAAAAGAGTTTAATGGATATCAATTTTGATACTTAATAATATAAATCCGGCAATTTGATGATATATTTGTTAATTAAATGATCTACTGATTATATGGATATTATCTACTGATCTACTGATTATAAAGCCAAATTGCTCTCATATTCATATAATCAGTAGATCATTTAATTAACAAATATATCATCAAATTGCGGATTTATATTATTAAGTATCAAAGTTGATATCCATTAAACTATTTTTATAAAAATAAAAATTAATCTCATTTAATTTCTTTAAGGATATAATAGATTTTTTAAATTTTATTAACATTAAATGAATTTTTTAACTCACATAAATTTCTTCTAAAATAAAAATAAATCATATATTTTTTTTTGTTTAACATATATAATAAACTATAAAACACCTTGATTTTTATTTAAATCATATAATTATATTTTTAATGAAAACTTTTGTTTATTTTAGCAAATTATAATTTTGACAAAATTGAAGAATGAGTAATTTTTGTCTATAGATATTTATACAAGTAGTTTTGAATAATGACAATTGAGAAAAAAATTATTTAATTTAGTAAAATTTAGAATTTTGTCTTTGGCTCTTGGAGTAATAGTTTGTTGTGTTGGATCTTGCCTTTTTAGATAACGACGTTAACTTTTTCTAATCCAAGTTGTCTTTGTGTCTTTCTTTTAAAAAGTTTGTTGTGTTGGACGCCCCTTTTTAAAAGTTTGTTGTGCTGGTTGGTCCACTTAATAGTTAATTGTGTTGGACTCTCCTAAGCCAATAGTTTGTTGTGTTGGACGCACCTTAACCCAATAATTAATATATACTACTATAATCATATATTAAAATATTACTGATATTGGCTATTGGCTATCGGCCTATCGCCTCTTCTCTTAGTGTTCTTTTCTACTCGTCTTCCTCTCCACCATTCATATCAAATTTTACACTGAAATTTGAGCGAAGATTTAATATTTTATCAAAATATTCTTTCTACATTTTTTTTTTAAGTCATCCTGCCAAAAAAGTTATCGAAGCCAACCAATTAAGGGGGAACTGATCGGCAGTACTTTTCTTTGTTTTTTTAACTAAAAAGGACAAGGGAACTCGTTATTTTAATGGCTCAAGATTTGTTTTTTTAAAAAAAAAAATCTGAAAATATAACTTGAATTTTAAGGAATAAACATATAAATTAAAGGGAAAATCAGAACTAAGAAACTAAAATAGATGATATTTATTGGAAAGAACAGGAAAAAATATAATTATTGAGAAGGACCAATTCTCAAAATATAAATTTAAAAATATTAAATTGTCTTTGATTAAAATTCCTACCATCTCTCCTTCACAATATTCAATTCTTAAAGTAATTTTAATTTATTTTCCACAAAAATTACAACGGCCAAAATCACCGTTTTCTTAATTTTAACTAAAACCTATATAATCAACTCATCAATATATCATCTAATTATTAACCCAGATATTTAAACATTTAAATTATTAATTTATTTTCTTGACTTATATAATCTTATATAAAATAAACTCTAAATAAAATCGACAAATTTAGAAGATTTTAAATTTGCTATGGAATATCTTAGTTGTTAAAAAAACTTTAGCGAATTTTTTTTATAAAGACACGAAATATAAATTTTTTAAATCATGTTGATAAATTTAACAAATCTCTAATTGAGTCATTAATCCATTTTAAGATTTTAAAATGTGGGTAAAAGAACTTTAATACCCTCCCATCTCTTTAAAGAGTTTTAATAAAAGGAAATATGATTCATCAATATATAGTTTAAATATATTAACTATAATAGTAAGAAAAAAAGGACAACAAGGAGTTCATTTTAATCACATGAACAATTTTTTTCCAAAAAAATATGATACATGTCAATATAAAAAATATTTTTTAATAAATATATTAAGTATAAATTTTACTATATTTGTTTCATTTCTATACTTCAAAATGTATATCTTTTTATCTAACATATCTTTAGAAGTATATCAAATTTATAGGCCTTTGATTAAAAAAATAATTTATATTAAATAATAAAAAGGTTAAAAAAATGAAATCTTATAAAAAATAGGAAAAATTATTGAGAGTTTTTTAAAAATTAATGTTGATAAAAGTGAATTTTATTTCAATTTATTTTTGCAAACTTAATTGGGTATGTGTTATACATTCCCTTTTTTATTTGTTTTGTCTAACCTGATAAAAATAATTACATTATTTTTTTAAAGAAAATTATATATATATAGCATCATGAGTCATGACTATTACTTAACTGCTTTTTCAACTAAATCTTTCAATTGATAACAATATACTTTCATGATATGTGTTTCACTTTCTTTCTTTCTTTTTCTTGAACTATTCATTTTTTCCCATGGCTAATACAAATATACTACTTAACTACCAGCATCCAATCTTAAAGAAACATTTAAAAACTTAGGTGGGACAACAAAGAAATTCGCCCAAGCTGATGCGTATATTATTGTTAAACTCGTGAGTTGCTCTCTGACTTTGCCGTTTTTATGTTTCTACCTTATTAAATTGAGTCGAGTCGCTAGTAAATTCGTACAAACTTTAAACTTAGTTAAATTCATGAGTTTACACATTAAGTTTACATTTCTAACTTACAAAGACGGTGTCAACTTATTATTAAACTCGTGTTTACTTTCTCGATTTGGTTATGCTTAGCAGCTTTATATATAAATTTTATAAAATTCTCTTTGGTAAATATGACCAAGTTATGAACATTGATAAATTTACTTTCAATTATTTTGATTTAAACTATATTATTTTTATTTTTATGTTTTAATTATTTAATTATGAGGTTTAAACTTCTCATGTTGCATGAGAAGAAGAAGATTCCTACACACACATGAAATGGTAGGACCCACATATATATATAATGTTAATTATATATATATATGTGGATCCCACCATTTCATGTATGTGTGACATGAGAATACACTTCTCCTACAACATGAGAAGTGTTTTTTCCTTTAATTATACACTATTAATACATATTTGGTGATAAAAGTAAACAATCACGAGTTTACGATTTGAGTTAAATATCTGATTTACGCTCGATGTCGCGAATTTGTTTAAATTCACGAGTTTGACAACATATACTCAAAACGTGCTTGAATTATTCTTAATGACTCTTTCATAACATTTAAAAAAAAAATCCTTTGATATAGCAAATCATATTTTATTTTATTACTCAGTTAGTGTTAATATATAAAACAATAAAGTTATAGAGTATTAAAATTCTTTTAAGAGGGAAGAGAAGAGATGATAGGGCATTAAAGTAGTTTTCCCACATTTTAAAATCTCAAATTGAGTTAATAACTCAATTAAGTATTTTTTTTAAAAATAAAATAAAATTTACCAATCTAATTTAGAATCTTTTTATTTAAGTTGTTTTTATATGGAATTTCCTTAAAGCTTTATCCTTAAAAGAAAAAAGAAACGTTTTGATTATTTACATATAGGGTTTAATGTTTATAACTTTTAATTGATTTTTTTGTTGTCACACTCACATAGTCACATAAAAGTGAGTGGGTTCCTCGATATTTTATCTCTCTTCTTTTTATGAGATCCACTCACTTTTATAAAAGTCTTTGACAGGAAAAAATATTCAATAGTAAAAGTAGAAACATTAAATCTTTGTTTATATTATAAAATTTATTGATTATATCAATTTTTTATAAACATTGTTTTTTTTTTGTTTACATGAGTAAGAGGCAATCCTAATTCCTAAATACTATTCTCAAATAAAAATTATAATAAATTATCTAGACATTTTTTTTATGTATATTAAGATTACATGGTTTTCGGTAAAAAAAGCATTCCATGGATTTTTATTTTTAAAACACACGTAAATCTTTTCTCACGTAAAAATAAATTATCCAAACCTCCTTTAAATTGTTTAAAATTACCCATATTTTTTATTTTACACACACACACCTTTTCTTTAAAATTCATAATAAATGATAAAAAAAATTGAATTGTCCTAAAATTATATAATTTTAATTTTTAAATAAAATTAAAAAATGGTTGTGTTATTTTTCTCAATAGATATATACGTAAGTGGTAACAGTTGAGACAAATTGCATTGAATTTAATTTAATTTAAATATTCATATTAGTTTTAAAAAAATGTAATAAAAATGTATGAGGTTTAATTAAGGACAATTCAGTATTTTTTAAATTTTTATTTTAATAATTAGTTATTCTAAATAATTATATTATAACTTTGACTGTCCTTCCCAATAAACATAATATGCTTTCGATTCTTCATTCTAATTTTTCCTAAATTAAATGGTGTGTGATTGGCATAGGGGCGTCATTTTCCATTCTAATTTTTCCTATATTAAGGGGCATCATTTTCCATTCTAATTTTTCCTAAATTAAATGGTTTGTGATTGGCACGGGGGGCATCATTTTCCATTCTAATCTTTCTTAAATTAATTGTTGTGTGATTGGTTGAGGGTATCTTGATTTGACTTTTCTCCTATACCTCTTACTTTCCTTTTTTTTCTTTTTCACTATTAGATTAAGATTTGAATGGTTGATTTAATATATGATAAAAATTATAATATTACCTTAAATATATAATATGATAAATCTAAACTGTTGAGATCTTAATTCAATGAAGAAGAAAAAAAAAGGGAAAAAAAAGTATAGGAGGAAGCCAAATCCATCATTTTCCAAGTGTAAAGCCGGGTTCCTACTTTCCGCTGTTTTCGCCTAAAGACACAAAGACAGAAGCTTATAAAAGCACCCTATTGGCTTCACGCTTTCATTAGCTCTCTCATTCAGTCATTCCATTCAAACCACTCTCTCCTTCCTTTTCTCCATTTTATTACTCCACAAAATCAAAACCCCTTTTCACTCTCCTTTTCTTTTCCCCTCCTCATTGAAAACTGCACTCTCCCCTGTTTTTATTTTTTGCTTAGAACAGAGAGATATCAGAACACATTACATAGAATCGCCAACTACATCAGACAAGCTTACCTCCATGTCTGACTCACCCCTGACTCCTCTCTGTTCTATCATATCTCTCCTCTTTCCTCTTCTTCTCATCGTCATCATCTTCTTCAGAAGAAGAAAACACCCCAGGCTTAATCTTCCTCCTGGAAGAATGGGTTGGCCTTTTATTGGTGAAACCATTGCCTATCTCAAGCCTTATTCTGCTACTACTGTTGGAGACTTCATGGAGCAGCACATAGCAAGGTACGAAATTTTGGTCTTTATTTGTCTTTTTACAACTTCGTGTGGCTCATGAACTTGCCTGGTGGTTTTCAGGTATGGTAAGATTTACAAGTCCAAGTTGTTTGGGGAACCAGCTATAGTGTCAGCAGATGCAGGGCTGAACAGGTACATACTACAGAACGAAGGGAAATTGTTCGAATGTAGCTATCCCAGAAGCATTGGAGGAATCCTGGGAAAATGGTCTATGTTGGTGTTGGTTGGTGACATGCATAGAGACATGAGGGCTATATCTTTGAACTTTCTCAGCCATGCCAGGCTACGAACACATCTGTTGAAAGAGGTTGAGAAGCATACCCTGCTTGTTCTTAGCTCATGGAAGGAAAATTGTACGTTCTCCGCTCAAGATGAAGCCAAGAAGGTAAAGTTTTCTTCTTTTTTTGTTTCTGCGTCTTGTCCAGGGGTTTGAAGTGAACTATATGAGTTGAAAACTGAAAAAGTTGTGTTTTGTTTGATTTGCAGTTAACCTTCAATTTGATGGCGGACCATATTATGAGTTTAGATCCTGGGAATCTTGAAACAGAGCTATTGAAGAAAGAGTATGTGACGTTCATGAAGGGGGTGGTTTCAGCTCCTTTGAATTTTCCCGGAACTGCGTACAGGAGGGCCTTAAAAGTGAGCGAATATGAATATTCATGCTTCAAATTTATAGAGAGCACAACTTAGCTGTACTGATTGATTATTAATCTATCTGTTTCAGTCTCGGTCAACCATACTGAATTTCATAGAGGTGAAAATGGAAGAAAGAGTGAAGAGAATGGAGGAGAATGAAAATCTGGAGGAAGATGATCTTCTGAACTGGGTTCTGAAGCATTCGAATCTCTCAACAGAGCAGATTCTGGACCTGATTCTGAGCTTGCTCTTCGCTGGACATGAAACTTCATCTGTAGCTATAGCTCTTGCTATTCACTTCTTACCTGGCAGTCCTCGAGCAATACAGCAACTAAGGGTAAGCAAGTACGACGATATTGATGCTTCAAAAACCATCTAGTTACGCAACTTCAAAGTCCTTTTTTCTTTTTACAGGAAGAACACATAAAAATAGCGAAAGCTAAGAAGGAAGCAGGAGAAGTGGAATTGACTTGGGAAGACTACAAAAGCATGGAATTTACCCACTGTGTAAGCGTTCTCGAACAAACCCCCCCCCCAAAAAAAAAAAACTGCCTAGAGTCAGAAGTGAGTGGTTAGTCAAAAATATCAGTTCGTTGTTAGTAAATTGCTACCTTGATTGTGAAGGTGGTGAACGAGACACTTCGGCTGGGAAACGTTGTGAGGTTCCTTCACAGGAAGGCTCTCAAGGATGTTCGGTACAAAGGTAGGAGGATGGATATTTCAATGCCTTTTGTTTTTTTAGGTTATAATTCAAAGAATATTAGAAAAGTCTTTGGTGTGAAATCCAAAGAGTTCCAGGTCAAAAAAAAGAAATCCAAAGAGTTATTTTTTTAAAGAAGAAAAGTGTTCAATACTAATTGTGTTTTTTTTTTTTTTGAAGGTTATGACATTCCATGTGGGTGGAAAGTCTTGCCTGTGGTTGCAGCCGTGCATCTGGATCCTTCACTTTTTGACCAACCTCAACACTTCAATCCATGGAGATGGCAGGTCACTTCCTTCTCTCTGCTTATAGCGCTAGACAGCACGCCTTCTCTATAATTATTGTCCCTTTTTCTAAAGCCCCGTGGCTTCTTTTATTTTATTTTTTTCTTTTGCAAAAAATAAATAAATAAATCATGGGATCAGAATAAAAAGATTGAGGGCCTTATTGATAAATATATGAGTTTTGTTTCAGCTTATATACTTATCTGTGTGTGGATAATATCAAAGAAACATTTTTTGAGCTCTAAACCATGGCTTTGCTGGAAGGCATCTAAACATCCTAAATTTTTGTTGAAACACTTTTTTTTCCCTTAAAACCATGGTTTAGGGAGTTGAAACCATAAATTTTAAGAAACCAATTTTTTTCTTTTCATAAGCTATTTTCTAATATTTATTTTCTAAAATCATTTTTTTCACTTTTTTTTTCTGGAAGCTATGCTTTAAAAGTTAATTTAATCACAGCGCCAAAGCATAGGTCCCCAAGCACTTGAATGGGTCCTTGCCCTGTGGACCCCCACAACAAAACACTCCCCCTTTCATTCCCTACCTTTTAACCAGACACTCCAACAGGTAAAATTGAGGGGGTTGGGGTTTTTGCCAAAAAAAAAAAAAAGTAGTTCTAGTCTTCTCCTCTAGTTATCTTATCATCAATTCTTCTTCCTTTCTAGAACACGACATGATTTTTATTGGGTACGGCGTTTCATACCTCTCACGTAGGTACACACGTTGTACGGCGTTGAAAAAACCCTCCAACCCAACGCACAAACTCTAGTATGAGTTCCTCCTATACATATCCTAACGTTGTTGATGACCCAGGGTTGAGTTCCTATCCTAGGTCTAGAATTCTACCTTCAAATCTGAGGTGGTCACTGAGCTAAAGGGCATGATCAAATCATTAATGCCTCTTAAAAGCATCTTCTTCGGAATGGCCAGAGAATGATTAGGGTTATTCTTTTGCTTTGAAGCATATACATTAATCAAGTAGCTAGATGCATATATGATAATGGGGTACACAGCGAAAACAACACCATCCCTGGGATGTGGGGCTCGTGGGGTCCAGGGCCATCTTCGTCGAGGCCGTTAGGGTAAGTGTATCACAAATAGGATGGCGATAAGGGCTACACTACAAGAAACAACACCAAAAAGAGAGAAGAATCGGGGTTGATCATGGATGGTGTGATTGACATTAGTGCTACGATATCATTGAGATGAACTGTCATGATCATTGAGGAAGAAGGATTTTTTGATATCATAGAGTTGGAGGGATGTGTGTGGGACCAATAGGCGTCTGGTCCGTGTGAATGGTTTTAACCACTAAAACTCGAGGTTCTCTTGTGTGCAAAGGTTTTAGTTTGTGTTTGGCTTCACCTTTCAAACAATAGTTTTGACCTAAACCATGTTTTTAAAAGTCAAGTAGAAGTAGTTAAACACCTCTTCAAAACCTAAAATAGCTTTTAATCGGTTTAGAGTATCGTACCCAAATGCTCTTAAATTTTCTACAACTATGGTTTGGCATGAAAATCAAGGTTTGGAGTTGAAAACCATGGTTTTCCATAAGCTAATTTTTTCTACCTTTTAAGAAGTTATTTTTCAAAATCTTTTTTTCACTTTTTCTTTAAAAGCCATTATTCAAAACCTAATCCAAACATACCCTAAACCACCAAAACACAAGGTTTTGAGTTTGAATCCTTATAAATATAGAGAGAGTTAACTCTGTTTGAGCGTGTAATGCTGGAATCTAAGCTAGTTATAGAGTCATATAATAAAATAGAGATATCTGTGGGGTATGTGGGACCCGATGGATGCGCTGCGAGGAAGAAGATGATGATGATCAATGATCATGGCTCTTTTTGTGAACGTGTGGGCGAGGGCCACGGGCGGTTCAGATGATCATTAATGCCCATGTGGAAGTGGGGTTCTCACGTGCACGTGCATTTGTGCCTTTTTTTCTTTTTCCTCTCTCTCTCTCTGCCCTGGTCCTAACCCCTCCTACAATTTCCTTTCTTTTTCTTCCCAACTGTTGCCATAAATAAAATACAATTCCAAGTTAAGAATCCCGCAAGTCATGTTGCTATAGCCCTCCTAGTGGCAAGCCAGGAAAGGCCCAAAACGGGATGTCAATTTATAACAAATAACAGCATGAAAGCGACACGGACCACCACCACCACCAGAAGCAGCAGAAGAAAAACCAAATCTATCATATATCCATCTTCTGCCTCAGATTGTGGGATATGGCCTTTGTCTTGTTTACTATATTAGAGAAGAATCTTAATTCATATATACATGTATCAGAATAGACAAGTCCTTGTATACATAATTATTGATCGGATTTGGTTGCAGAACAACAATAATGGAAGTAGTACTACTTGTATTGAAGGATCTTGCCCAAGTGGAAGCAGCAACAGTACGGCGAGCCAAATCTTCATGCCGTTCGGCGGAGGGCCGAGGCTGTGCGCCGGATCGGAATTGGCTAAAGTGGAAATGGCAGTGTTCATTCACCATCTCATCCTCAACTTTCAGTGGGACCTAGCTGATGAGACTGATCAAGCTTATGTCTACCCTTTTGTTGATTTTCCTAAAGGCCTGCCCATCAAAGTCCATCGTCACTCTTTGATTTGATCCATTCATAGTATGAAGCTATACATATATATATATGTGTATACAGTTGCAGAATTAGGGCAATGATGATGATGATTATTATTATTATTATTAGGTATCTGTTATATGATATCCATCAAGTTCTTTAAATAAAAACGCGACATCGTGCGAATAAATTTTATTGCAAAAGTTACACCACTACGTTTCATGACATGTTTTTGTTGAAAGAACTTAGTGACAAATTCTTCCTACATCAGAGAAAAAGCCAAGTCATGAACGTAACAAATGGGAAGACAAAAGAGAGTGAGTTAATGCAGAGGCATGCGCAGCATATTAAGGTCGTAGGACCACCTCTAAGCAACTTATTCCTCTGTCTTGCTCTGCATTTTCTTCTTCCTTTTTACAATTTCTACTCCCTCGTACCCCACCATGCAACTACAATAATGTTGTACATTTCATATATCCCTCCCAAAGGACAGGACATATCTTAATAATATTAACTCATTTATATATGTATGATCATGGTATCTTGTTTTGATCTATCTCCATCGTCACACTGTAATCTACCTTTACCCTTTTGTACCATATGTATATAATATACTTATCCTTTATGCATATATATTATGGGAAAAGCATTTTTGCTTCTGAGGCAGATACATAGTTCTGCAGCAAAGTAAAACTGTGTCGTTTTTTCTCCCTTTTTTATCCATTAATTAACGTGAAAATTGGGACACAATTTCTGCTCTCTTTTTTTTAAAAGAACATTCTGTCCTGCGAAAATTGAAATGGATAGTATTTAATGAGGGCCCCACTATAAAATAAGAGTTTAAAAAAGCCACACACAGTTTCATCCTTTTTCCCCCTCTTACAGCACAAGTTCATTTATTTATTTATTTTGCCTGAAAGCACAAGTTCGTTTAGGTAATGTGTTTTTCTGTTACTGCTGCAAGAGTACTTTTTGGATAGTCAAGATGTTCACACACACACAAATTTCAAGCAATAAGCCCCACAAAGTTTTCATTCACTGTTTTTTTACATACAAACTAGAAAAAAAAAATGTATCCTAATTAAATCAGCAAATGTCTTTCATGTCTTCATCATAGCCATCAATCCACTACTCCAAGTCTTCCAGCAACATCTTCTATTTTGTTTGCATCTCTCGCAACATCCATCTACAAATGAAACTCAATAAACTTTTCATAAAGTTCAAAGAGGAGGGGAAAAAAACTATAAACAAATACCTTTTGTTTTTGACAACCAGTCTTATTATGATCTTTTCCTCCACAATATATACCTGCAAGTCTTTTGTGGTTTTGTAGACAATTTCAAGCTTGATTTTATTTGTGAAGATCCCTTTGGACGCCCTTTAGTTTTGATTGGATGAGTGGGATCACGCATACCATGAATGAGGGTAATTTGTGAATGAATTGGTTGAGAACTTTGTTCTTTTTCAGTTCTTTTTCTCTTTCTTTCCATTTTTTGTTGAATAAATTCAATAGCAAAAGCGTCAAGTCTTCTAAGCTCAGAAATAAAATCTCTTGCTTCAGAAAAAGTCATATTCAACTTAAAGTAAACCGACCATGGAGACAATACACTAACTTCATTAGTAGTTGTCTTTCCTTGAAAGCCTACAAGATTTTGAGCCTTATAACATGCATTCATTGTCCACCTAGTTAAGATATATTTTTCAGGAATGGTCATTATTTGTTCTTCTTCATGATGTAAAGAATATGTTTGCACAATATCCCCAGAGTTTCAAACTTTGCACAGGAACAAAGAGCTATGAAGCTTTCTGTCAAATGGTACTCAACAATTGCCCACCATTTTTTATCAACTTTGCGAGACCCAACCCGGTACTTGATAATATTTCCACCCATGGAAATATTTTCATGAAAGTAATCATGCATGGCAGCCTTCCACTCCTTTTTGAAAATTTCAAATAATTTTCTTGTGTAGCGCTCTCTGGCTATTTCTTCAATTGGATGATCACTCTCTAAATTTGCTTTTGTATTTCTAATTTTGAAATCTTCATCTTCTTCTGCATCCCTTCTAGATTTTATCGCTTTATCATATTGGATAACAAAGTCATTTAACATTGTGTTAGAGTTGACGTATCCATCAAAAAATGCATTGATGCTCTCACTTCGGCCACTTGTGGTCATTCCGGCAAAAAAAGTATCTTTCAAATATACTTTTACCCAATAATGACGTGAAGCATACATGTTCGCCAACCAAGTACCTTCTTGAATATCATATTTTGTCGTTAATGCTTCCCATTTGTCTTTAAACTCATCGATGTTTCGACTTTTATACCATACACGGAAGTAAGCATCAAAACTATCTTTAAATTGGGTGCGTAGTGCTTGGCTATGCTTCATAACATGTTTTTTGATGTGCCACGCACAAAAACGATGTCGAGCTCCTGGAAATATCTTGGCAATTGCTTTTCCTATAGCTTTGTCTTGATCAGTGATAATGGCAATAGGAGACTTGTCAAACATACATGTCTGAAACTGTTCAAACAACCATGTAAATGTTGCCTTGGTTTCATCTTCTAATAAAACCGCACCAAATAAAATTGACTGCCCATGGTGATTAACCCAAAAAAAGGAGCAAAAGGAAACTTGAACTTGTTTGTTCTATAAGTCACATCAAAGACTAAGACTTCACCAAATTGGGCATATGCGGCTCTCGATCTACCATCAGACCAAAAGACGCTTCTCAAAGTACCATCTTCTGCCAACTGCATATCAAAATAAAAAGACCCATCAAGAGTGGACTTCCTTTAAAAGTGTTTGATGATGCCCAGACATTCTCGCCCTACATTGTTCTTTCGTTGGCTTGATATAATAGTGCTTATTTGAACTGGAGTAATGTTGATTTCTTCGCCCATAGCATTCACCACCTTTGAGATTTTTGAAAAAGTTAAACCCTCCTCATAGAGTTTAGAAACAACAGATTTAGTAAATTTTGAGCGTCGCAATTCAGTATGAGAATAATTTTTTTTCACCTTTGATGGAGTGTTAATCAATGGATGATTATGTCTATCATCGAACTTCTCCACTTTCCACGATCCATCCTTCAACCTTATTTGTAGCATCGCCAAACAAATAGTCCTTGTTTCCCTTCGTCTTTTGACTTTGTTAATGTCAATTCTCTTATCGTTCAGACACTTCAAGCCTTGCTTAGAGCACACATATTTCCACCTATATGGTTCTTGTGTTCTTGTACTCTTGTTACAATACCGCTTACGTATTCCAAACCCCTTTCCTTTTGCATAATTATTATAAAAATAATAAGTTTCTTCTGTTGTTCCAAATACTCTACATGAAATATGAGTCTCACTAAATTCACCATCATCATCTACAACAATTTCATGTACATTACGTTCCCCATGGTCACCATCTTCTTTTTTCATGATTTCATTGTTATCATCTACCACAATTTCATGTACATTATCTTCCCTGCAACCACTATCTTCTTCTTTTATGATTTCACGCTTATAATCTTCTTCAAATTCATCATTGTCTTTCTCTAAATCAACAACGCCATCAATACATACTAAACTTCCATTCATATCAATATCTTCAATAGTGGTTATCTGAGAGTGATCCATCACAATAATACTCCAAGGTGAATGTTAACACTTGCATACCGAGCAATTCAAGTTAATTAGATTCTTGTTTTTCTTGTAAGAATAATGTGATCATTCATGGAATGAATATAGGGATGTGTATGGCAATAATTAATTACATAAAAAAAAAAGCACAAAATAAATCTAAAACTAACTTATACCAGTTAAAAGTCAAGCAACAAAAAATATAATCCCCTCCATTATTAAAAGGCTACTGGCATAAAAATAAATTAATTAAGGACTTAAGACAATGAAAAAAAAATCAAGTTCTACTTATTTCCAACTTAAGGAAAACAAATCAATCTCAAATATGGTACCTGTATATGATATGTGCTTGTGTGTTTGGAGATCCCGATACTTTTTCGCAAGGCCATAATACAACAACCCCTGAAAGAGCAAAACAATCATTGTATCAACATGTGAAGAACCACTTACAAAAAAAATTCCAATCCCATAATATACATCTATTATCAACCTTACACGTACATTTAGATTTTGAATATTACATGAACACCCCAAACCCCAAAAAATAATAATAATAATAAACAAAGCTTAAATCAGAGGCATAGGATCCATGGCAACAAACAAAAATATGAGGCACAGGATCCACATGGCGTTAGAATATGATGCTTTTGAGATAATTAAAATCGAATATAACTGAACTCTTTGAGGTAAAATATCATTGCTTCTGAGATAACGCCATAGAATATAATGCTTCTACTATTTGGTACTAACTCAGCCATGGAAGACATTTTGCTAGTGTGCTTAGAGAAAATGGATGGCCTCAGACATTTTTGCCATTCATCCATGGCGTTACAGAAAATGAAAAGATCGTAAAAAAAAGGACGAAGAAACTTACCTAGCAGCTCTTGTTTGAGGTTTTGTCTTTCCTACGTTTCCAAAGGGTTTTCTAGATTTGTAAACTCTGATTTCATGGTTGAGATCCGTACACGCAACGGAATTAAAAACTTTTACGAATCTCATCCGAGGATCGCTCAACTGCGTTTAGATCAAGGTTCGTTAGAATCATACCTATGCGAATTAATGAACATCTCTTTCGATTTGAACACGTGAGCTACCTACTCGATCAACAGGAGCAGACTCTGTGAATCTCCACCCTCTACCGGTATCCACACGAATAGCCTTCGAACACGGACGGCAGCGTGCTAGCGCCTTCAAATCTTGCGTCTCTCTATTTTCTCTCTAGGGTTTCTCGCGACTTTCTAATTCATTCGTCTACTTAATAGGACTAGATCAATATCTATTATAGGGTTTCTAAAACCCTAATAAGCCGTATTAAAATATTCAAAAGTAATCCAATCAATTTTGAAATTGGAATTTCAATTAAAATAATATATTAATTAAATCTATCAAATAAATCTAATCTAATATATTTATTTGATCCGAATTATAAGCCTACATATTTAATTTATCTTTATAAATTAAATATGAGATATGATATCCTTTTATTTAATTAAATATGAGATACTATATCTTTATTTGAAAATTAAATATGAGATACAATATCTCAATTTATTATAGTTATTTAATTTATCAAATAAATTAAATACTATATATAATAATATTATTATCTATAAATAATATCATTATTAATTTTGAATTTAATAATAAATATATATATATATATATATATATATATATATTCATCCTAGATTAAATACAGTATTCATTAAATCTTAGACATATCTAAGATTCAATGAATCTAGACACTTTTGCTCGTGGTTGGTTATTCTTGTGTGCGACCCTGCAGGCCCACATGAGATTGGCAGTAGGCCAGTACTGTACCAGCCCACAAGTCGCAAGTGGCCTCTAGCAAGACATTACGACTACCCAATACATATGGGGATCAATGATACGATACAACCTATCGTACAACCATGTCACGTCCTTTTTGTCACGCGATAATTTGGTCAAGGATAAGGCATGGATAATGTCAACTTCCTGTTCTTGACCACTACTTTCTCGATTCTTGAGTAGTCTAATAATTGAAATGGAAACTCCTTTCTATCGTAGTATGACTATACATTTCTCAGACTCACTCATTGAGGGGCCCAATATTATCTCTCTACAAATGTGAGGGACAAATTCCATCTTGACCATTCACATTCATCTGCATGAGAACCACTGATCCCGATCCAAGCTTTTATCATCACCCGGTCAAAGGTGACTTTTGACTAAGTCAAAGAGCAACGACTCATCATGTAGGAATCCATGATGATCTCGGGTCAAAGGGCGTTGTGACGGTTATTATACACGAGAAAAGCTTATGACTTAATCCATGCAGCTTTCTCATAGTGGGTCGGTCCAGCACCTTGTACTCTTACAAGTGCCTATGACTTTGATTCGTATCTCCATACCTCATCAAAGTCATACTGGTCTTACTTCATCTTCGCTCCCGCGTAGATGATCGACCAGGGACATTTTGGATAATTTATAAGATATATCCAGGGATAAGTTATCACTATAAACATGCAAATGAAATGATAACTAAATGGAGATGACTTGCCCCAAGGGCATAATTTCCAACAGGTGGGGCCAGTTTTTACGTTAATTAATGGATAAAAAAGGGACATAGTTTTACTTTGCTGCAGAACTGTGTATTTGCCTCAGAAGCAGAAATGCATTTCCCATATATTATATATCGCCATTTCCTTGCTTTTTAGTTTAATTAACTTATCCTTCAAGAGAGAATAGATCTTGGTCCTGGCTAGCATCGCGGTCTCAGTAATGGAAACACATTATTACGTATGCCAGTCGACACAAATATTAATCTAAGAATTGTTTCTCGCATTATATATCTTACCATATTCCCATTATATGTTACTGTTCTCAGATTTATTTGCACAAAAGGCAGAGATGCAAAAAAGGCGAAGAATGGAATCATGGTATGGGAAGACTTTTATGGTGCAAGTTGGCGTGTAGATGTACTCTCATTATATTCATGGTTCATTATTGGATGCTACAAATTAGAAAACCAATATAATGTGTATATATATATATATATATATATTTTTCACGATACAATGCAGGTTTTTACTTATTTATTTCTGGGTGAGACTAATGATGCCTGTCGCACGCACAAGTTGCAAATCCTTTTGACTTTGTAATAATTTGAGTAATTAAAGTAGATACAAGGCCAAGGATGATTTCACCAAAGCCCCGCCTTTAAGATTCTTTCAATAATTCCTACGCATTCGAAATGTTGGACCTCCTAATTAATTTTTCAAATTTATTCCTATTTTTGATATATTCCCTTCAGTAGTTCAGGAAATAATAGTTAACTTATTAAATATGTCTTAATCACTATATTCTTTTTCTGATCGGCAAATATTCAGTATATTCAAGCCTCTAATTTTGACGACTGGATCAAGTGGTATAACCAATTATCAAGACAAAATTTGTCGAATAAAGTTTCAAACGAAAGAGACCAATATTGTACTTATCTACAGCTAATAAACCAAATTTTAGTTTCTTTTCTGATGAATCCAGAAGGAGAAGAGAAAGAAGAAATAAAAAGAATACCGAGTGAAAAGTTATTACAGAGTGGAGAGATAATGAGTGACATATATTTAATAAAGGTAAAAATAAAAAGAGTAGATTACAATTTCTGAAAAAAAGATTTATTCCTTGTATTAAGAAGTATTAAAGAGAAGTTGGCCCTGTAAATAAAGATCAGGAGGAGTAGTACACAATCATAAGACGGAATTATGATATATACACAATGAAGAACAAAGCAGGATAATGCACATCGATTTAATGACAGGCAGGGGTTGATTGATGGGGGCCTCCTGGCCAGGTTAACTTTCGCTGTCGGATGCAATTATTTAATTTATGAGTTGCTTCATATATATATATATATATATATATATATATATTTATATATAAAATATGATGCAAAAACTTCATCTATGCGTGGTCTGTGAAGATACACGTTATGGATAAAAACTTGAAGTGCGTATTTCAGATAAATATATATTGAAGTTATCGAGATATTCTAATGTCTTTGCCTCATTAAAAACCTTTATAGGAAAACCCGAGGTGGGACAAAACCTAGATAAGGAAAAAGAGTGCAAATACATCAATTGCTCTACTAAAATACATTAGATTTACTACCCTTGATGACTACATTACTTCTAATGTCTTTGTGTTGGTGAAGAATTATCTCATGCTAAGCATGATACATAAGTGTCATTCTTCAACTTCTTTGCTTGAGGTTGAAATTGTTCTTTATCCTTGTAAATACTTTAAAATATATAATGGATTTGACTTATCCATATAAAATCAATCAAGGACCTACTTTTGTATAAACAAAAGATCTCGTATTATAATTATTAAATCGTAATCTAATACGAATTTCGTTCTTCTCAAGTCATTTATTTCAAATTCTTTCTTTAAACAATTAATTGCCTTATTGAAGCTCTTCAAATGTTTCAATAATGTTGATATCATCAACATAAATTGCAATTAAAAGATTTACTTCAAGATCTTTTCATAAAGATGTATGGGCATATTGATTCACTTTCTTTATACCCTTCTTACAACATATTTCTTGAGAAGATTATACCACTGTGCCCTAATTGATTTAAGTCATACATAGACTTTTCCCCTTTATTGTTCTCAATAACTTGAATTAGATGCTTTTAGCATCCTAAGTCCTTCGGGGACTCGTGCTTCCGCACGTGCATTAAGTCATTCGGGGACATGTGCTTCGGCACATTAAGTCTTTCGGGGACATGTGCTTCGCACATTAAGTCTTTCTAGGACATGTGCTTCTGGCACCTTAAGTCCTTCGGGGACATGTGCTTCTGGCACCTTAAGTCCTTTCTTACCACATTAAGTCCTTTAAGGACATGTGCTACTAGCACTTTTTGATTCTTCTGTAATCTTCATGATTTAGTAAGCCTTATGCATAGGCTATATAACAATATCTAGTAGACGCATAATTTTTCTTCCTTTCATAAATTGCCAGATTAACAATATATACAAAATTATTGTATCCACCACAAATTTATATATCACATCATAATCATATTAGACTTTGTGAAAATCTTTATTCTCACATAAACATTCATATATCTCAATTTGGACTTCTCCATAACCTGCGTCATAATATGATTATATTTGCGTCATATTCAATTTCACTTATCCTCTTGGCCAATCATCTATATGTCAACTTCTTGTGACATATCTTTATATAATATCCTCATTTGATCACGTGATATCATCTTTCAAAATTGTTGTCGACAACTTTATCTTTTCTTGGTTCTATTTTTCCAATTCGACATAACTTATCAATATAATTCGACGAACCTCTCTTGAGGTTTTACAATTAGTTATGTCTCGATACTCTTCCTGGAGTATCTACCTCCTTTATATGATCATCATAATTATTGCTCCAATTTATCCATAAAATCTATATTTGGAACCGAATAGTTTCTCATGCTTCGGGCATGCCACAAATTGGAGCATTTTTATGCTGGAATATGAGATTTAATAAATCTCATTTAGGTCAGTAATATTATCTGGCAAATAATTCATGAATGCATAATCTGATGAACTTCTGGTTCATACAACATTATTCGAGGATATATACTTTGCTATAATGCATTCCATATATTGTCTTTTCCAGCTATCCAATTTCTCCCCTCATGGTAAAAACAATGTCAAACGACAATTGACTAATCATGCGATATAAGTCTCCTAAATCCATTTGTTTCCTTTAAAACATCTTTCTCGCTTTCATATAGAGACAAACAAGAAATAGAAGGTACTTATACAACATTTATCTCAAATATCTTTCTATATCCATCTATGTGCATTGTGGTGGGTTAATAATCATTGCACATTCAACCATTTTAAGATGAAAATTTGTCTCGCTTGACCAAAAGCCATTTTTACGAGAATTCTGTTGGCTTATATAAGCACGCTATATAACATCAAATATATTAACATAAAATTTTGTTCTCATAAGCATTCATCCAGGCTTATTTATGGAGGCTTTAATTATGATTCTTAAATCATATCATCTGGAAAATTGCGCGCTTAATTTATTCAAACATCAAACATTATTGCAAACTTCATATTGCAATCTCTTTTGCAAACTTCATGTTGCAATTATTTACCGCAAACATCATGTTGCAAGCAAATAATCTCACGTATAACCATCTTATAGATGCATCTATGGTTTACATGCTATTTCAATGGGCCCATATAAATTTGTTTGATATATTTCCGAGATCCATTATTACCAATTATGACCTATGACATTTTCATAGTCATCTATATTTGAGAACAAGCGACTATTCATGAAGAATTTTCTGATTCTTCAATGGATGTCAATACAAATTCGTATTTGTATTATATATGACTTGGATGATCAAACAAGTCATGCCAACAAATAGTAAACTTCTAGTTCTACTCGTAACATTATGATCCACAATCATAATTTATCATTCATTTTCGGAGATCATATTTGTCATTATGTGGGAAGTATGAGTATGACTTTCTACAAATTAGCTCACACTTGCATCTTAATAACAATCTCCCTCAAGTGTGAGGCAGAACATTCCCCTTAAAATTCATGGACTTTGTTCTTCATAAGAGAGGCTTAATGTATGAAGTATATAACACTACAAAATTTCACTCACACTTGTATTCTAGAAATCTCCCCTCAAATTTTAAAAATACTTCACAAACATTAATGGACTTCAATCAAAATGTGGGTTTTCACTTTCAAATCCTTTAATTCATTATTAAATGAAATTAACACCCAACATATATTCTCATCCTCCATTGAGGACCATATTAGTGCATTATAATAGTGCTACAGGCACTTCAACATACCCAATGGAAAATATCTCAAATATCTTCTCCTTCTTCCTGTCACTCAAAATTCACAAGTTGAGCTCAATTCTCAAATAATAAATTAAACATAAACAATAAATGTTATGTTAGAAACTACCTTCCAATTAAATTAAATAGCATAAAGATAAATGCTAAATATTAAATCAAATCCATAACATAAAGGTAAATGCTTTTGAATATTAAATCAAACTTGGCTGTTCGGATCTTTCATTCTCCAAAATGTCGACGTGAAAACGATAATTCTAATGTCACGTCAATAGGGCCAAGAAATTGATTTTTTTTTTAACTAATAATATACCATTATAAAACCTTATCACCGGATACAAAGTCTATCAATAGCGGAACTTCAAAATAAAAATAAAAATTAGTATTGAACTATTTATTAAATAATATTATAAATACAAATAAATAATAACTGATAATTATAAATTAAAACAAGATATAAGATAATACTAATATTTTTAGTAGGTATCTCAAACAAGAATTTTACTTTCGTTTCACAGCCCAATGACTAATAAACCAAACATTTTCCTTATAGAGAAGATAAGAGATTAGCTGGGGTCAAATTATTGGCCAAAATAAAATATTATATAATAAATACATATATATATATATATACTAACAAATTTTAGAAGATCAGTTAGGGTCATTTTTCCCTAGCTGGTCAGGTCATAGTTCCGCCATTGAAGTCTATTCTTCCCACTGGTTTGAGGATTGGATATAGAATCACTTTCCTTGTCTATCCAAAGTATAGGCAAGGGAGTTCGCCCATTTGAATTGTCCAAATAAGATTTAGACAATTTAGATTTTTTTAAAAATATATATATATTTTAATGGATAAAAAAATAAAACATATATAATCTCTTAATGAATATTTTTTTAAAAGATAATTTTTTATTTAAAAATCACCGAATAAAAATAAAATTGGAAAATCTGAACGCCTGCCCTGAGTCTGATTGAATATTCAGGTATAATTTATTTTTTCCCATTCAAATCACACGGTTGGTTATTAATTTTCTATTACTTTTGACTTTAGTTTATACAATTTATTTTTAAATTCTTACAAAATTTTAACCTATTCAGAGTCATTAAACTTTCACCAATATATTGGCCGAATTAAAAATTTCACTGATACTTGCCTTTGAATGCTAATATAGAAATTTAATCTTTTAACAACATATTCATTTTTCTATTTTTAATTAAAGTGTGGAGTAAAATATTTCATAGATACAATAATTAGCTATTGACAGAGAAAATATAAAGATTTTATTAAAAATTGAAGTGTTAAGCCCAAAGAAAGGCCTGGCCCAATATGAAAGCAGTATGATTGGGTTATAGGCTGTATAGGCCTTTTTGCTGCGGCGGTCAAGCTCAGTTTTTGCAGAACTTAAAAATAGAGATAATTTCAAGTTTGTTTGCCATCAAGTTTGGAGTCCGGTTTCTCTCCTTATCTTTCTCATGATCCATCTGGGCCGTCCAAATCTCGATCCAACGGTTCATTTTTTTTTTTTAAATATATATATATATTTTTTTAAAAAAAAAATCCGGACTTTCATCTGGCCCAAATCAATTAGACAAATTTGATCCGCGCAGAGGGATGGGGAGAGGATCCGACTGTGAGAGGATCCTCTCCCTCAAGTTTGGAGCTCTTAAAACTGTTTATTTATATAAATCAAAGACAAAAACTTTCTCACATGTTATCTCCTATATAGTAAATCCCCCGATTAAAAAACTGTTTTTGAAGTTTAAATTCGTATTTGTTCACTATTTTTTGCAGGATTTGATATTCTAATGTCACTAATCAATCTAGTGATATTGCTCCTTTGGGTATGCGGAAGCCTTTTTTGGGAACAACAGGGACACAAATTGGAGCCCCACTTTTTGGCCCCTTAACGATCTGAATATGAAAATAGGTAAAGACTTGATTATCTGGTCTCCTCCCTCCATTGTCTGAGAAGAAGCACACCGGCAGGCACAACTCCGCCGGTCCAGATGTCAATGAAGAAGACGATAGAGTATAGACCAGTACCCTCCACTGACGTGTTTTGCCGGATATGGGTATTTTTTTCTTTTTTTCTTTTTCCATTTATTATACTATAACATTTCAAGAAAAAACAACTTTATAATTTTTTAACACATCATATTCCTACTCAACATGCCATATCGGCAAAATAAACAGCGTTAGTGACACAAGAACAAACTTAACGCGGTTAACTTTAGACTTGGGATCTTTTGAAAATAAAGAGACTACTATTTTAAACGGATGAAGTAAACTTGAGGGATTAAAACTATGTGTTTCAAACTTCAGGAACTAAAATCAAAATGAAAGTAAAATCAAAATGAAAGTAAACTATAAGGACTAGACATTATATTAATTCATATTTTTAACTCCCTAAATTCTTTCAATTTTTTGTTTTGTTTTGTAAATGATCAACATGCTCTTATTAACTCTCTAGTCTCTTTTGAATCTTTTTATTTATTTTATAAATGCCCACATTTGTTTTGTAAATATACTCTTCTAAAAAAATTAAGAAAGGGCATTGTTATTGGAATTTTTTAGGTTGACTTGAAATAAAATCTCTTCCCTAGGAGCTAACCGAATTTTTCCCTATAAAGAATTTCAAATTAGGAGTGTGTTTGTATCACTTTAAACTATAATTTTTTTTTAGAAAATTGCGTGCAGGTCCCAAGGACTAAAATAAATACAACGAGGTCCCTGAAATCATTAAATTACACGTGTCCAGGACTTTTTTAATATTATTTGTATTAACAACGGAAATGTCATATTTACAACGAAAAGTCTTTATATTTACAACAAAATTTAAAAACCTGACCATTTACAATAGAAAAAGCCATATTTACAACAGAAAGTGTTATATTTACAACAACATTTAAATACCTGGATTTTGTCTCAAACTCAAGTCCCTAAATGTACAAAGGTCATTTACAACAGAAAAATGCTAGATTTACAACAGGAAATGCTATATTGACAACAACATTTAAAATGTAGCCATTTACAACAGAAAAAACTATATTTACAACTGGAAACGCCATATTTACAACAAAATTTTAAAACCTGAATTTTGTTTCCATACAAATAATATCAAAAAAGTCCCTAGGGACTTTTTTGATATGTGAATTTCTATTGGGACTTTTTTGCTATTTTTTATGGTCTTTGAGACCTGGCTGTAATTTTCCCATTTTTTTTTAAAAAAAAATGGACCATTGACACATGATGATTAAAACAATCAGTATGTGCCTCAATTAGGTATGTCTTGGTCCTTCAGTTTATTTAGTTAGTTAGAGGCTTTGTGTTCCCTGGCTTCCTAATCATTAAGCCTATGCCAAAGCCGCCAAGCAGTCAAAAGCTAAACGGAGACACATAAATTAGGTAAAGAAATAATGATATGGTTTCTGGTGTGTAATTATCCTACTGAGCTGGTTATTGGTTTTTGAAAAGTTGAGTTGGTGCATGAGAAAGTCTAATTAGATTATTAATTAATTACTTATTGGTATCCTCTGATCGAGAGTTTTTGTAAAGTTCTACTATATATGCTCTCATTAAGCCGTGATGGAAAGCTTTTGTGAGATTAATTGTTTGCTCCTCGAGGACCACTCTTGGACTATTAAGAAGTCCTAGCAGATGATCTAAGGTTCGCTGGGAATCCATTGTCTTCAGTTTTGTTCTTCTTTTATGCTTTTTAGTTTCTGGTTTCTGTTTAGCTGTATGTGATATGTTTTTCCTGGTTTTTTTTTAATATTATTATCTGATATCTGGTTTGGAGTTCGTGACTGCCCCTCCAACCATAGGTGTCTCATCTGGGACTCGAACCTTAAATTCAGAGGGTGTTTTTTCTGGTTTTTGTTGCTCCTGAGTTTGCCTCTGGTGCTTGATACTGGTTTATGTTTGCTGATCTTGCTGAGTAATGAGTATTGTTTACATTGCATTCATTATCTAAAATTAATTTATTGTTTAATATCATACTTTTCCAAAACCGGGTTAAGAGTTCTTCAAATTCTCATTCAAGATCCCCACTTTAGAAAATTTTTACTACAAACAGACTGCGTTTATCCATATCTTCCCTAATTAGGCCTCAATTAATCCAATACCTTCATTAGATCCCCATAACATAAGATCTTATATTATTGATGGACAAAGCACCATTTTGAGACGCATGCATAAGATCTATACGCTAGATGTCATGAATCTAACATGTTCAAGAGCTCGTATTATTAGAACTAATTAAAGCTACCTGAGAAATGGAAATTTGATGGACAAAGCACCATTTTGTTGGTTTAACTTTTGTATTTTCAAGTAGTTTGACAACTTTTCACTTAAATATGGTGGAATATAATTGACTTTGGTTCTACACCTTAGGATCACAAGTCACAACCCTTGAATCCGACGTTCTGTATGTTGATGATGTTGGTCTTCCTATCTTAAGACTAGTGGCTGACGAATTGGAACTCTGCCTACATATATTAAAGACATGAAAATATCCAAGTTTGCTTCAAGCAAGGGAACAAATAACCAGAGACAAAGACCTGGGTTAGTTCATTTTCTAACATCACACACTTTTGATAATTAAGAGATGTCTCTGGAATTTGTTAATTATACTGAGAGGGATGAAATTAATTGATAGTGTGAAGTGTGAAGAAGAAGGATTCAGTGCAAACCAAATGTTTTCTTCCAAGATTCAAACGGATCAGCCTACTCATCATGAGAATCAATCAGGTACAACAGTCAAATATTCTAGCATAGTCATTTAAACTCTAAAATATTACTTTGAGGGCTTTTAGCCATCAAATAAAGCAGCATCAAGCAATTATAATACAAGTAAAAGTACGTCAAATAATAGTGTATTAGTTTTGGTAAAATAAATGCTATACTGCATTATATAGTCAACCAACGCCATCATTCCAACAACAAAACCAGAGACACAATTATAATACATTGAATAAAATCTGACAATGTACAATATTATTTCCAAATTAGATCTTCCTTCCAGAACCTAATTACAATTCTCTAAACAATTTAAATGTCAATTCACAATAGTTGGCAGTCACTTATTTTGCAACCCCCACACCATTTGGAAATACTCATAGTCGACTCTTTAAAGACTTGTTCCATTTAAGTATCATAATAGTATTGTTTGTAGTAAGTGTCAACAAAGTACTACGCAAAACAGTCACAACAAAATCAACTCATTTGTCTAATCTAAATTTTTAAAATGTATAAAGTGAAACTTGAAGAAATACATACCTTGTAAAGAATTGGGGCCCCGGCCGCCCGGGGGTGGGTTTGGGTGGATATGTCCTTCTAGAGTTGTCTATTATAAGAATTTCAGGTGTTCCTGGAATTTGATTGATTCGCTGAAGTACCTATACGAAGCCAAAGCACCGATATGGACCCCGATCTGTTACACAACAAATACACTAAAAATAGGAAGAAAATATAATATTTTTATGAGAGAAGCTTTTAGAGGGAGAACAACATTATTTTGTGCGTGTTATACAGATTAATTACTCCTTCAATCCTACATAGATATATATAGCGTACATATGATCACATAAGAATAGATGTAACCCTTAAGCGTACGTTTATATGACAATATATATAAACTTTAAACCGTAAGGAATATCTCTCTATATGAACCCATATCTCTCTACATTTGCATAATGACCCCTCTTGATTTGGGCTTGGGCTCAGATTCACCAAGGTGGACTAATATTTTCCAACATTTCCCACGCTCACTTAGCGGATTAAATGTTATGACTGAAGTCTCTTTCTCTTACATCTTTCATACTAGGTGCTTTGTCGTGACCGCGTGGGCATAACGTCTCTATTATGTGCTTGCACTAGAAATCTCTTTTTCAGAAACCAACACAAGACAATCTTGTAGTGCTGCTCGATGTTGATATAATGCCTAGATGTCTTAGATTTACCAATATACACTTCTTTCATGGATAATATAATCCTCTCGAGCGAGTATAAAACTCATACTTTGAATATACATAATCAATATATCTTACAAATATCTTAAGACCCTTTTGTGAAAACCATTTAATGTCTTTCACAATATTTGGACTAGTACTATATTACATGTCCTACCATAAACAAATATCTAGTCTTGCACACTTTACTACGTACATCATACTCCCAACAGTATTTATATGCGAATTCTTTTCTATTTTCTTCTTTTCAATTTACATCATACTCCCAACAGTATTTAATTGATTATAATTTTTTTTGTAAGTTACTTACATTTATAAATTATACTCCCTTAAATTAAATTTATATAGTAGTAAGATATAATTATAATCCCCCAACATTGTTTAAAAGTGAATTACGTCCAAAATAAATACGGTATAAAGACCCACATATTCAAATAATAACAGTATTAAGAAAACCGTTGGCTTTGTCACCATGTAGAATTTTTGGGCGTACCTGGAATTCCACTAAATCGCTGAAGTACCCACATGAAACTAGAGTACCAATGTGGACCCCGGTCATATTATACAACAAATACACCAACGAGAGGAAAAAAAAAAAGAACATTCTTACGAGAGAGGCTTTAAGAGGGAGACATCATTATGTGTGTTATTCAAATTCATTTCTCCCTCAATCCCACATCACACACACACACATAAAGCGTACGTATGTTCATATAGGAATAGATGTTGAAAAGACCCTTTTTCACAAATAACAATTAACCATAATGTTTTCTTAAAATTTGGATTAGCAGGTAATTGTAGAAAACCCCTTTCTCTTTACAATACACACACCTCAGGGTCCAGGGCACAAAATTTTGCCCACAAACCCACTACAGGTAATTCATAACTCAGGGCACAATTATCGAACATGAGATTTTATAGCCCACAAGTCATACAACACGAACTCCACAACAAAGGGTCTTCACAAAACAATGTTCGCACAAGATAGGAAAGTGGATCCACTATAATTTGATAGTGTATAGAACAAGGCCTTCGGAAAATCAACAGTCATCCAAAAGTAGTTAATGTAGTATTTCAAAAATATGAAGGCCCTACGATGGCAATATATAAATCAATACAACACTAATACCAAAAAGAGGCCTACAAGTTTTACAACGTCTATGCCTCTGGCTGCTTTCCTTGTCCTCTACTAAGGTTAAACGTCTCACCTGAAAAATTTAATAATGACGGGGTGAGACATAAAGTCCCCGTAACCGAAATTAATTTATCAAATATGCAGGAAAGGATTGCAAGTCAGAGAAGCAGGTTTGTTAATAATAATATAATAATAATCATTTCAAAAATTAAATAACCACAAATAAAACAATTAATACATAATAACCATGACAATTAACCATCCTCACTCATCCATCCTGCTCCTCCTTATATCATCTGGACGTGGTACAGCCTATCAGTGCTAGTATACCCGGCCAAGGTTAGCTAGTCACTTCAAGAATACTGTCCCCTCCTATGCTACCACTTAGGGGTCCAGGGTACAAAATTTTTCCCACAAACCCACCACCAATATACCGTAACAGGGAGGTGTCCGCCCAAAACACTCAACTCAAATTTTGGGCAAGGAATGAGAGAGCCGATGGGCACAATTTCACCCTCAATCTCTTCCACACAACCCAACATATCCCACAACAAAATAAATAATATAACACTAAAATTCTCATCAACATTTTACTAAATTATTATTCCATATATCTCATCTCACAACAAACATTTCCACCATCACAACAACAACAACCCCAATAATAATATTTACTAAAATACATAGATTGGAAAACTACACTGCTTCACTGAAATAATTTCATATACAAACATACACATAATTTTTCAAAACACATACAAGTAGTATATATGAAAGTAAGACTTTAGAAAAATACCTTACAGCCCAAAACAAGCATATAAAATAAATTAACCCCGGTTACCTCACTTCTAAGCTTAACCTTAGCTTGAGGAGCACCACTCGCACAATCCGATCCCAAGAAAGCTCTACATTATCACGATTAAAGCTTATAATTTCCTATGACTTAAAGAATACAAATTCTAATAAAATATTACTGTACAAAAATTGAAAATGACCTTTTCATGGTTTAGATTTTAAAAACTATTTTGTCTTTCAATTTTTATTTTATTTTTATTTTTTAAAAAATGACATTTTAATCACAAATTCCAAAATTACGGTTTGGTCCTTCATGTATAAAAATCTAAACTGGTAGAAAGTGACAATATATATGTATTTATTTTTATGAAAACAAGTACAGTGACTTGTAAGTTTATATATATAAAAAAACAAAACAAAATGCTTGGTTCTAGGTAAATGTGTTGCGTTTAAATCATCAAGGTGTTTAATATAGACCATATCTACCATTCAGATAAGCTTCGATTCCTACGTCTCATACCTCTCTCTCTATATATATATATTATACACACACACACTCCTACGTTACCACATGCACAATGATAGCAGATTTCTGAGTTTTTAAAATGACATATGTTCCGGTGTGGAACACAGATGTCTAGTCCAGTAGGCTGGTGCTTTTATCTTGGATCGAAGAGCTTATGCCGGAATATCTATGAGAGCGAGATATCCCGATAGGCAAGGAATCACTGTACACAAGGCCTTTCGCCCAAGGGGGAGGGGGTATGTGTTCAGTGGGGATGTGTTGTGATGCAGAAAGTAAATAGGCTTGAGTTAGAACGTGTGCACCTTAGGACTTGACCCCTGTATTTATAGGGTTTCACCTGGTATCTTAACTGCTTGATCTATCATATCCCTTGATTATAGATATGATAGATGTTCCATGATTGTAGGAGGAACCCGAGATATTTGATAGATCTCGATGGGCCGCCCCTTATCGGGCCGTGGATCGGGTCCGTAATGCTTTGCCCCCACTCGGTAGTTCAAGGTTTTGAGCTTCCGGGGTGTGGTTTGTTCCCCGGCTAGGATGCCCTCCCCGCCCCCTGCACCGAGGTGTTCCGTCCGGTTACTCCCCGATACGACCCGAGGTAGTTTATCCGACTCCCAGACCCGAGGTAGTATCTTAAAGGCCGGCACTCCTGTCGGTGATTTCACGTGTCCGAGGTGAGGCCAGGTGGGTTGCTTGCTTTCGAGGCCGAAACCCTTTCGACTTCGTCATCATGACTCCCTGCCACCTGGCCTCTGCAGAATGGAGAGGATCTGCAACCGTCATTCCCTGCCGCCTTTGGATTTCGTGCGCATTCAATGCACGTGCTTCCCGGTGCACGTCACCCCTCATTTACAGGTGAATTCCTGTTTTTACCCTTAATTCTCCGGCGCCTCTTCGCCTTTCCCTCCATTTCAAAGTTTTTAACCCTCATTCTCCTTCTTTTTCCTTTACTTCACTCGCCTATTCTTTGGTTTTTCGCCTACTGCTCTCTTTCTGGGAAAAACTAGGCTCTCTGGTTACGACGACTTTCAAGCTTTCTGCTTCCGTTGATAATCCTTTGTTCGTCCTTCCTTCTTCCTGGTAAGTCCTTTATACCTTTTTACTAGCTGTATTATGCTTTTTACCTGATTTCTCCACTCTGGTCTTAGTGTCATAATCTGGTTTTCATGTAAACCAGTATGCTTGAGCTTCGTCTGGGGTTTCTGGGTAGTTTCATACTGTTAGGTTTACTTTCTTCTACCTGTAGTCGTATGACTTTACTCCTGGGGAGTCTCCACTATATTCCTTATTACCATTTTCTGTCTCTTTAGGTCTGCATTATTTGGTGACAATGAATAGAACTAATCAACCTTCTTCATCGGGTCGCGACCTAACCCTCGAAGAGGAGGAAGCACTCCATGCTCGTTATCCTCGTATGAGCCATTGGCTGCTTGGTACTCCTCTGTCCGAGGAGCAAAGGCTAGCCTCTTCCCTAGGTGGTAGCTCGGGTAGGAGAGCCGTCGGAGAGTCTCATCCCCCTGCTAGACCTCTTCTCGAAGGTCGGGATGAGGTCGAGGTAGTGCCTGTACCCCTTATCAATCTTTGCGAAACCCATGTTCGCCCTAGACCTGCTCCTATGCCCGAGGGATATACCGGCCCTTGCTGGACTGTTTAGAATCAAGCTCCTATTATATCGCCACCGGCGAAGATTCTAGGGCCGACGTTATCTTAGGCTCCTGCCGTCATAGGTCGGTCTCTACCCCAGCTTCGAGTTTTGGGAATCGCCTTCCTACGCGTCCACCCATTTTTTCTTCTCAACCGACTGTTACGTCTGTGTCAGGTATTCTCACACTTACTGACCTTAGTATTTTTGTTTTTTATAGGTAAATGGAATCGTCGTCTTCGCCGAGTAGTGCCCAATCTGACGCTGGGAGGTCGGACTCCTCCAACCCTCCCCCAGATCTTGTTAAACAATATCCTTGGGTGACGCGAGATGTGTTGAAGACCCACTCTTCGATGACCGCCAACGTCATCCGCCAAATGAAACTAGGGGCCTTGGAGGGCTGTCATTTAAGCCCCCCGGGTGAGGACGAGCCCATCTGTGCCTCGAGGGCTGAAGGCCTCACCAACTTCTTCTTTTTCTACAAAGCTTATATGACCTGGCTTGGTATTCGCTTCCCGTTTACCAAGTTTCAGATGTCATGTTTAAACCACCTTCACTTAGCCCCTTCTCAACTTCACACCAACGGGTGGGCCTACCTAGTTACTTTTGAGCAGCTCTGTCGGTCCTTCTCAGTCCCTATTCCGTGTACCGCCACCTTATTCTTTTTCTTCTTCTGTCCTTTTACTGCCCGATTTGGCAAGGAGTCAGAGAAGCTGAAGGGGCTTACCTCTCTCCGGGGCGACCCAGACAAAAAACTCCTCACGGCCTTTTCTGACTCTTTTAAGCACTTTAAGGACGGTTACTTCAAAGTGGTGGTAAAACCCAGCCAGCAGCCCTGGTTTTTGAAAGGGGCCGAGGCCAGCGATGTTGAGTAGAGGTTTCCCCTTTATTGGACCTATGATCATCATAAATTGACCTCCACTTCTTACCAAGTAGAATCCGACGACCTTCCGGTCGATGCGGTCTCATCAGTTGACCGCCTGGTATCATATGCTAATACGTATGGTGCCGGGCGCGGCTTTTTCATCACGGTGCCGGCTCTAAGCCGGATATGTGATTTGTATGCATCTTGTGGTTTTATATTCACCATGCTTTTACCTTGATTATACTTTTTTACTAATCTTTGAAAACTTATGTTTGCAGCGCAAGCAATGGCGGAACTGCCCCGATATCTTTCGGTCGTGGCTCCTGCCCTTACCGCTCATCCGAAGAAAACTTCTCGCAAACGCCCTTCTTCTGAGGCTCGGAAGTCCTTGGAGGAAAACCGAGCCGGAGCAGCTAAGAAAACAAAAGCAACTACCCAGGTTCAGGCTTCTCCGACCCCTAGCTTTGATCCTGCCCAGCCATCAGCCCCTACTTTGGAAAAAGATAAACAAGTTTCTGCGGGGCCGTCATCTCCTCCTCGGTGCCCTTCAGTTTCCTGCCCCGGTTTGAAAATCAATCGAGGCCTTGCTTGGGAAAAGGGTCCTAGGACCGAAGAGCTTGAACTCGCCTTCTTACCGCCTCGTCAGTTTATGAACGCCCGACCTCTAGCTGATATTGATGAGGGGATGGTTCATGATATTCAGATGCGCCTCTGTCAAGGTGTGGGGTTGGCCCAGGCGTTCTTACATCTGAAAGGGAAATACGTGACAGTTTGAAGAGGCTCGTCGTCTGAAAACCGAGAAGGACGAGCCCGTTCGCTCTAAACTAAAACTTGAGGAGGAACTTGAGGTTGCGCGGGCGAGCGCGGGGAAGGCCACTGAAGAGCTTCTCCTTACTAAAGAAGCTTTCGAGAAGAGTGTCTCGGAATGTGCTGCTCTTAAAGAGGCTAACTCCACAACCCTAGACGCCCTCAAAACTTTTCAAACCCAGCGGGCAGACCTATGCTCTGAACTTGAGCAAGCCCGTGCTGCCGTTGCCGAAGAGAAAAGGGCTCACCTGGAGTGTGAAGATATTGTAAGAGAGGCCGCCGCTGACTGCTTCAAGATGGCTCTTGCTCAGATTCGTCATCTTAACCCCGGGATCGAACTCAACCTCGCCGGGTACGATTACCGGGCACATGTAAAGATGGAGTCCTTCATCCGCCACCCTTGTCTCCAGATGATGAATTTGGCTCATTTATTGAGGAGGACGAGGGCGGGGACGAGCAAGACCAGGAAGGAGAGGAAGCTCCGAACGTGGGATCTCGGGATGGCGGTGGAGAAGGAGCCTCCAAGACTATTCCAGCTGCCGAGGTGGTCCCTTCAGAAGAAACCACTCCTCCGAGCTAATATAATAGATTTTGTATAGTTTTACCGGTGTCTTGTACCAGATTTTGTGTTTCTTTGTACTTCTGCTTCATGTAAACATTGATTTCAACCGATCAATAGTTTATTTTGCCAACTTTGTTTAAGTTAACGTTCTTTATGACCGGGCCAGGGTCTTATGTGCGCGATTCGCTAATTATTTTCTTCCGATAGGTTGACTCCGGAATAGGGGTAGGGGAGTAAACCCGAGCTACCGAGGTCCGGATATTGTTGTCCGGATATTTGCCAGAATAAGGGCAAAATGTCATATGCATAAACATGGTAAAAAACGCACGTTTACACATGTCGGATGATCGGGACCTGCTTGACAATTCACCTCCTTATTTAGGAGTATTTTTCGATGCATCTACTTTAAATAGAAATGGTGTTTTACCATTTCGCGACCAGGGCTTGATTGCCCGAGTGTAGTCCCTTATATTGGGATTCTCGTTTAACCGTGGCTTAGGTACCTCGGTGTTACTTTATTTGACCAATCAATAATGCGTAATTGGTGTCTCCACTAGGGAGCCTTTATTAAATAAAATGTCTGGAAGAAATCCTGCTTGCTGTATTTAAGCAAAACATAAAAACTGAAATTGAAAACATTAAATTAATCGAAATAAATGAATTTAAATACGCTTGTGGGCCACATCTTGGTAGTCGGACCGAGGTCTAACTATAATAAATTTTCAGCTTGTCGGCATTCCAGGTCCTGTTGACCGGCTTCCTTGCCAAAGTTTCCAAAACATACGCTCCTTTGTCCAGTTTTTCCTTAATGCGATAAGGACCTTCACAGTTCGCTGCTAGCTTGCCATCCCTGGCGTTCTTGTTCCCGATGTCGGCCTGTCGGAGTACAAGGTTTCCCCTGTTGAAAGCACGAGGGTTTACCTTTCGGTTGTACTTTGCCGCGATGAGTTGCTTGGCAGTTAGGTCTCGACAATGCGCCATGATTCTTGCCTCGTCGATCAGATCTAATTCCGTCCTCAAAGCGTCATTGTTCGACTCTTCTCCCTCCCTGCCAACTTTCATCTTCCTCCATGATGGTTGGCCTATCTCGACCGGGATCATCGCCTCACATCCATATGTTAAACGAAAAGGAGTTTCCTGGGTGGAGGTTTGCACGCTGGTCCTGTAGCCCCACAAAACACTATAAAGTTGTTCGACCCAGGAAGATTCAGCGTCCTCCATCCGTTTCCTTAATCCGTCCACAATGACTTTGTTGGCTGCCTCGGCTTGTCCATTCGACTGAGGGTGTTCAACTGATGCAAAGTGGTGAATGATATCGAGGTCCGACATCATCTCCCAGAACCTTTGTCGATGAATTGCATTCCGTTATCGGTGATTACTTCAGCCGGGATCTCGAATCGGGAAACGATGCTGTGCTGAAAGAAGCGCTGTATGCGGGCCGAGGTGATAGTTGTTAATGGCTCGGCCTCAATCCACTTCGTAAAGTAGTCCACTGCGACAATGAGATATCTTAGCTGTCCGGGAGCTGTTTTGAATGGTCCGAGTAGATCCATCCCCCATTTGTAAAAAGGCCAGGGGGCCGTGATGCCTTGCAATTCTGATGGCGAGCGCCAAAGAATCTTACCATGTTTCTGACAGCTTTCACATCTTCTTACTGTTTCTATTGAGTCGGCCACCATGGACGGCCAGAAGTAACCGGCTCTAAGAGCCTTTCGTGCTAGGGATTTTCCCCCCATATGTTGACCGTTAATGCCTTCGTGTATTTCGGCGAGGACGTACCTTGCCTCAGTCGCATTCAAACATCGCATCATGGGATAATGTAGCCCTTTCCTATATAATTGATCGTCCACCATTGTATACATGGCGGCCTGCCAAATTAACTTTTTAGATTCCGTCGTGTTGACGGGTATGATCCATCTTTCTAAGTAATCCTCGATTGGTTTCTTCCAATCCGTGGCCGGGGATATGCTCATGATGCAACTTGGTTAGTCTAGATTTTGTTGGACCACGGTTCGGTAGTTTCCAGGTCCTTTTGTCTTTGGCCGCGTTTGATAATATATACGCCTCCGGTGTTCTCCTCACGAGGGATGTGAGTGATCATTACCTCTTCGAACTCAGCGATCATGTCCCTGGCTTTGTTTAAGTATTTTGCCAGTAACGGGCCCTTTGCTTGGTAGGTGCCGTCTATATGAGCCGCTACGAGTTGGGAGTCGGTTAGGACTTTGACTTTTTGAGCCCTTTGCTCCCTCGCTTGTTCGAGGCCGACTAAAACTGCCTCGTACTCTGCTTGATTGTTGGATGTCGGGAAGTTAAGGTGAAGTGAGTGTTCAACGGCGATTCCTTCTGGATTCTCGATTATTACTCCGGCCCCACTTCCCTTAGTGTTTGACGAACCGTCCACGTACACTTTCCATTCTTGAAATCCGACATCTCCTTTTGAGTGGATCGGAGTAAGTTCCCACACAAAGTCTGCCAACGCTTGTGATTTGATCGTGTGCTGGGCCTCGTATGTAATGTCAAATTCAGATAGTTCTATAGCCCAGCTTGTCATTCGTCCAACCAAGTCCGGCTTGTGTAATACTTGTCGGATTGGCTGGCTGGTCCGTACCACGACCTTGTGCCCCTAAAAATATGGACGCAGGCGTCTTGCCGCCATTAATAAAGCAAACGCTACCTTCTCCAAACTTCGATACACCCGAGTTCGAGCTCGCAATGCCTTACTGACAAAATATATTGGTTTTTGACCGGCTAAGGTTTCACGAACCAACGCGGCGCTTATAGCAACTTCTCCCACGGACAAGTACAGGAAGACCGTCTCTCCTGGGTCGGGCTTGGATAGACCGGGGGTTGCCAAGCACCGCTTGATTTTTGCAAATGCGGACTCACATTCCGGTTCCCATCCCTCTCGCGCTCCTTCTTTAGCAACTTAAAGAAGGGTAAGGCGTTTTCGGCCGACTTTGGTAAAAACCTTGTCATAGCCGCCAATCTCCCAGTCAATTGCTGTACTTCCTTCTTATTTGTTGGCGCTTTCACTTCTAACACGGCCTTACATTTATCCGGGTTTGCTTCGATTCCTCGGTTTGTGAGTAGGAACCCAAGGAACTTCCCTGCCGGGACTCCAAATGCACATTTTGCAGGGTTCAAACGTATCCGGTGCTTTCGCAGCTTCTCAAACGTCTGTTCTAAGTCTCGGATATGGTCTTCTTGCACTTTTGACTTGACTATCATATCATCAATGTATACCTCCACGTTTCGACCGAGTTGGTCCTCGAAGACTTTGTTCATCATCCGCTGGTAGGTGGCCCCGACATTTTTCAATCCGAAAGGCATTACATTGTAGCAGTAATTGGCCTTATTGGTTATAAAAGCCGTCTTTTCCTGATCCTATGGATGCATCGCTATTTGATTATAGCTGGAGTAGGCATCCATGAAGGATAGCAGTTGAAATCCGGAAGAGTTATCGACCAATTGGTCGATACTGGGCATCGGGTAGGAGTCTTTGGGACAGGCTCTGTTTAAATTGGTGTAGTTCATGCATACTCTCCAATTCCCGTTGGGTTTTATCATCATAACTACATTAGATAACCATGTTGTGTATTGTATTTCCCGAATAAACCCGGCCTCAACCAGTTCCGTCACATGTTTTTCTAAGGCTTTCTACCTGTCGGCTCCCTGCTTTCGCCTCTTCTGTGATATCGGGGCTGATCCCGGCTTGATAGCTAACATGTGACAAACAGGAAGGGGGGTCTATCCCGGTACTTCCGAAGCTCTCCATGCAAACAAATCTCGGTTTGCTACTAGGAACTTGCTTAACCTCTCCTTAAGCTCCGGGTCATTGCTCCTCCTATCTTTGTGATCTGTGACGGGTCTTCTCCCAGGATTAGTTCTTCTAAATCACCTTCTGGCTCGGGTCTTGGATTCTCAGGTTCCTCGTCTCTTATATCCAACTCCACCACATTAATAGGCCGACCTTGCTGTTCTCCTTTTTGAATATGAGATGAAGATGCCTTCTCGTTTTCGTTTTCTCGTATTGCCTCATAATAACATTGTCGAGATTCTTTTTGGTCCCCGGTTATAGTGATTACTTGGTTTTTGGAACTGACCATCTTCAGCTTTTGATGTTTGGTAGATACGATCATATCTCAGCTGTGGATGGTCGGTCGGCCTAATATCATATTGTACGGGGAGGGGAAATCGGCAACGATGAACCTCACTCTCTCAGCTTTGAACGCTTCTTTGGTTCCCAACGTAAGTTTCAGGTCAATGTAGCCCTTTGGCATAGACTGCTCCCCGTTAAACCCTACGAGCGTTGTTTTACATGGTCTCAGGTCTTCTTTATCCAAATTCATCCTTTTAAAGGCGTCCCACATAATTATATCTGCCAAACTTCCCGAATCAACGAAAATTCTTTTTACCAGACAGTTCACCAGGATTCCAGTGATAACTAGTCCATCTTGGTGCCCTGGTACAACGTCCTTTAAGTCGTCTCTTGTGAATTGTAGTGACGGGGGCGTCGGTCGGTCATGGTCATCTTTGAACTTGGGAGTGCCTCTTATTGAAAGGACTTCTCTCAAGTATTTCTTTCTTTGGCTTGCTGTATCTCCACCTTCACACATGCCTCCACTGATTACATTGCACCTACGCTCCATATCTATTTCCGGGAATTGTTCATCATTGGTAGACGACTTTCGCCGAATTCCGTCAACCTTCCGACTAATTGGGGTCGGGCTCGGACTTCGGTCATCGTGTTTCCGTTTGTTGTTCTTCCGCCCTTGTGTTTTTATCGAATCGCGTAATTTACCCTCTCGGATGAATTTTTCAATTGCACCTCTGAGTTCGTAACACTGATCCGTAGTATGGCCCGGTCCATCATGGAAATCACAGAATTTTGTCTGGTCCATGCTGGATCGAAATCTTATAGGCCGAGGTCTATCGACTTTTTTCATTTCAGTGGCGGCTACTTCTTTCCATAGCTGGGCTCGCGAAACATTGAGCGGAGCGTACCTCTCATAGCGGGCCCTTTTCTCCAATTTGTCGCCTTTTGGCCTAACATCCCAGTTCGGCTTATGGGGATATGGAGCTGGATCTTCTTTACGACTACCCGGCTGATTTTTTTGCCGTGGGGGTGTGTTTCTTCGTTTATCATCTCCATTTGTATTGGCAATCTTCATCTGCTCTACTTCCAAATATTGCTTCGCCCGAGTGTTAAACTCAGTGAGGGTGTATACCCGGTTCTTGAAGATTGAATTTGCTAATCGGGACGAGGGATCTAAGCCGTCTACGAGGCGGTGCACGTGAACACTTTCTCGGGAGGGATCGCACTTGGGGCGACCTCCTTAAATCTGTCCAAGTACTTTTGTAGCGTCTCCCCCCGTCGTTGCTTTATCTTACTCAGGGTATACTGAGATTTAGGTTGTTTCCTGCTGGTTGCGAAATTTAACTCGAACTTTTGCCCGAGATCTTGAAAATCATATATGGACCTTACTGGCAGCGTGTGGAGCCATCTTTGAGCAGGTCCGATCAATGTGGCCGCGAAAAGCCGACAAATGACCGAGCCTTTGATTTGTCGTACGAACATGAGTAACTCGAAAGCATCGAGGTGGGACCTCGGGTCCTGTACGCCGTCATATTTTGGCAAGGAGCTCAACTCAAACTTTCTTGGGTACGGGGCATTCTCGATTTCTTCCGAGAAAGGGCTGCTGTTTTAGCCCGCTATGTACTTCACCCGATATTCCTGAGGAGAGCCCCTCGGTCTGAGCGCCCTCTCTCTATCTCGGTCTTCTTCATCCGAGGTCCTTCCCAGAAAGCGCCTCTTCTGAGTAGAGATACGATCCACGAGCTTATCGCTCGGTTTCCGTTTCGGAGAGGCCGTCCCTCCGGCACGGAATACCTTGATGGTTTGACCGGGGGGGGCGCCATGCTTCCGGCCGCCTTCCTTCTCCTCTTTTCTTTTTTTGCCCCGGTCTTGCTCCCCGTTTATGATGCCTTGGATTGTATGAAGTGGTCGTTCATGATCTCGTTGCATTACTCAAGTCTTCTTGGCGCCGGAGGTTATTTCGCTTCTCCATATTCTCCATCCTCCTCATAATTGATTCATGTGTTTTCTGGATGAGGAGGAGGTCTGGGTTTGGTATGTCCTTGCATTTATCTCCCTGCGGAGGAGACGAGGCTGTGTCTGACACACTGTTCCCATCCTTCCTAACATCGTTCTCGGGGATATCCTCAGACCGTGGAGGTCTTTAAGCCTGTTGCTGTAACACCTCAAATTCAACTCCTGAAAACTTGGTCAAAATATTTGAAATACCTCCAACAGGGATAATCAATACCCAAATCATTAAATTACACGACCATTTAAAAAAAAGTTCATAATACATATTCAAAATAAATTTTTCGAAAATGTTTCAGAGTTTAATACAAAGCGGAAGTCTTAGGTTCATGGCAAATAAAATAACATAACATAAACTATAGGAGTACAAAAGAGCCTTCAAAGCTCACTCCATAGGTGCCTTCCCTTGCTCCCTACTAGGACATTCACTTGAAAAATGTTAATATGGGATGAGATTCCACGTCTCGAACTACGAAAGTTTCTACCGTACACAAGCAAATTACATATGACAAAAAGCGGGCCGATCTCAAATATATTTATATATACCATAATTTCTCATACAAAATTCTTTCGCAAAAGTAATCATCATTATGTCGAATTGTGAAATTATACAATTATACAATATGCAATATGCAGGCCTCCCTTATATTACCATCCGCCCTTGTACTTGTACCGACCGAGCCATAGGCTAACACATAGTCCAATAGAAACTCATTTATTTGACTGGATGGTTTCAAGCTCACCAAAACTTAAGATACACCCTACCAAAGGTATAGAGCTTAGATTTGGACTATGGCTCCCCTCCTTAAAAATAACAACTAAGGAGGTGTCACATGTCCCACAACTCCAATGCAATCCCTACGAGGAAAACATGGAAGATTGGGCCTTGAAAAGTACCATCCACCGTGCACCGAAAGTGGTGGCATAAAGAAATCTTATCATTCAAATTCCTCCTTACTCCAACCCATCACAAATACAAATGGCCACGATAATTATATTCAATAAAAATAAAATATACTAAAACAAGCTTCCATTTATATAAAATATCATTTCATGGTAAACCCAAACATCTCATAAAACCTTATCGTACCAAACTGTCATTTTGAAATTCGGGACTAAACTGTCATTTTGAAATTCGAGGCTAAACTGTCATTTTGAAATTCGGGGGCAAAACCGTAATATTCAGTTTGCATTTTAATAATATCGTAATACATATACATATAATTTAGTCTATATAAAGATATAACATAATTTATAAGTATAAGGAAGAATATTCAGAGTTACCTGTTACTCTATAGTTCCCAAAAATTACCGCAAGGCTTCCTTACGTTCCTTCTCTCTCTCTCTCCTCTCTCTTTCTCTACCTGTGAGTCTTGAGTGTTTGTGTGTTGTGAAAGAAGAGAAGGGGTGAGGTATTTATAGAGTTTTGGGTCTCAACCATTTTTTCAAAAATCACATGTCTATCTACTACCCAACTTCTTCAATCTACCATCTATCTACCACTCTTATGTCCATCTACCGTAACTACCATTCACATCTCCATCTACCATCTAACTACCACTCTTATGTCCATCTACCGTGTAACCGCCATTCACATCTCCATCTACCATCTAACTACCATACATATGTCCATCTACCAAATACTTATCTACCGATCAAATTTCACATGCTTATCTACTATATAATCATCTACCATTCAAATTAATATCTGATTTTTACCCGATTGGAATGAAAATACCGATTATCAAGAGCCTAGTAGCTTTCTTATCTCGCCTTATTCCTAAACTCTCTTGTTCCAAAATTTGAGATATTACTATATTATAAAAATAATCTTAAATGATAAATTTTAATTATCATAAATTAATTTCTTCCGAAAAAAATTCAAGATGTTACAGTTGCTGCCGACTTGTCTCAACCTGCGCATGCGTTGGACTTTCACGGTGAGGGTTCCGACTACTGCTTCTGGTGTTAGCCATTGTTGGTCACGGGGATCGAAATTTACCGTCCCCACGGTCGGCGCCAATGTTCCGGTGTGGAACACAGATTTCCGACCCCGGTGGTGGTGCTTTTATCTTGGATTGAAGAGCTTATCTTAATATCTATGAGAGCGAGATATCCCGATAGGCAAGGAATCACCGTACACAAGGCGCTTTCTTTCCCCGGGAGGGGTATGTGTTCAGTGGGGATGTGTTGTGATGCAGAAAGTAAATAGACTTGAGTTAGAACGTGTGCACCTTAAGACTTGACCCATGTATTTATAGGGTTTCACTTGGTATCCTAACTGCTTGATCTATCATATCCCTTGATTATAGATATGATAGATGTTCCATGATTGTAGGAGGAACCCGAGATATTTGATAGATCTCTGATGGGCCGCCCCCTTATTGGGCCGTGGATCAGGTCCGTAACAACATAAAAAGCTAAGTTAACTACATATATCTATATAATAATAAGAACTTGGCAGTAACCTTCTTATACAGTTATATATACCTACACAGCAAGACATCGGGTTTAATATATATACACACACACACACATATTTGTTTGATTTGCAAAAGTTCTTTTTATGCATCACCAAAGTTTTGACTTATATAAATACTACGCAAGCTTTCCCATTCCTTCTTATGCAGCCATGGCAATTTATATATATAAAGTAACCTTTTCTTCCTCTTTTCGCATGCAGTAACCAACATATATCAGCAACGTCAGAGTTTCCTACGACTTCCCTACAAACACTTGCACTGGTTTATCGTTGAAACAAGAAGGAAAGAAAGCTTAAAGGTTACCTCTGTTTTCTGGTTTCAAAGCAGAGCAATGAGAATAGCTTTCCTTCTCTCTCTCCTTCTTCGACTCTTTCTCTCTCTACTACTCTCTCTCGGACTGAATGAATGAGAACGGGAGTGAATAAGAGTCAAGAAGCATGGTATATATACAGGTTTGAGGGTCTGGTCCAAGGTGGATGAACCGCTGGTCCGAGGAGCAAAGTTAACGGTCTATGGCGCTGGGCTCGATGGGCATGGGGGGGGGGGGGTTGCTGCTACTGGCGTGATTCTTGCTGATGCCGTATCGATGCTGAGGTTCTGGTTTAGCGTGTTGGCTGTTGTACGCGTTGGGTCAAATGGAGTGTGGGCAGAATGATAATTATAAGTGGAGGAAGTGTGGGTTGACATGAGAGAGCTTGAACTAATTATTTTGCAGACACGCTTCCTCTGTGATCTCGGGTTGCTGAGATGGAAAGTATAAAAATATGTCTGAATGGAATAATAGGTTTTGGGGCATTCATTGGGTATTGCATGAGCTTTTGTTTGCTTCTCATCTGAAATGTGTTGGGCTTTTAATGTTCTCACATGTTGGCCAAGAGATCAAATGTACTGGGCTTATATGCATGGATGAGATAATGAATATGGGCTTAATGAATAATTATAAGAGGAATATGGATATGCTACGTTTTGGTTATGGAGAGGCATGAAGAAATGGAATAATAAATAGTAGGTGGGTGAGGTTCTGCACCAAAAAAATATATGGGCCAAGTGACTGGATAATGAAATGGGTTTGGGCCCAATTGGAGTGGTTTAATTTAGTGGATATTGAAAGGGGTATATGGACTATAAGTATTTAATCCAATAAATTGCTTAATTAAATGCAATATGGAATAAATATTATACAAATGCTAGAAATAAATCCTTAATTCCCTTTAAGGATTTTCTATCTCAACTAATTCCTCTAGGTCATGAAATATAATTTTCTAAAATTTTAGGCCTAAATTATTCTTTACTTGAATTTATTCCTTTTTCCCAAAATAAATTAATTAAGGAAAAATAAATCTAAATTTCCAATAATTATGAGAATAATTATTTTAAGCCAAAATTTCATAATGAATACATTTATCGTATATTCTTATTTCATAATTATACTTAAATCCTAAATTAAAAATTAGGATGTTACAGATGTAACCCTTAAAATAGATATAACTAGGGGTGAGCATGTGTCCAGACGCTTGACGCCACTGCAAGTCAAAAGAAAAAATTGTCAAGCCCTACCCTAAAAAAGTGGCCCGGAAAAAATTGGGCGCTTTGGTCAATAACTGGGCGTGGTTAGGCGTCAAGGGGGTCCCCCGCCCATTTGGCCTTGCCCGAAAAATTAAATATATTTGAATAAATATTGTTCTACATATATTTTTTATTTAAAATATACTACCTCCGGTCCTAATTATAGGAACACTTTTATAGTGTAATTTGCACTACAAAAGTGTTCCTATAATTAGGACCGGAGGGAGTATTATATTATTATGTCTAAATATATTATAAATATATTATATTATACTTCAACTATCTCCAAAGCTTTGAAATTCTATGAATTGTGAATAAAAATCAACTAAAATCTTCAAGGAGCAGGGTAAGGCATTACTACTTTAAGGGCCACTTTACTCAAATTTCAAAAATGTTAGAGCTTTTATCGGGTAGGCTGGGCAAGATCTACGCAAAATGCACCATTCATTCTTTTGGTGGCCGCGTCGGGCAAGGGTCTCGCCCTGCCCATGCCCACCCCTAGATATAACCTTTAAATCATAAGGAATATCTCTTTTTATATTTGTATAATGGCCCCTCTTGATTTGGGCTTAGGCCCTAATCCACTAAGAGTGGATTAATATATTCCAACATTTATATAGTAACATTCAAATGTTTATTTGTTTTTGTTTTTGTCTCAAACTACATGAAATTGTCAAATATTACTTGTTAAACATGACAAATTCTATTGTACTACCTCTGGTTATAAATATAAGGCCTGGTTGATTTTTTTGTGGAAATTAAAGAAACTAATTAAATTAAATTATTAAAATATTTATATTTATCATTTTTTTTCAAACAAATTTATTCGACTTATATACTAATATATAATTTAATCATACACAATATATGATATGATTAAGTAATTTAATTATCTTTTTTAATCTCTTAAAAAAAGTTTGACTAAGTATTTTATATTTAGAACCAAAGTCTTATTATACCAGTCTTTAATTTAATATCACGTAAAATATATTGCAATTTTTATAAAGATGAATGAAGACATTTTATCAAGTTTATCTGTAGAGAGGACTTGAGAGGTTCTGAGATTGAGTTGAGCAAATATACAAAGCAACTTTTTTTGACCTTGAATATACAAAGCAACTTAGAAACAATACACCGTAGTAAACAAGAAAAATAAAGTGAAACACTAAGCATTAGTAACCACGCTAATGAGCAAAACTTGTACATGCAGAATCATACATGAATAAAACTTAGAGATTAAGCCAGCGCCTTAGTAGCGCAGTGGCATGGGGGCCAGTGTTAACTGGCTTCCCCTCCCCCTGTCCAGCAGGGCTCGAGCCGTGTCGCCTCCCCCCACTATGAATATCCAAAAAAAAAAAAAAACTTAGAGATTAAAACTTGTGCAGGCAGAATCATGGATGAATAAAACTTAGAGATTAAACATTATATTGATGCATATCTTTTAATTTTGTTCCCAAAAAAATTGTGTTCATCTTGGAAACATGATATAGAAATCACAATTACAAACTAAAACTCCCTCTTGGTCCTTAATATTATATTTATTTACCTAATTTGATTAGATTAAGGAAGTTAGTTGATATAGGGTGTTTATGGGTAGGGCTGGACAGGGCGAGACCCTTGTCTGATGCCCTGCTCGAAAGATCACTGGACAATAAAATACAGCTCAGTGCTAGTCCTGCCCGATAAAAGCCCTAACGTTTTCGGGCTGGGTAATAATGGGCTGGGCAAGGGTGGCAATACCCTGCCACACCCTATGTGAAAAAAATTGTTTCAATCATACCTAATAAACAATATTGCAAACTTCAAATGGAATCTATAATTCTATACTTTAGAATATTCCAAAATAGGTTTATAACTAGAGTCTTGAAATTAAAAAGACAACCATATATATCTTAGCAAATAGTTAAATACCTATAAGTGAAAATAAAAAATATATAATACTATCGTATCAAAAAAAATTAAAATATATATAATACTATATATACTACCGGGCATGGCCAAATGGGCAGGGCAACATACCCTGCCCAATGCCCAGCCCAATTTTGCCCAATTTTTTCTAGGCTGCTTTTTCTTGGGTTAGGCAGGATGAATTTTCTGCGGGCTAGGGCGGACGCACAGGGTCATGGGCATAATGAACACCCCTAAATGATATATATTTTCTAAAATACTCTAGTCATCTTCATTATTGGTCATCGATTATTGTTGAGAAAACATTAATAATGATAAATTAAGAAAAAATTGATCAATATGAAAAAAATAAATTTTTTTTATACACAAAGTTTTGGAGGGGTTCCGCATCAGTCCCCCACCAAGGCAAGGGCACGGCTAAAAAGGTCAAATATTAAAAACTGGAAGACTATTTTTGTTTTGTTTTTTGTTTTTAATTATTATTATGTGGAGATGAGGCTTGAGCACCGATCCAATTAGATAGGGCCTGTACCAAAGCCCAAGCTACCATAACTACATTCGGTTTGATTATTGGGTTTTTTAAATGAACAGAATCACTATATTTTTGGGCCAAAAATGGAATCACAATCCCAGCATCACCATTTCATATTACTATTTTTAATCTGCCATTTCATCTCTTTATCAACCACCTCCTTCTGAGAACAGATGAAACGCCATAAGCTAGAATCACCCGCTTTAGAATCACCATCTCTAAGCATATAACAATGGGATAGAATCTCCGCCCACAAGCCTTCGGAGCCAATAATAAGTTTCCATGCTAGCTTTGCACCACATGCCTGATTCACAGCCCTGAGTCTCCTAAGACCAAGGCCCCCATACTCCTTAGGGCGAGTGATGTGCTCCCACCCAATTGGGTGAAAGCCTTTAGAATCCCCATCATGACCCCAAATAAAGTTCCTTTGGAGCCTTTCAACTTCTTGGCACACACTTTGAGGAATTTTAGCAACAAGCATAGGATACAAAGGGATAGTACTCACCACCAACTTTGCTAAGGTTATCCTTCCCGCCATTGATAAGCTGTTAGCCTTCCAGACACTCAACTTCGATTTGACCCTATCAATAATGTACTGGAATCTAGCCTTAGCACTTCTATTACACGTAAGCGGGAAACCTAAATATCTCCCAATTTCACTAGAGATTTGCATTTGAGTAATATCCTTTATTCTCAACTTAGTATGCAAAGGCACCCTCAGGGAGAAGTAAATGGATGATTTAGCAATGTTGACCCTCCCACCAGAAGCTCTTATAAACCCGTCCACACACTTCATCATATCTATCGTTTGAGCTTCTGTAGCCACCCCAAATAGAAGTAGATCATCCGCAAACATCAAATGGGAGACAGCAGGTCCCCCCTAGGAACAAGGATCGGCTTCCAGCTACCCCCCTCAACCGCATCACAGATCAAATGAGATAGCTTATCCATACACAAGACAAACAACAACAGGGACAAAGGATCTCCTTGTCTAAGCCCTTGTCGGACAAGGAGGAAGCCTCTGTTGTCGCAGATTGGGTATCTGGAGGATGCTGGAATTTTGAAAAGCTTTCTTCTGTCATTAATGAAGAAGGGCTTCAGAGAGTTGCCGCTATCCTTCCTCCTAGACTGGATGGTGCCAATGATTGTGTTGTTTGGGGAGCTTCTGGAGATGGCACATTCTCCCTCAGAAGTGCTTATTTTCTTATTCAACCCAATCCCCCTCATCTAAGGGATAGGGTTTTTCAAGAGATTTGGAAATGGAAGGGTGTTGAGCGTGTGCGGGTTTTTTTGTGGAAAGCTTTACTTGACAGGCTTCCCACCAATGTATAGCGTAGCTCTTGGTCATCTTCATCGGCCTTATGTAGTTATTGCTCCGCTGGATGTGAGGATACCTTACATATTCTGAGAGATTGTTGGTATGCTAGAAGAATGTGGACAAGATTAATTAAACAGAGGTATGTCAATTTTTTCCTGTAATTTTCGTGACTGGCTGATCCTCAACTTTAATTATCATGTTGGTAACAATTGGGGGGAATGTTGGAAATTGTTTTTTGGGGTAGCTGTTTGGAAACTTTGGAATTGGAGGAACCAATGTAACTTCGATAGCAATTTTGTTAAACCTTGTAATCCTGCTTCTGTTTTGTCTATGATTTGGACGAGGTTTGTTTCGTCGGATGGCTTTGTGAGGCGGCCTGGTCAATTAGAATCAGGCCATGTGTTGGCTTGGGAAAAACCTCCTAACGATTGGGTTAAATTGAATGTCGATGGGGCCATGGAGTTCCTATCTTCTAAAGCGGGTTGTGGAGGTGTAATCCGAGATTTCTTGGGCAATTGGATCGTCGAGTTCAGCAGGAGGATTGGTATATGTCAGGTGAGTATTGCGGAAGAGTGGGCGGTGGCGGAAGGGCTTCAATTGGCTTGGGATCTAGGGTTGAAAAATGTCATTTTGGAATCTGATGCGGATGAGGTCATTAATTTGATTCTAGATGATTTTAATTTTTCTGGGAGCAATTTGATTGTAAAGATTAAGGGTATGCTGAGATGGGATTGTCAGGTGGATATCCGGGTTATCTCTCGTGATTGCAATCGAGTTGCTGATGCCTTGGCTAAATCGGGCATCTCAAAGTCTTCTCTTTTAAGCACGTGTCCTAGTTTTCTTAGGTCATGGGTTGCTTGGGAGAGTTTAGGATTAAATTCCTCTTATGTGTAAGTGTTTCCTTGTAATGTAGGCGTTTCGCCACCTTTTATATCAAAAAAAAAATATATTTCATATTACTAAAAAGTAAAAAAAGAAAAAGAAATAAAATATAAGTAAACAAATAAGCATACATTGCAGGACCTTTGGTGCTAATATAAGTCATGTTTTAAAAGGTTTTCTTAATAAAAAAATAATCACTTTCAAACAATGTTGGGTAGATTATAATTATATCTTACTACAATATAATTTTAATCTAAAGGAGTATAATATATAGATGTAAGTAACTTACAAAAAATTAGAATCAATTAAAATCCTTAGATACATCAAAGATGCAAGTTTCTTTCAAAAAATACCCCATTAATAATAAATAATTCTCAATAATTTAATAAATGTGTTAAGAATATTTTTTATAAAGAATTAAAAAAACATTCTTAACGCTAGGGGTGAAATAGGCTAAGCCCCCATCGTCAACCTTTCCACAAATTTGACTTGTTAAAAAGGCAAAGTCAAGGCCTATTTAAAAGCTTAAATGTGTAAATAGACCAGACCTATTTAGTTAAGGCTTGACCTGTAAGCCTTCGTGCCTGGTCTATTTACATATAAAATAAATATAATTATATTTATATAATATAAATGATATAATATTTATTGTTTTCCATTCTTATAATCTACTAAAATTCTAAATTTGTTATGAATATATTATGTGGATGACCCATTATGGGCATTAAGGTTCCCATTACTGTTATGGTTGGGAGTGGATAGTCACCCACTACATTCATGGTGGTGAGTGGGTAGAAGCTACACAAAACTTCCCTGCTCTCCAACCATTATAAATAGTCCCTACCCCCTCACAAATGTATAATCAAGAAACTGAATGAGAATTTCTCTCTTTTGAATCTCTTCCTTTTGTTCTCAGTATCTTTTACTTCTTTTATATCCTTATATTTATAACACGTTATCAGCACGATAGCTCTTTCGAAGGTAGAATTTCTTTAACGATTTCATCTACTTTCTTTAAGGATATAAGTTTATTCATCCGAGTTCTTTTATTATTTATATTATTATTATAGAATGGTCGGAAGCCATACGTCTTTGATTTCTTTATTTCTTTTAATTCTTATTTTAATATTATATGGCCTAAGCCATATCCTTTGATTTCTTTATTTTTTTAATTCTTATTTTAATATTATATGGCTAGAAGCCATATCCTTTGATTTTTTTCTCTCAAGATATTATATGACCCAAGTCATATTTCTTTAATAATTATATGGCCAGAAGCCATATCCCTTTGATTTTTTTTTATTATGATATTATATGACCAAGTCATATTTCTTTAATATTATATGGCAAGAAGCCATATCATTTAATTTCTTTATTTCTTTAATTCCTATTTTAATATTACATGGCCAGAAGCCATATTCTTTGATTTCTTTATTTCTTTAATTCTTATTTTAATATTATATGGCCAGAAGCCATATCCTTTGATTTTTTATTATGATATTATATGACCAGAAGTCTTATTTCTTTAATATTATATGGCCAAAAGCCATATCCTTTAATTTCTTTATTTCTTTAATTCCTATTCTAATATTACATGGTCAAGCCATATTTTTTGATTTCTTTATTTCTTTAATTCTTATTTTAATATTATATGGCCGTAAGCCACATCCTTTGATTTTTTTTATTATGATATTATATGACCAGAAGTCATATTTCTATAATTCTCATTATATGGCGGTTTCATATCCTTAGATTTCTTATTATGATATTATATGACCAGAAGTCATATTTCTTTAATTCTTATTTTAATATTATATGGCTAGAAGCCATATCCTTAGATTTCTTATTATGATATTATATGACCAGAAGTCATATTTCTTTAATTCTTATTTTAATATTATATGGCCAGAAGTCATATCCTTAGATTTCTTATTATGATATTATATGACTAGAAGTCATATTTCTTTAATAAAATATGGCCAGAAGTCATATTCCTTTGATTTTTATTATATGACTAGAAGTCATATTTCTTTAATAAAATATGGCCAGAAGTCATATTCCTTTGATTTTTATTATATGGCTAGAAGTCATATATATATATATTTTTATATCTTACAAAATGATTGGAAGCCATAATGTTCAACTTTTATTTATCCTTAAGATAAATGGCCTGAAGCCATAAAATTTTAATTTTGTTGCAATACTTTATGAATTATTTTTGTGAATTTCGTATTATTATCATTAATGTTTCATAATATTTGTTTATTCAAGATAAACAGCATATAGATTTTATGTCTCATGTTTATCCTGAAGATAAACGGTGAGAAGTTATATAGATTTAATTTCTTATGAAATGACAAATTGGCCTGAAGTCATGAGGTACAAAATGGCTAGAACCCATATTCATTTGATTCCCTATTATATGACCTAAAGTCATATATATTTTTTATCATTTATTTTATTGGATGACTAGAAACATATATTTAATTTTTATCTATCCCGAAGATAAAAGGTCGAAGCCATATAATTCTAAATTCTCATCATTGGCCCGAAGCCATGAAACTAATTAGCCTAAAGCTATGAGAATTAATTAGCCTGAAGCCATAAATTTTTAATTTCATAATTTATGGATTATTTATTGTCTTTATGAATTTATTAGTCATGTTATTATATTATGATTTATATCTCATAAAAGAGTTGTATTACCACTAAGATGGTTGTTCTTCCAAAAGCTCATTATAAATGGGGTATATTCAATTTGCTCCTGTAGTAGCAAAATTGTGAAAAAGATTTTAAGAAACATGTTGAATTGATTATTATTTTTTTTGATCTTATATGGCTAAACAAAACAATGCGTTTTTGTTGCAAATATCATGAATCCAGGCTCGACTCTATTCCCAGAAGAGAATGAAGTAACAAATGAATCTAATTATGGCCGTGGATATAAGAGTGAACATGTCTACAGTCTTAGGCATGATCAAGATTGTAATCATATTGGTTCAAATTCCCACCTGAAGTGGAGAAATATTATTGATAAGAGCCACAACAGGGAAACTATTGAGCATAATAAATATACTGAAAACTCATCATATCACTATGATACATATTATTTTAATATGTTATGGCATGATTTTATATTACTATGAAAAATATTTTATGATTTATATGGTTTTGAAATATGATATAACATATTCAAATATATCAAAAATGCATTTCACACAATGTTACTATTTGTACAGTAATTTACTATTTGCATAGTAACGATAACATGTGATTGCACAGTGATACATAAGCATATACATAGTATTACAATTTATGATATATTTGGTCATTTAGTCTTCTATACCCACGAAAGAGGTATAGAAGCTTGTTCACACCCATGAATGAAGAGTGTATAAGAGAGTGGCTTTGGATTGTTATAAATATTGAGGCCTTGAAGGCTGCTTCAAATATTGTATGATACAATAAGATTTTAGTAGCCTTAGAAAAGTATTATCCAAAAGACAATAACTTGCAGAGATTTATGTCGTAATAAGTATAAAGGCTAATAGTCTTGGGGACTAATTAGCATAGATTGCCCAACTTTGTAAGAGAGGCTAATGTTCATACTATATATATATATGGCAGTATAAATTTGATAGAAGGCTCCGGAAGAACTAATATTTTGTTATCTGAGGCTCGTATAAAAGAAACTTATTGAGTTTTAAAGTTATCTACAAGAATAGATATCATATAAGAACACATGCTATTGTAAACCAGAAGTTTACACATAACAATACAAATTGGAAGTTTGTTGTAACCTAGAAGTTTACAAATAATAATGCAAGAGATTGTAATTGTAAATCAGAAGTTTACAAATATAACAAATCAAATGTTTGCTAATGCGCCAATTAGATATTAAAGAGGCAATGAAATTTTTATGAGAGAAATATATTCATATTTATTTTGAAGCTAAGGCCCAAGAGAAATAAATAAGCCCAGAAGGTAATATAATCCTTACTTTTTATTGTTATTGTTATTTATTGTGATAACATATTATAAAACTGTTGACATGAGATTTTTCTGCTCAATTTTTTTTTTTTTACTATGTAATCTAAGTTATTTTGATTATGACTATTTTCATATGTGGTGGACTATATATTTTGCATATAAGCAAATTGAAGTAGATTAGTAATGAGTAAATCTAAGGATGTAATCCTATATGGGTAGTGTTCCCCCGAATTAACATAGATTTTCCTTTCGAGCTTTAAAAGGTTTGAAAGTGTTTCAAATATAGATATAAAGAAAATATGTTTATATGACTCACACTTGAGGGGGAGATTGTTAGAAAACAAGTGTGAGTTAGAATACAAGTGTGAGCTACTTATTTTGAAAAGTTATATACTTCTCACACAAAGTCTCATAAATCTCCCAAAATGGATGTAAGATTATGATTTAAATCATAATTTTATGGAAATTGAAAAGTTTATGATTGGTTGAGATATATGTTACGATGAAAGAACCGTAAGTTTACTTGATTCAAACAAATTCATTGTTGGCATGACTTGTTTGATCATCCAAGTCACATATATATGTAATAAGATTATGTATTTACATCCATTAAAGAACCGTAAGATTCTTCATAAATAACCAACATATTATTTATGCATTATGTCTTCGCTTGTTCTCATTGATCATGATGGATATTAGTATTTCGGAAATATATCAAACAAGATTATATGGGCCCATTGAAATAGCATGTAAACCATATAAATTTGAAAGATGATCTATAAGATGGTTACATGTGAGAGACTATTAGCTTACAACTTGAAGTTTGTAAGAATGTTTGTAACCTGAAGTTTGCAATAATGTTTGCAACTTGAAGTTTGCAATAATGTTTGAATAAATTAAGCGCGTTATTTCCAGATTATACGATCCAGAAATCATGTATTAAAGCATTCATAAATAGCTAAATCAATGCTTATGAGAACAAAATTTCTATGTTGGTTTATTTGATATTATATATAAAGATTTATATAAGCCAACAAAATTCTCCCTGTATAATTGGCTTTTGGTCAGGAGCTAGAAAAATTTCATCTTAAAAGATTTGAATGTACACGACAATGCACATAGATGGATAAATGTTGTGTAAGGACCTCCTTCTTCTTGTTTGTCTCTAAATGAAACAAAATGATGTTTCTAAAGGAAACAAATGGATTGAGGATATTTACACTATATAATTAGTCAATTGTTATTTGACATTGTTTTCTCAACATTAGAGGGAGAAAATAAGCAGTTGGGTAAATAAATTAGCTAGAATGAAGTATTATTGGCTCATTTTTATCCTAGGACAAAACAATGTGAACCTAAGTTCAAAAGATAATTAATTTACAATTTAATAATCGAATGCCAAAAGCATTTACTGACCCAAAGAAAGTGACAAAGTTACATGTCCCAGCTGCTAATGCTCCTATTGATGTCTTTGAAGGACAACCTATTATTAATGAATTTAAAGCACACCTGAAGCGTGGTAGTCCATCGGTTCCAAAGATAAAAATCTTCGAAAAAGAAAAGGAGCTAAGAATATAGATGATCAAGTAGAGGATATTCAAGAAAAGTTAGTAGCTCCAGAAGAGCCATCTCCTGAAGAGTTATTATCTAGTAGAGATATCTCTAGAAGATAATGTTGTAGTCCCAGAAGAGACCTAAGTAGCCGAAATATGTAAAAAAAAAATTATGAGATCTCAATAAATTATGTTATGAATAGAATCTGATGGGATTAAAAGGAAGTCAACGTTGACGACATCTTTGCTTATAATATAGCATATGATGTAATGAATGAAAATGATGATCATGAGCCACAATCTATTAGCGAGTGCCAGAAGCGCAAGTCCCCGAAGGACTTAAGGTGCCAGAAGCACAAGTCCCCCAAGGACTTAAGGTGCCGAAAATAAGTCCCTGAAGGACTTAATGTCCCGAAACACAAGTCCCTGGGACGTAACGCCTGAAGACAAGTCCCTGAAGGACTTAACGTGACAAGACAAGTCCCCGAATGACGTAACGTGCCGAAGAACAAGTCCCTGGCGGACGTAACGTCTTAAAGAACAAGTCCCTGGGACGTAACGTCTTTAAGCATAAGTCCCTGGGGACTCAAGGTCCCGTAAGACAAGTCTCGAAGGACTCGTTGTCGAGAATCATCTATATTCTTGTGAAAAGATCTAGAAATAAATTTGTTATAATTGATGTTTATTTTGTTGATATCAACATAACTGGAACTCCTGAAGAGCTTCAAAAGACAATATTTGTTCAAAGAACTACTTAGTTCAGAAGTACCATATTTTAGTGATATTGGAGCACTAATGTATTTTACTTATTAGCAAAATAGTTATTCACCAATACGAAGACATTGGAAGTAATGTTGTCATCGGGGGAATATCGACGTTGTCAAAAGAGGAGTCGATGCACGCTTTCTTTTTTTTTCTTATCTAGGTTTTGTCCCATTGGGTTTTTTACGGAAAGGTTTTTAATGAGCGGTATTAGAAAGTGTATTAGTGGATGATGTCTTTTTTTTTCTTTGGCTAGGTTTTTATCCTATTGAGTTTTTCCTAGTTAAAGTTTTTAATGAGACATTTATAATGGACATCCAGGGGGAGTGTTATGAATATATTATGTGGATGACCCATTATGGGCGTTAAGGTTCCCACTCATTGTTATGGTGGGGAGTGGGTAGTCACCACTACATTCATGGTGGTGAGTGGGTAGAAGGTTTACACAAAACTTCCCTGCTCTCCAACTATTATAAATAGTTCCCTACCCCCTCACAAATGCACACTGAAGAAACTGAATGAGAATTTCTCTCTTTTGAATCTTTCTCTTGCTTTTGTTCGGTATCTTTTACTTCTTTTATATCCTTATATTTATAACAAAATTTATATAGTTTTTTATAGGCTCAAAGCCTATTTATAGCCTCCAAGGCCTACAATATGAGGCCTTTTTAAAGGCTTACATTATAAATATGTTTTTAAAAAGGCTTCAAGCTTGATCAGATCAGGCTTTACGAAGGCTTAGGCCTGAGTCTTAAAAAAATCCTACATTCAGGCTCAAGTTTTCTTCAGCTCAGATCTATTTAGACAAAGTTTGACTTGACCTATTTTCATTCCGCTAAAAAAAAAACAAAATAATTCTCAAATTTTTCAACTGAAACGTGGAATGGAATGAGAGCCCATCGAAAATGGTGCGAAAAGAGCGCGCGGAAAAAAACCAAAAAGCTGTCTTGTTGATAAGCATTCGTCAGCGATGATTCATCCTAGAGATAGAGTCGAAAATCGTGTTATGGAAAAAAAGGGGAAAGGCGTGTTGGAAACGGTCATATTCGTGGAGCGTACAAACAACGCAAAAGTTGTTGGCTATTTAACGCCGTTCATTTTCTTTGAAAACACCGCCTTTGCCCCCATCTTATTATACAATTCATAATCTAGAATTTTCTATTATTAGGACGGTTAAGTAAATTAAAAAAATTTAAAATAAAATCAACAACGCTTCGCCGACAGAACAGGAGAGGCAGCTAATATTCCACATCGCGTAATCGTCACCGTTAAAGAAAGGCATCTTAGCCGTTCGCCTCTCAGATCCTTTTATAAATAACAGGCCAAGGGAAAGGGCAATTCTCATTCCTTCCTTGTTCTAGGTTTCTTCCTCTCATCTCTTTAGATCTTGTTTTCTGATTTCGTTTTTGCCGACTTTCGTCTTCAGATCTGAATGGATCGGGTCGAGATCTACACACCGATGGTTTTTTCTGAGGGGTAAGGGGTCTGCTTATGTTTATCTTTCAGGGGTCTGCTTATATTTATCTTTCGATCTTGTTCATTTATCATGTGTTCTTGTTCTGATCCTCGTTTTTTTTCATCCCTTGTAGGTTTGAGATGCATGCTAACTTTCTTGTCTCGGATCTTCCGTTTCGAGGTGTGGTCTCATCGTTCTTGTTTTCGGCATCTATTCCGTAGAAATTAGCTGGGTCTCGCCTTTGTCAAGGCTCTCGGGATGTTAATCTGCAGGTTTGATGGAAGATCGAACAAACCAGCGTGGATCGTTAGAAATCTGGTTCTCTTCTCCATCCACACGGCGAGGACTGCTTCAGTGACGGACGGACGGATATTCTATGCCTAATTGCCCATGAGGGTTTATGTGCTGTCTTCCTGTAGATTCTACTGTTGCAGATCTCGGATATTTGTAAATCTAGTTGTTGCTCTGAGGGTATATATGGATGTATAAGATTTCGGGATGAAGGGCCTCCGTACGGTAGGCTCTGAGTCCTGAATAATCTTTGTCATCCGACCTTTGCCATGACGGGTGCGCTTGCATGGCAGGTCACAATATCTTAATAAAAAAATAGTTTTTTGGTTTGGGGGGAGATCGCACGGGAGTTGCCCGGGATCTCTCTCTGGTGTGGTGTGTGCCTCGCTTTCCATTCTGCGTTTATTATAGCTCATCGATTGATCGCCCACATAAACCATCTGGTCGCGAAGGACATATGACAGCAGATTTGCCGTGACTCTTCCAATCAAATAAGGTATCATCTACCGATATAAATCTAATAGTTATCGTTCCAACAGCGTAAATTTTTTATGGCCTATTTACTCAGCTAATCTGTTCACAAAAAAGAAAAAGCATCTACAAATAATGGCTCCCAACAGCAAGTCGGTCTCGTACCTTTAATTTGTTAATACTGTCGTTCATTTACTCTATAGTCGTGGCAATGGTGATATTAATTTGGATTCTTGCAAAATATCTTATTGGCAGAATGCTTTCTGGAGTTCCTCGATAATATGACCGAAAGGTAATTGGGTTTCGGTTTTCTTAAAGTCAAATTTTTCAGATCGACATTTTTAGTCATCCAAATTTTCTCAGTTCATCTTTTATATTTTTATAAAAAATTTCTCAGGTCATCTTTCATATATATATTTTAATAGAAGTTTGAAAAAAAAAGGTGAGACTATGAATTTTCAATATGAATGAAAATAACATTCTTGAGCCTCCTTTGCATTTTCATCTGCCCCGAAAGCACTGTCAAAAAATAATTACATATCCCACGAATTTTGTTACGTTATCCACGATTTACATTGGTACTAATGAAAATGTGTCATGGTCTCGGTACTAATGATGTTATTATGTCTTGGCCTCCTGTACTGGATTTGTGTCAAGGCCTAGGTACTAATGATGTGATTTTGTCAGGGCCTCATGCACTGTTATTTAATACATCTACTCTATTGTTGAAGTAAATCATGATGCTATTCAAAGACGATGTTGCAATTTTGTTATTCAGAATATGTAGGGGTTTTGTAGTGTGGTCTGTAATACTGCTGTATCTAGTCTTTTTTTTTTTTTTATTTGGTTCCTCATTTGGGGAGATACTGTCATAATGTCGTCCAATACTAATCCAATCCTCTGTAAAAATGTTGCCCGCAAGATTGCTTTTGTGTTTTAATCAGTGATTTTGTCATATTATTTTTGTTTGGAGATCTAACTCTTTGTACAGTAGTAGGTGATGGCCTCGTGTAGTTCATTTATATGACTACATTTTATTCTAGATTTTGCTCTGGAATGGAGCTAGTTGATAATGTTTTAGGCAGTTGCTACATATTGAATACGTTCTCATTGGAGATAAAGTTTATGAAGTTGTGATGTATAGATGTTTGTACATTTTGATCGAAGTTAGTACTTTGCTCTGATTAGTTGTTTCTCGCCTGCTGCTGTTGTCTGGAATTTCAATGCTGTGTCAGCGGTTATGCATTTTTGTTCATTGACTTAGAATCATTTTTGGGCTTGTATTTCTTCGATTGAATTGTGAGGTTGAAGATGAGTAAATATTTGTGTTGATTGTTTGCTCTCATCCTGGAAGTCGGGTGTGTATTCTTACTCCAAACTTGTTATCTCAACCTTTTTTTTAGATGTTGAATAACAATTTCATGAACATTTTGAGAGAATTATGTTCTTCCAAGTTGTCGAAATTTTCTTCAGAGTTGAAACATGTCTTCTTTTAATCAGTTTTTTTTTGTCGTCAGGTTTTTAATCAAGATGTTTCCAATATTTTTGAAGTAGATTCTTGAAGTGAGTTGTAGGACTTGATTGGTCGGATGGGGGACTATTTTTGTGCATTTTTATAAATCTGTGTATAACATGAATCAATATACATTATTTTATATTGAAGGCGACCAGACGTTTTAACGTTTTGTAGCATGTGACGAGCGAAATGAGAAATATCAACGAGGGTTGGCTCTTTAAAAGATGTTTGTTTAAATGTTATGCACAATTGATATGTTTCTCATGCCTTGAACATCATATCTGGTAAATGACACATAATCTTTCGTATGGGGGAAACTAGCTTGTGGTGGTTGAATGCGTGTGACATCGAGATTTAAGAAGTGGTTTTAAATTTTAGTATGGGCTATCTGCTGCGTATGTATATTATACAATTCATTTTCTATGCGTCTGGAAGGCATGTACATCATTCACAATTATGAAGTTTTTCTTCTTTTCAATGCGGAAGGTTATCTTTTTAGTGAATCATTGATTTAGTAGAACGTTTAAGTTATGTTAATTATATTCTTGTATGGCTCAGTATAGTTTGTGTGGACAAAGCTTGAATTGATGGAATTGTTATTTAAGATTGATTGAACTTTTAACCAATGGGTGAATGAGTTGATCTAACGTATATTGCATGGAAAATTGGAAATGATAATATTTAACTAGTGTAAGGATAAGTTACGTCATTATTTAACATGTCTGGCGGTTTTTGTTTTTGTTTTTTTACAGGTGAAAATATCTGACTCCGAAGGTGGCTATCTGGACGTATAGCTTCTTGTTAGTAACTCGTGTGGTTGAGGTGGTGTCGAAGATGTTCTTGATCTCTATTTTGACGCTATATTCCGATTTAACACGGTAATTGAATAGAATATGGAACGCGTGTGTCCCAGAGGAATGGTATAAGCATTGTTGCCAGTGCGCTTTAAAGTTTGATAAGAAGCACAGGATGCTTGCCTACGGTTTTGAAGGGGGTACATTTCCCCTTTAAGGGATTTGAATTTGTATTTGATCATAACTGTTAATGAAGGCTTTAATTTTGTATCCTCTGTAGATATGTTAAGATTTATGTTATTGAGGTTGAACATTCTTTTTCAAGAATTTTGATTATTTTATAATCCCTTTATTCTAATGTCAGATTGAAGTGCGCGTTGATGTTAACTAATTTTAATTCCAACATCCAAGCAAAATGATGGGAAATGATATGAAGTTTAGAAATAGATCCAATAGAAATATGGACCTGCTACCCTGTGCTTCTTATCAAACTTTAATGTTTTTATTTTTTGAAACGCTGTTTATTTATTATCGACAACATATTACATGGTACAAACGCAGTGGAAGCAAAAATCAAGGGAAAAAAAATGTATGTATGAATTATAACAAAATACGTGTACAACGTCATTAAATGTATGTGGAGTGGATAGAGCTTGATGGATCAGCCTTAACTTGAACCCTTAAGTTTGAAGGGGAGGGGGCACAAATGTCTAGTGTGAACTAAAGTAGCTAAGCAAAAGGCGCTTTATAATAAGAGTGAGTACTTTTATTTTAGTAAATGAAAAATAGAAGGCTCAAATGGGCCAGTCCATTAATTTTAAGCCTTACTAGCCCGTTAAAGCTTGATTTTCTTTCGCACCCAGTAAAAGACAAGCCCATCCCTCCATCAATTTGGGCTAGCCCAATGGGCTCAAGCCAAGAAATTGGGCCGAGGCCACCCGGTCAGTCCTTTTAAGCCTTGGCCCTTCAAAGGCCGGGCTTCAAAATTAGAAGAGTTTAATAAAAATAAGCCCTAAACGGCCAACCATGTAGGGTATTGGGCTTGGGCTTAAAAGGGCCAGCCCTGAAGGGCCTCGGGTAGACCCTTTTAATTTATTATTATTATTATTATTATTGGATGTATGGAGACATATGATAGTAATTTACTAATTTATATGTATTTTGTATTTGTTATAAAGTTATTTATCAATTTCAGTACAAATACACAATAACTATACTCTAATTTTATGATTTGGTTTATTATTTGTTGCAGATAAAGATATAAATGTGTTTATGATGCGGGAGAAGAAATTTATGATATTCTTACTTGTGAACTAGAGCCTACTCAAAATGAAGCATAGTCAAATATCGTTGAAATTGATGATAGCGGTGAAGATTACGACAATAATAGTTATCTTACTAATGTCACTTAGTGGTATGCTTCTTGTATTTTATGAGTTATTTATGAACATAGTTTGCTTTTGATTATGAATTAGTGACTGTGCTTATTTGTTGGATGATTCATATTGTTTTGATATTAATGTTAACAACATTTATTTGATAAATTAGAACTTTAATTGTTGTAATTTACTAATTATATTTCTTTAAAAAAATAGAGAAAAAATAGTTAAAATTTGGAATAGTAACTTTCGGGCGCGGAGGAAATACCCCCTAGTGTCTTCTCGGGTTGGACTTTGAAAAATAGATGTTTTTTCTTACCCCGAGCGCTAGAGGGCCGCCCCTGTTAGGCCCTGACACTTCACGTAGAGCTTTAAAACATGATATTCTTATTACCCCGAGCCCTGGAGGGTGGCCCCTGTAGCGCTTGACTCTTCACTTGGCCGGGATTCCCAAAGAAATTTCAGCTTGTTTTGACAATTTAATTAAAATTCTCTCTTTATTTTTAGTTTTAGTTTTTTCAATGGTTTTTATATAAAACAAACAAATATTTATTTGTTTATACAAAAATAAGTTTTTATAAAAAATTATACTATTTATCAAAATTAAATTATTCAAATTTGTATATATCCTTTTTGTCGAGCAAAAATATTATATAAATATAAAAATATATCTATATGTACAATGTATATTTTTTTTAAAAAAAATGTGGTATTTATCAAAATTAAATATTTAAATTTGTATATACCCTTATAATCACAAAAAAATAATTTTTTCCAACTAAGATATTATATAAATATAAGAATAATAGGTGGCTTCATTCTTCTGTTTCATCAAAAACCTTAGTAGGTGGAGGTTGAGGAATTTCACTTGTTCTATTTCATCAAGGAAATACGTTGTCCTTTATTTAATTCTTTGGGTTCAAGTGCAAAATTGACTATCTATTTTTTTTTGAAAGATCATCCATCACCATAATCATTTTTTTTGGCAAAAGTAAATGGAGCAAAAATGCCACCTCCATTAATTTAAATTTTAACTGATGTCCGTTAATCTTTATAATGATTATTTAAAAAGAAAACCCCACCTCCTCTCTTTCTCAACTGCCTCCGTGAGCCCCCACCCCCCCTTTAATATGTGATTCAAAAAAGGAGGGGTTTTCTTTTTAAATAATCATTTAATAAAACAATCACTTGGAGCCCACCCATCAAAAAGTTGGTTAACCAACGTCTGTTTAAATTTTGGGGAGTGACATTTTTGCTCCCTTGACACTTTTGCCCCTAAAAATGTTTATAGTGTTAGATGCTCTTTTGAGAAATGTATATAGGCATTACTTTAGCCCTAATTCTAAAACTCATCAAAAGCCCTAATTTCCACTCTTTTCTCCTCCTTCTCTCCTCCTCCCTGCACTTCATCTTCTTCATCGCATGCTTCCTTCCTTGGCGGCTTGTGCCTTCCACACAAGCCGCCGGCGACCACCACCTTTGTGCCACGCACGACGAGTCGAGTGGTTGTTGCGAGTCCATATCTTTGATCTGCGGTCCAGGTGTTTTGGAGTCCAGATCATTGATCTATGGTCCTCTCCCTCAGAGTTCTGTCAGATGTGGCCTTCTCTCGTCCTTGTGGCGAGCCCTTTCCTCTCATCTCCAAATCTGATCTGTGGAGGTGAGATTTATCTGTTTTTTTTTTCTGTGATACTGGGTTGTCTGGTGGTGTTTTTGTCTCTTATAATAAGCAGATCTGTAAGATCTGCGTGCATATCCTCTTGGATGGACGGTTGTATGAACGTTATAAGATTCGATTCTCCTTGGTAGTTCGGATCTGCGTTCTAGGCGCGATCTAAAGAGGCGTTGCTTGTTGTGTGGCCATGGTCACCAGATCTAATTCGACAGAGGAGCAGAAGATTTCGTCTAGACATCATGGGCCTTCTTACATCTGAGGTTGGGTTTTTTGTGTTCTTAACCCCAATATGGGGTACCTGTATAGCTGCTCTCGTTGCAGCTAATGCTTATAAGGAGGTGTGCCTGTTTGGGTGGGTTTTACAACCATCACCTTCTTCGTTGTCACTTCTAACCCCAGATATTGAGGAGGCTGCTTTGTCTATGATTCTACTTCTACTGCTAAATATTTTATGTACGGTGATTTGGTTGTTGTTTTTGTCTTGGATGTATTTTGTTGTTCTGGATCTGGCTTTACTTGTATCAAGATATTGTACCTGTTTTTAGTAATAATATAATTAGCTTTCTGATAAATTAAAAAAAAAACCCTAATTCTAAAGGAAAATTAATGAACATTTATAAGCCTATCCTTTTTTGAATCACATATTAAATCATGGAGTAAATTTCGTTAGTTTTTAATTAGAGTAAAGGATTTCTCCAGTCATTGGAGATAAGTTATCTTCAGTGACCCTCAAAACCACATCGTATTGGATTAATGAAGGGTGTTTCCATAATTTTGCACCATTTATTAATTCACCTAAAATTACAAACATACCCTTCATAAATTCAAAACGACGTAGTTTTAGGGGTCACTGGAGATAACTTATCTCCAGTGACTGGAAAAATACTTTTCCCTTTCAATCAATACATTAATAATCATAACTGAAAACCAGAAAGTAAAGAGAAAATTGAATTAGCGGATAAAGGTGATTTGGGAAATAAGAGATGACTTTGAGGGGACAATATGATCATTTAACAACATTCATATATAAATCCCTAATTAGGCATATCAGCTTGATCAAGAGTTTGTAAAAAATAGAGGTCTAAATTTAGATTTCGGTATTTCAGCTGGATTGATATAAGATTCTCGATCCCTTTTATAAAACCGTTTTAGAAAAGGGGGAAAAACATAATGAAATAACCCCTATAGGCGCAATTGGAGTTTTTGTCATATTTGGATGAGGAGAGAAAAATGAGGGGTTCACATTAGGGTTTAGGGTGCTTATTAGGTGCTTAGAATTAGGTGCTAATACAGTAATACCTCTAATTAGAGGTATTAGCATATTTTTTTAATTTTTTTAATATATATTTTAGATTTAAATTATATCTTCTTTTTCGAGATGTTTTTTGCACCCGTATGTCAAATTAATTAATTTCCGATTCGCATTTGTCTCAGAATAACACCGATATTATGAAAATTAATTAATTTGAGATACTTTTAGTGCAAAAAACATCTCAGAAAAGTAGCATATAATTTAAATATAAATAAATACAATATATAAAAAAAATTAAAAAAAAAATATGTTAATGCCTCTAATTAGATGTATTAGTACCTAATAAGCACCTAATGTGGACTCGTGCACATGAGCAATTTTTTTTATATTATATTTATTTAGATTTAAATTTTATCTTTTTTTTGGAATTTTTTTGCACTCGGTATCTCAAATTAATTAGTTTCTTGTCTTGCATTCGAAATGTTTCTCCTAAAATATCAAGATCCCTAAACTAATTAATTTGAGATAATCGAAATCAAAAAACATTTCGAAAGTAACATATAATTTAAATCTAAATAAATAAAATGTATAAAAAAATTTAAAAAATCCCTCTAATTAGAGGGATGAGCATGTACCAAAAATGAGAGGGAGGAAATAAAGGAAAAAATTTCCCCCATAAAGTCTTTCCATATTTTGGGGAGATATTTTGTTCCTCCCAAAATAAGAGTGATGTTCTGTCTTTGTGGGTAATCTAGAATGTAGGGAGTCAAATGATTCCAAACCCTAAAGATGATGTAAGAGTAATTATGAAAAATATGTGCCACTTAATAAATCTCAACAGCATTTTTCTAAACCAAGTAAGAAATTAATAAAAAGTGAGAACATGTATAAGCCGGATTATGAGGGGCGGTTGTTTATTAAAAATACTAAAATCAAATGACTGTGTCGGAAAGCATGGAAACAGCACGTGATTAGCGTGAGTTGCTGAAATTAATTGAATTGAAATTTAAATTGAGGCCCGTTTCTTATACCATTTGAAATGAAAGGTTAGGTGGTACAACATTTGAGTGGTTAGTGTGGTTTTAAGGAGGTGGGGCTAAAAGAAGAGCAATCGAGTAGATGAAGGAATAAATAGAGTTGGCAACTTGTGAATTGTGAATTGTGGTGGGGACTGACTTTATAACTGTTCCACAATTTGCGTGATGTCGTGCATTCGTGCATCTTTACTATTTGGACCAATTCTTACTCCCTTTCAACTTTCTTTAATCGGTCTAGATTTTATTATCAGATAATTGAACAATCGACTAGTTTAGTTTTAGACTTCGTAGTTGACTGGCCGCCTCTCCAGCATAAGTGTCTCATTGAAGACTCAAACTCGAGACTAATGACTTATACATCGCTGAACCAACTTTGTGTTGATCTTAGACTTGCAACTTCATTTACATGTAAAATTGATGCTATCAGTTTATCACATCATATTTCTTGAAAATGCTACGCATTGAATTTACAGAAAAGTTGGTTTTTATTAATTTTTAAATTATAATGTTTTATGTATATTTCTAATGGGAAATGATATTGTCACTACCATTTTATTTTTATTATTATCAGTTTTTCACCATTAGATCAGAATCTCATCTACCTTTATTATTTCTTTCTCCTATTGAGATTCTGATTTAACGGTGATAAAGTGGTAGTGACAAAAAATGATAGTGACAATATCTTATCTCATTTTTAATTCCGAAAATAGAAATATAGAATGGTGTTTCATTATTATACAGAAAGTAGTTAATTAATTCATACCGCTACTCCTTAATAGAGCATATTTTACATGTTAGGCGCGCCGTGATGATAGTTGTCTCATTTTCAACCCTCGAAGTCAGGACATTCAACTTATGGTGCATAGACTTCACATTCATAAATATCTTTATGATTCTATTTCTAAAGTGACTTTTAACTTGTTTTACTAAAATTAAGAAAAATATTAAATTTTATTAGCCCTATGTTACAATTCAACAAATTTCAACTTTATCCATATTTAATAGACATTATATCCATGAGAATAGACTTTACACAATAATAAATAAAAAGTAAAGTTATCTATTTACATGAAAAATTTAATGATGAGACTTCTTAATGAGATGATTTTTTTTCTCCATAAATAAGACCGAATGAGTAAACAAGTGAATAAGCCCCGAGGTGTGACTCATGCTGCCCATCCTATTATGACAATGACGGAGTTTTTATGGGACTGGCCCCCCTTAATTTTTTTTTAAAAAATTAATATAATGAAAAATTAAATTTTGGCTCCCCCAATTTCCCTTTCTTTTTATATCTTTGAGGCTTATAATTCAATTTATGTTCCATGTGGGGTCTTGTATGATTTATGCGATTTTCTATTTTATTTTGGATAAATTATAGACAAATTCTCTAAATCTTATGTCATGTACAAATAACAAATTTCATCTTCAAAACTTTACAATAAAATTCTTATGTCTATGTAGATAACCTCCATGTTATTAGTTTGTGTTCATTTCTTATTTTCAAGTTCAAGAAAGTTATATGCACATAAATAAAGTTTGTAGGGTTATATTCACATAAAAACAAAGTTTAAGGGATATATAACCGATTTGTTGGAAAAAAAGATATATAATCAGTGGTTGGGGATTTTCTGCAAATATTTCAAACTTTAGTGTGGTTTTTATGAAGTTTTAAACATTAAAAGACTTATTTGTATAACCAACAAGTTGTTGATTAAAATGGTAAGTGGTCTCACTCAAATTAGGAGGAGAACACAAGTTCAAATATCATGAAGCGTACTTATTGAAAAAGACGAAAATTCTTTACGTTTTGAGCCTTGAAAGGGAAAAGTTATTTGTACATAACGTTTTATTTTACAATTTATAATTAAAAAGAGAAAATGTGGTTTAGATCCTATAAAAAGAGAGTAAACACAAAGTGAGGCGCAAAATATCGAAAAATGTAATAGAAGACCATTATTTAAATTATTTGAAAGTTTAATTTTTTTAAAAAAATTGATTGTACTAAAATGATCTTATTCTTTCAAAAAAAAAAAAATCTTATTCTTTCCTGTGTTCACTCACTCCGCCTCTACATGCTCCACAACCATTATTATTATCAACCCATATTCACATACCCACCATTTTCAGTTGTAAATCATGAAGAATCACTCTTCAATATTACATTTTTTAAAACTTGTAAATTATCGGTGCAAATCACACCATTTTTCGCAAGTTAAAGTGATGATGAAGTGGGGGTCGGGTTCTAAATTAAAATCGCACAATTTACCAGTTTTAAAGAAATTCCCCAGCATTTGTTGCACCATATATGGTAAAACATATTATAAATAAATTTGTGTTTAAGATAGGTACGGCTGGGAAAGTGGTAGGCACCAAATGTCATTCCCCATAGTTAATTCTAAGATAAAATTAATTGTTTTTTAAAGATTAAGAAAGCTAATTAAATTATTTTAGAATATTTTTTTTTCTAAATTAATTAATCTGACTAATGAACTAAAGACATACAATACCCCCTTTTGGTCCTAATTATATGACATATTTATCTAATTTTGGAGAGATTAAAGATAATAGTTAAATTAGTTAATTATATTTGTTTTCTTAAAATGACCTTATTTAAAATTTAAATTGGCCTCCAGCTTACTCTACTTCTATGTTCTTTATCGGACTCTCTCTCCTACCTTACACACGACTTCTCCAAACTCTCTCATAGTTCGGTGTCCTTGATTTCCATTATTAAATATGATAAAAATTGCTCAAAATTATTTTATTAAAAAAGAAAAACAGATTTGATGAGGTGTATGTGGAATTAATGAGTTACAACCATTACTCGCTTTGTAGAATATATAAGTTTATTATTAATTATTATTGAGAAAGTATCAAAAATAGTATTTTGGAAAGAAATAACAAAAAGTAGAACTTTGTCATGACCAAAATTAACTCTCAAATGTTGGTCTAATTATCGGAGGAAGTATAAGATATAATTAAATAACTTATTTAGCTTTCTTAATATTTTCAAAAAAAAAAAAAAAAAAAAAACTGTCTTATAAAAAAATAAACTCTGTCTTACAAAAATTGAAAGACAAGACATTGGCACAGTAAAGAATCCTATTTGGGACATTATCTGGCTTACATACACTATCCCTGACTGTTAGAAGTTGAAAGGCAATACATTGTCTTATTGTGCTGATCGATGGAGGAAGTTTAAGATTTTTCTAGCTAACAAGTATATTTTTGCCGAGGTTCAGCCTGAAGATAATCCTTGGGACAAGTACACATTTATTGATGAACAAACTTGGCAACAGTTTGTTCAAATTTCGACCACTCCCGAAGCTTCGGTGAGTTTATATTTAGTTTTGTTTGCCCTTTTGTGTGCTTATTAACCTGCGGATATGTGAATGTTATTGTGTTCATCTAATCCTGTTAGTTGAATGGTTTGGTGTGTGAATAGAAGTATACATTTCTGCCTTTGTCTATGCAAGTCGATATGTAAACCCGAAAAGGTAAAATACTAAGAAGGTAATTAGGGAAATAATAATGGCATAAGAGTCAAGCCATTATTATAGTCTTAGTTTTGTTATAGTAGGTAGTGGTTAGACATTGCTGTTAGTTAGTTAGTATGTTAACTGAGTAATGGTTACGGTGCAAGCTGTTATTAGGCCTTAAGAGTCAATCCTCTAATTATATATAAGAGGTTAGTCTAATATGTGTAGGAACCAGTTATGATGAATGAATGAACCGTTTCTTATACCATTTGAAATGAAAGGTTAGGTGGTACAACATTTGAGTAGCTAGTGTGGTTTTAAGGAGGTGGGGCTAAAAGAAGAGCAATCGAGTAGATGAAGGAATAAATAGAGTTGGCAACTTGTGTTGTGAATTGTGGTGGGGACTGACTTTAGAACTGTTCCACAATTTGCGTGATGTCGTGCACAAGGTAGTTAAAATTGAGATTTTATGTAAAATCAAAAGATGGATAAAAAAAAAATCATAAAACGTAACGTAAAAAAATCATAAAAACATAAAAGCGTTTGGAAAATTAGTAAAATCGTTTTAATGAAAAAATCGTAAAAACGTAAAATCGCAGTGATAAATTGAAGATTTTAACTACCATGGTCGTGCATCTTTACTATTTAGACCAATTCTTAGTCCCTTTCAACTTTTTTTTTTTAATTATTAACCGGTCTAGATTCTATTATCAGGTAATTGAACAATCAACTAATTTAGTTTTAGACTTCGTAGTTGGCTGGCCGCCTCTCTAGCATAAGTGTCTCATTGGAATCTCAAACTTGTGACTAATGACTTATACATCGCTGAACCAACTTAAATTTTATGAGCATAAAATGTTTAGATCCTATAAAAAGAGAGTAAACACAAAGTGAGGCACAAAATATCGAAAAATGTAATAGAAGACCATTATTTAAATTATTTGAAAGTTTAATTTTCTTAAAAAAATTGATTGTACTAAAATGATCTTATTCTTTCAAAAAAAAAAAAAATCTTATTCTTTCCTGTGTTCACTCACTCCGCCTCTACATGCTCCACAACCATTATTATTATCAACCCATATTCACATACCCACCATTTTCAGTTGTAAATCATGAAGAATCACTCTTCAATATTGCATTTTTTAAAACTTGTAAATTATCGGTGCAAATCACACCATTTTTCGCAAGTTAAAGTGATGATGAAGTGGGGTCGGGTTCTAAATTAAAATCGCACAATTTACCAGTTTTAAAGAAATTCCCCAGCATTTGTTGCACCATATATGGTAAAACATATTATAAATAAATTTGTGTTTAAGATAGGTACGGCTGGGAAAGTGGTAGGCACCAAATGTCATTCCCCATAGTTAATTATAAGATAAAATTAATTGTTTTTTAAAGATTAAGAAAGCTAATTAAATTATTTTAGAATATTTATTTTTCTAAATTAATTAATCTGACTAATGAACTAAGGACATACAATACCCCCTTTTGGTCCTAATTATATGACATATTTATCTAATTTTAGAGAGATTAAAGATAATAGTTAAATTAGTTAATTATATTTGTTTTCTTAAAATGACCTTATTTAAAATTTAAATTGGCCTCCAGTTACTCTACTTCTATGTTCTTTATCAGTCCTCTCCTACCTTACACACGACTTCTCCAAACTCTCACACAGTCTGGTGTCCTTGATTTCCCTAACAAACTTTTAGTTTACTTTTGGAAGTTGAAAGTGTAATTTAATGGTGATATCATTATTAAATATGATAAAAATTGCTTAAAATTATTTTATTAAAAAAGAAAAACAGATTTGATGAGGTGTATGTGGAATTAATGAGTTACAACCATTACTCGGTTTGTAGAATATATAAGTTTATTATTAATTATTATTGAGAAAATATCAAAAATGGTATTTTAGAAAGAAATTACAAAAAGTAGAACTCTGTCATGACCAAAATCAACTCTCAAATGTTGTTCTAATTATCGAAAGAAGTATAAGATATAATTAAGTAACTTATTTAGCTTTCTTAATATTTTCAAAAAAAATAAATAAACTCTGTCTTACAAAAATTGAAAGACAAGACATTGACACAGTAAAGAATCTTATTTGGGACACTATCTAACTTACATACACTATCCCTGACTGTTAGAAGTTGAAAGGCAAGACATTGTCTTATTGTGCTGATCGGTGGAGGAAGTTTAAGACCTTTCTAGCTAACAAATATATTTTTGCCGAAGTTCAGCCTGAAGAAAATCCTTGGGACAAGTACACATTGTCTTAATATTATTAATTATTATTGTGTTTAATTATTATTGAGAAAGTATCAAAAGAGGTATTTTAGAATGAAATTATAAAAATTAGAACTTTGTCATGATCAAAATCAACTCTCAAATGTTGTTCTAATTACGAGAGGAAGTATATGATATGATTAAGTAACTTATTTAGCTTTCTTAATTTCTCAAAAAAAAAAAATCAACTCTTTCACCTAGGGAGGACTCATGAATTAACTTATTTAGCTTTATTATGAAAATATTTAAAATAGGAAATTGGAAGGTGCCGATTTGGGGTTATCACTTATCCTTCACTCTTGTCACTGGGTCATGTTTGGTCTGGGACGACAATGAAAGGATAAAAGGTTCCTTTTTCCCCCCTTATTTAAAAGAAGAATTATTTTAAAAAAAATCAATTATTGTATACCTAATAATTAAAATAGATATTTCTCTATTTTTCTTCCTTTCTTTAATCTTCCTTCACTCCTAATAACACATCTTCAAGGGAACACACTCTTTATTAAGAAAGGGACACTTGCTGTGGGGGAGTGGCTAGGGTCCTTTGCCACTCGGGTCCGGATCCTCTCATCATCACCATCCCATGACGCTCAAATCTTGATCCAACGGTCTAGATTTTTTTAAAAAAAAATAGTTTTTTTTTTTGGATGGGGATAGCATCTCGGCCGTCCAAATCTGGATCGGACGGCTGAGATGCATCGCGGGTAGAGATGGGGAGAGGGGGCTGCCGGGCGAAAATCCTCTCCCTTGCCACTCTCCACCTCTTCCGTCCTCTTCTAGGGTACTGCGTCGTTTTTGACACACAGTGACCTCATGCCTCCTTGTTTTTTTTCCCCCTTCTAAATATATCGGATACTAAAAAGGTACTTTAGGATACTAACCGGTACTGAAAAAAATAATTCATGATCTTGAAAAAATAATTCAGGGTACTGACTTATACTAAAAATATATTTGAGGATACTGACTGGTATTGAAAAAATACTTCATGATCTTTAAAAAATATTTTAGGATCTTGAAAAAATATTTTAGGATCTTGAAAAAATATTTTAGGGTATTGACTAGTACCAAAAGAATACTTCAGGATAGTGATTGACATCCTGATTTTTTTTTTCAAGATCATGAAATATTTTTTTCAATATCAATTAGTATCCTGAAATATCTTTTTAGTATACGATATATTTAGATGGAAAAAAAAGAGGCATGAGGTCACTGTGCGTCAAAAACGACATAGTACCATAGAAGAGGTGGGGAGTGACAGAGGACGACGCTAGCCACTCCCCCTGCGGTGTTGGGTTTGTATCAAGGGTTAAGGAGCGCCCAGCACCACGATGTTTACCTCAGGGAGCGCCCAGCACCACGAAGTTTTTTAGGGAGCAAAAGTACTCACAAAGTTACCTCTTGGGAGCAAAAGTGACACAAACCGTTTGGGGGGATTAACTTGCTGTTAACTCTTGCCACCTGGGTATGTGAAATGCTGACAGGATTTTTTTTTTTTTTTAATATTAGAAAACGCACAGCATGTTGAACAGAGAAAAGAAAGAACTTGCAAATCGAGAGACAAAACTGAAGGGAAATCAAGAGACCAGAATAGTGAACCCATTTTGGCAGATCGAGCGAGGAAACTGATCTTGGCAAATCGAGCGGGTGAACTGATCATGGCAAATCGAGCGACGAAGAACATCGAGTGATCGAAGGTGGGTGAAGGTCGATCGATTGGGTAGAAAATGGTGAGCTAGGGTTGTGGACAACGATGATAGCGGTGGCTCAAATCGACGGACAGGCAGGCTTAGGTGGGTAGCTTGTATTCTTCGATTCATTGGTGTGTTCATTGTTTTGCCCAACTCCGACTGCATAAACTTGAGGTGCCCAACTCCGACTTCATAACCAGTAAGGCACTCTTAGACTATTAAGCACGACCATAGTAGATTCTTTGATCCTAACCATTCCATTTGTTTCAAAGATCTCGCAAAGGCATTCCATTTGTTTAATTTGTATGATTCTTTGATCCTAACCATTCTCGCGTTTGTTGTGTTAGAGGCAAAATTTCAATAATTACGAACTAACATATAAAATATTTGAATCAACATAGTAGAGATTGCCCTTTGTAATTTTTCCTAGCATCTTCCTGATTAGAACATTAGGATAGCAATAATCCTTTGCATCTGCCAAGGATCACACGCAAAAGCATAATTGAATTTGCCACTGATTTGGGTTATCATGTGATTTATTTTCCTTCAGTTTCTCTCACAACTGACATATAGGTTTAGGGTTTACATCTGAAACTCACTATTAATTTATTGATTCTCCATAAAAATCAGTGTTATGAGAAGAATAAGCACAAGTACATAGGTGATGTTATTTATTGCATTGAGGCCAACACTCTTAATTTCAAGTGGCTTGCCATGAGACAAAATTATTAAAATGAGTATTTGTTTTGTAATATGAAAATGTCATTAATTATTTATCATTACCACTTATGAATTGGCTCAACATCGGGTACTTCTTATTAATTTGAAGTTGATTTTTGTCCTAATTGATATATAGGAATTTGAAATTGAGAGGGAGGTGGATGGCTTCATCGTCAACATCGACGGGGAGGCGAGAAAGCGAGGAGGAAGGTGGTTTTGTTGAGAAGACATAGCCGCGAGGAACAAAGACGAAGGTCCGAGGCGGTATTGCCATCACAAGTTGTTAGCTCCTGTGGACATCGTGGTCCGAAGGAAACCCAGGTAGGAGGTTTTATGGGTGCCGAAATTACTACCAGGTTAGATTTGTTACATGTGGGATGACATTTTGAATTGTGTGGGTTGTTCATTTCTAACGTTGGGTGATGAAATTTCATAGGACGGTGGGTGTGGATATTTTGAATGGCACGATGGCGGGTTCGGGGTGAGGCCAAATGAAGTGATCAAAGAGCTACTCAATGACATAGACAATCTATATGAGGAAAACAACCATCTTCGAAGAGGGGATGCATGTGCGAAGTGGTACGAAGAGCTTCTTGCACTTGAACGTGAGGTGGTGAAGATGAAATCTAAATTTTTAGTGAAAGAAAGTGAAGTGAAGAAGGTGCAATGCAAGTTCAAACTTGCATTAGCAACATTGTTAATGACTTGGGTGTTGTTATTGTTAATGTATGTTTTAGGGTAGATGTGTATTTTTGTTGTAGTTATGATGGTTTGACAAAGTTTAAGAGCGATATGTAATGTCATTTTTGTGTTAATGTAGTCGATGCTAATGTATTGTGAATGAATTGACTGTAACGTATTGTGAATGAATTGTTGTATTGTGAATGTATTGAGTAGAAAACCAGGAAAAAATTATCAAATTGTCTTATGGTATTCCTATTCAAAGCATATATATGCAGTTTTCAGGTTTTAAACTATGACAACTTTTAATAATTACAGGATTTTCCCCCATATTCACTTTTATGTTCATCAAATTGCCTTCTCTTGGAACACATTGTGTTGACAATAAGACAGTCTTAGTTGTGCTTTCTTTCGCTATCAGAAGAATGCACTAAATATAAATCAAGCATTACAAGGGAGGAACAAGCAATCCAAAAACAAAACTATCACTGCCTCTATTTACCAACATCTCATCTCATCCCACTTATATTTAAAGTCCGAGATATTAAAAGCCAAGCTCATATATATCACTCGTGAATTACAACCAGAAAATGAAATGAAAAAAAAAATACCACAAAAACAAATTATTCATAAACAAGGGAAGAAGGGAAGATGAACTAAAGGAATAAGAGGAAGACTAAAGCATAGGTTTAGTGCCACTGATCAAACTCCTTTGAAGTGTAAACCTGTAAGGTACATTTTATATATAGAGTGCAGACAGATTCAGCACAAAATAAGTACCCAAAAAAGCCCTTTTACATGTATAATATGAAACATTCATGTTGAGTGTTGAGGCAGCGTTAGCATGTTGTTACATTCGCTATTCAATTATAATACCCAAAATAAGTACCCAAAAAAGGCCTTTTACATGTACTGATGTACCCTAACACTATTTAATTAGAAGCCCCTTTTCCTTTGGCCTTGTTAGCGTGAAGACGTGATAAAAGCTGTGAAGTTGTCACACAAGGCTGTCCTCTCCATTGTAGACCACGCGCCTGAAATGGAAGGTCAGAAGGTGGACCAATAGTCACCGATCAAGGGGTTGAAACTGAATGGACCTTGAATCCGTTGCCTCGTTGGAGTGATCGACTCGAGACAATCTCATTTCCTTTCATTTGGAATTGGAAATTGAGTTTGTGGATCAGCATTCCTTCGCATATAGTCATGTGATGTCCCCTCATCGATCACAACTTCAGAATTTAGCCCAGGCTGCAATAAAGGACCAGAAGCAATTCAACACAAAGCACCAGATTTTAATGCCATAACACAGTATGTATATAAAAGTAAGCTCAAGTAAGCTTACTAAAAATTCAAGTACTATGAATGTGAATGAGACCCTTAATCAAATGAAACAAAAGAATATTGGTAGGAATTGATACCCAACAAAAGTTATTAGAAATATAGTACTTCGTTTTTCCATTTTTAAGAAAATCTAAAGATAAATATTGTTCCTAAAGTGTGATGTAGAAATTGCAATGAACAATAAAACAAGAATCAGCAAGCTAAGGCAAACACGCGCACAAGTAATGAAAATGGTTGGTTATACTGATATGTATCCCACAAGACACAACGTGCACAGAGAGAGGGAGAGATTAGAGAAAGTGATTTTGGAGGGGCTGCCACCCTAGTTAACGGGAATCCAAGTAAGCTCTTGATGAATTAACCTCTTAATTCTTAGATAGTATTTAAAACTGAAATTTTATTGTAATCATGAACTTGAAACAGTGAGGATGAATTCTTGGTTACAATAAAACTGAAATTTTATTGTAACCACTCAATGTATGGATGTTAACAATTCACACCATGATGCATAAAAAATGAGACCTCAATTCAGCAAAGACATTGATTTTTTTAGCCACAGTGATACCTCACTACTGCATTTTAGCCACAGTGATTTTTTTGTTTAAACAAACAAAAAAATCCACAGACAAGAAGCATGGCTGATATACTAACTTCCCAGCAACAGCAACAAATGTAGGTCTCTATTAAAAATGCAGCTAAAACATTCAAAAAAACTTACATTGTAAACAGAACGCCCGCTGTCCTCATCAAATCTAATCCCGAACCCATATCCACCTCTTGCATGAGTGCCGGTCCCTCTTGTTGTAGACGGTTGTGCATGGGAGGGTGCCGGTTGGGGACTTTGATTTGTGTTGGGTTCATCTTGGGTTGGTTGAGGGGGCTGTTGAGAGGTTAGGGAATGAGGTGGTGATTCATGTTGGGTGGCTTGGGGAGGGTGAGGGGGCTGTTGGCTGCGCCTGTCTGATTTTGCCTTCGGTTGTTGCTGACGAGCTGGAGCCTGCCATTGTAACATGCATTAGTACATAGGGAAGTGTAAAAGCCTTAAAGTTTAGACAAAAAACAGTAATGACTTACCTCGTTACAGCTTGCTCTATTGTGGCCTGGTTTGTTGCAGCGGGAGCACTTCTGGGTCTGACCACGCTTACTCAATCTTTCCATTCTCCCTTGTTGAGGCAGACGAGATGTAGATGACTCAGTTCGGTGGTGGTCAGTTCTGGATTTATTCCTCCTTCTATCAGCTTCCTCAGTTCTGGTCCTCTTCTTGGGAGGCCGACCAGGCAACTTGGTGACAATAGGAGGCTGCAATGGTCCAAAATTTTGTGTGTCCCAAAATTTCCTACCCCTAACAGGTTGAAATTTAGTTCTATATGCTGCAATGTATGTGTCCTTATGATAGTAGTGTGAAATGTGGGTCATGGGGTCTATCTTTGCATGATACATAGCACAGATTGCATGTTGGCAGGGTATTCCCGTTAAATCCCACGCTTTACAAGTGCAGATTCCAAGAGAAATACGGACTATGTGCCTATCTTGCCCCTCTACAATCTCATATCCATCGTCCCCATTCCAAAAGACTGTACAATCATTAGCTAGGAACCTATTCGTCTCAAACAAGTCCATACATTTAGGACTGAAATTGCTTTTCCAGCCATGAACATGTTTCTCACTGTCAGCCCACTTAGACATCATCTTCAATCTAATGCCTTCAAACATCCTAATAACAGGTAAAAACCTATACTCGTCTATCACGGCATTGAATGACTCACTCATATTATTGTCGACCTTCCAAGACTTACACCTTGAACTAAAATAAGCTCTTACCCAACATTGTACAGGGTATGTTACTGCATCTGTAGCTGCCTCTTTGTTCATGGATCCCAGGCGTTTGAGGTTGTCTTTGAAATCCTCCGCGTATGTACTCCAGTGCACAAATTGAAGAATTTCTTTTTGAACTCGTTGCCTCTCCATTTTTGCTCCAATTTGCATAGATGTGCCGGGCACAAAATCTATGCTCAGCCCCCGGAAGCACCTCACTAACGGCATTGGCAAGTCCCTTTCACATAAAATAAGGCATTAAAACCAGTGTTGATTCATTAAACTTAAAAATTCAGATTGCAAACATTGTAAGTATTATTACCTTTTGCATGTCTGACATGAGCGTCACATTCTCACCACTTGCCAAGTTTAGAGATTTTTGTAGCCATAGAAGGAACCACAACCAAACGGTGATGTGTGTTTTCCTTCTCAACAAGTCCAAGCGCCACAGGTACAAAAGAATCATTCCCATCAACCCCCACAGCCGTCAACAATATTCCTTTGGTTTTTCCTTTCAGGAAGGTGCCGTCCACACCAATCAGTGGCCGACAACCTTCCTTCCACCCAACCTGAAAAATATAAAACATGCTACAATGAATCGACATTCTCAAGATTTCCATTCAGCCATTGAACAGATTTCAATTCAAATAAGCATTGGAATTTTAAATACATTTACATTGTATATGAACATTCAGATTGCAACTTGTGATGGTAAAGTGAATATAAAATTAATTTAATAAATGGTAAGGATACCTTCGAGGCATTGAAGCATACGTACATCCTCTTAAAAATTCTTCGTCCATGCTCCAAACCCTCTTTGCTCACTTCCACGCACACGTCTGAACCAGGGTTTGACAACCTCAACTCATTACAATATGCCTCTAAATTTGCAAACTCATCCCTGAAACCCCCTTCCATTTCATCCATTATGAGTTTCTTCGCCCTCTTGCATTTATACACACTAACATTGACCTTTAGATCCCTTTGCACCTCGTTCTTCATGTCTTTCGACTTGAATTTAGGGTCTTCTTGCACCTTGTTCTTGAAATACTTAGCCAACCACTTTGTCGAAGCTCTTGGATTTTGGAACACACGTGCACACATGTGTTCATTATACATTGACTTCACTTCCCACCCCACACTCTCCCCATGTGTAGACGCATATAGTGTAAAGGGGCAGCCATCTTGACACACCACCCTAAACGACCTCCTATCACTACGCACAATTGTCAGCTTAACCCCACGGCTGATAGAATACTCATCTACAGCCCTTTTAAGCTCGTTTTTATCTTGAAACGTCATCCCAAGAGCGAAATACGGCATTGTACCGGAGGGTTGAGCCTCAGGGAGGCCACAAAGCAAGTCAGAAGAGGCTCTCTATCATTATCGCTCCCCAAGCCCTCCTCATTATCATGACTCTCATCCTCCACATCAAACTCCCCAACTTCCGAGTCATCATTGCTTTCTTTGTATGTCCGAACTACTACTTTGCCCGCTATAAGAGCCATCATCACTATCATCATCATCATCAGCCCCATAGCTCGGTTTATCAAACACGTTGTCATCGCCTCTTCATCATCATCTCTGCAACATTGTACTCGTAACCGAGGTATTCAATTTCGTCATAATCATCACTCGGTCCCCTCTCTTCAATGAACCCTTCCACATTTGATCTTACTATGTCATCTTCATTGCCCTTCGACGCCATTGCCACTACGCATGCAAACGAATCATAAAGGCAAACACAATAGTCATACATATATTAAAACCAGTATTGATTTGAAGGCTTTTTGTGAGTCTATTGGTGAAGTTACGGAGGTAAGCTTATTAATCAATATTTTCCTTGATTTATCTTCAATACAAAATACCCTTTAACATGAAACAAGGTGAGGGTTATGAAAGGAAAAGATTCTGCAGAAAACAAGGGCTTTGGTTTTGTACCCTTCACAAGTGTGGATTTGGCATCTAAAGCCATTGAAGAGCTGCATAATAAACAATTTAAGGTAATGCAGTATTATCACAGCTAATTCTTCCTTGTCAAGGGAAAGCATCGTGCAAGTTATGCATTATAAGGTAATGCAGTATTATCACAGCTAATGTGAAAAATGATCAGTTTTCTTGTTGTCTCTTGACTCTATCAACTATGAATCTTATAAGGGTAAAAAGATAAAATGTTCATCGTCCCAAGCAAAGCACCGACTTTTCATTGGCAATGTACAAACTATAATCAAATAAAATAAAAGTCCAGATGTTTTAACTTCATTTAAACAATTCAAATCAAACATACACATTATCCACCCATAGTTTAAACCTAGTTTAAAATAAATAGAGTATATTTACATATCCAGTGTCAATTCACATAAGTGGTCATAAGTCATAACCAAAATATGCTAGTGTCATGAACAAGAAATTGTATTTGGCAAATCAGAGGTTTCGCAGGTAATTAATTACATTGTAAACGTTCATTTTGTTATTATTAGTGTAAACTAACAGTAAGATATCTAAATCAGTATTGAATATTAAACATAATTCCCTTGCCAGTAAGAAAATCAATCAAAGAACTTCAGGAAAAAAAAGCCAAAAGGAATAAGGGATCTTTCACCTTGTTTGGTAGATGATTCTGATCCTTTGCTCGTGCCTAAGTTAGCTCGACAGGGATTTCAGTATGGGATTTCAGTCTGCCTGCCTCCCCTTCCACTTCTCTGTTCGCTCGAAATAACGATGGAGGTGAGGTTATTGTCGGTGACGGACGACGGACGCGAGGTCCGGTGAGAGAAGATCGGCGGTCGGAACGACGGCGGTCGGAACGACGGTGGTCGAATATGATGAACAAGGGTGGGAGAACTTAGGGTTTCTTATTCCCCCAATTTGATTTCAATTCCAGCGTGAATGAAGCCCGATATAGTTTTGGTGTTTTTGGTGTTTCTGTTTTTTTTTTAATTTAATATTTACACTTGTCCAGTCAGCATTTACTCTTCTTAGTTGGCTTCTTGTCAGTCCTATTCAGCGTCCACGTCCTCACTCCGTCCACATTGACGTTGACCTTCTGGTCAACTAACTCCCAGTGTCACTTTTGCTCCCAAGAGGTAACTTTGTGAGTACTTTTGCTCCCTAAAAAACTTCGTGGTCTTTGCGCCCCGAGAAACATCGCATTGGTCTTTGCGCTCCTTAACCCTCATCAATTCCCTATTCCTGAGTACTTGAAGAAAAAAACATCAAGCCATGAATAATGCCGTAATTTCGAAATACATTTTTTATTTTTACTAAAAAAGATTACAGTTTAATTTCGTATTTTTCACTAAACATTTAATTTATATTTCAGGAGTGATATCGTTCTCCAATTAAGCTATTTATATGGTTTTATAATTAAAACATTTTCAATTTAATATATAATTTTATCAAATTTAAAATTGACGCTGAGAACATATTTATTGTGATGCAAAGAGGGAATCTTACAGCTGTTTATTGGGAAAAAAACCTTTAAAGTTCTAAAGGAATATGAAAATATTAAAAAAGTCCTACAAAACATGGTGATATAAAAAAAGTTTTAAATAATTATTAAAACTTATTGATGGAGTTGTTAATCACCAACAAAAAGAATTGTCAATGAAATTTTTTTAATATCAAAATTTTCTATATGACTTTTTTAACATTTTCTTAGGTTTTTTAGATTTTAAATAGATTTTTTCCTTTATGTATCGTGCATACATGCTTACGTGTAAAGCTCTTATTATGTGCGTTATGATTTGGGACCACAAGATCATGTACGGTTATTCTTTTTATTCCTCTATATAAAGAAAGAAAGCAGGGCCTGAGAATTATTCATTCGGCCTTTTACATTTTTCCCTCTGTAATCTTTCTATTATTTTGTCTCATACTTTAAAATTTGCCAATTTCAGGTTTCATCGGTTTATTTATGCTGTTATTAAATAATGATATTTCTCTTTTTCCTCGTATTATGGAACTATACTAGGGTAAAATTTTAATTCAACTTAAATGGAAATTAATGAGTTGTATTATTTTAAATTAATAATTTGTGATGAAATTCAAATTAGGATGAATCATGTATCATATTATTACGAAACCTGAGATAAATCACTTTTGTAAATTCGTGATTTATAAATAGTAAACGATAATTTATAAATTTGACATTATTATTACACTGATTTTGATGATCTTGGAAATATTGGCTTTATGTGTGTGATATCTCTAAACATCGAACCCTTTGATCTCTTTTATTTATTTTTGTTGAGTACAAATAAATATACTATCTCTATCTTTTTTTTTTTTTTTTTTTTTTAGTTTCGCCCACCACGATGTTTGCATGGGACATTTTTTAAAGGCATGGGCACCACAAAACTAGCCAATGAATTGCCTTAAAATTGTATAAATTCATTAAAAGCTTATTAGTTTAAGGGATAATTTATTCTGCCTACCCTTATTTTGCCTACCTCTATTAATACCATTAGATTATAATCTCATCAAAAGGTGAAGATTTGAGGGATAAAATAAACCCTTTTACTCTTTCCTCTCTTCCACCGCCTCCGACCCTCTCTCTCACCTCCTGTATGAGTTCGTTTCCTTCTACTTATAAGAGCTTAATAAGGGTAGACAGAAAAACCTATATCTTAATTTAATATTCACTCGGTCCTATTTATAAGAGTTTAATAACTGAATTATACGATTTAAGAAAACAATTTTATTCTTATTCATAAGAAAAGTAAGTAAAGAACGAAATAGTTGTCCTTTCTGGAGGGACTCGAAATTTCTAGAGATGACAAGGTGTGGACACTCCTTAGATGGTTTGTACTTTGTAGCTTGGTCCCTAGATCCTTGACCACACTTCTTTTAAATCACCGAAATTAAAGCGCAACAAGATACCGACAGAAACTTGAAAGGAAATGATGGGTGGGAGAGTACATATTTAGATGGACACAAGCGTTTGAGTTGGATCTTTAGGAGACTGGGTGGCTCTGCTCATTTAAAAAAATGACCCCTCAAGTGTTGTCTGTTGTGTCTCACTAACCTCAAAAAGAACTAGTGTGAAGATACACACCAGTATCTGTGTTCTTGCCCAAACTACCAACATCATTGCCTGATCCAATTATGGTGCATAATTTTATCCCAAACATATTAAGAAATACTGCTCTTTAATATAAAATCTTTTTTTTAGATGAAGTGGATCTTATATTAAAGATCGGATTGAGTATTTAAGATCCTAACATACATAATTGAGCAATGTGGCCCTTCAAATTTAAAACAAACAATCGTTGAAATGTCAACTAGACAAATAAATGAAGATTGACATAGACAAGATTTTTTTTTTTTTTTTTTTGACGAATGATATGCATTTGTGGAAAACTTTTCAGATTAGAGAGCATTTTTACTATTCATAAATGTGTAACTAACACAATAAAATTTAATATATATATATATAAAATTACTATATCTAGGGTAACCAAGTTTAAAAGGAAAATGAAAGAATTACTATCTCATATCCTTTTTACAACCAAAAAAAAAAAAATATACCGTTTAAAATGTTTGTTAGAAGTAATAAATATGTAACTTTTATTCCTTAATTTTTAATTATACCCCTATTTAGAAAGACTATATACAAGAAATAAAAAGTGAAAATTTATTACACAAAAATAACGAGTGACATATATTTAATGAGAATAAAAATAAAAGAATCAATTTAAAATTTCAGATAAAGTGAATTTGTTCCTATATTAAAGATCATCTCCATAAAAGAGACCGTTGCTCATAAAAAGGATATGAGAGGGTAATTAATAAAAGTGTAATTAACACCATAAATTTCAAAGTATGTGACATCCATTTATGATGCCCAGCTTGCCATGGCAAAGTACGTGTCGTTATATGCTTACTCAGTTATTTCAAACTTTTCGGTGATTAAATCCTTTCCTAATCACCTTAATATAAGACATCGATTGTTCAAAATAAAATAGTTCAAAGAAAAATTATGCTCACTGTTCAAAAAGAAAAAGAAAAATTATGCTTTGATCCAAACAAAAGTAGAAAAATGCGAGAACTCTGAGTCTGAGGTGATTAAAAAGAAGGGCGGGACAACACAACCTTCATACTCACTCTCTCTTTGGTCAGATGCTAAATGCCTTCCTCGTGGCCCAGCACATATATAATTATTATTTTGACCTTTCAATTTATATATATATATATATACAGAAAATACATTACTCGGACTAAACTGAGCGTTTTAACAGGATTACTACAGAAAGGGAAGCTGGAGCACACTTTTTGATTCCTCTGTTCTTTACGAGCTCCCAACAAAAACAGAGGTTTCGTGAACTGCGGCAGTTTTTCTCTCAGCCTCTCAGGTAACTAAGCTCCTTTTCTTCCATCACACCACACTCAAACTGATTATCATGCCACTTTCGTTTTTATCGTTGCTTCTTTCTTTCTTCCTACCTCCATATTTGGTTCTCTATTGCGTCTGTCAGATTTCCTTTCCCTTTCATATTCTCCTCCCAACACTTGCGTATTTTGTATGGGAATCATATTCGCTCTCACTTTTCAAGTATTCTCTTTCCTTTTTCTTCTCATGCGTGTTTATCTTTCTCTTTGCTCTGCTTCCCTTGAAATGCTTAACCATATCCTGAGATTTGATGCTTTTTTTTTGTGTGCTTGAGTTCCGGAATTCTTTGCTTAATCTTCCTAACTCAGAGACACTTGAGTTTCAAAATGGTAATCGTTTATATTTCACTGATGGTATGAACGAAATTGGCCGAATAGTTTCTCTTTCTGAGAAAAAGTCAACGGCCGTATGTAAGGTCTCAGTAATCCGTGTCTGAAACTCCCTTTTGCTCTTAGCTGGTCGCAAATGTCATGCTTGATGGGATTAAACAAGAAAAATGAAGTTTCAAAGGTTGACTTTCGTGTATGGCCAAGACTTTGGAAACTACCAAAACTACCAAGGATTGGATCCAAGTTTTGATATTTTCAATGTTTGGTTTTGGTTCTAGAAATCTGGAACTTTTGATTTTTCCCCCGTCCCCTCATCTTAGGTTGGAATGAGCTAGCTCATCTGATCTGTCATAAACCCTTTCCTTGTTTCTCGATAACTTACTGTCCAACATTAAATCTGTGGGACATTTCTGTCAGAGTATTCTGCGGTAGATTTGGATATTAAGAGTATGAAGAATTATGACGTGCAGGTTGAATCGAATTGAAATACTTGAGATCCAACATGTTCCTCTTTAGAAAGCAAACCCAGAATCAAGTGGAGAATGATCCCTCCCATAAAGATGCAAAGGTACATATCAGCTGCTTCATGTTTCTTTCAAACCTTTTAGTCAATTATATTACATCTTCCCTCTCGTATCCTCTTGGTTCTGAGGACATGAGTTTTTTCCCCTTTAATTACTTTTAGTAAACTGATAAGAAAATTTATTTACAGCAACGCAAGATTCATAACTGAATAGAATAAAGTTGTTTAGCTCAAATTTGCAAAATTATCAGGTGGCTGAACTGAGGGATGCTCTGGGGCCATTATCTGGGCGAAGTGAAAAGTATTGCACAGACGCATGCCTGAGGAGATATTTAGAAGCCAGAAACTGGAACATTGATAAAGCCAAGAAAATGTTGGAAGAAACACTAAAATGGAGATCCACTTATAAGCCTGAGGAAATCCGTTGGGTATGTTAATTAATTCTCATGTTCTTTCCACCAAATCAGAGATTTGAACATAAAACTCATTTCTTATATATCACTTTACTCTCAGCGTCAAGTGGCACACGAGGGTGAGACAGGAAAAGTGTGGAGAGCAAATTTTCATGATCGTTCTGGAAGAACTGCGCTTATAATGACGCCAGCATTGCAGGTTTATTTCATCAATCACTTGATTGATTAAGGTTATAATTAACACCTGACCTAGTACCACCTGTTTGTTTAACTTGTATGGTTGTTTATTAATCTGTCAGAACACGTCATGTCCAGAAGATAATATCAAGCATTTAGTGTACCTCATGGAAAATGCTATCCTTAATCTCCCCGAAGGGCAACAACAGATGTCGTGGCTGATAGACTTCACTGGATTTTCACTCAACGCTAGCATTTCTGTCAAAACGGCTCGTGATATCATTCACATCTTACAAAATCACTATCCTGATAGGCTTGGTGTTGCTTTTTTGTACAACCCTCCAAGGATATTTCAAGCTTTTTGGAAGGTTTGTTCTTTGTTTCTCCAATATATATATATATACTCTGTTGGGTCTTTTTTATGAGCAATTTTTATAGTTATTGTGGGAAATAGGTTGACGGTTAAAATTAGTTAAAAATAATAAATGTATTAAAAATGTCATATTTTTCTTCTTTCAAATATGCCTTAATTTATGAAAATAGTATAGGAGAGAGAATGAGTAACAAATATGAGAATAAGTAATAAATGAGTAAATGAAAGAGAATTAGTGGTGAGTGAGAGATAATTAATATAAAGATGTGTATTTAATAGGGGTAGAAAAACAAAAAGTGGTTTAAATTTTGAGACATAAAGACAAAGTTGCTTAAAAAAAAGACCAATCCCAAAAGAGAGAAAATTGTTTATTAAAAGGACCGGAGAGAATATATATATTTTTGGGATAAATATCATTTTTGCTATGGAAGTTTAGCCTAAGAATCACACCCAGAAGTTTTTTTTGATCATTTTCCCCCTAAAAGTCCGTAAAATATAGCATATTCGCCCAATCATCACATAGCACCAACAGACGCTTGCCACGTGGAGAAAAATCATTAGTCTATCGTGAGATTAGGGCAAATATGCTATGTTTTATAGACTTTCAAGACAAAATGATCCAATTTTTTTTTTGGGTGACCAGTCGCTCTTTAGGCAAAACTTCCATAACAAAAATGATTCTTACCCCTATATTTTTATAATGCTCTTTTTCTTGCTCTTTGGGCTGTGAAACTGTTGCTTTCTGATAGGCTGTGAGATACTTCTTGGATCCCATCACATTCCAGAAGGTAAAATTTGTTTATCCTAAGGACAAGGAGAGTGAAGAGCTGATGAAATCACTGTTTGACGAGGAAAATCTCCCCACTGAGTTTGGAGGAAAAGCAACATTGAAGTATGATCACGAAGAGTTTTCAAGGATGATGATAGAAGATGATGCAAAAACTGCTAAATTCTGGGGAGTTGATGACAAGCTATTGCCCGCTTGAGAATGGCCATTCTAGTAAAGAGGTAGTGCCAGAATCAGTGACGATTTGAGCAAGTACCCTTTATGTCGATTATTAATATTTTTTAAGGTGAAGAAGCATCAATTTGTTTCCATCCATTGCTAACTGAAAGTGCAAAACTAAAGACATTTATTACTGTACACTTCTTTACTATCGTCAGCTTTCACTTATCCCAACCTGATATCGTATCAAAATTACACTGTTGGTATTACAATGAACTTGTTTGTACCCTCTTCTTATGAGACTCTCATCAACATAAATGCGAGTATCTTTTTTTTTTTTCCCGCTTGGTACTCTATTTTCACTGGGGATGATGTTTATACATTTTATTTTGTCTTTTAAAAATATTAAACAGTAACACCGTACTGCTGTATAAACAAAAATTAGAATCACAATTTTTTCCTTAACATTTCCCACCTGTTTTATTCTTTAAAAAAATATGAGAATTAAGTTACAGGAAAAAAAAAACGAAAATGTATACATAATCTATATTTTTGCCGTGTGATAAATTAAACAACCAAATAATGGACAATAACTTGAAAAGTAATTAAATTGGAATAAGTAGTTTATGTATTAATATTAAAAGTAACTATTGCCACTATCAAGGTCCCGTAGCTCAGTTGGTTAGAGCGTTGGTCTTATGAGCCGAAGGTCGCGGGTTCGAGCCCCGCCGGGACCAATTTTTCCCACAATTTGATAGTACGCCTTTTATTTTTTTGAAATATGGGCATTTTTTGTTTGATCAGACTGGACTGCCGGCCCATCCATTGACGTTTCTTATTTGATATTGGGCTTTCTATGTTTGTTCGGAGCCCACCCAATTGGACTACAAGCCCAGTCCCTGTGGTTCCCCAGTGAAACACCTCGAACAATCCACCTGGGGGATCGATTATCGGAGAATTATCGTCGACCCGATGTCGGTAGATCAATCGTTGTGGTGCTTTTTCTTTGGTCTCTGACCGGATTCACCTGTGTCATCCAACTTTGTAGTTGATCTTAGTTGTCTTTCAACCACTTTGCAGTTTCGGCGGCCTAACGAATTTCAATTTCCCCATTTTCCTGTTGAGCAGTCCTGTAACTGGCAAGTCAAAGACCGGTTTGAATTTCTTTTGTGTGCGGTGAAACTGTGTTATGTCGTAACAACAATCATTGCATCCTCTGATGAATGGAAACCTCTTTTTCTTTCAGGAAGAGGCAAGATGATAAAGGCCGTATTGGTGTTGAACACGCAGGGGAAGCCCCGTCTTGCCAAATTTTATGAATTTCGGGTCCTTCTCCTATGCCATCTACTTGAAGAGTTCAATTTTTCTTCCCTCCCCGAGTTCCTGTGATGGTTAATGATGTGATTAGACTTAATTTAATTGTGTTAGGTCAGCCTGTGGAGAAGCAACAGGAGCTAATACGTATTGTGTTTTCAGGTCTCTCTCTCTGGTCTTATGGATCGATGCAGTTTATTTTAATTCATTTACTGGATCACAATGTTTTATTGAAAATGTTACATTGTCTTGAGTGTCGATAGCCTATATCTTCGGGTTCTACATTTTTGTTTGTTTTCTGTTAAGTGGCTTTTGGTTTTTATTTATTGTTGATTGTTGATACAGTCTTGTGCAGTAGAGCTGAAAATGTTAGTAGTTTTGTGGATGCTGAGTCCATCTATGGTCAGGTATTATCTTCATTTAACGTTCTGCTCTCTACTTTGCTCTCTTCTTTCCTTTTCATTGGTATCAGATACTAGGAGTAGTTAAATACAACAAGGATGGATGATCATGAACTTGTTTTTCTGTAATTAAAAGGTCCAACTTAGCAGTACTGCTCTACTGCTGCAACGTGTTTCTGTATGCATTATTGAGAATAGAAGCCTACATCTTAAATAAACTAGAGCTAAATTAATTTGTAATCCTGCTGTACTGAAATTATTGATTGTCTGTGCTCTCTATAACAATGTCAAGCGTTTGAACATGAACAATATTGCAAACATATCTATGTCCCAAAGAAAAGAAAACTTGTGAGACCGCCTGTTCCTTTTTCCTTCAGGATGCTCGCCTTGTCTACAAGCACTTTGCAACTTTATACTTCGTGTTCATATTTGATAGTTCTGAAAATGAGCTGGCTATGCTTGACTTAATACAAGGTAGATTTCTTATTGAAAATAACTACTGCTTTATACGTTTTCCCCCAGTTGTTTGAATCTGGAATTTTTATTTCTTTAGGATGTGTACTTAATACTAGTATGAACTTTGGAGTACAAAAATGGTGTAATTTTATAATATTGTTGGGAGGGCGAAATTTGAAATACATGAGATGGGAACTGTTCGGTAGACTGGAATGTGGACAAAAAATATGTGTGGCCTCCCAAATCACCCCCCTTCATCCAAATTGCAAAACGCTCTAATTATCTTCTATAATGGTTGATATGGAATATAAATTTAGAGCTTCCTTTATCATCTTTTTCTTTAAGTTGGCTGAATTTTGTAATATATTTCCTGTTCAACATCAGGAAGGAACTCATTGCTTCTGATCCCCCTATCAACTGAGTTAGAGTTGCACTGAGCTCATCTTCTGGAAAATGCTTTAAATTTTGAAGATACTTTCTATGAAAAACTTGTGTAAAAATGAGGAATAGTGGATTGTTATTCATCTGAATGTGATTTTGATGATAATGAAAATCTTTCTTTCTTGACCACGTGTTGTCTTTCAAATAATTGTAGTGGGTGGTGGTGATAGATAATGTGATAATCTAGCTCGACACTTCAATCAAAGAATTCTTTGCCATTTGAGTTCTTTTGCTTTTGATAATGATGATATTCTGGGGGTAGCAGTTATATGCTGCATGTATTTTCTACTACATTGTGCATGAACTTTATGTAACAGTGAGCTTGTACTGCTGCACTTTTCTACTCTTGGACTGCTTAATTGGCTGGGTAATTTTCTTACTATGATCTTTCTGCCAACAGTCTTTGTTGAAACACTGGACAAATGCTTCAGAAATGTTTGTGAACTTGACGTAGTGTACAACTATAGCAAGGTTGGAGACTTTTTCTTCTGCGTATTTCTGCACAATCTTTGTATTATCAGTGTTGTGTTCTTGTACATATTATAGTCTTGGTCTATGTAGCACCGACACTGACACGGCATTTCCGATACGTTACCGACACGTGACTTCGATACGTTACTTCAAAAGTACTAATATTTCGACACGTTCCGATACGTCTAAGTATTAAATAATATTTTTAATATAAAGTGTGTATTTCACATTAACAAAACATATAAAAAGAAAATCATTAGCACAATTAAACTACATCTTTACTAATAACATTTGCATCTCATCATCAGCTTTTCCCACCAAAGCATGTGTAACAGTGAAAGTGGAATCCATCAAAAAGAGGCATGTGTAACAGTGAAAGTAGGGGCAAGGTGAAAAATCTCATCATCGATTTAGGGCAATTTGTTGCCAAAAATCTCTGCTGAAAAACGACCAATTTTTTTTTAAATCTACAGAAATGCCATTTTGAATATATCCTGCGAAGTTGACCATTCCGATTCGCGATTTTGCCGTGTCCACAGCGTATCGTCCCAGACGAGTGTCGGATACGTTGAAATTGGAAATTTTGCCGTGTCGGTGCTACATAGGTCTTGGTAACAAACATTTTTTCAAAAAATAATAATAATCAAAATTTCCCTCTTTATTTGACAAGCTGATGATTTTCATTCTTAGTTAGTGTTGTGTTCCTGGAGGATCAAAATTACTCTCATATGCATAATATTACAAGGCATGCCTATAGTGCTGGCTTCAAGCCTATTAAATTACCAGTAATAAATGGATCTCAAATTTCCCTTTATTTGATGTTATTCGCAGATGCATTCTATTCTGGATGAGATTATCATTGGAGGCCAGGTTTTGGAAACAAGTTCAACTGAGGTTATCAAGGCTATTGAAGAATTGTCAAGGTGCTCTCCCTCCCACCCATCCCCCTCCCGTTTTTTTCCTCTCCTCATATCTTTTTAACTTGCAAGGTTTTGAAATTCCAGTCAATGTATTTTTTCTGTGTGCATTGTGCATACGCATATATCTGTGCATGTTTTATGATGCAGGCTTGAAGCGGCCTCCAATTCTATCAACCTTGTTCCAAAATCTGTTTCTGGTTGGAGGGGGCGGTAGTCTATTATCATTTAGGCCTATGGATTGATCTTCATTATATTTATATGTTCCAAGTGTTGTGAAGGACGGGGCTGCACTTTTTATCAGGAGAGTCGATTGCATTTATATTAGGTATATTCTGAATCTGAAGTAAAAGTACCTACTCTGAAGTACTGAATAAAATCCAGCCAAGTATGGAAGTTTATATCTGAAGCTACTTTGACTGAATTGGTGCATGGAACCTTATAAAACTCCACTTAACCTGTCATTTTCATCTTCGTAAATTATAATTGCCTGCCAGACTGAGAACAGATAGAAGAAGAAAAATAGTATCTGCAAGAATTGAATTTCACTATTGTTTCTTTCAGCACTGTATATCTTACAGCATTTTTTCCCCAAATTAGGTAGCTTAGGATAATATATACCTATATCTCCTGTACTAGATATTGGCGATTATTTTATATGGCCTAGCACTGGTGTTCGGTCAGCTGTAATTTTTTTAGGCCTAAGTTTAGGCTGTCATTTGATTTGAGGGTTTTGATCTTTTGGGTCATCATCAGTTTAAAAGCATAGATGATAAATTATGATAAAATTATATTTTTAACAATAAACGGTATTGTAGTCCCTATAAGCAGGAGTCTTTGGGTATTCTGAAAAAAAGATTTTTTTTTTTTTTTCAAAACCATGGTCTAATAAAAATATATCAAAATAGCTGAAAAAATTAAGAAGCACTTTTTGATGGTTCGGGGAAAAGCCACTTTTTTCTGGTAGAGGTAGAACCCTCCTCTGTATCCTTCCTCTCTCCTTCCTTTATCATGTTTACCCAGCACTACAATTTCTTCTTGTCCGCTGTTCCGTTCTCATGAAATGCTGAATCTTGCTCTGACCCATTTTTGAAATTCCGTAATTGATATGCCTTGATCTCCTCTCCTGCACGCACAACCGGCCATGGAAAAAGCTGGGTTTGGGGAATGAAACCTTTAATTTAAGGCAACATGGTGTGTGGAAATTTCGTAGTCCTATAATAGTGGTTGCCATTTTTGAGACAACTTCAACTGACTCACTGAACACCAAGGCTTTCTCGACCCACCAAAACCCATCGGGACCCATTTTTGAAGCATATTATTAAATCTAATTTTGTAGACAAATTTATTTAAATTTTTGGATTTATTATGAAATTTGATGTTAAAAATCTTTGAAATGAAATCTTATCCTTTATATACAATTATCACATTAGCTAGTGTCTTTTTTAGTAATTTGAACATAAAAAAAAAAGGTGATTTTGATAACAATTATCTAAATACCATCATTTTATCAAAATCAATTTTTTCAACATAATCTATTCTCAAATATCACTTTTTCTCGTAAAAGCCATTCTCCAATTTAAATGTGCTACGCATCCGGTATGATCTTATTTTCAGCTATCAAGAGAAAAATGTTACTTATTATTATTATTATTATTATTAAAATTATTAAAAGAGAAGATAGTTATTTTATCGCCCTTTGTGCTTTGTTTTTTTAATCACTTCTACTTTTTCAACACACCAAATATTAAAATAGAATGACATTTTTATTTTATGTTATGTCATATCACATTAATATTATATATGAATATGACTATACGAGTATACTATACTGATACAATTTCACAAGATGCATTTTTCGTGCATTTTACTGAATCATAAAATTGAGTTGATCTACTCACGATCTGTAATAAGTGTAATTTATTATAAAATCTTTATTATTATAATCACAAAAATGTTTTATTACATATATTAACTCTATCATAATAGTTTCAAAATCCCATAGAAGAAATTTGCGCATAATAAGCGTTTAAATTCACTAAATTGACACTTATGGGCCATGGCATGGCGGTTGTGGAGATTAGTCTCATACATACTTTGCATAAAGGCATAAATAAAATATTTACTCTCCCTTAACCATGTTTTGTTCAAGGCATGAAAATGATGTTAAGAGTCATGACCGTGGATCTAACCTGGGTGAAATCCGAATTAGTCAAAAATGAAGCTTCCGATGAAGCGGGTGGAATAAAAAATTTAAAACAGTGAAGGAAGAACACCAAATTTTGCCCCAGAAGTACACGCCCAGGAGCAATTTTTCCCTAGAAGTTTTTTTGGGTTCAATGTTGCCCTGGAAGTTCTGAATCGTAGCAATGTTGCCCTCCACTAACAGACGTTTGCCACGTAGGATTAGTTGACACGTAGAACGCCGAGGTGGACAACCATGTTGGAGTTCACATGTGGACTTGTACCACCACCTCATCATCACGCCTCGTCATCTTCTTCCTTCCCTTCTTCCTCCTTCCTCGTCGTTGGACCCCAGCCCACCACAATCGGCAAACCTCTTCCTCCTTATTCTCTACAGATCTGGGCTTACCGGAGCACCACTATTGTTCAATATGTCTGATTGTAATTGATATCTGTAAAGCAGGTACAACTACATATTTTTTTCCCTTCACCATCCCTTGTTCAAGTAACTTCAAACATAGGTAAATAGAGGATCTAGCGGTGAGTGTTCTCATAGCGCAACGAAAATAGCATGCTCCTTCAAATGTTTTCTAATAAGCTGTTTTAACAAAATAATAACAAAAATTTATCATCTGAACTTCTCAGAACAACATATGCAATACAAATAAATAGTTTTGTAGTTTCATTTCAAATGTTAAACTCCAAAAATTTTTAGTAAGAAATGGCGCATCAAAATAAAGTACCAGAGGGTTGGCCATCGTCTTGACCTTCTTCGATGCCCGTGGAGGTGATTCATCTTCCTTCAGACCCTTTGTTCTCAGCATTGAACTCTACACTGACATAACCAGGATACAAAAATAACCATCAACATAAATAACCAAGTGTCATGTAAAAAAGATGAAACTGAATTGAGTGTTTTTTTTTTTTTTTTTAAGTATAGCCAGGATCTGGAAATGAGCATCATCACATCAGGTAATCAAAGTTATGTGTAAGAAGGGGGCATTAGTCCAACATAACATGCCAGACTAGCTTCATCTTGCTAAGTACTACATCAATTGAGAATGGATTGTTCAAATACCTTGTAAACTAAGATTGCTAATTCATAATAAATTCACTGGAAAAGAAGAATTTGTTAAAACTTTAGCAGTTTCTTGAGAATGATGCAGCATGTAATTGTTTAAAAAAAAAATGATGCAACTCGTGATGGGAAAACTATCCTTTTTTGTAAAAAAAAAATGATGCTTTTTCAAATTCTTCATTAAATGAAGATAAAGAACTGTAGAATGATGCTTTTGCATTTAATGAAGATAATGCACAGTGGGTAAAACGACGCTTTAAAAAAAATGTAGCTCTTAATTGATATTAAAATGCAGCCCATCTTGGTTAAAACGACACATTTTTTTTTTTTAAAATGATGGTACTTCGTTGAGAAATAAAAGACGCATACAGAACATTCAACAAGAAGCAACAGTCGTTACTTGGGTAGCGCATTTGTTACCCGAGTAATATAATTTATTTTTTAAAAATAAAATAAAATCTTGGATCGCTTGTTGAAGGAGGACGCTATATGCATTGCTAACCCGATGTTACTCGGGTAGCTTATTGGTTACTCGGGTAACAGTATTTTTTTTTTGAATTAAATATGACGCACAGAGACGTTATCTTTAAAAGAGCAGAACCCGATGTTACTCGAGAAACGCCATATCTTACTCGAGTAATATGGTCATTACTCGGGTAATGTCTACTCTTAGTGGGGTAACGACGCAATAGTAAAAAAAAAAATTATTTAAGGTGACATTAATCGGGTAATAAGAGATTGAAAAATTTATATAATTATAAATTACCATGAATACCTCAATTCAAGTGTGTTGAGTGAACACTTGAAATCCTTTGAAGTTGGAATTGATACTTATGAATTAATTTGCAGAATCAAGACATCTTCTTCTCAGGTTTAATCATGGTTACTCAAGTAACTCTCACAGTTACTCGGGTTCAATCAAGACATTTGCTTCTTTTTGCCGACATTACTCGGGTAATGAATTCATTACTCGAGGAATGATTTAAAAATATTTATTATATATATATATGTTAGGAAATCACAGCACATGCATTCAGTTCCAAGATAAAGAAAAGCGTGATATTACTCGAGTAAAGATGATTTTACTTGGGTAATAATATTTTTTTTAAAAAAATATCCAATCACAACGCCTGACGCTCCTGAATAGCAAAATTACTTGGGTAATGTATCTATTACTCGAGTAATGATTCCTTTAAAATAAAATGGGCTGAACAACGCTGGAAGTTACTCGGGTAATATCATTATTACTCGGGTAATTGTGAACATCAAACTTTTACAAGAATGCCCAACGCTGATATTACTTGGGTAATAATAATGTTACTCGGGTAATTTTAGTTCAAAAAAAATTATATAATTATAAATTACCATAAATACCTCTGTTCAAGTGTGTTCAGTGAACATTTGAGATCCTCTTATGTAACCACATTACTTGAGTAACATATCTTGGTGTTATTATTGAAGTCTTAACATAGTCCTGTAAAGCAGATTGGTGTTATTCTCATTCATGAACTTCGAGATAGTACGTAATTATATGGTGTTATTATTGAAGTCTTAACATGGTCATTGTTGAGAGATTGTTGTTGCATTGAACTTTTGTTATTAAAATATTCATGTGAGTTTTGTGGCGACAAGTTCATATATCTGATCAAGTTTTTGTTAGTGAGGCATCACATTTGTGGAAGTGGGTGGCGGATGCAATGCATTGATGGTGCTTTTGGATCCTATCAACTACACACTCTTTATATAGGTATTTGCAATTGCCAAGAGATGACAAAGTCAAGCATACTATGGATGACTCAGAAAATAGGGAATGACACTTTTTTTTTTGGGTGGCGGTGGAATCTGTTGAGGAAGCAGTTGTTCATGCTCTTTTGGTGCCTCTTGCCAAGATCTAAATTAATTATATTGGTGATAGTGGTGCATGCTAGATCATAATATGCATATTCTCTGTTTACCTCTGTTTCAAGATAATTTAACAAGGATGAGGGCGGAACGAAATTATAAATATACGTGTGCAACAAAAATAACCCACCCAACAATGATAATCGTAATAAACCAGATTTTTCTGCTATGTACACTTGGTGCCTGCTTTGAATGATCGCAGTGGAAGGCTTACATTTACCCCAACAAAATTTTTCGTCGATAAGGTAACAAAGGTAATAAACTCAGAAGAAGATTATGAATTGGTGTGGCGGTGGTGGTGGACGCGGTGGTTCGGCAAGCTCAGATCTATAGAGAAGAAGGAAGAGGTGTACCGGTAGTGTTGGTGCGAGGTCCAACGACGAGGAAGGAGGAAGAAGGGAAGGGAATGAAGAAGATGATGAGGTGGCGGTGTGGGGTCCACATGTGAACTCGGATCTCCCGCATGGTGTTCTACGTGTCAATTAATCCTACGTGGCGCACGGGCGTCATTAGTCTCACCGTTAGCGGAGGGCAACATTGCTACAATTCAAAACTTCCGCGCCACATTGAACCCAAAAAAACTTTCAAGATAACATTCTTCCGCCAGTGTCTTACAAAATTACTACTTAACCCTTGCTTTATTGACTGGAACGAACACGCCCAAAAGCACGGTCGGTTCCAAATGGGACTGTTCTGCTATTTTGACTCCGGAAGCGAGTTTAGGCGTTAGTATCGTATGACTAATAAATTAGAGCACCGGTTATGCACAACGGTCCCATGGTCTAGTGGTCAGGACATTGGACTCTGAATCCAGTAACCCGAGTTCAAATCTCGGTGGGACCTTTTACCTCTTACTTTTTTCCCCGTTTAAAATCAATTTTCGTTCAAGGGATGAAACGTTGCTGGCTACATCAAATTATCTCAGTCCAAGTTCCGCAAATCATCAGACCATGTATGTATATTCACCAGACAAGTACGTTAAATTGTTGGCTTTCAGATCTGTGTAGAAAAGTTGCGTGAGGCAGCAGAGCTACGATCCCACAACCCCACAACCCCACGTGTCAGTTCATAATGTGAGGCTTGAGTTTAGTTTTTTAAATTAAAACATTGTTGGAAACCGTTTTTATTGTCTGCTATTTGGGTTGAGTCAGCATATAAAAATGAGTTTGAAATCTGACAGGTAGGTGCTTTTAGATCCCCAAGAAATGGATTTCTTAAATGGCACAGGTTGAAGATAATGCTCCTGCAATCTGAGATACCTATAATGCTGTTTCTAAGGTAGATAATAATATCTAGTTTCGCAAGTATAACAAGTTGGTGGCCTCTGTCTCTTATTAGCCTATCAGCATCATAATTTGATAATTGAAAAGTGAAACTCAAGCAATCTCATCACCAACAATAGGAAAATATGCCACACCACCCACAAATGTTATAGTTGGAACCTAGATGATAAGACGTTCGTCGGCAGGATTTGAAGCCCCTCAAATGCAGCAACTATGATGTGTTTATAGGTTTAATATAATTTTAAGCTTTAAATTGATCCAATTCTCTATATAAACATAGATTCAACCATATTCTTTTATGTGCATGATGATTGACTTGGATTAATTCATATTAATAAGGATTTCTTTTCATCTAAGCTTGTAATTTTAAAGTTTCTAAATTTACACGCATTTTTCTTTATATGATTCAAACCCAAAGTCGCACTAACAAGTGTGTTGCTTCTAATGGAACGAGCTTTAACTATTTAAACATGATACTTTAAATTTGAGTTTTTATAAATATTTGCAAGTGCTAACCCCAATTGGAACTAACAATGTTCGAATTACATCCTATCAGATAGTCATAAAAAAAATCATGATATATCTTTGATGTTGACCAAAAGTTAATAAAACATTATCTCAATCCCAAATTCTCACTTTTTTTTACCAGGTATAAGTATCCTTTTATTAGATGTTATATTAACCGATGCACTGTCAGATATTAAATGTGAGTACCTCTCCTAGTAGAATTCAAACTTTTGGTTTGTAATGTTGTGAGGGATTGGTTTCTTCCACTAGACCTAACCTATTGGTAAATTCTCAATTTCAACTGAATTCATACAATTGGTTTTGACTCATTGAAAAACAAAACAAACTAATTTATTTTTAAAATGTTTGAATTAATTCAATTCAATTTCTTGTGCAGTTTACAAGCGTATAAGATTAAAACAACAAAAAACTTAGAAAACAACGATGGCTGCTAAATTCATTTGTATGTGACATCTTGACTTACAGGAAACAAATAGCAAATTTATTTCTTTATATATATATATATAATATTATAATATTATAATATATTATAATAAAAGTGAATGATTGATGGGTATATAATAATTTTTCATACGTGGTAGAAGAATCGCTTGGAAAAGGTATGGTCAAAGTGATTCACTATTTTTCATTTTGTCTTCTAGTCATGCATTTTATGAGCTGTAAGGTATATAATAATTTATGGGTATTTTAAAAATTGATCATACTTTTACCTGTACCAACCTCGAGCTCACCGGAAAATGATATGTTTATAATATATTATATATAATTGTTTTCTTATTCTATAATTATATGATTAGAAGCCATATAAATTTAACTTCTCATTATGAGAAATAAATGGCTTGAAGCCATAAAATTTTAATTGTTATATCTTTAATTTTATTGTTTTTATTTTCATATTCTTTGATTCATTATTATATGGCCGGATGCCATATATATAATTTTTGTTTATCTTGAAGATAAATGGTGGGCCATATTTAATTTCTCATGAGACAAATTGGCCTAAAGCTAAGAAACAACACAAATTGGCTTAATCGACACAATTTTAGCTTTGAAGAGTTTATAAAATAATTGGAGTAAAAGTCGAATCAAAGTTTTATAATTTATGGTTGTTCATCTAAAGTTTATTATAAATTGGTGCTATCTAATTTAACTCTGCCGATGTGATATTGAAAAAGATGTCTTAAGAAATATTGAATAAAGTGAATGAATTTAATTATGGCCGTGGACATGTATGTAAATATGATCCATATCATAATTGATTTAAATTCAACTTTGAAGTGGAGAAATTTTTTGTTATAAATTATGAATGAAAGACATAAAATGTTTAACCTTTGAGTGATTATTTAGAAGCAAATAAATCGGTTTTACATATTTTAATATTGTTACTATTTGCATAATGTGGCTTTGTGTAGGTTGTTTGAAAATTCTTGTCCATTTTATATTATATTATTATTTACAAATTACTATTTGCACGAAACCCGCATTAGGGAAAATTTTGAAAAATTGCATAAGACATATAATATTATTATTACTATTATTGCTTTATAAATTTTTTTATGAATACTTTTATCCGTGCTAGGTGGCAAAACAAAAAAATTTTGTGATATGATTAGTATTTATCCCATAATATTAAGGCCTTGGAATGTTTTAAATATTGTATAACACTTTGATGAGATTGTGGCGATCAGGAAAGATGCAAAAACTACGGTTGTGTCCAGGAATATAAAGAGGTTTAGTATATTTTGTAAGGGCTAATGTTGGACTCAAATAAATTTAATGTTAATATTTTATTACAAGTAAACTAATTTATTTTTAAATAGATGTCTGTAGGAAATGTCAAATTTTTACCAATGTAAACTACCAATGTAATTGAATTAATTTTAAATTTGTTATTATTATTATTTAAATTTATTATGATTACATATCATAAATTTATTGTCATCAAATTTTAACAATTCAATTTCTTGTGCAATGACAAAAAGCATGTTTGAGTTAGCTAAAAAATATGTCCACGTAATTTGAGATAAAACTCTTCCTACATACTTATTTCATAAATTGTAAATCACGTTGAAAATGTAGCTTCTACTATTAACACAAACGGGCACATATATGTGCATATGGTCTCTGGAGTCCACATTCCAATGACTTGCAACAATTGTAATGAAACTAAATTTAGTTTTGTAATTTATAGAAGAAATAAGACTTAAAAATGGAAGCAAGCAAAACCAGCAGAAACCAGTAGGATCTGGTTCCAATCCCATCTACTCTTTACAGCGGCTCAATTATTTAACTCTTAAATAGCATTAATTTGTTGTGTTTGCTGGCTACTTGTCAAATTAAATTTAACCCTACTATAGTCCCACCCTCTACACTTCCCTATCACCTATACCATTTTTCCCCTCTTCTATCCATTTCTCAAAAGATTCTTCCTACAGTTAAAGCGATTTATAGTTGCCTAGAGCCTCACTTGTTTTCAAATCCCTTAACCATTATCCTCTTCTGATGGCATCCAAAAGTAAAGTTTCATGTTCTGGAGACTCCAACCAGAGATGGACAGGGAAGAAGAACAAATTGTTTGAAGATGCTTTGGCTATATATGATAAGGAAACACCTGATCGTTGGCGCAGCATAGCCATACATGTTGGTTTCACCACTGAAGTCGAAGTGAAGAGGCAATATGAAATCCTTTTGGAGGACATCAAACAAATTGAATCTGGCAAGGTTCCTCTTCCTCTGTACAACAGATATGTTGCTTGTAGCAGATCAGACATCACCACCTCAGAGCAGAGGTAACCCCACTGCTTTTTCACTAATTACCATCTATGCCTTGCTTTTTAACCATAAAGTTCAAATCATAATAACAGTCCAAGCATTTACCGTTTTGATTTTGATAAATGTTTCATGTAAACCACTTTTCTTTGGATGCATTTTCTCGTTCTTAAAGTTGGAACATTGTGACAATATTTGGTTATGTGGGTTGTTAAGCCAAAACAGAGGATGATTTGCAACGATGAAATACTTGCTTTTTGACTCCTTGTAGAAGGAAAAAGAAATTCAATAGTCAACACATAATTTTACCTGTTTGCTATCACTCATTTTGTTTACACATTATCTCTGCAGGCTGAGGAACTTGAAACTCTAAGCTAATGAAGGATGAACTTATTATAAGTAAGGATGAAAATAGTTTTTGGAGTAGTCAGTTCAACACTTGTAAGCATTGTTGGCCTTCAGGCATGTCGCTTTCTGAATTCTCATTACATGCTTCTCTTCTATGTGCTTCTCAAGTACTTCTCTTTAAGAAGCACATAAAGAAATATTGATATATTTGTTTTAATTTGTTTTTATATTTTTATTAAATTATATATTGCATCTTAAAATATTTTTCACTCAGTATCTCAAACTAATTAATTTACAGGATATTGGTGTTACAGGAAAAATATTTTTGAATTCAAGACTGAAAATTATTTAATTTGAGATACTGGGTATAAAAAAATATTTTATGATACAATATGTAATTTAATCTAAATATATAAAAAAAATTAAAAAAATTATCAATATTTCTTTACGCGCTTTTTTAAGAAGGAGAAGACCTAAAAAAGCAAATAAAAGAAAAGTATGTAATGAAGACCTGTCTCTTTCTTTTAAGTGTATCCGTGTATGTAATAAATATCTTTCACGCTTCCACTCAACAAATGGCAAGGTATGTAAGCAAAAAGTAACGTCAACTCAAAGTGCTCGCATTCTAAAATCTTCTTTTTTGAATGAATATGTTACCAATTGACCAGCAAAATCGTATTTCCAATCGTTGGTGAAGAATACAGTCACCATTTAGGACTATTGCATCATCTAAGGCTTAAAAAAATAATATTGAATTCAGATGAAGTACTAATATGCAAATGGCAAAACCTACTGTACTCATCATTTGATTGATTCAGAATAATTATGAAGCCTTCAGATTCGGGAGGGGTGTCTATTGCCCCTTCCTTGCCACCCACCAATTTTCCCCACTTCCAAAATGTTTTTCCCCCCTTTTGTGCCACTAGATTCTATACGAAATGAGTGATATTTTGATATATTGGGAGAAAAAACGACCTTGTTTCAGTTTTTTATAATTTATTTTTCCTTCTCAAAGTTCAGTGTTACATATGATGCCGTACATATGGGCATGGGCATTTCACCTGGCCGTTGAGCATGTATTCGATCTGCATGAGATCTGGAACAAACTGTACTATAAATAATGCAAATTTCTATAAATTTGATATTATATACTACTATAAAAGATTATATATAGATGGCACATATATTGCTTGCTAATGCAAGGTAAAATTCTGCCACAGAAAACCAAAAAATAAAAAATTGGGAAACTTGTACCAATAGAAAGACAAGGTCTCACATACATTTTTATCAACAGTAATAATGGAAATATTAAATAAGCAAAAGCAATCACAAAGAGGGTGTTTGAATTAGTTTTTCGAAAGTGTTTTTTATGTACAAATCAAGTATATGAAGAGAGTTTTCAGTTTTACAGTGCTTCTCAGGTCAAACATTCTAACTTGAGATTACAAACGACATCGAATCCACTGTCTTCTACCTACGGAAGAGTTTTCATGCCATTGAACTTCGATGAACTTGCATTAACTAGACAGTAGATGAGCAACAAGTTTTTTTTTTTTTTTTTTTTTTTTTTAAAAAAAAAAAGAAGGATGGCAAAGGCCTACATTAAAATAAAGAGGTTACACCTAAGGGGAATTTAATCCCAAACACTTTTATTCCACCCAAGCTCTCAATTGAGGAGGACAAACATTACAAATTTCAAATATGAAATACCCAACTTTGCTAAAGCATCAACAACCCTATTAATATCTCTATTAATGGATCTCAAGGAGACTTGCCAATTCCAGTTTAACATCTCTCTAATCTTCAAAATCACTAGACTCCCAAAACTCAGGGAGCCTTCAACAATAAGCTTTATCACTTCCGTGGCATCAGATTCTAGCTCCACTTTCCTGAACTCCAACTCCAACTCCCAAGCTAAATGAAGCCCTTCAAGGATTGCCCACTCTTCAGCAACATGGGCTTGACAGACACCTAAAGCTTTAGTGAACCCCACAATCCATTTACAATTCCAATCCCTCAACACCCCCCACATCCAACCTGAGAAGAAACCGCAGCTCTAGCACCATCAACATTGAATTTAAAGATGCCTATAGGAGGCTTCCTCCAGCCCAAGCCGAGACCAATAACAGCAAAATTGATAGCTGTACCAAACTCATTAAGGAGAGTATAATTGAACCATCCCAAAGAAATAGCAGCAACAGGTTAACTGGCCTTTGAAAATTGCTATTAAATATACTACAATTCCTCCACTCCCACAATTTCCAGATGCCAACAACGAAAACAAAATTCCAGCATTTACCCCATTTATTACTAACAATTTCTTTGAGATTCAAAACTAGCCAGTCTCTCAATCCAGCAGTAAAAAAGGCGTACACATACCTGGAATCAAGCATATTTAACCACATATTCTTAACATAGATACAGTCCCGCAAGATATGTAAAATGTCCTCAATACCTGTACCGCTTAAAGTACACACAGCAGAAGAAGAAGACCATGAGCTCCTCCATAACTTAGTAGGAAGCTTGTCTAAGGCCACTCTCCACAGAAATAGCCTAATTCTTTCAACCCCTTTCCAGTTTCATATGACTTTAAACAAACAATGATAGGAGGTAGACAGGTTAGGTTCAATAAGGGAATAAGAACTTTTAATAGAGAAAGAGCCATCCGACGATCCCCCCAAATCAGACGATCATCACCGGCATATGGTCTAGGAGGTAAAAGAGGAGCGATTCTACGAATCCCAGAATAGTTAATAACCGAAGCTAGCTTGCCAAAATCCCATCTTCCTTCTACCACTTAGTCCGCCACAAGAGAATTTTCTTCATCTTCAGAAAGCTGTCTCACACAGAATTCTTTAAGCTTGGTTTCATCACCAATCCAACAATCATGAAAAATTTCCACACACTTGAGTCCCCTGGGTGATAGGATAAGAGTGATTCGCCCTCACGGAACATAGAACGTTGTTCAAGAATTTTAGCCCACAACCTTTTAACACCCACAACTAACTTCCAAGCCTATTTCACACCAAAAGCTTGATTAACCGTGTTAAGACGCTTAATTTCGAGACCACCATAGTCCCTAGGTTGAGATATCTGCTCCCAACCAATTAAATGAGCTCCCCTAGAACTGTCCTCATGGCTCCATATGAAGTTTCTTTGTAGGCGTTCGACTTCCCTACAAACATTCTGAGGAATCCTTGAAACTTGCATACAATACAAAGGAACAGAACTTATTACTGATTTTGCTAAAGTGACCCTTCCGGCCATAGACAGAGCTTTAGCTTTCGAACCACTAAGTTTGGCTCGCACTCTATCGATAACATACTGAAAAGTCTCCCTTTTCTTCCTATTACATGAAAGAGAAAATCTAAGATATCTTCCTATTTCGCTAGAACACTGCATTTGAGAGATATCAATAATCCTATGCTTTGTTCTCAAAGGCACTCTAGGAGAAAAGAATATAGAGGATTTTGAATTATTGACCTTGCCTCCTGAAGCTAATATAAAATCTCGAATACATTTCATCATACACTCAGATTGATCCATTGAGGCAACCCTAAATAACAACAAGTCATTGGTGAACATTAGATGAGACACTTTAGGACCATTCCTAGAGACATAGATTGGTTTCCAACTACCATCCTCCACAGCATCGCAAATAATATAAGATAATTTATTCATGCAAATAACAAAGAGCAATGGAGAAATATGATCATCTTGTCTTAATCCCCTTCTAGGAGAGAAAAACTCAGATTTGGAGCCATTCCAAAGGACATTATAAGAAACTGAAGATACACAATTGATAATTAAATCAACAAACTTTGGAGTCTAACCTTGCCTCAAGGAGAACTTGCTTCAAGAAAACCCAACTTATACGGTCGTACGCGCCTTCTCAAGATCAAGTTTCATAGCAATCACAAAGATGAGCAACAAGTTGTAGAAATGGGGAGATGACATGGTTTCATTATGAAGCCCACTTTTTCATGGGCCGTGGCCCATTCCATCAAATGTTTCTTACATAATCCGACTAATTAACATGTTTGGTTCTTCTTATATCAAAAAAAAAATGTTTGGTTCTTCTATTTCCATTTTTAAAATAAGCATTCTTTTTTTTAGATATCTTCCTGTTCTTTAGGAATCTGCTTAAGAGGAAGAGCCTGAAACATACGCATGCGCGGACAATAGAGATGGTTCCGAAAAATCCGCCATTCAAGGTTTGTCGCACTGCGTTTTTCAGTAAAACTAATGGCGTTTTCTTGCAATTCCTAGGATTAGTGTCTAAAAGCAATGTGATTTTCTACAAACTTTGGAGTATTTACTCTACTAAAACAATACCGAATATTGTTTTTCATTTTGGGAAACTCTCAGCTCTTATTTAGTTATTTATAAGAAGCGAGCACGTTCTGTGTTAGAGTTGGCCATCTCTATGATGTACTAATGCTGATACGAATTGCTTCGTCACAGATAATTCTGGGTTCTTCATCTAAGTCTCGCAAAGAAATTCTGGCGGAGATGGGATATGAGTTCACCATTATGGTATATTTTGTTGTTTATTGAAGTAAAGTTGCATGTCCTAGATGGAAATGTGCAATTGAAGAACTTATTTGGTTTACATTTTAGACTGCAGACATTGATGAGAAAGGTATTAGAAGAGAAAAACCAGAAGACTTGGTAATGGCCTTAGCTGAGGCAAAGGTATGATTTATTTGGTTTCTTCTTCTTGCTTTTTTGTGTGTACGTTTTATCCTCTGCGACACCCTCGGTGTCTGGGTCTGGAGAACGGTTGTATGTGCATAACAAAAGGCATTGATTTCTTGTAACTGATTTTTATGGACGAACTTCACAACTTTTTGGAGTTTTCATTCGATATTTATATGCTTCAGTTCATTGATGTTTAAGTCTTCTTATGGTGTGATTATTCCAGGCTAAAAGTAATGCTTGAAATATTCTATGTTCATCCTTTATATTCTTAGGCAGATGCTATTATACAAAAGCTTCTTGCTGGGGAACATTCATTAAAGGAAGATTCTCTGCCAACACTGTTAATTACTGCAGATACGGTATGCATTTTTATTTTGTCTTTACTTGGTTGTTTCATCTGCATTTATGACAGGAAAATAAAGTTATCTACTATGCATATTCATATAGCTGAACAGAAGGGCATGACTCTGATTGTCCTCTCACTTTATATCTGTGTGACTCCTATGTCTCATTTCTGAGTTCTAAGGGACGTCATTTGATTTTGAGAAGAGGCTTCTATCTACCAAATCTCTCTCACGGAGATTGGAGTTTATCTTAGTTCACATTCCATTAATTATTTTATATACAATAATATGAACGGTTTCCTTGTTTAGAAGATTGTCCCTAGCTTTGGGACTTTTTCCTCTTATCTTTCTAAACCTACAAGATTATTCATTTGGCAAAAGAGCAGAAATTAAAGCATGAACCTGCTCTAAACATAAATTCCAGCAGAGGTGCCTGCATTGACAAGAACACATGACTTTGATATCCTTTCTCAAGAGTGTAACGTAATTGAACTTTGATGATGCAAGTTTCATTCATTACATGTCAGTGCACATAATTCATTTGGACGCTTTGTGCAACTAGTACCAGCTGTCTTTTGATTTTTTTTTTTTTTTTAAGTTGTCATTTTTATTCCATAATATCTTTATCGTTAATCATTTCCTCAGTTTTTTAACATTCTATAATATATTATTGCCTAGCGTGCTGTGTTACTATCTATATTGTGTATCCTTACCTTTAAGTTAGTTTCTTTTGTTGTACTGAGTTACTGACCATTGTGCAAGATTAAATGTGGTTTTACCCATGTTCTGTAGGTTGTGGTATACCAAGGAACTATCAGGGAAAAACCAACTAGCAAAGAACAAGCAAGGGAATATATCAAAGGTTTGCTTGTGGAGTTTCAAGCATTTATTATTAGGGATTGCATGTCATAATTGGCTACATACTCATTCTTGAAAGCTAAGCTCCAGGATATTCTGGTGGTAATGCGGCAGTGGTAGGATCTGTTCTGATAACCAACCTAAAGACTGGAAAAAGATGTGGAGGATGGGAAAGCGCTGAGGTAATATTTGCTGCTGATTGAGCATATGTCTAGGCCTATCATAATCTGAGACAGTAAAATTCATAATCTTGGATGACATTTAGTTTTTTAAATACATCTGAAGTTCATTAATTCCTAACTTTTTGACTGCTAGTTATAACATGACTTTTTGATGCTGTAAAGTCATTGTTCTTTTATTCACTGAACCTCTGACACCCCGTTCCCTTCCCTTCCTCATGATTTTAAATGCCTGCCATTCATAATATTACGTTACCTCCATTCCATATCTATCGTTGTTTAGGTTATGGCACATTGATTAAGAAATCTTTAATTAATGCAAAATATTACTATCTATTGAGATTAATAGAAAAGATAGATTATAGGTGGAAAGGAGGGGTAATAAGAAAGAGATAAAATTATTAAATGGGGGTATAGTATAGCTAGAAAAATAAATAGTTCACCGGGTCTAGAAACAAAACAAAAGGTCTGAAACAACAATAAAAATGAAAGAGGGAGGATATTTATATTTTCTGTACATGTATGATTCATTGATTCAATATTTTTCTGTTCACCACAGAACAATTTCATTAGCGTTTGTTATTGTAACGACAGGTTTATTTCCTTGAAATACCGGATGAGGTCATTGATGCGGTGGTAAGCTTTTTACAAGTACACTTTTCACCCTTGCACTGAGACAAGCATGAAGGTGAAAAGAGTACTTTAATCAGTTCCTCAGAATATAAGATGTTTTGATACTTTCTTTCAGGTAATTCTTCTCACTAAATACTGTATAAGTTTTCTTACTTGATGGGAGCTTCTCAGATTGACGAGGGAGTTACATTCAATGTTGCCGGGGGTTTGATGCTGGAACATCCTCTGACCTTACCCTTTGTTGATGCGGTGGTTAGTTACTTTTCAAATCTTCCATTATTTGCACAGTATTCCATCCGGTCTTGATATAAGACATATTTGAAAGTTGATTTTGGTCCTAAATATAAGACATAATTTTCATATTAGTCAATCTTTTCCTAATATATCCTTATTGATGCTCTCTCAACAATAATCAAGGAGGAGAGAGAATGAAGAAATTAAAGAAGATTATTAGGCTGTTTTAGAAAATATATGTCATACTCCCTCCTGCTTTATTATAAGGCACCAACTAACAATTTTCACAAACCAATAAAAATAGTTAAAATCATTAAATTTGTTCTAAAATTTAAGTAATTTCCAATATTAGCCCTACTAACTGCATTAAACTCTAATATCATATTAATTATTATTCTCATCCGCTACCCTTATTAATTATGGGCTTACATGAAAAAAAAAATTTAATGCTCTTTGGAAACAAGCAAGTGCCTTATAAAAAAGGATCAAATACACTTGTTAGTTATTGCCTTATAATAAAAACCAGAGGGAGTATTAACTAACTTTTTTAATCTAATCAAATTAGATAAATGTGTCCTATATTAAGGACTTGGGGAGTATAGAACTTTAGAAAACCATTAGCATCAAGGTCTGTTGTGAAAGAAGAAAATATTTGATTGGTTAACCAACTGTTTGTTAATCTTTTTTTATGGATATAAATGTCTAGATTTGCAGGGTTGATATATATTCTCTGCTGTCTGTTTTGCCTTCTCTTCCCCGAATGTGGGTTGATTCTCATTGCTTAGCTTTCTGAAAGAAAGTTCTCTCTCTGGAACTTTGGTAGGTTGGATCAACTGATACTGTGATGGGACTTTCTAAAGCTCTCACGGAGAAACTCTTATTGGAAGCTCTATAGTCTGTTGCAACATTAAAAATATACATTGGTCGAAACCATGTGCTCCCAGCAGTTATATGTCACATCACATCCATTCTGTGCTTGAATTTGTGTTTGCCTCTGCAAATTCTTGTAACGCAATACAAACAAGAATGCTATATATTGAGACCTGCCAGCAAGTGTTGATAGAAACATTTTCAGTTTTGTATTCATTTCCCAATATTGATATACTAATATTAAGTGAAGTGACTCATACTTGCTGAGGATGAGACTGGCCATGTTTTTTGTCTTGTGTAATTAAAAAAAAAAAAAAAAGTTATAATTGTTATAGCATAGTAGTATTTAGTACAGCCAGCTATGGCTCATCCATAAAATTACGAGATTCGATGATTCCATATTAATGAAGACAATAGTTAAGGTTGTAGTAATTGGTGTGATGATATATATGTGTAATATTGAAGGGCAATTGGATGAGGAAATTAAAGGTATGGTGGCTCCACCAAGGCTTGTTTAGAGGACTAAAGTGAAGATGCATAGACCCACAGAGTCAGGCTCTGTAGCTCCACTTGCTAAAGTTCTATATGTTGAATTGAGCCTCAGAAAGATGAACAGCTCTGCTCAATTTTGTAACAGTAACGTTTTGGAGCTTTGCCAAGAATAGCAAACTTTGGTCATAAAAAGTAATCAGCTCAATCCTACAGGTCAAACACAATAATAAATTCACTTAAAGTATTACAGAGATCGAACCCCAATGGGAGGTTATATAATTACAATCATAATTATTTTTGGTAAAAAATATATAAAATAAATTTAAAGAAAAACCAATATTAATAAAAACAGAGGTAAGATGGGTAATAAAAATCAATAAATGAGGACAACACCAAGGGAATAAGGCTCATGAGCTCATCCATGGAGGGAGACTAATTTAAATTTTAATATTTGGCTCACAATTATAATAATAATTATGAATATATCATATCAATCTCTTGATCTGACAAGTTGTACCTAATTAATGATAAATTATGGTTGTCTTCCTATATTTATTACAAAGACCTTATAGCGTGCAACATATAATCAAGCACTAATATCACAAGAAAGATAAATATAAGGACATCAAATTATTTTATAGAAAATAAAATATCTAAATCTAAAGTGTCAAACATCAAATTAAAAAATTCTTCCTAAATTAAGCTACAGATCTAACCCTTGCTTGGAAATTTTAAAAATTATGAAAGAAATAAACGAAAAACTCATAATTAGTTGGAAAATTAGTTTGCATGTTACTCAAATACATTTGCTAAAATCAAGTTTCAGTCTAGATTTGGAAGCAAAGGTGGCGTCAAAAAAAAAAAAGGAAAAAGAAAATAAAGATGCTGCGGCATTGTTTTTAGTTAGTAATAAAAAACATAGGAAATAATAATAGATCATTATTAAAAAAAAACACCAGAAGAATAATATATTAAGAGCTTTGGGAGCATCCACAAAAGGGGTTCAAACCAAGATTCTTTTTGTTCAACGAACTGTTATTGAAAAAATTAAAAATTGGAGGCTGCCAATCAAAAGACATAGCTATATTACGGAAAGTCCATACAACCAACACATCATTCAGGATTAATACTGTTTATGTTGCCATCGCCTCTGTCCCACTTCTTTCAAACTTTCACACTTCCTCACAACCCTCTCACACATTTGTACAATTCAAAACCCACTTTACAAGCTATATATGAACAAACCTATCATTCCTTAAAAATCCCATATTTATCCATATTTTAACGCTACACTGTACTGCAGACAGACATTATGTATGCATTGAAAGATACTGCTATATATATAGTATATATATGTTTAAAGAATATTTGGGCCATTGATCCTTTCCATCAACTTCATATTAAGAACAAACATATACACAGTCACTTGTGTGTCAGTGATCAGTCCAGAAGTCCAGTTGGGTTTACTATTATTCAATCCTTCATTAAATTATCGCATGCCTAAAATTTAGCATCTTCCAGCCTACTAAACTAAAACAGCAGCAAAATATGTTACTGTTGCTTTTGCAGCAGATTTAAACTATTCACATCATTTTAATGTTTTGTAGCAGCAAATTAATTTTAGAATCATGAATTAATTAGCTATATATATTTTATGTTAATCTTTCTATCAAGATAGTTTAAGCCAATTTGATCTTCTTCTTCTTTTTTTTCAATTTTTTTTCACCTAAGCTTGTACTTCTTTGAGTCTAAGAGATCCTTTATTTTTTGCATGGGCTTATACCTTTATTTGAGTCTCAGAGACTCTTCATTTTTTGCCTTTTTTTAAGAATTTGCTTAAACATTAATCATTCAATGTAGAACTTAATCATTCATCCCAATAATATCCCACTAAAACACAGTCACTAATTAATTTCAGATAATTGTATTTTTTGTAATTTAATTGTACCAAGAGATTTAGTTGGATTGAGAAGGAAATAAAAGAGGGAATTGAATTGGGGAGTGAAAAACATTAGGTAGAAAGAAAATGTGGAAGGCACGCAAGGGATCGAATTTGGCAGGGAACCAAGGAATATATGCGATGAACATTATAAGGATAATCCTACGGGTTAAGAATAAACAGGAACAAATGAAAAAGCGAAAGGGAATTCTTTTAAGAAGGACACATAATGCACAGTGGTATATGACCAACTTTGAGTGTTTGACCAAAAAGGTTAGACCTCCTTGGAGGAGACAATTAGAGATTATAGTGTGTCGTCTCAGATGTGTTTTTGATACTGACAACAAACTCTACTTTCTTTCCTTTTATTTGTATATATATAAATATAGGACGGCTACCTTATGAGCTGTTCCTCCTTAATATATCGGGAAAATTACAATGAGGTCCCAAAGACAACAACAAATAACAAAAAAGTCCCTTAACAAATTTTCCTGTCAAAAAGTTCCATAGGGGCTGCATTGTGATTAATTCTAAATATGAAATTACCTGATTGCCCTTACTAATTGGAATTTCGAATGGCTTGGCGTAGTGTGATTATAACTTGCATTCGCAAAGTAATCCCTTGCTGTTGTGTTCAAGGCATGTCAATTATTTGTGCAGTTGGGTTGTTGAAGTATTTATTATTTTACAGGTTAAGAAGAATATACCAACAATAGAAAAAAGAAAGATAAAGATGGACAAAGGTAGCCAAAGGTGCTCGGGTACATATTGTTCACAAAATCTTGTTACAAGAAAAAGAAGAAGAAGAAGAAGAATAGAGAGCTCAAGTCTTTTATAGAGGAGAGTCAGTCGTTTAAAGAAGCTTGGAAAACATTAAAAGATGAGAAGGACAAATATAGGATGAGGGCAAAGAAATTAAGAACTTAGTGCAAAGGCCAAAATATGTCGTTCCATTCCACACTCGTTGTGCCCCTAATCAATTTATGAAAGTTTGCAAAAATTTGAAGAATAGACAAGATAGGATGGACCAGCTGAAGAAAATAAGATTCGATAAGTTGGTTAATATATGCTGCTAAAAAATTCCTTGAGATTTGTGTGGTAAGTTCATGCATGCTTTTGACCCTCCCACTAAGAATGTTTCGATTTGAGGGAAGTCACTTGACATAGGCCCTGACGATATAAAAGAATTGATGGGCTTACTGCGTGTGACAGGGGGAGATTGAAAGAAATATCAAAAAGGAAGATGAATCATTTAAGGAATTCAAGAAAGTGTATGGGATAGTTCCATACAAGATAATAGCAAAATGACTAATTGTCTATGGTAGCAAGCAACCAACAAGGAAGAGGAAGAAACCGACCGATTGGAGTAATTATATTATGTATATAGGAAATTAATCATATTAAGTAATTCAAAATGCAATAAACTCCAATAATATTAGGTATTTTTTATAGGTTTATGTGTCTAGATTGGCAAGGATATGTCTTTATTTTGACAATTTATACATTGACAAATGTATGTGCCTATTTTATATTTCACAAGCATGTGCTAATTTTGATAAGTTCCTTTGCCTATTTTGACAACTTTATTTGTCTATTTTGACAACTTTATTTTCCTACTTTGATAAGTTATAAAATTGCAAGTTTATGTGGCTATTTTCACAAGCCTGTGTGCCAATTTTGATAAGCTCCTCTGCCTATGTTGACAACTTCATTTTCCTACTTTAACAAATTCATTTTCTACTTTGACAAGTTATAAAATGGCAAGTTTATGTGGCTATTTTCACAAGCATGTGTGCCAATTTTGACAAGTTTCTTTGCCAATTTTGACAACTTAATTTGCCTACTTTGACAAGTTAATTAATATCATAATCATATCAAAATGTTAAGTTATATGAGTATATGGCTATTTGCACACCTACTCATATAATTGTATTAAATAACAGTATTCTCATTCTCTTCAATGTAAACATGACTATATTCTTCATTAAACTGTGTTAAATGGCCCACCCCTTCATCATCTACAATATCCACAAATATAGTTGTATCAAAGGTAACTTTGAATTTCAAACAAATTTCATTACTTTCTTTTCAATTATAGATGATATAATTCTTCGAAACTCCTTATGCCTTCTTTTATGCATATTGTTATTACCAAACCAACATGTTGACTTTCATCTTCTCCACCATTTAAAAACTCCCCACCCACATGAAAGAAACATAATAGATTTTCCTTCAACGTACTAGCCATCATTCATGACAATCTGCAACATACACTTTATATTAACAATTGCAACAACCATATGAATAACTACAACTGCATGTATTAACATCATTTTTTTGTATCTCATATCAGCATTTTAAAGCAAACAAACCTTTATCACATTCATATATTCGCACTTAATTAAAATAGAGCAATCCCTCTATTACCATGCCAAAAAACATACCAGAAATTTATTAACCCTACCCAAACACAATGAAACCTCAAGTTCAATGGTCAAGATGATATCTTTAACAAAATCTTAGCATTAAATACCTATGTCAGAGTAGATAGTTCACTAATGAGCCCAAGCTCCAACCTTTGACCAACCCTTGAATCTAAATGCAACGAACATACACAGCAAAAGAAAAAAAAAAGAAATCAATGTTTAGCCTCTAAGATAGTAGATGAAAGCTGCAAACTCTAAGCTTTTCCCAGGAGATGAAAACGACATTGGCTTGCTTTCAACGTTGGACCTGCAAAGTTGATCACACGAACATAGATTTCTCTGTTTTTTCTTTCTCATGAATGAGAATTAACTTGCGCCAACTCCTCTTGCTTCTCCTTTTTTTTTTTTTCAATGGGGGCAACAAAGAAATTCCATATTTAGAATTAATTACAATGAAGCCCCTAGGGACCTTTTTGACAAGAGAATCTGATACAAGACTTTTCTTGCGATTTTTTCTTGTCCTTGGGAATTCACAGTGATTTTTCCTAATACATGTTCCCTTTTTCTTATGTTGTTTGTTGGCCACTCTCCCTAGCTCGTTTTACTATACTTCTCTTTTCTTTCCCCTTATTCTTCCTCATTCTTTGCCACTTTGAAACCTTACTCTATCTATTCACATCACCACCAACTCTCTCTCTCTCTTGGTTCCTGGAGATATCAAATTATATTTAAAAAGGAAAAAAAGGGAAGGAAATATCCCCAGCCCCAAAGTGAGAGAAAGACAGACATTCCAGTTGTATCTTGTTGCTTTTGAGGGATGTAATTTTATGCGTTCCCAAAGTTTATTTTACTCATAATTGTCCCATTTGTTTTTAATTATATTATTCTGTACGTATACTATAATTAATATGCCCTCCGCGGCACAAATCATAACACAGTATTTAAGATATGGGTCCGCGGGCGATGTTTATTATTCGACACATTTGCATGCATGCATGGACGCATATCCGTCCACGACACCCACGTGGCAACTTGATTGATGTTATTATCATCATTCATTATATTAAACTAAGCATCTCGATAGATTTTTGGTGAACTAAAACAATTAACTTGTATATATAGAGTTCAGAACGAATACCACCTTTGTTTAATATAACTTGATTTTAATATTTTTCATAGAATACTCTAGACAAATTTAAAAACTATCAAAGGAATGCGAATGTGCGTAAAAAGCTAACATTTTGTCTGCCCATCATCCAGAACTCGAGGCTCTTCCTGTTTTTTGTTTTCAAAAATTTAAAACAAGAAGAAAATGTGAGGATCAGTGGTTAGCTATACTTAATTAGATGAGATTTTGTTTATCAGATCCTTAGCCCCTAAAAGAAGAAAGATTTGTGATATATAGCTAGGCAGAGATCGAGCTTAGGGAGGAAAAGAGAAGAACAGGAGGCAGGTGAGTTGGGGGGGGCCCAGCAAAGAGAGGTTGGGAGCCACGTAGGATGATGATTAAGGAGGGGATTTGCATGTAAGAGCGTTAATTAGAGAGGCATGCACGCAGTGGAAGAAGATTGAGCATAATTAAGGAAATCCAATTTGGAAGTGTGGAGCTCATCAAGTGAATAAGATAGAGGAGCAAGAGTGTGAGAATATTAAGATTGAGGCTAATAATGACTGGATGAGTACTGGGTGGGGGGAGTTGCTTCACACACACGGCAGGCGCGTGAGAGTGACGTGCCTAGAGGGGGGGAGAGAGAGATAGGTGGCGTGTGGGAATGAATGATCAAGCTAAGGAAGCGCCAAGTGTGTTGGGGGAATCGCAGGGTTTGCAAGAGCCAATATGAGAGAAGAGCATCTTTTGGAAAGCGGTGGTCGTCTCCCGTTTTGTCCAATTCTGCTTCACCAATCTCCATACGATCCGATTCTCAACCTCTCTCTCTCTCTCTCTCTGTTTTTTGAATCTTTCGATCGAATTGGGGTCAATATTCCATGGTACTTTGTTTGGCTTTCGCTATTATGATTGTGGGGCCCCCATCCCCCATTGGTAGGAATTATTAATTATTAATTAATTCTTAGATACGTTTTTGAACTCCAATGGAGTTTCCATGCTGGAGGTGGTAGACACAAACACAAGAATAAGGGCTTGCTTTGATGATTGCACCTCCCTTTATTTCCCCCTCCCTGTCCCTCGCTTTTCCTTCTTATATTCTCATCCAAATATACACCAAGCCCGGATGTTGTCATATATACTTACAATTCTCTGCTACTAATACTATTCCCACAAGCAAACTGGGACCATACAATAAAGCCACCGGGTTTGCTTCTTCATCAGTCCATATATGACCAACTGATATGAAAGCCCTGTTATGCATGCTTCACCTGACCCCACGGTACGATCCATTTCAGATCGATTACCTCCAAAAAAAGATACTCACTTGTTTCAGATTCTGTAATTGTAACTCAACGTAACAAGTAATTTGAGAGTGGCAATATAGTGCGGTCGTTGGATGTGTATGTCCCACACAACACACCTCATAAAAGTGCGCGACACAAAAATCAAAACTTTGCCCCTTCCCTAGTTTTCCTTTTAATTATATATATACTAATCAAGTAATATGTATGCAGCAGTAGTAGTTAAAGCAGATATTTTGACCAAAAAAAAAAGCAGATATAGCAGCTAGGGATATATCATATATGTATACGTTTACGGCTGGGTAACCAATAATGAATATGAGAATGGGGATAATAACTGATATATATGAAGGGGCTTTATTATAGGGATGCAAGAGTGTGGAAACAAGTGGGAGGGACAAGTATTGCAGTAGTATATGGCTTGGGGCAGAGATATATACGGAGGGTGGCAGAGGATTTGGTGAATGAATTGGGTTAGAGGGTTGGCAAAAAAAAAAAAAAAAAAAAAAAAAAAAAAAGCCTCGTGATCGGAGAAGGCAGATCCTTGGAACAACACTGTTGCCTCTTGGTCACGTGGCCTCTTTTGACCACCCAAATGACCAAATGAAATCCCTCCCGCCTTTAATATGAAAATGATTTTCCCTTTAATATATGTATCTCACTTGATGCTTGTACTCTCTCATTACTCCTCTTAGCCTCTTCTACATTATAAACTCTGAACACTTTGCTTATAGCCTCATACCCTACCCACCCTCTTGACTGATGCTTCACTATTTTGCTCTTTTGATTTCTTGTATTTCTTACTTAGGAAGCCACTGATCCTTTTTGTGCTGTTTATTCAAACTATTATTACTGGGTCCCTCTTTCCCATGTCTTTTTAATCCCTCGGTCTCTGTTTGCTATTTCCGATCCACTACGGGGCCTACTAGATGACTTGCTGACTGACTGGTGTGTATATATATATATATATGACCCGCCATTTCATTCGCTTATCAAGCTCACCCACATCATAACAATATCCGCTTCTCATTTCTCTCCAACCAATCACCACTTTCTTCCAACCCCCTCACATTTCTTCTCTGTTCTCATTCATTGAATTCTATATTAATCAGTTACCCCCTTTGGATAACGAGGAGGATCGTAGGTTTGAAACGGAGAGTGAGTCATATATAGAAGGTAACGGCCATGTCTGGTTGCGGCAGCTACGAGGGGCACGTGATGGGAGCGTGCGCATGTGGCATGTATCACAGCCAAACCAATTCCTTCCCTATGCACTACACTACCGACCAAAATTCCTACGCTTATGACTACGACGATTCCGACATGTATTCTTCCTTCACGCCCTCCTCCTCCGTCGACTGTACGCTCTCTCTCGGCACCCCCTCCACGCGTTTGACTCATCACGACGAAGACAGGCGAGGCGGCGCCGGCCGCAGCAGCGAACGACGTCGCTCTGTCTCCAACATGTGCTGGGACTTATTACAGTCCAATCAATCCCACAGTAGCAATAATAAGTCCGGCAAAGGCGGCTCCTCCTCCTCCTCCAATGATCCTCTTCTAGCTCGTCGTTGTGCCAATTGTGACACCACTTCCACGCCCCTTTGGAGAAATGGCCCCAGAGGTCCCAAGGTACTTAATTGCCCCCATCAATTTAATTATATTCCTTTGGGCTTTCACTTTCTTCCTTTTTGCTATTTACTCTGCATTAAATGAATTAATGGTCGTTTTTTTTTTAATGGTAATGGCAGTCACTGTGCAATGCCTGTGGGATCAGATACAAGAAGGAAGAGAGGAGAGCCGCCGCCGCCGCCACGGCTTCTGCGTCGTCGGGCGGAGTCATGGAGTCTCAGGCGATGTACGGCCAACAAGACAACTACTGGTACGCGCAGTCATCGTACTCACAGGGCCAGATAATGCCGTGTTACTCACCGGGAATGGTGGAAGACGGTAACGGAGACTCGGACAACGGCATGGCGGCTTTCCTCTCGTGGAGGCTCAACGTAACGGACAGACCAGGCCTCGTCCATGACTTTACAAGATGAAGAACATTTTCAAAGTTTATGATAACACAGGAGCAACATTTTTATTTACAATATACTAGAAACTAGAAATGACGACAAGAGGGTCTAGTTGCTAGTTCTTTGACGGTCAAGATCATGCGGGTCTACGTCACCGTTTTACGATGATGATGTAGATTTGTGGAAGATGTTTTTGATGGCGATGGTTATGGTCTCTTCAAAAAAAAAAAAATTCCCCTTTCGTTTCCCTACTGTTTGATTTTTGACCGTTCCCCCGTTTTTTTGGCTTGCTTCTTCTCTCCGTCTCGCACATAGTAAGATGGAGTTAGAATATTGGGACATGTGTGCTATTAGTTACTTTGCCTTTTTCTTTTGAGTTCTTTCTTCAGTCAATCAAATTACATATATAGACCAACCTTTCTGTCTCCTTCACTTTCCTTTCTTGTTTCCCAATATTTATTTATTTATTTTGAAATCCATTATTGATGAACATGATATTATACGGACCTTTTGCTCAATTCAAGTAAAGGCATATATATATATGTGTGTGTGTGTGTGTGTAATAGCTCACAAAAACTGAGTGTTTAAGTACTCTCTCTCCATGTGTGGAAAAGAAACATAGTTGATCCGATTTGTATTCATTTTCCTGAATTGCACAGAGCAGACATGGACCTTCAGCGAAGAGAGGAGGATAGAAATGGATAAATCAATTTATTCTCTTTGATTCTGCAAGAGTAATTAAAATAAGTATTTTTCTCTACCAATGGATTAATGAATATAGACTGTTGGATCGGATCACGCAGCAGGGTCTGAACCGGACACTGTGCGGTTCAGAACAGTAAAAAAAAATACTGAACTGTCTTTTTGGACTGCATCATCGAATCTAACAGTTCAAAGGAGCAAGAAATGCGTATTGACTTGAAGAAGTGGAGGCTGGGGCAACTTTTATCATAAATATCCAACCTAACATGATTACTGGTCTTTCTTTTTTAGTACCTCGAAATGCTTATTTCTATGTATATATATGTAAATGGTAACGTATAAAAATGAGTAGTATATTCTTATGATGATCAACAACTTTTAATATCCTAGCATCGTGGCTTGTTTTATTCATCATGGGATAATGGAGAATTGGGTTGGGTCGATGAGATGGTAGGACAACGACTTTGCTGGCAAATTAGTTGAAATATTGTGCAATAAGACCACAAACATATATATGGTTTTGTTCAACTACCTTGTTACTTCGAAACTTTTAGCGTTCTATATTAGAGACTTGGATATAAAGCAGATTCTGGTGGATGATAGTTTGGTTTCTGTGAAATTAAGAATATTTCCGATATACATTGGAAAAGTTTGTTTGTTACGTTGTATCTGTCGGGAAAGTCTCGGCAACACTTTGGGCCTTGCAAGCCACACTAATAAACTACACAGCACTAATTAATTACAAGTAACCAACAGAGTTAAATCAAGCGGAATAGATTAATAGCTCATAATATAAAATAATTTATGATTTGAATTATCACGGGAAAATTAATAATGCTGCTTATTTAGAATAACATCCATTATTGGTCGTCAACCAAACATCCACAAAACTCCTTTCACTATTTATGTTTCATGTACATACATGTGTGTGTTAGTTTCTTTTAGCTATCATGCCAGACTTCAAATCATTTTTGACAATTAAAAAAAAAACGCCATTGATGGAGTTTAATTAAGAGACGATAGTCCAAAAGGATCGTTATAAGCATAAGTCGTCAGATTGAATACACTGAACAAGAGCAAAACTGGCCAAATACAGAACTAAGTTTATGTTGGATATCTTAATTCTTCTTTTTTCTTGGTGACAATGTTAGACATACAATGACAAAGGTGTTCAGATAATATAAAACTACAAAATTGAGTTGTTCGTGTTAAAATTCACAAAAATATCACTTCCTTTATATCAATAATCTACAAGAAATAAATTATGGATCCAAAAATAAAATAAAATTGTCTATGTACGTCTATGGAGGCGTGGAGGTAAGTGTACTGTGGAAATTAAATAGCAGCAAATTAAAGCATTACACTACAAAGTAAGGATTTAATATTCTCAATTAACGTCCGTTTTTTTTTAAAAAAAAAACGTTAAAAAGTAGGCGGTGACATTGTTGTAATTTTATCTTTACTTCCGTTTTAAGAGACAAACGTTAAAGCTACATTATAGCATCTATTTGTAGAAACGGACATTGAGTGTATAAGCTTTTAACGTCTGTTTTTTAAAAACCGAATGTTAAATGTTAACTTTTAGATTCCATTCAATGTCATTTCTAAGCTTCATTTTTGTAAACCTCAATGCTTGTGTATAGTTTACAGATTCCATTTGGGCTTTTTGATTTTTGTGTATAGCTTACAAAAATTAATAAGGTTGACTTGCATGCCTAATGGGATTGGGGGAAGACAGAACTCGTATGCCTATGCAGTTTATAGCAACAATATTAGAGAGTTCTTATCTTTGGAGGAGATAGATCGGATGAGTTACATTTGCAATCAAGTAAGTTTATTTTTTATTTTTAACTTTAATTAATGCAATGATTTTTAAAATTCTATATTCACTAAGTCATTTCTCATTTTAATTATATGGTAGCTTCTTCCACAAAATATGTGGCCAAATGGAGAGAAGCACATCCTATGGATTCTTTTGTCCTAGGCGTCTGACAAGGAGCCATAAAATCGGAGAGACTCAGTTGCCGTGTTATATGGCACCAATTGTTGACGGGCAAGTAACTTGATTTTATCTATTTAAGGCATACTCAGTTTGTTAAGTTAAGAAGTATTATGTTAGCTAACCTCATTTTAATCTATATATATTATTATAGTTATGATTGGAGTTTCTGTGTTGCTTGGCCCTTGCTCAACATCATCTATTGGTTTGATTCATTGGGTCGCAAGCTGGACGAAGTCACAAAGAGATAAAACCATTTTTAACATGTAAAATTGTTTGTAAATTATTGGTTTTTTACTTTAACAAATTGTTTTAATGTCTTCTGCTTTTCATTCTCATGATAGTGTGCTCAAGATGTATTATATAATGGGTGGGTGGTGCAAAACTAAAATTACTACCACGAAGTGGTATCGGCTGAAAGTAAGTTGTTTTAAATCCAAGTTTTTTAATTGACAATCACTTTATATTTGCCTTTATTCATTTTTACCATTTTCTTTTGATGTATAATGCCCTCACCAACAAGAGAAAACTGAGTGTGGATACTACGTTATACTAAATATGTGTAATATCATTATTGGTTGACTTACTTCAAATTTTGAACAGATGACCATTTCTTCATTCTCAAAAATGATTTTCCTTTTTGTTCTTGTAAGTGAATTGTTAGTTTTTTTTTTATTAAATTGATTGATTTATGTTAACTTTGTTTAAAAATATTTAGTGGAACTTTTTTTTTTCAATATAATAATGAAACTTTTGACCATTTCCCTCCAGATTTTTGGTAATCTCTCAATTTCCCCTTATTTCACGGAACATTTCCTTCTTCTTCTTCACACCAAAAAAAAAATATTGAACTTGAGCTTCCTTTTTTTCCCTCAAGAACAATAGACAACATCAAGAACTTGAGCTTCCTTCACTATGTGATCCAAAACTTTCTTTGAGCTAAACTAATGATTCTATTCCGACATCTTTATTTCATTGGAAAATCTTGAGGAACTCTTGTGATGTTCTTATGAAATGATATGTAGAGATTCTTATTATATAAGAGGTAATCTTCTGGAATTTCATGCACAATTTTTTTTTTTCAATTTTTTTGATCCAAAACTTTTTGGCGAGACATCTTCTATAACAGATAGAAGATATGTAGAGATCGATAATTTTTTTTTTCTTTACATTGTGTAGTTGTTTAGAAATATTTATGGATATACTAGATTATATTAACTTGTGAACTTGTGCATATTCTTATATTAACCATGTTTAGAGAACTTTTGTATATATGCAAGGGTTTACAATTATATTTCACTTTGTTTTCTTTATTCTTTGGTTGTTTATTAAAAAAGGCTATGGATAGAAAATATCAATATCAAATTTTTTTTTTTTTTTTGTTTTTTTGAAAAACTTCCAACGTCTATTTTACTTACTACAAACGTTGTAAGTCAGACTTGCAACGTCGGTTTTTAGTAAAACGGATGTTGTAAGTCTGACTTATAACGTCTATTTAAAAATAAATATCTATTTTAAAATTTTTAATGACATTTATATCTACTACCCCTAAAAATAGTCGTCTTAGAATTAAAAATTAGACCTTACAAGTGTTTTCTGTTGTTATGTTGGGGCGTGGAGAAGGTTAAAGCAGGTAGCTGATCAAAACTGAGTCTGAAACAACATAATTGTACATAGGACAACGAAAGTTTCACAACAAATAATATTAAATAAATTTGGTGAACGAGGTTACGTGCAAGAGATCTGTATAATCCTTTGATTAGATTTCATTAACTTTTTTTCTGCCTCTCCAACACGTGCCTTGAGCTTCATTTGTCGTTTGTAATCCTACGATAAGATTTCATTCACTTAGCTAGCCTTCCACGTGTTTCCCAAGTACTAAATTCACCCTTGATCTGACTGCGTGTTATTAATTATTTGCTCTAATAAATTTAGTAAATGAATAATCATATGTTCTGGAAAGTTAATTGGTTAAAAAAAAATGATTTGTAGAATAATCAAAATGAAATAATGCTAGTATTATATTTGCTAAGAGTACTCCCTCTTATCCTTGTCTCTTAAAATTAACACACATATATGAATAAAAAGGAGCCAAAAATTAGTTAAATAATTTAATTTATCAAAAATTTCTATTATTTACACAATTATCTTTAGGAAAAATTAATTTTTTAGTCCGTATAATTTTGACTTAATCCTAACTCAGTTTTACTACTTTTGACCTGGTGCAACTTAGTTCCTTTGGTTTTGACTAGGTTGTAACTCAATTCTTGAATTTTAACTCATTACAACTTAATCCGTATAGCTTTAAGCATTTTAAAATTTAGCCTCTATTGTTTTCAAAAATAAAATCATATATATAATAAAAATTAAAAGACTAAGGGCCCGTTTGGATGGGCTTTTGTGGCATAAAAAAACTTTTTTAGCGCAAAAAAATTCTTATTTATTAATTTATGTGTTTAGATGATATTTTTTAAAAAAGTAAAAGTCACAAAAAAATAATCAAAATACTGTTTTTTTTTTAAAGCTCCAATTTAACTTAAAAGAAAAACACTTAAAAAAAACACTTTTTTAAAAGCTCATCCAAACAAATCCTAAAATTATAGAGATTGAGTTGAATTAAGTTAACGTCAAGGAATATAATTAAAACTAGAGAGACTAAATTGTCCAGATTCAAAATATAGGAATTGAGTTAAGCGAAGTTAAAATTGGACTAAAATGATGATTGTCAAAAGTACAAATCCGTCCGTCATTTTGCTAAAACCAGAAGGTCATGTAGCTTGCCAATTGTTGACGGTGGCTTGCTTGAAATTCACCCTCAGAAGTCAAAGATGGCTTTTCACTCTGCGACAAGCGATAACAACCCATCACCAAACCCAACTTTCCCTCTCAGTTTTTTTTTTTTGCCCAAACTTTCCCTCTCAGTTTAAAAACACACTTAATCACTCTCTCTCTCTCTTACACCATCTTCTTCAGTTTCCCTCTTCTTCCTCCTTCACACACATAGCCTGATTCATCACAGAGTCGACGACATGGTCAACCTCGTAGCAGCACAGAGACCATTATTGCATGGGCTAATGAAGATGGCGGGTATAAAACCCTACACGGTGGAGATAGAGCCCGGTACGGTCATGACCTTCTGGGTTCCCGCTAACACCGTCTCTAAGCCCAAAAAGCCCAACGAAACGCCCCAAATCATTGGCAAGCCCACTAAACCAGTAGTAGTACTGGTCCACGGTTTCGCCGGGGAGGGAATAGTGACGTGGCAGTTCCAGGTTGGAGCACTTACAAAAAAATACGCGGTCTACGTGCCGGACCTGCTGTTCTTCGGGGGTTCAACGACGGATAAGCCGGACCGATCGCCGGAGTTTCAAGCAGAGTGTTTGGCGAGAGGGCTGAGGAAGCTGGGGGTGGAGGAGTGTGTGGTGGTGGGGTTTAGCTATGGAGGGATGGTGGGGTTCAAGATGGGGGAGATGTGGCCGGAGATGGTGAGAGGGATGGTGATATCAGGCTCCATTTTGGCCATGACGGATAGCATAAGTGTGAGTACGTTGCAAGAGCTAGGGTACTCGTCGTCGTCGGAGCTGTTGTTGCCCACCTCCGTTAAGGGACTCAAGGCCCTTTTGTCGGTGGCCGCTTACAAGAAACTCTGGTTCCCTGATCGCCTCCATAAAGACTTTCTCGAGGTCCTCACTTCACACCTTCATTTTTATTTCTCACTGCATTTTCAATCATAACTCAATCTCAATGCATATCTCATTTTCATTTACGTAAATTTCTATTTTTTTTTTATTTCGATTTAATTATTTTTTAAAGAAAAAATTGCACTTTCTCTTATCCTTAATATAACATGTATTGACCTAATTTAATTAGATTAAGGAAATTAGTTAACGTGATATGTTTTTCTAAAATACTCTAATAATCTTTTTAAATTTTCTCATCTCTCTTACCACCTTTGGTATTTAATAAAAGAGTCATTTGACCTTTTTTTTAAGAGATTAATAAAGCTAAATAAACCACATTAAAGTATTTCTATTTATCTTTTTTCTCTAAACTAATTTATTTGACTTATAAATTAGATATATAATTTAATAATACATAACATATATATGATTAAGTAACTTATTCTAGGAAAAAAAAATTGTGATATCTTATTTAATTTTCTTAATCTCTTCAAAACAAGTCAACCTACTTTTACGTTAATAAAGAGAGAAAGCATTTGATTATTGTTCATAGAGTATGAATAAGGAAAAAATTTAAAAAATTTTGATAAATATAAAAAATATGTATTATTTAGAATCTATGTATCCGTAAGGGTAATATAATTCACAATTAAAAAAAGAAAGAACTGACAAGATGCATAGGGACATACATGGTTTTTCATATCTGTTAATCATTGTTTCAGGAGTGGGTAAACTTTAGAGAGTCTCTAGCTATGTCATATATATATATATATGTGTGATGATTGGAAAGTACTAAGAAAACAGAAGTGATCGAGGAAGATAGATAAAAGGAGGAAAAGAAGAGTAAAATATGGAAATTAAACGTAGATCACGGGGGCAAAAGAAAGGGAAGACAAATTAAGGAATGGGTTAGCTCAACCAACAATATCTAACTTCCTAGGTGAAATAGCCAAGTAGTTGAGGGATCCATCCATAACCATTTTTAATTTGTAGGATCCTTAATTAACCCAAACGCTGACTTTTTTCCCTCAACAACCAACCACACTCATTTATTATTTGCATCTAACAAACTTTATGGTGCTCCACATTTCCATTTATATATTCGATTAAATTAAAATGAAAGTGATCTTCACTAATCTTATAGAGTATATAAATTTTAAGATATTCCTCGGGTCCTTAATATAATAAATATTTAGAGAATTGATTTTGATCCTAAATATAAGACATAATTTTTATAGTTGTTAATCTTTTTTCTAATCTACTTATATTGATACTCCTATAACAATAATCAGAGAGAGAATAATGAAATTAAGGAAGATGGCTAAAGTATTTTAGAAAATACATCTCATATCGACTAACTTAACCAATTTTCTTAATATAATCAAATTAGGTGAACATATCTTATATTAAAGACATAAGGAAAGACAAGAAACCTTTTTTTAATTATACTCTAAATGTATATAAATAAATTTTTTAACATAATTGAACGGTGGTAGTGCTTTGTAGGGGTGAAAATAGGCTAGCTAAGCTAGACTTTACCTAAATATACCTAGACATGCAACAAATATTTAAACCCTAAGCCTTTATGTATGCTTTTTTAGGCCCAATCTAGGCCTTCAAAAGGCTTAACTAGGCTTGAACTCTGTTTAAATGCCTACTTATAATGTGTTTTTTTAATAGTCTTTATAGTCTATACCTCCAAATTCATATATAACTTTTCACGCTTATTTATAGTCTAGTGACAACAATTGTTTAAATAAATAAGAATAAAAAACTAATCATTTGTTGATCAATCAGATATATCTTTTAAAATCGACCAAACATTATAAGCAACATGTAAAATTAGATTTTATCTCTTTTACTTTTTCCACATAAATTGGGACAAACTAGATATTATATATATATTTATATAATAGTATAAATTTTAAAAAGTTAAATAGGTTAGCATATAGGCTTGTAGACTAGGCCTTATAAAAAATAGGTCTAACCCGTTTATTTAAATAGGCATGAGCCTAACTTATTTACTAATAGGCTAGGTTAGGTCGTAGATCTCTATTAGGAGGTCTGTCTTATTTTTATCCCTAGCGACTTGATTTTTCCCCCTTCAAATATATCTCTTCCCTAGGCTAATTATGTTTAACTACAATAATAAGTTAAATTTGTGTTGATTAGTTATAAATAATTTTGGTTTTCATAGAATTCTGGAATTGATGTAGCTAGTGATGCAAGACATTTTTCAATTTGCCATTACTCACACCCTATATTAAACCCAGAGTTATGAAATATGTGATGAGGTGAATTGAAAAAAAAAAAACAATATAATGTGAGTGTGCAGGTGATGTTCACAAACAGGAAAGAGCGAGGTGAGCTGTTGGAGGGGTTAGTCATCAGCAACAAAGACATCACCATTCCAAAATTTCACCAGGTTATCTATTTGTTCCATACTTTATGCATATACACACACATTCACACACACACATATATATATATATATACACATACACACATATACTGATACACACACACACACAATAGATACACACACTGTTTGATTTGATTTGATAAGTACGTAGAGGGTTTATTTGCAGAGAATACATCTTTTGTGGGGAGAGAATGACCAGATATTCAAGGTGGAGTTCGCGCACAACATGAAAGAGTACGTGCATATATGCCCCTCCCATTTTAAATATAGAAGTTATAAATAGTATGAATTGTACTAAGAACGGTGATAATTGAAATATCAATACAAGATATAATATGGAAAATGAGATGCAGGGCAATCGAATATGAATATAAGATAGTGATATATATGTTAAGAATGATGAGATTAATGAATGAAATGATGGATGACAGGCAATTAGGGGATAATGCAGCGTTTGAAGGGATAAAGAAGGGAGGTCATCTTGTTCACTTGGAGAGGCCTTGCGTCTACAACAGATGCCTCAAGCACTTCCTTTCTTCTCTCCTCACTCCTAATTAATTTCATGTTATATTCTATTCTTCAAATAATGTATTCTATAGCTACTCCTCGTCTATTCTCCTTTGATGCTCAACTCTCCTTTCATTATTCACTTTTCACTCTCAATTACTCCCCCCATCCCTATTTATGAAGCTCTGTTGATTGAATTGTGTTATTCAATACAATAGTTTAAAATTTTTATAAGTGGGTAGCTAGATAAGACTGAAGAGAGAGAGAGAGAGAGAGAGAAAAATGATGAAATAAAGTATATGAGGAAAATTAATTAGAGGTAACATTGGTAAAAATATATTTAATGTTCAAACAACTCAACCAATATGGCATCATAAATTATTATATTTCGTATCATTCCTTCAGCGCTCCATTACAGGGAGGAAATTGGGCCAGTCCATAACCATATATAGTTGGCCCTTACGGATTAAAGAGAAAAACAAGGTTGGATTGGGTCAACCTATTTTTGTAAGCTTTGGATAGGATTCATACCATTTTTTTCCCATATATATATATATATATATATATATATATATATATATATATATATATAACACAACCTCCATAACCTCCCTTAAAGCCTTGTATTAAATAAATCACAGCATATAATATAAATTATTTTTAAAAAACAAATAACTTGCAACAATCATACCAGGAATGACATTGACAATCCCGTATCTAAAGGACAAAACATATTTACTCAGCACCTTTGTTATACATGATCCGCCCCTAGGCTTCCCTTAGTTTTTAAATACCAAAAAAAATATCGGTTAAATGAGCCAACCCATAATCCAAATGGGTTGGCCCAGTACAAACTAATTTAATCCAACCCATCTGATAAAAAGCATTTCCTCATTGTACCCCAAAAAAAAAAAAAAAAAAAAGAAGAATCATGCTAGCGGGAGTTGGGTTTAGCGGAAGGGACTAGTCCATCACAACCTGGAGAACCAATGTTCGAATCTCCATTAGAAGAAGTGTCAATATTTAGTGCCCGACAGTGCTTTGAATATGATTGCCTCCAATATGAGGATACCGTGTCTAGAGGGGGGAAAAAAACTTTCCTCATGCAAATCACCTGACATGTTAATGTAATATTTTAGTATGTACGGTGTTCTGATTCTAACTTGATTCTGCAGTTGTAATCAACATCAGATCAAGGAAACAATTTACAAATCATCAGATCTCTTGACATGTCATATATTTTTATTTTAATATGTACAGTGCTCTGATTCTAAGTTCATTCAGCAGTTGTAAATCTAAAGGGTACAAAGCTTTGGGTTGGAGATTCATTTTGCTGCTTCTACACCTATCGTCCAATTCCAATTCATCCCATAACTTGTAGAGTATTTTTAATAGAATAATGGAGTAAAAAGGAGGAAGATAAAAACTTTGGGGGCATCATTCACTCCACAAAAAGAAAGAAGAGAAGAGGATCATGTTTCATCTAAATGAAGACTGAATCTCTTCCTAAGTTCTGCCTTGAGTTTCAGGGAACCAAATTGCCGCAAATGTAACTGTAAAGGCAGATACTAGTGCGTAGACTGTGAAGGTTCCTGCAGTGAAGACACAACTACATTAACTTTATTCACAATCACATGAATGTACTAAAAAACGTGCACAACATACACACTTCCACTGCTCCAACTCAGAAGCAAGTTAGCGGTCATTGTGATCAGAAAGGAACTCAGCCAATTTGCTAATGTGGCTACACTCCCTACCAGTCCCTTTATACTTATCAGAAGTACTCTAACAGTCCTTAATATAAAACATATTTAGTGATTTGATATTGGTTACAAATATAAGACACAGTTTTTATATTTGTCAATCATTTCCTAATTTACCCCTCTTGATGCTCCCTTAACAATAATCAAAGAGGAGAAGGAATTAAGAAAGATGAATATGATGTTTTAAAAAATATATGTCATATTAACTAACTTCCTTAATTTAATTAAATTAGGTAGATATGTCTTATATTAAGCATCAAAAGGAGTAATATTTGTGCATACCTCAGACATGATAACCCATGGAATAGGTCCAGGTCCTAGGGAGAAGCGGATCGCCATAGTCTGGACAGGAACCGTTGATCAAACTGGTAAGTACGGAATTTATGAAGGCTAGGGAGAAAAAAGGCCTCAAACCTAATCCACATAACTTACCACGAGATCAACAACAGATAGTATTCCTAGATTGCTATATAGATGAGAATTCTCCGGCACAATTCCCTGGTATGAATACATAATCAGTTATATCCTGGGAATGAATAAGCCTGCAACACTAACAAGTACCCACCTTCAAATAAAACGCTACTGAAACAAGAATGAGGCTTATTGTCATTGATAATGAGGATATCTGCAGAAACAATCATGGACGTTATATTTTGCGTCCTTAAAGTGATATGTATTAAGTATTAACAAATGGTTGAATTTGGCCTAATACAATGTTAAAATAAAGTAAAGAGAAATGTGGGAGGATGTCTTTATTCATCGTACAAAGCCTTTTAAATAGGCAAAATTACAAGTAATGTTACAAAAGAACAATTAAAAAAAACATCCACACTTAAAACTTCATTACTACTAAATGCATAACATGTGTGGTAGTGAAACTCATTCCATGAAATATAAAATGGGATAATAACTTAGTCTAACGTGCATCAGTGGCTAACTGATTGGAGTTGCCATCCAGTTAAGACATGCAACAACAAATTAATTTTCCATTAATTCCTCCCTTAAACTAATGTTTGCAAACATTAAGTTTAAGAGAACAAGTGTTAAGCCCTCCCTTAAACAAAATCTTCTATAGAACACATCCCAAGCATTTTTCTTAGCTTCACGAACAGAACTTGTTTGAGTGGTTGAAATGGCAATAGTGATAATGCCAAAGCCACAAGACATCATTCTCAATAGCCAACAAGCAAGATTGAACACTTTTAATCTTTAATGGGAATAACTTGTTTGAACTCATTGGAGCAACAACAATAGCACCTCTTGAAGGATCATATATCTTACAAGTCCCTTTTTTAATTGTAATAATATATCCCTTTTCCTGCAATTAACCAACACTCAACAAATTACTTTTTTTTTTTAAGTCAAGGACATAAAAAACATTGGAGATTGTTTCTATAAAGCCATTTTTAGTTTTTATTTTAATATTGACTTTTCCCATCACTTTAATAGTAGACAATCAGCAAAAGTGGAATTAAAGTCTTCATCGAGAGAAGAAAATATAGATTTTCTTCGACACATGTGGTTGCTTCACCCTGTATCCACATACCAAATATTTGATTGCAGTTCTTCGATGACTTGATAAACCATCAGTAAGGTATCTTCAAACCTTCTTTTCTGAAAAAATTGACTTTTCTCCTTTCTCCTTATTGCTAGGCAACCTAGTATAACACTGAGAATAATAATAACCAAATTTATGACATCTAAAGCATTCTACCTTATATTTGTCAAATTTGATTTTGTTATTTATGTTTGCCTTGAAATTCATCCTCCTCTTGTTTGTCATCTCTATGGTCTCTATCTCTTCTACCTTTACCATGGCCTCTGCCTTGCCTCTATGTCTACCCTTTCCTCTAGAGTTTGAGGAAGAAATGGTAGTGGAAGCTTTTAAGGTTTGCACCTCTACAGTTGAACTATGGTTCATTTTCTACTCATGAACTATCATATGTCCTTGGAAGTATCTTTGTAAAGAATAGTTTTCAAAATGGGACGATCAATTTCCTGAAACAAATAGTTCTTCACATTTAAATTCCTCAACTTCAATGCCTCTATTTCCAATGGTTGTGCATTTGCAGGTGCTGGTACACCATTTTCTACATGTCAGTACTCTTTGGATCTCAAAAAGTTCTCCATCAGCATGCTTCAATCATCATAATGACCATCAAAGCGTGGAATACATGGCTGCACAAAATTAGAATCTGAAGAAGATATATTGCTTCAGTAAACAAAGGCAATACTTATGTTAGAATTAACAAGAGGAAAAATACTATATCACTCTATTTTTTTTCTCTTAGAAAATTAGCACTCATATAAATCTAGCTCTGATAACTATTAAAATAAAGTAGAGAGAAATGTGGGAGAATGGGAAGATGTCTGTGTTCATCGTATGAAGACTTTTAAATAGGCAAAGTTACAAGCAATATTACAAGAGAACAATTAAAAAGAAAGCTTTACACTTAATACTTCATTACCGCTAAATGCATAACATATGCATGTGGTAGTGAAACTCATGCCATGAAACATAAAATGGGACAATAACTTAGTCTAATGTGCATAAGTGAGTAACTGACTCGAGTTGCCATCAAGCTAATACATGTAACAACAAATTTATTTTCCAACAATACATACTATTAGAGGCAGTCTTCTTCCACTTCTGTCCACCAATCAAGTGGCGATTCCAGTCGCTAAGGGTGTGCATGACAACCATTCTGATCCATAGCATTGTTTCTGAGATGAAACAGTTTTTTCTGATTCTGTGCCTGGGAAGAATTATGAGAATCAGAATTACGTTTGTTAACTCATTTTATTTTTACTCCGAAAATTAGAATTATGTTTGTTAACACATTTTTTTTTCATTATGAGAATTAAAATTACCTAATACAATACAAATCTATTTCTGTATTTTTTGTTTACAGATTTCATCAACCGTATAAAATAATAAATTTTAACCAAAATACCAACATTTCATATTTTTTTTAAAAAAAATCTAAAACTTTATTGTGTATTTTTTTTTTTTTACAACAAATACTAAAATATAGTCACAAGACTTTGAGCACTTGTTCAATTGAGTCAAGCACAAAGTAAAACTCATGCAGGTACTCCAGGACTTAGTTCACCACTGCACAGAATCATGTGATAGTATGCAACTCTACAAGTTATTCTGAAATCTTTTGGAATTGGATCAGTCCTTTTCAAAAATGAATTTCAATTTTTCCATTTACAGTGCTCAATACCACAATTATGCTGAAAACAAGATCAAAGAGGCACCCAAAATGACTTATCGACTCCGGACGAAATATAACAAGCAATTGCCAATGCTAATCCTCACATCACATCTAAATTCAAGCCTAATTCTTAACAGTCCCAATAACCTCTTAGAGCAAAAAATATTGTCAACACAATTAAGTATACATAGGTAATCAATAGAATATTTCCAAACATGAGCACTTTGAAAAATGTCCACTTTCACAGAGAATTTTTCATTTTGAAATCCTGTAGGTTCAACTTTAGGTTCTGCAAACTTGGGATTGGAGTAAAAGGCAGCGCCCACAGAAACCTTTAGTCTTCATTTACCACAAGAATTGAAGGGAATTTCACAACTGAATTTTTCATGGTTTTGAAACATTTTTCCCAAGTGGCAGTGAGCTTAGTTCTCAAGATAATAGGCAAAGTTGCAGCTGTGAAAAACCATTGAACTATTGCTATAAATTTAGAAACCTAATCCCAGTAGGAATAATAGATTCTTTAAAATATTTCCATTACAGCTTCAAGTTTCAGAAAGCAATATTTTTTTTTTGGTTCCCATGATAACCAAGCAGATCCAGAGCAAATAGGGACCAAGAATCACGGCTGTATAAGACAGAACCGGAGAAGACAGTGATTGCTGGAAGTTGCAGAGGAGGCACGGATCTGGAAGCACGGTGAGAGTTTTCTTGTTGTGGCCGAAAGAACAAAGCAAGTGAGCTGTGGCCGGCGGTGAATGATGCAGAATGGAGGTGAGTGGCTGTGCTTCCATAGTCGAAAACCCTCATTCGGTGAATGATGTTGAATGATGCAGAACGGAGGAAAAGGGCGATTTTGGAGGTGGTTCTGCAAAGATGATGAACGAATAGAGAGGAGGAGGAAGGCGATTGTGGCGGTGGCTCTCAAAGCAGAGATGAAGAGCGGCGGAGGTGGCTCACGAGATGTTTTGCAGCGAGGGTTGAGACGGTGCATCTGAAGAGCAGCGAGAGTTTGAAAAAGAAGGGGATCGATCGAATGAGGGTTATCGTGAGATTATTGTGAGAGGGAGAAAAATGATTCTTAGGAGAAGCAGAAATTTTTAGCTTCTTTTTTTTATTCCCTAGCACAAAAAAATAAACCGGTTCATCCCAGGAGTAAAAAAAAAAACCAGATTTAACAAACACAATTCTCATTCATTTTTGTTCCCGGGAACAGAAATTAAGAAAAAACTCATTCTGGGAGCGTTACCATGCACACCCTAACTCGCTATGACCTGAAAAGGACTTTTAATAAAAAGACTTTAATTTTCCATACAGATGTTTACATGGAGAAAGAAAGGTTATAATATAGTGCATGTTATCTAGGACCTAACTTGTATAGCTCCGAGTCCAAATGTAGCAACATTGCTGGATAAAACTCCTCTTCAACAAGGAAGTCAAATACCAAAACAGAAGCAAAATAAAATCTTAGAGCTACTAAAATTGTCATTTCAAAACTTGACATTATCTTCCATTACTATTTGTCGAACCTGATCAAGCAAGCCAAAAGTACCAAGAACAGAAGTTAACTAGCCAGTTATACTGAAGTTGAAAACAGCTGAAGTTCAAATGTATCCTAAACACATCATTACCTCTGTAAAATAACTATTTTTGCCATGGAACGATAACATATTGGCAGATAATAAAGTGGAGGTCATGTACCCTTGGGCACGCATCATATATTCAAAATCTTCTTGAATCAGGTCAAATTTGGCATCTCAAAGATTTAAAATCTCTTCATCTCCAAAATTATTCAAAAAAACAAAAATTATACTATATAGCAAAGTTTCATAAAAAAAAATAACTGAACTTCATCTACACTTTGAAATATGATACTTGAATAGAACAATACTCAATTAATATCGCTCAATTGCTAGAGCATAAGCAATCCAATGCCCACCTGTAGGCAATCAACTACCCAAAAAGTTTAGGTTTTAAATTTTGGCAAAAAAATAACAATTGGAGAAGCTTGGGAACAGAATGTGATAGCTTGGGCCCTGTTTGGAATGAGGGATTATAGGGGTTGTTTTGGAATTGGTACTGGGATTAAGGATGAAAACAAAATCAATTGCATACCAATAATGGAAGCCAATATCTTTTTCTCTTGAGATCAGCCAACCGAACCATAACTCGTCTGCTTGTTGATGCCACAGATCTCTATTGAAAACACTCAGTGGCGTATGGATTTTAAACACATTCTAGATCTGTACTTTAAGCATGATTTGCATATACTTTCTGTCATCTATAAGGCTTGGCTCTAACTTGTATATAACAAAATATGATAGGATACCAAGTAGTCCTCTTCTTGTGTATTCAAGGAAGAGGCGGTTGGAAGTGGATACGGCAGAATAGTTAAGTAGATAAGGTAGAGTAGTTTAGAGGTTATATTTTTATAAGTCGGTTTATTGTTATGAGTGTTTTATTGTAAGTCAGTTTATTAGGGAGTTTGAAGTAGTTGGTTTGACAGTTATGTTTTTATATATATGTCCATGTATGTTGTAAACACTTTCATGTAGAATATATATATAATTTGTATTGTCTTATTTGGTCAAGAACTCCAGATTTTGGTTCTTGAATTATTCTACTAGATCCTAATTCCTAGGATCTATCAATTTGGTATCAGAGCAATTTCGTTCTCTAGGCCATTTTGTGCGTTATGGGAAACTACCGAAAGAAACAGCAAGCAACGGATCCTGCAAATATGAGCCATGAAGCAAAATCTTCGAAGGAACAGGAGCATGTTCCACCAACCAATGATTTGGCTCAGCAAATGGCGTTCCTAGTCAATAAAATTTAGAGTATTGACGCTGAGATAAAGGAGATAAAGCATAACAAGAAACCAGTGGAAGAACAAGAAGACAGAGGAATAGGAAGACAGACCGTGGATTATGAAGAATTTGAGATGGACAATCCATGGTGGAATAATCCAGTGCATAAAATGCCATATAAAAAGGTAGAATTTCCCAAGCTTGAAGTTGGAGATCCAAGAGGATGGATTATGAAGGCTGAAAAATATTTCCGGTATTATCGAACGCCGGAAGATGTCAAAATTGAAGTTGCAGCAATGAATTTGGAAGGCGATGCTTTGGATGTCTTCACTTGGGTTTCTTAAAGCCGAACAATTCGCTTCTGGGATGAATTAATAAAAAAATTTCAGGATAATTTTGGTCCAACAGAATTCCAAAATCCTGATATATTTTTATGTGATGTTAAGCAATCGGGAACGATAGAAGAATACAGAAATGAATTTATATGACGCTCATCAAGGGTTCAATGTTGGCTAGAACATTGTTTATTGGCTATTTTTATTCATGGGTTAAAGGAAGAATTGAAGGCAGAGGTTAAAATTCAGAAACACAGAATAGTCTATAAGGTGGCAAGTTTGGCTTTAGAGTTTGAATCAAAATTGCAAAGCCAACTGAATATGCGTCCCCTTCAACGCGCGGCTAATTTCTAAAATCACGAATGGATCTGCGGTAAATTTAATGAAAATAAACATGCCATACCATGTCGGCCTTATAATACTAATATTGCACCGAATGAACAATATCGGACGCAATCTTCAACTCGATTAACTCACGCACCAAATCAGGATCTCATGCGAACTCCAAACACGATGGGATACTCGGGTAATTCAAAAGTTTTGACTTTCTCGCCAAATTAGACGTTAACTGATGCGGACCGGCAATTTAGAAGGGAGAAAGGATTGTGTTACCGTTGCAGAGAAAATTTTTCCCCGGTCACCGTTGTACCTCATCGATGTTGAGAATCCTGTAGATTTCAAACTGTGCCAAGGATGATGGCACTCAGGCGCTATGTCCGGTGGTTGATGAAGACAATTATGGAGAGTCCCCAATGGCAGAGATATCGTTACATGCGATTCTAAGCAGAACATTGACTACCACAATGAAGGTGAAGGGAACGCTCTTTTCACAAGAAATTTTCATTTTAATTGATAGTGGGTCATCACACAATTTCATCTCCAACAAATTGGTGGCTGACCTGGGCATTCAAACTCAGCAATTACCACCTTTTGGAGTTCAGGTAGGGGACAGTGCAATGATAGCTTGCAAAAAAATCTGTAAGGATGTGGAAATTCAGGTGCAACAAGTAACCATTCGAGATGAATTCTTCCCTTTTAATCTTAGTGGAGTCGATATGGTGTTTGGAATCAAATGGCTAGCCTCTTTAAATACTGTTGAAGCTAATTCTGTTCATGGTGTTCTGGGTTGATGGCAAGTGATATAAGCTTCAAGGAATTACTCGACCACCAGAAGAATCTAGTTGGGAACTCTATGATGCGATTGCTACAAAATTTCCTCACTTTTGCCTTGAGGACAAGGCTCATTTTCAAGGGGAGGGTGATACCAAGTAGTCCTCTTCTTGTGTATTCAAGGAAGAGGCAGTTGGAAGTGGATAAGGCAGAATAGTTAAATAGATAAGGTAGAGTAGTTTAGAGGTTATATTTTTATAAGTCAGTTTATTGTTATGAGTGTTATAAAAGTGAAGAAATATAAAGTAAGAACAAGAGAAGGTAAAGATTCAGGAGAGAATGAGAGAAGGAATTCTTATTCCAGTGTATATTCAATAGTTACAGAAGACCTCTATTTATAGAAGAAAAATGGGTCCTTAAGTGTAATTTCTATCTCTGGGTCATAAGAGGTAATTTGCTCCAGACGAAAATTCCTTCACCTGCTTCACCTGCCTTCACGTGAAGAAGAAGAAAATTTGTGACCGTGGGTCCCACATGTTTATAATATAATATGCCGGTACAAAATATGGGATCAATGGACATCCACATAATTAATATATTTATAACACTCTCCATTGGATGTCCATTATGAATATGCCTCATTAAAAACTTTAACTAGGAAAAACCCAGTAGGATAAAAACCTAGCCAAAGAAAAGAGTACATCATTCATTGATACACTTTCTAATGCTGCCTCATTAAAAACCTTTCTAGGAAAACCCAGTGGGACAAAACCTAGATAAGAAAAAAAGAGTACAGTGTATATTAACTCCCCCTCTTAATTACATCAGTTTTACTCTCCCTGATGATAACATTACTTTCAATGTCTTTTGAACACATCTTCCTTTCAGTTGCCACTTGACAATATCAGTTAAGATTTTTGAATCTTCGAAGACCAATATTAAATACAAGCTTTTCAAAGATTGTACTTGGAAGTGATCTGGTAAACAAATCTGCTAAATTTTCACTTGAACTGATTTGCTGAATATCTATTTCACCATTCTTTTGAAGGTCATGAGTAAAGAAGAATTTTTGTGAAATATGCTTCGTTCTATCACCCTTGATATATCCTTCTTTAAGTTGAGCAATACATGCGTATTATCTTCATACAGGATTGTTGGAACCATTTTTCCTGAAGATAAATCACAAGTTGTTTGTATATGATGTATTACCGACCTCAACCATACACATTCTCGACTTGTTTCATGCATTGCTAAAATTTCTGCATGATTAGATGATGTGGGCGATATAGTCTTTTCATATATCGCCATGATATAGCTTGTACCTCCACATGTAAATAGATAGCCCATTTGTGATTTACCATCATGTGGATCAGATAAAAATCCAAAGATCAAGATAACCATCAGTTCATACTTGGATACATTTGAGTAATATAACCCCATATCCATAATGCCTCCGAGGTAGCGTAAAATTTGTTTTACTCCATTCCAATGCCTTTGAGTAGGTGAAGAAGCGTATCTTGCTAATAAGTTTACAAAAATGATATATCGGGACGTGTATGATTAGCAAGATACATTAATGCTCCAATAGCACTGAGATATGGTACTTCTGGACCAAGTAGATCTTCTTTACCTTCTTCATTAATTATTCTAGGTCGAAATGGATCTTTATCCACTTTCAAAGACCTTACAATCATTGGAGTACATAATGGATGTGACTTATCCATATAAAATCGCTCTAGGACCTTTTTTGTATAAGTTTCTTGATATACAAAGATCTCATTCTTTAAATACTCAATTTGTAATCCAAGACAAAATTTTGTTCTTCCCAAATCTTTCATTTCAAATTCTCTTTTTAAGCAATTAATTGCTTTTTGAAGCTCTTCAGGAGTTTCAATAATGTTGATATCATCAACATAAACGAATTATAGAAAATTCTCTTCCGATCTTTTCATAAAGATACATGGGCATATCGGGTCATTTCTATACCCTTCTTTCAATAAATATTTTTGAAGACAATTATACCACATGCCCCCTGATTGTTTCAAGCCATATAGAGACTTATTTAACTTTATTGAATATTGTTCTTGAGAATTTGAATTAGATGCTACTGGAATCTTAAGTCCTTCAGGGACTTTCATATAGATATCACTATCAAGTGATCCATATAAATAGGCAGTCACAACATCCATTAAATGCAGATCAAGACCTTTATTTACTGCCAGATTGATTAAATAACGAAAAGTAGTTGCATCCACTCTTTGGTGAATAAGTTTCTTCAAAATCAATGTCGTCTTTGTGTGAAGCCTTGAGCTACAAGACGTGCTTTATATCTAACAATTGCACCTTTTTCATTTCTCTTTCGTACAAATACCCATTTGTATCCAACTGCTTTACATCTTTAGGTGTTTGGACTACGAGGTCCAAATACTTTTCGTTTTGCCAATGAATTCAATTCTCGCATTAATGACATCTTTCCATAGGGGCCAATCCTTTCTTTGTTGACATTCCCTAATAGATGTTGGCTCATAATCCTCATTATTATTCATTACATCATTTGCTATATAATAAGCAAATACATCATCAACGTTGACGTCATTTCGATCCCATCGGATTCCATTCATAACATAATTTATTGAGATCTCATTATTTTCACATGTTTCGTGCGAGTCTCTTCGAGACTTCATTATTCTCTTCTATAGATAATACCTCTTCATGAGGTAGCTCTTCTTCGGAGCTATAAATTTTCCTTGATTATCCTCAATTTGACCATCTATATTCTTAGCTCCTTTTCTTTTCCGAGGATTTTTATCTTTTGAACCGATAGGCCTTCCACACTTTAAGCGTGTTTGATTTGTTCATAATAGATTGACCTTGTCCTTCGGGGACATCAATTCGAATAGGAGCATTAACAAATGGGACTTGTGACTTTGTCACCTTTTTTGGGTCGATAAATGCTTCGGCATTCGATTAGCTAAATTCGTAAATGAATTATCTTGAACTTCTAGTTCACATTGTTTTGTACGAGGATCAAAATGAGCCAATGATAATTCATTTCAGCTAATATCTTTTCCCAACTGCTTACTTTCTCTATCTTTTTCCAACTGCTTACTTTCTCCCCCCCAATGTTGGGAAAACTGATTCATTAAAATGACAATCGGCAAATCGTGCCGTAAATAAATCTCCCGTTGAGGGTTCTAAATATTTTATAATTGAAGGAGATTCATACCCAACATATATTCTCATCCTTCTTTGAGGACCCATTTTGGTCCGTTGTGGTGGTGATATTGGCACATATACTGCACACCCAAAAATATTTATATGGGAAATATTAGGTTCTTGACCAAAAACCATTTGTAAAGGGGAAACTTTTAGATAACTTGTTGGCACGATACGTATTAACATTGCTTTTGCATGCAAAATGGCATGGCCCCAAGCAGAAATTAAGAGATTAGATCTCATAAGTAAAGGTCTTGCAATAAATTGCAATCGTTTAACCAATGATTCTGCAAGTCCGTTTTGTGTATGAACATGTGCTACAGGATGTTCAACATCAATTCCAAGGGATATACAATATTCATTAAAAGCTTGTGAAGTAAATTCACCAGCATTATCAAGACGTATTTTCTTGATGGGATAATCAGGGTAATGTACTCTTAATCTAATCAATTGAGCAAGCAACCTCGCAAATGCCAAATTACGAGAAGATAATAAACAAACATGCGACCATTTAGTTGATGCATCAATTAAAACCATAAAATATCTAAATGGTCCGCATGGTGGGTTTATCGGCCCACAAATATCTCCCCTCAGTATCCGTTCTAGAAATGTGAGAGACTCACTTTCTACTTTAATTGTTGAGGGGCGAATAATTAATTTTCCTTTTGAACATGCCACACATGAGAAATCATGAGATTGTGGAATTTCTTTACACTTCAAGGTATGTCCACATGAATTCTCAATTATTTTTCGCATCATAGATGACCCAGGATGGCCTAACCGGTCATGCCAAACATTAAACATATCATTTTCAATATTCTTCTGTTTTACCATAACATTTGTTTCAATTGTACTAATATTTGTATAGTACAAACCAGAAGATAACATCGGCGATTTTTCTAGAACACCTTTTTCACCAAATCTAACAAAAATAATTTGTATATATTCCTTATTCTTCTCATTTATAGTCTCAATATGATATCATTCCTGCGGATATCCTTAAAACTTAATAAATTTCGTGAGACTTAGAAGAATATAAAGCATCATTAATAACAAATTTCGTCCCTTTGGGTAATATTATAATTGCTCTTCCGGAGCCTTCAATCAGTTTTGTATTACCCACTATAGTATTGATGCTTGCACTACTTATTGTTAGATGTGAAAAATATTTCTTCTCTTTAAGAATTGTATGAGTTGTAGCACTATCAATGAGACACATATCTTCATTCTTGTGTTCAATATTTGTAATTTCCATAATCTTCATCAAATAGAAAAGAAATGTATTAAAACATATTTTAATAATAATCTCATAATATATAAAACATAAACCACATATTAAAAACATTATTCTTATTATACATTCAACCAAACATTTTTAGTAAAACTCTGCCACCTCTAAGTGTGCCATAGCATCACTTTCATTAGGCTCATTGGCATCATCATTCTTTTGTGCCACATCATGATTTTTATTATATTCAACATTATTCACACTCTTTTTCATGGAGGCTTGATACAATTTTACTAGATGCTCGGGTGTCACGACAAGTTCGTACCCAATGTCCCTTCATAGCACACCTAAGGTAACATAGGTTTTCAACAACCTTTGAAGGGCGATAAAATTGGTTCTCGGCAACCTTTGAAGGACCACCCCCTGTCATTCTTCGTCGTCCTTCATTATTTATCTTTTTTTCGGTAGGTATAAGGATTATAATAAGTATTTCTACCACCATGATAACGGTAATTAGCGCGACTTCTACCACGGCCACGGCCACGTCCGCGACCATTATTATATACACTCACATTCACTTCAGGGAATGGAGCAGATCCAGTTGGACGATTTTCATGATTCTTCAATAATAACTCGTTATTTTGCTCGGCTACCAACAAGCATGAGATTAATTCAGAATATTTTTGAAAACCTTTTTCTCGGTTTGCGTTTGCAATAGCATGTTTGATGCATGAAAAGTAGAAAAAGTTTTTTCTAATAAGTCATTATCGTCATTTTCTCACCACATAATTTCATCTCGAGAGCGATTTTGAAAAGCTGGCGAATTATACCACTTACGAGTTTTGAAATCTTGTAGCCCGAGATGTATCCAATCATAACGAGTTCTAGGTAAAATCACCGTTTTTTGATGATCATACCTATCTTTTAAATTTGTCCATAATTCAAATGGATCTTTTACCGTTAAATACTCAGTTTTTAATCCTTCATGAATATGGTGGCGAAGGAAAATCATTGCTCTCGCCTTATCTTTTTGTGATGCATCGTTTTCAGGTAAAATTGTATTTCCAAGGTCCATCGCATCAAGATGGATTTCAGCATCCAGAATCCATGATAGATAATTTCTCCCGGTGATGTCAAGAGCACTAAACTCAAGTTTGGTAAGACTGCTATTGGTCATGACTTCGTTAGAGCACTTTCGTGCTGATAACGTGTTATAAAAGTGAAGAAATATAAAGTAAGAACAAGATAAGGTAGAGATTCAGGAGAGAATGAGAGAAGGAATTCTTATTCCAGTGTGTATTCAATAGTTACAGAAGACCTCTATTTATAGAAGAAAAATGGGTCCTTAAGTGTAATTTCTATCTCTGGGTCATAAGAGGTAATTTGCTCCAGACGAAAATTCCTTCACCTGCCTTCACGTGAAGAAGAAGAAAATTTGTGACCGTGGGTCCCACATGTTTATAATATAATATGCCGGTACAAAATATGGGATCAATGGACATCCACATAATTAATATATTTATAACAATGAGTGTTTTATTGTAAGTCAGTTTATTAAAGAGTTTGAAGTAGTTGGTTTGACAGTTATGTTTTTATATATATCTCCCGGTATGTTGTAAACACTTTCATGCAGAAAATATAAATAGTTTGTATTGTCTTATTTGGTCAAGAACTCTAGATTCTGGTTTTTGAATTGTTCTACTATATCTTAATTCCCAGAATCTATCAAAATAATTAGCCAAATACCTTAATTTCATTTGCTTCAAGAACTATATCCATGTCAAATCCTGGTAAAACTTGCAATGAAGTCTCAAATTCTTCTCTCATCCCCATCTTGGCCTGAATTTTCCAGAGTGGCCCCCCAAGCCCGAGAAATAAAGAAAGAAGTTATTGCTTATTTTGCTCGTCTTCTGAAAATAATGTATAAATGAATAAAATGGAAAGATAGAAAAATTCAGTCAGTATAATACATAACATAACAAATGGTTCTTACCAACCATCTGGGTAATTCTGGTTCGAAAAATAATCCGGCTATTAATATTGTACAAGGCAAAGCACCTGTACTGAAATCAAACGTGTTTATTGTGTCATTCTTTTGGATTTATGCTCCCTTTACTTGAATACTTTGAAACACCCATTTAATACATAATATTCTGTCAACTACTCGGAAAACTATGATAGAATTGAAGTTATACTAGTACTTTTAATGAACTTGAAAAAGGTTTGTCTAGTTTCAGGACCAACTTCTTTTTAGGCAAGGCAAACTCACCAGTCTCCATTGACAAGTTTCAAACACTTCCAAGCCAACCTTTCCAGCCTCCCCCTTCCCAACTAAAACAAATATAAAATATTTTTCTCAAAAACCACTAATCCAATCAAGTAGCATGATAACATCTAACAAACCTTATATATATATACAGCTTAATCCTAAAATTATCCCGCATCAAATAAACATGGTACCTGTATTTATCTCTCTGACAATTGTTTTCCCACCACTCAGAGTTATAATTCAGTTGTTCTTCCCTCAAAGAAGGCCAACCAATTGAATAATTAGGAGTTTACCCAGAACAGCAAGCGTTTTCCAGTTGACAAAAAGGCCGAACAGATACACCAGCATTATTCCAATTGTAACGGAGAGCTGAAATAAAATTAAAGGAACACTAGTGTGAATATCATTATCTAAATGGAACAAAAGTTCAAAAACATTTTATCAAGAAGCAGGATAAGGGCCACACCTGGTTAACAGATCCAAGGCTACCTCTCAAGCTATATAAACAGGCACCTCCTAAACAAGAAAAAGGACCAGAACATAAGTTTCACTGAGCTTTCTTATTATTCCAACGAATGGGAGATGACAGGTACATCAAGAATTCAAAATTACCACATAAGAGGTTATCTCAACTCCAAACCCTCCCAACAATCTCCCCATAAACAGAAATGATGAGTCCTAAAAAACAGGGGTACATCTTATAAAGTAAGAAAGTTAGACGTCGAAGCAATGAAAATACTGATATAATAGGAACAGTGACAATAACCAAAACCCGCTCATGCTACTATCACTTACATTGGCAAACGAAATGGCTAGCCATCCTATTATATTGAGGAATACCCACACTGTAACTGCATTTGAGGGAAAAAAATCATCGAGATATTTCTCATGACCATTGATTCTAGGGATGTAACAAGATATGATATAACCGTGAAACCGAATTGAATAGGACCCAATGCTACGATAAGCACACAGAACAGAAGGGAGATTGAGCCATCTACCAGAACTTGCATAACTTGTCAAGGTTTGTGTTTAAAAGTTAAATGCATAACTTGAATGATGCTAATGGACTTATTACACTTGCCGAGGGGCATCCCAAGAGAGCATTGAAGAGAAGGAAACAGAGTGAGATTCGTTTGAACTAGGTTGATAAAGGTTGCGGAAGTCAAAGCATGGTATAAAATCGTGTTTTAAAAATAAAGAGTTATTACATTGAAAGGGTTCCTAGTCTTGATTATGGTTCCTATAATTCTCTTCCTTTCTAGGCGATGAATTAAAGATGTAATTATTGTTGCTCATAACTACTTTTACATGCATGCTTCGGACGATGTTCTCTGCTTCAGTATGCTGGATTACAGCACAAGTTGAGGTTAGACTATAGAGTGTGGGAAGCTTGTATCTTGATATGTACCACGTAACCATTAATGCTGGAGACAGTTGAGAGAACTGATGAATTTGTGATTTGAATGTTAAATATCTGTGGCAATACATACTTGCACAGACAAAGGCCAAGTCTACTCCACGTTTTAAAAGAACCAAGCCCAATATGATCTCAAGTTGTGCTAAAACCTTTTTGACACAAGTTAATACTAGGGTGTATATGGAATTGGGTGGCTTTGGTCATTTGGTTTCAGTCATATTAAATTGGATTGGACAAAAAATAAATATTGTCTGAAGCTAAATCTAAAAACACAAACTTTAAACTTTTTTTCAAATAGAAGAGTCAGCGCATAAGGTTACAAACGAGATTAAACATACAACCTTTTATTTGTAGGAGAGCTTATATGACATTAAACTACAAAGTGATTCACAGAGTTCAACTTATATATTACCTCCGGTCCTAATTATATGAGCACTTTTGTAGTGCAAATTGCACTATAAAATTGCTCTTATAATTAGGACCGGAGGGAGTAACAGTTAAAAGTATTACGAATATCAATTTAGACGATTAGAGGTACAAAGTTGTTGGCAACTGGGTACGAATCTTTGTTTGGAACCAAAGTATCCAACGTTTTTCAAATTAGAATTAAAATTGTGATGTGAAGCGAAGGGAAGGGGTACCATGCAAAAAGGGTCGAGCACGATTGAAGAAAAAGAGGGTGCACATATCCACAAAAGTTTGATACAGATGATAGATTACCAAATCTCTTAAACATAATGCTTTAAGTTAGAATCAGGCTATATACATGAAAAAAAAAATTATTGGAAGAGGCAAAACTCACTTCAGTCACTACACCTCAGGAGGATTAATCTTTAGCGGAATACCACTTGCATTAAAAAAAAAAAAAAGTGTGTGGACATTACCACTTGAGAAAAAGACAATAGGCAGAATCATATATTTGATATGGCATCAGCAGCTTTTCTCTATTTACAAACATGCCCCCGCCCGCTATCAGACAACAGCTACACGACAAAAACCCCCTACAACCTAAAAAGTGAAAAAGCTGCCTTGACTTGTTTCATATATCGCCCTGGGGGTCATTATTATAAGTTTCTTTTAGAAGAAATTTTTATGACTCCAAATATAAGTTATAGTAAATGCAGAGAGAAATAAAGGAAAAAGTTCGGGAAAATGTATAAAATGTTTTTTTTTAAAAAAAGTTTAAGGTGTAAATTTACTTTGGAAGTATTCGCTGAGATGTAATATTGCCCTAGAAGTTTTTTCAGGTTCAATAACACCCAACAAGTTTCAAAACATAGCAATTTTGGTTTATACCGTTAAAAACTAACATTCACTACTAAAAAATTAACATTAGTCGTTAATTTCTTAACAATAAAGGATAACATTAATACTTCTAAGAAAATATTGAATCTAAAAGAAATTTTCAATAACATTGCTCCTCAATGAAAATTTTTGGGATAAATTTGCAGCATAACCCTTTTTTCAATACACATTCTTTAATAAGGATAAATGGTGAAAATTTCATCAATTTTAACGATTTAAGAAGTATTCATGACAAAACTATAATTCATTGGTCATGAAAATCTTAAAATACCTCATTTATCTTTTTTGCCCTCTCTCCACTCTCCTGTAGTTTGAACTCGTGATCATATGGGCGAGGATTCTGTTCCTCTCAACCAACTAACATGACACTGCAACATTGACTTAGTTTATGAAAAATGGATCTATTGGAGTGCTATACAACCATTTCTCAATTATGCTATGATCAATGTGATCGGAGGGGTTTGTATTTATATACATGGTTTATATAAATATATAATTAATAAAATACTACACTTTCTTTGATCACTTTTAAGATTAGACCCACTAAATGATGTGCAAGTCAAAATGAGGTGAAGTACATCCAATCGTGGCCATTTAAATTGGAGATCCTATGATGGCTTGCATAGAAATCTGCAGATTATGCTGCTTAGATTTGTGATATTGAAGTGAAGAAAGCATCATTATTGAAGCCACCAAAATTATTCCGAGCGTGTTGTTTGGGGCCTAGGGGTGATGAATAAACGCTGCAGAATTGACAGGATGAGGGGACGATGGATGGTGGAGGCAGGAAAAAGAAAACAAGAATTATTAGGAATGGAGGGAACGTTAGTTGGAGTAATCTTCTCCATGCATATGGAATGGAACAAGTGCGAGAGTTTGCACAGGAAATGTACTAGCTTAGGAATGAATTGTTAGAAAATTATTAGTAGCATTATATTACTATTATTATTTTGATAATTTCAATGTGGTATTTAGAGTTGGTTAAAAGTAGAGCGCCTATTTAGGTCCAAGTATTAAAAAAATAGAAAAAATCACTTTAGGGGCCCTTTTAGTAGAAAAAAAAACGAAAAAATGCCCCCAAGATTCTAAAATCTCAGAAAAGGCATAGGGCCTTTTCTGAGATTTTCAGAATCTTACGTGAGCTGTTAATGGGGCTGATATAGTTGTTAACGGGGTACTGATATAGTTGTTAAGGGGGCTGATTTAGTTGTTAGAAAATTGTTGTTAATTGAGCTGATTTAGTTGTTATGACCTACCCGTTAACAACTATATCAGCCTCATTAACAACTCACGCAAAATTCTGAAAATCCCAGAGATTGTCAGATTCTGAGGGCCTTTTTTAGATTTTTTTTTTTTTTTCTAAAAAAGGCCCTGAAAATGATTTTACCTAAAAAATATCTATTTTTTTAAAACCCGGTTCATTAACATATACGGGCCTCGGGTCGACCCACGGGATCTGAGCCCGTTTAACATACTTTCACCATTTTCATATTTTTTTAACATAGATTAAGTTAAAACAGTAAAATTCATAATATAATATATAAAAATTATTAAATTGGAAAATAGGTTTAGTAAATAATATTTAAGGTTTATAAATCATACGACTTAGTAAATTTTTTGTTAACTTATTTATTTATTGTGTAAAGCTGGATGCTTAATCTTAATGATCTATCTCATAAATATTAAATAGTTACAAGTTATGTGCATAATTGCATAGTAAAAAAAAACAAAGAATTAACTTTTAAGAAGGGAAGATGAATAAGTTTCCTTGTTTGATACAGTACGTTTTGTGTCCAATCTTATTTCCTTGTTTGTATTATCAAAAAAAAAAAAGCAACTTAAAGTTTAGTTTACTGATATTTATGCTTTGAATTAAAAGTTTTATAATATTTTTGTTTCATGTTTATCTATTTTAATAAACGACGTCAGAAGATCCTAAAGCATGGCAGCTATATATGGTTGAGCCCACAAATTCAAAGAAGGGGACTTTTCATGACCCTTTTAGTCCTGAAGCCATTGTTTCGGGGCAGCAGGTTTGTATGAAATAGGAAGAAGATGGTGATTAGTGAATATAGCTAAGATGGGGGGCAGGGAGGGAGAGAGAGAGAGAGAGAGAGAGAGAGAGAGAGAGAGAGAGAGAGAGAGAGGGTATGTAAAGCCAAATTTGAAGGAAGGATGGGAGAGTGGGATCCTATTCAAACGCCAACTCCACGAGGTCCACGCGTGCGCTTTCTGACGTGACTCCCCCACCCCCCTTTGTTCTCCTTCCATTTCCTTTCCCTTTTTCAATTCCTCTCCCTTTCTTCACTCCTTCATTCCCTTTCTTCACTCCTTCATTCTTATTATTTCTTAAAATAAAATCTCAAAATTATCTTCAACAAAATTCAATTAGGAATATTACGTGAAAAAATTAATACGCTTCATATAAATTTATAATAAGATTTGAATGGAGTAGTTTAGTTTCACCAAAAACTCATTTCCATGCAAATTAATTATTCCAAGTTCCAAACGCCCTTAACTTATCTCTTCAAACTTACCATACTTCTAAATGTCCTACAATACCAGCCACAATGTTTCATTAAAAAAGTCTCAGTGTATATTTCTCTATCATAAAAGTTCTAAATATGAACTTATATTATTGACAAGTGTATGCAAATATATTAACAAGTCATAGAGTAGCCACTGACAATATACTCATAGATGTTATCTAAAGTAGCTTATGTTAACAAATGTATGTCACTATATTGAGTCATACAGTGACCATTGACATGCCCATTTATATTAACTAAAATAACTTCTATTAACAAGTGTATGTAAACTATATTAATAAGTCATAAAGTAACCATTAACAAATGCATCTATGTCACCAAGGTCCCTAAAGACTTTTTAATAAAGGAATCTACATATGGTGACTTTTTTTTTTATAAAAGAATCTATACGAAGACATTTTTTATATTTTTCTGGTCCTTGAGACCTGAGTGAGATTTTCCCTAGATGTTAATTAAGCATGTCATTTTTTTATAAATAAAATGAATTACTGTTCCTTTTCTGGGCCAACATAGATTTAGTTATATATCCTGAACAAGTTTATTAGCGATTAATGCAAGTGATGAAGTGAAAATTAGTATAATGAATGGTCCCTCTCCAGGATTTTGAGGATCTTAACTGGGGAAGCGGCTACGGTCTTCGCTTTAGCGTCATTTAGAACATACGTCGACGTATAAGCTAGAAGTGGAGACATGATGGACACTAAAATGCGGAGGATGACTGTAGCCGCTTTCCTTAACTGGGGTGTTTTTACTTTTTCTATAGTACAAAACGGTATTATTGTGATTTACAAAGAACAACTAATAATACAGCATATTATGGATGCCAGAAAATATTTTGTTCCCCAGATGGTGACTGAGACATTGGTGTTATTAATTGAACTTAGAGAACAAGAAAGTGCATGTGATTGAGGGGTAGGTGTGCAAAAACGTGATATTAAATCGTACGATTAGCTAGCCAAACTAAATTCGTATTTTGTACGAGTTAGATGGATTATTATTATCTAGGTTATGGATGGTGAGAACTTTAATATCAAGTAGCCCGCGCAGATGGTTAATTTTTTGGCATGATAAAGTTTAAAATATTTACGAATTGATATCATAAACATAATTTTAAGGAAATACCGAGAGCAAGTGGTGTACTGGTACCTTATCTTAGAAGTTAATTAAAGTATGAACAAGCCCTGTTTTGCGACATGGCACATGACAATCTGACATCATTTGGGAAAAGATGGAGATAAACAAAAACACAAACTCTGGTTGGTTTTGAAAGGATGACTAAGTAGAAGTGAAGGGTACCAGAAAAGAAGTGTGAGCCTGAGGCAGGGAAGAGAAAGCCGAGAGGAGAAAGTGGGGATTGCATGCAAACAAATCATAATAATGCAGCCGCACAACATGCCACAAATTGAGAGAAGGTAAAGAATCTGACAGTAACAGTATATAGCAGTAACACCACATTTTCTGTTTACATTTATTTACTTTCAGTGGCCCCAAACGGTCAAAACACACTCAAGTTTAATTACCCTGCAGAATTCCTAACCATCTTGTTAATTTGGATTTCCAGGCATGTAGCCTTCATCTCCTTTCAGAGCTAAACGTCATAATTAGGAGAGTTGATAGATAATGAAAATGAATCTCTTGCTCGTACGTAAAGAGAAGGCTAATATTTCACGAGACAAGTGTTGGCCTGGGATATAAGAGGGGACAATAATTAATGCACAAGAGGACCAAGTTGGGAGGGGGTGTGGCAGAGGACTAACATGAGGTTGTCGGTTGTTGTGCAAGACAAACTCATTCTGAGTGTAAACCACCCCTTCCTGTTGGTTTCCATGGCGCTGGATGGCTCCTAGGAAACATTACACTCTTGCCCCTCCCTCTCATCAATTTCATATATATTAACGTAATCCCTGCAGGTTTCTCTCTTTAATCTAATTAATCCTTATCTTAACGGAATATTTCCATTTTTTTCTTTGCATTCTATCCTTGCGCTCTCTCTCTCTCTCTCCTTCCTTTCCCAGCTTTTGCTGGTACAATAATAATCAAGCTTTTCTAATCTTCAGACTCTTCTTTAGGTTCTTCAGGGGCCCAGCTCCTAGCTAGACTTATGTTTCAATAAATTACTGTGCAGGTTGAACCCTTTTTCTCTTTTTTGTTTTTGGTATCTTGTGTGGAGTTATCTTTTTTGCTTTATTAAAATTAAACTACTTTTAATTTTCCCTCATTACATACTTCAAACAGTGTATATACTCACTCACTGGCTTATGTCTCTGGGAATAGGGTTAATTAGTAAAATGGGTGGGTGGGTTTAGCACCCAGAACGTCAATATCAGAATAAGGAAAGAAAAGAATAATATATAGTAGCTGCGCACTGTGTCTGGTAGCTAGCTAGTAATTATATCTTTGATTTAATTAGGGTTGAGCTGCTCACACAACCACAACTCCTTTAATTAGAGCAAGGTTTAGAGCTCAGAAATACACAGTAGTACAGTTTAATTAGATGGAAGAACACAGTCATCACCGAGATAAGAAAATAGAGATGACAACAACCACTCAGGAGAATTGTGATGAAGATGATGATGATCACCCCAAAAGAGATTCTTCTTCTTCAGAACAACACCATCATCTTTATCTTCCTCCTCCGTCGAATCAACTACAAAGTGATCCATATGCAAGCTTAACGATCGTGAAGTACAGAGAATGTATGAAGAATCACGCAGCGAGCATGGGGAGTCATGTTGTCGATGGATGTGGAGAGTTCATGCCAAACGGAGAAGAAGACACCCCGGAATCTTTAAGATGTGCTGCTTGTGGATGCCACCGGAATTTTCATCGGAAAGAAACACAAGGTAAGCCAGAACAACAGCATATTATTCCTGATTATTATCACACCTATTATTATTCCAACAAAAGCAACGATCAACAACCACATAGAATTGCTCCTCCTCCTTTAGTCGTTCCTTCTTCTCTTCATCATCAACATAATAGATTGATTAATCCACCAATGGTGGTGGCCTTTGGGGGAGGAGTGCCGGTGGATTCCTCCGGCGAAGGGCGGCAGCAGCGGGCATCAATGTCGAAGACCAGGAAGAGGTTTAGGACAAAGTTTACACAAGAACAGAAGATGAGGATGATGGAATATGCAGAGAAGATTGGATGGAAGATCCAGAAGAATGAGGAACAACAAGTACGGCAATTCTGTTCTCAGGTGGGAGTGAAGATGCAGGTTTTCAAGATTTGGATGCACAACAACAAGCAAAGGACCAAGCTGCACCAAGTGTAAGCCAATAGACCCCTCTATCTATCTCCCAAATTAATAATAATAATGCCGTTTGGAAAAATAATAATAATGATAACAATTATATCAGAGTTAATTCCCCAGTGAGCCAATATATATAGTTTATAGGTGTGCATAAATACATTGATTTGACTCATTTTCTCGTCTATATGTTATTTGAAATAACTTGTGTTCTTTGACTAAAAGTATATGGTAATAGAAATATGCATTTCCTTCTTAGCTCCTTGTTCCCATCTGGCTGAGGATTTAACAAAAGTATATATATATATATATATAACGACAAATTTCAAAACTAGCTAGTAGCTACTTTGGACCCTTTTTTTCTTCTTTTCTTAGGCGAAAAACTATACTTTGGAACTTAATCTCCTGAGATTGAAGACATTGTTATAAGAAAAAGCAAGGCAGTGACAGTATTTCATGCACAGTCTCCTTAGAAGACCTTATGTATTGTCATGTCTTATATAAACCCTTTAATCATGGAAAACCGGGTTCATCGTGGAACCCAATTTATAATGGTGTAAACCCATACACTTTCTTGCACAATTTTGGGGCAAAGAGATCCCACCTGACCATGCGATCTGGGACACCGACACATTATGAATTAGCTAGCGGACATCACCTGCTTTTACCTCGTGTTGTCTTTCTCATTAATAGGAGTGTTTGTTTGAGTAAGTCTTAGAAAAAGTATGATCACACAAATTAAGATAATTTTTTTTTTCCACATACTTACTTTGTACACTATAAATCACATTGAAAACCACTCATCCAAATTGGCACTGAGTTTGTATTGTGTCTTGTGTACCCAAACCAAAACCATAATAGCTTAGAGAAAATTCGCACGTTTAGTTGCCCAGACAAAGAGTAATAAGGGTAGAAATGGTTAGCAATGACAGACTCAAAGAATAATGAGCCAATTAAGTATTTGAGAAGTTAGAATATATTGGTTGGTTAAAGCTCTATAAATAGAGTGCTTAGTCTGAGATTTAGAGGCGTAAAGAAGAGTCAAGCAGTCCTCACCCAATGGAGGAGGGTTAATATAGATTCTTATCTCATAAACCATCAAGGTAAGAGGATTAACATAAATCCCTAACTCATAAGCCACCAAGTCTTGGGATTCTAGTCATTACCTTCAAAAAGGAAGAATTCATTGTATTCGTTGATAATCTATGTAAATAAGATCAGCATATCTTTATTTTTGCTTAGCAACTTACCATTAAGTGCTCTGAAATTCAAAAGGATGTACATATATGTTGAGGTTGCGACCAAGTAATAATTTAGGGCAACGGTTAAACTTTTATTCACTGAACTCAACAATACAAAATGGATTATATACAGGGGAGCGTTTTATTTCTGTAAGGATTTTTTGTTGTGATTACTTTTCAGATTTTCTCTGACTGCATATTTACTTGAATAATTTCAAGAGTTCTTCTCTGATATACAATCTAATGAATTTAAAATTTTATTATCAACTAGAACATGAATATAAAAAAACTATCATTTTACCAATGCTGAATTAATGAACCATAATTTTCCTCATCCTTTACAAATAAAAAACCATTCACCCAAAATAATCCTGATGGTCACAATTCCCTAGGAAATAGCTGCGTAGTAACTTTTGTGTGGCACTATGGAATATGTGGCTACAAAAGTCTGTCCAACCTCTCCAATTGATGCCCCACACAGAGACCCCATAGAACTCTGAATCAAAATTTACGAATAATGAAACACGCCCAGAGAAAAAGATTTTCTTAATGATAAAAGAGAAATTATTTTTATTGCTTGATCATGTCTGTATGTATTTCAAACATTAAGGGCCTGTTTGGTACATGGATTCGGTGGAAAAGGAAAGGAAAATTAGAAAGTTCCTTTGTTTAGTATGCATTTTGGATAAATCTTTCCGGAAAGCCAGGTTTTCCAAGCCCACTAATCTTCTCTTATATGAGGGAAGATTAAATCCCACCAAAATTGGTGGGATCTCAAGTCCCACATCATTGTTCATTTTTTTTTGACAAATTTACCCCAAATTTGAACTTGACGGGAATTTTTTTACACAAATTTGAACTTGATAAAAGCATATTTTTTAAAAAATATTTTAGTAAAAAAATTATTATTATTATTTTGAATTAATTACTTTTAGGGTAAAATAGACATTTCTTAATTCTTTACCAACTATTATCTCTTCATTTTCTTCCTACTAAACAACCTATCTTCCCTCATCTTTCAGAATCTTCCCTTCCCTTCCTTTCTCTCTTCTAAATTCATTTCCCCCTTCAAATTTTCCCCGTTTGGGCGCTAATAGAAAGTAAAATATGCAGCGTCATCTACTATTAAATAGATCAAAACTAAAAGATTAATTGAAGGGAAGAAGGTAAAACATTAATGTCGCTAGTTTTATTTGCCAACTGATTAATGTCAGCTAATAAAGTTTGGAAACCGACAAACAAATTAAATATGAGTCTCCCTTGAAGCAATAATGTCAAGTAAAGTGCTACTACCTCCGATCCTAATTATAAGACAAAGTTTATAGTACAATTTGTATTGCAAATTTTATCATATAATTAGAACCGGAGGAGGAAGTATTATTTCTTATATTGATATGTGTCCTTGCATAGGTAGTCCTTGGGACTCATAATTCCTCCAAAGATTTTCAAATATGTGGCCTTGCATACTCTTCAATTGTTATATATTAAGACTTCTTGGTAGTCCTTGGAAGTTGGAACTCATAATTCCTCCAACTGCAATGTTCTGAACTTTAGAAATCACATTTAAAACGAGTTTCCGTTGTGGGGCGTAGCAAATGGCAAGGGAAGGAATTATTCAAGAATCTATATTAAAATTAATTAAGATTTTCTTCTGGAAACAGACTAAAATCGTCCCAAGCAAGAAAAGAATTCGCAGCTCACCAACTAATCATTATTGAGTGTCTTTGTTTAGTTGGGAGGGAAAACGTAATCGTTGGTTTTCTCAACCCACCGTGAGAGGTGAAATTGCATATATTGAGACGTACATTCGAACACATGCCATCAGTCTAATCTAAACATATCCTAATACATGATCCAAACAGAAGAATACTATTTTCTAGCTCATTTATTAAAATTAAATTATGATATATGATCACTTAAATAGGTTTGAAGATATATAACATGTCTAAAAACGAGAAAATTCATTATTATCAATTCTAAACTAGTATAGTATATACACTAGTATTTGAATAGAATATTTAAACTGTAAATTTAACTGTAAGTATATTCTCAATCTGTATGAATCAATCATCCAATCCAAGTTGCTGTCTAAAAGAACATTGGCCTTGCAATCAGATGACTAATTTAAATTTTTTATGCATAGGTTTTGCCAGGTAGATAGATTATAACATATATACCAGCAAACTCTGAGACGGGGGAAGCCATACTTAAATTTATCAAACAATCCGCTTTAAAATAAAAATGCTTTTCATTCTGAGTACAGTTTGAACATATGGAAGCCAAAAATAAGGATATGTAGAACTTGAGAATAAATAATACACAAACGAACTAAGTAACGAACAAAACCGAGGTCGTCCACCAGCAGCATACTTTTGAAAGTAGGAAGCAAAATGAAAGGCCTTCTAACAAAGAAGATGGTCACATGCATATATATATGGACCTTCACAATAACTCTTTTGTCAGCTCAGAGATTGCCAACGGCCTGTGTGACCTTCTGTTTTGCGTCGTTGGCCGCTTCGGATGCCTTGTCTGCCACATTGCCTGCCTGTTGTTTGGCATCATGAGCCATTTCTGAGGCTTTCCCCTTCGCCGTTTCCATCTGCTCGCCTGCTTTATTGTAGGCTTCTGTCGCTGCGTCTATTAGAATGAATGTTTTAAGTCTCAATTTGGCTTTAAGTTATTTTGATGAACATACACATACATATCCTGAATATGAATGAAAGTAGTGATTATTAATTAATTAATTTGCTTACCTCGAACCTTATTGATAGCATCGTTGGAGATTTTCTGGGTTTGAGCCACATGTTCATCTCCTACATCATTCTTTAACTTCCCTACAGCTCTGACACAGCAAGAACGAATTGAATGAACAAAGTGGACATGATGGCAAATAATATAATATAGAATTGAAGAGGGAGGAATGAGTACTCGGAAAACTGGTCATAAGCCCAATTGGCCCAAGTCTCGGTGGTGTCCTTGGCGTCCTGGAGGGCGGCTGGGGCAGCCTCCTGGGCCTCATTTACTTTCTTTTGGGCCGTGTCGGCCACTTCTTCAATCCCACACCGGCACGTTCTGGCGCTCACCGCCATCAACACCACCACCACCACCGCCAACACCTTTGTCTTCTCCATCTTCTTCTTCCTTTTGCTTCTGCTTTCGTTTGCGGTTATTATAAATATCAATACGGTTTCAGCGTCTGTCCGCGTGGCTTCACCAAGTGGAAACCATGCTTCTTCGACACGTGTCCCAAAACTCATGAAATGAGGCCGCTCTTCGCTCACCTTCGTACGGCTCCTCAAATTCATCACCACCATTGCCCCCTTGTCCCGTCAGTCTCAGCCTTCCATATTTTTAGTATCTCCTATCATTTTCACTTTTTTCTAGTTTCTTTTATATATATATATATAACCCTACATTCAAAATATATATTCCCTCCTCTGCTCTTACGTGTAATTTTTTTTTTTAAAAGAAAGATATCTTCCTATTTTTAAGAATCATTCTAATAAATTTTATTGATGCACATATGACAAAAGAAAATTAAAGCTCGTTTAAAGCGTGAGGCAGGTGTGTGTATATATATAATCAAAGGAAAATTATTCTTAAGGACTAAATTTAGAAATTATTTATTCTTAAAGACGAGAGACGACTAATATGGCATATTTAAATATTAAATAGTGTTAAATAATATCCATTTAATTATAAATTTGTGTTAGTAAATACTTGTAGTTCTACCAGCAGTAAGTTTAGTTTGAGGTCTTTTGTAATAATTAATTTGTGAATTTGATACTTTAATATTATTCATCATTGGTAAATGTGTTGGGAACATATGTATCCTTGTAATGGAAGTATGGAACAAAGCTATTTACTAGGGTTTATTGATGTCTCGTCTGGTACGGGATGGAAATTAAAAAGAAAACGAAGAATAAGAGAACACTCCCACTCGCTCTCTGTCATGAGAATATTATTTTTCAATAAAGCTAGTATATTTTGTTATTTATTATATACTATAAAAATATTCCTCTCATAATTTTCTTTTCTTTTCTTTAGGAGAACATTTCATGTGATGAAGATTCATATCATATCATATCAAGTGGAAAAAGAGGGGAATCCAATCTATGTGCATGAATGGACATCCCCAACCTTTTTTATTGTTTTTTTTTTTTTTTTTTTTGCCATCATTATTAGGTCTGTCTAAGTTGAACTAGCTCTGCTTGTTTGTGCTCCAAAATGGAATGGCTATGAGCTATAACAAAATATGTATTGACCAGTATGCCAATCCACCTCACTGCGCATCCATGGCAGTTGAACAAGGCATTAAACTTCAATCACAGTCACATCAATTCCCTTTTTTTTTTTGGTTATTTGCCCTGATTGATGCTATATATTGTTAATTACTTCATTATCATTGCTTGTTTGTGATGATACATGCACTTCAAAATTTCTCACATGTTCAGTAGCTTTGTACTTTAATTTGTCTATTTATCAGAAGAGATCTTGTTCAATAATCTACTAGCTGTTCCAATACTTTCTTTCTTTAAACAATCATTATGTAAATTCATCACGATTCATTACTGATGAAAACCGGCCACACCAAGATTGGAATCTCAAGAGGTAGATACATTTCCACGTAGCATGTGTTCGTAGGTAGGGACAAAAGTACTCCTTCATTAATTAATACAGAGTTACGAACAAAGAATAATATTGATTTACATAAATTAAAGTAATTCGACAAGACTTCAACGTAGACATACAGATATGTTGTTTTCCAAATAAAGGGAGGCAAACAGGCCACAAGACACTAATATAATCGCATGGTGGCGTGCAGTCGGACTCTAGCTTGTACAGTGTGTTTGACGACGATACTTTGGTTTATGAACTTTATTTATAATCATCAGTAACTTGCTGCAGCTTCTTAAGTTGGATTTAATTAGGATCCTTAATTAATTGAGAGCCTGCCAAGCACAGAGAGAAAAAATTTCATGTCAGTGAAATAGTTTAAAATATAAAAACTGATTGGAGCTATGGGGAAAGAATATGTACGTTCACATATGCTTGAGAATAGATGGTCTAAACTGCAGACTAATTAACATAGATAATTGATGAACGATAAAAGCTTCAAAAGCTTAATGAGGACTTTATGGACAGAATACACTGCAGACAGATTTGGTGCAGAATCTTCATCGAGACGGAATAAACCGTTGTTTCTTACTTCATTACCATCGGATATATAGTTTGATGCCCATGCATTTAGGCCTATTACCAGAGGAATCTAAGGACCACATGAACTGGCATTTTAAGGCTGTCAATTCACATATTTCTATATAATTCCATTGGCTCCACCTACAAATAGTCCTTTCAAGTACTGCAGGACAAGGCTTTTCAAAATATAAATGAAACTGGCCAAGGGAAACTTAAATCACTGTTATGAAATACTCTTTATTGTTTCTTAGATGGTGTGGTTCAATTATGCACATGTGTGTGTGTGTGTGTAGAATGTAAAGTAATTGTGGAAATGATGGGAAAAGTGGAGCAAAATATGTGTGTGTGTGTGTGTGATACCTGAGCTGTTTGTTTTGGAAGGCTTAATTATGTCCGATTAGTACTGCAGTAGGGGTAGGGAACTTGACCATGCTCTATGCGTTTGACGTCTTCTTTGAGGATCTCATAGTGCCTTTTGACCTCCTCCACTGATTTTCCAACCTCTCTGGCAACATTCTGCCACCTGTCAGGTGTTTCCCTATCATATAAAGCCAGAGCTCGTTCAAACTGTTTGTTTTGCCTCGGAGTCCAAGACGACGATGCCATGTGAAGGACAGAGAAGGAGCTGTTTGGAGAAATATGGAGGACTGTGAGAGTGAAGAAAGAAAGAAAGTATATATGGCTGCTTCTTTAGTGGAAGAGAAGACCTAGCTAGCTCCTTATAAGTAGGAGGGAAAAAGTGTTGGTGTGGTACAGGTACGTTGAACCTGTTGGGAGATCGAATATATGTCTTTCTAAAGGGCGGCAAGTGGAAGAGAATCAGGATCTACCACGAACATGCCTCTCTTCGTTAGTATAATTTAAGATGATACTCCTTCATTTTGTCACTATTAACTTGCAAAATCCTTAATTATTCATCATCTTCGAAATTACTAATATTATCATGGCAGCTCCATGTCAAAAGGGATATTAGATCCGAGAACCAAGTTTTGTGACAAGTCTTACTGATGTTTGACCCGCCGTCTGTATCAGTTGCTGCAAACATTTCTTATATATATCGCTTGCTGACTTAAGAGAACGAGAACAATTTTATTTTTATTTTCGGTGAGGGTGATCTCGCAGGTAAATCTTGCAGTTGCAGGGCTTAATGGTACCAACAAAGGAACGGTTAAATGGAACGTACTAACTATCTATTTAAGGTAAGAAAATAGTAAGTGATATAAATATACTCTAATATAATTTGGCTTTTGATTCTCCCACTACCAAGTAGGAACTTTGTTTAACCGAAATTCCCGAAGAAATTAGTGAGCGGGCCGAGTAATTTATTACGTTGCTATATACCAAAAGAACAATTACATATAGATGTGGGGACTGCCACCACACAAGTGGATTTTTGGCATATTTGTCCACTGACCTCAGGAATTGGGACAATGATTTATGGGTCAAGTAACGAAATTAGGTTTGAGAAATAAATGCTGTTTCCTGGAATGCCATAGACACCTCAAATTCTTAAATTTTCAACCAACGAAATGAAGACACAAACTGCTGGCCCCAAAATTGTGTTACTTGCAAGATTATTAAACTCGGACCAGTCACTAAACTGACCAAAATACTGGGTTAAGGGTTAGTGGTCAGATAGAAATCAAAACAGAGCTAATCAGGAGCTAGATCAGTGAGGAAGTAAAGATTTCAGAGTTATTTCTATAAAGTTTTGAATAAAATTTTAAAAAGAATGAAAATAAATTATTTTTTTAAGTTAGAAATGTCAAACCGGTCTAACTTGATAGACTAGTTGAACCACCGGTTCCCCAGTTTTCGGCTCAAACCAGCCTAGTCCTATTTGAGAGTTGAGACACTATAAGCCACTAAATATGCATACAAACCCCATGGGGATTCAAACCATAGCCATGAGAAACTAATCTCTTATGCTAGCTAGCTAGACTCAACTCAAGCCGTTAGTATATTCTTGTGCATTGTTTTAATTTGTGCTGATGCTGATGGTGGTCCTGAAACAAGATGAGATATAGGGGGCTGAAGCCAATCCATCTGGGTTGGATACAAAATCATAATTGGGTGAGAGAGACAGTTGAAAATGTGACGAGGGAATCTTGATTGAGTGGTGCCCGTTGTTACACAATAATGTCCAACAATTCCCACGATGGAATCCTTATCGCCTTAAGTCCACTTCCAACAACCAAAAAAAAAGAAAGGAAGGCCCAATGGATTCCATTATAAGTGTGATGTGATCTTGCAAATAGTCCCTCATATTCTGTAAGATCTATAGAGGGCATCATCCATATTGACCCGAATACAATACTGCAATTTCTCTTCCTACTCTCCTTTTCATTTTGCTGCCCACATAGAATTTCGCCTTTCAGCCTGCCCCTAACAACATAATGACTAAAAATTATTCAGGGGTCGTATCATGCCCCCAAGTGGACCAGGTTATTGCCCCAGGCCTACATCTAGAAACGAATATTTAAAGTTACAAACAAGCATTCATCTTAGCTGAAATTTTTTTGACAGAGTTTTGAATTTGAATCTATGCATGTAAATAATAATTCAAAGTACGGACTAGTTGAAGTTTGAATAATGTATGGACTAGTTGAAGTTTGAATAATGTATGGACTAGTTGGCTGAGATGTTGTATAGAACCTTGATGTGTTTGTGAGATGACAACGACTTTTGCCCCTCCTCCCTTTTAACTAAAGATACTTTAAAAATTAAAGAATCCAACTTTCTTTTTTCCTTTTTTCTCGCTCCAAGTCAAACTAATGAGAAGCTTAATTATAAAAATTAATTAGTAGACGGTATGTTGTTTCACATAAGATGATATATGTATATTGGAGTTGTTATCATACCGGTAAGGATTAAACTTATAGGATGCCAGACAAAGATAGTGTGTTTACATATATAAGAATTACTACCTCTGAGTTGACTTTTTTAGAGAAATTAAGGAAACTAATTAAATTATTTTATAATATTTATATTTATTTATTTTTTTCTTCAAACTAGTTTGGTAATAATAAACGATATATAATCTAATGATCTACAACATATGATATAATTAATTAACTTATTTAATTTCTTTAATCTCCTTAAAAAAAGTCAATTTTATCTTATATTTAGAATTGGAGGGAATACAACATTTAACTTTATATTTGAATTTTAAGAAAATAGTGGGAAAGAATATTGTGAAGAAAAACTCTAAAAATAGTAATTAAAAAAATACCATTTTTTAAAGTTTTCCTTTTTTTTTTCCTCCATCCAAATATAGAATTTGTCATGTTTCAAAAAGAAAAGAATGTCTTTATTAATTATTTTTCCCTTGGAGCCTTGCTGCTCCAAAATATCATGTGTGGTGTGTGGTTAGTAATTTATTTAACAGACACTACCTTCATTAATTTCTTCTCTTCCAAGTTTACATTTTGGAGCCCAAAAATCAGCAGAGTTTGTTCTGTAATCTTCTTGAGGCATGAGGCACATTTTTATTAATTAAAGATATAGCTATCATATTATATTAAGTAGCAATTCTGCCCTAGAAGCATAAGCCAGGAGCAATGTTGTCTTGTAAGTTTTTTTTTTTTTTTTTCTGAAAGTTTTAAGATGTAGCAATGTTATCATATACCTTTAAAAAAACTAATGTTGACCGTCAAAAATTGACGTTGACCATTAACTTTTAACGGAAATAAGCAACATTGCTACGTTTTAAAACTTTCCGGACAACATTGAGATAAGAAAAACTTTCAAAACAACATTGCTCCTCAACAAAAACTTCTAGAGAAATTTACTACTTAACCCTATTTTATATATATATATAGCGCTTACATTACAATTACATGTCCGCCACGCCACCTGTCAAATCCTATATTTATGAACAGTGGCGGACCCAGAAATTTTTTGGTGTGGGGGCACCATTGGTGGGGGATTCGGGGGTTCGGGGGCAGCGCCCCCTTAAATTTTTTTTAAGCAAAATTTTAAATGCATTAAAAAAATATATATATAAAGGGAAAAACAATGCCAAATATATTACAATAAAAATAATTACAATGTCATTCTTCTAGGCCTAATTTTTTGGAATTCTATCATAATTGCCTCATTATCAATCTTTATCAAATACATCTTTTTCAATATAAGGCACTAGGCAATCATTCAACCATTCATCTCCTATCCTATTACGAAGTCGATCTTGATGTATTTCATAGCCGAAAATGCTCTTTCCACGAAGCGATTCTTCGAGGCAAAGTTAATGCTAACTTTACAAGTAAATAAACCAAAGGATACACAATATGTTTTTTCTTTTCAACCATCCTCTTGGCAAGATCAGCTATTCCTTGCAAATTCAAAAATCGGGATCAAGTTGCACATCAACAATATACGTGTCGAAATTTGATATTCAAGAATGACAAAATCATTCCAATCAAAATCAAGGATAATAGTGGGCAAATTCACACAACTTATTCTTGTCAAATGCTGAGAAAGAGTTGCACGGATTTAAACATGACATGCATTCCAGCAAATTTGAACTAACTTCACTAAAACGATCATTCAACTCTTGAAGTTGAGTATCTATAACTGCATAAAATATGTCAACCTTAAAGTGATGCAGATGAGTAACTGGTCCTCTACGTTTTGTTCTCCCTTGTACTTGCAGTACACTTTCCATATCAGGGATATCTATATCATGTTTTATACAAGATTCAGAAGTCTTCTCAAAATAGATTATCCCACCCACTATCTCTCATCTTCGATAATAACACCTTTGAAACTTTTACAAGACTCATAGCATTCACAATATCTTGATCTTTTCTCTGAAGTGCTTGTGACAAATCATTCGTTATTGCCAAGACCTTGATCATCAAGTGCAAAAGTAATACAAATTCAAAAGTTTCCATACGCATCATAAGGCTAGAGGCTTCAGACCTTTTTGCATGCATAAGGGTTGTATCATCTTTTACAATTTCTAGCACATCAAGTACAGGATCAAACAATGAACACAGACTTACCAATGATCGGTAATGTGAGCTCCAACGTGTGTCCCCTGGTCGTGACAAACTCATTTCTTGATTCAAGCCTCTCCCTGATTGAACATCATCACTTGCAATACTTTTGACTAATTCTTCCAATTGCTTTTTTCTCAAAATATCTGCTCTTTTGCAAGAAGCACCAACTACATTACACACCAACGGTATAAAATTAAAGAAGTCAATCAATGCGTAAACCTTTTTTGCACAAGCTACTAGAGCTAATCGAAGTTGATGTGCAAAGCGGTGAACATAGTAAGCGAGAATTATTTTCAACTAAAATCAAGCTTTTCAGACCACTGAATTGACCACTCATATTGCTTGCGCCATCATAACCTTGACCACGAATCTTTGTTAAGCTCAAGCCATTTTTGGCAAAAATTAACTCAATCGCTTCTTTAAGTGAACTCATTTGTAGTATCTGAAACATGAACAAAACCAAGAAAACGCTCAATAACGTCACCGTTGCAGTTCACATATCTTAAAACAATGGCCATCTGTTCTTTAATTGATATATCACGAGCTTCATCAACTAGTATAGAGAAGAAATTATCCACAATGTCCGAAATAATAGCTCGGTAACTAAACTAGCGACAACATTAGTAATATCTTTCGAATTTTGGGAGCTATCATTTTGAGATTCTCTCGGGGCATTATTCAAAGATACATTATTTACCTCCTCATTGCTTTCACAAAGGAATTTTACAAGCTCCACAAAATTTCCTTGATTCATCGAAGCATCTGTCTCATCATGTCCCCGGAAAGCCAAACCTTGTCGTATGAGGTATCGAATACATCGAATAGAACCATTCAGACGAATACGATAATCCTGTTTAGCTTTGTCAGAAATGTTAGACATAACAATGTCAATATGTTGATTTTGATTCATCAAATCTTTGGCAGCACTGAAGCACAAGTTATGAATGCTTCCAACTTTCCCAACATGTTTAAGAAGCCGTCCTTTCTCCTTCCAATTGCTAAATCCTTCACTCACAAATGAATCATGACCACCTCCTCTATCACCATGCTCACAATTAAATAGATAACAATGCAAGCAAAATATAGCATCTTTTGATTCACTATACTCCAACCAAGTGCCAAACTCATTGTACCATTGAGGATTAAATCTACGCATTTTACGCCCAAATAAGGATTGAGGAAAGTTGTCAAGTTTTGGTTGACAAGGACCATTCGTTAGATAAATTCTTCGAATCATTTCCCTTTCTTGAGCACTCTTCGCAACTGTCATAATAGGAAGTCTTTTACCCGGATCAGGAACATACAAATCCGGTGGACCTTCTATTGTTGGTTTGTTCTGACTTGAGGGAGTAACACACTCATCTTGAGTTAAATCAATAAATGAAGATTCCGATCGAGAACGTTTAGTTCCACTACCACTTGACTTTGAAAAAAAAGAACCTATATATCTTTCCATCCTAAAAAATGGCAAATAACAAAAATTAATCAAATAAATCCTAAACACAATTAACTAACCAACACAATGAAAACAATATACTAGCAAAGATTTTGCAACAGAGGAAGCCAATCAATTTAAACGATTCATTGTTTCAATTCTATAGCCAATCAATCAAATGAAAACAAAAGGTGAGCGTGGGAAGATTAAACTCACCTGAAGAAACAGAGGAGTGCTGCCTACACTTGTAACTTTTAAACTTTAAACCACAGCCTTCCACTAAGCATTCATACTGTCAGACAAGGATATAAGGATCATATTAGTTTCTCAGAACTCTGAATAAGGAAGAAAGCATGTGGGTCCAAAAATGATCCGTCTATTGAACTTTAAACTTTCAAAACAAGTGTAAAGTCCCGTTTAACGAGACCAAGTTCTTGAGTGTGATACAAAGTTTCGTTACGCTATGTAGAACAACAGTTAAGTATTAACAATAACATACAAAATTCCACCATATAGCAGCAGCCTCAACAAATCCAAATTCCAATAGCTTCAATCAAAAGAGTAAGACATAAAGCAGGTATTTGGCTAGTACATGATTCGTTCTTTAGTTTATAATGCTACTACATGATTCGTTCTTTATTATTTCATGTCTATATATATCAACTAGTATTTTATATATTTTGGGGTTCAATCAGTTTCTTTTTGCTGGATAAGTCAAGGGCAAATGTCGATATTGCTTGGCTAAGAGTTGGTAGAAGAATAGTCAAATTAATATATTTTGGAAGAAATTATGAATGAAACATTGAAACTGGATCTCACCTCACAATTTCTTAGCCTACTTGACTTTTTCTTTCCATCAAACCCGAAACGGTTAAGCTGTGTGTTTATCTCGTGAAACTTAAACATTTTCAGGTTAATTTCCAAAACCTCAGAGAATTTTTTTACTGGGGGATGTATCTTTTGTGGCAACTGGGAAGAGCTGGGTAGCTTCAAATAAATATCCACCTTAATTAGTCATCCATGAATGGTTTAAATTCTAGCTCTCTAGGTTATTTTCTTGGCCACCTTTTGACTTCACGTTAATGTGCCTTGCTATTGTCTTCCTTCTCAACAACAAGACACGAAATATAATATTTTCACCTTTTACACATTTGACTAAGTTTGATTCGGATCCTTGACATTCTTGAACTTAATGATTCGCTCTTTATGGAACTCAAAGTTATTTATGAATAAAACGGGGAAAATGGTTCGGCGCTAAAGAAAAAGAGACATGTCACTTTTTGCCCTCGAGATATCTAGTAAAGTTAAGCAAGACAAGAGTACAAGAGGCAAAAGGCAAATATAAAAATAGAGTGTACTATGTGTGTTCCATTATTTGTTGCTTTAATTTCGAGATATCTTTCCCGTTATTACCGATTTCTGACCAACCACGAAGTTCTAATGGATAAAAAAATGTTTTCACCCAAAAAACATTTGTATGCCAGAAAAATTGAACCCTATCGGTAATTCGGTACTGATGATCATTGGGCGATTCACATGTCATAATAGTTTCACTTTCCTACGTTTTAAATTCAAACCAATTAAGGCAGAAGCACAACTTAATGGGGAAAGGAAGCACAACTTAATGGGGAAAGGGGGACGAGTTTGGTGATATAACATCTTGGGAAGTATACATGAATAGAATGAAAAGGGGAAAAGAGAACCTGTTTAGCAAGAAGTTCTCGTTCAATTAGATCTTGGAGTCTCGGTGCTGCAAGTTCACTTGCTCACAGGTTTGTCCCCCAAGAAGATCAGAGAGGATAACATTCAAAGATAACAGCCGCAGAGGGCACCACAGACACCGTCGATGTACGACGTCGGGATTATGCTGTCGTTAGAAATCAGATCGGGCCGGGCATGGGGAATCTTGCGCAGTGATGAGCTTGAATCTGCGAGTGAGATCGAGCGTCTTGAATCTAGGATTGATTTCTAGGTCAAAAGCAAGGAAGAAGAAGAGTGAGCCGGCTGTGAGACGCTTTCGCATAGGGATTTTTTTTTTTTTTTTAAAAAAAAAGTAATTTCAGGGGGGCACGTGCCCCCCTTCTTTCATACTTCGGTCCGCCTCTGTTTATGAACCTGTCAACGTTTTTCACCTTTCGTTTTTTTTTTGGGGTCAAAATTCACCTTTCGTTTTTGGCAAACGAGACTCTAATATGTTTTCGGCCTTGCGGCTCTCTGTGATTGTGGGGCAGGCTAAATAGTAAATACTTTCATAAGGTGGGGCCCGCTCACGTAGGATATGTGTCTCCGATTCAAACAGTGTTTGTATATCTCTCACCAACCAATAAGGTCTTTTCATCCACAGTGAAATTATGTATTATCCCTTACTAATTAGATTAATATTATCTTTCTCTCTTTTATATATTTATTAGGGTAAAGGAGCAAAAATATATATATGCTTTACTCGCTTCACACCATATACTTTTTTTGGGAGCAAAAATACACATGTGCTTCTAAAATGTAACCACATGTGTATTTTTACTCCCAAAAAAATATATGGTGCTGGGCGCTCCCGAAAATAAAGCATATGTGTATTTATGCTTTTTATCTTATCATAATTTATATGTGTCAATCAAATATTTAAACAACCATACCTTGCATAACAATAGAACACCTTTATTTATTATTTTTTAATTTCCCCTTTTGTAGAGTAATATAAATTAGGGAAAATTCCACATAAATACCATATGAATTTGTAAAACCCCCAGAGGTCCTCTGAATTTGTAAAAAGACTCATAGGTGATTAGGACTTTTGTGGGTTATGCAATTTCGTGGGAAAATACCAGTTTGCCCCTATCTTTATTCTCAATTAAATCAACATACACAAACCTTTTCCCACGAAATCGAAACCTCGAAAAAAAAAAAATTCCCTCTTCGAACCCTAGCTTCACCGTCACCGCCTTCGGAACCACTTCTTTCGCCGCCATTGCCGTTGCCGCCGTCTTTTAAGTTCCGTTGCCGTCGTGGTGGTTTGGCTTCATAGTACGGAATCGGCCAATTTTCATTCTCTAAAGCATTCGACGAGTCGCCTCCCCTTGCGTCGCCCCCCACTGCCGTCGTTGCCGCTACCGTCGCTGTGAACGGCGTTTTCTCCACCACCGTCAGGTATCCTCCTCATCCCATTAGTTCTGCCCCTATATGCATTGCTATGGTATAGTGTTGATCCAAGTGGTCTCTTTGATTAGTCCCGTGCGGTTGACAATGGTTAGATTTACGGAATTGAACAAATGAACCGTGCACCCCGAAAACCTTGTGTGCATATTCCCAGTTCCTTGTGTGCATATTCCCTTGAAACCGAATTGAAGAAATGAACCGTGCATATTCCCGTAGCAAGATAAGAATCCCGTTCACACTTTCTTTCTACTCCTTAGCACCGGCTAAGTTAAGCAAAAGTAAAATTTAGTCAAGGATTGCCTTCTAATGATAAAGTACAATGGCGTACAACTAGAAAGAGCCTAGTCCGCTAGTCATCAACCCAATTTTGAAAGCTGTTGAATGCAGAAAGTAAACCTAAACCATATATTTACCTGGTGAATATAAGGTTCCATTTGGCTCAGTAAGTCATAACCCTGTAGCGTTTTGAATCCAACTGGTTAAGTACAGCACCACGAAATGGAAATCTCCAAATAAAGAAGTTGGCAATTAATAAACACACCACTTGAAGTATCTAACATGAGCATCCATTATTGCACTAAAGGACTCCAAGAATTCATACTTCTTTTTCACTTCAATGTTCACGAATGAGTTTACTGCATCCTTATTGTATGACTTTGCTTCATTTTCAAGTGAATCTGTGGCCTTTATTTCATTATCCTTCTACACAACATTATCCATCAAACTTGTGACATCGGTTTCTCCATCATTCCCCAAGCCCATGTTATTAATTTTGTTATCTTCCTTCACATTATTATCTCAAAATCGGTTGCATCAATCTTGTTATATTTCTACATTTTGCATCAACATGTAACGTCCTTTTGTTTTGTTTTATGGTGTGCATTTAATGCTGATAAAGAGGTTATCATGTGGCTTCACTTATGTTTTTAGTCCTATCCATGACTTTTTGGTGAATCTATGCTTATTAGTCCTTCTCCGAATTTTTACGGTCAAAATTTCAGCACAATGTCCACTACTAAGAAGGGCAACTCCACCTCCGCTTTTCCCTCACGATGCTCGTTAAACAAATTTTCTAAGCTGGTAGCATTTGTGAATGCCTACAAAACATTAAAAAGAAAGGTCCAACGGTTAGGTTTTGGACAGTTGCTTGATATTCAAAGTATGAGACTTCCAAGGGAAATGTTGGTCCCGATAATGAGAGCGTATGATCCCCCAACCAATCAACTAAGAATACGGGGGAAGACAATTGAAATACAAGCAACAGATGTGGCTCAGCTACTTGGGGTGCCACATAGTGGGGATGAGATACCAATGAAAGTGGCGGACACAGATCCGGGATTTACGGCTCGGAAGACTACGGAAAAATGAAGTATGACGACATACTTCGCGTCATAACTTCGGGAAGTCGGGTCAACGGTTTGAGTTGTTGTTCATGATGCACATGTTGGGGACATTTCTCGCTCCAACTTCAAGCACAACTCCCAGTCGGCAGTTGCTTAAGGTATTAACGTCAACGAGGAAAGGGTTTGGCCGCTTCGACTGGGCCACATACATTGCCAATGACCTTCGAGGAGCGCTCTCTGAATATGTCAACGCGATCAGACGAAGCAACGATTGCAAGTCCTATGTCATGGGCTGCATATATATGTTATTGGTAAGTGTTATGTTTGTGCTTTGTGATAACATTTTTTTGACATAACATTTAAATGTTTAAGTTTTTCCTTGTCGTTGTAGATAATGCTCGGAGAGCGGTTCCCATGGGAAAGGTTGTTGATCACGAAGGGAAGAGTCCAATCCAATTCGGACAAAAGAGAAGGTGAAGGAGATGCTTGAGAAAGAAAAGAAGAGCGACATGGGGATGTTGTATCCCGTGAAGGCCGGTAAAGATAAGGATACAAAGCACACTGCCCAAACGAATTTTTCGGCCTCTTTAGACCCCGTAAGTGCTTCCTCATGTGCCGTTTAATTGATGATTGGCTATTATGGTAATGACTTGCTATAAACTGTTTCTGATTTAGGTTTTAAAGGATTTGCATGGCTCTTTGATGGGTATAATAAATGATAACCACACAAGGCTTGTTGCTGCTGTCCAATATGAGCTGCGAAAGGCACAAGACAACATTGCAAGGCAACGGGAGCAAGAAGACAGTGACTCTGGGGATGAAGAGGGTGATGGTCCTGATGATGGTGAGCAAGAAGGTGATGGTCCTGGTGATGGTGAGCAAGAGGGTGATGGTCCTGATGATGGTGAGCAAGAAGGTGATGGTCCTGGTGATGGTGAGCAAGAGGGTGATGGTCCTGCTGATGGTGAGCAAGAGGGTGCAAGTCTTGATGGTGGTGAGGATGGTGATGAGGATGACGCATCAGACGGAACCCCAATCAACATTGACCATCACCTTGATGATGACAAAGTGGAACTATCAATTGTTCCCTTCCACGATCAACAAGAGGATGCACCAAGGAGGTCACGGCCGAAAGAAGCCCAAAAATATGTCGCCTTGGACCTTGACCAAGCCGCAAAAGCGGACTAGGAAGACAAAAGAACGAGAGGCAATTATTCTTTGACCTTATCTCCGGATCCCTGCACGAGAAGAAGAGGGTGATCGATAAGTAATCCAAAAGTTAATTTCATTGAGTAGTCATTATTAAATGTAGGTTATGTCGGTTGACGTTGTTTCTCCTTTACGGGACTCTCATAAGAATAGACGATGAAGACATAACCCGGGCTCATGTTGCAAACACTCGGCGGAGAGAGCAGATTAAGTAACAGGGGTATGTACTAGTTTTTCAACCGTATCAATAAACATGTTGAACCCCCCTTATAAAAATGTTCACATATGCGGGTTATGTCGTCGTTTGTAAAACATTGATGCGAGATATGATAAGGCGGGGGCGAAGTGAAGAGACATATTTTCGGTCTTGATCACATGGTAATTCTGCATATATGGACCTTCATAATTTATTTCCCATAGCCATACGAATATTTGAGACTATTATTTGTTGATGGTGCGCATTTGTTGGCCACAAATCCCTTGGGATGGAAAGCGTCTCGGTGGGAAGACCAATTATTGCCAAATTATATAGGTTACAATATATCGGTGGATGTGATTTGATCATGGGACCGATATTGGTTGACGGCACTGGTTTTGCACGCCATTGATCCAGGCACGATGAATTTTTATGTCCTGGATTCAATGAAGACAACCGTCACTATGAGCCACAATGAATCCGAAAAAAAGAAGAAAACGCATGTGTTAATCCCCGATCAACGACAATTAAACAAATTGTATGTTACATGTTATTTTGTTCTAGTTACCATTAGGTGGAGTTAACACCTATGTAATGCATGTGTGTTATTTACGAGGATCGTTTTGAAGAGATAATTGCACTTGTGAAACCAAGAGACAAAGCCAAGATGCGAAGACCGAGAAATTAGTTGGCCATCCGTTCCACAACAACCTAATTTGTGAGATATATTTGGTGACAGATTGTAAAAAATTCTTAGTTGCTTTGTATATTTGTTAATTTGTTTGTTTTAAGTGTTATGTAGGCAAGATTGTGGTGTTCATGTGTTGATCTGGTTGCAAAATTGGAAACCCAACGAAACTATTCAAGTATGGTGAGGATGAGCTGAATGAGTATAGGTGCTCCTCATGTGGTGGTTGGTCAACCATGATTTGAATGAGGTCGCAGATGTTGCATTGGGACTATTGACCCCTCCAAAGAACCAAGAGGAAGAGAAGAAGGACATGATCATCATTATAATGTTGTGTTTCGGCAATCAAATGTTTGACCACTGTTGTTAGTTAGAATTGAATCCAATTTGGAGGTCTTTGTATGATTGTAAAGCATTGTGATTTTGTCAAGTATTTGACCACTTTTGTTAGTTAGAATTGAATCCAATTTGGAGGTCTTTGTATGAGTGTAAAGCATTGTTATTTTTTCAAGTATTTGACCACTTTTGTTAGTTAGAATTGAATCCAATTTGGAGGTGCTGTATGAGTGTAAAGCATTGTGATTTTGTCAAGTATTTGAACACTCTTGTTAGTTAGAATTGAATCCAATTTGGAGGTCTTTGTATGATTCTAAATCGGGTGACTTGATTGGCTAGAAAGATATGCAGGATAAAGTGTGAATTTAACCATTACACTCTTCTCCATTTACCATTCCACTCTTCTCCATTTACCATTATCCTCTTCGCAAATTACCATTCTCCTCTTCGCAAATTACCATTACTTTCACAGGGTGCAATTATGTTACTCTTTCTTGAATGTTGTGGATTGAAAAAAAAAAAGGTATTTAACCATTCACCTCTTCACAAATTACCATTCCCCTCTTCGAAAATTACCATTCCCCTCTTCGTAAATTACCATTACTTTCACAGGGTGCAATTATGTTACTCTTTCTTGAATGTTGTGGATTGAAAAAAAAAGGGTATTTAACCATTCACCTCTTCACAAATTACCATTCCCTCTTCGAAAATTACCATTCCTCTTTCGCAAATTACCATTACTTTCACAGGGTGCAATTATGTTACTCTTTCTTGAATGTTGTGGATTGAAAAAAAAAAAGGTATTTAACCATTCACCTCTTCACAAATTACCATTCCCCTCTTCGAAAATTACCATTCCCCTCTTCGCAAATTACCATTCGTGATATGAGCATAACCATTCCTGATATGAGATTTAACATTCCTAATATGACAACGAGATAACCATTTACAAATCCTGCCACAACATTCACATAACTACCATTACATAGTCTCCACCAATAGATAATCATGTTGGTGTTGATAAATACACCATTACAAAAAGCTATAATCGGATGACAACATGTACAAAATAAAGTCAAATGACATGTGAACATAACGATCCACTTTGACGTAATGTTTCCATGTCATTCCCACGCAAGAACATATTCTGTGCCATTTACACCATTTACATAGTGAGTGATCCTATAAGTATAATAGCCCTTCTAGCCAAAAATATGTGAAGGGATCCAAGTCATTGTATATATACCAAAAGGATGACTTGTCAAATATTTACCCCGACCATTCGGCAAGTTAAGTTGGGTTTGGATTTTTGCGGGTTCTTCTTGTGTGTCCTTCTTCGTGGCATTAGCTACAATGGTAAATCTTCTTGTTGCGAAATTGTGACTCTATCCTTTCAACTCTTGGCCTTCCGGGGGGACGAGTAGTCTTGGGGGGTGCCGGGAGCACTTGACTTCCTATGTCATATAGGCGATGTCATTTGGATTTGGCATGTCTATTGTGACAACAGGAGTCATGGTTCGACTATATATCTTTTTTTGGGTTGTTAACGTAAAGCATTCATCAACATAACTGTACACATTACCATGAACACCTTTGATGGCTACACATGCATGAGGACAAGGAATACCTGACATTTGCCATGCTTTACACGTGCACTCGCGCAAGTTCAACTCAACATTTAGCGCACCACTTGCTGTACGGACTGCACCCTTCCTCCCCCATATATCTCGAACATCCATGTATTCGGCCCGTGCCACATTTTCTAGCACTTGTTGTTCGATGTGTGGGCCAACACCATTTTTCCACTTACTCATTGCCATGCTTGATGCATACATCTTCTTTGCAACTTTATCACGGTGCTCATGTATAAGCTGGGCAACATTATATGTCTCTCCTTGACCATCCAAGCATTGAAGGACTCGGCCAAGTTTGTGGTAATTTTATCCCACAGTTTAAATGGGAACTTGCTCATGGCCCATCTGTCAATATCACCATTATGTATCAGCCACTCAAATGCTTCCTTATTGAAAAGCCTCATTTGTTCCATCGCAGAATCGAAGTCACAATCAAGTCTCGCATATGCAATTGCATCAAGTAGTTGAAGTGCTGTTTGTCTTTGTTGCCCACATATCTTCCTCTTTCCTTTATTCAATTTAATCATTTGGGCGCTAAAGTTCTCCTTAATGTGTCTATAGCAGTATGCATGTTTCTCAGACCCAAAGATTCCGCGGACAGAAGCGATAATTGAATTGTGTCGGTCAGACACAATTGTAATATGTAACTCTCCAAGTATCCTCCTCACCATTTCGAGGAACCATGTCCAGTCCTGAATTGTTTCTCCATGGACAATAGCAAGGGCAAACGACAACAACTCATTGTCTATCAAAGGCGAAGCGACGGAGAGTCCCCCTATATGGTCCACTTAAGTGGCTTCCATCAATGTACAAAACAGGTCGGCACCGAGAAATGAACCCCTCTATACAACAACCATACGCAATAAATACACGCTCAAAGGTGTTGCTCCCACTAGCCACCCATTCAGCCCCAGTCTTGTCATCAGTTTGCTTCAACCTATCACATATCCATGGTATCAACATGTATGTCTGTTCAGGTCTACCGTGAATTTCCTCCATGGCCTTCTCCTTTGCCCGATATGCTTGCTTATATGTCAAGTGCACACCGTACTCTCTTGCCAAACTATTCTTTATATCATTCGGACGCTTGTCTGTGTGATTTCTAACCTCATCAATGATAATTGTACTTGTCAAGGCAAAGCACTTCGAGAATGTGTCACCTCAAGATTGTTTTGTGTTGTATGATCATGGTCTTCGGTGTATCTTGTCACACGTAAGAAATGATTGCTCTTCCCAATCGCCCTTGCAGTTATCCTCCATGGACAATCTTCAACTTTACATTTAACATACACACAGTCCCTTGAATTCTTCACATATATATACTCAAATTTGTGGGCAATCCTGAACTTGTGCAACACCTTCTTGAACTCATCTGAATTTGCAAATGTTTGATTCACTCCTATGAACAAGTCCTTCCACTTCTTTGAGTTCATCTCTCGGCATCGGCGTTGGTGCACTCGACTTGCACACGGAAGGCTCAAAAGATGTATTCCATCGCACTCATTGTTTGCATAATCATCACTCCCTCTATATGACATCGGCTCCTCAATGTAAGTCATTTGCTCAGTAAGACCCACGAAGTCTTTGAACCCCGCATAGATAATGATAACTTTTATCAAGATATTACCCTCAACCCTATATGAGATTATTATTGTTACGAATAAACTAACTACAACATACCTTTCTTGATTGTCAATATCCCTTGCTTTGCAAGTATCAATACCTTTACCTCCTACGTACACATGTGCACTTCTTTCATTATAACTAAACATATTCTCCATTTCATAATCTTCAACCAAGCCTACTAAAATCTTTTCATCAAAGCTTAAAGTGTATTTAATCCTAAACTCATTACCAGTTAAGCCAAACCACTGTCTTATCATGACCCTCAATTCTTCAACTTTCATACCCTCCATTATCGATTTTACCCTCACACTACCACCATTATATTTAACTTCACCTTCACCATTGGCTACAAACTCCCCCCAACATGGAAAAAACATATTAGTGACTTTGGAGAAGGTGTTGCGGCCATATTTGTTGTCATCTTGCTTTCCAACCTGCAACAAACAACGAATATTAATGGTTATTATCATTGGACAATGATTATTATCAAATCCCAAGTTATGCAGCAATTATGCAGCAACTAGGAGCCAAAGAAGTTATGCAACAATCATTAAAAGGGGATGAATAATGATTTATATATACAGCATAATTATGAAAGTTAGCATGATGAAACAGAAATCAAATGGAGTACAAGTTATGCAGAATTATGCAAAAGAACTAGGAGACAAAGAAGTTATGCAACAATCATTAAAAGGGGATGAATAATGATTTATATATACAGCACTAATTATGAAAGTTAGCATGATGAAACGAAATCAAATGGAGTACTAATTATGCGGCAATTATGCGGCAACTAGGAGACAAAGAAAATTGCACATGTGAGCGTAATGGTAAATGGAGAAGAGGGGAATGGTAAATGAAGAATGGTGGAATGGTAAATGTAGAAGAGGAGAATGGTTAAATTCTCATTTTTTTTTATAATCCACAACATTGGCTAAGAGTAATGCAGAAGCCCAAACATTAATGCATAAACCAACATTAAATGCACAAAGACAATTAATGCGAGAAAATGAAGTTGTGGTTACGTAGGCGTAATGAATGTTGAAAATTTTCCAACAATGAATGCGAGAGAAAGGAGGTTATATAGCCAAAAACGAAACATTAACATCGAATGAGAAAGCATAAAGCATATGACTCGGGTTGTAAAATTTTAAAACCCGATTTCATCATTTGTTTAACTCGGTATAACCCTCACAAGTTCACAAAGAAAGGGATCAAATATTGGGCGGTGAGCTAACCAAAACTCTTCTTTGTCCTTGAACGGCGGCGTCCACGGCGGAGTTCCGCTTCAACGGCGGGTGGTTGCTCAACGGCGGTGCGTCCAGACGTCGTCGGGCAGTGTGTGTTTTCAACAGCGCGTGCGTGCCCAAATTTCAGATGATTTTGTGAACTGCAATACCCAAATTCACAGACATAGTTGAGATTAAAGCAAGGGCAATCTGGTATTTTCCCACGAAATTGCATAACCCACAAAAGTCCTAATCACCTGTGAGTCTTTTTACAAATTCATAGGACCTCTGGGGGTTTTACAAATTCATGTGGTATTTATGTGGAATTTTCCCTATAAATTATCAATATATATAATTATACACATCATATTTTTACTAAATAATTAAATAATATTATTTTTAAAATATAATTTATTCAATATCGATCTATATAATTTATATGAAATTGAATCATTTAAAACTTTATTCAAAGCATGAAGCACACAATCTAGCATATTATATTGTGTATATGAAATACTACTTTTTATGGTTTTATTTATAACACATGGAGAAGAAATTAAATGTTTTATGTAAATGTACAATTTTAACATGCATTTATAATTATATAGAGTTGTAGACTTTATTCTTGATTATGAGGTATAAAGTTGAAAAGTTGTTAAATTTTAAATTTGTAGACTTAGTTCTAGTAAAACATATATATTTGAAATAACTAATAAATAGAATGCAAAAGAGTATAAGTGTAACATCCCATTTTCAAAAGCAGTATATTTTTTTTTCATCAGAGTAGTGTATCGGAGCGATTGAGTAACTGATACATATATTTATAAATGCCGTAAGTCCGGGCGATTTACAAAAACGGTACAATGGCGACCGAGAGTTTTTAAAGTGAATAACAACAAAAGTGTCTCCCGGCAACAGCCATGCCGTGTCAACGAAGAGATCTTCAGCCGGATCTCTATGCGGCCTTGCCTTTCTCCTGGCCCTTGGTCCTTCCGAACTCCGACGCTATGTTAAGAGCCGAGGTCCAATGCATACGGACCCCGGTAACGGTTAACCTCATATTTACATATATAGTATATCAGCATAACAAATGAACCATTCCTACATGTATCGCTCCCAGCGAATGCGACATACCGCTCCCAAATAAGACACACCGCTCCCAAATAATACGGATATATCGCTCCCAAAGCATCTGGACATATCGCTCCTCCAGTAGCATTACAAATGTTCGATTATCCTCTAACATCACCATGCATTCAAATAACATACCACCAACACATATACAACACACATATCACATATACGAATACAATAAATATCGAGTTAGTGTTACGACGCGAACGTACCTTCGTTGACGGAAAACGGTACTTTTTGACAAATGGGTGAAACAAATGAACGACGGCGGTACAACAACGGTCCGATTATCTTAGATATCCTATAAGGATAACATTTATCAACTTCTAGCACTATAACGGCATTTTAGGTACAAATTACCATTTTGCCCCCGAACCCCTAATCGGCGGAATTTCGCGAAGCTTATTTGTTTTTTCGCTCTATCTCTCGAATTTTGACAGATCTTTTCTCTCATCATATTTTCGAAATATATATCATATTTACCCCTAAATATGATATCTAGACTATCTTGAAAAATTAAAGATAAATCTAGCATTCCTACTATATCTACCGAAAGAACTACCGAAACTAAAGACTAAGGACCGAAGAACTTACCCAGGCTTTGGCTTAGAACTTCAAGAGCTCTCCCTTCTCTATAACTTCTCTCTAAGGGGCAGATTTTTGGTGTGAAAAATGAAGAAGAGGAGCTTGGTATTTATAGAAGAGACGGATGGCAGAACGGTAAATAATTCGAACTTCAGTCTGACGAATATGGACCGTAGGATCGCATTTTGAGGACAAAACACTCTTGGCCCTCCATTTGCTTGTGCCGACCTCCCCTCCCCAATAGTCAACAAAATGATGTCATCTTGATGGTGACATCTCGAGCGTCGTCAATAAAGTTTCGATCCGGTGTCCAAAACGCGTAATCTTGACGAATCGCGAAATGCTTGACGAGTTTCGAAGTTTCTTTCTTTCTCATTAGGAATATCTAGTTTAATGAAATTTATGATCCCATTAAGGGTATTCCGTTATCTCGTTTGAAGATTTTAGGACATACGTCTTGATTCTTTAATTGAATTCGGAGCGCGTCGGCGTCTAGGCAAAAATCCACCGGTTTGTAATATGATCGACCTAAGTCACTAGATTCCTAATTCACGGAAACTACTTGTTTCAAAGTATTGACTCTAAATCCTCTATCTGCATTTTCTCTCTCTATCCGGTGTCTTAAATACCCCGTTGGTTCCAGGCCGACTTCGGAGACCGCTCAATCCGAGATAAATTTCACTTTGGTTCATAAAAAGTCCATGACTTAGACTACATCCCTATACCTTGGTGTAGGATTTTATTTCTATCCATTCTCAAATGTCTTGTTGGCTCTTTACCATATATATTATTATTTTATTCAAAATATCTAGATATTTTTTTTTTTTTTTTCTTTTATTTATTTTTCTAAGCATAAAATATTTTATTAATATTTTTTTTTTATTTATTTAATAATTTCGAATTTCTCCAATTAAAAATAATAATTTAAATAATTATTTTTAATTCATTTACTTTATACCTTATTTATCCCATTAATTACCAGATTAGCCACAAACTAATTTTTTGATAATTTTCTTAATTAGGATAAATCATTATCTCACAACTATTTTACTTACATTGGTATTTTATATCCCATGTAAAATATTAAAAATCATGGGGTCACTTATGATCCCAAAATAATACTTAATTTTGCCTCATTATTTTTCAAGGGAAATTATCCCAAAAATTCCTAAAATTAGAGACAACATACTTTCTAATTTTTTATAAATATTTTACTACCTCTTGGGATTTATCATAATATTTTTAGGCCATTTAATGCTCTAAAAATACATTTTAGCTCTTTATCTCTCCTAATTTCCATAGTAATTACCTTAGAAAATAAGATAATTATTACTTTTATTTGAAACCACATGTTCACCTACTTTCAATAGGTATTATCTATCAAAATATAATATTCAAGATAAATAATTATCCGGGTATTACAATAAGATAAGGTTAAAAACAGTAACCACATGTTGATTATCGAGTTAGACTGTCTCAATGTCTCATGCTTTAATGGTAATTTTTGGCTCTTTAATCAACCTCCACCTCTCAACCAAAAGATGGTGAATGATGAAGAAATGATTGAATAGGTTAATTCATTTTGTCGCAACTCTTATTACGTTTTTTTCCCTTTTAATCAGAACTCACACACCCAGACCCACATATAAGCCCCCTTTGAATTGGGGATTTTTTTTAAAAAAATAATAATACATGTTTAAAAAATTGCCCACCCTTAATACATTAAAACTGCACTTCGTAATCGGATGGGGATGAATAGTTGAATGATTATTCAGTGTCTTATATTGAAAAATATATATTTACAACTAAACGTTTAGGTTAGGCGGTAAAGAGGTCAAAAGCTTAACCACGGGTCTTGAGTTCGAGACGTGGGAATGCAGCGTGCATACGTGGTAGAGGCTTCCCCCGGAAAGGCGCCAACCCAGTCTCGGTCTGGATTATTCCGGGGCTGTTGATGTGTATAGTCTGCCCTGAGACACCGGATGCACTACAAAAAAAATGTATTTAATAACATTGATAATAAGACATGATGGAATTCTAAAAAATAAGACCTAGAAGGATGACATTGTAATTATTTTTATTGTAATATATTTTTGTTATTAAAATATATGTACGTGCTAACTTATTGAGTGTCACCCTTCATTGTAATTGATATAGTTTCATTTCTAACGGCACTTAGCTTTGCTTTTTTAAATGACAGGTTTGTAAAATAATTACCTTTCTTATTACATCATCAATATTCATTTGATTTTATGAATATTTTTTTGATATTTTTTCTTTTCTTATTTATATTCTTTTATTTTTTTAATACATTTAAAACTTTATTTTTAAAAAAAAAATCGGGGGCAATGCCCCCGAATCTCCCACCATTGATGCCTCCCTTCATTGATTTTATGGATCCACTACTACATATACCTATCATATACTCAGAAGGATTATACGTTTAAAAAAGATTTAAGGAATGAGCCGATCGAGGTCAGTTTTTTTTTTTTTTTGCTCTGAAGAGGTCAGTTTGATAGAAGACTTATGAAGTTGTTAGTCCCAAAATGATGGTTGCTAGGGAGGGACGAGAGAAGGAGATGTTTCGTCACTTCCCGAAAAACACTTGAACGTTTCTTCAAGATATTTGTAATTTTGCGTGTGAAAGGATTTTGAAATGAATGGTAACTTGCAATTTGGGCTACCCATCCCTGATTTTGAGGACGTACGTCGTGTAATTAATTAATGCCCTGTCCCGAGTATATAAATATAAATACACGTAGGTCCCACATTGAAAATGCATGTTTACGAATCTGGGCCTTGCTTCCAGATGTTAATTAATGTTGACAAGTTTTTGAGCAGAAGACTTATTCGCCCTTCTCATCATCACTCACCACAACCACAAGTGGAAGTGAGGATTTGCGTATGGCAACGTGGGGTTAAATAAAATTCAAAGTGAATATGATGAAATTCAAAGAATGGTAAGAGGTAGCAGTGACATCATCATGATCAGTAGATTTTGTTACTAGTGGCATATACGTACGTACACTTGTTACTTAGTCAATGAAATCACCCATTTCATTCACCTTCCCTCACGCGTAAACTTATGCCCCACGCCAACACAAAGTAAAGTCCATTTTCACGTTCAAGTGTTCAACTAAAATCCTACATACCCTACAGCTTTGTCTCCTCCTATCAACGTCATCAGTTTTAACAATGGTGGGGATGGACATGCATGGCACTTTAATTTCCTAGCTTGTTGGCAATGCAACCAACCGTCAACCTCGTGTGCTATGCGCATCTGTACGTCTTCATCATTCATTTCATGTTAATTTCAATAATCACGACGGTTCATCTTACTGTTCTTAACATTATTATAGATTCTGTTCATATGTTTCATTTTATTCAACTTTTGTAATGAGTATTTGTTCATCGGAGAAGGAGAACCACGGCTCAAACCTAGCTGACTAACAAATCATATGTGGAAATATTACGCCTTCAAAACAACTTGTTTGGGTTTGGGAACTCAACGCTTATAAGGTTACATTCATTCCTCCACAACTTCATACTCCCTCCACCCCTTAATGCAATACTTATTTATCAAATTAATTTCATTAGATTAAGAATGTTATTTAAGTCATGACGTGTTTTTTTTTTTTATTTTTTTAATTCCCTCCATTTCACTCTCACTTGATAATTGTTAATTCAGCATCAAAAATAATAAATTAAGAAAATATTTGTAAATATAGAAAAAGATCAACTCCCCAACTACATTCTATATTAGTACTACTTTTCATCTCTTAATTAGACATCTTAATAAAATTTAAATCTGGGAAGGATAAGTATAATTTTTCAAATATTTTAAAGTTATTATCTCTTTGGGACATTACATTATTAGAGAATATATATATACACATACACGCACGCGCGCGTGAACAATGTACACATTTGGGTTAATATTAGAAGTTGTTTTTTTTTATGTGATTTACGAGGCAAGTGTATAAAAAGAGTTACATAAATATGATTTTCAAACACCAATTCAAAATTCAAAGCGAGGAAATATGATTGTATTTGCACCCACCTTTTATATATATATAACACTAAGTACTTATATCTTTTATATCTTTGCCGATCTTTTTTCCCCCTTGCCAAAAGAAATTAATATTATTGATTAAACTAAAGCACCACCTAAGTTACATATAATTCATATTGGGTTTTGCCCATTTGCTTGTTATATATATAAAATAATAATAATAAAGCATCCAAAATAAGTCAATAACAAGTCTAAACATCCACACTAAAATTAAGTTGATCGATTCTTTGCCTCTCGATCTTGAGCCTCAAATTCAAACTTAGAAGTTTACTAGCTAGCTACCCTTAAATATAAAATTAAGTCAGGTCACATATAATTTTCTCTTAAATAAAAATAAAATTCAGGAACTTTTGTACGGTTTGCGACATTTTTTCCCCAATAAATTACACACGGCCGGCAAGTAATTACTAAATTAAACTTGATCAATTCACAACAAACTACTTAATTGTATCTTTGATGGTTTCCATAGTTTGAAAAGTCAACGGATGAGGCCAAAAATAAAATTAAAAGGAAAAGAAACAAAGAAAAGAATAGTAAACCCATAGTATACATTTTAATTTATGCTTTAAAATAATTTCAAATTCTTACCTATCCATACAAGTTAAATTGCAAGTTGGCCTTAAAAAAAAAAAAAAAAAAAGCAAGTCTCAAGTATATTTTACATAGCATGTTTTTCATAACCTAGTAATTTAATAATGTAACGTGAACTAATGTTTGAATAGCATAATAAACCTCTGGCAAAAAATAAAAAAGAATGGCGTAATTAACCGTGTCAACTAACGTTTTTCCCGCATTTAAATTAGATTTCTACCTCGTATCATATTCAAAACTTAGATTCAATTCAAATTATTTTCATAGAAGATTTTTTTTTCTCATTTTATTATGCAATTACCAACAATTCAACCTTGCAAATAAAATCATAATTCACCATATTCATTAAATCATATATTAGTTATTGCCAATGCCACCGTGACCATAGACTAAGAACTATCACTTTGGTTCTATTTATAAGTTCTTTTTAACTAAATCATATATACTAAGGAGAGATAGTTAGCTCAATGATTATTGGGTAAATTTTTAACTTTGCCCTCATTTATGCATGAGTATCGTTCAACTTTTTCTTCTTTCTATATTTTCATTGATACAATTAATATGGGCAAAATTGTCACAATCTCATTTATTATCCTAAAACTGGATTTATAAATAGGATCAATTTTTTTTGGTCAAAACGGACTTATAAATAGAATAAAGTGGTACTCTAAAATTAAAATATCATCCTTGATATAAAAGATGCGTGAGGGAATGTACACCTTTTAAAGAGTTGATTTTGATCCGATATATAAGATGTAATTTTTATAATTGTTAATCTTTTCTTATTTTACCTATATATTGATACTTACTCAATAATAATTAAAGAAGAGAAAAAATTAGGAAATTAAGAAAAATGTATATGACTAGAGTGTTTTGAGAAAGACATGTCATATTAATTAACCCAATTAATTTTCTTAATCCAATTGAATTAGATAAATATTTTTTTTATTAAAAACCAAAGAGAATATTTCGTTATGCTAATAAAAGCTGGCGAGTCATAACCCACAAAGGCGGAAATTCAAATCACGCTGATTATTTAAGAATTTTATTGATAGGTGATTTATGAAGTATCTTTATGAATGTTCTTTATTTCTAGAAGCATATATAACTAAGGTTGTCAAACTCACGAGTCAATATAAACTTAATAGGAAAATCAAACCAAGCCATGTACTGTTTGTCTTCTCACAAATTACTGTTCAACAGAACAATATCGGCTCCACAGTATCACTCTGTGTTGGGCTTCGTGCAGAAAAGAAGGTATATGGAGCATGTGGCGGTGTGACTTCGACCTAATCCCTTGCACACGCTTTTGATTTTCAAAATTCGAATGTCCTCCTTTATCGGGATCAATCGATCCCGAGAGCTCTTCTCCCGTGCAAGAACGGAATCTGAAAGAAAAATGCATATTGTGTCTTCACTAACAAGCGTGCTGCATTCAGTGCCAAATCATTGTACCCGTAGTTCCTGAGCTCTCGCCGTCGCGGCCTCCGCCGCTAACTTCTTAAGTGCGCCTGACCAAAGTTAGGTTACATGCCATCGCAATTCAATTTGACCCGAGTTTGATGACCCACTCCTTTCACCTTCTCCAACCAAAGTTCGCCCTCAGAGACGGCCTTCTTCCGTGATTCGCTGATCCACTATTCATTGGTTTTTCCACTTTCAAGCATTCGTCCAATCAAAATCAACATCGACCTCCTCATCGCCTTCGCTGTTTCTCTTCCTTTGGCATTTCGGAGAGGATGATCGTTGATTTCTCCCGGTGAGCTGCTTTTATCCTTCATAATCTTATCCTTTTTCCGTCTTTGATGGGATGATTGTGGATATGCTTGGATTCTCCCATCTGTATTTGACGACTGATAGTTTGATTATTGTTGAAATCTGATTCCTTCTTGTCGCTCTAACCATTTGAATTTTTTTGTTTTCGGTGCATTCCACTGCTACTTCTGTTTTTTCAGCTTGGATCCTTCTCATCACGTCCTCTTCCAAATTTGCACATTCCATTCTCCTTATAAGACACCAAAATCCTTCTCTTCACTAACAAGCGTGCTGCATTCAGAGGTAATAATACTCATAGATTCCTGCAGCTAATACTTCACATTTTCACTTATTTTCTCCTAGAATTATTAGATTCTGATTTATTTGAATATCGGCATATGGTTTGTATGGTCTTTTGAAATCTCCTTTAGAAAACGTATTCAATTATGTGGTTCTGTATGCAGTGTCTCTAAGCCATGGTGAGATGGATGATGAATTCAATTCAACGAAAATGATTTTACCTGCGTGCTGCATTCAGAGGTAACATAACATTGTGCTTGCTGAACTCCATGAATGAATCAATTGGGTTTACAGACTGAATTTACCTGTGATGACTTCAATTGATTGTGTTCTGCCATATTTCTGTTATGATTCGTTTTGACATTAACAATGTTCTGAGCGTCAAAATTTGAGGCCAGATCTATTTGGTATGCAGGAACTAGACTTGAGGTTGACAATGGGGATTAAATTCCTTCAAAAGGGTATGTTTTTGGGTGCACTCGATTCGAATCAACTTGAATTGCATATGACAAGGAGACATGGATGAGGGGTGGAGTATTTTTTTTTTAATCGAGAGAACTATCGCCATGATATATTTTCTTCATAACAGTAGATCATCTGTTCTTTTTTTATTTTTCCCTGATGGGAGATCATCTGTTCTTTTTTTATTTTTCCCTGTTATCAGTTTTAGGTGTGGTCATTTTGCTGAGTTCTAATTTTGTGTGAACATTTTTACCCGTGCAGAGGAATGAAGGGATAATGCTAGTGGTAGAGGCAATATGTGCTGCCATATTTAATGACTTGGGAAGTGGAAGTAATGTTGATGTTTGTGTGATAGCAAAGGTTAGATCTTTGATCTGAGATCCTACATGTTTCTCTTCGAGGTGGTTTAAACTTTAAAGTAACTTCCATTTATTTGTACTCTCCTATTTCATACTGCACAGGGACATAAAAATTACCTCAATCTAATAGTAGTGGTTTAATGCATCTTTTGACCAAAAAAAAAAATAATGCATCTCATCTCCCACCTAAAAAGTTAGTCAATGTCATTTCTGACTTACTTTTTCATTTTCTGACATTTGCTTGGAGTAGGTAAACCTATTTGTTTTGAAAGGAAGCACCTTTATTTCGTCTTCTTACAACCTTTGCCAAAGACAACTCTTATTCTTCACTGAGAGTGATGTCTTTCTTCTTAAGCTTCGAAAATTCTATGGATAGAAGCCGAAGGTATCATTTGGATACTTTTCATTCATATTGCTTTTGCAGTGTTGAACACATTTTTGGTCATGTGTCTCATATTTCAGAACCGAAGGTGCATTACTTCCATTTATTTGTACTCTCCTATTTGATACTGTACAGGGACATAAAAAGTACCTCAATCTAATAGTAGTGATTTGATGCATCTCATCTCCCACCTAAAAAGTGAGTCAATGTCATTTCTGACTTACCTTTTCAATTTCTAACATTTGCTTGGAATGGGTGAACCCATTTGTTTTGAAAGGAAGCAACTTTATTTGGTCTTCTTACAACCTTTGCCAAAGAGAACTCTTATTCTTCATTGAGAGTGATGTCTTTCTTTCATAAGATTCGAAACTAATGTGGATAAAAGCCAAAGGCATCATTTGGGTACTTCAAATTCATATTGCTTTTGCAGTGTTGAACACATTTTTGGTCATGAGTTTCATATTTCAGAACTGAAGGTGCATTTATTTTTATCCATATGCACCCTGCATTTTTGTTTTTGTGTCTCCATGTTTTTCTTTTTCTGCTTCCAAATTTATTAACTCAGGAGTGGTTGTTTATGAGAGTTTTTTAAATGTCTGCATAATTTATACAAGCGGATCAATGATCTTTTATAGGCTTTTTCAAAAGAAAGTTAATTAAAAATGAATTGATTTTTTTCTTCACTTTTGGTTACTAATTATGTTGTCACATTTATGAAATGCTTGCACAATGTTAGAAGATAAGTTATTTCATATCGGAGATTGCCTTGCTTTTGGATTCACTGTTTAATATTACCACATTTGGGAGATTATAGGGTTCATATTGCCACAAATTTTCGCTTCAACTTTTGGATGAAGATGAATGGTTCTACTTTTAAATCTCATCTTTTGTTTATGGTGTTGCATCATAGGGTTCCAAATTTTATTGGGAAAATTACTCACAGGTCCCAAGGACCACAGATATTTACAAATAGGTCCCGTGAAATGACATAATTACAGAGAAGTCCCTAGGGACTTCTCTGTAATTATTTCAGAATGCTAAAAGTCTTTATTGCCCTTGAGCATTAAAAACGAATGAAAACCAATGAAACAAAGGAAGCAGTGAAAAGGTGCGGGAGAAAGGGAAAAACACTGAAATCAAGTAAGCAATAAATGTCAATCGAATCTCCAACGTAGAAGGCAAGTAAGTGACATTTTCATGTCCTAGGCAAAGCTTAGATTGTGAAGTCATCATCTTTTCTATATTCGTTGAATATTTTTTTTTTCATTGTATGTTCTTTGCATTCGGTAAGTGAAGGCTTGGTAAGGGTTTAAGTTTGTGCTCATTAGTGGACTATAAGTGGTACCTAGGTAAGCAATGCTAAGATTTTGCTAAAGATATCCTCTTTACCATTGAAGTTGGGGTTTCATGTTATTGGGTAGGGTTAATGACATGGTGCTCTGTTTTTGGGAAGGTAACGAGGACCGCTGTTTTCACTGGTTTGTGGTTGATGTGATGATGGAACATTCAGCAAAAAGTTCTGATAGGATTCAATAACGTTGTTGTTAATACGTGAATTTATTGTTGTAAATGGTGGCTTTTTCAGTTGTTAATACAATCTTGTTGTACATGCTTTTGATTATTATTTGCTTAGCCATTTTTTCTATACACACCTTGTATAGTGACTTCTTGTAACACTTTTTTGTATTTTGGTGGGTGGACAAGAACTTGTAATTACGACTTACACATGGACGTGAAACTATATGTGATATTAAGTTCAATGAGTAGGTGCAGGTGCAAATACCCACTTACTCATACAACTTAATATTTTGAAATGATATGCACTTCTTCAGCTAGCCTTCGTCACCTGTGAAAATTCTCATAAGTTGTTGCTAAAATAGGAATGTGCTGTTGTTAATATGGAGCTTCTTGTTGTAAATGTCCTCTGGACCTCAGAATTGAAAAAAAAAAAAAGGTTTTCAAAAGTTGTTGCTAAAATAGGAATGTGCTATTGTTAATATGGAACTTCTTGTTGTAAATGTCCTCGGGACCTCAGAATTGAAAAAAAAGGTTTTCAAAAGTTGTTGCTAAAATAGGAATTGGCTGTTGTTAATATGGAACTTCTTGTTGTAAATGGCCTCTGGACCTCGAAATTGAAAAAAAAAAAAAGTTCTAATAAGTTGTTGCTAAAATAGGAATTGGGCATTTGTTAAGATGGAACTTCTTGTTGTAAATGGCCTCGGGACCTCGGGAATTGAAAAAAAAAACAGGTTTTCAAAAGTTGTTGCTAAAATACGAATTGGTCATTTGTTAATATGGAACTTCTTGTTGTAAATGGCCTCTGGACCTCATAATTGAAAAAACACAAGTTTTCAAAAGTTGTTGCTAAAATAGGAATTGACCGTTGTTAATATGGAACTTCTTGTTGTAAATGGCCTCTGGACCTCGAATTGAAAAAAAAAACAGTTCTAATAAGTTGTTGCTAAAATAGGAATTGGATGTTGTTAATATGGAACTTCTTGTTGTAAATAACCTCTCGGACCTCGGAATTGAAAAAAAAAAACAGGTTCTAATAAGTTGTTGCTAAAATAGGAATTTGTCTTGTTGTTAATATGGAACTTCTTGTTGTAAATGGCCTCTGGACCTCGAAATTGAAAAAAAAAAAAACGGTTTCAAAAGTTGTTGCTAAAATACGAATTGGCATTATTAATATGGAACTTCTTGTTGTAAATGGCCTCCGGACCTCGGGAATTGAAAAAAAAAACAGGTTCTAATAAGTTGTTGCTAAAATAGGAATTTGTTTGTTGTTAATATGGAACTTCTTGTTGTAAATGACCTCGGACCTCGAAATTGAAAAAAAAAAAAAAGTTTTCAAAAGTTGTTGCTAAAATACGAATTGGGTCAGTTGTTAATATGGAACTTCTTGTTGTAAATGGCCTTTGGACCTCGAAATTGAAAAAAAAAAAAAACGTTCTAATAAGTTGTTGCTAAAATAGGAATTGGCTGTTGTTAATATGGAACTTCTTGTTGTAAATGGCCTCTGGACCTCAGAATTGAAAAAAAAAACAGGTTTTCAAAAGTTGTTGCTAAAATAGGAATTGGATGTTGTTAATATGGAACTTCTTGTTGTAAATGGCCTCTGGACCTCAAAATTGAAAAAAAAAAAAAAGGTTTTCAAAAGTTGTTGCTAAAATACGAATTGGCTGTTGTTAGTATGGAACTTCTTGTTGTAAATGGCCTCGGACCTCGAAATTGAAAAAAAAACAAGTTTTCAAAAGTTGTTGCTAAAATATGAATTGGATGTTGTTAATATGGAACTTCTTGTTTTAAATGGCCTCTGGACCTCGGTGAAAAAAAAAAAAAAGTTCTAATAAGTTGTTGCTAAAATAGAAATTGGCATTGTTAATATGGAACTGCTTGTTGTAAATGGCCTCCTGGACCTCGAATTGAAAAAAAAAAGGTTCTAATAAGTTGTTGCTAAAATAGAAATTTGTTGTTGTTAATATGGAATTTCTTTATGCAACGAATGTGAATTCAAGATAATGAAGAATGTGAAGTCAAGATAATGAAGAACCACCAAAAGCACTCAAATTTAGAATCAAAGATTTAATTTCTTGCACAAAGTGAACCACCCACCTTACAATGTGAACCACCAAAAGCACTCAAATATAGCATTTCTTGTTGCTATATTCAACATTTTCACAGGTGACGAAGGCTAGCTGAAGAAGTGCATATCATTTCAAAATATCATTTTAAAATATTAAGTTGTATGAGTAAGTTGGTATTTGCACCTGCACCTACTCATTGAACTTAATATCACATATAGTTTCACGTCCATGTGTAAGCTGTAATTACAAGTTCTTGTCCACCCACCAAAATACAAAAAGGTGTTACAAGAAGTCACTATACAAGGTGTGTATAGAAAAAATGGCTAAGCAAATAACAATCAAAAGCATGTACAACAAGATTGTATTAACAACTGAAAAAACCACCATTTACAACAATAAATTCACGTATTAACAACAACGTTATTGAATCCTATCGAACTTTTTCTTGAATGTTCCATCATCACATCAACCACAAACCAAGTGAAAACAGAAAGATCCTCCATTACCTTCCCAAAAACAGCACCATGTCATTAACCCTACCCAATAACATGAAACCCCAACTTCAATGGTAAAGAGGATATCTTTAGCAAAATCTTAGCATTGCTTACCTAGGTACCACTTATAGTCCACTAATGAGCACAAACTTAAACCCTTACCAAGCCTTCACTTACGAATGCAAAGAACATACAATGAAAAAAATATTCAACGAATATAGAAAAGATGACACTTCACAATCTAAGCTTTGCCTAGGACATGAAAATGTCACTTACTTGCCTTCTACGTTGGAGATTCGATTGACATTTATTGCTTACTTGATTTCGGTGTTTTCCCTTTCTCCCGCACCTTTTCACTTTGCTTCTTTGTTTCATTGGTTTTCATTCGTTTTTAATGCTCAAGGGCAATAAAGACTTTTAGCATTAAAATAATTACAGAGAAGTCCCTAGGGACTTCTCTGTAATTATGTCATTTCACGGGACCTATTTGTAAATATCTGTGGTCCTTGGGACCTGTGAGTAATTTTCCCAATTTTATTTGGGGCAGTTTCTTCCTCAAACTACTTTATTTATCTCTAGATGTGCAAGTTGCACAAGTCTTCATACTTGCAACTGGGATTGTTTGCTTTGTTACTTGATTTGTTCTTTTATGCTTTGTTAATATTTACTTATTAAGCTCCTTCTCTCCCCCCGATTTACTTTAATTCTTCCTTTCTTTTTATGTATATGAACTATATAATCATGCCTCCTATGTACTTCTCTTCTTTCTCTTAAAGAATTATAAAAAATGGATCAACCATTATTGGACTTCCATAACAGGGGGGATTTTACTCATTATACCATGTAGGGTTGCAAATTTACGGTATGAAACCAAATTTCCTTGATCTTAAAATTAGTTTAGTTTTTTTTAGAGCCCGTGTTGTTTTCTCTTTTTTTTAATGTTCATGGCATTCCATCTTCTTTGGATTGAAGAAGTGTATCTGCTAAATTCTTATAACCACAAGGCAAGCAATTTGCACATCCAAAATAAAAATAAAAACCACTCAAGAGTCAAGGGTGGATGGTTTATTGTTTTATGGTATAATGAAACTATTTTCAAGGGTGTACCTTTTTTCTTATGTTGCAACAGAAATCGCAAAAGAGAAGACACTGCAAAGGCAATCAACCTTTGATCATGATTTGTTCATTATGAAATGTTTTGATTAGGATTTGGTTCTAAAAAATTAGAATTGATTGTGAATAAATTGGGAGATTATTTTTTGTTATTATTTGGAGGCAATTTGTTGGGTCGACATTGGTTAGCTGCAAGTACTATGATAATACTTAGGTCATTTCAATGAGAACCTCATCTCAACCCTAACAGAAAAGTCATTCCATTGCTACCCATAGTTATTGCCAGGCAGTATGTATTTCAAGAGGCATTTTGTGGACCGTTGAAATTGAAATTGTCTTATAAAGAACCATATCACTGTTCAAATCCTTCTTATAGGAATATTTTGTCATTTTTAGCCCATAGCTTTGTATTTCATTTGTCTTCTTATCTTACTGTAGGCTTTGCAGAGGAAGGAACAACTTAGTTCGAGCAGAAAGTCAAGTCCCCAAAGGACTGTTCGCTTGGATCTACAAGCTCACTCATGTGGTATATAAATTGTTTTTTACTCCAGATTAAGTCTTATAGAATGAGGGATACATATGCACGAAAACAATAATATTTCTGTGAGTTAACGAGATTACCATATTAGCCTGAAGTTATTTGCGTAATTCCAGTTTGTGGAACAAAACTTATCATATGCAGCTGGCATTTTTGTTGATTTGATTGTATTCTTTAGTTAAACGCCTAAATTTAGTCAAATAGTAGATCCGAGATGTGTTTCATCTATGCACAATGAACCCAAAACCATACAGCTCCACTAGCCATAATTCGGTAGAACAAATGATATTTTGGATCTTGTGTTGTTTATTGTCCATATTATGTTTTTCATGCTTGTTGAGATAATTTGACTTTCAAACTAATATCCCTTAAGGTTTTCTGCATTTGTCATGAAAATCTGGGACTATTTAGCACCTAGCCATCTCTAAAAAGAGTGCGTCCTCATACACACAGTACGTACTGTTACATTTCATAAGCTTATCTAAAATGTTAAAATGAGGCATACATGAAAGAGGCACATATGACATTTATTTATACACTTACATGGCTTCTTTGCATCACTTAATAGTTCTAGACCGACAAGTGTCATCAAGGGTGTTCCATGCAAGACACATCATGCTTTGTCCATATAAAATTGATGAGGTTTGAAAAAGGCTAGCTTCATTATGCCTCTTAACATTCTGATTTAATTTGTAAATCATGTCTGCAAGATACCTTAATTATTGTTGACCAGATATATGGACCACGCTCTTCTTACTCTAAAAAAACATTATTGAGAGATCGTTTTCATACTATAATGTCTTTGATTATTCAAGTTTTTTTTGTCCCTTTCAGAACTATCTGAAATGCCAAAATGATGGTCAAATTGGCGCTCATCCAAACTTTTGGTGGAGTGTTTTGTTTTGCATATCTATTTTCTCTTGGATGCAACATATTCATTTTTATTAAAGACATCGTCAAGAAGTCTGCCTCATAAGAGAGATTATGATGAAGCAGGGCGTCGACACATGTGGGAAGAGATTCTTGGTCGGGATGAATTGCATTTTGGAAGTTATTTTTACATCTCAAGTCAATGTAATCTTATCCTCATTTTTGGTTTTCAAGATTGACATTTCCTAGGACAAAATCATATATCAGTTGTTACTATGCAAACTTTTTTTAAGAAGCATACACTTTTGGACTATAAGGGGGAAATATCTAAATTTTTGAGATAGATTTTCATTTCCCTGATTAATGTCTTCATCTCAAGACTTGTGTCTAACTTGTGTTTCGGGATCCCTGATAAGTTTAATTTTTATAGTGACGGTTTTATTATGTTTTGTTAAGTCAATAATACTCATGTGTAATGGTTGAAGTAGGATTTTACTATTTCTCATGCAGATATCGTTGGTGTGTTGATTTCATGGACATTAACAATCCCAACAGAGACGGTTGGTGTATTCAATAAGGCTACTATTGATGTTTAATAGGATGGATGTAATGGGTATGGGAGAAACCGTACCACTAAAAATGTTGCATGGTGTTGAAGTTGGTTAGGTTGATAAACTGAAAGGTAATATTTGTTTTTAAGTATTGTAGATGTTGCATCCGCGCAAAGCGCGGGGGGAGTTGTTGCTTGTTTAAATAAACTCGTGACAGCGATGTAAACTCGTATCTGAACTCAAATCGTAAACTTGTAAGAGTTTACTTTCACTATTAAATAGGTATTAACAATATATAATAAATAATTAAAATATAAAAAAATGACAACAATTTGATTTAAAAATGTTTTAAATCCAAATAATTGAAATTAAACCCATCAACATTCAAATTTTACCATATTTAATAAAGAAATTTCTACAAAACCTATATATAAAGCCGTTGAGCATGATTAAATAAAAAAAGTTAACACGAGTTTAAATATGAGTTAATACGGTTTTGTAAGTTAGAAACGTAAAAACGGTAAACTCGGTATATAAACTCGTAAGTTTAACCAAGTTTACAATGGTCAAGAGTTTATTAGTAATTACTTTCGATTTAGTAAGCTTGAAACGTAAAGACGGTAAACTCGGAGAGTCAACTCGCGAGTTTGACAACAATGTTATAACCCTATGAGTCTCAAGATATAACTCATCTAAACTTTCTCTCATATATATATATATATTTGTAGAATGTGTGTAATAATATTTGTTTATAAAGCGAGGAGAAAATAATAAAGATACAATATCTTTCGTATCTGCAGTACGTATTCCTGGTGCCTAGATCATTTACAAACGTTAGCTTGAGTTATTTTTTTTTTTAAAAAAAGACTTATTTGTTGAATTAAGTGAGCATGCATGAAATTTTTATACTTAGAAGTTAGAACGCTTATTTCCAACCAAGACATTATTTATTTTTAAGAAACTCTCGTTATTAATATTACTAATATATTCAAATATGGTTATTCCGATTTAATTGAATACAAGTATATATATATATATATATATATATATATATATATATATATAACTAAGTACTTAAATCTTTGCCGATCTTTTTTCCCCCTTGCCAAAAGAAATTAATATTATTGATTAAACTAAAGCACCACCTAAGTTACATATAATTCATATTGGGTTTTGCCCATTTGCTTGTTATATATATAAAATAATAATAATAAAGCATCCAAAATTAGTCAAGAACAAGTCTAAACATCCACACTAAAATTAAGTTGATCGATTCTTTACCTCTTGATCTTGAGCCTCAAATTCAAACTTAGAAGTTTACTAGCTACCCTTAAATATAAAATTAAGTCAGGTCGCATATAATTTTCTCTTAAATAAAAATAAAATTCAGGAACTTTTGTACGGTTTGCGACATTTTTTCCCCCAATAAATTACACACGGCCGGCAAGTTACTAAATTAAACTTGATCAATTCACAACAAACTACTTAATTGTATCTTTGATGGTTTCCATAGTTTGAAAAGTCAACGGATGAGGCCAAAAATAAAATTAAAAGGAAAAGAAACAAAGAAAAGAAAAGTAAACCCATAGTATACATTTTAATTGATGCTTAAAAATAATTTCAAATTCTTACCTATCCATACAAGTTAAATTGCAAGTTGGCCTTAAAAAAAGTAAGTCTCAAGTATATTTTACATAGCATGTTTTTCATAACCTAGTAATTTAATAATGTAATGTGAACTAATGTTTGAATAGCATAATAAACCTCTGGCAAAAAATAAAAAAGAATGGCGTAATTAACTAACATTTTTCCCACATTTAAATTAGATTTCTACCTCGTATCATATTCAAAACTTAGATTCAATTCAAATAATTTTCATAGAAGATTTTTTTTCTCATTTTATTATGCAATTACCAACAATTCAATCTTACAAATAAAATCATAATTCACCATATTCATTAAAAAAACAAATCAATTCACCATTATTATTTTTCGTTTTTGGTTTTCTTTGTTCCACACGTTTCACCATTGGTTCACGAAAAAGCCAAAAAAACGAAAGAAATAAAAAATAGCACATTAGTACTTGGTTGCTTCTTCCACCATGTAAGTGTGAAGTTAGTGTTTGATTAATTATATCTTGATGGACTTAGGCAACAAAGCAATATGATGGAAACTGTTTAACGTTGACGCTGAAAAAGTCACGAGATAATTGCAGATTATAAAAGTACCTTCTTCTCTTTTTCTTTTTTTTTTTTTTTTTGGGGGGGTGTTGCAGGTGGTTTCATTTGTCCTTATCCTTCTTTTGTCTTGGTCATGTTTTTTTTTGGGAAAAAGACACAAGTACCTCTTAAACTTTAAAACCCTCAAAAAATTTACTAAAAAAGAGAAAGGACAATGGGGTGATAAGTAGGAATCTGGGTTTTGAAAGTTTGTGTCAAATGACCAAATTACCCCTTTCCTTCAGTCTTCCTCCTCAAACTTCTTTCCTCTTGTCATTGACACGTTTTTAGCTGAACTAGTCGACGATTTTATCTGCCAATTGCAACAAGCCAAGTCCCAAATCGCTTGGTAAGGTAATGAAAGATATGCATTATTGATTGCATATTTGACACTATTTTTACCCTTCTTCAAAGGTTGGCTTGAATTCGATCGTTATCTCAAACGAAGATATGCAATACTGAATTAGATGATCGTAAGCCATGATAAGTGGCCCTCTCCCTCCTCAAATCTACTCCCTCAATTTCTCCAACGAAGAAGATGAATAAAGTTGTGCTCTCACTCTCTCTCTACCCACCACCAAAACCATGTACCGTCATCGTCGTTGTCTCTCTCTCTCTCTCTCTCTCTCAACACTGTATCGAGGTATTGAACAACCAAGAAGAAAACGATGATAAATCTCTCCACCAATCGCACCTCTAGTCTAGACTTCATCAGCCACCACCCCCCAAGAACCAGTCACCGACGTCACTCTCTCTCTCTCCTCTCTATATTGCAGCACTCAACAACCAAGAAGAAGAAACATACATGCTGAGTATATGTATTGAAGTTGTTGTCATAATGAATCTGGTTTTTTGTCAATGTCTTTAGTGAACTTGTCATTCTCATTATAAGTAATGTTTAGTGAAAGGAATATGTTCTCTAGTGTGAATGACAAGAAAACATTAGGTATAGGTGGGATGTTAATGTTCCACTTGTCATTTGACTATGTGTTGTAGTTGTTGTCATAACGAATCTGATTTTTTGTCAATGCCTTTAGTGAACTTGTAATTCTCATTACAAGTGTTATTAATGGTGAACCTTTATTGTAAGTAACGTTTAGTGAAAGGAATATGTTCTTTGGCGTGAATGATAAAAAAAAAGGTGTAGATGGAATTTTAATGTTCACTTGTCATTTGACTATATATATATTGTAGTTGTTGTCATAATCAATTTGGTTATTTGTCAATACCCTTAGTGAACTTGTCATTCTCATTACAAGTGTTGTTAATGGTGAATCTGTATTGTAAGTAACGTTTAGTGAAAGGAATTTGTTTTATGAATATGAATAACAAGAAAACATTGGATGTAGATGAAAACTTAATGTTTACTTGTCATTTGACGTGGTCACTAATTTTAATGGAGTCACCAATACCATTACAATAGTAGTCATTCATTTTATAAGAGTTGTCAATACCATTATAATAGAAGTCAAATTCACAAAAAATTTTCCAGTTGTTTTAGTGTTATAAGGTCTAATTTGTTTCGCATTTGGTTACAATGTATAAAAGAGTTGTTAATACCTTTACGCATTTAGTTAATGTTGTAATATATTTTCCAATAGTTTAGTACATTTATCAACGTACGTTGTCAATATCTTTACAAGTTTAGCCAAAATTGAAAACCTGACAAAAGAAGTTGTCAATGTTTTTACAAAACCTGTCAAAATCAATAATACATTATTTGTTAATCCCTTTAAAATAGTAGTTCATTAAACAATTTCTTTCCCATTTGGTTAAAACTTATATAGGAGTTGTCGATACAATTGCTTGTTTAGTCATTGTTGAAATATATTCTCGAATTGTTTAATACCCGTATCAAAATCAATAAGAAAATGACTAATATTGTAATGGTATTGGTAAATCTAGTTAAAAGAATGACTACTATTGTGAATATATTAATGGGTTAAGGTGCAAAAATGTATATGGACTTTTATTCAAAGGATACCCAACACCAAATGCTTTTTGGAGGTGCAAAATTACCCATAAACTCACAAAATGGGTGCAAAAATAACATGACTGTTAAATCTAACTTAACAATGTCACTTTTTGTTGTGGGTTCCACACTATTTTCATGAAAATACCAAAATGCTCCTAATTCAAAAAAAATGGATTTGGTTCGTTCATCGATGACTCCGCATTTCGTCGAAGGATCTTGTCTTTTCTTCCATCTCTAAACTGGTAAATTTGTTTCATTCATACAACCAATTTGAATTTTCTCCCCTTTACTTTGCCAGTTGAAGAACCAAGAGTCTTCTTGTTCTTTTTCTTTGCCGCAATTGAAGAAACTCTGTGGAGCGGCATGACATTTCATTGCCGGCGTTGAAGGTATGTGAATCCATTGAATGGACCAAAGCGTCGCTGAAAGTGGAGCTTAATCACCAAGAGGGGGGGTGAATTGGGGATTTTAAAAAAATTCTTTTCGAAACGCTTTCTTTTTTCGAACACTAAAACGAGTAGACTATGGAGTAGAGAAGAATAGCAAGACACAAGGAATTATACTTGGTTCGGTCCAATCTCTTGACCTACGTCCGGTCTCCGGAAACTCTCTGAGATTTTCACTATCACAATTGATTACACACTCTGTACTCAAGAGTAATTCTCTTACTAGAACTTACTCCCCCTTACAAGTTGTAATCAATGAACCCAATCACCAAGTCCCCTGACTTGTGATTCTTTACAATAAATGATTTGTAGGTAAGAAACTCTCTCTAAGAGTAGATAGTAATAAACACTGAAGCTCTAATGTATCAACAGATACTTTACACATAAAAACTCAAGAGTAGTTGGAAACTTTGAATGATTTTCGTTTTCTGTTGTCTTGGTTGTTGAGACAAATTGAATGCTACTCTATTTATACTAAGAGAGCATTAAAGATCCATTACAAGCTCCATTATGACCGTTGGTGCATTAATCTAGTTTGTTGGAGGCATTTTGGAGTTTTCTCTCTACTCTTCACTTAATCCAGTTGTTCAGAAGATCAGAGTTGACTTCTTGAATATTAATCCGTTGGAATAGCAGCTACTAGATGTGGTAGGTAGACATTAATCCTTTGTAAGCGTGTGCAGAGGGATTACCCAAAAGTATGCAACTTTCTGGGTTTAGCATTTAATGTTCGACATGCTTTTTGCTTTTGCTTTAAATCTTCATTTAATCTCCTCTAAACAAGCCGAAACTCACTAACAAAGTGGTTAAACATAGCTGGGAATATCGAGAGAATAATAATGACAAGTATTGAGATCAAGCAAAGAGGTTTTCACAAATTCGTTCAACTTGATTTTCAAAACTCGCGACCAATACTTGTGTATGTTCTTCAATACTTGAGTATGTCATTTGTGCACTAATATGAATACTTGAGTATTCATATGAATACTTGAGTATTCGTTTTCCAGAGAAGGCACTACATAATTTAAGCGTTGGACAATTTCTTTGAGTAAGACCAATACTCGAGTATTGAAACCAATACTTGAGTTTTGAACTTTTTATGTGAAAATAAGTTTAAGTCCAAAACCTCAATACTTGAGTATTCAAATCAATACTTGAGTTTTCAAAATATTTGAAAAAAAGCCACGCTCTCTGTATGCCCAATACTCGAGTATTCAACTCAATACTTGAGTATTCAATTTGTTTGAAAACTTTGTGAAATCTTTTCCAAGTCAATACTTGAGTATTTACCTTAATACTTGAGTATTCAAATCACTTGGAAATAGCAAACCTTTCTGTATGGCCAATACTCGAGTATTCAACTCAATACTTGAGTATTGAACTGTTTTCAACATTTGTGAAGTCTCTGTCATTTCAATACTTGAGTTTTCATTTCAATACTTGAGTATTCATAAACATGTGAAAAACTTTGAAAACTTTCTGTTTGCCCAATACTCGAGTATTCACATGTTGAATACTTTGATGACTCTCTGTGTAACCAATACTTAAGTATTGACAATTTTGCCTTTTAGTGAAAAAAATCTCTGTATGATCAATACTTGAGTATTCAAACCAATACTTGAGTATTGACTCATTGTGTAAAACTTGGAATGCTCTCTGTAACCTCAATACTTGAGTATTCATGAGAATACTTGAGTATTCATGAGAATACTTGAGTATTGCTCATCTTTGTGACAGTGAGCCATTCTCTGTCAACTCAATACTTGAGTATTCACTTGATAGTGAGTTTTTCAACTCATCAAGACAAATTTTAACTTGTGTTTACAATTGCCAGTTATCATCAAAACACATAGAGAACTAACAGTTGCCACCGGTGGGATCGTACCATAGGTGGTCGAACAAGAAGACGATGGAGGTTTTGAATTGGAGGTGTGAAAAGGACTAGAAAGAAAAACTATAGGGAAAAGAATCAAAGATAATACATGAGTATGTGAAAAACAATAGATTCTTCTCTAAATTTTTTATGTACCCAAACAGAAGCCTATGTGACAGCACAATAAAATATCGAATAAATCCCAACAGCCTCAACACTGATCAAATAAAATTCTAGATAATATGAAAGGAAGTGCCTGTAATCGAAGAACCACCAACTAAGAACGACCCTAGATGGAGACTCTTAAAATATGCCATTTATTTAGAAATTTGTCCTAGCGAGGAAATTGAGGGGCGAAAGAGGGAAGGGGCCAAGGGGGGAAGAATAAAATATTAAAATACAGAAGGAGGAGAAGAATATGAAGAAAAAAGAGGCAAAGTAAAGGGGAGAAAATTCAAATTGGCTGTGTGTGAATGAAACAAATTTACCAGTTTAAAAATGGAAGAAAAGACAAGATCCTTCGACGAGATGCGGAGTCATCGATGAACAGACTAAATCCAGTTTTTTTTTTAATTAGGGGCATTTTGGTATTTCCACTAAAATAATGTGGGACCCACTACAAAAAGTGACAGTGTTAAGTTAGATTTAACGATCATGTTATTTTTGCACCCATTTTGAAAGTTCATGGGTACTTTTGTACCTCCAAAAAGTATTTGTTGTTAGGTGCCCTTTGAGTAAAAGTCCATGTGCATTTTTGCACCTTAACCCCATATTGATAACTCCATATTGTAATGGTATTGGAAAATCCACTAAAAGGAATGAAAATTATCTTAATGGTAGTGGCAACTTTAGTAGAGACGGGAAATCGAGCCAAGCTCGTTTAAGCTCCTGGCCTTTCAAGGGCCGAGATTATAAAATGAAGCCTCTAAATGAAGTCGGATCTAAAAAGGGTAGCCTGCTGTAGGGCCCAGGGCTTAAAATGGATGGCCCTATTAGGCCTGTTAATTTTGTTTTTTTAACTTGCCTAGTTGTCAGTTGCCCACTTCCCCTGCTGACCGAATCTGACCTAATTGTATACTGTTAAGTCTTTTCTGTTGATATATTCTGGTTCTAGTTGTTGATCGAGTATGATTTTGACATACATGATTATTTTGTTGTGTGTTATGTTGTGCACTTGAAGGAATCTTCAATGTCATTCCATTCACATTCTGTAGTTTTGACCAAGTATGATTTTTGATCCAGCCTAATGTCTTCATCACAAAAATTACCATGAAAAACTCAAGGGACTAATGAATCATTAGCTATGTTGATTAAAGGTCAGGCATCTTCTCAAAGATTTTATAATTTGGTTTATTATTTATTGTAGATAAAGATTATGGATGTATTGATAATACGAGAAAAGAAATTCTTGATATTTTTACTCATGAAGCAGAGCTTAATACTCAAATTGTAGTACAATCAAATGTCTTTGAAATTGATGATAGTTCCAAAAAAGATGAAAATAATAGTCATCATACTCATATTGTTTAGTGGCCGGTAAGCTTCGTATGCTTTGTGTGAATTATTGGTGGACAATAGTTTACTTTTGATTATAAATTAGTGACTGTGTTTGTTTGTTGCATGATGTGTGTTGTTTAGAGCTTAATGTTGACAACATTTATTTGATAAATTAGAACTTTAATTGTTGTAATTTACTAATTATATTTCTTTAAAAAAAACGCAAGAAAAATAGTTAAAATTTAGAAAAATAGCTTTCGGCCCTGGCCCATATGCTCTCAGGCTGGCCTTAAAGAACATATGTTTTTCTTACGCCGGATCTAAAAGGGCCGGCCCTTTTAGGCCCTAGCCCTTCAAAGGCCGACCCTAATTCTCAGCTCTAAACTCTAGTAAAATGAATAACTACCATTGTAATGGTATTGTCAAAAGGAGTGGCCACATCATCAAAGCATACCAGGTCATTAATGCACAAGTATCTCGTAAATTTTAATCAACTTTAAGTATTGCACTCCATGAAAAATCAAGAATTACACAATATCAAGGAACATAAAGTTCAACGATTAACAACACTTGTAACGAGAATGACCAGTTTGCCAAAGGCATTGACAAAAAAAGTAAGATTTGTTACGACAACAACTATAATACATACTGTCAAAAGACAAATAAACATTAAGATTCCACCTAAATCTAATGTTTTCTTGTTATTCACACCAAAGAACATATTTCTTTCATTCAACATTACTTATAATAATGGTTTACCAGTAACAACACTTGTAATGAGAATGTCAAGTTCGCTAAAGACATTGACAAAAAACTAAATTTGTTATGGCAACAACTAAAATGCACATAGTTAGTATGTATGTTTCTTCTTCTTGGTTGTTAGGTGTTGTCAATATAGAGTGCGGGGGAGGGGGGATCGCTGAATGATTCTTGGGGGTGGGGGTTGATGAAGTCTGGATTAGAGGTGCGGCTGGTGGAGAAATTTATCATCCTCTTCGTCTTAATTGTTCAGTATCGTCGATAAAGAGTTGAAGGAGAGAGAGGCACCAATGACTAGTTTCAATAGTGGGTATAGAGAGAGAGAGAGAGAGAGAGGCCGACTTTATTATTAATTTCTACATTGGAGATATTGAGGGAGTATATTTGAGGAGGGAGAGGGCCACTTATCATTGTTCATGATCATCTAATTCATCAATGCATATCTTCGTTAGAGATAAGATTGAATCCAAACCAACCTTGGAAGAAGGGTAGAAACAAAGTCAAATATACAATTAGTAATGCATATCTTCCATCATCTAATCGAGTGATTTGGGACTTGGCTCGCTGCAATTGGGAGATGAAATCGTCGCCTAATTCAGCTGAAAACGTGTTGGTGACAAGAAGAAAGAGAGGAAAGAAGTTGGAGGAGGATGATTGAAGATAAGGGGTAGTTTGATCATTTGAGCCAAACATTTAAAACCCAAATTCCTAATTGATTATCTCAATGTCATTTCCTCTTTCCAATAGATTTTTTTTGGAGTTTTTAAAGTTTAAGAAGTATATATGTTTCCTTTTTCCTTTTATTTTCACCGATTAGTAGGAAACTAGGAATACTTTGGGAAAATCTCATATAAATACCAGTTGAATTTGCAAAACCCCTAGAAGCCCACCGAATTTTGTAAAAAGACTGAGAAGTGGCAATGACCTATTAAGGATATGCAAATTCAGGTGAAAAGTCCACATTGTCCTTAAGTAATTTATGAAGACACTGAAGGGAGTAAGGCCACTTCATTCTCATTCGAAATCCATTTCTCATTCGACCGCCCTAGCACGTTCTTCATCGTTTTCATTGCGACGCTCGTTCTTCATCGTCTTCCTTGCGACGCCATGAATCTCTTAAGAAAAATCAGGTTTGATTTTCTGAAATTTTAATCGTTTGGGATGTAGTGGTTGTTGGGGCTGGACTCGATCCATTGTTGGAAGGTGAAGGAAGGAGAAATAAAGAAATAAGTGAACAGTAAAATGAGCTCATGAGGTTGAAAAATCCAGTAATGAACAGTAAATGCGTTTGAGGAAGAAAGTGAACAGTAAATGTGGACTTTTAACAAAATTCGTAATGGGATTAACAAGTTTAGTAATGGCTTAACTTTCAATGACTATTTTCATATAAACTATCGTTGGAAGTTAAGCAAAAAAAAGAAAAAAGTTAAAACAACTATTTTTAAGAAAAACAGTCGTTGAAATTACTTTTAACTACTGTTTTTTCAAAAAAATGTGGTCAAAAAGAGTACTTTTAAGGACTGTTTTTTCAACAAAAAAAAAAGTCATAAAAAAGAGAAGATACTTTTAATGACATTTTTTCCAAAAAAAGTCATTAAAAAAATACTTTTAATGATTGTTTTCTTAAAAACAATCATTAAAAGTACTCTTTTTGACGACGTTTTTTTTTTAAAAAATAGTCGTTAAAAAAAGTACTTTCAACGACTTGTTTTTCTTAAAAACAATTGTTGTAACTCTTTTTTTTTTGTTTAACTTCCAACGACGGTTTATACGAAAATATTGTTGAAAGTTAAGTCATTACTGAACTTATTAATCTCATTACGAATTTTGTTAAAAATCCATATTTACTGTTCACCTTTTTCCTCAAACGCATTTACTGTTTATTATTGGATTTTTCAGACTTCTCACTTTTGAGCTCGTTTTACTGTTCGTCTTTTTCTTTATCTCTCATTCTTTCACCTTCCAACAATGGACCGAGTCCAGCCCCAACAACCACCACATCCTAAACGATTAAAATTTCAGAAAATCAAACCTGATTTTTCTTAAGGGATTCATGGCGTCGCGAGGAAGACGATGAAAAACGCCCTAGGGCGGTCGAATGAGAAATGAATTTCGAATGAGAATGAAGTGGCCTTACTCCCTCCAATGTCTTCATAAAGTTACAGTGTGAACTTTTCACCTGAATTTAGATATCCCTCATAAGTCCTTGTCACTTTTTAACCTTTTTACAAATTTGGTGGGTTTCTGGGAATTTTACAAATTCAACTAGTATTTATACGGGATTTTCCCGAATACTTTTCTCTATTTCTCGACTTGTGCCTTTTTGACTTCACTCCTGCCATTCAATAGAGTCTGCGAGTTGAAACATCAGCTGTTGCAGTCAACAACAAGCAGGGAACATCCTCTCAGTCTCACAGCCACCTCAATCACCGTTGGTCCAAACATGGACCCCACAGAGTGTCCTTATTTCATGGAATGAACGGTGCAAAATGATCACAGACTTCACAGGCACGTTACTCCAAAATGATGACTGCTCAGGATGCTTTAGCTGCTTTGTCTGTACCTGCCACCCGAATGGCCAAGCTCTTTCTTCCCTCTTTCGTCGACCGAGTCCCGGCCATCCGTTTTGTCATCGAATTTAACCAATAATTTTCTCAAGGTAGATATTCTGTTTGACGGATATTTCCCCCCGTTCTTTCTTGAAACTCATGAATCATTACTATATGCCGACTTTTGTTTCGAGAACAACTGGTTATTTTTTTATGGGTTTGCTTTGCTTTCACTGAACAAATCTTCGACCAATTGGTGGGGATTATAATCATGTCTGAGAGGCTCTGAGGCTAATCATACTGTTTTTGGTGTACAGCGTACTCTTTTTCCTCTTCCGTCAAGTTTGGCTTGGGGTTTTCTGTATCCCTCTGCACCTTTTTCATTCTCGGGCACTGATTATCCATGTGGTGTAGGGTATAGGGGGTTCGATTATGAACCCTGGTAGTTGGTCCTTTTCCTCGTCCAAGATTGTCTGGATCCGTCGCTTCCTATTCGCCTTACTAATTCACGGGAAAGCTTCGCGGGTGACGGTGTGAAGCTTCAAATTCTGACTGCAACTACTCAATACTGACGGCTGCTTGGACATATTCACAGTATCTGGTGGTCAGGCTGCAATATTATCGGTTGAACGGAGAAGAAGAGACTTGGGCTCTGTTGTGATTATTGTCACCTTAAGTCAAGGTGTTTGCTTCTAACCATCCTTCTCTTTACTGCATACATGTTAATTATGTATTCATTTGTTAGCTATTGTCTGATTAATATGCTTAGTTTAAAGATTAACCTTATCCATTGTCATGTTTGGTTCAACTTTGATGTATGATTAAACCATCCATGCATGCCTGTTATGCCTAATTTCTATCATTTCCTAGAAACGGTAATTTTGTTGCTCTTCTGCTCTTGCAATCTGGCCTTCCTTCGACTATTAAAGAAAAATAGCAATAAAATAACAATTTCTCATATTTGCAGCTTACTGAGGAAATATTAGGCAAATATGTAGTTGGTAAATCCACTTCTGACGTAGAGGTCCCATAAGGGCCTCTCGGTCTGTGTCAGGGGGATGGTTTTATATCTTGTGAAATAGAGTCCAGTCTAGGTCTTGTATGGCATATTTATGCTTACCTTTGTGTTGGTATGTGGTGTGATGAATTCTTCTTAATAAGCTTCATAATGTTATTGCATATGGTTCTGCATCTAGCAGATTGGGCTGCCATTTTCTTTCAAGTTATCAGTACGCATTTTCTTATGCAACTGAATTAATTATAACCATGCTCTTTTGTCTGCTAATTTACAGCTTTAGGACTCTTCCTGAATGGGAACTGATCGTGGTGAAGTAGTGGAGCCAGTACCAAATATCCGCTCCTTTAAGGTACACAAAAATAATGGAATCCCACAATTTGCTATCGAACTGTATGGTTCTAGTTTTCTTATTGATTTGATTGTCTTCTAACGTTCTTCAAACTAGTTTGGCATATTAAGATCAAATATTCAGTTGATTGCTCTCCATGATGACAGGTCCATCATAAAATGTGCACAGAGCTAATGAAATTAGTTGATAGAATCTCTAGGATATTCCCAGATATTGAGGCAGCACGTCCTCGATGCTCATCAGGAATACAATCTCTGTGCTTGCTAAGCAATGCAGTTGAGAAAGCCAAACTTCTTCTGCAACATTGCTGCGAGTCTAGCAAACTCTACCTGGTATGTGGGTTGTTTATTTTTTAAGTTTAAATTGGAAAAAATTGAGCTACCAAAAATGTTATTGATTTCATCAACAGGTTATTCTAGCTTGTTGCATGATTATTTAATTGGGTATAACATTACTCTCAGGCTGTGACGGGAGATACAGTACTCTCAAGATTCCAAAAAGCAAGAAAATCATTGGAGCAAAGCTTAAGCCAAGTTCAGAGCATAGTTCCGGTTATGCTGGCTGCAGAGGTTTGCCCAATTACCTTGCCTATTTATTTTCGTTTGTCTACAAACCTGAAGTTCTTTCTTAAACAGCTCTGAACTAGGTGTTTCTCATTAATCAGTTGGATTTTCATCACTTATTGACCCATTTAACTGGACTACTGGAATGTCATACAAGTTTTAATTTAGTAATCAACAAATAAACTGCATGATGTTAAAGAATTTTACTATTATGGAACTGAGTTGACCCAATAACTAGTCTCATACAATTCTCTTTATTTTGACCTGCGTCAGGTTACAATTTGGAACCTTTTATAATGTTCTAATAGTCCTGTTCTTTCTTTGCAGATTTCTCAAATTATTGATAATCTTGCATGCATGACTATTGTATTGGATTCAACTGAAGAAGAGACCGGGAGGGTTATAAAGGAATTACTTCAGCAAGGTGCTTCAACCTCAGACTCTAGTGAAATTTCTGAAATTAAAGCTCTTCAGTTTGCTGCAGCAAGACTTAACATCAGATCCCCAAAGGCCATCTTAATAGAGAAACGATCTATTAAGAAGTTGCTAGATAAAGTTGGACCTAACGATCAGACAAAAAAGATGATCTTGAGATATCTCATGCATCTATTGAAGAAGTATGGTAACTATATCACAGGAGAACAGATGGAAGCGGTCTATCCGTATAGTGATGGACCAACTGTACCTGAGAACCGCAGTCTTCACTCTCAACATATCCATTATGTTGAACCTGAAAGATGCTTTAATTATGATCAGTTTGAAACTCACGACAGTGAGATGGGTAGAGCAGAACCACCAGAGGAATACAAATGTCCAATATCTTCAAGATTAATGTATGATCCTGTTGTTATTGCTTCTGGAGCAACATATGAAAGAATGTGGATTCAAAAGTGGTTTGAAGAGGGCAATGATACATGTCCAAAAACCGGGAAGAAACTGGCCCATATGTTATTGACTCCAAACACTGTTATGAAGGACTTAATATCCAAGTGGTGCAGAAATAATGGAGTGACACTTGCTGAACCACAAAAACTGGCAAAAGAATTTCACTCGTGGGAGGTTTCTTCAACTTCCATTAGGAGCTTTGGCAGTTCTATGAATGATCTGCACTTGCCAGTAGATCTTAGCAGCATGTCACTTGGATCGTTAGATTATAGTCAAGGCTCTGATTCCTCACATGCTAGGAACACTAATGACTTCAATTTGATGCCAAAGAAGACCAATGACAATTCTTGGAGTCATCAAATTTACGTGCATGTGCATGACACCGATCTGATAACTTTGTCTAAATTCCCCTACCTTGAATGGGATTCTCAATGCCAGGCCATTAAAGATCTGAAAGATCGTTTGAAATGCAATTGCCAAGCTTCTTGTTCTCTGCCTTCCGAAAAGTTTGTTGAACTCCTCAACAGATTTTTGAGCTGTGCATATGAACATCAAGATGGCAAAGCTCTGAGAACAGGAACTCAATTGTTAATGGAATTTGTGAATAACTGCGGGTATGAATTTCCCCCCTGTCAATGTGGTACTTGCTACATTGCTAATTAATCAAATTTGATTTAGTTCTATGATTGTACTGTAAAACTGAATTGATTGACAGTTCTAATCCATAAAATGATTGATATTTGTTTTCTTTTAAGGCTTGGTGTTTAGAACTTTATTATTTTCCTTGTAAACATAATGCATTAACATATTTGATAAGCTTAGTTTATGACATTGCTTTATCACTTTCATATTCTTTCAGACATGAATTTGTTGTCCAACTGAATAAATTTGTGTTTGTCATGCAGAAAGGATCTGTCCTATTTAAGAGAAGACACATTTGGCATGTTGGGAAGTTTCCTTGATTTGGAAGTGATGGGTGAAGCTCTTTCTATAATGGAAAAACTATCTGCAAATTATGACAACAAAGCTACAATTGCAACATCCAGTGTGCTCACTTCCATCTTAAAGATCCTGGACTCTGACAGCAGAGAGTTCCAAGAACAAGCTATCAGAATATTGTATAATCTGTCTTTCAACAGTGAGAATTGCTCCCATATGGCATCTCTTGGGTGCATCCCAAAATTGCTGCCCTATTTTGAGGACCAGACCCTTTTAAGATACTGTATATGTATGTTGAAAAACCTTGGTGATATTGAGGTGGGCAGGGTTTCTATTGTGGGAACTAATGGATGCATAGCTTCAGTTGCTGAGATACTTGACACTGGCAGTGTTGAGGAACAGGAGCATGCACTTTCTGTTTTACTCTCTTTATGCTCTCAGCGTGAGGATTATTGTCAGTTGGTCATGTATGAGGGTGTTATCCCTTCTCTCGTCACTATCTCCGTCAATGGAAGTGACAATGGAAAGGTGAGTGCATTCGAATTGCTTCGTCTTTTGGGGGATGTTCAATATGAAGAAGAGTCCGTGAAGCCAAGATGTGGCACTCAAGATTCTAATGATTATTCCCAAGAAAAGAAATCGTCGAAGACCTCTGGTTTTCTGAAGAAACTATCACCATTCTCAAAAATCAAGAGGTGAAGCTGAATTCTCAGTTCATTACTATGGAGAACGGCAGATTACGGCTTAGTGGAGGTATTTTGTCTTGCTGGATAGACGATGGGGCTTGTTTAGAGGAAGCCTTCATCTTTTGTAAATGGGTAGATCGATCTTGGCCTCTGCCTCTTGCGATTTACTAATATATTGTAGCAATTAGTAGCCCTAATTATTCATTCAAACAATGGTCTGCTTTGGGATTTTTGTAGAGTAACTGCAGGCTGTATGATGATGTATAGTTCCGTAGTAATATAATAGGGTTGATGATGCATTATGCATTCTTTTAGCATCTTGAGCCAGGAGGGTCTGTAAAAGTAGTTAGAATTATCTTTTCTCCAGAGGAACATAATGCTCTTAGTTTCTCTATCATCAGTGTCCCCTCAACCCCTTCGCTCGCGTTTTTGAATAATTGTAAATATAGTGAACACGCCTATATTGGATTGCTGATTGTAAAGGAGATATCAAATGGTGTTGCAGGGCTTTTGATTGCTTGGTTCTCGGATTCAATATCTGTTATGTAGTGTCACTAAATACTAACTCTCTTGTTTGTTGGGTGATGTGGAGTTTTGGGTGATTCTCATGGCTGCCTTGCTGACTTTGGGGGCTTAGATAGAAATTTGGATGATGATTCTCTTTGCAAGCTTACACTTGGCTCTCTATATAGTTAGGACTTGTCTCAAACTCTACTCTGGCTCTGTCCACCAAAGTAAACCCTGGATCTAGCATGTGTTGATTATTGATTGCTTCATCAATCATGGTTTTAATTTCAGTTAGAGCTTTACATTTGTTATTTCAGTTGTCATTTTCTCCAACTTAATTCAATTCTCATTTAAATTTTTCTGGGCCAGAAAAAGTTCAATTCTCATTTAAGTAAACAAAAGGGAGACTGATGTATAAATACTTTATGAAATTCTAAAATCTCTAATAGTCTGTTAATATTTATAAAGGACATAAAGATGATAAGGATCAAATTGAGATTTTAAAATGTTGATGAATTTATCATTATGCTCTCTCTTCCTTTCTCTCTCTCTTCTCCCCCTCTTCTTCTTCCTCTTCTCGTGCCATGTCAATGCCAGGAGGCTCGCCAGCGGAGGTGAATAGAAGCTCCACAACAAGATCGAGACCAAGCTTAAAAAAAAAAAAGGTTGTTTGAGCTCTCTCTCTCTCTCTCCCGCCTTTGGCTTGCCTCTGAAATTGTGGTGTTGTTGGTTATTATGGTGGAGTGGTAGTTATCTCTGGTGATGAAGAGAGACGAAGGTGGAGGAATGTTGAAATTGATGTTTTTGGAGGAAGCCAGGAGGTTGAGGAAGAAGAAGGTAGACAGTAAAAAAGAGGCTGGGGAAGAAGAAGGTGAACAATAAATTATGAGTTTGACAAGTTTCGTAATGAGATTCACAAATTCAGTAATGGTTTTGACAAGTCTTATGATGAGTTTCACAAAAGTGTTTTCTATGAAACACTTGCATGTTTTTATCAGAAAACGTTTTTGCGAAACCCATTACATTGAACTTGTGAATAACATTATAAAACTTGTCAAAACTCATTTTTTACTGTTCACATCCTTTTTCCTCAACCTTTTTTTTTCCCCTATTAGAAAATGCTTTTGTGAAACTCATTACAAGACTTGTCAAAATCATTACTAAATTTGTGAATCCCATTACGAAACTTATCAAACCCATTATTTACTGTTCACCTTCTTCTTCCTCAACCTCTATTTTTCATTAGAAAATGTTTTTGTAAGACCCATTACAAGACTTATCAAAACCATTACTAAACTTGTAAATCTTATTACGAAACTTGTCAAACTCATTATTTACTATTTACATCCTTCTTCCTCGGCCTCTTTTGTACTGTTCACCTTCTTCCCCAACCTCCTTTTTCATCCCATTCTTCCTTTTCATTGTTTTGAGTCCCCTTCTTCAGCATTCTACGTCGCGACTCTCTCTGGGTGGAAAGCAAGATGCTGGCGGTGAGGAAGAAGGTGGTGTTCTTCAATCGCGGCGCCTCTCACGATGGAGAGAGAAGAGTGAAAGGAAGGAGAGAGTAGAGCGGACGGTGGAGAGAGAAGAGTAAAATGCAGTGTTGTTAAGACGTAGAGTCTACGTAGAAACGGTAAGGGTGAGCAAAAACGTAAAATCGTAAAACGTAAACGAAACATAAGAGTTTACTACGTACTACAAAAACAATAAAATCCAACATATATAAAACCAAAATACACCAATATATTAAAGTCATCACAAATTAAGTCCAAATACTCAAGGAAATAATTAAGTTCAAACTCAGTTATCATAATACATATTAAAATCTCAGTTCTGCCCTACAAATATTTTGAATATTCGCACTTAGGTCCCTTCTTCAGAACTTTCAATGTTTGCAGCCAATTAGGTCTGGAACAACCAATTAGGTCTGGAACAAGACCATGAGGGAGGGGAGATCTGATATATTCAGAACCAGCGCCGCGCGACTTGGACCTCGACCTTCATCTTGCATCATCAACCTCCACCTCCTTGAAGTCGCCGGCGGTCTTCACCTTCACCACCATCACCGCCGGCGATCTCCTTCCTTCACCCCTCCACCACAGCCGCGAGATCCGACAGCGGTCGACAATGAAGAAGAAGCAGCCAGTGACGGTGGATGAAGAAGAAGAAGCAGCCAACGTCCGACTCGGTAAACTTGTCGATTTTACCGAGTTTAAACGGCGTTTCAGCCGTTTCAACACCAAACCCCGTTCTGACATCCGTTGTGACTCGTTTTCCGGCGAAAAAACGTAGACTCAAACGTTTCAACGTTTCAGCACGTCGTTTTTACAACACTGGTAAAATGAATGATAGGTTGGTCTTTTCCCCAAATATTCAAAATCTAGATTTCTACCTTCTTACCTCTATGTCTTTTGCCCTTTTCAGTAGAAATTTTCGGATTTTAAAATTTCATTTGATATTTATATATCATTCTTCCTAAACAAAAGGTATTTTAGGTATAACACTATTAGATCACACTCTAATGGCTAGGATCTCGTACTAGAGCGATCCTAATCCCTTTTCCAAAAGTTTTTTTTTTGGGGGTCTTGTTACCCCTTCAATGCATAAAAAAAGTTGATTATCTTTTAGTTTGAGAAATTTAATTGAACAGTGATATTTTGGAATAATACTATTCGAATGAATCTAACTACTAAATACTAGATTAATGGGATCATAGTTCTTTTCCTATCAATTATGATTGAAGACCACACACACCCCTTATCAACTTTATATGCAATTATTTATATGATTGTCTTCATGTCTCCACTAATATCATGCCAAAGACTCAATTTTTACAAACAATTAGATATACAAAATCAAAGCATGCATTCGTTATCTTTCAATTGAAGAACTATATGTATGGCCAAAAAGGAATTGAAGAATAATACGATTTAATTTAAGAACTTGACAGGAATAACATGAGAAAATATATTTGAATTTAGCCCATTAATAACATCCATTTTAAAAAAGTTCAAATTAAAAAATATTTCTCAAATCATTATGTTTTTTTTTTCAAAAAAACTTATTACATATATAATTTATATATTAGGAAAAATTCTAAATAAATACTAATTGAACTTAGAAAACCAAAAAAATCTATTAACATGTGGAAATGATAACTATCTCTCAAGGGACTAATATGATATTTTGAAAAATATTGTGCATTTACCAAAATGTCTCTCAAGTTTTTTTTTTTTTTTAGAACCATTGCCGGCGCTAGAGCTCCATCACCACAGTCATAGCTCTGGCGACCGACAATTGGAGCTATGGTGACAACTTGAGTAATGAAATTAACTACTTGAGCTCTATAAGCCCTATTTAGCGTCACTGATAAGTTGAATAAAGATGTTGTTGACAAGTTAAATAAAGGAAAAATATCACTCAGGTTCTAAGGAACATAAAAAATATCAAAAAAGTCCTAACCCAAAATCACATATATTTTGATATTAGTTGTATTAACAATATTAAGTTAAATTTCGTTGACAATATTAAGTTAAATTTTGTTGTCAATATAGCACTTCATGTTGTCAATATATCTTTTTTTGTTGTGAACGACCTCTGTGCGTTTAGGGACTTGAGTTTCAAAATGGCTCCACGTTTTTATATTTTGTTGTCGATATAATATAACATTTCTTATTGTCAATATAGTTTTTTCTGTTATGAATGACCTCCGTGCATTTAGGGACTTGAGTTTCAAAATGGCTTGGTTTTTATATTTTGTTGTCAATATAACACTTCATGTTGTCAATATGACTTTTTCTGTTGTGAATGACCTCTGTACGTATAGAGATTTGAAATTCAAAATGGCTTCAGGTTTTTAAAATTTGTCAATATAACACTTTTTGTTGTCAATATAACAATTCTTATTGTTAATACAACTATGAACTTTTTTGATATTTTTTATGTTCTTTGGGACCTTAGTGATATTTTCCTTTAAATAAATGTAATGATAACTTAAGTATAGCTATTGACAACTTACGCTCTTGAGGTTATAAATGACTACACTCAAGTTGTCATTGTCTTTTCAAAGGCATTTGATAAAGTTTAGGGAATTCAAATAGTCAATCTCATTACTTAAGTTGTCACTTTAAACTTTACCGCCAAGAAGAAGTCTTTGGCCGTTGGAGCTCCAACATCGAAGAGGTTCTTTCTCTTTTTAAAAAATTCTTAAGAGGCATTTTAATAAAAACATACACAACATTTCAAAATATCATATTAATGAAACCTATTTATCCTTTTCATATGAGCATATGTTTTCCAAATTCAAACTGTATTTATTTAAAATTTTCAAAATATTCGAAGCTGCGTTCATAGATCAATCCATCCTAACAGTGCAAGCAGTACTTCAAATAAAGAAGGAAGCGGACGGAGAGCGCTTGGAAGAAGGCAAAGTGGTCGTTCATCATAATCGGGAATAGGGTTTAACCTCTGAGAGTCAAGAGAGAACTAAAAAAATGGCAGCAGAATCATCGGAGGGAGAAGAAGACTCCGGGAAGCTCACCGGTGGAAACCAACTCTTACTCGTCGACGATGACCTCAGAGAGATGGGCAAGAAGGCCGCTTGGAGTGTCAGCTCCTACAAATCTGGCAATGGCGTTTCTTCTCTTCGCGACAACAACCTCGAAACCTATTGGCAGTCAGTCCACGTCTCTGATATCTATTTTCGACGCGCATCCTTGTATTTACCACTAATAGAAATACTAATGTTGCTCTACTTGTTTTCAGATCTGATGGTGCTCAGCCTCATTTGGTCAATATCCAATTTCAAGAAAAGGTCAAGCTACAAGTATGTAAACGTTGATTTCCTTTCAGCAATATCAAATGATGTTCCTTATTTCTTTTAATTTATAGTTTTCAATCCGAATTTAGCTTCTTGGTGCTTCATCGGTGGTTTGTTGGTGAGTGGTGGATTTGTTTTCTCCTTCCAGTTGGTTGTCCTGTATGTGGATTTCAAGCTTGATGAGAGTTATACGCCAAGCAAAATTTCCATCCGTGCCGGTGACGGCTTCCACAACTTGAAGGTAATTTGCCCAATTCGCTCTTTCTCTGGTTCTTTCCTTAGAGGAGAATTAAGAATCCATTTGATTATTCAGATTGTCCCTCTGAACAATTGTAGGAGATAAAAACTGTGGAGCTCGTCAAGCCAACCGGTTGGGTTTATATATCATTATCTGGAACTGATCCTCGGTAAGTGATAAAAATGTACTCTTCTGCCTTTTTCCGCAGACAACTTGAGAAAACAGATATGAAGCATCCTCCTGAGTCCTAGATAATAAAAATGAATTCTGGTTTATTTTAAATTCTCACAACATGATAACTCCACAAGATCAATGGTTGAAAGATGCTCTCAGTGGTGCAATTGATCAGGGCAAGTTTTATATGTCCATATATTGATCATTTGGACTAATTTACTGCTCCTAGCTAGCAATATAAACATTACTTGTTGTTTTGTCAATCTTGCAACAAGGCAAAATTATCCCTCATCATTGGCTCCTCAAACCTTCTGTCCTGGATTTGTGCCAAGCTTTGAGGTCTTTAAGGTTGTCATGGATTTACACCTTGGAAATTTTCTTCTGGGTGATGCTCCAACCGTGGAGGAAGGGGAAGAAGAAATCAACTCCCTCAATCTTGAACTGAAAGATTAGATTTCATATGCGATCTTACAGTGGGAAGATGCGTTTTTTATTATACCTAATTCCTACATTTCTTGATAAACCGTTGGGGTTTTGGACCGAGTCTCTGAATATTATTCTGGTATTACCAGTGTTGGTAACTAAAACAAAATTTCCATGGTATGACTATGAAATTTGGGAGCCCTTATCTTCCGCTTCATAGAATAAGAAATTCACTGATGAACTTTCGAATTGCATTTCACTAACATTGTTTTTCTTTTCTTTTCTTTTTTGTTTGTGCCTCAGGGAAACTTTTGTCAACACTTTCATGTTGCAAATTGCCGTGCTGTCAAACCATCTCAATGGAAGGGATACTCATGTGCGGCAGATCAAAGTTTATGGACCTCGACCGTGTGTCTCCTTACACTTCTAAATTCTTTTTGAAACATGGCTAATCATGAACTAATTGTAAACTTGTATTGCAGGAACCCTTTTCCGCATCAGCCGTTTCAATTTACTTCTAGAGAGTTCATCACTTACTCTTCTGTAAGATGAGGGACGTAGTTCACCAACCATGAAGGAATGTAAAAAGCCAACCTTTTACTAATCTGCGGTGGATTGAAGCTGCTGCTCTTCAATTGATAATATTTTCTGAAAGGGCAATACCAGTTAAGTATTGTGCCAAAATCATATTTCGTTTTAATATTTATCTCATATATGGATCGACAGGAAATGCGTTTACTGCCTTTTGTTTATTGGGGCTTGGCTGTGCCAGTAGCGTGTTCAGTTTTACAATGCATTCTAGAATATGCGTCCTTCTATTGTTCTGCTTCGATTCTAAAGGCGCTTACCCTTTTTCCTCCCATGTTTTCATTCGTTTCTGGTCACATAGAGGCGTCTTAAGAATGCTGGCTTGTTTTAAGAATGAGTGATTGTCAAGTGTCACGGGGTTTAAAATCAAAAAGTAGCACGGGAATTTATATAAATAAAAAAGCAGCACTCAGTCTCAACCCATAAACATAAACCTTTCTTTTATATATATATATATATATATATATAAAAAAAAAAAAAAAAAAAAAAAAAAAAAAAAAACCCTCATCCAGCCCAAAAGCTGGAGCCTGGAGGGGTTGACGGCTGATGACGCACTCAGTTACAGTACCCGATCCGATCGATGTGGATTGTCTATGACGAGATGTATCATAACGAAATGGTAAATAAAAATAAAATTGAAATAATACGGAGAAGATTAGCATGGCTCATAGGCAAGAATGACAAGCGCAAATCAAGAAATGGCAATTAATATGATAGTGAATAAAGCATTAATTTGTAAAAAAAAAATCACCAAGATAACCTGCGTTACATATGCAATAAATCTAAATCCATCCTATTTGAAGGGCCAAATTGCCGCCCAGCACATAATGGTAAAACACAGTAGCAGAGAAATGTGCTCCACCTCTATAGGTGAGTCATCAAAGATTTCAACGACCGTCAACATGATTCAGCGGAATATGAGAATTGCTGAAACATTTCACTATTCCAGACTCCGGCAGACCAAGAGAAAATATACTAGGAACATAGTCGCACAATATATTACAAGATTCACCAAAACTCACTGATCTTAATATTAGCAGGTTGAAACAATTGATACAGGTTACATTCATGATCAACAGCTAATGAAAGGGAAAAATACTGATGTCTGCACATATAAGATTGTAAGCTGCATGTTGATACTATGTGGATGAACAGTGACAAGCATAATATGACAATCTCCAGCAACTTGATATCATTCACACGCCGGTTTAGTATCGAAACTGCTCAAGCATATGGCAAAGGCTTGAAAAGCTGAGAGAGGATACCGGTAGTCCATAGTGAATATGTCTTTACCAATCTTCCCAAACTGCAAGATCACCTTCTCTTGTTCTGCAGCAGGAACATCATGAGACGGATCAACAGCAGCACAAAGCTGGAAATTCTTCACAGAAGCCACCGTGACTCGGCCCTTGAAATTTAGGCACCAGCACTGCAGTTGCTCGTGCCATCTGGGAGCCTTGTTTTTAAGAACAAGAGGCTCAACAATGCCCTGACTCGATGCCAATGGATCTAGTAAGTTTGCTGAGTTTAAATCTGTAGCTGAATCTTTCCCTTTCGGTGCTGTGAGGAAGAAAATTGCGGAAGAGTTGTTGGCGTTGGGGCATTGCCTCCTTCCTGAATAGCCGACATTGGTATGGAGTTCAAAATGCAGTGCATTCTTCTTGGACCTCTTGTGCGAAGAACATTGAGTTCATAACTGATGGTGGCAACATTATGTTTGCGCGCTGGTGCTTTGGGAGATACCTGCTTTGGGTGGAACTTATTACTAGAACGAATATTCGCTTGAATGCTAGCTTTCAGTGGAGGTTGGCTATCATATATGGCAAACTTGGTTCCCAAAAAATTGGACCTGCCAAGAGAGTTCACCATGAAGTCTTGAAAAAGATGAGAATTAAAGAGATGATGAAAGGAAAATTAGAAGTGTCTGAGAATCAAAACTTGCCTCAATTTACCAAGATATGTGCTGCTGGCCCGAGAAAAATCATCTGCAACAAAGGATATAACAAATTCCGTGGCTGTTGGTTTTCTGATCTTTTTTACAGCTAACAACAACTTGGCTCGCTCATTTTCCGCTGTATTTTGAGGTCAAAACCAAATTTTCTCAAACATTATTTCAATAAGGTCAATATCATGAAAAGAGTTTAAATAAATAATTTTTTTTTAAAAAAAAGCTGACTCCAATCTCTGGCCCATTTAAGAAGCTTTAAATTTCATCTAAATTAAGAATAGCTTCATGCAAAGCAAAGTGCATTCTGCTCATGCATCAATACAAAATGGCATACCTATAAGGTATCAAGGAATCCGTTTGAAGACAGATGAATGAAGATGGATTTGTAATCCACAAAAGAATGATAACAACGACAGTTGCGTCTCAAAATATAAAGAAACCGGCATGTTATGAGGAAGGAATTCACAAGTCAACATTCACAGTCATAAATTTCCAGTTTGAAGAATGACTTAGAGATGGGGTTATTTATTCATTAAAATCTAAAATGGAATGCATCAACAATGAATGTAGCATTTTACTTACATGGCACAAGACCAAAATACAAGTAATATGTAGAAGTTTCTCTGTTCCTCCTGATAAAGCACTGTATTGGTGCATCACGAGGACCGGGCTATTCAAACCACAAAAGAAAGAAAACGTTAGAAACAGAAAAACCTCAAGGGTAAAAATAAAAAGGATCGGCCTAGAACCAGGGAAAATAGTTCACTACCTGCTTCACTGAGACAGGAAATGTGAGCCTCCCACATTGCTCAGGAGTCTTGACGATTTCCTTTGTAATGGCTCTCCAAGATTTACATACTAAAGCACAGGAAACAACGACAGCCCGTGCAGGCCATGTTGTCTTGCTCTCTTCCACCCTTCGAATAATGTCCAAAAGCAGTTCTGGAGGCAGATTTGCCCACTGTCCTTGTTGAATAGGATCAACTGGAGGTAGGGTGACATCTGGAGCAATGTGTGATTTTGCTTTTCGACTATGCCATTGCTTACATTCTACACCTCGCTTTGACACGTTGCTTATTCCATCTCTCATTCCCTTAAACTCACGAACTATGCTTTTAAATGACATGTTTGCACAGCATATCAATTTCCCTTCCCACACAAAACTGCACCAACAGAAACAGGATTGGATACTTCTCTATTCAGGGATTAAGGACATAGCTCTTGCTCTGTTATTATAAGAAATACAAATGCTAAACAAAAGAGAGACGCACTGCACGCAGACTTAGCAGTAGGTTCAATACATTGAAATCATATCTTTAGCGGGTTAGCCGATTCCCTGAAATAACTCCTATAAATTAGCCAACCACGCTAACCTTATGGCCACATTAATAGTTTTCACATAACAAGGGGGCGAAAAACTCGTCAAAATCAAAGTTTTCCTAAAAATACAAGCTTTTCCCATATCACCATCCTCCCATGCCCATAAGCGGTTTGTGCAAGCTTTTGTTCAGTTCTTCAGAATACGTTAAAATCATAAACATCATATGAATTCGCTTTTTTATTAACCATCACGTAACAAAAGTGACAATCCTTTTTATTCGCACAATCCAAAAGCAAGGGGAAAAAAAGTAAAAATGGGAAAACGAGTAACAGCCAGAATCAATTCCTTATATGTGCTTCAAACTAACTGCCCATCAGCCTCAAACTCAGAAATGCAAAACGGAAATAGCAAGTTGTAACTAAATACAGAGACGGTTGAATACTCCAAAATATTTGTAAACAGGAAAAAAAATAATTAAAATCAAGTAGAATGTATGACCTACAAAATATTTAAACTCCTCAGAACAAGTAAGAATGAAGAACCAACCGGAAGAATTAGAGGGAAGAGCAAGCAAGCAGGAAAATCGCAGAGAATGTTTAAGCGGGCACACAAGAGATCAAAATGGAAGGCTGCAGAGTCCGGATCCAGGTGAAAAATGGGAGAAGCATGACCAAAACCCAGAAAAGGTGACGACAAACGAAGAAATGGATCAAGTACCCATGGAGCTTGATCCGTCGGGAACGGCAAGACCGACGGCCGAAAACAGCACCCCCAACGCCACGAACTCGGATGGTAATAGGTCGGTTAAATCGGATCCAGTTCTTTATCTTTTCGCCATCTCTTATTTTAGCGATCTCTTGCAAAAAGTGAAACCATAATTTATTGGAGGGAATCTAGTGCCTCCATCCATACTGCATCTTTCCTACACGTGGCCCTTCTCCTTCTTTTTAGTTTTTATTATAATTGTCGTTTTTTGCATTCTGACAACTCTCTAGTTACAATTATAAATAAATAAGGCTATGTTTCAAAGGAAAAAAGGAATGGCGTCATAATTATAGCAACGCGTAAATTGTATTATAAAGTGTTCTTATAATTAGGACCGAAATTAATAATGATTTAGATGTAGAACTTGTCTACAATATATGAAATAAAAAAAAAGAAAAATTCACAAGTGAATCAATTAGTTGTTCCCCATGCTTTACATGGATATATAAATGGATGCGTAATAAATGGATGCGAAAAAATAAGATGATGGGTAGAGGAATATATAATTTGGTGGTTAAACCCATTAATCAGAGAGGGAGGGTACATATAATATATATACATGACGTGGTATTTGAGTCAACCAGTCATGTATTAGTACCATTAACTTTTTGTCTGAGTCTCCTCCAAACCTATATCGATCAGCTCCTTTTATGTTTTCTTGTTCCCTCCCTCACAGTCATGAACACATGTTTGGAACCCCAGTCTCAATAACTACACGTATCCACACAGATATCTTTATTTACTGATTTGGGATCTGTTATGACTGTTTTTGCAAAAAGTCAAAAAAGAAGGAGGTCAATAGAGCTGCTGCAACCACTACGTACATTTTATAATTACTAGATTTAATTAATTTTATTTTCTCTTTTATTACTATGTTAGGATTCCTCACCTAACGGGCTTTTATTATTTTTTGTTGTTGAGTGGATTGATTCTTTGGAGGCATATTGCAGCACTTGCTACATATGGTTGACAGCAGGCTGTTGTTTACTTGTGATGAATTCATTGGAGCCCAGGCTTATCCACACTCACTTCAACACTCATTCTTTCCTCTCCAATCAATCTCCATCTCTTTCATATATGCCTCTTGTGTATGTTCTTGGCCGTTTGATTCATCTCGCGGTCTTTCCCCAGCCACTTGAAACGTGTCGTTTAATGTACAACGAATATGCGGTTATATTTCTATATTCGGAATGTTAATGTTTTGCTGACATCAGAGTTCTTGGAAGGGACTCTTCATGCCAATGATCAATTTTGGAAATTCATATGAAAAAATTCAGCTCCATGCAAACCATTTTCTTTTTATATGGAAATTGCTTAATAATGCTATTCTATCTTTTGATATTCTCAAATTGCATCACTTGCATTCTCCTGGGTTATGCGTTTCAATGTGATGATGAAGAAATTAAACTCTGTCTCATCCAAGTTCTCACTTGTTATTTAATAAGATCCCTTTGGTTTGTGGATTTATCAATCATAATTTCTAATCATGATTTCTCCGAATCTCAAAGTTAGATAAAGATAACCTTAGTTCAATTGTATAATGATGGTCATATTCACATGACGTGTCAAATTATATATTTGCTCAACCTTACTTAGAGGAAGCGTAATCTAGTTCTTTGTCAAGGGAAAGTAGTCTCTCCAATGGCTATAACTCAAGAAACAAGACATACAACTTCTTCAGCAACATTAGCATTCTCATCTTATGATAGGTAAAAACAGTTACATACCCCGCTTAAATTATGGTTGTCTTTCATTGCAATCCTGAAGGTTCATATCTAGTCTTCCATAAATATAAAAGACACCATAAACAATTTTGCCATGAGATTCTTTGCTATCGAGGATCAATCCTAAAGAATTCCTATAGAGAAATCAGTCCACACCTGGGCATCACCTTCTTATCTAAATGTTCCATAGCTTCACTTTTTTGGAGTTTAAATTCAGGTCTAATAGTATCTAGAATTAAGACTTCCCTCTCCGTTTACTGTCTTAATAGATGCTTCTTGCAATTTCTTGCTAATCCCTCACATCTAACCAGCGTCACATGCATGATAAGAAATACTTAGTTATACGATTTTAACTTTCTTGGTGTTCAGACAATTTCCTACAAATGCTTTCGTATTTCTTTTACTTCTTCATCAATACCATCTCTTACTGTTTGTAATATGTAAAACATTTATTATTTAATATCATTTTTTTCTTGTATTTTTTAAAAAATCAATCAGCCATCAAATCACTGCGTTCGATCACTTAGCATATATTTAAAACATTATACAGATCTTATGCATGGTTGAATTGAAAAAAAGGAATCTTTTTTGAAGTCTTGAGATTACAATTTGCGGTCCCATATATATAGCGTCAAACTTACTGAACCTGAAATTTACTGCCTCAAAAGCATATATGAAAAACAACACCTCTCAGTACTGTTTATACTTATTGTGTGTTTTCAGCAATGTTGTTAAAATTGGACCCAGCAAGCCTTTCATTATACGGAGTACTATATTAAGTCCTTAAATAAGGGAGTCTGGATATGGTCCTTCCGTCCATTGCTTAATTTGAAGATTGACGTAGCAGTTTCTTAAAACTTGTCTTATTTGTTCCCAACGACATTTTTGAGTTTGGTCCCAACTCCCACGCAACTGAATAACCAACCTCACTCCCCCTTCATTTACGTTTTCATTTAATGAAACAGCCCATCGATTCATTTGGCATTAGCACACAGACTTGCATTATCTAGTACCATCCCATCATGAGTCTCACTAGAGAAACGAACTTTTTTGTTTTTAAGAGAAAACTCCATTTTATCTTCATAAGCCTCGGTCGAATCGAATTAAATTTTTTTGGTGTTGGAATATCTAGACCACGAATCAAATTAATGCCGTACAGGTCTTGTTTACCAAATGATTATTCAATCCATAAAGTCTTTTGTGATGAGATGTCACGTTGAGCATTTCTGTCATTAAATTAACGACGATATATAAGAAACATTCAATGTTACACACTTGGAGAACTAAACTTAACCTGAAGAACTTGCGAAGACTAAAACAGAGTTGGGGCGATAACTGCACGCTTAAGCCATTGCTTCTCCTTAACGATAAAGCTTTGCCTCTTCCGATGTTGTTTGGTCTCATGTAACTCTCTCACTTAAAGCTCGAATTTTCAACCTCTACTTTTGACGATACAAAAATAACTATACATGTTTTATTTCTGAACGTTTGCCTTGTCCTTCAAATCTCAACCTCTACGGCAGTTCACAATATGGCCTTCAAGTCCTTATCAGTATATCGCTTACAAGCTTTGATCTTCAACCCCTTCGACACCTAATCACCCTCAGGTTCTTATAAACCATTTTTAAACAAACTTATACTCTCCAATCTACCTTCATACACTTCATATAAATACTCAAACATCTTTGCCTCCATGACTCATCCTTTGGCAGTAAAGCAAACACATTGAATCCAAGTAGTTCCACGAGAAACAGAGACATGGCTGGCTTGAGCCTCTTCTCAAGTCCCATATCTTGCTCAGTCTTTTTCTTTGTATTTCTGGGCTTGGCATTTTCTCCAGCTGAAGCAGCCACAAAGAGATACCAATTTGATGTGAGTAATATAAACATGCATGTGTTATATATATATATATCATTTGATAGTCCTACCAGATGTATATATTGATCAGACTTGGTTGTTTCTGCAGATTCAAATGGCAAACGTGAGTAGACTCTGCCATGCAAAGCCCATAGTAACAGTGAATGGGAGGTTTCCAGGGCCAACTATTTATGCCCGAGAAGGGGATAGAGTGCAAATCAATGTCACAAATCATGTGCCATATAACTTGTCAATTCACTGGTATGAAAAAGTCAATTCTGTTCCTATTTATGTGATATAAAAATATTAATTAAAATGTCACAATTAAATGGTTATCATTACAGGCATGGACTGAAGCAATATCGCAATGGCTGGGCTGATGGACCTGCTTATATTACACAGTGTCCTATCAAAACTGGAAGTAGCTACACATATGACTTCAATGTGACAGGACAAAGAGGGACTTTATGGTGGCACGCACACATTCTTTGGCTGAGAGCTACTGTGTATGGTGCCATTGTGATTATGCCTAAGCCTGGAACTCCATTTCCTTTCCCTCAGCCAGCCAGAGAATTCGAAATCATTCTAGGTCATCCCCACCTACACCTCACATTAATTTCTTCTTTCTCACTCATTTTGTTAAACCTCTGACTTTTCAAGTAAGAAAAACTGAGTTTTTTCAACAGGGGAATGGTGGAACAATGATGTGGAATCGATTGAAAAGCAAGGAAACCAAATGGGGTTGCCTCCAAATATGTCTGATGCACATACCATCAATGGCAAAGCCAGGACCACTCTTTCCTTGCTCTGAGAAACGTAAGAAACTATAAGTAGGAAGCCTAATTTTGATTAGATTAAGGAATTCAATTAAGTTAGTTAATAATATAACATGTATTTTCTAAAATATCCTAATCATCTTTCTTAATTCTTTTATTCACTCTCATCTTTGATTATGGTTGAGTGAGCATTAATAGAATAAATTAAGAAGAGATTAACAAACATGTCTTATATTTAGGACCATATTAATGACTGGGAGTAATATCTTTACTCTAAAGAAACCCAAATAATTAATATGTGAGTATGCTTTCTTGCTTCTTAGATACATTTGCAATGGAGGTTGAGCAGGGAAAGACCTACCTTCTCAGAATCATCAACGCTGCGCTCAACGACGAGCTTTTCTTTGGGATTGCTGGTCACAACATGACAGTGGTGGAAGTGGATGCAGTTTACACGAAACCATTCACAACACAAGCCATTCTCATAGCTCCTGGACAGACCACAAACGTTTTGGTAAAAGCCAACCAGGTACGAGGTAGATATTTCATGTCTACTAGGGCCTTCATGGACGCTCCAATCCCAGTAGATAACAAAACAGCCACAGCTATTCTTCAATACAAAGGTGTCCCAAACACTGTCCTCCCTCTCCTCCCAAAATTACCAGCCAGCAATGACACTGCTTTTGCTCTGAGCTACAATAAGAAACTCAGAAGCTTGAACTCTGCTCAGTACCCTGCTAATGTTCCTCTCAATGTTGACAGAAACCTGTTTTACACTATTGGTTTGGACAAGAATTCGTGTCCTGCATGTGTGAATGGAACGAGGTTACTTGCTTCCTTAAACAACATCTCTTTCGTAATGCCCAAGACTGCGCTTCTTCAAGCTCACTACTTCAATCTGAAGGGGGTTTTCAGAACTGATTTCCCTGATAGGCCTCCGACCACTTTCAACTTTACCGGTGCACCATTGACGGCTAATCTTGGAACTTCCGCGGGCACGAGGGTTAGCAAGATTGCCTTTAATTCTACAGTTGAATTGGTTCTGCAGGACACGAATTTGCTCACTGTTGAGTCACACCCATTCCATCTCCATGGATATAACTTCTTTGTGGTTGGAACTGGAATTGGCAATTTCGATCTAGAAAAAGACCCCGCAAAATATAACTTGGTTGATCCTATGGAGAGAAACACTGTTGGTGTTCCCACTGGTGGATGGACTGCAATTCGTTTCCGTGCTGATAATCCAGGTACATGTGTACATAGATACTTACATATAGATACATACACACACAGAAGAATCATATGTGTCTGTAATACTATGTACTATGAGTATTGTTGATTTTTTTTATAGAGACTAAAGAAGCTAAATAAATTATTTAATAATAATAAATGTTGTGTATCATTATATTAAATATAAATTTATAAGTCAAGCAATTAAGTTTGGAGAAAAATGATAAATACAAATACTTTAGTGTAATTTATTTTACTTCCATAATCTCTTAAAAAGAAAGTCATATGACTCTTATATTAAGGATGAGAGGTACTATTTGATAGATAAGATTTTTTATTGGCGATGTATGCCGGTGTAGGTGTTTGGTTTATGCATTGTCATTTAGAGCTGCACACTGGTTGGGGGTTGAAGACGGCGTTCGTGGTGGAAGATGGACCGGGACAAGATCAATCTGTTCTGCCTCCGCCCAAGGATCTTCCACAGTGCTAATTAGCTTCAAATTTGGAATGTAATTTGATTATTTCGTTGTGATTTGGTTGTTGTTTGTGCGTTAAGCTTTCATGCAAAAGTTGCAGAAAGTTTAGTTATGATGAGATATAATGAGAGAGAAAAGTCCAATACCAACATCATATCATCATAATGTAATAAAATTTCAAAATTGTACCAAAGAACCAGAGACTATACTCGTTCTTGTTTTTCTTGTTACTTTGACTAAACATTCTCTTGTATTCTTCACCCTGCAATGAAAAATAATAATAATAATAATAATGTTCTTTATTTTTTATATTGACAGTTTTTACATGACAATAAATTATTGGCGAGAAAATGCAACGAAACCTGTAATAAGCATTTGGAATTCAAATTCAACCTTGATTCATCAGTACTGCTAAAGACGTAACCTTATTCTTTCGAATGTTTTTAGTGGAAGATGAACTTTTAACAAGTCCATTTTTATTTACAATGCTGCATATTTGATTGACTTCATTTTCACTGCAAATCTACATTGTCAAATTTATGATGTAACAACAGTTAATATTTTATAATCATTTAGCAAAATGCTAAAAAAACAAGAATAATTAAATCTAAATCATTCACTACAGATGTATTAATGGTACAGATCTGCAGTGTGAATCCAATGAAGATGAAATGGATGGAAAGTGAAGCAGAAATATCCTTCCAAACATGGCCTAACATTTCTTCACTCAAGGTTTATTTCGTCAGAGCTTCTTGCAACAAAAATTAAAGTTACCCTCTTATAACAAGTACTAATTTAAATGTAGTTTGTTATAAAACTAAAAAGATCATAAGGTAAATAAAGAAGAATAAGAGTAGAGAGATTCTAGAGAGAGAGAGAGAGGAGAGAAGTTCTTCATTCAAGTGTGTTTTGAATGTTTACGAGAAGAAGTCTTTATAGAAGGAAAATGGGTCGCTTAAGTGTAATTATTTCACCTGGTCATTAGCTGTAATTTTCCCCAAAATCACAAACTTCTTCAAACTTTTCTGCGCCGCCGAGTGTTCTGGAGAAGTTGAGAATTCGCGTGGACCCCACATGAATAGTACCCGTATACGTGAATAGTAAATACGTATATATGAATAGTAACCCCGTATGAACAAAGTGAATCCGTATACAAATAATATTGAGGATCGAAGAGTCAATGGACATCCACATAATTAGTATATTCATAACACTCCCCTTGGATGTCCATTTATGAATGTGCTTATAGTTAAAAACTTTAACTAGGAAAAACCCAGTGGGATAAAAACCTAGCCAAAAAAAGAGTAATCATTCATTGATACACTTTTTCCGTCTTTGCCTCATTAAAAACCTTTCTAGGAAAACCCGATGGGACAAAACCTAGATAAGGGAAAAAGAGTACGGCGATGTATCATTCCTCTTGATGACATCGCTTTTATTCCTCCCGATGACGATATCAATATTGCTTCTTCTAATGCCAAAATTTCTTCCAATGTCTTTGTGTTGAAGAGAAACTATATCTTGCTAATAAGCATTATGCAATAGTATTCCAATAGCACTAAGATATGATGTAACTACGGACCAATTAGTTCTTCAACAATTATTTGTCTTTTGAAGCTCTTCGGAGTTACGGTGATGTTGATATTATCAACATAAACGACAATTAGTGCAAATTCATTTCACGGATATTTTCATGCGGATGCATGGGTATATTGGGTTATTTTTTGTACCCTTCTTTTCATCAGATATTCTTTGAAACAATTATATCACATGCGCCCTAATAGCTTCAGGCCAAGGGACGTATTTAACTTAATTGAGTATTGTTCTTGAGAACTTGAATCAAATGCTTCTAACATCTTGAATCTTTCAGGGATTTGTGCTTCTGGCACATTAAGTCTTTCAGAGATATGTCTTCGGCACCTTAAGTCCTTCGGGGGACATGTGCTTCTAGCACCATGAGTCCTTCGGGGACTTTTCATATAAATATCACTATCAAGTGAATTATACAAATAGACGATTTACAATTTACAACGTCCACTAGATCGAAGCCCTTCATTTTGCTAGGCTTTATCAAATAACAAAAGTATTTGCATCTACATATGTTTCTTCAAAATCAATGTCGTGTCTTTGTTTAAAACCTTGAACTATATGACGTACCTTATATCTTGTGATTTCACCCTTTTCATTTCTTCTCGTACAAAAACCTTTTTGTATCCAACAGTTTTTATATCACCGGTATTACATCATCGGTTGAACTTTGCCAATATTTTAATTACGCATCAATGGCACCTTTCCATAGGGGCCAATACTTTTCTTGTTGGCACTCACTAATGAATTGTGGCTCATGATCCTCATCATCATTCATTACATCATATGCTATATCATAAGCAAAGATGTCGTCAACGTTGACTTCATTTCGGTCCCATCGGATTCTATTCATAACAATTTATTGAGATCTCATTATTTACACATATTTCGTGTACCTTGGTCTCTTTTGGGACTTACAACATTCTCTTCCTGGAGATATCTCTACGGAGATAATATCTCTTCGGGGAGATGGCTCTTCCGGAGCTACTAATTTATGTTGATTATTTTCAACTTAATCATCTATATTCTTAGCTCATTTTCTCTTTCGAGGATTTTCTTTGGAACCGATGGACCTATCACGCTTCAGGCGTGCTATCAATTCATTTATCATAGACTGTCCTTCAGGGACATCAATAGGAGCATTAGCAGATGGTACATATGACTTTGTCACTTTCTTTGGATCAAAATGCTTAAATGTCATTCGATTAGCTAAACTCGTACATGAGTTATCTTTTGAACTTCCGGTTCACATTATTTTGTATGAGGATCAAAATGAGCCAATGATAATTTATTATAGCTAATCTCTTTACTCATCTACTTATTTTCTCCCCTCATATTGGGAAAACAATGTCAAATCACAATTGACTAATCATGCGTGTAAGTTTCCTAAATCCATTTGTTATCTTTAGAAACATCATTCTGTTCTATTTAGAGACAAACAAGAAGAAGGAGGTTCTTGCACAACATTTATCCCAACTTTCTTTCTATATCCATTTATGTGCATTGTGGTGGATTTATAAGCATTGCGTTCAAAAACTTTCCAGATGGAATTGTCGGTTCCCGACCAAAAGACATTTTATAGGGAGAATTTTGTTGGCTTATATAAATGCTTTTGCAATAATCAAATATACCAACATAGAAAACTTTGTTCTCATAAGCATTCATGATTTACGGATCATATAATCTGGAAATAGCGCACTTAATTTATTCAAACATTATTGCAACTTCAGGTTGCGTTCTTACAAACTTCTGGTTGTAATGGGCCCATATAAATCTGTTTGATATATTTCCAGAGATCTATTACCAATCATGATCTATGATATTCACATAGTCATTTTTATTTGAGAACAAGCAAAGACATAATTATTCTTGAACAATATGTTGGTTATTTATGAAGAATCTTCTCGGTTCTTATATGACTCGGATGATCAAACAAGTCATGCCAACAATACATTTATTTGGATCAGTAAACTTACGGTTTCTTTGTAACATATATTTCAAACAATCATAAATTTTTCAATTTCAATAACATATCGATCAAAATCCGACATGCATTTTGGGAGATCAAACTTTATGTGAAAACTATATAACTTTTCAAATATTAACTCACACTTGTTTTTCCTCGGCAATCTCCCCTCAAGTGTGAGTTATGTAAACATACTTTCTTTATATTTGTATTTCAAAATCACTTTCAAATTCTTTAAACTTTGAAAGGAAAAATTTATGTTAATTCTTGAGAAATAAACATATAATATTGCATCACTAGTCTCATGATTCATGATTAATATGCTTCAATTAATTTATATATGCATAAACTATATGCGATCTATCACATGTGAAGATATTCATGTTGAAATGACATAGAATTACACAGATTTAGAGTCATACATATGATAATTTTCTAGCGAGAAAATGTTCATGACAATAAATTTATGATATGTAATCATAATAAATGTAAATAATAATAACAACAAATTTAAACATCGTATTACCTTGTAGGTTTATTCTTTATGTTGAGCCCTGGCTTCAATAAATCTCTATAGCTCATTTCCTCTTGAATATTTCATTGGTAGTAAACTTCTAGTTTACATTGGTAAAAATTTGATTTGTATTAGCAACCTTTTGATTTGCTACAATTGTAAACTTCTGGTTTACAATTCCAATCTCTTGATTATCTGTAAACTTTCTAGTTTACTGTAAACTTCCAATTTGCATTATTATTTGTAAACTTATGGTTTACAGTAACATGTATTTTATACATGATATATACTTCTATAACATCGAAAAATATCATTGAAACTAAGCTAATAATAAAACATATACTTTATGGTAAAATGCATTTTATCTTTGTCATATAGATATATAGTCTAAACATTAGTTCCTCAAAATATGTTAATTAGTTTGCGGGACTATTAACCTTTATACATATTATAACATAAATCTCTCGAATTTATTGTCTTCTGGACAATACTTTTCCAAAACTATTAAAATATGTATCATACAATATTTGAAACATAAGCCTTCAAGGCCTTAATATTAAGGAATAAATACAAATTTTGCCATGAAAGTTTTGGTTTTGAAGCACCTAGCACGGATAAAAAGTATTCATAAAAATACCGTATTCATGAATAGTGTCGTATCTATGAATAGTACCGTACGACACTATTCATAGTTCTTGTGTAAATAGTAACCCGAGCGAGAAAATTTCAAAACCTTCACGTGAATACGCGTATGGGGTGAAGAAAATTTTGACGTGGGTCCCGCATAGTTACTATGCAAATAGTAACCAGGCAAATTTTTTTTTTCATATATCGTTGGTTCGTAATTTATAATAAAATATTTCTCCACTTTCAGTGGGAACTTAGATCAAATATGATCACAAAAATGTCAATAGTCGTCATATTTACATATGTATCCATAACCATAAATTCATTCACTTCCACGGGAATGACAACCAATACAATATTCATAATTCTTGTAACTCATTGTTTTGTTTAGCTACCCGAGGTCAATAAAATTAATTCATAATATTTTTGAAGATCTCTTTCATAATATTCTTCTTGAGCAAATTAGATACACCAATTTATAATAAATTTTTAGAGGAACAACCATCTTCCGGTGGTAATTTACCTTATGACTTCAAACCAAATATTTAACATGGATCCGTCTTCACTTCAATATGCCTTGTGGCTTGGGCCAAATATTCAACTTTATGGATCTGGCTTTACTCCAATTTGTCTTATGGCTTCCAGGCCAAATTATCACCTTGCTTGAGGCAAATTTGTGTCTTCTTATAAGACTAAGTCAATTTGTGTCATCTCATAAACTTCGGTAATTTTTCTCATTTTGGCTTCAAAATAAATGTCATATTCTCTCGCCCAACACTCTGCGTAAATTTGCTCCATCACATAGTCAAGATACAAACATAGAAAGGAAAGAAGCGCACCAAACTTCGTTTGAATTTAATAGCCAAATGAACCCAAAAGCTTCCATCTTTTCTTTTTAACATACGATTAAAACAATATAATATTATCTTCACAAAACCATTGAAGGCAAATACGTTCAACAAGCTCAAATATATGATTGGTATGAAAAATTCAAACTCAATTTTATCTCATCCACCAAAGCATGTGGAAGCCACCGGAATAATATAGAAGTTTGAATTATCACTTAGAAGCATCAGGATCCAAAGTGAAAGGTTCTACACGTGAAGAAAAAGAATTGAAGAAATGTGCTGGTGATGAGTTGTCAAAGAAAAGTAAAAAAAAAAGGGTGGCTTAGCTATAAAGAAAAGAATATGCAGAATAAGGCTACGTAATTGATAAGTTATTAAAAGTGTGGAAGGGACAAGAAAATTATGGAGACATCCTGAAGCTACAAGAAAGTAATTTTTTTTTTCTTTTTTTTTTTTGCTCAAAAACAAGAAAGTAATTGAAGATGCAACGAAGTTTACAAGTCGGTTTAAAGAATTAATTAAATAATAGATTTAGGCGGTTTAGGACATAAAAAGTTAAAATGATATGACTTCGGTCATTTTTTTTTTTTATAATGAGAAAACAGTGTATAGCTTACGAACATAATATTAATAAAAATTTGAATAGAATAACATAACATTAAAGTTAGCAATAATAACGTATAAATGTTATGTTAAAGTTAATAACCAAGATTTCCATGTAGGAGGTAGAACCATCCATGTAAGAGTTAAATTAACAAATTATAAAATGACACATAAATTAAATATTAAATAATAATAAATAAATGCTTTGGCATAAGAGTAAATACTTAAACATATATGTAGGAGGTAGAACCATCCATGTAGTCAAATTAAAACAATAATAAAGTGTTAGCAATAAAATTAAACTTTGAAAGTAGAACCATCCATATAGGAGGTAACAACAATATGTATATTGTGCATAAGAATAAAATATTATGTAAAATAATTGGATCAAAAATGAATAGTAAATAATCTCCAATCTTAACCATGGAACCCGATGTTCAAAACAATCGGTAAAAGTATATCTATAATTCCATATAGTGGTTAAGATTATCCCGATTGATATAATGAACATTTAGAAGAAGATGAGAAAATCATAACACTCTTGAAAGCTCTCGATAACGTGTTATAAAACTAAAAAGATCATAAGGTAAATAAAGAAGAATAAGAGTAGAGATTTAGAGAGAGAGAGAGAGAGAGAGAAGTTAACTTCATTCAGTGTGTTTTGAATGTTTACGGAAAAGTGTTTCATTTATAGAAGGAAAATGGGTCGCTTAAGTGTAATTATTTCACCGGGTCATTAGCTGTAATTTTCCCCAAAATCACAAACTTCTTCAAACTTTTCTGCGCCGCCGAGTGTTCTGGAGAAGTTGAGAATTCGCGTGGACCCCACATGAATAGTACCCGTATACGTGAATAGTAAATACGTATATATGAATAGTAACCCCGTATAAACAGTGAATCCGTATACAAATAATATTGAGGATCAAGAGTCAATGGACATCCACATAATTAATATATTCATAACATAGTTAACATTTGTTACTTTATAATGCCTAGGCACCAAGTGAGCCCCACCACGCAACTAAAGTATTGGATGTTAAAGATAGCTAATGAACATGACATTTTTCTCCATTGAAAATGTTCATATGCACTGTTGCATTCAAAAAATAGTGTTAGATATACATATGAGAATACTTCATATATGTAGATTTTATCCTTAACCCAACTTATTTGCAAATCTGGGTCTCACTCCTATTCATTCGCTTGTTTGGGCTAGCAGTGACCCAACGTTTGCATCAAAAAAATGGTCAGTGGTAGTTGGATGAAATTCCAGTGGAAAAAAGAGAGAGCCTAATTTGACATATTTGGAATGACTTATTTTTTTAATGGACTTAAACAAAAAAAAAAATCCTTAAAAAAGTTCCTTCTACTTCAACGCTAGCGTGGGATCGTCCAGAACAGAAGTCACATGCTTTTTGTCCTTTCTTTTGCCTAATGTTTAGAAATTCAGCCTTTTGTCCTCTTCTACCAAAATTAAATTTCTGCTTTGAATGGGAAATAAATTCCAATTAGCAATGTATTAACCTAAAAATAGAATTAGAGATCAATTATTTAGTACTTTATTGTTTATTAATTTCTTAAATAATCATTTAACTTTTTTTTTTAAAAAAAATAAAATTTTTATCTTCAGTTATTTCAATATATACAACTCATATGTATTTGTAGTATTCATATGATTAAATGCGCCATTTTTCATCTCAACTGACTTTTGAAATAATAATTCAAACACTTATTAGTTTAGAAAAAAGCCACTTCTACAAAAGTCAAAAATCCAAATTCAAATCATATTTTTACAACATAACTTTTTTTCTATCGGGTTTCTAGAAAAGTCAGATAAAAAATAAGCTATCGCTCTCACCGCAAACCCAATCAGGCCATACTTAAGTTAATCTCATGCTTGTCCTTGTATAATCTTTAAGGACACTACAACCAGCAGTTAGCCTCCATATACTTCAACCATTACTTCTCCTTAACGATTAAGCTTTACTCACCGTGTATTCTCTGTTTGGTTTCATGTGCCTCTCCCTCTCACATTTTAATTCACAAAACATATAAAAGAGGTAATTAAATAATTTGATGATCTCTCTGAACATGGTTGCTTCCTTTTCTGTATTTCTCTTGCTCTCCGCCCTTTCCACAACATGATACCTTAACCGTGGCTGTACTTACTTTTATGTGTGTAAATGGCAAACTTTTTTAGTTGCTTTAAGTATGATTAAGTATAGAATACTTGATGAGCATCTTATTTCCTACATAGCAATCAGAATCATTCTAGGCTAATTCTGGCAGTTTACGTGTCATGGGGTTCAAAGAACTTTCTTCTAGTAAGTAGTAGTTATATGCATGGTTATTAAAACCTGATCGGACCGGCTAATTTGAGTCGGAAACCGACAAACTGGTCAAGACCCAGTCGGTTTGACCAGTTCAATATGTTTTATTTTAAAAAAATGATTTCATTTTTTTAAAATTTTATTCAGAATTCCATATCAATAACCTTAAAATTTTCACTTCCTTACCGGTCCAACCTCGGATTAGTTCCGGTTTGACATCGATCTGACTCACTCTCATTGACCCTTGACCCACTATTCCAACTAGTTCAGTGAATAACCTTGATTGTATGTACCTTCAATTTTGGAATGTATGTGACCCAATATTGTGGCCTGGAAATTTGAAGGATCTTTAAGAGAACTGCATTTACAGAGTATTGTGCGTGAACAGACAACTAAAATTTTGTGAAGAGCATCTGTTGAGAGAAGTATTAGAGAAACACGTGCCAATTACTACCGTGAATTTTGCGGTTGGAAATGCAATTCCACTTACCATATGTTATCCATTTTGAGAATATATATACATATATATATATATATGTATATATATATATATATATATATATATATATATATATATATTGATTGAAGTGAGAATCTTGAGATGCATCAAGTGGTGAAAATCACAACCTCTTGAGAACTAGAGCTCTCCAAGTTCAAGATTTCTGTTTGCAATAATCTCCCACACCTCATAAATCTCTTTGATATGGCAGGATCCACCGCCAGCAAAGAACTCATGCACAACTCCATTAAGGATGATGGCACTGCATCCTGGATTATTCATCAATCCTCTTTCTTTGATCTCTCTTCTTACTTGAACTGCTTGGTCCCATTCTCCAGCTGCAGAATGAATGCTTGCCAAATGAATATATCTCCCTTCATGATCAGGGTCCACTTCAATCAGGATTTTCCCAATCTCTTTGCCAAGCTCAAGATTTCTGTGTATATTGCAGGCATTGAGCAATGCTCCCCATATAGCAGCATTTGGCTTTATGGGCATTGAATCTATAAACTCTTTTGCTTCCTTCAACAACCCTGCTCTACCCAGAAGATCCACCATACATCCATAATGCTCTATACTTGGCTTCATCTTATAAACAGAACTCATGCTCTCAAACACTGACTTTCCTTCTTCAATTAGTCCTCCATGACTACATGCAGTCAGAATTGCTGTGAAAGTAATTGAAGTTGGCTTGATTCCTGTTTTCTGCATCTGCATAAACCACTCAAGAGCTTCTCTTCCCTTTCCGTGGACCGCAAAGCCGCCGATTAAAGCTGTCCATGCGCAGACACATTTTTTCTCCAGTCTTCTAAACACTTCTTTGGCCTTTTCCATTTCACCACACTTGACATACACGTCCACAAGTACACAGCCCAAAATTGGATCTTCTTTTATTCCATTCTTATGAATGTAGGCGTGAATCGACCTGCCTTGGCCCAATGCTCCCAGACCTGCACATGCTGAAAGTGAACAACTCAGAGTTACACTATCAGGTCTGATTCCTGCAATCATCATTTCATGAAAAAGAGACAGGGCTTCCTTGTTCAGTCCCACCTTAACAAACCCACTAATCATGGTGGTCCAAGAAATCACATTCTTCTCTGGCATGGCTTGAAAAGTCTCTTTAGCCATGTCTATGCTTCCAAATTTGATGTAACCATCAATCATTGTATTCCAAGAAACAATATCTGGTTGGGGAAGCCGATCGAACAGGTGTCGTGCATATTCGATACTGCCGAAATTTGCATAAACATGAAGGAGAGAGTTTGTAGCATAAACCTCTGAACCAAAACCCCTTTTGATTATGTGAGCATGGATTTGTTTGGTTTCTTCAAAAGCTGAGAGAGCAGAGCATGCTTTGAGAAGGAAAGGGAAAGTGTGGGAATTGTACGTCACTGGATGATGAAGCATTTGTTGGTAGAAAAGCAAGGATGCTTCTGGGAAATTACTGTTTGAGTAAGCTCTGATAATGGTGTTCCACATGATGATGTTAGGGGATCTTGTTCTGTCAAAAACCATTCGAGCATAAGATAAGTTTCCAAATTCTGAAGATATGCATGAAGCTAAAAGCTTGCTTACTGTAATCTGGGGAATATAGCTTCCGCTTTTCAAAACTTGGGCATGAATCTGCTTCAGTTCTTTCATGCTTGAGCATCTCTCGAGCAGATTCAGGGTCTCCTCCAGATTGCTTTGCAGTGAGGGTTGGTTTGAGGGAGTTAGCAGCATTCTTATCACTAAGAAGTATGAACAAAAGAATCAAAGTATGATTGAACCGAGAAAATAGAAACGCGTTGGGAAAAGTTCGGAATAAGCCAGAAGGCAATATGCCGATGTGAATTAAAGGTTTATGTTATTTGCACGGCTTCGGATAAGATACTTTTACATCGAACAAAGAATCCTCTTTGCAAGAAACAAGGCCAAAAATCTCACAGAAAATTAAAATACTTATATTAAAAAATAGGGTTAAGTACATTTTTTTAAGTATCGCCGGAGTAATTTTACGCGAAAGTTTATTTGGGTTGATTTTGTCCTGGAAGTTTTTTAAGGAAGATTTTGTCCTCCGTTAAGAACCCTAACATCAACTAACAGAGAGGGCAAAATTGCTCTCCACACAAAAACTTCCCTAAAATCGCTTCCCGACTTATACTTCCGTGGCAAAAAATCTTCTTAACCCTTTTTTTATATTTAATATTTAATTTTGCAATAATTACTCATTAATGACAATGTAACCCTTTTTTTATCTGGATTTGGATTCAGTCCTCTACAGCTTAGCGTCCATTGTCGTCCACTCCACCGCGTTGAGAAAAACACTGATTTCTCTTTTTTTTTTTTTAACAAATATTTCGGGATCTGTAGGTACTAAAAAAATACTTCGGATCTTGATCGGGTCTTAAAAAATACATCATGATATTTAAAAATTATTTTAAGATGTTGAAAAAATATTTCGGGATAATGACCCGAATAAAAAAATATTGGTTGAGTGCGAAAAAATACTTAATGATCTTGAAAAATTATTTTAGGTCTAAAATAATTTTTCAAGATCATTACATATTTTTTTAGTGCTCAAATAAGATCCCGTATTTTTTAAGTACCCGTCGATCTTTCAAATATTTTTTTCAACATCCTAAAATAATTTTTAAAGATCATGATGTATTTTTTTTAATTTTTCAAGATCATTAACTATTTTTTCGATGTACCAAAGTGAAGCCTAAAATTTGGCTTAACTTGTTTCCACCCTTAGATATTATATAAATAAGAATTAAAAATATATGATATCATAAATAGCAATTTTAACATTTTTTTTTGGGTTAAGTAGCAATTTAGCCCCGAAAGTTTTTTCTTGGAGCAATTTTGCCCCGGAAGTTTTTTTCTGAATCAATTTTGCCCCTCCATTAGCAACCCTAACGGTCCAATCACCGTTGGCCGATTAGGGTTGCTAACGGAGGGCAAAATTGCTCCGAAAAAAAACTTCGGCGAAAAAATTGAACCCAAAAAAACTTCCGGGTAAAATTACTCCTGGAGGTATATTTCCTAAAAAATTGCTACTTAACCCTAAAAAATATCTAAATTTTAAAACTATTTTCTACAAAAATAACCTTATGAACATATCGGAAGTCTTATAATCATTTTTCACATTTTCTTCACATAATCTCATCTTTATCTTCAAATATTATAAAATTACTTTTATAGTATTTGTTTTTTAATTTTTGTTTGTATTATAATTATAAATTATATTGATGAGATTTTAATAATTTTAATTTATTTATTTATGTTTAGAATAATAATTTTATAAAATATTAAATCTGAACTATATATTTTTTGATGTGATGGTGTTGATGAGAAATTTTGAGAACCAAACCCCAGATGCATCAATCATAAGTTATTGGGAAAATCCATCTTATGGCTCATATTAGTAAAAAAATGTCAAAAAATGCCTAAAAAAAAGTCACATGTTAAAAAAAGCCCTAAGGCTTTGTCTGGTACTATTATTTCATAAAACGTTAATAACTAAATCAGTTTCATTAACAACTAAATCAATACCTTTTAACAACTAAATCAGTCGCATTAACAATAATATCCTAACAACTAAATCAGTACTCTTTAACAATTATATCAGTCCCATTAATAACTAACGTTTTATGAAATAATACCAGAAAAGGTCCTGGACCTTTTTTGACATTTTTTTTTGCTAATATAGGCCATAGATGGATTTTCGCCATGCATGGTTTGAGGGAAGGGAAGGGGAGGGAAGGGGAGGGAGAGAAAAAAAAAAAAAGAAGAGGAGGGAAAAAAATTTCAAAGTTGAGTGTAGTAGAAGGCGCAAATTTTCCTCTCCTCCTTTTTTTTTCTCTCCCCTCCCCTCCCCTTCCCTCCCTTTCCCTCAAACCAAACATACCCTAAGTTATTGTCTTTAGATTGTTTGGCCTCTAGTTTTAAGCTCTCAGCCATTTAACGAAGTAACGAACAGAGCTTAGAAAAAGTGTTACACAAGAATATAATATAATTAGTCAATTAACTAACTTTTCTCCTTCAAAAGAATGATGATTTTTATGCAGTAAATATATACCAATAGAGGTTCACAACTGAAATAGTCTCTCCATGAAATCAAGCACGTCTAGCTCAACCATGTGGAAAAATAGAATACTTCAAAATGCTTGGTTATGATTTCATACGAAAGAATATAATTATTAAAAAGTCTAATGAAAATCATTCTACCTTCTAAAATAATACTCCCTCCGGTCCTAATTATAGAACATATTTAACCGATTTTGGAGAGATTAAGGAGAGAAGTTAAATTAGTTAATTTTACTCATTTTCCTAAAATGTCCTTATATAAATTTTAAAATGACATAAATAAAAGTGAATTAACATCTACCACATACCTCTCTAACTTAGAATTTTTCTTTCGACACGCTTTTTAAGTGAAATAATGGTCTTGCTATATACATATATATGCGTGTGTGTGTATATATACATATAGATACACACACTTATATACACACAGTATATATGTATAGTTATAGATATAGACACACACACATACATATATCTACACACATATATATATGAATACACACACAAATATATATATATATATATAGACACACACACATATGTACACACATATATATATCTACTCACATATATATTGACAGACACACACAGATATACATATATGTATACACACATATATACACACAGATACACACACACTCACATATTTATATATGTGTGTGTCTCTATATATATATGTTTGTGTATATATGTATGTATATTTGTATATAGACACATACATATATATGTAATCACAAAAAACCAAACACACTTGAGAAAATAAAATGGGGGTATTTTAGTAAGAAGTTAACAAAAATTAGAATGTTATCCTATAATTAGGACCAAAATCAACTCCCAAATGTTGTGTTATAATTAGGACCGGAGGGAGTACTACCTCATGTCTTAAATATAAGACATAATATATATATATATATATATATATATATATAGTGCAATTTGTACTACAAAATATGTCTTAGAGTTATAATAGTTTTTTTTTTTGGAAAAATTTTGCTCTTCTTCAAACATAAGAAAAAGAACCTTCCATCAAAATAAAGAAGAAAATGTCACCTTTTTTTCTTCCCTAGAAACTACATGATTTTAAAGATGAAAAATAAAACCCCATTTTCCAAAAATAGTAAATTTTATCACTTATAAAAAATTTCAAACTTAGTATTCCCTTCACCCTAATTTTCCTCTCATCCAAACATAGCTGAGATTCTAATTCATCTACACTTACCTATATTCATAAAAAGCTTTTCTACCGTACTGTTTGGGAGGCGTGGACACTTGATCAGGATTCAAATAATTTAGGATGAGAAGTAACCCGGGGACCAGAAACTCTTGACAAGTTACAAAATCACAAGAAAAAGGCATATTTCCTAGTCACACAAGAATTTTAGTGCTTATCGTCCACAGTGTCTTCTTTAGAAACCATCCCTCTCTCATACCCTCACTTGTTTTTCGTTGTTCCTCCTTCATAACTTGTACGTACGTATTAGGTTCCACCTAAGCCCCACAATTCCATGGCACATCACAGGCGGCACTCTGTAAGTCTTGGAGAAGAAATCAAATCTTCTTCCTCAATTGCTGACATAAGGCATGCAACTGCTTCAATAGGAAGAATCAACGAAATGGTCGCAGAGGCCAGACTTTCTAAAAAGAATCCCCTTGGCCATACAGCTTCCACGGCCTCCATTCACTCTGCTCCTATTTTCTTTTCTTCTCCAACCGCCAGGAGGATCCAAAGCGCATCATCTTCGTCTTCGTCATCATATAGGTCTAGCATTGGAATTAATGCTCTTTCAAGCTCCCCTTCCACGAGCAGCAAGAGCGATTCTGGAGGGAAGATAACAGATAAGGAGAAGGAGAAGAAAAAATTGTTTGCTTGTGTTGGAGTTGGGACACAGTCATGCAAGAACTCAAGAAGATCACCGGAACATCGGAGAGTTGATGAAGCAGCAATTATCCAGAGAGCGCGCGTGGTGGAGAGTCTGCCACAATTCTGGGCTGATAAGTACCAAGCTGCTTCATTCCACGAACAAGAAGCTCAACTTCTCAAGGAATTAGTAAGCTTTCATAATACTCATTGTTAATATTAAAATAATTTAATTAGCTTCCTTAATTCTCCAAAAAAGTTCAACTGGCTGGAGGTAGTACTTACCTCTCCTGCTCTGCCCTGGCTGCAAAACTTACTACTCTATTACCTGATTGGTTCCTTTATTTTTCAGATTTAAAACTAGAGCTTTTTCATCAAAATTTATAAGGAGTTTGATTACAATATTTATTCATAATAATTCCCGCATGGTATACCGGAGCTTCTTATTGCGATGCTTTTGAGTTTTGACTAATAGGCGTGTCTTGATGAACTTCCACATACTTTGCTAAAAGGTCCCTCTGGTTCTGGTAAAAGAGCCTTAGCAATGGCTCTTCTGCGAGAAATATACGGCGAAGAGTGTGGAAACGTATGTATCTTGACTTGACCTCCTCTCTCTTATATATTTTCTTGAGTCCTAAGCTCAACTTAATTAGTGAACACTTTTTTGATGCAGTTATCCCACAATATAAGATATTTCCCCTTTCAGGTACAGATTTCCCAATTTATATTCATTGATCGAAATCCATATCTGAATCTCCCATGCTATGCTAAGTGTGGGGAAAATGACAGGAAGGAAGTCCTACGAAAGTAAGTGTTCCAATAACGTTCAGCTGTCATCATGTGGAACTAAACGTGAAATTGGAACGGAATGCTAAGTATGCTTTGATGGGGTTAGTGAAGGAAATGAGCTGTATCTATGCAGTAACACCCAAAGATACCAATCTAAATATCAAGTCAGATTGCCAAGGTTAGTTCAAAAAATATGTACTCTACTTGTAACTGTATGTGAGGCTAATTAATTACAAGTTGCATATTTTAAATCTCGTGTTCAGTGATGGTTCTCTATGAGGTTGACAAGGCAGAACAGGATATCCAGCAGATAATCTCGTGGATTATAAACTGCCACTCCCAAATATGCAAAATAATACTCTGTTGCCAAGACGATGTTGGCATTCTTGAATCTGTCAGGAACCTGTTCAAAGTGATTCAAGTTCACCCACCTACTACTCCTCAGGTAACAATACAGTTTTTATTTGGTTTGAACTTTAAGTGTTGGATTCCAGAGTGAACATTAGTGAGGAACAAAATTTTGTGCTGTAAATACTGATGTGGAACCCCAATATCACAGATTATGGAGGTTCTGTTTGAGATAGCAAAGGAGGAGAATATTCATTTACCAAAGAATTTGGCTGCTACGATTGCTGCAAAATCTAATCAGAATCTCAGGCAAGCTATCATGGCTCTTGAGGCATGCAAAGCATTCAAGTAAGTAAGATGATGAAATAATATATAGAAGGATGCATTTCTTACCCACGTTTGCATTGTTAGTTTTCTAGTTCTAAAACATCTCAGATGAGGAATTTTGTACTTTTCTATGCAGATATCCATTTTTGGAAGAACAGCCGATTTCAATTGGATGGGAGGATGTTGTAATAGAAATTGCTTTAGAGATCATAGCTGATCCATCAAAATCATGGTACAAAAATTTCAAAGTGAAAAGGAAAATCTCTATCCATATTTTGAAGACTGTAATATTTATTTCAGATAATGTTTTTATTTTCATTCTTTTCTTCTGTTTTTTGATCAGCCTAATCTCAGTAAGAGGAAAATTTCAGAAGCTTATGGAGGACTTTGTGCACCCAAAACTAGTTCTCCGGGTGATGGATCACTTATCTCATGTCCTGCAACACTTTACTAAAACAATATGATCGTTTTCTAATTGATTTTGTGTTCTGACATGTGCAGAAACTAGTGGAAGAACTTCTGAAAAATATCGAAGCCAGCTTAAAAAGGGAACTCTACTATTGGCATGCATATTACGTGAGTTTCTCCTTCCTCCTCTAACTTTCTACAATCTGATACCAAATTAGTAATACCAAGTCGTATACTTTCACTTTACAGGACAAAAGACTCCCACCTGGAACTTCAGCTTTTTCCAAGTTAGCTGGTAAAGACAACCAAAACCTTCTAATCTCTGTCATACAAAAACACCAATGACGCCAGAATTACTCAATTTTGCATGTAACAATATATACAATGTCTTGCTATTTTATTAAATGAGACTGAAATGCAATTCTCTGCAGAATTTGTGGCCAAGTTTATGAGCATATACAAAAAGAGCTTTGTCAGCAGGCAATACGTGTGAGCAGAAATGGACTTCTCTTCTCTTCTTAATCGGTTCAATCAAAGGGGAATGGAAATTTCAGTATGACAGATAAGCAGAATCCAAGATTATCATTTCTCGATGAGATCATCGACGTTGAGTACATTTTTGTATGATGGCAATAAGCCGCACTAGCTTAAGTTATCATAAAGGCAAGAACATTAAATCATGTGCCCTTTGTTCAACATTAAAATTGAATTAACCCGAAGGGGATTTTTTATTTTTTTTGGGCATACTATATTTCAAAAACTACTCAGAGGTGGTGAAGAGATTTATCTATGAAAAAGAATTCAATTGGTTTTTTTTTTTTTTTTTTCAAATTAGAAACCTCTATGGCCCTGTTTGGTAAATCATCATATGGGATAATAAGTCTATCAAAAAAAATTTGAGTGTTTGGGTCAGCTATTTATTTGATGGACTTCATGCTTTGATGAGTTTTTTTTTTTTGAAGCTACATCATGGAGCTTATTATCCCATCAGCTTCTTCTCCATCAATTTCACATGTGGGCCCATTTGTTAAATGACCATCCCACCCCTCATATGCCCTAAACCTTATCCTTCTTGTCATATAATACTAATCTGGTTCTTAATATTGTGTAAAATGAGATTTTATATTAAAACCCGAGGTGGCTCTGTTATATACTTAATCCACAACAATGAATTATGTAGGAATTCATTGATTAAAAAACAAAGTATTTTGTCTGTTTCAAACTAATTTTCTCTGCCACGTTTTTATTAATTTTTGCGTGCATATGAATCTGAATTTTAATTCAGATATTATAGCCCCATCTTACTTGCATTTTACATCAACAAAAGGTAAAACCTTGCAATGCCTTAATCTTTTCAACCTAAATTTTGGGAAGGATCTTGTTCAGTATTATAAATTTTCCAATTCTATTGTCATCTTCTTTTCAGTTCTTGTTCAGTATTATAAATTTGCTTAATGTTGCTTTAGAGGGCTTCTTCTTCCGATTGGCTCTTTTTTTTTTTTTATATATATATATATATATTTTAAAAGTTGCATTTTTGTGTCCTGTTTCTTGCATTTCGTTCTCTATGTGGCTGACTATTGAAAAAAATACCCTGTTTCTAGTAAATTTATATTTAATTTTTTATCCCAAATTATCACATTTTATACAACACATATGTGTGTGTGTGAATTTGATTCATGCCATTTTCCATGTCATCTATCTTTTTAAAAGTTATCTTAAACAGTTAAATCACAAACAAAAGTCACTTCTACTATTGCTATCCTAAACACAAATCACATCAAAAAAAGTCCATCAGGAAAAGTTCATAAAAAACAAAAGCCACTTCTTCCACCGCTATCCCAAACGGGCCCATATATGTACAAGTCCATAATAACTTGAGAATACTAACTACATAAATTCATAGTTTTCATTTGTCTATAACATAGAAGTACTTGTCTCTCTCTTGGTGTTTTCCTTCTATTTTTTTCACCGCTGTCTTACTACCACACCTGGGGAAGGGGCAGTCCCATGTGCAGGTGTAATACTCCAAAACAAATGAAAGATAACGTGGACTTTACCAAAAGAAGTAAGGAAGATGCTTAATTTCCAAGGTGGGTCTGTTTGGGTTGGCGGTAGAAACGATAGCTTAAAAACTATCTGATTTTTAAAAAAGTTCGGTAGTAAAAAAGTCAGTTATAGATAATGATTTGTGTTTGGATTCTTGGTTTGAGCTTTTTGCGAAGTGGCTTTTTTCTTAATGATGAGTGTTTGAATTATTATTTTAAAAGTCGGTTAAGATAGAAAATGACGAAAATGACGTGAATTATGTTGAATACTACTATACATATTAGTTGTATATATTAGGATAATAAAAAAATTAATTGCAATTTTAATTTGGAAAAAAAATAAATGATTATTAAAAAAATTAATAAACAATAAAAGAGAATATCCGCAAAAGGTTTCGGAACCTCCTGCACTCGAAAAACAAAAGCCGCCATGGGATAAGAACTTCCAAAAGATATCCATAAAAGCCACTCGATGCTATGAAAAGTAGGATCAAGAAGAAGAATACCAATTCATGAATTGGATGTTATTCAGCCAAAGAATTGAATCATTTCCAGAATATTAGTGACTAAGCTTAAGGAGCACTAAAAAGAGAAAATAATAATAATAAAGTACCTTGGAGACGAGAGGAAGGAGTTTGTTGGAGGTACCACCGGCGAGAACCACCACTTGGAAATCCATGACGAGAAAGGGGGGGTTTTTGGAGGGGCTTCTCAACTCTGAAACTGAAGGAGGACCAAAACTCAGTTCCGTACAAAAAGGCTGGGTTTAACAGCGCTGAAAGGAATCTCTGAGTTGCTTGGAGCTCTGAGCTTTTTAGCTGACCTCTGCACGCGACGAGAAGAAGAAAGGGAAACATGGAAGACGCTATCGCAGAACGCTCCAGATCTAAGCTTTTTGTTCAACCTGCGTTTTTGGGCGTTTTTGGAAAACGTCCATTAGCCCAAATGCTAACCCAAACACAGAGTATTGGGCTTTTTCTCCACAGTCAAATAACTTTAACGCAGATGCTCTTAGTGTTAAAAAAAAAAGTCCAATCCAAACAGGCACATTATTATGTACCTGGACAATTGTCTTTCAACAAGCTTTAAAGGAACAAGTGCTCCAATGTTGGAGCCATTATGCCAAAGCAATTTCATTTCTATTTGCTCCTTGACCCCTTGTTCTCAATCAAGGGTTAAAAGAATAACTTTCAAAGATCATGAAATGTTTCTATCATTTTTTGTTTTTTGCCAAAAGGAAAAAACCCCAAGACAGCAATAGCAGTACATGGCGCTTGTAAAGGGAGTCTAAAGCAAGACACTTGGCGAGATTCCGCTGCTCATTTCTGCGAGGTAATAGGGGTGGAGAAACGCTGCGTTTTGTGCTGAGGACTCTCCCAGTCCTTTTGCGACTTCTACGATTCCCTGCCATTTTCTCTGCTGATGTTTTGTTCCTCAATGCTTTGGGTTCTCAACTGATGCTCACTTCCTCAAATCCCTAAACTGATCAATTTAATCTCCGCTCGATTCCAAGCACAGGCAGATGGGAACATTGGGTAAAGCATTCTACTCTGTCGGATTCTGGATCCGCGAGACCGGCCAAGCCCTCGATCGCCTTGGCTCCCGTCTTCAGGGAAACTACTACTTCCAAGAAAAGCGTATGTCTCTCCCGTTTTCCCCTCACTCTTCTGAAACCCTAGAGAACCTACTTTATTTCCGATATCCATTTTCAGTTCAACTCGTTCCCTCTTAACCTGGTGTTTATTTTTCTGCTATTTATCCCGCCAAACACTCTGGTTGTATTTGGATTATTTGCGGTAATTTGCCTGGAGATGTGTTTATAAAGCCCCTCCTTTATTTCCATCTTGTTTCCTAGGAAGAAAAAATGACGAAACTTGGAATTCTTTTTTTTTTTTTTTTGCTCTTTCGGCTTAAAGTCTCTAATTTAATGGCTTTCAAAAGTCCTTAATCTCGTGGTTCTTCTGCCTTACATTGTTTGGTACTTTTTTATCCTTTCCGTTTTAACTCAGATATGATTCTCTTAAAGGCAACAGATTCTTTTGTTTCCTGGCAGTTTTGTCTTTCGTAATAACTAACTGTGTAACTCGGGCTGAAAGATTATATTAGTATATATTTAGCTGCACTGCCATAAAATTGAACTATCTTTTCATCTTGGCCAACGGCTTTTCATACTCTCGTTTCATAATTTCATTTGCCTTTTCCCCCTCTCCTTTTATTAATCTGTGGTTCTTTTTCAGTGTCTAGGCATCGGACTCTCATGAATGTATTTGACAAAGCTCCTGCGGTTGATAAGGAAGCATTTGTAGCCCCTAATGCATCCATCATTGGCGATGTTCAGGTTGGGCGGGGTTCTTCCATATGGTATGGATGTGTCCTGAGAGGTAAATTTCACCATCATCAAAGCTCTTAAGTTACCTAAAATTTTAGCTTCTTGTTACCTCAATTTATTATTTAATTTGAGTGGATGTTCTCTTTGGTTCCTTGATGTGATTCGATCCTGAACTCTGTAAGAATAAGCTCATATTAAGTTCTCCCATCTAGTATTGTAAATATGGTTTGATAAAATATATGATAGACAATCAAGTGTGAACTTATTTGCTCAGTTTTTTGGGGAAAAATGGACTGTATTTGTTGACCTTTGTGTATGTTGTGTAAATATTTGAGCAGAAAAGTCCAAGCAATATCGATTTATGTTCTTAATATTAATCCAATACTGTATTGAACATACCATACTAAACTTGGGAGTAGTGCCAAATGACTTGGCCATTATGTTTAGACAAATAATTGGAGAAAACAGAGGGGGGAAAATGCAGAGAAGGATTTATTTGAATCAATGTCTCTGCAGTTAATATTTGTGTTTATAAATTTTCCTTCACTTCTCTTATGGGAAAATAAGATAAGATATGACAACCAATGAAAAAAGAAAGAAATTCCTTAATCCCATTTATTGCTTCAATTATTTGCATTTATGGAGTATCTGGGACCAACATCTTATCCATCTCACACATATATACATAAATACTCACTACATATATGACAGGGTTGAGTACCAATTTTGCTCACTCTTCCTTCTTTAAATACATGTGTTCCACCTGTTGCTTTCTCCTTTTATCTAATGATACTTTTGGTTTGGACCTGTGAAGGTGATGCTAACAGCGTTAGTATTGGATGTGGAACCAATATACAGGACAATTCTCTTGTCCATGTGGCAAAGTCAAATTTGAGTGGGAAGGTCTTACCAACTATCATTGGAGATAATGTCACTGTAGGTTAGTGACAGTCATGGGTAAATTGTGATCATTTTGTGATTGTGTTGAGCATAATTTTATATTTTTATTGTAAGTTTTGTCTGAATATGCTGACTACTGTCTCCATTGAACTTCATAGGCCATAGCGCTGTGTTACATGGATGTACTGTTGAGGATGAGGCATTTATTGGCATGGGTGCTACCTTGCTTGATGGTGTGTATGTTGAGAAGAACGCCATGGTTGCTGCTGGAGCCCTTGTCAGGCAGAATACAAAGATCCCCTATGGAGAGGTTTGTATGATTTTGCTTTTAAAGGGGAAGAAAATATTTTCTGGTCTGCCCGATCGAAGTTGAATATTTAGATCTGGCTGGGTCCTAGTTGCGTATGATTGATGATATAGGGCATTCCCAATGATCCAGGCTGGTCTCAAGTGAATGGTTTAAAACGGATTCAGCTTGATGTTTTGTGATGCCTGTGTTGTTATTCTCCTGTGTCTTTGATCCTTGGAGACTAGCTAAAATTAGTAAGGTATTATTGTAGGTTTGGGGAGGTAATCCAGCAAGGTTCTTGAGAAAGCTCACAGAAAACGAAATGGCCTTCTTCGCTCAATCAGCTTTAAATTATACCAAGTTGGCTCAGGCTCATGCTGCTGAAAATGCAAAACCATTGGATGCAACTGAATTTGAGAAGGTTGTCCGGAAGAAGTTTGCTCGACGTGATGAGGAATATGATTCAGTGCTAGGTGATGTCAGGGAAACTCAAGCAGAGCTTCCCCTTCCAAAGGCCTCTTAAAATCTCCTGTGTTAAGCGTCCTTCTGTAATTTGCAATTTTCTGGAGAGAACTGCTGCTTTTGTTTCCAATAATTTTGGCTCTTGCTGACGTCACAAATGTCCTACTATGATGCAAATATTTGATCCGCCGATTTGCTCTTTTTCTACCGTCAATTAGAAACTCTACTTGATCTTTCTTGATAATGACTGGGAATCTGGATATGGTTTCAGGCATCTGCGAACAAATCTGCAAATCTCCGATTCTCAATTGTTTTGCATACGTTCAAAGTAAAAATAATTCAAGTAAGAGTCCGTTTGAATCCTCTTATTTTTAGCTTAAAAGCTATTTTTAAGCAAAAGCTAAAAAAAAGAGCTTTTAAAAAAAAGTTAAAAGCTGTTTGGTGATTATATAAATTTTTTATCTTAAAAGCTGAAATTAAAAATAAACTGTTTGACAAAATTTTTGTCATAAGTATTTTTTTTAAAAATTATTATAGAAGGTATATTATAATAGGGTGGTGGTGGTGGTGGCGGCGACGGTGGGGGTGGGGGTGGGGGTGGGGGCGGCGGCGGCGTCGTATTCGATCGAGAGATTACGGGTTCTTTTTTTTTTTTTTTTTTTTTTAAAAAAAAAGCTTATGAAAAAAGAGCTTAAAACTCTTATAATTATAAGAGTTTATATAAAATTCCGTTTGGCCTAGCTTGTAGAAGATAAGATAAAAATAAGTTAGGCGACAAGTCTGCAATGTTTTACTGTGTTAAATGTTTCATTTGACGTTGCTGTCCCGTTTTCCTTTCCATGCGCCATAGTTTCACTTGTAATAGCCAAATACTGTTGAAGTGTGGATGCATCAAATGGTGAATAACAATTTTGCTATTTTCTGTCATAATAGCTTACCGTACTGTTGTTGGATCCAGCGATTGCATTATGTGGTCTGAGCCTGACCCTGACCCGTGCGCTTTTCTTTTCTTTTCCTTTTTCTTGTTTTCACATAGCCTCGACCCTTTTTTATTGAGTGTGCAGATACTCTGAGATTGATTATCATGTTCATAATACGCTCCCTTAACACGACAACCTCTACCTTTCCATTTTAAGTTGTCCACAAAGTGTTCGCATAGGGCAAAGCAAACTAATATTAATACAAGACGACCTTATCCGTAATTTACATCCAATAATGCTCTATAAAATATCCACCTTCAGTTTCTTCTTAACATTAAAATTTAGATAATCTTTCAAGGAAATTGACTATGCGTTTTTTCGTGGGAAAAAATGTTTGATGAGAAAAATTTGTTTGTATGGAGGCATAACAAGTAACCAATAGGCGGTGGAAAGAACCAAGTAACAAGAGACTGAGACATTAGATTGGGTGAATAACCAACATAAGTTGGCGACTCCGACCATAGTCTGCGGCAACAGCAGAAGAATCTGAGAAATCCGAACAACCAAGAGACCAACTTCGAAGGGCTTAGTGTATTGTGGCCAAAAAAGAAGGTTCTTAATGTGGTGTGTAGGCATTTGGGAGGAGCTGTTCGGCTTCATCGACGATAGCAACTTCCTTTGGCTTTGTCGCTCTTGTTCGACTGCATCGCCTTCTTTAAGTAACAGTGTTAAGCATTTCAGAGATTTTCAGATTGTACGCGAAACAGCATTTGGGTGACACTTTCTATCGTGACAAAGCTCGTTCCTACCTCTGGCCAAAGGAACCACCTTTCTGTTAGATGGAGGAGAAGTCATTTCTGCAAGAATGAAGTAATGAACAGTGCGTGTGTGGCATTCTACCAGACACGCTTCTGGATAAAATGGAACCATCTCTCCTTTTCCATCGGACATTTTTCCTCCAATCAAATAATGGGGCTTCAATCCTCAAAGTCACTCTCTTCCATGCCCTCGCTTCTTCAATCTTCAAAATGTTCGTTTCATTTCCTCCACACAAGCCCCATCACCAAACACACGCATTTTCAGAATCGCAATGCGCACACCCTCAACATGTTCGATGAAATGCTTCAAAGTTGTCTTCCTGCACTTAACTCTTTTATCACCTCGTATGTTCGCCGACGTGATGCTGCCACGGCCTGGGCAATCTTTCATCGTATGCGTCACGTGCGTTCCGACATTGACGTTTATACTTTCACTCCTGTTTTGGGCGCCTGTTCTATGTTGCATAATCCAGACCGTGGCAAGCAAGTCCACGCTTTGATGATCAAAATGGGTTCTGATTCCGGAACTGTGATCGAAACTGCTCTTATGGATATGTATTCCAAATATAGGCTTCTGGGCGAATCGTTGAAGGTATTTGAAGAGATGGAATACAAGGATGTAATGACTTGGAACGTCTTGCTTTCGACTTTTCTACGGCACGATCTTCCTCGCGAAGCACTTGGTGTTTTGAAAGCAATGAGAGGGGTCAATGTGGAATTGAATGAGTTTACTTTGTGTTCTGTGCTTAAAACCTGTGCTTCTCTGAAGGCCTTGAAGCAGGGCAAGCAAGTTCATGGTTTGGTGGTCTCCATGGGTCGTGATTTGGTGGTACTAAGCACCGCTCTTATTGGCTTTTACTCGAGTGTTGGCCACATCACTGAAGCTTTGATAGTGTTTTATACTTTGAATTGTACAAAAGATGACATGATGCACAACTCGTTGATTTCTGGATGCTTGAGGAATCGCAGGTACGAAGAGGCATTCTCTGTCATGCGTACGATGAAACCTAATGCTGTTGCTCTCACCAGTGCCCTTGCAGCTTGCTCTGAGAATTCAGATTTGTGGATAGGGAAGCAGATACATTGTGTTGCAATACGTAAAGATTTCACTTCTGATACCCAATTATGCAATGCCCTGTTGGACATGTATGCAAAATGCGGTAAGATTTCGCATGCTCGATTGTTGTTTGATAGAATAAGTCGAAAAGATGTTATTTCTTGGACAAGTATGATTGATGCATATGGGAACTTTGGTCATGGGCATGAAGCTGTGATGCTGTTTGAAAAGATGAGTGAGGACAGAACCAAGGTATTGCCAAATTTGGTAACTTTTATAGCCGTTTTATCAGCTTGTGGCCACTCTATGTTGGTGGAGGAAGGACAAAAATGCTTCCGATTGGCGACGGAAAAATATGGTATTGAACCAGGTCCAGAACATTATGCCTGCTTCATAGATATGCTTGGTCGAGCTGGTAGAATGGATGACGCATGTTCTGTATATAACAGCATGATTGAGCTAGGTACTAAGCCTACTGAAGGAGTATGGATAGCATTGTTGAATGCTTGTAGTGTTAACGTGGATGCGAAAAGAGGTGAATTCGCAGCGAAACATCTCTTGGAGTTGGAACCAGGTAAAGCTAGCAATATTGTTCTTGTATCAAATTATTATGCAGCCATTGGAAGGTGGGATTGTGTTGATGAAGTGAGAAATATCATGAGCACCAAAGGGATATTTAAGGAAGCTGGGAATAGCTGGATTACTGTCACTAGCCCCAGTCAAGGAGCCAAGTCTTTGTCCGCTTGATTATTCCATCTTCTGAGTTCCATAGGCTTCATTATTCCAGTGGATGATGATGAAACAGCTCTTAGAAGATAATAGTTCTTTGACCAGAAAAAGAATCTTAAGATCTTTCAGAAAGAAGATTTTCCATGCTCTTGTTTTCAACGTTACAGATGATGGAATATGGATTGTTTTTGTTGGAAGTATGTCACTCAACAAAGTTGTCTAATGTATATAACGCAAGCAACCTTGTATCGCCAAGAATGGGTCCATTGTCAAAGTGGCAGGAAGATTTTGGGGAAAGAAGTTGTGGTCCAGATTAAATGATAGGATTCATACTTTGTAAACTGGTATAGCTGAAAATTTGGAGAAAAGTAGGATTCATCTATTTATTTTAAATGCTCACCATACATTGTTGTAGTTTAAGAAATCTTATTGTACTCTCTTTTCACTGCCAATCAAGTTATTTTAAATTTGACTTGGCATGCATATATAACGGAGAATAACAAGAAGGTCCCAAACGACTGAATTAATGAGTTTGCTTCCTGACAATTCTTTTTTCAAAAATAAGTTGTAAATATTGATTTTGATAATTACAAATTCAGGAATCTTAATTACAGATAAGATATTTAAATTTCAAATGTAACTCTTAATTTTACAATTGAATTTTTTGTTTGAAACTATTTAAATCAATAATTGCTACTCATTGTTCAGAAATTTTTTTCAAGACCTAACTGTCATTAATTCATTTTTTAGGCTTAAATATCATTCTTCCTAGATAATGTCCACTTAAAACAATTAAAGGAACTACGGTTCAAATTAAACTTTTCTACTTTCCTTGTTGGAAATTCAATTGAATCATTCAAGCCTGGTTAATTTAAATTTAGGATATAGGTCAATGGGATACTTTGAATATACCTATATCGTTATCCTTATCATTTTTTTAATTCCCCGATGGTTTCTATATTTATTGATAGAATTGTTTGAGACGGCACAGAAAAGGTCAACATTAAGTTGGTCTTGGGATAACTTTTAGGGTTTTAAAAGTACTTATTTACGTAAATCGAAACAAAACTCATCTCATATACTTACCTCATAAATTGTAAATCATAATTGAAAAACTATTTTGAAAGGCTTCAATCTCTATTACAAACAAACACAAGTGTGCAAATGATTTGGGGAATATAGAAATGAGCCTGTAAATTGTACAAAATTTGAAAATAAAAAACCTATGGTGCTCTTTATGTGTAAGCTAGACAATATTTGTTAATTAAAAAGAAAACTCCACTGAATATGTATTTTTTACAACTCACAGCAAATTTGACGTGAGTAGTATCATTCCCGGCATAAGTATTTCATATAAATATATTTATATTTACATATTGATGATGATGCATTGATAGTTAGATACTACCACGCCACCTATTATTCACACAAGTCAAAAGTTATTTGAGATATAAAATGAATTAGTATTATGATGAAAAAGAAAATAAAAAATCATATACAGAAGATCCACTTGTTTTTTTTTTTTTTGAATAAAGAGGTAACAAAAAATGCTATTAAATAATAATCTAAATATCATAGACATTAATAATACTTCTTCAAAACTTTATTTTCTAATAGGTATGATCCATTGATTCATTGACGAGGGGGAAAAGGAAATCCACCACAGTTATGAAATTCTGAAATCAATAAAATTCATACCAGCACTACATGAATAAATAACGGTGTACAAGACGATAATTATTATGATACTCCTTCCGTCCTTTTTTTTTTTTTAAAAAAAAAAATTGTGGCAAGTTGGTAAATAAGTGCATATATATATATATTAAGGTCTTCACTATATGGTGCTAAGTTGTGTAATCCATCCTCTGACCCACTCAACTATGCTGTTATCATTTTGTTTTGAGAGAGATTGGAGGCATGTTCAGATCAGCATGCACTGGGAGGGGAGCTGGCAAGTATGAGAAATTAGGGAAAGAAGCTTCTTCAAGTGTTGGGGATGAGGCAGTGAAAGAAGAGCTCAAGAGAAGCACAAGTCTGCAGAGGAATCCAACAAAGAAGAAGAGCCATCCAATCTTCAGCTTCATGGATTTTGCAGGGAAGAAGAAACCCACGGCCAGGCCTGAAATGGTTAGGTACCTTGACTATCTCAAGGAAGGAGGCATGTGGGATTTGGATTCTAATAGGCCTGTCATTTATTACAAGTAACATATCTTAGCTTCTGTGTCTTATGTATGTACTTTCTTCTTTAAATTTCAAGTTTAACGCTTCAAGTATGTCACCAAGTGAAAAAGTAATTGATCATCGCCTCAAATTGCAGACATACATGTTTGATTAACTTGAAACAAAAGTCATCTTCTATCCTCTTCGTTTGCTTTTAATGGAATCAATCCCTTCGTCTTAGTTCATGTTTTGTATCTGTCCTGGACTATAAACGCGGCTATCCCATCCACTTGATCCATTTCACAGTATCTCAAACCACTGAGAGATCAAACATAATATCTACACCATGAATCTAGTAACATAAAATTATCTTGCATGAAAATTAGCAACAGACAATAGTTGAAGAAAGCATTAATTTTCTTCAGAAGATATCTGGAAAATGGTTAGGCCCATTCGCATCAACAGTATATATGAGCAGAAGTTGATAGCAATATTAATATGGCACTGAAGTTTACATACAAAAATGGAAATCAAATAAATAACTAGAGCATTTATACATAATATACAGAAATCAAAGAAAACTGTAATCATTGTCTGACTCATGGAATTTTTTTATAAAATTGAACATTTGACAATTACAATCTAAAAGTAGAGTCTTCAGAAACTATGACCGGGTATAGAACGACATTTTTTGGGGGTAAGATTCAGCAACTCTGACAAGAGCAAAGAGAGCAAGACTTTAGGGCGATGCACTAATTAAGCTGTTATTTGATGTATACGGTTTAAGTTAAATGCCCTTCATTCAAGAATACACGTAGCCCCAAGATTGGACATGAAAAAAACCACTGTTCTAAAGGGTAAACAGATGACACCCAACTGACAACTTTGAGTTCGGTTTCTCTTATCATCTATTTTTTCATCATCCCTTATAATCTCTAAATCATGTTTGTTCAATCAATTTGAAAGATCAAAATGAGTCATGTCATCAAATTATCACTCCTTCAACTTTTCTCTCCTCTTTCCAATTAACAGTCCAGATGGGCTCATGACATGAGGGATGATGAGAAAATAAGATAATGAGATGATCTACTTCCAACAACTTCAGGTTGGCCAAAAGCATAAAAACTGTAGCAAGAAAAAGTGTTTCATAACCAACTATCATTTTGGGCAGTTACCACTTCGAGAGCTGGAGGCATCTAGTTCTCCACAGGACAATAGCTAATTTTAAGTACTAGAGAGCATAACACAACCAAATTCAGATATCTTGTATCACTTACAGGAAGATACACGCAAGAAAGTTCACAATTCTTCTGTCCCCCGATCTATGTAGTACAAGTAATCCGTCATTTCCCTTTCTTCTTTTCCTTGAGAAAATTATAAGTTAGAATTTGGTGGATAAAAAGTCTTCCAATTACATCAAGGAAAACACACACAAAAAAAAAAAAAAAAAATTGCTAGCAAAGAAACTAATAATTTGACTACTTCACAATCTGATTTAAAACAACCATTATAAGCATCAATTGTTTGAATTAAAATATCAATATCTATCAGAATTGAAAATGGGCAGACAATTAATAGATAAAGTCCATAATGTGCATACCTAGGTGGAATTTATGAAGCATCATCATCAAATAGAACTTTATAAAACCGTTTTCTTTCCTCTGGGTCAAGCAAACCTCCCAATTTATCTCCCTGATCATCTGAGTCAGAAATTCCAGCTCTTCTATCCTTTCTTTTATCTACTCTAGCCAAAGGAAGGCCATCCCTTCTCCTCTTCTCCAAATTCACTAAGCGACGCCTTTGATTATATTCATGAAGTCCCTCCTGCATCAGTTCCCCAAATCTATCCTTCACAACTACCAAAGGATCTTTATAAATGAGTTCAGAGCCATTATATCCCTCTCGAAGCAGAACTGTATAAATTTGATACTTATTTGAAACATAAAAAATCCCAGGATGCTTAAGCAATAAAATGTTTAACTTATCTGGTAAAACAAACTCCCTCCTAAAGTGACTCAGTTTCACAATTGAGGCCTTTTTCCAGAGAGTCAATGACAACAATTCATGCAGCAGAGCTACTGTCCTCTTCTCCATCGCCTTTGATCCCTCCACCAAACCTTTTGGATCCATGTAAGGTGAAATATAAGGGCTTGAATTAAACTCATTGAATCTTTCCCAAGATTTCACCCAAGTTGAAGGTAATGAGCACGTAAAACTTGGGTGGGTTCCTTGTTTTCGAGCAGATGCTTCAACAATAGAAGTAGCCAAATCAGGGTTCCAAGATACCAATTCTATTTCCATTGCATTTCGTCTTCCACTATAATTAACAATCCGAAACATATCTGGATACTTTGGGATAATTCTGATTAAATAATCATCCGGAAAACCAAAATTCCTCTTCAGTTCATTAATTTTGACAACATTAAGTCTCTTATTTACACTCATCATCAACAACTTCCCTAACCTCCTGACAAGTACTGGCTCCTGCATGTCTTTAACAGATTCTTCTTCTTCCACCAAATGCATCATCCGCTTTGTCAGTCTGCAGTGATATTCATCACCATGGAGATGAAGCTCAAAACAGCAAGGATATTTTTTTATCCAATTGAGAGCTTTGCCTTGGAGATCAAGGTTCTTAAATTTGTTTTGAAGGACTTTCACAGGTATCTCCTGATTAGGATATCGAAGGATAATGTTCTTGATTTGATTATTAACAATCCAGCGGCGATTGCGAGATAGAGTTGATTCAAGATCTGGATCCTTCTTCATAGACCAGAGTGAGAAGTTCTGCACAAGGCATTGGAGAGATGGTGCAGCATAAAATCTACTGTTACTATTTTTTAGTGTATGCAGAAACATCCCGGTCTTCAATTAATCCATGTTCTCCTTCATATGTAATACTCAATAGAAAGTTACTGCAATCTATTCTTCAGATGAATGAAAGCTTTTATTTTGACTCAAGATGCTACACAAATAAGAAGAAAATATCAATGTATGGAAAAATAATTTATTTCAAACAACAAAATAAAAGCTACGAGGTGCTGCACAGTCCACATTCTATCATCAGAATAAAGCATCGGTTGGTGTACTCATAAAAAGCCAGTTACAGTTTCCATATTAGAATCAATTTACCAATACTACCTCTCAGTGCATTCTATTCAAATACAAGCAGAAAATGCCTATATTTGCAATCTGTTAGAATATTGTTCTATTCCACTATGTTCTGTCCTCTTTTATTCTGATTCACTTTCCACCCTGTATCATCTCACCCACTACTACACTCACTCATCACTTTACTTTCCACCCACAATGTTCCACTTATTGTTCTACTTTCCAATCTGTATGATTCTCTCCTAAAGCCTATATATACATGGGCTATGTATTCAATCAGATAATCAATAAACTGAGTGTATTTATGTCTCTGAAAGACAAAATGGTATCAGAGCAGGACCTTCGTTCGAAGGCCCAGAATTCCACCATGCTCAGTCAGAGTGACCGAGCACTCACGGAGGTCCCAGGGTCAAAAATCGAAGGACCCAGTGTCGGAACTCTTCACTTAGCCACCCACAATGCTAGTCGACCTCCTCTGTCTGGACAGAAGTTGAAGATACAGAGAGAGAGAGAGAAAAACGAGAGAAACAGAAGTATTCAGACCACTCCAGCGACTCCTGATCTGCATGAAGGAGAGCACGTGGGACGACACCGCCACCACAGACGGCATCAGAAGGCGCCGATCGGCGGATCCCGGAGGAGCGACGACGATTTGACCGGCGCGTGACACCCACGCGCCACCACACTGCCGGCGCGTGACACCCACGCGCCACCGTGAACAGTGATTTCCGACAACTCGAATTTTCCGGGAAATGGATTCCTCTCAATTTTCTCCCCGTTTGGCTCATTTCCGAGAAAAACCAACCGGCATAATTCCCATAGCCTTTATGTCCGGTACAAGTTCTCAAACTCAAAACTCCTCATCTTCCTCCACCACCGCATACTATAGTACCATCCGGAACCACGAGAGATGCCACCGATTTCTCGAAAAATCACACTATGGTTATTAACCATAAGTTTAATGGTTACAACTATCTCCGGTGGTCACAAAGCGTGCTAAGGTATATTCGTGGAAAGAGAAAGGAGAAATATATAAATGGGGCAGCCTCTCAACCAGCCCCCCCGACCCCAATTTCGACACTTGGTTTGCTTGAAAACAATCAAGTCATGACTTGGTTGTGCAACTCGATATTTGTAGAGATCGGCGAGGATATCTCCTTGCTCACACAAAGAAAAGGAAATTTGGGATGCTACTCGGAGAACCTACTCTTCACTTGAAAACACCGCTGCCTTGATTCACTTGAAGAGACAACTCGGAATTTACGACAAGGTAATATGTCGAATCGAATATTATAATGCATTGCTGAAATTGTGGCAACAACAAGACTTGTTTGAGGTTCACCCCCAGGAAAGTCTCAAAGATGCACAATTATACAAGAAGATCGTGGAAGAAGGAAGGATACATGATTTTCTCCTCGGACTAAATGACACTTTTGAAGAGATAAGGGCGAGAATCATGGGGTTGAAACCACTTCCCAACTCTTTGAGGTTGTCAACTTCGTACAATTCGAGGAAAGTCGAAAACTTTTGAATCGAAGTAGCCCAAGTCAAACCGAAAACTCAGCACTCGCGATCCAAGGACCACATGGAGAACGGAAGACTAACAAATGGTGCAACTATTGTAAGAAGAAAGGCCATAATCGAGAAGAATGCTGGAAACTCCATGGAAGACCTTCCAATGGCAAACCGAACTTCCAAAATCACGGGAACACAGCTGTATCAAAGGTGGAGACTGACGATCGCCTAAGCCAGATAGAAGTACAGATTCGCAAGATAATTGATAGGCAGAACCAGTCAAACTCCACTCCCAGTGTAAATCTGGTCCAAACAGGTAATTCTATTGCAGCCCTTAACACTATGATGACTAGTGGAGATAATTGGATTGTTGACTCAGGAGCTACAGACCATATGACTGGTAACAGAACCTTATTCCACAGCATTAAATTCTGTCATGAACACCTTAAAGTCAAAGTAGCTAATGGTGTATTCACAAAGGTTGAGGGAATTGGCACGTTACATTATCGATCAGTTAACAATACATAATGTTCATTTGTACTGAACTCACCTGTAATCTGATATCGGTGAGTAAGCTGACTAAAGATAAAATATGTCGAGTCATTTTTGATGATGGTCTGTGCGTGTTTCAGGATTTGAAATCGAGGAGGAGGATTGGGACTTCTAGAGAATGGGATGGACTATTCTACCTTGAAAAATTGAAATCAAAGAAAGAAGATGCATGGAAGTCAAAACGAGCACTGGTTAGCTCAAATTCTAAAAATAATGATGTATTGTTATGGCATTGTCGGTCGAGCCACCCTAGTTTTGATTATATGAAGCATGTGTTTCCCGGTTTATTCAATAAAAATTCAACTCCCTTTCGGTGTGAAACTTGCCGGTTGCAAAACAAACACGATCCTCATATCCTAAACGAAATATACCCCTTCCTCACCATTTACACTAATTCATAGTGATATCTCGGGGACCAGCCCGAATACCTACCCTCACCCATACCAGGTGGTTTGTTACTTTTATTGATGATCACACTAGAACCACATGGGTTTATTTATTAAAAGACAAATCTGAAGTAGCCAAAGTATTTCAAAACTTCTATACCTTTGTGAAAACTCAATTCAACACTTCCATTAAGGTACTACGAAGTGATAATGCCAAGGAATACATGAGTACAACCTTTAAAGAATTTCTTAATCAGCAAGGAATTCATCACCAAACTTCTTGCCCTTACACACCCCAACAAAATGGAGTGGGCCGAGCGAAAAAACCGTCACCTTTTGGAAGTAACTCGTGCCTTACTAATGGAGCGAAATGTCCCTACCATATTCGGGGTAATGCGTCCTCACGGCCGCTTACCTCATTAACCGCATGCCTTCCAAAATTCTCAATTACGAAACTCCAATTCGAAGCTTCTTGGTTTCTTTCCCAATTGCCCTCTAATAAATTCACTACCTCCAAAGGTGTTTGGGTGTGTTGTCTTTGTTCATAAAAAGGATGGCAACAAATTTGGTGCCCGAGCTGACAAATGTATATTCCTTGGCTACTCCTCTACTCAAAAAGGCTACAAATGTTATTGTCCGTCTTCCAAGAAACTTATAGTGTCCCTAATACCGTGTTCTCGGAAGACGACGCCTATTATCCCAAATTACCCATTCGGGGGAGTATTCGATATTGAATGGCTAATCCCGAAGCCTCTACTACCGAAAACCCCGTTTTACCCGACACTTCATCAACAACACCACCCAACCTTATATCCACTCTTGATTCACTTGCTCCCACAAATCAACTTGAAACCAATGAACTGGAAACAAATGTTGAGATCAATTCAGGGATGGATACTGAACCACAACAAGAGGCAGAACCCTGCTCACAAGTTCAAAATGAACCAGACACGGGTAGAACTGTCACTCCCATTCAAAGGAACGACCATGAATCCAATCCGAGATTAAATCCCGAGGAACACGGTTGGCCTATTGCGTTGAGAAAAGGGTAAGATCATGCACTCAACATCCAATTCAACGATTTGTTTCATATGGTAATTTGTCTACAAAAATGCAAAGCTTTGTTGTAAACAGTGCACAGATGAAAATTCCAAACACATTTCAACAAGCTATGGCAGATTCAAATTGGAAACAAGCTGCAGAAGAAGAATTGAGGGCACTCAAGGAAAATAGAACATGGGAGATCACACCTCTTCCTAAAGGAAAGAAACCAAGGGATGCGATGGATTTTCACTCCAAAATTCAATCCGGATGGTAGTATCAACAAATACAAGGCGAGACTTGTTGCAAAAGGATATACCCGGACATATTGAATTGACTATCGGGAGACATTTGCTCCGATAGTTAAGTTCAATACCATCCAAGTACTATTATCAATTGCGGCAAACTTGGATTGGCCATTACACCAACCGGATGTGAAAAATGCATTCCTAAATGGAAACCTGGAGGAAGAAGTCTACATGGAAATTCCAGATGGAGTTTTAGCTCCTAACAACTCTGTGTGTAAACTCAACAAATCATTGTATGGTCTTAAGCAATCTCCCAGGGCGTGGTTCAGTAGATTCACCAAAGCAGTAAAAGAGCTTGGGTACACTCAGGGACAAGCGGATGACACGTTATTCATCAAACGTGTTAATGGCAAAGTCACCATATTGATCGTATACGTTGATGACATAGTCATTACAGGAGACGACGAAGAATCCATTGCTCGCTAAAGAAGAACTTGTCGTGAGAATTCCAAGTAAAAGACCTAGGACAAATGAGGTACTTCTTAGGCTTGGAAATAGCTAGAACCAAGAAGGGCATCAATGTATCCCGAGAAAAGTATACACTAGATCTTTACATGAAACAGAATGTTGGGTTCCCAACCAGAAGGAACACCAATGGAAGAGGGATGTCATCTAGAGATTAAGCCAAACGGAATCCCGACTAACTCAGAAAGATACAGAAGACTTGTGGGAAAATTGATATATCTAACCCACACACGTCCTGATATTAGTTATGCAGTTGGAATAGTAAGCCAGTTTATGCATCAACCACAGGAAGAACACATGAAGGATGTATATAGAATTTTGAGTTATCTGAAGCTTAATCCTGGAAGAGGAATTGTTTAAGAAAGGTACAACCAGAAACCTTGAAATCTACACGGATACGAGACCATGCAAGGGATAAAGAAACTAGAAGGTCAATCTCGGCATCTTACCGCACATACGTGTGGGGAAATCAAGTTACATGGAGAAGCAAGAAACGACAAGAGTGTCACCAAGTAGTGCGAAGCGGACCGAGAGCCGTTAACAAAGGAGTATGTGAAGGTTTGTGGATTATGAGATTATTGAAAGAGTTAGGAATTCAATTTGAAGGACCAATGCAACTCGGTGTGACAACAAGGCCAGCATTGAAATGGTAAAAAACCCGGTATATCACGACGAACAAAGCATGTTGAGATAGACGGACATTTTATTAAAGAAAAGATTGAAGCGGCATAATAACTCTCTCTCACATAAGATCTGCCGGACACCGGATTACGATTGATATCTTGACCAAACCACTAGGCGAAACAAAATTTGAAGTCTTTCGAGGCAAGTTTGGGAATGATTAATATCTACTCTCCCGGCTTGAGGGGGAGTGTTAGAATATTGTTCTATTCCACTATGTTCTCGTCCTCTTTATTCGATTCACTTTCCACCCCGTATCATCTCACCCACTACTACACTCACTCATCACTTTACTTTCCACCCACAATGTTCCACTTATTGTTCTACTTTCCAATCGTATGATTCTCTCCTAAAGCCTATATATACATGGGCTATGTATTCAATCAGATAATCAATAAACTGAGTGTATTTATGTCTCTGAAAGACAATACAATCTAAGAACGGGCACACCAAAAAAAAAAACCACCACCACCACCACCACCTCCTCATGCACAAGCATTGAATCATGCAATGACAAGTTTTAATCCCATGCACAAGCATTAATTCATGAAATCTACCTTACTCCAAAATGATCAAAAACTTCAATTCATAAACAGAACACTATCAAATTATTTACTAAACACAAAATATACCAAACAGATGTATTTCTCATAACAATTTGGCTCCCATATTTCATTTTTCCATATCCATGGTCTTTATGGAAGAGTCACAAGGAATCCCAAATTTCCAAAGCAGTCCAAAAAATAAAATGTACTGTTGCACTCTTAATCATAGAACTCTTAGCGATCAAAGTTGCCTCAAAGAAGAAACCTAATTCCCGTATCCTGTGAGAAAATTCAAAAACAGCAACAGAAACAAACATAAATACAAGTTGTTTCGCACCAAAATTGTAGCCCAGGGACAAAGACACCTGTTCCATATCACAGTCAGCATTCCCATACTTGAAAGGGTTTTCCAAGAAAATAAAAAAGGAAAACAAAGGCAAAAGAGAAGAAAAAAAAAAGCAAACCAAGTAGCCAGATCCAGAGAAAACAAGCTCTCCGAGAGGTAGACATGGTACACAGTTAGAGGTAGAAATAGGCTAGGCCAGGCCTCAGTTGCAACATGCCTAGCCTATCGCCTGCTATAGGCCTTTTTATCAGTCGAAGTCTGACATGTACAAAGGCCTGGCTGGAAGCCTGTTAAAAAGCTTGCATTTGAAAGGGGAAAAAAAAAACTTCAACTAAGCTAACATGCCAAAGTGCTAAACAAGCCATACACAAGCCTCCGCCGAAAAACAGGCCTAAGCCTTCAAGCAGGCCTTCTTTAAAGAGGCCAAAAATAGGTCATAATTACATAAATCAATCCTAAATTACAATAACTCCATTCAAATTATCCAAACTACATCATAAAATAAAGTGGATTACACCTATTAAACTACAAGAAGGCAATCTGATTTTTGGTTGAATCATACCGTAAACTGCAAATTTTACCTAAATAAAATTAGTAAAAGTATAAGCGGCCATAGACAAAAACCAGTATGAGAATCATCTCCGTTGCCCAGGATGAAATTGGCGCCAAGACTGTTATAGCAAGACAATTATGTCAGCCCAAACAAAAGCCTCAATCTTTGCAATTCAGTTCAAAGTGTTCAAGATATTGGAGTTCCCAACATTACTGTTCATTTCAGAGGATTAAATGTCAAGTACAGATGACACATTCACTATGGTTTCTTCTCAAGTAGCGTGCTTTGCTTTTTACCCTGCTTCAACAAGTGAGACCATTGGCCCTTGGTTAAAATGCACCTCTTGCTTGGATATCACCTGCACAATAAGACTGTGTCCTTAAAATCAAATGAGTGCAGTGTATTATAAGCATTTGTTCTGCTGCAACGAAGGCTATAATGGCAATCTGATATACATAAGCAACATCTATTAAACTAAAAGAAGACAATATGATATTTTCACCCAAAAGAAGAAGAAGAAGACAATCTGATATACATAAGCATGAAAGCATCTTGTGGGTTCAAATACAAAGTGAAACAAACATTCAGCAATGAATTGTTTATAATTTCAGCATTGACACTTACTTAAACATTAGACAGAAATCCAGGGCGCTTAAGTGGCAGTAGAAGAAACAGCAGGAAAATTGGATGACACCTATTAAACTACAAGAAGGCAATCTGATCATGTGGGCGGGGACGAGACAGTCGAGACTGAGAGAGTGAGAGTGAGCGACCGGAGAAGCGGAGACTGATACAGTGACAGGTGAAGAAGGAGAGACTCAGAGAGTAGCCGGCCGGAGAGGAGGAGGGTGGAGACGAGAGCGAGAGATTGAGAGTTGAGCTAGGGAAGGCAAGGGTTGAACTGTTGCAGACTAGCAGTAGAGAATTTCGAAGGCAAATGTGGGCTTTGGGTATAGCTTCTCCCAGGCTGTGCGTGTATCGGCCACGTAGTCATACGACGTCGTTTTGGGAAGATCTCACCATCTTTAGATTTTGCTTCTTTTTTTCCTTTTTCTTTTTTGTGTGACCATCTACGGATAATATTAGGAGAGGGAAGGAGCCAGCGAACTTCAACTGAGAACTGTGAAGCTCCGGCAATGGAGCTAGTAGCTTCACACTTATCTCCAACTCTTCCCAGAAAGAAATTTCCTTCTCAAACTCTAATTCCTGGACTTGTCTCCAGAACTATATTCCTTCAAATCCCACTTGATTTTTCATCCCAATTTTTCACTTTTATAAATAGGAATGGTCATTTTGAAGCATGTGCCCGTAAAAAAGCAAGGGTCAGCGAACTAGAGTATAGCAGAGAAGTCGAAGGAGCAGAGGAACCGCACACGACTTCTTCTTTGGACGATGACTCGTCTTTCTTGTCTCTCAGCGAGAAACCTGACAGGAATTTGGCTTTGTTGGACGATTATGAGGCGGAGGAGCTTGATTATGATTCCCACCCTGACCATCAAAGCGGTCTGTCTCTTCAAATTCTAAGAAATTTTTATTTTTATGTTTCGTTCATCCCCTGCTATTTTGTTCTTGGTGAAATTCAGTGGGTGCTGGGCAGACTACTTCTAATCTTGAAAAGCTGACACTGTGACACAATTTTCTAAAATTTACAAAAATAACACCCCGTTCAACTGTAAAATCTAAAAATTTGACTTTCTTGATAATTACACATAGCTATAGGCCTATAGCTTCTCCTCGTCCTCCTTCCGTTGTATAAATGATGAAAGCTTTATGGAGAAACTGATGCAGTAGTTCTGCTGACTTGTAAATATGGAATTATATATGCCTTTAACGTTTTTGCTTCTACCTTGAATGAGTCCAATGCAGGATATGTGGCTTTACTTGGGAAGCCAAATGTCGGGAAGAGTACACTGGCAAACCAAATGATTGGTCAAAAGTTGTCTATAGTTACACAGAAACCTCAAACAACAAGGCACCGTATTCTTGGTATATGTTCTGGCACGGATTATCAGGTTTGGACTTAGTGGAAGCTTATTGGTTTGATTTGGTCGGCTTGTAAGCTGGTTGATTATACTCATTATCATGCATGGCCCTTTGATGTTTCAAAATTTTGATGCAGAGTTCTGATTTTGACTGTTTCTTTCTCTTGGCTATTCACTTAAGTTCTTTGATGTCAGGAGAATTCGGACACTTCTTAAGCATACTTTGAATCTAGGATTAGTTCTGTTCTGAAATAGAGCTTAACTCTGAAAGTGTTATATGCAGTTGGTCTGCGATGAAAAAACTAAGATAAATATAATCAAAGTTTTTGTGAACATTAGTTCATTGTTGAAGTAATTTAAAATATACCCATTAAAAAATTTGTTGCTAATGGTTTTCCATTCTGATATTATATGCGCTATTCATGGTGACCACTTCGGACTCTTCATAAAGCAGTGGACTGTGCAGTGTGAGAAATGATCTGATATCAGTGTTTCCCTTCAAAAAACTGTGCTGTAATGTAAGAAATGGAAATGATGAGATTGATAACTAGTTTTCCTAAAAGAAAACCAAGTCCGTCCAGTTATTTTACATGCTTCAATTGTCATGAGTTAAATAAATATTAAGTTTGCTAGTCACTGGATATGTCTAGCCAAATCTTTTTTAATCCATGTTTCTCTGACTCGAGGTTTCACTGACAGATAATACTTTACGATACACCTGGTGTTCTCAAGAAGGAAATGCACTTGTTGGACTCAATGATGATGAAGAATGTTCGCAGTGCTGCAGTTAATGCTGATTGTGTTTTAATTCTTGTTGATGCGTGTAAAGTTCCTGAAAATGTATGGTTCACAGTTCACAAAACTGGTTTTGATTTTTGTTTTTGTTTTTGCTTTTCATTTTCTAATTGTTTCTTACTTGTAGATTGATGACGTGTTGAAGGAAGGCGTAGGAGATCTCCAGGATAAGCCTTCCACTCTACTGATTCTTAATAAGAAGGATCTTATCAAACCTGGGGAAATTGCCAAGAAACTTGAGGTTGGAACTCATTGATTGGTATAGATATTGACAAGTACAAGAGAATTTTACTTGTATTTGTGTGCTTTCAACATTGTTTTATGTCCTCATTATTTTTCATTCCTTGCAGTGGTATCAGAAATACACTGATGTTGATGAGGTTATACCAGTTAGTGCTAAATATGGCCATGGTATTGAAGATGTCAAGGACTGGATACTGTCAAAGCTTCCCAATGGACCAGCATACTATCCAAAGGCATGCTGAAAGTCATAATTTCACTGTTCCCATCTAACTCTTCGTCCATGCATTATGATTGTTCAAAAGGACACTAAGGATTGTTTCTTCTGCTGTTAGATGCCTGAAACCATGAAAATACAGTAAAAAGCATTTAATTCTAAAGCTAAAATATAAGTAGTCAGCTGAAGTCAAAACTTTCGTTGCATTAGGGAACTTCTGTCCACCATTATCATTGTTATCAGCATATCGATTTTCCATCCTATATCGTCTTAGACCTCATCAATCACCTATGGGAATACAGTACTCATAACACATGCAATTGCAGACACAATGACAGTCACACGGGTTGGGATGACAGTGGGGAAGACTATCAGTAGCAATTAGATAGTGCCTACATTGAACTGAAAATTGGAAACACTAGGTGAAAATCTGTCCCGCCAATTCTATCATGGTAAAAGGTAGGATGTCTTAACAGTAATATACTAAAGGCTTACATCCATTGGTTATCGCTTATATCAGAACCAAAGTTCGCTCCGTCCACAAGTTCTTGGAAAAAGCACTGAACATTAAGCCAATTTTGGTTGGTAAAAGTCTTGACTTTATAGTCGTAAAACAAATTACACTATTACATGCTTTACATTCTTTATGCTATAAAATTTCCATGAGCCTTAACTTGATAACTCAATCATGTTGTGAGTTATCTTTCTTTCAATCTTACTCTGTGTTTAATGGCTCTGTTTAGTTTGGCCTTGTATCTTTTACTGAAATAGTGAAATGTGTCTGAAAACTTGATTTTCTGTGACCTTGAGGATTTGGATACCTTGGTTATTTACTCTGAAGACCTCAATAAACATGTTTAAGTACAATTTACAATTTCTATTAAATTCTTGATGGTCGTGGAATGTTGCCATCGGATGGATTTATTGATAGTAATCCTTTTCATTTCTAAAGTAACAATCATTGACCTCCATTATATGAAGAGACTTAATATCTGTCCAGTTATCTTTTTCTCAAAACTAGGTTTCGACCTTGCAGTTTTTCTGGACAAAAGCCAACACAGTGCAAAAATTCATAAAACCCCATCAGCATAGGAAAACTGTAGTATAGCTGTTTGAGTTATATATATATATATATACATAGATATTGATGAATGTCTCTGGCATGCGTTATGTATTCTTAGTGTTGTTGATGAATCTTCAGGACATTGTCAGTGAGCACCCAGAAAGATTTTTTGTAGGTGAAATCATTCGGGAAAAGATCTTTATGCAGTACCGAAATGAAATACCCTATTCTTGCCAGGTAAACATCAAATACTTCATGCTTGATTTCTGATATAGTTGCCTTATTTCAACGAAAAAGGAAACAGGAGAGCAAAGGAAACAGGAAAAACAATGAATGAAACAACTTGTTTTAAATTGTCCAGGTGAATGTTGTAAGCTACAAGGCTCGGCCCAATGCAAAGTATTTCATACAAGTGGAGATTATTGTTGAAAAAAATTCTCAGAAGATTATACTTATTGGAAGAGTATGTCACTCATATCAGATTTCCATTATTCATACATTTGTGAAGTCCTGAGGTTCATGTGGTCTGGACTTAATGTATTGACAATGCTAATAATGCTACAATGAGGGCATTGGCACTTCAGCATCAGTTTTGAGTTTTGATCTATCCTAACACACACTGAATTTGAGAAACATAGGCTGAAAAGAGATTTTGGTATGGATCACAACACCAAAATCTTATACATAAATGTCAAAAAAAATTGTTCTAATGGATTGAGAATTAAATGGTTTTTAAATATGCCTCTTTCCCTCACACATGCATTTATGTGCTTCATAAAAAGCACTATACAGTAATTCCTTTGAGTTTTGTGCTTTAACTTGTTCAGGAGGGAAAGGCTTTGAAACTTCTTGCAACAGCTGCCCGTCTGGACATTGAAGACTTCCTGCAGAAGAAAGTTTATCTTGAGGTGCATGCTTATACCATTTCTGCAATACATACATACATACATACATAGATATATGTATGTATGCTCAGTTTAGCCCGATCTTGCATCATTTTGTTGTTTCCTTTAATAATCTCATCAACCTTCAAGTGCTAGTTAAGTACTATCTGTATGAACTATTCCTGGACTGGAACTTAATTACCAGGCACGGTTGTCTAAACAGATTGAAGTGAAGGTGAGAGAAAATTGGCGACAAGATGAAGGGCTTCTCAAGAACTATGGATATGGGGGCCAGATACGAGTTCTGTAATTTGAAGATATATAGAAACGTTCATCAGACACCAATCATAACGTGTAAGATCATCGTGCTAGAGGTGGCGTCAAAACTTGAATAGCATGAGATATTGATTGGCGCTGCCTCTCCTCACCTTTCAGCCATGTCAATTGTCAAGTGATGCCCAATGGTAAAAATGGAGATCAACATAACAAATAAAACTGTAAAAAAAGGAGGAAAGGGGTAGAAAAGGATCTGACTTGGAAAGAAATTACTGGTGATGCAGCGCCCCCATGGTGGTATATATTAAATGGAGATTTCAGAGCAGGAGAGTTTAAACCATTGAATCAGGGATTCATCAGCTTCAGGGTAACTATCCCAAGACCTGTTTTTTGTTCCTTCTAAATGAGACACATGACAGCAGCCTCACCTAAAATTCCAGGGGAAAAAAAGGTTTTCTGAAGTTTTCTTTTTTCTTGAATCTATTTTCATGTTTCATGTGCTGATTGTTTTAGCTTTTAATAGGTTAGCTTTATCTTGGTATCCCCTGACGAGGAAAATTCATTCCCCACAGTGAAAATTACAAGTTCATTACTAGAATCTTTGCGAATTTTCTTTTCTTTTCAAAGGTGTTATTGGCAAATATGTGAGGGCTAGCTGTCAACTAATGTGAGTAAACATCTTTGCTGCCCCCAATCCTTTTCTTGCAGGAACTCCTTTGCTCACCTCAATTATATTCCACGCGAAAAGAATAAACATGAAACCAAATGGGCTCCATTTGTCATGTCACGTACGTTTCCACTTTCCATGCATGCAGTTTATTTTAAGATGGCATGATAATCCCCGCTTTTATTCTTGGTGAGTAGTACTATATTCACGTACACACATCCATGCATGCAATATTTCTGTATTTTCTTAATAAATCAGTTAATATAATAAGTTTGTAGTTTTTATATTCGTGTGCTGCACGAACATGTTTAGTATATATATGTGAATATTCGGGTTATATTTGAGCAAGGCACCTCCTTGTTTTTTTGAACAACACCTCCTTGTTGCATTTGTTGATTTAGGCCTCCCCTACATCAAGTTCAAGATCATCATCATTTTTCAACCGACAATCCTTTTTTTTCCCCCTGTACTCAGTTTATGAATGAATAAATATGATGAGGGGGTCACTCGTTTATATAGTTGCGGATATATAAAAGATAAGAAAACGACAATATTATAATTTATAATCTTTATTCTATAACATCATCTTAATTATATGTCAACGTAAAATATCATGAACGTTTGAAATACCAATATATATGCAACTCCATCTACACCCTCTTGGTGTTGGATATTTACGATTATGACGAGTCACTATGTACGTATGTTATGAGTCTCATATTGGGAAGCCAAGCTTTTGAAGTGAGGTTTATAAGTCCATTGGATTTTCTTTCCTCATAGGCTAGCTTTTGGGGATTGGGCTCTCCTTTTGGGTTTATGCTCGTCAAGTTGGTGCTTTCATTGAGAGCTGCCGGAGAGGGCTACCAACGAAGGGTTCTGACCGGCTAGAGGCCGAATGAAATGCCGTGGAGTGGAGCCATCGGGGACGTCGGCTCTTGAGGGGGTAACTATGTTATGAGTCCCATATTGGGGAGTCAAGTTCTTAGAGTGAGGTTTACAAGTCCATTATATTCTCCCTCCTCATAGGCTAGCTTTTAGAGTTTGAGCTCTCTTTTGGGCTTATGCTCGTCACAACGTACAATACTTATAAATGACTTATCTTGAACTTTTTAACAATTACAAGATTATTTAGCAGCTGAAGGCTGAGATTGAATAATTAAAAAGCTAATTTGTCAACGTTGAATTAAATGTAACATGTTACAACATATATATTGATGTAACAAGAAATTAAATCAAGGAAAGTAGTTTAGTCATATCGTGGTTGAAGGCAAATTGTAAGAAGTATGAGTTTAGGAGGGAAGAAGGATTCAATGGCATTGGCCACCAAATTATTCCAAAGCCAAAACCATGACCAACCGAATACTATCCATATATATATATATAAAGGAATTGATAGACATATAGATATTTTATACTGCCATTGGTCTTAATTTAAAACACAATTGACTAATTTGGGGAAATTAACTAAATTACTTAATTATAGCATGCTACTTGATCTCTTTGACATACTTATGTATATCAATAGGTTATATCATTTTATAAGTCATACAAAATATTTGAAGAAAAATATTTTAAAATAATTTATTTAGCTTTCATAATTTCCTCAAATTAGTCAATTAAGTCTTATATTAAGGACCGAGTATTAAAGTTATTGATTTTAATGTTGCATGAGAGTATAAGAGCTCGAAATCTATTGTCAAATATAATGTCACCATAATGGTCAGTGTAGCCTATACCCACGTATGCTAATGCAAGAGAAAACTACAATAACAACTCCTATTGGATTAAGGTTACTAAAGGCTTAAATAAACATGCAATAGAAGCTAGCTAGGGAGCAGCTCAGCAACACACACACACAGTACATACACTTACTTAATAAGAACCAAATGCCAATGCCAGTCAAGATTCCAATTGTTATATATATAATCTGCTATCACTTTTGCTGAAAACTGTGCAAACTAGAAGAGTACATGTAATAATTCTATGAACTGGGAGAAATTATTACTTGACAAAATGGCGAGCATGGCAATGAAGTGGAAGGTTTGGGCATGAAAAGAGGGCATGCCAGGGTCAGATTTGAGGGTAGAAGCTGTTTCCTGGTTCAGTATTTGCTTGAGCTCTACGGACAACATCATATTTAAAGCACCTATTTGTTCTTTTGCTAATTCAGTAGATATTTTGAGGTTTTTGTAATTAAAATAATATTTTTGTGTCATTTTTTCAAGAATTTATTAAGATATTGCATACAGGTTATTCAGCTCACGAGTTTAGGTAAACTATTAATCTCAAAATTTTATATCTACCGGTAAGTAGCTATTAAAAATATATAATTAAATAATTTAATTATAAAAAGTGACAAACATTTAGTTTACAATATATTTCAAACACACAAATATGTGAAATTAATTCCACCAACATTGATAGTTTATTATAACATAGGAATTTATATGATTTCATAAATAAAATCACTAAACATAATCAAATATAAATTGAACAAAGATAATCAAAGGTTGGATTATCGTCATTTTCAATTTTTTATCTTCACCGTTATTATCTCTACTTTTTATAAGAATAAAAAAAAAGTAATATGTAATTATTGTGAAAAATTGTTAGTGGTGGTGTTTATTGATTCAAACATCATCTTAGCATGTATTAAAATAGCGATGTTGAAGGCTTGAAGCTTGTGTTAATATTGTGCCAATATCCTGAAGAAGGAAATGCCGCAATATTGCATGCCTTTGTTATAAAAATCAAGTGATGAATATAAATTATGTATAATTTATAAATGTTTATATATTATTGATTGATATTGAAAAAATAAAACAATTATAAAAACTTACCTCCATTAATTCCATCCTAATTTATAAAATTATAACAAAAAATAAAATAATAATAAAAGCTACCCTAAGGGTATAGATAGAGAAACTTTTAATTGAAATAACTAAATAAGGCTTCATGGGGAAAAAAACAGATAACAGATAAAAAATAATGCTTTTGGTGCAGTATGTGGCAGTCACATATTCAGCTATTTTACTGTTAGATAAAAACTCGGGGGCTTGATTGCTTGAATGGAAACTTGTGATTTTATAAAACAGTTACGTTTTCAAGCTAGTTAAATAAATTTTTTCAGAAAATCATAAGAAAATACCATTTGAATTTTAAAATCTAAAATACGTGATTTCTCAATAAAATGAGTTGTCAATTGCTTTACTATTCTTGTTAATCTCATTACTGTTATTGTCAAATATGATTTTGAAGTTCAAGTAGTCCTAAAAAAAAGTTAGTTTTCTGATTTTACACATTATTTAACAAGAAATGATCATGTGGCCAGGCTCATAAAATCGTGCAATTCAACATGGTGAGAATGACTTTGTGCTTATTTAGAATAGTAATTGGAGCATTCAAAAGAAGCTTTTCAATCGTGATATATGAAGTAGGTATGTGAAATGAGTTTTATCTTGATTTACTTAAATAAACACTTTAAGAAACCCAAACATAATCTCAAACAAACACTTTGAATTATTGAAGAACTTGTTCTAACCACACCCGAGTTTTCCTATATTTCAATTTTCTTTCCATTATATCATCCCACTAACTTTGACTTTTATTGTGTTTTTTTAATATAAAAAGGTGATATCATTCACAAGGTGAAGTATACAAGCAATAAGGAAAAGTGTGAATGGAGTATGCGGCCGCTAAGTCCAAGTATGAGATCTTTTTGCATATATTGATTAGGCCAAAGAGCATATTTTAAGGGATACAGAACCCTTTATTTTAATTGGGTGGTCAACTGGAGACTAATGAAATCAATCGGCCATAGTAAGCGTAATATATCAGTACTTTTTTTTAATCAAAAAAATTATCTCTATTGTCACAGCAAGCAGATCTGAGTATTATTAAGAATGGTCATATATAGTTGTCCGAATATATATATATATATATTAATCACCTTTGTTAACTTTTGTGATGCCTTATTAATTGGTCATGTTAACAGGTCAATACAGTATTAATTTGATCTGACACCGACGATATATATATATAGAGAGAGAGAAAGGGTGGTGGTATATGCTTGGCTTCTACACGTTGTTAAATATTTGTTGCTTGTCTTATACCAGTATATGCATCAAAATCGTATTTCCAGCCTCAGAAAATTAAAGAAGAAATATGCAAGTGATAATGAATTTTGGAAAGCTGAGGGGGAATCACACGATGAGCAAATAGTTACTTGCAACAGAATTTTCAAACTACTCGCGTTAGTAGTGTGGTAATACTGGCTCCGATCACTACTAGAAATAATACTTTTAATGCACTTTTTTTTGCCTTTTAACATCCAAAAATAGAGGGATATCTATCTCGGAGACATAGTAAAATCAGGATACGGCATCCCAAATTATTTAGAACACCGTAAGAGAGATTTATGGTGTCCCCAAATAATTTAGGATGCCGTGCTGAGGAAGAACGAGAACTTGTTAGTTTTCTATGTATTTTGATGATAACTAACAATTGTAAACTCAAATTTAAGTTTGTCTTTGTTAAGTTGAAAAACTTACTGTCAAAGGCAAACTTGAGTTTGAGTTGTCAAACTCGAGTTTGGACTTAACAGAGAGTAGCTCAAGTTTTTCAAACATAAGACAAACTCGAGTTTGTATTGGCAAACTCGAGTTTGAATCATACAGAGAGCACTCTAAGTTTTTCAAGTTAAGGCAAACTCGAGTTGGTTATTTACAAACTCGAGTTTGTGTTACACAAAGAGTTTTTTAAGGATTTGTAAACTTGACCAAACTCGAGTTAAGTTTTTCAAACTCGAGTTTGTACTTGATCGAGAGCCTTAATCCTTTTTCATCCTGAGCAAACTAGAGTTTGATATGCCAAACTCAAGTTTGCACTTGGCCAAGAGTTTTTCAAAGTTTTCCATAGTTTTGAGAAAACTCGAGTTTATCTCGAGTTTGCACTTGGCAGAGAGTTTTCAAAGGCTTTCAACTTTTAAGGAAACTCAAGTTTGATTTGAGTAACTCGAGTTTGTGCCAAGCAGAGAGCTCCTAACTATTTTGTGATTTTGAAAACTTTAGTTTTGAGCTTTGTGGACTTAAACTCATTTTCACTTCAAAAGTCTCAAACTCGAGTTTGTCACTTATTGACTCGAGTTTGCCTGTATTTTCAAAATGCTCTTCAAAGCTCAAATCGCGACATTCTTATCTGGAAGAAGCAAACTCGAGTTTATGTTTATTAACTCAAGTTTGGTTCCTGAAGAATAGTTGCAAACTCCAGTTTCCTTGAACAAACTCCAGTTTGCATCGCTAAGTTTGAAAATCAACTTACTCGAATTTGTGAAATCTTCATGATTGATCTAGATACTTCTTATCATCATTCATTATTATTCTTAACTATGTTTAATCAGTTTGTTAGTGAGTTTCAGATAATTTAAAGAGTATTAAATGAAGTTTTGGCTTCAAGCAAAAAGGTGATGTCAGTGCATTAAATGCAAAGTTCAGAAAACCTTGCACCCTTTTGGATAATCATTCCCTGATCAATGCAAAGGTTTAAATGTTTTCTTTACCTATCAAGAAGCTTCTCTTCCAACGGATTTATTTCATGGGAAGTCAACCATAAACTTCAGTGCACTTGGATTAACACTAATCAAGAGAGAGAGACTGGACCAAGCTTCAACTTAATCTGCTCATTAATGTTTCCAACGGTCACATTAATGAATCCAATGGTCATTTAATGCTCTCTTCATATAAAAGGAGTTACATTCAAGTCTTCTTAACAACCAATCTGCAGAAAACGAAAAAGCTTTCAAGTTTCAACTACTTCTTGTGTTTTCTACTTGTAAAATATTTTTTGATACATTTGTACTTCAGTGATTATTTCATCTACTCTTAGAGAGAGTTTCATTTATTGTAAGAATCTCAAGTTGTGGGACTTGAAGAGTGGGTATATCAGTTTACAACTTGTAAGTGGGAGTGTATCCTAGTGAGAGGATAACTTTGAGTACATAGTGTGTAACTGATTCTGAGTGATAATGAAAATCCCAGAGTGTCTGGGGACTGGACGTAGGTCAAGAGTTAAAACCGAACCGGTATAAATTTGTTGTGTCTTGCTATTCTTTTATCTCCTCTGTTCTGCTCTGTTTTCGTGTTCAGTTTCAGAGTGTTTTTAAAATCCCCAATTCACCCCCCCTCTTGGTGATTTGCTCTGCTTTCATTCGTCTCATTCGGCATCAGATTACTACCTCTACCATCCACTCCCTCCAAAACCATAGGAAAATGAGATCAATGGCAACTGTGTAAGACATTTCTTCATTCACTTTCCCTACCATTTCATTAATTTCACCCTTCTACCTTAAGCTCGAAATTTGAAGGACCTAGAAGAGCAAATTGAAACCAAAAAAAAAAATTCAAAGAACACATAAATCAAAGACAAAGAATGCTAGTGCAACAAATTCTGATAGCGTAATAGTATAAATCGAAACACAAAATCCGGAAAAGAAAATCCTTCAAAAATCAAAGAACCCATAATACAACGATACGCATACCGTAAAGGAAAAAGGAAAAAAAATCCAAATCATTGTAAATTCCAGATCTAACAGTCAAGCTAACAGATCCAAAATTCTAGGGATAACAATCAGAAAAAAGGAAAAAAAATCCAGATCACAGTAAATATATCGGAGAATCAGAGATCAAGAAAGACACAGATCTTAATCGGCTGGTAAGGGAGGAGCCGCGAGAATCAGAGCCTGGAAGGCACAGATCAAGCGAGACACATATCAGCAAACAGAAGATTGCACAGAGGGTAAGCGAGCGGGCGAGAGCGAGGCAACCTGAAAGGCATAGATTTGAGCGAGAGCGAGAGATAAGGCACATATAAGCAATATAATGAAAGGAGTGGTGAAGGAGTTAGAAATAAAATAAAAAATCTTTAGGCATATGAATATAGTGTTAGGACACCTAAAGTTCCGCTTTAGGCCACTTTTAATGCCTGAATTAAGATTAGGATGCCTAAAAAAGTGCTAATGGTGTTCTTTTTCTAGATTGGGACGCTAAAAGTAAACTTTTTGCATCCCAATTTTAAAACGGACGTCAAAATCCTCCACATAATTTTAAAAATACCACCACCTTTATTTTAAACTTTCCTTTTTCAAAAAGAGACTTTTTTAGGGAAGTAATATCTATTTTTTGTAGTAGTAGATGCTTAAAATAAGAACCAGATAATTTTTTTGGAGAGATTAAAGAAATTAATTGAGTTACATCAAAGTATTTATATTTATTATTCTTCTTCAAATTAATTTGCTTGATTTATAAATTGATATATAATCTAATGATGCACAACATATACTATAATTAAATAGTTTATTTAGCTTCCTTAATTTCTCTAAAAAAAGTTAATTTATGACTCTTATATTAAAAACTAGAGGAGTATATTATTGGGAAAATTACAGCCAGGTCCCAAGGACCAGAAATAAATACAATTAGGTCCATTGAAATTACCAAATTACACGAAGTCCCTAAAGACTTTTTTTATATTATTTGTATGGAAACAAAATCTAGGTTTTTAATTTTTTTTTGTAAATATGACACTTCCTATTGTAAATATGGTTTTTTCTGTTGTAAATGACCAGATTTTAAATTTTGTTGTAAATATAGCACTTCCTGTTGTCAATATAACATTTTCCTGTTGTAAATGACTTCTGTACGTTTAGGGACTTGAGTTTGAAACAAAATCCAGGTGTTTAAATGTTGTTGTAAATATGACATTTTCTATTGTAAATATGACTTTTTTTGTTGTAAATGGTCAGGTGTGTAAATGTTGTTGTAAATATGACACTTTCTGTTGTAAATATGACATTTCCTGTTGTTAATACAAATAATATCAAAAAAGTCCCTAGGGACTTCTGTGTAATTTGGTGATTTCAAGGGACTTAATTGTATTTATCTCTGGTCGTCCTTGAGACCTGCACGTAATTTTCCCTATATTATTTATCATTTTGCAAAATACGAGTACGAGGTAGATGTGGAAAGAGTCCTAGCTAGTAGTAGTTTTTAGTGCCTAAGAATTAATCACGCAAGTCAAGTAAATGATTTGAGGCAAGAGGATAGTCATGGTTGAGTAGTACTCACTAAAAAAGCAAAACAAAAAATCCGACGGATTTAGTGACAGAACTGACGAAATTAGCAACTGAGTTGCATTCAGTCGCTAATTTCGTCTGAAAAATGTCAGAAATTCTTGCATTTATTTGCTTCATAACAAGCACTACAAAATTAATTTCTTTGGGTTTTGTGCTTTCACTTGTTCAGAAAGGAAAGGCTATGAAACTTCTTGCAAAAGCTACCTGTCTGGACAATGAGATCTAGTACATATGTATGCTGCTCAGTTTAGCCAGATCTTGCATCATTTTGTTGTTTAATTAGTTTAATAAACTCATCAAGCTTCAAGTGTTAGTGATGCAGGCTCTCCTCGTTATAAATTTGTTGAGATAATATACCCTATCTTGGTTAGTATCTACCGATGTGGGGCCTATTGGTATCAAATTTGTTATCCCCTGACGAGGAAAATTCATTCCCCACAGTGAAGATTACAAGTTCATTACCATAATCTTTGAGAGTTCTCTTTTCTTTTCAAAGGTGTTATTAGCAAATTAAATGTGTGAGGGTCGTTAACTAAGTGTGAGTAACAGAAGCTTTTATCTCTTGAGTATTTTAATATTTCAGAATGAGAGAAATAATTCAGATATAATATGTAATTGTATTGATGAGTAAAGTAGAGTACAACTTATATAGACTTGGTAAATGACTGTAATGACTTGAGAAATACGCTAACGGCTTACACTACACGTGACGCTCTCATAACATAATACTAACAGAAGATAACACGTGGCATATGCTCTAACTAATCTGATCTATCTGAGTACATTTTGTTAACATTCTCCCTGCTGAAAACCAACTCATCTTTACACTCCATTATGTACTTCATCAGTGGAGATGATGTTCAGTTTTTTCCTACAGAAGGCAAACATCCCATAAGTTTGTGGTTTGGTGAGTATATCTATAGCCTGATATGTTGCTGGAACATGTCCTACAGTCACAATTCCTGCAGCTACCTTTTCTCTGATGAAATGCACATCAAGTTCTACATGTTTGGTTTTAGAATGCAACACTGGATTAGATCCTAAGGCCACTGTACCAGTATTATCACACCAAATGCAAGGTGTTTTGATAACATCTATGTACATCTCCTTCAAAAGTGATAGAACCCACATCAAATCAGTGATGGAGTTAGCTACACTTCGATACTCACCACCTGCTGTTTCCTTGAGACCTACAAGATTGGATTTGCACCGAGAAATATAAGTAGCCAACTGGTTGACCTTTTGTTTTCAGGGAACACTTGGATTTCTTCATCATTTTTGTTTTTCTTTGTTGTAATGCCACCTCGATCAGAATCCAAATAGGCTTGAATAATGAACTGTTGTACTAGTTTTATAAGCAATCCATGTGCACTTGTACCATTCAAATAGCGAAGGAGTCTCTTCACACCCTCCCATTGCTTTATATTTGGTTCCTGTAAAAATTGACCTAGCTTATTAACCGCAAAAGCTATATCAAATATGGTGTAACATAGATATTGTAATGATCCCACAATGCTGTGATACAAACGAGTATCAGAGAATGGTGAACTGTCTTTAGCAAACAAAGGAACATTGACAGCCATTGGAGATGCATACGCATGAGCCTCAGTCATTTGAGATTTAGCAAGCAAATTGTGAATATATTTCCTTTGAGTTAAGTGGATGCCTTTTGAGAATCTTTGAAACTCAATCCCCAAGAAATAAGAAAGTTCACCCAAGTCTTTCAAGGAGAACATTGAACTCATTTTATCGATAAGTTCCTGTACTATGTCTTCATTTGAGCCAATAATCACCAGATCATCTACATAGACCAGCAAGTATGTGATGTTGCTGTCATACTTTCTAATGAACAAACTGGAGTCAGCTTTGGTAGGTACAAAGTTCAGTGTTTGCAGGAAAGTGCTTAGTTTCACAAACCAAGCCCTAGGTGCTTGCTTTAGGCCATATAGAGCCTTTTTTAGCTTGCATACCAATGGTCTACCTATTGCATCATTTTGTACAAATCCTGGAGGTTGTTCCATGTAAACATCCTCTGTTAGATCCCCATTTAGGAATGCATTATTAAAATCCACTTGGTGTAATTTCCATTGCTTTGTCACAGCAAGAGTGAGGAGGGTTCTGATTGTAGAAGACTTGACAATTAGGCTAAAGGTATCTCTATAGTCAGCTCCAGCTTCTTGGGAGTACCCTTTAGCAACTAACCTGCCTTTATATCTGGCAATAGATCCATCTGCATGAGTCTTTAAGCGATAGAGCCATCTACAACCTATGATCTTTCTGTCAGTTGGTAGAGGAACAAACTCCCATGTACCAAATCGTTGGAGAGCATCATATTCTTCATTTACTGCCTTAGTCCAATTTGGATCAGCTAGGGCCTCATCAATGGTCTTTGGGATGGTAACATCTTCTGCAACAGTAAAGATCTTTGGTTTAAACACACTAGCTTTACTTCTAGTAACCATGGAATGGGAATTTGTGAGCTGAGAGGACTGTGATGCAGGGCTGACAGTACTGGTCAAAGGGTTGGATTGAGTTGTTTGTGTCTGAGAGGAAGAGTTGGTGATGGCTGGGTTCAAAGACTGAGGAGATTGGGTTGACGAATGAATGATGGGTGATGGAGGACTGAGGGAAGGTGAACAAGAGACAACAGGTCCAGTTCAATTTCAGGTCTGGGAGAGGGAGGTTGAAAACTGGTTTTTGAACATGACTAAGAGGAAGCACATCTGATGTTGAATTGAGATTGTGCAGGAAAAGTGGATTCATGAAACTGAACATGTCTTGTTATGTACACACATCCAGTGGTTCTGTTGAGGCACTTGTATCCTCTATGATGTGAGCTATAGCCGAGAAACAAACATGAGGCGGATTTGAACTCGACTTTGTGTTTATTATAAGGACACAAGCATGGAAAACACTCACACCCAAACACTTTAAGTAAGGAATAATTAGGTTTTACACCAAACAGCTTTTCATATGGTGAGGAATTTTGTAACACTGGTGTAGGTAATTTGTTTATCAAGAAAACAACAGATAGAAAGACATCACTCCAATAGAACAATGGCAATGAAGCAGTGGCCAGTAATGTGAGTCTTGTCTCAACAATAGATCTATGTCTTCTTTCAACTAAACCATTTTGCTGTGATGTATATGGGTATGTAAGTCGATGTTGGATACCACAAGAAGTAAGAAATGGAGTGAAAGCAAGAAACTCCCCACCATTATCACTTTGAACCTGTTTAATGCTTGTATCAAATTTGTTTTCAACCATTGCTTTGAATTCCTTAAATTTGATTAGAGCTTCAGATTTCTTATGCGGAAGGTATATCCAAGTGAAACGGCTAAAAGCATCCACAAAAGCAATATAATAGACAAAACCATTTGATACAAAAGGAGCTGGACCCCACAAATCCATAGAAACCAAGTCAAGAGGTTTATTGTACACAGATGATGATGATACAAAGGGAAGCCTATGGCTCTTGCCCATTTTACATGCACTACAAACATCAGCTGTGTCTATTTTATTTATAGCTAGATTGAGGGATTTAAGCACAGTCTTCACAGTTCCCTCATGAGGATGCCCGAGCCTTCTGTGCCACAGAGTAAAGTTGTCTGAAGTTGCTGTATAATGACAAACAGTAGTAGGATGTTGACCACCAGTAGCTTTTCCAATCAGTGAAAACTTTGGAAAAGAGACAACATCTAATTTGTACATACTAGCGAACTCAGCTCCATTCATGAGAACTTCCTTAGTCTGCAGATCCTTCACAACACAAGCATGAGGAAAGAATTCTATGGATACTCCATTTTCTTTTGTACTTGTGCAATAGAAATTAAATTCTTTTGCATAGTAGGAACACATAATACTTTTTTCAGTTTCAAGCCAGATCTGGAAGTATTTATAGAATTTAACAAAGTTTTGCCAATATGTGAAACTAGACGAGTAGTACCTCCACCAACAATAACCATGCTTTTACCTTGTGGTGGCACAGCAAGAGAAAGAGAATTCACAAAGTTAGTTATGTGCTGAGTAGCTCCTGAGTCAAGGTACCAGGCCTCATCAGTGATAATTTCAAGAGAAGCCACAAAAGCTTGAGGTACACCTGAGTCAATTGATAGATTCTGGTTACTGGACATATTTTTTGATGAAGCAGAGGTAACTGGTTGAGCTGAAGTAACACCAGTAGCAGTATTGATTGGCTGAGACACTGAAACATTTTGATTGACTGCTGGCTTATATTCAGGAGGAATATATTGAGTTGTTGCAGATACAGATGGTTCAGTGTATTGAGAGGGCCAATGATTCTCAGATACACAAGGCATCACATAGGATGGTTGATTGGAATCAGTGTAGTGTGCCTGGGCTAATGAACGAGCATTATTAGGTGAATCATATCTGAAATAGCAAGCATCAGCAAGGTGTCCTATCTTGTGACAAATCTGACACAATGGCTTGTTGTATTGAAAGAAGCCATGACCATGACCTCTACCATTGTTAAATGCTCTTGTATTACTGAATTGAGGATGGAATGGCTGTGTTGAAGGTTATCCACGTCCTATTGAACCAGACGGTTGAGCAATGAAGATCATTGGATTCTCTTGAGAATAACTCAGATCATGCGAGGACACAGATGCATAGTGTTCTTGAGACACAGAATTTGCTATGAAGGACTTTTGTCTGGCTTCAGAGTCAAGCAACATAGTGTTGACAGTATCCAGATGAAAGTGATTTTTAGATGCATTAATAATAGCAATTACAGACTCATATTCCACAGTAAGACCATTGAGTATGAGAAATTTTGTTTGTGTCTGTCACTGGTTCACCTAGTAGAGCTAAGTGATCGCATATAGATTTTAGATTAGCCAAATAGTCACGCATGGATAATTCTCCCTTTCTTTGATTGGTTAGCAGATTCTTATAATGCAGAATTTTAGAATTTGATTTATCAGAATACAGTCTGTTTAATTTTTGCCAAATCTGAGTAGCAGTTTCTAATCCAACTAAGTCAGGAAGAACATATGGAGTTACCGAAGCAAGAAGCCACGATGCAAGTGTAGAGTCCAGTTGCTCGTACATTTCATATGCTAGATTGTTCACAGCTCGACCAGATTCACTGTCACGGACCAACTTGGAAGGGATACTGACTGAGCCATCAAGGTAAGAGAACAAGCAATGTTGCTTGGCCATGAAATACACCTACTGTTTCCATATAAGATAGTTGGAATCATCAAGTTGCACAGTAATCTTCTTATTCGTGAAGTTACGGTTGTTCAGGCTTGGATCGACTGACACCGGTAAAGCATTTGCAGACATTGTTGTGATTGTTTATCAATCCAAGATGTGGAGATTAACCACCACCAATATCTCAATTTTTGTTTTCTGGAGGTTCACCGGAAAACAGAGCTTCGCCGATGTAGTAATGGCTCTGATACCATTTTAATATTTCAGAATGAGAGAAATAATTCAGATAGAATATGTAATTGTATTGATGAGTAAAGTAGAGTACAACTTATATATACTTGGTAAATGACTGTAATGACTTGAGAAATACGCTAACGGCTTTGATAAGTATATATTTTATAATTAAATAGGTGTATATTTTTTGGTATAATTAGTTGGATTTATACCTATTTAATTATCTTGTATATATTTATCTATCTTTTAATTAAATATGAGATAAAAGAATATTATAACAAAAAATCTATTGATATTCTATTTTATTGTGCATGAGATATTATGTGATCTAAAAGAGGCAACAAATTAAATTGAAAAGGATATAATATAATATATTATTATATTATATTGACCAAAGATATAAAAAGAAAAGATGTACATGTACCTGTGCGAAGAAAGAGAAGATCTTATCATTCGACCCTCATATCTTTAAGCAATTGGAATGAAGACGTGGGACCCACAGCAAATGAAAAAACGCTAAAGTATATATATATTAAAAGGAGAACATGATACGTAGCAGAGACGTAAAGGACGACAAATATAATATAGATATTATATTGTGATAATATAATATCTCATAGAAGCCCAACTACAAAATATATTGGAGGGTTGTGACAGATTGAAAGGGGACGCACAGGGGGAACTTTTCAGCGATCGATCGAGAGACGCAGAATGAGAAGGCAGACTCGGACGATTTGAGCGACAACCAGAGAGGAGAGAGGGAGGCGTTTGGAGCGAATCATCTCCACGGGAGGATGACAGGACTGTGGAGGCGACGGAGAAGCTTTCTTTCCTCTCTCTCTCTCTCTCTCTTTTTATTCTTTGAATCTAAATTCCTATCCTTTTGTTATGGATTTTATTATAGCTATGTGTGGCTAAGTTTTCTTTTTAACCTAGGGGATCTATGAACTTATTTGAGACTTAGAGATTATTCCCATGAATTATTTTTGATTAATTTTATGTCAATTTATTTAATCTTGTCTTTATTGTTATTGTTTCTTGAATGGCCATCATTGAGCATGTTTTGGGGATTTAGGGTTAAACTTGGAAAAGGAACTCTTAAATTGACCTTAGATTAAATAATGTGGAATTAGGTTTTAATCTAATTTATGTCTAGGATAGGCGTATACCTAGAAGCTCCACATAATCACATTAGAGTGAGCCCAATCTAAAACACATCTTATTTAGTTGTGTGAGGCATTACATAATCAACTAAGGTAGGTATATAAGTGGACCGAAAAACATTTATAGACATTAATACTCTAGATTAGCTAATTAAAGGTTAAATCAAAATTAATTTAGTGGGGGATAAAATCTAATAAACAAATAAGGGATTAGTGACTCTAGATTGCTCTTTCGATTAGTGTGGTAGTTTGTTTATTTTATTTTTAGTTTTAATTTCTTTTCTCTTAATTAAATTCAATTTGTTTTGCTCAACTTAAAGGAAAATGTAAAATTAATACTTAGCTACAGTTTGTGATACTAAGTTCTCATGGGAACGATACTTTTCTTATCACTTTATTATTTGATACAGCCCGTATACTTGATAGGGCAAAACTTTATAGCCTATAAACTCCGCAAGTGCACGGGCCGTATCAAGTAATAAAGTGATAAGAAAAGTATCGTTCCCACGAGGACTTAGTATCACAAACTTCAGTTAAGCATTAATTTTACACTTTCGTTTAAGTTGAGCAAAACAAATTAAATTTAATTAAGAGAAAAGAAATTAAATTAAAATTAAAATAATAAAACTACCACACTAATCGAACGAGTAACCTAGAGTCACAAATCTCTTATTCGTTTCTTAGATTTTATCGCCACTAAATTAATTTTGACTTAACCTAATCAACTAATCTAGAGATTGATGTCTATAAATGCCTTCCGGTCCATTTATATATCTATCTTAATTAATTATGTAATGTCTCACACAACTAAATAAGATGCGTTTTAGATCAGACTCACTCTAATTTGATTATGCGGAGCTTCTAGGTATATGCATATCTTGTACGCAAATTAGATTAAAACCTAATTCCATATTATTTAATCCAAGGTCAATTTAAGATTCCCTTTTCCAAGTACAATCCTAAACCCCCAAAACATGTTTAATAGTGGCCAATTACTAAGCAATAGTAATTAAAACAAGATTAAATAAAATGAAATAAAATTAAGTAAAACTAATCCATGAGAATAAAATCTAGAACCCAAACAAGTTCATAGGTTTTCGAGGTTGAAAAGAAAATTTAGCCACACATGACTAAAACCAAATCCATGAAATAAATAAAATCCATATTCAAGCAAGACAGGAAAAGAAAAGAGAAATCAAGACTCTCAGAGAATCCCTTAGCGCGGCTTTCTTTTTCTTGCATCTACGCTGATCTCTTACGGCGTCCGAATGTGCACCTTTGCTGATGTCGTCCAGACTGAATCTGCTCTGCGTCTTGATCTAATATGTATTGCTTGGACTCGTCCTTTCTTTGCGTCTCGTGCATTCTTATTGTCCATAAATCCCGTGCGTCTCTGACTTTGTTTTAAATCTATCGTGGCATATTTGATATATTATAACAATATATTATATTATAAATAATATTATATTATATCATTTTCAATTTAATTTGTTGCTCGGGTAGTGATGATTATTGTCTCTTCTATATTTTCTCCTATCTTAGATCACATAATATCTCTTGCAAAATAAAATAAGATATAAATAGATTTTCTCGTTATAATATTCTTTTATCCTATATTTAATTAAAAGATAGATAAATATATAAAAGATAATTAAATAGGTATAAAATATTAATAAATCCAATCCAATATATATCAGAATCCATACTTATTTAATTATAAAATATATACTTATACATTAGCAGCGCGAATAGCACAGGCACAAGAACAAAAACGGGATATCAGCGCAAACTAAGAACGGCACGCGCAGGGAGCAGAGGATCGACATTGTTGATCATCTTCCCCGCTAAGTTCAACAATCTCTGGCTATTTCTTTTACTCCATTCTTTGATCTGAATTTGATTTATTTTATGGATTTTATTATAGCCATGTGTGGTTAATTTTTCTTTTCAACCTAGAGAACCTATGAACTTGTTTGGGTTTTAGAGATTATTCCCACGGATTAGTTTTGATTAATTTTATTTCAGTTTATTTATTCTTGTCTTTATTGTTATTTTTTAGTAATTGGCCACTATATATTAAGCATATTTTGGGGATTTAAGGTTAAACTTGGAAGATGGAATCTTAAATTGACCTTGGGATTAAATAATAATGTGGAATTAGGTTTTAATCTAATTTGCGTCTAAGATAGGCATATACCTAGAGGCTCCGCATAATCAAATTAGAGTGAGACCAATCTAAAACGCATCTTATTTAGTTGTGTGAGACATTACATAATTAACTAAGGTAGGTATATAAATGGACCGGAAGACATTTATAGACATTAATACTCTAGATTAGCTGATTAGGTTAAGTCAAAATTAATTTAGTGGGGATAAAATCTAAGAAACTAATAAGGGATCAATGACTCTAGGTTGCTCGTTCGATTATTGTGGTAGTCTTTTTATTTTCTTTTCTCTTAATTAAATTCAATTTGGTTTACTCAACTTAAACAAAAGTGTAAAATCAATGCTTAGCTGAAGTTTGTGATACTCAGTCCTCGTAGGAACGATACTTTTTTTACCACTTTATTACTTGATACGGCCCGTATACTTGCGGAGTTATAGGCTATAAAGTTTTGCTCTATCAAGTTTTTGGCGCCGTTGCCGGGAATCAAACCCGGGTCACCCGCGTGATAGGCGGGAATACTCACCACTATACTACAACGATGCTTTCATAACAGAATACTAACAGAAGATAACACGTGGCATAGACGTGGCATATGCTCTAACTAATCTGATCTATCTGAGTACATTTTGTTAACGAAGTACATAATGGAGTGTAAAGATGCAAGGTTATTAAACCCGGACCGGTCATTGAACCGGTCGAAGTACTGGGTCAAGGGTTAGTGGGTCAGACCGGAGCTAAACCGGTGCCAAACCGGTAAAAAAAATTAATCTTATTAATATATAATTATAATGAGATGATAAAGTAAATAAAACTTTAAATGTTTATTTTATATTGAGAAAAGAGCAAACTTGAGTAGGCCCCATACTTTTTATCTGCAAATCTTTTTTTTTGTTCAACTTTTATCTGCAAACCTGACTACCCTGACCATTGAAACTTCCTAGGCTAGTGGCGTGCAAGTAAAGAAAACGCCTTTTGCAATTTGTTCTCCCTTCTGCCACGCTTTTGACACTACTAGATACCTATAGGGCTTTTGAAACTACTAGATACCTATACCTATAGGCTCTCATCTTCTTTCCTGGGTTCTATCATTTTTCTTTTTGCTCAGCGCTTCAGTTCCGATCTTTTCCTCTCTCTCACTTGCATTCTCTTCTTTCTCAAAACTACTTGTCCAGTTTTTAAAAAATCAACTCGGACCTTCCACCTAGCCAACACAAGCCCCCACTTGCTCGACATTTTCTGGTCTGTGTTCGGCCCCCACTTGCTCGGCGTTTTCTGGTTCGTTTCCTCGCTCCTAAATTTGTCACCGTCGTTCTCCTCTTTTGGTGTTATCTCTTTCGAATCTGTTCACACCGGCTTTGTTTTCAATAGATCTGTTGTTATCTTCTCATCTTTCTCGATCTCTCCCTCTTTCTCTCCCTGTAAACATCTTCATCTTCAATTGACGTTTTTGGAAAAAAAAAAAGAGAGGCTCTGACCCCAGTTTCTATGGCTGACCGGATTGGTTTCACGGCCGGTTCACCGGTTTCTGGTCCGAACCGGCCGGTCCGGTCCAGGTTTAACAACCATGTAAAGATGAGTTGGTTTTCAGCAAGGAGAATGTTAACAAAATGTACTCAGATAGATCAAATTAGTTAGAGCATATGCCACGTCTATGCCATATGTTATCTTCTGTTAGTATTCTGTTATGAGAGCGTCACGTGTAGTGTAAGCCGTTAGCGTATTTCTCAAGTCATTACAATCATTTACCAAGTCTATATAAGTTGTACTCTACTTTACTCATCAATACAATTACATATTCTATCTGAATTATTTCTCTCATTCTAAAATATTAAAATGGTATCAGAGCCAGGTTTGTGGGGCTATGATGCAGGGCTGACAGTACTGGTCAGAGGGTTGGATTGAGTTGTTTGTGTTTGAGAGGAAGAGTTGGTGATGGCTGGGTTCAAAGATTGAGGAGATTGGGTTGATGAATGAATGATGTGCAAAAAAAGTGGATTCATGAAATTGAACATGTCTTGTTATGTACACACGTCCCGTGGTTCTGTTGAGGCACTTGTATCCTCTATGATGTGAGCTATAGCCGAGAAACAAACATGAGGCGGATTATAAACTGCTACTTAATAAACACATCAAGCTTCAAGTGTTAGTGATGCAGGCTCTCCTTGTTATAAATTTGTTGAGATAATATACCCCATCTTAATTGGTTAGTAGCTACCGATGTGGGGCCTATTGGTATCGAATTTGTTATCCCCCGACGAGGAAAATTCATTCCCGACAGTGAAAATTACAAGTTCATTAGCAGAATCTTGGAGAGTTCTATTTTCTTTTCAAAGGTGTTATTAGCAAATTAAAAGTGTGAGGGCCATCAACTAAGTGTGAGTAACAGAAGCTTTTATCCCTTGAGTAGTGAGTGGAATTAAAATAATGTCCTTGGGATTTAATTTGAACTATTTTAAGATTATTATTAATTTAGATTAATAATTTTAAAAGAAAATGGAAAGATTTATTTTATTTTATTTTTGTTTTCTTCAAAAAAATTAAACTTTTTAAATACTGAGGTCTTTACGCATTCCATATCCAAAACCATAAGCATATATCCCAAATCCCAATCAAAGCACATCCCAGCCACAAGCACAAGCAAGGAAAGCTTCATGTTCAATTCTGAAAGCACAAGCGCAGCTTTATAGTTTAATCAAATTCTCTCTTTGCTACCCACAGTCCTTTTCTTCCAGAAACATATTTGCTCACCTCAATTATATTCCGCGCGAAAAGAATAAACATGCATGCAATATTTTTGTATTTTTTAATAAATCAGTTAATAATAGTTTGAAATTTCTATATTCGTGTGTTGCACGAATATGTTTAATATATGTGAATATTCGGTTTATCTTTCAGTAAGGGACCTCAGCTCCTTGCATTTATTGATTTAGGCACATATTACCCTCCTCAAGGTCAAGATCTTCATCATTTTTTAACCAACAATCTTTATTTATTTATTTATTCTTCATGAACTACCATTTTATGAATATATATGATCACGGTGTCACTCCTTTTATATGGTTGCGAATATAAGAACTTCAGTCTTATTTGTTCAACCAAGAAAGCTTTCCTCCCGTGTTTTATTGCCGTCTCTTATTGTGAATGTCTTGTCTTGAATAATTTTACAATTACAAGATTAGCAGTTGAAGGCTGACATGAATATATAATCTAATTTTTCAACACTGAATTAAATGAAACACGGTACAACATACATATTGATGTAACAAGAAATTAAATGGAGGAAATTAAAGTAATTTAGTCATGTCGTTGAAGCCATTGGTTAATGGAAAAAAAGGTATAACCGAAGCAGGCACCGGGTGAGATAGAAAGAAGGATGAGTTTAAGGGGGAAGAAGGATTCAATGACATTGGCCACCAAATTATTCCAAACCCAAAACCATGACCACCCGAATACCACCCCAATGCCTCCGCCCACCACCACCTGGCTCACCCTGTGAAACTGCTGCGACACTCTCAGATATGACTGCAAATATATATATATATATATAACCACATACACCATTATTTCTATATCAATCCCTTTCTTTCTTCATCGAAGTATATATAAAGGACTTGACAGACATATAGATATTTTTAATTTAATGTTGCATGAGAAAATAATAACTTGAAATCATATTGGATTATAGTTACTGAGGCTTAATTATATTAAACTAGAAAAAGAAGCTACGCAGCAGCAGCAACACGAGCATACACACTTACTAAATAAGAACCAAATGCCAGTGCCAGTCCGCTGATTGTAATGGTGAATTCATTCATCCCTACCCGTTTGATACCTGCTGCATAATACAAGATTCCAACTGTTATACTCTCTCTCGTCCTTAATAAAAGACATATTTATCTAATTTGATTAGATTAAAAAAGTTAGTTAAATCAGCTAATGAGACATGAATTTTCTAAAAAACCCTAGTAATCTTCCTTATTTCTCTCGTCTCATTAATTATTGTTGAGAAAACATCAATAAGGGTGACTTATGAAAAGACTAGGATTTATAAACAGAAAATGAAAACGAAAAGAGAGAGAGAGGGAAAGAATATCTAGAACCAGAATCAACAGAGACACCATTAGCAGATATGATATGCCCTAAGAATGAAATATTCAATTTTTGCCATAGAAATCATGTTGTTGCAGGACGTGTGGGATAATGTGTAGATGTTGTAAGTGCTCCTAAAAATTTCTATTGTAAATTACGATGACGTCAAAGAACACCAAAATAATTTCTGTAAGAATGGACAAAATAAATCATTCATCAGCCTTAAATGTAGAGGGAGCATTTGTAAGACCTGAGGGTATTACAATAAATTCATCGTGCCTATATTGAGTTTGAAAAGTTATCTTGTGTATGTAACTCGGCAAGACCCTAATTTGATGGTAACAAAAAAGGAGATCAATCTTAGAAAAGTAAATGACACCATGTAATTGATCAATCAACTCATCAATAGTCGGTATATTGGATACTTATTTAGCACCGTAATGCGGTTAAGCTCTCTATAATCAACACAAAATCTCCAAGACGAATCCTTTTTAGGAACCAGTAGAATGAGGCTTGCAAATGGACTCACACTCGGTTGTATGAACCTATAGTTCGGCAATTCATTAACTTTTTTTTCTTCAATTTCATCCTTTTGTGAGTGAGGATACCTATAAGGTCAGATATTTAATTTGGAGGAAAGGCCCCAGGATATAATGGAGCAGCATGGCTGTTTTCCCTTAAAGGTGGTAGTGTATGTGGTTCTGTGATTACGTTAGCTTATATACGTCTGAAGTAGATCCTTAAAATCTCAAATTCTTGGACAACATCCATACGAGTGTAACTACACAAAGAAACCATAGATGCTAGTTGAGGAACTTCCTAAAGTTTGTCACGACCACCATCAACCAGAAGATCATAAACATCTTTTACCATTTAGCTTCTGCAGTGTTGGGGGATGTTGGCCATTTAATTCCAAGAAACATATTGACACTACCTAAAGTGAACGGAAAGAAATCATCTTTGATTGTCAAACTCTGAACTTTAACTTCAAGGTGTATGCAGATAAAGTAACAGGTGATATCATAGAGTAGTCTCCTTCTTGAACACTGAAAGAAGGAAGCGTTTCTGCAATAATAAACAGTTCGGTCACCAATCTGCTGGAAACAAAATTGTGTGTTTATCCACTATCGATGAGAATCAACGCAGATTTTGTTCCAAGAGTCCCGTTCACTTTCATAGTAGTGGCCGGCATATGAGTTTCTGAGAATTGCATGTAGCGAGGTTTCTACCATGTTAGCGTCGAAAGTTGTTTCTCCCTCATTGACTCATTCATCATATTTTCTTCGTGTGCATCTTCTGTACGTGATCTCCATTAATCTGAGCGAAGTAGTTCAACAACGGTGCCCGAACATTGAGATGTTTTGTTTAAGGAAACAGAGTCTTGTAAAGACTCAAGGGTCTGGTTTGAGAACAGGGGAGGATCAGTTTGATGGGAGAATTACGAGTGTTCACCATGTTGACCCAACAAGTCCAACAATCTTCTGTTCTGATACCAAATTGATAGGACTTGGATTTAGGAACATAAATAAGTTGGAATGAAAAGTAGAGAGAGAGAGAGAGAGAATATCTAGAACCAAAATTTGCAATTTTAGATAGAAAAAAGAAGATAAGTTTCCTGAATAATATTAATCATAGATAATCATTCTATCTCACACCAGACCTATACACATAATTACTGACTCATACACACCACTGATGACAATCACTTGCTGACTCATGACAATTACAACAACATAAATAAATAAAGACTTCACACAATTAAACTAAGACTACTTTACCCCTAAACCATGCACTTCTTCCTGAAATAAATCAGAAGAGGCTTTGGATCTCTAATAAATTAGGAAAAAATTGATAAATATAAAAACTATGACAAATATTATTAAGGCTATGTCTTATATTTAAAACCAAGATTAACTCTATAAATAAGCAGTATATTAAAGACCGAAGGGATTATATATAATCTGTATTAATTATCACTTACGCTGAAAACAATGCAAACACTAGTAGAGTGCATGTAATAATATTACAATAATAATTCTATCAAGTGGGAGAAATTACTTGACAAAATGGCGACCATGGCAATGAAGTAGAAGGTTTGGGCGTGGGAAGAGGGCATCCCAGGGTCAGATTTGAGGATAGAAGGTCTTTCCTGGTTTATTATTTGTTTGAGCTGTACTGAAAGCATCATATTTAAAGCACATCCTAGCGCAAACCAAAGTGTTTCTGCATCATGCCTCCATAGAATATACCCATTAACAATAATACCAGCTATCCATTTGCTCTGTAAACGACAACCCCAAAATACGTCAGCTCGTTGAAATTACAGAAATTGCCTGGACAATAAAGGTTCCGCGAAGGCAGTGGTGGAACCAGAAATTTTTTTTAGCCCGGGCCAAAAAATAAACATATTGAACTACTCTCTTTAATTCTTATTATAAGGCACCAACTAACAAGTATATTTGGTTCATTTTATAAAACACTTGCTTGTTTCCAAATAGCATTAAATATATTTTTTCCATGTATACCCATAATTAAAAAGGTAGTGAGTGAGAGTAATAATTAATAAAAATTAATTATTAATTTTTTTTGGAGAAAAAAAAGAGTAATAATTAATATGATATTAGAGTTTAGTGTAATTAATAAGGATAATATTAAAAATTACTTAAATTTTAGGACAAATTTAATGACTTTAACTGCATTTTTATTGATCATGTGAGAATTGTTAGTTGGTTCCTTAAATAAGAACCAGGAGGGAGTATTTACTAAATAGTATCAAATAACCTGGAAAATACAAACAAATAATATATATAATTATAAATCAAAACAATATATAAGATGATACTAATCTTTTCGGTATCTCGAACAAGAATTTTACTTTCCTCTCACACCTAATGAGTAATGAAAAAACATTATCTTTACCGAGAAGATAAAAAATTAGCTGGGGCCAAATTTGTGGACAAATAAAATATCATATAATAAATACATTGTATTTTAACAAATTTTATAAGATCAGTGGGGCTTGGCAAATTACCATAAACAACGTTACGCCACCACTGGGCGAAGGAGATATGACAACTTTAAAGTATGAATATACACAGATAGAACCAGATCATAACAATCAGAATTGTAAAATATCAATCATGATGAGAGAACAAGTAAAACAAATTACGAACCACACTATTAATAATTGATTCCACCCTGCGGAACACAAAGGTTGAAGGAGTTGATTCGGATGACCCATCAAGGAGAGTTTCTCGTCCAATTCCTCCATCACTGTTGCTCTCTCTCAAAGCCGAAGATTTAATCAAAGTCTTCACGGTCTTTGGTGCCCAGAATCCTTTTATTCCAGAAACAGTTCTCCTCAGAACAATTCTGCGGCAAAAGATTGATGATGCTGATGAAGCAGAACAAGTATGAGGAAATGAAGAATCTTTGAAGCAGCAGTGATTAAGAGATTTGGTGGGATTGAAGTGAGCGAGGATAGATCTGTTGAAAATGGAAATAGAGGTAGTTGAAGCCATGAGGACGAGTGTTGTTGGCGTGTGTGTGTGTATAGACAATAAAATATAAAAGGAAAAAGGAAATCTGTGCATAGCGGCCGCTAAGTCCAAGTATGGGATCTGTTTTCATTTATTGATTAGGCAAGAGAATATGTCTTAAGGGATACTGCAGAACCGTTTATTAAATTTTAGGGGGGCCAACTACTGAAGCCTAATGGAATCAATGAACCATAGTAGGAATAATATATCAATACTTTTTTTAAAGAAAATTACAGAAAGCAGATTTGAGTATTACTGAGAATAGTCATATTATAAGGTGTGCGGATATACTAATCACCTTTGTTAACCTTTGTAATGTCTTACTTGTGGTCATATTACCAAGTCAATACAACATTAACTTGATCCGACTCCAAACGTATAATTTGTGTGTGTGTGTGATATCTTAGCAGTTTGTGAGGTATAAGCTTGGCTTCTAAACATTTTTAAATATTTGTTGCTTGTCATGTACTCCTTTTAGTTGTTTTTATAAGTGTCTAAAATTTAAATTTGCCTTGTTCTTTTTATAAGGACCGACGAAAGTTATCTTAGCAGAGTGTTTAAGAGGTATAAGCTTCACTTCTAAACATTTTTAAATATTTGTTGCTTGTCATGTACTCCTTTCAGTTGTTTTATAAGGGTCCAAAATTTAAATTTGCTTTTATTCTTTTTATAAGGACCGACAATAGTTATCTTAGCATTTAATGAGTTTCTTTTATTGTTGCCCCTCATTAATTAATTACATATATTACATTGATTAAAAGGTTAATAATACTTATATTTATTCTATTTCTCTCTCTCTCTCTTACTTGCCCCTTATAAATAACGACATACTTGACAAAATGGCGAGCATGGCAATGAAGTGGAAGGTTTGGGCAAAGAAAGAGGGCATGCTAGAGTTAGATTTGAGGGTAGAAGGTCTTTCCTGGTTCAGTATTTGATTCATGCCCCATCTTATTAGTCAAGAGCAGTGTAGTTTTATTGCTAATAGATCTAGCTGTGATAATATCCTTATTGCTCAAGAAATTATCCATTCCATGAGGATGAGCGGGAGGAAGAAAGGTTTTGTGGCAATCAAAATTGACATGGAGAAAGCTTTCGACGGAGTTAGATTGGGGTTTATCGAAATACCCTAGAATGTATTAAATTGGAGAACAACCTCATTGATCTCATCATGGCCGTATCTCTTCTACATCTATGTCTATCCTTTGGAATGGGATGAAACCCGAGCTTTAACCCTTCTAGAGGAGTCGACGGGTGATCCCCGAGCCCATATATATTTGTTCTTTGCATGGAGCGCCTGGGCCATTTAATTAAAGCCGAATGTGAAGGGCGTAGGTGGAAACCCTTTCTTTTCAAGCGAGGTAGCCCACACATCTCCCACCTTTTCTTTGCCGATGACCTCATTCTTTTCACAGAAGCTTCTAGTGATCATATGATTGAAGTCCGAAGAGTCTTACAAAGCTTCGCCGAAGTCTCGGGGCACGAGAATCAACCTTGACAAATCACGAATGTTCTCGCTCCAAAAATATCAACTTCAATAGGGCTCTCGAGCTTAGTCAACTCCTTGGGATTGGGATTGCCTTTGCGACTTAGGTAAATATTTGGGTGTTCCAATCTTCCATAAAAGAGCTTCTCATGCTACCTTTAACCCTATTGTGCTAAGAGCCGGGAAAAAGTTGTCCTCGTGGAAAAGCAAATTTTTGACTATGGCGGGACGTTCGTTCTTATCAAGTCTCGTGTTATCTTCTCTCGCCAGCCACCGCATGCAATCATCTCTCCTCCCAATTTGTACTATTAGAGAAATTGAGCGAATTTCCGAAATTTCCTTTGGTCTCGGGATGATGACGTGAGAAAAATGCATCTTATTGCTTGGGATAAAATTACACAAGCAAAGAAACAAGGGGATGCTCGGGTTTCAAAAATCTTCGCCGCCAGAATAAAGCTTTTATTATGAAACTTTGCTGGAGTCTTTTAACAAAAAAAGATGCCCTCTGGGTTCAATGTTTGTGGTCCAAATATAATTGTGGCAACTTGTATCTGCCTAATATCTCCAGAAAGAAAAACTCTTCCTCTGCTTGGAAAGCGATCGTCGAAGTTTGGGATAATTTTATCAGTGGTGTGGGTAAAAAGGTCAATAACGGGCGGGTACCAAGTTCGGAGTGACCTTTGGCTCCTCTTGATCAACCCATCATCTCCTTTACTCGGTATCCTTCCTCTATCAACGCAGGAGGAGACGGTTAGGGATCACCTACTGTCTAATGGACGGTGGGACTATCACAGATGGTTTGGAGTTTTACCTCAAGATATTATTAATTTCATTTTACACTCGAATCCTCCCTCCAACAATTCCCCGGATTGTTTTACCTGGAGAGCAGCTAAGGATGGGGGTTTCTCTGTAAAATCAGCCTACCAATTTCTCTCTAACATCGTTGAAGCAAGCACTAATAACTTTTGGGCCCAAGTGTGGAAATGGCAAGTTCCTGAAAAAATTAAATACTTTATGTGGCAAGTTGGTCATGAGAGACTTGTCACCAACTCTCTCCGGCAAGGAGGGGCCTCACCAACGATAATGGTTGCCCTTTTCGATGTAATAGGGAGGAAAATGTGATCCACATAATTCGAGATTGTGAGCGTGCCAAAAGTCTATGGAAACTTATTTTAAAACCTAACTATTTCTCTCGCTTTTCTCGCGGCTTGCGGTTTTGGCTCAACCGGAATACCAAGCATAACCCGGCAAAGGGAGATTTATGAACTTCTCATGGGCGAGAACCTTTAGCCTGGGATGCTGGATTCTTTGGACTACCGGATGTAAATTTCTTTTTCGAGGGAAACGACCACGTAAACAAGGGAGATGTTACACCTAGCGATTACCTACTCATGGAGAATGGAGCGAATCAAAAGCTAAACCACAAGATTTTCCAACTGGACAAGATAGACGAGGAATCTTGGACACCCCTCCCGAGAATACGGTTCGCATCGATGTGGACGGATCGGTGCTTCAACAACATAAAGCCGCATGTGGGGGAGTACTAAGAAATTCTAAAGGGGAATGGTTGATGGGCTTCTATAAACCCCTTGGACTACTTTCTCACGTCATTGAAGCTGAAATTTATGCTATCATGATAGGGTTGCAGATTGGTCTTCAGATGGGAATACAGAACATCGTCATTTACTCCGACTCTCTTGATGCTGTCAATATTCTTATGAGAGATTGCCCTGCTGATCACCCTTTGAAAGACGTTATTGGGGAGACTCGAGACCTCTTGTTCCGAGACTGGACGTGGAGCTTCATCATACTCCAAGAGACAATATCTCTTGTCTTGATTATATGGCCAAGCAAGGCCACAAATGTTGCCATTGGTGGCGATATGGCCATGATCCCAACTATCCCGAGAGGGTGCCTAGATATGGTTTTGAAGGATCGCAATCCCGTCATTCATAGTTTCCTTCTTCCTTGTATCGGGGGCTAGAGTCTTATAATCTAGCTCTTATTTCTCACTTTCAAGCTTCGGCTTGCCCATTTTATCCAAAAAAAAAGTATTTGCTTGAGCTCTGACAACATCATATTTATAGAACGTATTTGTCATTTTGCTAATTTAGTAAACATTTAAGGTTTTTGTAATTCAAATGGTATTTTTCTATTATTTTTCAAAAATTTATTAAGATACTACATACACTTTAAATTAAGGTTATTAAACTCACAAGTTTAGGCAAAATTTGAATCTTGTAAAAGTTTATCTCTACCACTAAGTATCTATTAAAAATATATAATAAAATAAAATAAGTGAAATTAACTCCACAAACATTCATAGTTTATTATAACATAGGAATTCATATGAATTCATATATAAAATCACTCAACATAGTTAAATATAAATATAATCATTATAAATTCATCAAATATTGGATTATCATCATTTGTAAAAAAATAATATCTTCATCGTCATAATTAATCTCTACTTTTTATAAAAACAATAATAATAATAATAAGTAACATGTAATTAATGTGAAAAATTGTTACCGGAGGTGTTTAGTGACTCAAACATCATCTAGCATGTATTAAATAGATGTTGAAGCAATGACGGACTTTTATGGAGACATCCCAAAAAAAAGTGTTCTAAATATTTAATGTAAATTAATTTTTTTTTTTTTATACATTTGACCTAAAATTGTATACATTTATCTCAAAAATTTATTATTTATACATTTGGCCCCCAAAATAATTTTTAAAAAAATTAGTTAAGAAGTATACATTTGGCCCCCCAAATATTTAGGGTTAAATAGCAAATTTGCCCCAGAAATTTTCGTTGAGGAGCAATGTTGCCCTGGAAAGTTTTTCTTATCTTAACGTTGCCCCAGAAGTTACAAAATGTAGTAATGTTACCCATTTTCGTTAAAAAATTAACAGTCAATATCAATTTTTTAATAGTCAAAGTTAGTTTTTTAACGGAATAGGGTAAGATTGCTATATTTTGAAATTTTTGGGGCAACAATAGACAAAAAAAAAACTTGCAGGCAACATTCTTCTGGGCCTACACTTCTCAAGCGGTTTTACTATTTAACCTAAATATTTATCCCAATATCCTACACTATGTATGTTGAGTCCTACACTATGTATGTTGAGGGGTTGTGTCAATGTTGTGCTAATTAATATCCTGAAGAAAGAAATGCCGCAATATTGCATGCCTTTGTTGTTATAAAAATCAAGTGAAGAATATAAATTATGTATAATTTATAAATTTTTATATATTATTGATTGATATTAAAAAAATAAAAACAATTATAAAAACTTACCTCCACTAATTCCATCCTAATCTATAAAATTGTAACAAAAAGCTAAAATAAAATAACAATAAAAGCTACCATGCCCCGTTTCCGCTTTTGTAATATTTTGAACCGTCAAACAATGATTTGTCAAGGGTATATTGACAGAGAAACTTTTTAAATATTTTTTTTTATCCCACTTGGTTCACCTGAACCACTAATCCAAATTTCGCTACGCGTTGAGCCTATAGTTGTGGGGAAAAAACTCTCAACACCATTTTTTCTATTCTCACACCTCGAACCAAGACGTGGTGGTGGAAAAGTAAGTTCTTTTTCACTTACTCTCAATGAATATTAGTAGAAACTTTTTAAATTGAAATAACTAAATAAGTCTTCACGGGGAAAAAAAGAAAAAAAACAGATAAAAAAAAAAAAAAAAAGCTTTTGGTGCAGTATGTGGCAGTCACATATTCAGCTATTTTACAGTTAGATAAAAACTCGGAAGCTTGAATGAAAACTTGTGATTTTATCAAAAAGTGACGTTTTCAAGCTAGTTAAATAATAGTTTTCTGATTTTACGCATTATTTAACAAGAAATAATCATGTGGCTCATAAAATCCCACGCGGTGAGAATAATTTTGTGTGTGTTTAGAATAATGATTAGAGTCTTAAAAATAAGTTTTCATTGTGATTTATGGTATACTTTTGTCTTATTTATAAGTTCATTTTGATTAAAAAAATCGTTTCTATTTATAAATCCAGTTTTATGTAATAAATGAGATTGTGACAATTTTACCCATCCAATTATAAATAAGGATAAAGTTAAAAATTTACCACATAATCATTGAGTTAACTACCTCTCCTTAGTATATGTGAGATTTGATCAAACTAAAATGGTACAAGTTAAAATAAAAATATAAAAGGAATTTTATATCGATTTACACATAAATAAACATTTTTTAAATCCCCCGTCCAAACAAACATTTTTGAAATTATCGAAGAACTTGTTTTAACCAAACCCGAGTTTGACTATATTTCGATTCTCTCTCCATCACATCATCCCACTAACTCTGACTATTATGGTTGTTTATAAAAAGCAATAAGGAAAAGTCTGAATGGAGTATGCGGCCGCTAAGTCTTGTATTTGATTTTTTTGCATATATTGATGATTAGGCAAAAGAGCATATTTTAATCACCTTTGTTAACTTTTGTGATGCCTTATTAATTGGTCATATTAAGGGATACAGAACCCTTTATTTTAATTGGGTGGTCAACTGGAGACTAATTGAATCAATCCCCATAGTAGGAATAATATATCAGTACTTTTTTTAATGAAAAAATTATCTCTATTGTCACAGCAAGCAGATCTGAGTATTATTGAGAATAGTCAAATATAGTTGTCCGGATATATATATTAATCACGTTTGTTAACTTTTGTGATGGCTTATTACTTGGTCATATTAACAGGTCAACACAATATTAACTTGATCTGACACCGACGATATATGTATAGAGAGAGAGAGAGAGGGTGGTGGTGTATATGCTTGGCTTCTAAACATTGTGAAATATTTGTCACTTGTCTATACCAATATATGTATTAAAATCGTATGTCCAGCCTTCAGAAAATTAAAGAAATATGCAAGTGATAATAAATTTTTGAAAGCTGAGGGGGAATCACACGATGAGCAAATAGTTACCTGCAACAGAATTTTCAAACTACTCCTATTAGTAATATGTTAAATATAATAACTCTAGTCTTTAATATAAGCGTCAATTGATTTTTTTTTTCTTTTAAGAGATTAAGAAAGCTAATTGAGTTACATTAAAATATTTATATTTATTATTCTTCTTCAAATTAATTTGTTTAACTTATAAACTGATATATAATCTAAAATATATACTATGATTAAATAGTTTATTATATTTAGCTTCTGTATTCTAATGAAACTTGTTGCAACTGCTGTCTGTCTGGACATTGAGGTCTAGTTTGGTATGCAGGCCTGTGGAGCAGGGATTGGGATTAGGTTCGGGATCAGGCCGAATTGTATTGTTTGGTGCGTGGGATTGAGGATAATCTGCGACCGACAATATGCTTTTTCAATCCTGCGATTACAACTTTTATAGACAAATATTTGTCTATAACATTTTTCAGACAAACATATCCCTCTCAGTTTTGACCTAAATGAGTATCAAGATTGATTTCTTTTCAAGACAATATTGCCTTTCACCCCATCCCCTTTCCTTGTCGTCACTCTAATCTTCTTCCTCCCTACCAATGATGTAAAACATCCTTGCTCCGACCTCCTCGTCCTCAACCTCCAAACTAGCTCTGGAACATCTTCGAAGCTATCATAATAGACAACAAATGGTCTTCCCTCTGCCATTGGCGAGGGAGAACGAGCACCAGCCAGAAACCCCAAGAAGAACATTAAAAAGACGGATACAGACCCAGAAACTAGAAACCGTCAACCAGAAACAAACAAACAGAGGAAGCAGAGAAACGTAAAGCAAAGAAAACCCGAAAATATTTCTAGTACTGAACGCAAAGCCAAATTTCAAAATGAAGAAAAAATTATAATGTTCATACAAATTATTATGAAATAACAAGAAGAGCGAGAGAGTGAATGATTAATCATTCATCATAACGAATACAAAATCGAAGATCCATCTTTTTCAAATAAAAAGTCAAAGAATGAATAATTAAAAAAATCGCAACCTTCAAACTGTCAAATAAAAAGCGAGTTGTCGCCATGAACCAGCATAACCAAATCGAGAGAAATCACCACACTCAGTCAAATGATTTGCGAAAGTGGAGGGTGAAGGTGGGCGAAGCCAAGGTTGCATCTGGGTTTAAAGCATGGGCAAGGGGAGGGGTACTAAAGTCTTCTACCATTTAATAATTATTTATAGAATAATTAAAAAAAAAAAAAAGTACCTCAAAATATTACTACTACTTCGTATCAGGGATGATTTTAAAGTCAGTCCTAACCTCAGTTCCTGTAGCTGTCCCTTTCCCAATCCATAAAATTCAAGTCTAAGTATCAAACATAGCCTGAAGACTTTCTGCAAAAGAAAGTTTATCTAGAGGTGCATTCTTATACCATTTCTGCAATATATATATGATAGATATATAGACGATCTTATCATGATAAACAACTAAATAGCATAAGATCAATGCGGAATTAATATGAACGGATCTACATACCTCCAGCCATCGATTAAACTTGGGAAGAAGAAATATGGTCTTCTGAGTCTTCACTCTCTCTACGTGCATGGTGTGTATTCGATGATAAATGAGAGCACCCGGGGACCATATTTATAAGCACAAACGCATAACATCTCACCCATCAAAGAGATTATTATCATGATTGGCGACAACAATGGGTGACAGTGGGAGTATTAGGTAAAGGCAGATAATGAGAAATATGCAGTAGTGCGTCTGAGTGGGATTGTGGACCATACTTAATGAATTATTACAATAATAAAACCATAATTCCAACATTCTCCCACTTGGTACACACATCTCATAATTTACCATAACAAATGCATGGATCATGGCGATAGGTCCTCTTAAAACGAGTATTATCTTCCATGTATCACAATACATTATGTTTCTCAAGTCCATATAATTAACTTAATGAATAAACCCCATGTTTATTCTAGGTCCAAACTCAATGATGTTCCTCAAATTAAACAAATAAATGTGTACACAATTGAAATGAGAAGAACATCACAAATGGGGTTCCATAAAATAACAACGTTCTTACAACGAAAGAAAATCAATCGAAATGAAATTCAAAGAAGGGCACTAATTCCCATTCTTTCCACATGATCCATAAACCTCATCGGTGACATGCCTTTAGTTAAAGGATCTGCAATCATCAACTCAGTGCTAATGTGTTCGACAACCACTATTTGATGCTTAACACGTTCTCTTATGGCCGATACTTAATGTCGATGTGCTTGCTTCGACTTCCACTTCGTTGTTCTTAGCCATAAACAAAGCAATGAATTGTCACAATATATCTTCATTGGCCTAGCAATTGAATTCATGATTCTAAGCCCACGAATGAACCCCTTCATCCATACACCATGTGAGGTAGCCTCAAAACATGACACAAACTCAGCTTCCATCGTAGAAGTAGCAATCAAAGACTGCTTCTTGCTACTCCAAGACACAGCTCCACCGGCTAGCATAAAAATGTATCTAGAAGTGGATTTTCTTGAGTCAATGCAGCCAACAAAGTCTGAATCAGAGTAACCAGTCACTTCTAGATTGTCCGTCCGTTTGTATTTAAGCACGTAATCCTTAGTCCCTTGAAGGTATCTCAACACCTTCTTCACAGCTTTTCCAAAGGTCCATACCGGATTACTCTGATATCTCCCTAACATTCCAACAACAAATGCAATGTCGGGTCTGGTGCAGACCTGAGCATACATAAAGCTTCCTACAGCTGAAGCATAAGGGATGTTTTTTATTTGTTCCCTCTCAAAATCATTCCTTGGACACTGGTTCAGATTGAACCTGATGTCACCTTTCACAATGGGAGCTGGGCTTTGTGAACAATGCCTCATCCGAAATCTCTCCAAAACTTTGTTGATATAGGTCTCTTGAGACAGACCTAGAATGCCTCTACGTCTGTCTCTTTGTATCTTAATGCCAATGACATAAGACGCATCTCCCATATCCTTCATTTCAAAGCTTTTAGAGAGGAATTGTTTCACCTCATACAATAAGCCATTGTCATTTGTTGCAAGCAGAATATCATCCACATACAATATCAGGAAACAAGTCTTACTCCCATTGACCTTCTGGTATATACATTCATCCACAACGTTCTCCACAAAACCAAATGAAGAGATAACGTCATGAAATTTTAAATACCATTGTCGGGAAGCTTGTTTCAATCCATATATGGATTTCTTGAGCTTGCACACCAAATGCTCACCATCACTAGAGGAAAATCCTTCTGGTTGTTTCATGTAAACCTCTTCCTCTAGTTCTCCATTGAGAAAAGCCGTTTTCACATCCATTTGTTGCAACTCAAAATCAAAATGTGCAACTAATACTAGAATGATGCGAAGAGAATCTTTCTTAGATACAGGAGAAAATGTCTCCTTGTAATCGATTCCTTTTCTCTGAGTGAACCCTTTGGCTACGAGTCTTGCCTTATGTCTGTCAATGTTGCCCAATGAATCTCTTTTTGTTTTGAAGACCCATTTACATCCAATGGCCTTTGCACCATCAGGTAACTCAACAAGATCCCAGACTCTATTGGATGCCATAGAATTCATCTCATCTTTCATAGCATCATGCCATGATACTGAATCTCTATAGTTCATGGCTTGTGAAAATGTTCCAGGATCATTTTCAGCTCCTACATTATAGTCAGATTCTTGCAGATACACAACGTATTCACTAGGTATCGCTGATCTTCTTGGTCTAGTAGATCTCCTCAATGTTGTTTCACCATCTTCTTGAGGAACTTGTTGTTCAACTAGTTGTTCAACAATTTCTGGTTGTTCCTCAACAACAACTTGATCTACTGGATCAATATCAGCCGGTTGTGAATCTTGTATGACTGGTTGTACAACACTCTGTTGAACTGAAGGAGCATGGTTAACAACCAATCAATGACCTGAAGTAGAGGGTTGGCTATCTAAATGATCTTCTTCAGAAACTAGGTTTCTGAATCGATCGCTCCCACTAATCAAGTCATTTTCAAGAAATTTGGCATTCCTTGATTCCACAAACCTAGTGGTATGAGATGGACAATAAAACCTGTACCCCTTAGACCTTTCGGCATATCCAATGAAATATCCGCTAATGGTCCTTGGGTCCAGCTTCTTTTCTTGTGGGTTATAAATTCGACTTCGACGGGCATCCCCAAACGCGTACATGTCGCAAACTCGGTTTCCAACCTTTGAATGACTCAAATGGCGTCTTGGAGACAGCCTTGGTTGGAACCCGGTTTAATATGTACACAGCCGTCTTAAGTGCATCAATCCACAAGGACTTAGGTAGCTTAGAACTACTAAGCATACTTCTTACCATGTCCAATAATGTTCGGTTTCTTCTTTCTGCTACGCCATTCTGGTCTGGAGAACCAGGCATGGTGTATTGGGCAACAATCCCATGCTCTTGAAGAAACTTCGCAAATGGACCAGGTGCTTGTCTATCCTCAGTGTATCTACCATAATATTCACCACCTCTATCTGATCTCACGATCTTAATTTGTTTATCACATTGTTTCTCTACCTCAAATTTGAATACCTTAAAGGCATCCAATGCTTTGTGCTTGTTATGAAGCATGTAGAGATACATGTATCGTGAGTAATCATCAATAAAAGAGATGAAATATTTCTGACCATACACGTCCATTTCTGGACTACAAATGTCTGTATGTATGATTTCTAACAATTCAGTACTCCTCTTAGCACCTTTCTTTGACTTGTTAGTCTGCTTTCCCTTTATGCAGTCTACACAAGTCTCAAAATCAAGAAAAGTCCAGTACTAAGTACCCCTTCCTTCACCAATCTTTCAATTCTCTGAATGGAGATATGTCCCAATCTCCGGTGCCACAACATAGAGGAATCCTCATTCATAACACTACGTTTCGAACCAACAGAAACATGCATGGCATCATAGGTAGTATCATGTTGTAAGTAAATAAGAAAAAGACCGTTAGACAATGTACCATTCCCAACTTTATTTGATTTATAAAACAGATCCAAAGATGTCTCATAAAACATAAAGGAATAATCCAAACGTACAAGTCTTGAAATGAAATCAAGTTTCTTGTGAAACTTGGAACATAAAAAGTCTTTTCCAAATTTAAAACATAGCCACTACTTAGAACTAAACTGCAAGTCCCTACAAACCTCCACATGCGAACTAATCCTTCCACCCGAGTAGATGAATTGTTCACTTCCCAACGGCTTCCTTAGGTTTTGCATACCCCGCAAGGTATTCGAAATATGGATTGTAGAACCGAGTCAATCCACCAAGTGCCATTAATGTCATCAACCATATTAGATTCATAACAGACAAGTGAGACTGACATACCTTTCTTCTCAAGCCATTGCTGGAATTTAGAGCAGTCCTTCTTCATGTGTCCCTTCTTTTTACAGAAGAAACACTTGGATTCCTTCTTAATTCCATCTTGGGGTGGTGTTTTTCCTTTCCCTTTCTTTTTGGCTTGAGTCTGACCCTTTTTCTCGATTGTCATGAAGGAACTCTCTCCCATTTCCATTTTCAACCTTCCTCTTCCCCGAACACACATGGTCAAAAGTTCATTAATTGACCATTTATCCTTATGTGTGTTGTAGGATATCTTGAAAGGTCCATATGGCTGTGGAAGGGTGTTCAGAATGTAGTGTACGAGAAAGGAGTCAGACATGTCAACCTCAAGTTGCTTTAGTTGAGCTGCAATGTCCCTCATTTGCATGATGTGCTCACGCACACCTTTCACTGTAGTAAGTCTTAGGGATGAAAACTTCATAATTAGGGTGCTGGCAAGTGCCTTTCCTGAAGTCTGAAATTGATCATCGATCGCCTTCAAAAGTGGCTTAACTTTGTCATGCTGTTCGACAGAACCACGAATACCAACAGAGATGTGAGTCTTTATGAACATGACTGAGAGACGATTAGATCGCTCCCATTTTTCATAAAGATCAACCTTATCTGGAGTGCTGGTTGCAGTAATGGAGGGTGGTTCGTCTTTCCTAATAGCATAATCAATATCCATCCACCCCAATTGGAGAAGAACTCTTTCTCTCCAAACTTTATAGTTATCACCCTTTAAATCGGGAATATCATTTTTCATATCAGAGAAATTCACAGGTTGTTGAACTGCGTAATTAAGAAAAATACATGCTTAAAAATCAAGAATTGAGACTAATAAACTACATCATGTTTTACCAATGTAAATCATGCTAAAATTCATAAATCTATCGACATACAACTTGCCTGTGGGCTAAAGTTCTAATTCAATTAGATTTATAGAAAACTGTATGATAAAACTATCAAATTATTTCCTTATTCTTAATTCCTGTGGGTAAGTTAAGAATATAATTTGATATTTTATCCTAATTAATCATACAAAAAACATATAATAAAAATTCATGTGGGATAAAATTTTATTATATTACATATGATTTATTACAACTAATGTTACTATGCGATCATGCAACTCTAGATATATTTTTCAATTAATTAAAGATGCTGTGGCTATTCTCTAATCAATTAAAAAATATAAATCACTTAACATTACTATATAATATTGCATGGAAATATAAGCAATATTAAAAATAGAATTGGATATGTCATGCTTTGCATATTATTTAACATAATAGTGCATGAATAATTAAATAATAATTAATACATGCATAACTAAAATATGTAATCCATAATAGCATGAAATTCCAATTAAATAAAAAAATTCAGATTTATTTAAATCCAAAAAGTCATAATTTATATGTAAATTCAGAATCTACAAATAAAACAGAAATGTCACTTGGCCTAATGGTCTGAAGGGCCAATTAAGGCTTTGGATCAAAAGCATGTGAGTTCAAATCCCATCTTGAGCACTTTTAAAATGTGTTTTTTTTTAAAAAAAATTATCGCTGGAAAAATGTTTAAATAAATAAATTAACATATAAAATAAAAACACAAAGGGATCACATAGCACAGCTGGCAGAAGGCTAGCCCTTAGGCGCCCCACGCTCCCAAGGGTCCTGAGTTCGAATCCCCTCTGGACCATATTTATTAAATGATAAACCTTAACAACATGGAGCAAGCAGCGCAGCTGGCAAGATGCTGGCCTTCACCCATGCAGGTCTCAGGTTCGAATCCCACTTTTGACATTGTGTGAAATTTTACAACTTAATAAATAAATCAAGTATATTTATTAACAGCTCATATTTCACCACATGTGAGCACATGGCCCATCTGGCACAGGGTAGCCTATAAGGCGCTGAAGCACCTACTGGTCCCTTGTTCGAAACCTGCTGAGACCAACTGTGCGTTTTTTTTTAAAAAAAAATTCAGACGCACAGAATGATCAGAAAAATGCGTTTTTGACCGCAAAAATCACCGAAAATGATCGACCAAAATATGCTTGATATAATCATTAAATCGATGCAAATATCACCCAAAACAAATTAAATCAAACAAATCCGAAATTTTTTCAGAAAATCCAAATTTCATGAAAACTTCTGAAAATCAAGGCAGAGGCATATATTCATGGCTCTGATACCAAATGATAGATATATAGACGATCTTATCAAATTTCGGATTTGTTTGATTTAATCTGTTTTGGGTGATATTTGCATCGATTTAATGATTATATCAAGCATATTTTGGTCTGGATCATTTTCGGTGATTTTTGCGGTCAAAAACGCATTTTTCTGATCATTATGTGTGTCTGAATGGGATTGTGGACCATACTTAATGAATTATTACAATAATAAAACCATAATTCCAACAATATATATATATATATATATATATATATATATATGTATGTATGCTGCTCAGTTTAGCCAGATCTTGCATCATTTTGTTGTTTAATTAGTTTAATAAACTCATCAAGCTTCAAGTGTTAGTGATGCAGCATGCAGGCTCTCTCCTCCTTATAAATTTGTTAAGATAATATACCCCATCTTGGTTAGTAGCTACCGATGTGGGGCCTATCGGGATCGAATTTGTTATCCCCTGACGAGGAAAATTCATTCCCCACAGTGAAAATTACAAGTTCCTTACCAGAATCTTTGAGAGTTCTCTTTTCTTTTTCAAAGGTGTTACGTTGTTAGCAAATGTGTGAGGGCCGTCAACTAATTAAGTGTGAGTAATAGAAGCTTTTATCCCTTGATCAGTAGTGAGTGGACTTAAAATAATCTCCTTTGGATTTAATTTGAACTATTTTTAAGATTATTATTAATTTAGATTAATAATTTTAAAAGACAATGAAAAGGTTTATTTTATTTTATTTTTGTTTTCTTCAAAAATTTTGAACTGTTTAAATGATATTTAGTTTCATAAGATTTTTATAAGTTGACGAAATCCAAATACTGAGGTCATTACGCATTCCATATCCAAAACCATAAGCATATTTTATTTATTTATATATATATATATATATATATATATATATATATATATATATATATATATATATATATATATCCCAATCAAAGCACATCCCAGCCCCAAGCACAAGCAAGGAAAGCTTCATGTTCAATTCTGAAAGCACAAGCGCAGCTTTATAGTTTAATCAAATTCTCTCTTTGCTACCCACAGTCCTTTTCTTCCAGAAATATATTTGCTCACCTCAATTATATTCCACGCGAAAAGAATAAACATGAAACCAAACGGGCTCCATTTGTCATGTTACGTACGTTTCCATGCATGCATGCAGTTTGAAGAAGGGATAATGATCATGCAGTTTGAAGAAGGGATAATTTTAAACCTATCAAAACTTATATAAATATATCTTTAAATTATAATATAAGAATGAAAAATAATAAATATTATCTTATTTATATTATATAAATATAATTATATTTATTTAATATTTAAACAAAGATCCTCGCTTTTATTCTTGGTGAGTAGTACTATATATACTCACGTACCCTCACATCCATGCATGCAAAATTTCCGTATTCTTTAATAAATCAGTTAATATTAGTTTGAAATTTCGATATTCGTGTCAATGGCGAACCCAGGATTTTAGGTTTGTGGGTGCACAATTAATGGTGGGATTTAGGAGTTTGGGGGCAGCGCCCCTGAAAATTTTTTAAAAGGAAAATTTTAAATGCATTAAAAAAAAAAAAATATAAATAATAAAAGAAAAGAAAACTTCAACTTAACATAAAAAAATAGTAATCAAGAATCATCTAACTTTTGCATCAGAACGATTACGAAAGCATTCTTCGATTCTTCATTCCTTGAAAATATTGCATTATATCTTCATCATCAATCGTATCAAATGTATCACGTTCAACATGAGTTAGCATGCATCAGAAATTTTTAATTGTCTTTTTATGCTTTTTTTCCTTATTATTTGATTATATGTAACTTTTCCTTATTTTTTTATCTGAATATGAGCACTGAGATTTTATTGAGATTTTAAGAGATATCAATCTGGATGCATCATTTGTGGGATTTCAATTTAAAATAAAAGTTTTTGAGTTTAGGAAATAAATAATGATAATGAGAAGCTTTAAAAAAAATATTTAATATTTAATAATATTATTATTATTATATAATTATGTTTTGCTTTTTCACAATGAGTAGGAGAGACCAAGACGGATTGATACCACAATTGAAGGATTTGGATTTGGAATAGATATGGGCCCCACATATTATAAAGAAATAAAAGGAAAGGCAACCATGAATTGAGAAAAAAAGAATTAGGGGCGTCATAGGTGTAAGACTGAAGTCATAACCACTACACCACCCAGATAATTGTTATTAGGTCCCTTCAAAATATATATATATTCTAAAACTTTGTGTGTGCACCTACCTGCCCACACAGGCACAAGTGTGGGTCCGCCACTGATTCGTGTGTTGCATGAATATATTTAATATATGTGAATATTCGGTTTATCTTTCAGTAAGGAACCTCAGCTCCTTGCATTTATTGATTTGGGCACATATTTATTACCCGCCTCAAGGTCAACATCTTTTCTTTTACTGCCCACGGACAAGGTGTGTGTGGTTTGGCAGCTCTCTGGGTGCCCGTTGTGATGATTTCAAGGTCACGAATTTTAATTCTTGGTGGTTACATCTGTCAGGTATGATTTCAATTAAATCTCATGATATCTCACTGATATGCTGGACCTTATGGTTTATATGGAAAGAAAGGAATGCTATGGTTTTTGATCATGTTAATACGAATCCATTGATGGTTATAGAGAGGGCCAAGTTGAATAATTGTGAATTTTTGGGCTCTCTGGATGTGATGCAGGTGATTCCTGAGGTAGTAATTGGAAATACTCATGTTAATGTACATTGGATCACCCCTCCCCATGATTATCTGAAATTTAATTGTGATGGTGCTTTTTATTCTAATGACAATGAGGGAGCGATTGGGGTGGTGTGTAGAGATTCCTTGGGTAACTTTAAATGGGGATTTGTGGATAAGTTGAAATCTCTTTATGCATTTATGACAGAGGCCTTGGCTCTGAAACTTGCCTTGATGTTAGCCATGGATTTAGGTCATGATAAGGTAATTTTTGAGATCATTCTTCTTCTTCTCCCGAATTGTGTCGATTCAAGGACATCGATTTATATGACTGAAATGTAGGGGTATTATTTTTGAAATTATTAGTCTCCTCTCTTCCAAAGTTGGGTTTTCTATTTCCTTTACCCCTAGACGGGGGAACCGTGTGGCTGATCTTCTTGCAGCCGAAGCTTATAAAGAGGTGTGTCTTATTGGGTGGGTTGAACAACCCTCACCTGCTTTGTTGTCTCTTCTAACCTTGGACTCTATGGAGAATGATAGTTCACAGGATGTCGCTCCTGTTTCTGGTTCTGTATTGAATGATGTCTGATTGTCTTTTACTGTTATTGATTTTAGTCTTTGTCTTCTTTTTTATGCTTTTGTTCTTGGCTTTGTATTGCCTAGTTTTCCCAGTTATTATTTTGCTAAACGTTGTTATAGTTCTGGATTGTAATTTTTCTCCCTTAATAGATATATGATCTTTCTTGACCAAAAAAAAAAAAAAAACCAACAATCTGTATATATTTATCTTTCATGCACTATCATTTTATGAATATATGATCACGGTGTCACTTCTTTTATATGGTTGCCAATACAAGAACTTCAGTCTTATTTCTTCAACCAAGAAAGCTTTTCTCCCGTGTTTTATTGCCGTCTCCAATTGTCCATGTCTTGTCTTCAGTAATTTTACAATTACAAGATTAGCAGCTGAAGGCTGACATGAATATATAAGCTAATTTTGCAACACTGAATTAAATAAAACACGGTACAACATACATAGATGTAACAGGAAATTGAACGGAGGAAATAAAGTAATTTAGTCATGTTGTCGTTGAAGCCATTGGTGAATGGAATAAAAGGTATAACCGAAGCAGACAGCGGGTGAGATAGAAAGAAGGATGAGTTTAAGAGGGAAGAAGGATTCGATGACATTGGCCACCAAATTATTCCAAACCCAAAACCATGACCACCCCAAAACCACCCCAATGCCTCCGCCCACCACCACCTGGCTCACCGTGTGAAACTGCTGCGACACTCTCAGATATGACTGCAAATATATATATAACCACATACACCATTATTACTATCAGTCCCTTTCTTTCTTCATATATCGAAGTATATATAAAGGACTTGACAGACATAGATATTTTTAATTTAATGTTGCATGATGAGAAGATAATAACTTGAATCATATTGGATTAAAGTTACCGAGGCTAATTATATTAAACTAGAAAAAGAAGGTGGGCAGCAACAGCAACACATGCACACACACTTACTAAATAAGAACCAAATGCCAGTGCCAGTCCGCTGATTGTAATGGTAAATTCATTCATCCCTGCCCGTTTGATACCTGCATAATACAAGATATATATTCCAACTGTTATACTCTCTCTTCTTTAATAGAAAACATATTTACCTAATTTAATTAGATTAAAGAAATTAATTGAGTTAGCTAATATAACATGTATTTTATAAGAAACCCTAGTTATCTTCCTTAATTCTCTCATCTCTTCTCCTCCTTAGTTATTGTTGAGGAAACAACAAAAGGGGTAAATTATGATAAAACTTGGATTTATAAACAGAAATAAGTTGGAATGAAAAAGAGAGAGAGAGAGAGAGAGAGGGAGAGAAAGAATATCTAGAACCAGAATCAACAAAGACATTATTAGCAGATCAGATCGATATGCCCTAAGAATGAAATATTCAATTGGAGGAAATGACATTCATTTGGATTGGCTTAGAATTCATGTTGTTGCAGGACGTGTAGGACAATGTGTAGAAGCTGTAAGTGCTTTTAAAAATTTATATTGTAAATAAATATGACATCAATGAACACCACGACAAATTTCCACAAGAATTGAGAAAATAAATGATTCATCACAGCCTGAAATGTAGAGGGAGCATTTGTAAGACCAGAAGGCATTACCATAAATTCATAGTGCCTATAATGAGTTCGAAAAGCTATCTTGTGTATGTCACTAGGCAAGACCCTAATTTGATGGTAGCCAAAACGGAGATTAATCTTAGAAAAGTAAGTGACACTATGTAATTCATCAATAGTCAGTATTGGATACTTATCTGGCACCGTAATGCAGCTAGGCTCTTTGTATGTAATCAACACAGAATTTCCTAGACGAATCCTTTTTAGGATCCAGTAGAACGAGGCTTGCAAATGGACTCACACTTGGTTGTATGAACCCTTTTTGGCAATTCAACAACTTTTTTTTCGATTCCATCCTTTTGAGTAAGGATACCTGTAAGGTCAGATATTTGGAGGAATAGCCCCAGGATATAATGGAGTAGCATGGTTGTTTTCCCTTAGAGGTGGTAGTGGATGTGGTTCTGTGATTACTTCAACATACGTCTGAAGTAGATCCTGTAAAATTTCGAATTCTTGAACAACATTCATACAAGTTTAACTACACAAAGAAACCGTAGATGTTAGTTGAGGAACTCCCTGAAGTTTGTCACGACGACCATCAACCAGAAGATCATAAGCATCCTTTGCTAATTAGCTTCCACAGTGTTGGGGGATATATGGTGGCCATTTAATTCCAAGAACCATATTAACGCTGCCTAAAGTGAAAGGAAAGAAATCATCTTTGATTGTCAAACTACGAACTTTAAATTCACGGTGTATGCAAATAAAGTAATACGTGATCATAGAGTAGTCTCTTTCTTGAACACTGTGGCCCCGTTTGGTACACGGATTCGGTGGGAAGGGGAAGGAAGATTAACAAATTCCTCCGTTTGGTACGCATTTTAGACAATCTTCTTGAGAATCTAAGTTTCTCGGCCCACCCATCTTCCCTTGTATGTAGGAATATCAGATCCCACCAAAATTGGTGGGATCTCAAGTTCTCACATCACTGTTCATATTTTTTTTGACAAATTTACCCCTCAAATTTGAACTTCGCAGGAACACTTAAACTTGGCAGGAAAGTTTGAACTTAGCGGGATAGTTTGAATTTGGTGGGAAATTTTTTTACACAAATTTGAACTTGATAAGAGCATATTTTTTAAAATTATATTTTAACGAAAAAAAATTTATATATTGAATTAATTACTTTTGAGGGTAAAATATACATTTCTTTATTTTTTTACCAACTACTATTACCCTTCATTTTCTTCCTACCAAACAACTCATCTTCCCTCATCTTTCAAAATCTTCCCTTTCCTTCCTTCCTCTAAGTTCCTTTCCCTCCTCAAATTTTCCCCTAACCAAACAGTCCTGAAAGGAGGAAGCTTTTCTACTGTAATAACCAGTTGGGTCACCAACCTGCTGGAAACAAAATTGTGTGTTGATCCACTATCGATGAGAATCAACGCAGATTTGTCCCAAGAGTCCCTTTGACTTTCATAGTAGTGGCATATGAGTTTCCGAGAATTGCATGTAGTGAGATTTCTACCATGTTAGCGTTGAAAGTTGTTTCTCCCTCATTCATCATATTTTCTTTGTCCGCATCTTCTGTGATCTCTATTAATCTGAGCAAAGTAGTTTTACAACGGTGCCCCAGCATGAATTTTTCTCCACATCTGAAACAGAGACCTTTTTCCTTCCTGATTTGTCGCTCAGAATGTTACGGTGGAAATTGAGAAAATTTTGGGATATTGGTTTATATTGACGTTGATAACAGTTTTGGATATGTTGTAACCGACGGATTTCAAACCTGATTGGTACCCCAAGGCTGACGTGTCAAGCAATTTTTATTATCGCGCCAATTGGATCCCCCATCATTGCCATGTGAGTGCGCAAAGCGTTGGGCATATCGCTTCGGTTGTTGCGTACGAATTTTAGCTTAAAATTCTAATGCTCAACCCGCTTCCTTATAAATATTAACTTCAGATTTTAATTCTTCCTTTAAATTGTTTATAAAACTGCCAACAAGCAATGTTCAGGCCTTCCTTGAACGTGAGAGTAAGGACGAACGAATTCCTATCGATAATCTTCAATGGTGCCTATTTGTTTAATGTCGCATAAATATATATCCAGATTCTGAAACTCAGTAGGCGGTCTAAAGTTCTCTTGGAAAATCTGAATCAAATCTTCCCAAAAGAGAATAGTACGATTGGAAGAAAAGCATGCGAACACATCCAAGGCGTTTCCTCCTAAATTCATGGTTGCTACCTCCACATTTAAATCCTCTGGCATCTGCTAGTTGCGGAAATATTTTTCCGCTTTTATCACCCATTACCTACTCTGGGATCTCCTCCTTCAAATTTGGGAAAATCCGCCTTTGTGTGTAGTCATTTGGAGGGATTCCTACTCCACCATGATCCATCTTGATCTACTTCATAGTTGTCAAGAGAGTTGTCCTTGTTGGAGTTGCTCGTCTGGCATTGAATTATCAATGGAGCTTTTTGTTTCTTCATATCAACATTATCAGCATTCATCTAATTTAATTTCGAAAAGATGACAACAAACTGCGGTGTCATTAATTCTATGAGAGGTTGAAGAGAATGTTGGGATGATTCATTTAAGGGAACCGAGTATTGTAAAGACTTTAGGGTCTGGTTTGAGAACAGGGGAGAATAAGTTTGATGGGAGGAATTACGAGTGTTCACCACGTTGATCCAACAAGTCCAACAATCTTTTGCTCTGATATCAAGTTGATAGGACTTGGATTTAGGAACAGAAATAAGTTGAAATGAAAAGTAGAGAGAGAGAGAGAGAAAGAATATCTAGAACCAGATTCTACAATTCTAAATAGAGAGAAGAAAATAAGTTCCCTGAATGATATTAATTATAGATAATCATTCTATCTCACGTCAGACCTATACACATATTACTGACTCATACACACAACTGATAATAAACACTTACTGTTTCGTGACAATTACAACAACATAAACGACTTCATACAATTAAACTAAGACCATTTTACCTCTGAACCATGCGCTTCTTCCTAGAATAAATCAGAAGAAGTTGTGGATCCCTAACAAATTATGAAAAATTTGGCAAATATAAAAACTATGACAAGTATTAAGACAATATTTTATATTTAAAACCAAGATCAACTCTACAAATAAATCTTATATTAAGGACCGGAGGGATAATATATAAGTATATAATCCGTATTAATTATCACTTACGCTGAAAACAATGCAAACTAGTAGAGTGCATGTAATAATATTAAAATAATAATTCTATCAAGTGGGAGAAATTACTTGACAAAATGGCGACCATGGCAATGAAGTAGAAGGTTTGGGCGTGGGAAGAGGGCATCCCAGGGTCAGATTTGAGGATAGAAGGTCTTTCCTGGTTTATTATTTGTTTGAGCTGTACTGAAAGCATCATATTTAAAGCACATCCTAGCGCAAACCAAAGTGTTTCTGCATCATGCCTCCATAGAATATACCCATTAACAATAATACCAGCTATCCATTTGCTCTGTAAACGACAACCCCAAACTACGTCAGCTCGTTGAAATTACAGTAATTGCCTGGACAATAAAGGTTCGGCGAAGGAGATATGACAACTTTAAAGTATGAATATACACGGATAGAACCAGATCATAACAATCAGAATTGTAAAATATCAATCATGATGAGAGAACAAGTAAAACAAATTACGAACCACACTATTAATAATTGATTCCACCCTGCGGAACACAAAGGTTGAAGGAGTTGATTCGGATAACCCATCAAGGAGAGTTTCTCGTTCCATTCCTCCATCACTGTTGCTCTCGCTCAAAGCCGAAGATTTCATCAGAGTCTTCACGGTCTTTGGTGCCCAGAATCCTTTTATTCCAGAAACAGCTCTTCTCAGAACAATTCTGCGGCAAAAGATTGATGATGCTGATGCAGCAGAACAAGTATAAGGAAATGAAGAATCTTTGAAACAGCAGTGATTAAGCGATTTGTTGGGATTGAAGTGAGAGAGGATAGATCTGTTGGAAATGGAAATGGAGGTAGTTGAAGCCATGAGGACGAGTGTGTGTGTGTGTAAACAATAAAATATAAAAGGAAAAAGGAAATCTGTGAATAGCGGCCGCTAAGTCCAAGTATTGGATCTGTTTGCATTTATTGATTAGGCAAGAGAATATGTCTTAATGGATACAGAACCCTTTATTTTAGGGTGGCCCACTACAGGAGCCTAATGAAATCAATGAGCCATAGTAGGAATAATATATCAGCACTTTTTTAAAAGAAAATTACAGAAAGCAGATTTGAGTATTACTGAGAATAGTCATGCGCGAATATACTAATCACATTTGTTAACCTCTGTAATGGCTTACTTGTGGTCATACTACCAAGTCAATACAACATTAATTAACTTGATCCGACTCCAAACGTATATATAATTTGTGTGTGCGTGTGTGTGTGATTTGGGGGGTGTTTGAGGTATAAGCTTGGCTTCTAAACATTATTAAATATTTGTTTCTTATCATGTACTTCTTTCTTTCAGTTCTTTTTATAAGAATCTAAAATTTAAATATTTGTTTTGGTTCTTTTTAAAAGGACCCAACAAGTCAACATTTAATGAGTTTTTTTTTTGTCCCTATTAGTTAATTATATATATTACATTGATTAAAAGGTTATAATACTTATTTGTACTTTATTTTTCTCTCTTTCTTACCCATTATAAATAAGGGCATACTTGACAAAATTACAAACATGGCAATGAAGTAGAAGGTTTGGGCATGGAAACAGGGAATACCAGAATCAGATTTGAGGGTAGAAGGTCTTTCCTAGTTCAGTATTTGCTTGAGATCTGCCGACAACATCATATTTAAAGCATATATTTGTTCTTTTGGTAATTTAGTAGACATTTTGAGGTTTTTATAATTTAAATAGTATTTTTCTATTATTTTTTCCAGAATTTATTAAGATACTACATACACTTAAAATTAAGGTTATTAAACTCACAAATTTAGGAAAAATTTTAATCTCGTAAAATTCTATCTCTACCACTAAATATCTATTAAAAATATATAATTAAATAAAATAAGTGAAATTAATTCCACAAACATTCATAGTTTATTATAACATAGGAATTTATATATATAGTTTTCTGACTTTACACATTATTTATGTGAATGGAGTACAAGTAAGGGGCCGGTAAGTCAAAGTATGGGACCTGTTTGCATTTATTGATTAGGCAAGAGAATAAGGCTTAAGGGATAGTGCAGAAGCGTTTATTATATTTTAGGGTGGCCAACAACTGGAGTCTGGAGCCTAATGAAATCAATGAACCATAGTAGGAATAATGTATCAGTACTTTTTTCAAAGAAAAATACAGAAAGTAGATTTGTGATTATTTGAGGTGTGCGGATATATTAATCACCTTTGTTAATACAATATTAAGTCAATATTCTCCAAACCCTTTTTTTTTTTTTTGGGGGGGGGGGGGGGGATTGGGTAATTGGGAGGTAAGCTTGGCTTCTAAACATTTTTAGATATTTGTTTCTTGTCATGTCCTCCATGAGTTTACTTCTTTTTATAAAAGTCTAAAATTCAAATTGTTTTGGTCCTTTTTATTAGAGTTAGATAAAAATTGTCTGAGCATTTAATGAGTTTTTTCATTTTTGCCCCTCATTAACTAATTATATATATTGCATTGAATAAAAGGTTGATAATACTTATGCTTACTCTATTTCTCTCTCTTACTTGTCTCTTATAAATAAGATAAATAAGGACATACTTTAAAAAATTGTGTGTTATGGACTCATATATTGGGCCTAGCAGATATGCGGCCCAATGAGATTGCTTAGGACAAGATCCTTTGTTAGTCAGGTAAGTTGTTAATCACCACATCACCATAATTGTAATCCATGACTGTACAAGTAGTGGAGCAGGCATTTGCAAAACGTGGGAGGCGCATAGTGCCTAAGGAACAGATTCACTGTCATGAGAGCAAAACCCTAGGTAATCCCTATAAATAGGAGGATTACCCACCAAGTGCACTACTACATTCTATATTCCATTATTTACCATTCAGTCACACTGTGCACACACTCCACTCTCAGGCGAATCGCCACTCATGTGTTGCACGGTGATCTGAGTGCACTCATTGATATCTCCTCCATAGATATCACTGAGCCATCATCCTCTTTATGGTGTTTCATCCATAGACATCCTTGAGGAGCTATTTGATCCTATATTAATATCCCCTAGCTCACTGAGGCTAGACATTTGTGTTCTACACTAGAACATTGCTGCCGACCGTGGGGAACCGTAAACTTCGATTCCCAAACCATAGAAAACAACAAACGACCGCTGAGAATGGCCGCGAGCACTAGGAGTCGCAGTCAGGCACCCCGGCAAGATCAGTTACCAGAAGGACATCCACAACAGCTGCGTCAGGAACAAACGGTCCAATATTCGGATTTTGTTCTTGTTGGAAATTATGCCCTAGGGGCAAGTCATTGTACAATGAACGTTTAGGATATTTATAGTATTCTCTTTTTGTTATCATTTTCGTTTGCATGTTTGTATTGATAACTGCATCCCTGGATATATCTTATAGATTATCCTAAATGTTCTGGTTGGTCATCTACGGGAGCGAAGATGAGTTAAGACCGATATGACTTTGATGAGATATGGAGATACAATCAAAGTCATGGGCACTTGTAAGAGTACAAGGTCTTTGGGCCACCCACTATGAGAAAGCCGCATGGATCTAGTCATAAGCTTGTCTCATGTATAACCGCGTCACAACGCCCTATGACCTGAGATCATCATGGATTCCTACATGATGAATCATTAATCTTTGACCTAGTCAAAAGTCACCTTTGACCGGGTGATGATAAAGGTTGGGATCGGGATCAGTGGTTTTCATGCGGAGGAATGTGAATGGTCAAGATGGAATTTGTCCCTCACACTTGTAGAGAGATAATACTGGGCCCCTCGATGAGTGAGTCTAAGAAATGTATGGTCATACTATGTTGGAAAGGAGTTTCCATTTCACTTATTAGACTACTCGAGAATCAAGAAAGTAATGGACAAGAATAGGAAGTTGACATTGTCCATGCCTCATCCTTGACCAAATTATCGCGTGACAAAAGGAACGTGACATGGTTGTATGATAAGGTTGTATCGTGACATCGATCCCCATGTGAATTGGGTAGTCGCAATGTCTTGCTAGAGGCGCTTGCGACTTGTGGGCTGATACGCGCCCACCGCCAATCTCATATGGGCCAACGGTCGCACACAAGAATAACCAAACACGAGCATTTGTGTCCGGGTTCATTGAATCTCAAATTAATCTGGAATTAATGAATACTAAATTTAATCTAGGATAAATATATATTTTTATATATTTATTAAAATTTGAAATTAATATATATTAATATTATTAATGGAGATTATAATATTATTATATATAATATTTGTTTTGTATTTAATTTATTTGATAAATTAAATATCTAAAACAAAGAGAGATATTGTATCTCGTTTAATATTCGAATAAGAATATCGATATCTCTGTTTAAATTAAATTGAGATATGGTATCTCATAATTAATTAAATAGATGTATATTATTTCTCGGATTTGATTTATAGAGATAAATTAAATCGAAGGCTTTTTAATTTGCATTAAATAAATACATTAGATTAGATCTATCGATAGATTTAATTAATATATTTTTTAAAAAAAATCAAGAATTCGAAATTCAGATTTCAAAGATCAGATTTTGAAATTCGAAATTCAAGCTTAATGCGTATTGATTGTACATTAATGCATATTGATTGTACATTAATGCAGATTGATTCACATGATGGGCTGATTGGTTTTGTAACGTACAGAACTTATGAGGCAGTTTTTTTTTCGTGTGGATGAATAGGCCAAAACGAGAAACCAAGGACCTAGGTGTAAAGAATCAAAGAGAGACACACAAGAAACGCTAGCACGCCGTCGTAGCCGTGTTCGGAAATTGTTCGTGTGGATACCGGTAGAGGAAGCCGATTCAACGAGTCGTCTTCTACGATCGAGGAGGTAGCCCACCGGTTCAAAGGGAACGAGATGCGAACGGGTTCACTAAAGGTAATTTTGGATTCCCTTAGTCTTGATTTAAACGCACCTGAGTGATCCTCGGGACGGGATTCTAAAAATTTTAATCCGCTGCGTTGTAAGAATTCCTACAGTTCCTCCAAATCCTCATCACGTTACCGTGAGGACTGAGGATGAGACAGAAGATACGGCGAATTCTCCTCACCCAAGCTAAGGTGTCCAGGGAGGACAGCGAGTGGTTCAACAGCAAGATCTTCCTTCCCCTTCTTTTGAGTTTCAAATTGACCACCCCGACATTAGAATGTCTCACCGTTAGTTGTGAGACTTTTTTTGCTGACTGGATGATGATGTGACTTTCAAAGCAACTATGTAGAAAAAAAAACATGCGGACTAGTCAAAAGTCTAAGTTGAGAAGAATTAATATCACCACCCATATCCGTTTATTTGCTCTTGTAACAAAATCCGTCGTGAACAAAACGAAAGGATCTTATGAACATTCGAATAGATTAGTTCAAATGGGGAGGGAGAAGAAGATGCAGAAGTAAAGGTACCTTTCTCTAGTTTCCACCTTCTGGAAAATCAAATGTGAGCTCTTATTCACTTTCGGCTATAGGTATGAGCTTAAACTGAGCCCTCCCCACACATCTAACTAAAATGGTATTTTTTTTCAGAATCAAGCAAGGAAGTTTCTCAATACACCAAATAAGTTGTTTGAGAAAAAAATTAAATGGATGGTGATGAGGAATCACAGGGAAAATCAAATCAAATTATGATGAGGAAAAGCCACAATTAAATTGATTGAAGAAGCAATGGTCCAACCAAGTTTGGTGTATCTGTGTGCGGATTCGACGTTCCACCTCGTTAGCCCCCGACTTTGTGTTATCTTTGTCGATAGCTGGTTGCAAGATCTAAGCTTTGGGTCACAAAGATTTCGATTTTACTCCTTTATTGTGTTGCCCGATTCAGTTTTTGCAGATCGTGTTTCACCGAGACAATTGTGGTGCCTGATTCATATTTTTCTCTCTCTAGTGGAAATCGCATGAACAGTAGCGACACGTTTCCTCGTCGGTGTTGTTGAAGCTTCCCTGCACTGTTTACGCAGTCTGTGTTCCATTGACAGCAGCGAAGTTTCGTTTGATCTCGAAAATCGCTCAAGCGCTCCCTGCTCTATTGACGGAAATCGCTTGTGCTCAACTTTGCATTTCATCTTTCCCATCGCTCACTCCTGCATTTTAGATTTCTGTGAGTGTTAATTTCTTATTGATGGCATTGATGGACGCCATTGCTTCTACAAAGACTAGAGTTGAAGATCTGATGATTGATAAATATTCAATTTTGATTTAATTGATTACGGTTGTAGTGGCTTCCACACAGTCGGCATGTTTTTTCCAGTCAGTATATTTTTTTTCGGACATAGTTGATTTGAAAGCCATGTCATCATCCAGTCAGCCAAAAAAAAAAGTCAAACTAACGATCAAACATTATTTTTACATCTATTTTTTTTTTTTGGATAATATAGGCAAGCCGAAGCTTGAAAGTGTGAAATAGGAGCTAGATTATAAGACTCTAGCCCCTGATACAACAGGAAGAAGGAAACTATGAATGGCAGGATCGCTGATCTTTCAAAACTATATCTAGGCAACCTCTCGGGATAGTTGGAATCATGACCATATCGGCACCAATGGCAACACTGTGGCCTTGCTTGGCCATATAATCAGCACAAGAGATGTTTTCTCTTGGAGTATGATGAAGCTCCACGTCCCAGTCTCGAAACAAAAGGTCTCGAGTCTCCCCAATAATGTCTTTCAAATGATGATCAGCAGGGCAATCTCTCATAAGGATATTGACGGCATCCAGGGAGTCGGAGTAAAGGACGATGCTCGTAATCCCATCCGAAGACCAATCTCGCAACCCTATCATGATAGCATAAATTTCAACTTCAATGATGAAAAGTAGGCCAAGGGGTTTATAGTACTCCCCACATGCAAACTTTATGTTGTTGAAGCACCGATCCGTCCACATCAATGCGAACCGTATTCTCGGGAGGGTGTCCAAGATTCCTCGTCTATCTTGTCCAGTTGGAAAATCTTGTGGTTAAGCTTTTGATTCGCTCCATTCTCCATGAGTAGATAGCCGCACCCTGTAACATCTCCCTTGTTTCGTGGTCATTCCCTAAAAAGAAATTTACATCTCGGTAGTCCAAAGAATCCAAGATCCCGGCTAAAGGTTCTTGCCCATGAGAAGTTCATAAATCTCCCTTTGCCTGGGTTATGCTTGGTATTCCAGGTTGAGCCAAACCCGCAAGCCGCGAGAAAAACCGAGAGAAATAGTTAGGTTTTAAAATAAGTTTCCATAAACTTCAAGACGCTCACAATCTCGAATTATGTGAATCACATTTTCCTCACTATTGCATTGAAAAGGGCAACCATTATCGTTGGTGAGGCCCTCCTTTAGAAGAGAGTTGGTGACAAGTCTCCTGCGACCAACTCGCACATAAAGTATTTAATTTTTTCGAACTTGTCATTTTCACACTTGGGCCCGAAGTTATTAATGCTTGCTTCTAGGTTGTCGAGAGAAATTGGTAGGCTGATTTTACAGAGAAACCCACATCCTTAGCTGCTCTCCAGGTAAAACAATCCGAGGAATTGTTGGAGGGTGGATTCGATTGTAAAATGAAGTTAGTAATATCTTGAGGTAAAACTTCAAACCATCTATGATAGTCCCACCGTCCATTACATCTAATTTGTAACCATGTAATCAATATATGTTTTTGTATCTATTTTATAAGTTCGTAATTGCTTTTACCCCTAAAAAAACATTTGATGTTAAAAACACTTTTAAAAAATTCTTATACGTATTTATGCGCCTTACATTAGATATAAGGTAGATGTGAATGAGTCATGTCCTAGTAGTGTTTTGAGCAAAAAAAAATGTCCTAGTAGTGTTGACAAAAAAAAAATGTCCTAGAGTAGTTTTATGTGTCAGAGAATTAACCACGTAGGGCAAGTAATTGATTTGAGGTGAGAGAGCCATGGTTATGTAGAGTAGTACTAACTCCGCCAATAAATATGAAATTTAGTTGATTTTTTTTATAAAAAAAAAATTAAAAATTGAGACTTAATCATATCATTAGATTATATATTAATTTATAAGTTAAATAAATTAATTTAAAGAAAAATATAAATATAAATATTTTAAAATAATTTAATTAACTTTCTTAAATCCTTAAAAAAAAGTTAACTAATCTTATATTTAAAAAAAGTGGTAATAATTAATTGAGTCATTCATTTCTTAACAACGCCTCCATAATATGGTTGGCTTGTCCCACCCCACAGATATGGGTCTCATCTAATTTCCAAATATTTTTCACATTAAAATTTCAATACATCATATATATATATATATATATATATGCCCAGCCCACTTAAACACGCATCATTTTGTTATTAGTCAACCACCACCAAATTCTTGCAATAATACCTTCTCTCTCTTTCACTTTCACATGTTTCTCGATCCTTTTTATTAAAATCACTTTCATATGATTCAGACCAAAATATATATACATATGTGTGTACGTAGTCAAAGATCACTAATCGATCATCGATGCGTATGTATAGCTGCGGTGTGGTTTCCTTTCCATGATGGATGTATTATTAATTAAAAATATGATAAAATAAAACATAAATTCATGATGATTCATATTTTATATTTATAACTTCTAAATAAATGTCTCATGCATGTGAGGGTTAAAAAAGAAGAATATGTTTGGACTGATACATTAATATTGGGATTTCATAGAATGGGAAGTCAAAATCTCTTGAATATTAATTTTTAAAAGACAAAGAACAAAGAAAAGAAAAAGAAGAATAAAAAACTCAATGCTGAATTTTCATTTGTGTGATGGCTCTTCTACATCTCCAATCTCCCTCTTCTAAAGTTCTTGCCTTGCCGTCACCAACCTAAAAAAAGAACACAATCCTCTTGCTACGTCTAGCACATATACAAGTATATATTGCCTCCTTCTGCACGCATCTCTATCACAATATCTTGATCTATCTCTTTTCTTATCGATTATGATATTATATTGATATTTTGTTCTTGCTTAAAATCTTATAATGTCTCATTAAATTAAATTAGGATATGAGTAGGTTTTATATTAAAATATCCTTTTATCCTATAATTAATTAAAGGATAGAAAAATATATAAAATATAATTAAATAAGTCTAAAATATTAATAAATTTAATCAAATATATCCTAGAATATACAATTATTTAATTATAAAATATATACTTATCATTTGTCCCTATATATAATGTCTCATTTTCGAATGAATTTGTCCCTATTTATAAGATCTCATTTTGCCCTGATCAATTTCCCATACAGTCTCTTTAATTCCTTTTATTTTCTCATTATTACTCTCTCTTCCCTCTCGTTCATAAATAAAGGAATTATTGGGGACAAATTATATCTTCTACATATTTATTAATTTTAACTAATTTAAATATTTTTAAAATATCACAATTTGGTTGAAATAACCTTATATAGGGGAATGGAGGGAGTACGTTGTTATCATGTATTTTTGGGCTGTTGTGCTTGATACTTGGGGACCATATTTCCAAATGGGTTTATAATGCTCGCTGGGCTACTTTTGTGGAACTGTGGATCTATGGGTCAGAGTGGCCCATATTTAGGCTATGCTGTGGCCTACTGGTTGAGATTGTTAAAGGGGAGTGGACGGCAAGGTGATGGATCACAATTACTGTTTTTGTATGGTCTTTCGGCCCCTTTTCTATACAAGACAAAAATATATATATATATATATATTCATCCCGTCCTTGATATAAGACATATTTATCTAATTTAATTATATTAAAAAAATTAGTTAAATTAATTGATATGACATGTTACTACCAAAAAACCTTAAGTTGATTGATGTGGTAAGTCGCTGTTCCAATTAGATGTTGAATTTATTGTAGAAAGCGGGTGGCCAACGTAAGAGTATATAGAGTTAAGAACAGGAGCGCGAGTGCAGATTGAGCTTGTATAAGGGAGCAGCATTCCATTATTGAGGTAGCGTTTGGAAACCTTCCAAAATCTCAGTTTTGCGCAAACTAAAGTAAATATGTGAGAGGAGTTTTATCTCAGCTTGCGTAAAAGGTGGGTTTTGGTTGTTTTCCAAACACTACCTGACTCTGACTTGTGTGTCTATGTGTGTTGTAGAATGTAGACAGACCACTATTCATAGTTGTGATCATGAGCTCAAACATTCACTCCCAACTCTACTGCTTCTACCATTACTATCTTTAACACTCCACACTTTCTTCCACCAAATCCTATTTATATAGAGTGAAGGGAGCAATAGACATTTGGTGACTTATATCATAATACTCTTTTAAACATTTTTAATTTTGTTATTAATTTATTATCAGGGATAAAAATATCCCTTTTATTAATTTCAATTAAAAAAATGATTTTATCAGATCATGACATCATAGAAAAAGACTATTAAATGTATGAAAACATAATTATTACCATTCATTTAACACAAAAAGGTTCCTACGGGCCTGCCCTGCTGCTACTGCCCCCTGCAATGAACGTGCAGCCTTGTACGGTTGATATTACTCCACGTCGTGGTTCGTGCGCTAAATATAAATTATTGAAACAATTACATTTAAAATTCCCAATTAAAACATAATTTATAATTTTTATAGGGTTAAGGTGCAAAAATGCATGTGTTTTTTGTTTTTTTTTCAGGAGCGTCCACTACCAAGTGTTTTTTTAGGTGCAAAAGCGATTACATGGTTATAAATTATGTGCAAAAATACAATTTTACTTTTTTTACTGACTGGACGGTGATGCGGCTTTCAAGGTATAAACTGGACGATGTGGCTTTCAATGTGCAAAAATACACATATTGTTCGACCAAAAGAGTTCCCAACACAAAAGTATTTTTTTTATGTGCAAAAAATACCTTTGACCGTTAGTTTGACTTTTTTTGCTAACGAGATGATAACGTAGCTTTCAAAGCAACTGTGCGGAAAAAACGAACTTGCCGACAGGTCGCAAGTCTGAGTTAAGAAGAATTAATAGCACCATCCCTATCCCTCTATTTGCCCTTATAACAACATTGTACATGAAAATCACAACATGTCCAATGCGGATATATTTTTCATCCTGTAACATCCCAATTTGAAACGCATAATTTTTTTTTTTTCAATCAGAGTCGAGCAATAGAGCGAAAGAGAGATCAGTTCGTAGCCAAAACATCAACCATTGTGTAATATTGTATAGATTACAATAGCCCTAAGGTTTTAGAAATGAAATAGCGGAATAATGAGAATAACGAGATAACGAAAAACGATAAGATAGAGATAGTCTTCCGCGCACGTCTATTCCGGCACTTGCCTCGATCCCCGAACCGTGGTCCTCCCGACCACTGAAAGCTGCAATGAGATTCAATTCACCATATTGAATCTCGGAAAAACGATTAACCTCATACCCAAACAATACAATATACGGACAACGAGATATCTCTAGAGCTAATACCACGGTATATCATAAGCATACAAACGATGCATGATCATTATGCCGACAAACATAAGCACAAAGCAATATGTAAAGCCCCATAAGGTAAACAATAACAAATGTGCTGCACTATTCACCGGTGCCACGATAATTACTCGTGTCCTCGCGTAGGAAAACAAAAACGGTGTTACCAAAACTATAACCCGTATAACCTGTCGTATAACGGTCTACGAACATATCATTGACATATAAGTATTTAAGATGTACAAGATTAGTGTTACGATGACGCGTCCGTACCTTCGTAGGCAACGTTAGGTACTACCGGCGGAAGACGTACTTTCACGGAAGAACGTGAACTTCAAACAATGGTTCGTCGGGCGGCAGAATTGCGGCAAATCGAGATTCGATATCCTATAAGAATAATATCACCTTTATTAGCGATTTGACACTATAAGCGGCTTTTTAGGTAAAAATTACCATTTTGCCCTTCTACCCCTAATCTACGAATTTCACCCGACTTCGTTACTCTAGCAAATTTTCTTCCCGAAATTTTGCCGAACTTCGACGCAACTATGATTTTCGAAAATAATGACTAAAATAGCCCTCCCATATGATACCCAAATCATACTTGAAATTTAAAGGCTATTCTAACAAATTCTACCCTTACTTTTAAAAGAATCTGCTAAAGTTCCAACTTTTCTGGCGACTCGACCCTACTATGTTTTTACCTCTTTAGGCATATTTTTCAATGCAATGAGGCCTAAAAACAAGCATAGGAATCTTATCACCTACTTCCTAAATCTAACTAACAATTCTACTAACTACCGAACTAAAGACTTAAAAGCTAAAGGCCAAAAGACTTACCCGTTGAAGAATTCTCGAGCTTTTCCCCGTAGCTTATCTCTCTACTTTCTCTCTCAAGAAATTCGGTCAAGACAAGAAAGAAATGGTGTGAGGATTTCTCAAGGAGCATGCCTCCTATTTATAGACTTTGGTTAAGGCTTTGTTTGGAATTCCAAATTGTAAAGAACCCATTAATGCAACTTGAACACAAAGTCACAAACTCCACCTCACCCCCCTTGGTCGACATCTTTGGGCTGTTTGGCAGCCAAGGATTGGCCAAGAAGTGATGACTCACCTCACTTTATGGCCAGTCCAGTAGTATTTCTCGATCGGTGCCGATTCGCGTAATTTCGGAGAAATCTCAAAATTCTAGATTTAGAACTTTGAAGACCTTCTCTTTCTCATCAATAATATCTATTATAACTTGAATTTTGACTTTAGACAGGGGTTCCAACCGTCCCGTGAAGTTTCTCGAAAACGTGTCCGTACGCGTCCCGGTGTCGAAATCGGTTCCGGAATCATCAAGCTCTAGATAATAATTCACTGATTCCAAATGTATTTTTATAATTATAAACTCATCCCTAGATGTTGAGTTATAATTTATTTCCTTATTTTCCCAAAATGTGACTAGCAAGATTTTCCCTATTTCGTCTTATTAGGACAATGTGCTACGGGTCTCGAATTGACTTCCTAAGAGGTCACTTGAAGGTAAAAACTCACTGATCAATATTTTACCTTGACTTTGGAATTCCTATTCCTGGTTCCCTAGATAGGATCTGTTTCCTAAATATAAGATTACTATTCATGCTTTTTAATTATATTATATAATAATCAAAAATTTGCAAAATATCAAGATATCAAATTTTGCTTCTTATTCTCAAATTCTTTGGCCAATTTTCGACAGCCTTCTTTTTTTTTTTTTTTGTAGATGTTTTTCAAGAATTAATTAATTACTTAATTCAATTTTTATTAAAAATTCTACAAAATTCCCTAATTGGTCCATTCTTGTATTTAGGTTTAAAAATACCTAAACTCAACTATTTTTCTCAAAACTTTCCAATTTAATTAGTAAATACATTTTATTAATATTCAACTAATTTCCACTAATTTTAGAGCTTCACATAATTATTACTTGAAATTTCCTTTGCTTATGCTTAAGTAATTAGCTATTAATTACTTAATTACTCTTTTAACCATAGTTGGTATTTTTCTTAATTAGAATGCTTCATTACCTTCATATTCTTGTATTAACATTAGCATTTCCATGCCTCTTGCATTGTTTCATAATTACAAGGGTATTTTGGTCATTTTTTTACTTTATGAGCATCCTTTCTCATTTTCCCAAGTTTGTAATTTATTTAATTACTGTAATTAGAGATAATATACTATCTTAATTCAACTGGTCATTTTACGACTTTTAGGATTTTTCATGAATTTTCTAAGTTAATTACCCTTTGCGGGGGCATTTTGGTCATTTTGGCACTTTGACCCTTAAACTCCCTAATTTCTTGCAGAAATTCTACCTAGAAAATAGACTATAATTACCCAAGAATGGAGATTGCAATTTCACTTATCGAAATATCCAACTTTTATTTATAATATTCCGAGATAAATATCCTGGATTACATTTCTCCCCCTTACACAAAATTTCGCCTCGAAATTTAATCTATACTAACTAAACTTCGGGCCATAAACTCGGGTACTTCTCCTTCATGTCACTCTCGGTCTCCCAAGTTGCCTCGCTCGGTGTCAAACCCTTCCGGACCACCTTCACTATCGGTATAGTTTTAGTCCTAAGCCGTTTCTCCCGGGCGTTCGAGAATCGCTCCGGCTCGACTACAAAGGTGTTACCATGCCGTACTTCAACATCATCGTACTTTATGACATGATCTCGATCTGGTAGGTACTTCTTCGGTTGTGACACGTGAAAAACATCATGGAGATTACTCGGGTTCGGGGTAACGCTAGTTGATATGCAACGGTCCTCGCTCGGCTAATACTTCAATTGGTCCAACGTAACGCGGACTAAGCTTCTTTCTCTTTAGTGTTCCGCGACACCCATTCGGAGATAACTTCGAAACACATGGTCTCCGACTTCAAACTTCAACGGTCTTCTCCTCTTATCTCGCATAGCTCTTTCCGTCTCTCTTGTGTGCGGCAAGGAGTCTCTTCTTGATCGGTGCGATCTGCTTTCGTAGGTCTCGCTCAAGCATGTCGGCCCAAGTAATCGCTTCTCGGACGAATCCGTCCAAAGCCAATGGTGATTGACACTTCCGCCCATACAATGCCTCAAACGGGGCCATTTGTATACTAGCATGATAACCGTTGTTATATGCAAACTCGCTAGCGAAAGATGTTGATCCCAACTTCCTTTGAAATCTAGGGCACATGCTCGCAAAGATATCCTCCAGCGTTTGTATGGTCCTTTCGTGATTGACCGTCTGTTTGTGGGTGATAAGCCGAATCCGAACTTCAGCTTGGTCCCCATACCTTCATGTAATGATTGCCGAAACGGGATTTGAACCGCGTATCCCTACGTAGACAATGCTCGTAGGAACACCATGTAATCTTACTATCTCTTTGATATAAATCCCCGCCACTGCTTCCGGAGAATAGTGGATGCTTGATGGGAATGAAGTGTCTTGACTTGGTTAGTCCGTCAACAACTACCCAAATTGTATCATGGTTTCGATTTTGGGTAGACCTACCACAAAATCCATGGTTATGTTCTCCCACTTCCATTCGGCAACTCTAGTCCTTGAAGAAGACCGGGGGGGTCGTCGGTGTTCAATCTTTACTTTACGACGGGTCAAGCATTTGGCCACGTGATTCTACGTCTTTTTCATCCCGGGCCACCAAAACTCGGATTTCATACTCGGTACATCTTGACCATGCCTGGATGTAGAGTGTACTTACTCTTATGAGCCTCATCCATTATTGTCCGCTTTAATTCATCAATTGGCGGTATGTAGATTCGCTTATACTGACCAAACCACTAAGTGATAGGTCATAGTCTTGGGTCTCACCTCGAGTGATCTTCTCACGTATCTCTTTTGCCCAATCATCTTGTTTCTGCGCTTTCTCCACTTCATCTCTCGATCATACTCCCCTTGACTCGCAAGAAGTGTAGCAAGATAGGCATCAGCTGGTGCGTGCTGACCCATGCAGATTTGGTTGGTTAGATTCAGGTCTCTGAAATCTTCCAGCAGTTTCTGCTCCTGTATCATCATGTGTGATACATGCACTGTCTTTCTACTAAGAGCATCAAGAACAACGTTTGCTTTACCCGATGGTACTTGATCTCCGGGGTGTAGTCTTTAATCAACTCCATCCAACGACGTTGTCTCATATTGAGTTCTCGTTGATCGAACAAGTATTTCGGACTCTTGTGGTCACAAAACACTTCTACGCTTACACCGCATGTAATGCCTCCATATCTTCAAAGCGAACACGATAGCCGCCGGCTCTAGATCGTGTGTAGGATAATTTAACTCGTGGGGTTTCGGTGACGAGAGGCATAAGCCACCACTCGCCCAATTGCATTAGGACACAACCCAATCCTTGCCCACCGGCATCACCGTAGACTACATAAGTCTCATCGGGATGCGGGATAATCAATACGGTGCTTTGTAGTCAACCTCTCCCTCGGTTTCGAAAGCTCTCCTCACGATCATCTCCCCATACAAAGGGTTGATTCTTCCTCGTAAGCTTTGTCAATGGTAGGGCAAGACGCGAGAAATCCCGTATAAATCTGCGGTAGTATCCCGCCGAGACCAAGAAAACTACGGATCTCCATCACGGTCTCGGCCGTTTCCGATCCGTAACTGCTTCCACCTTGCTTGGATCAACCGCAACTCCGCCGCTAGATATAACATGGCCCGAAATTTCACTTCCGCGAGCCAAAATTCACATTTGCTCGGCTTAGCATAAAGTTGTTTTTCCCCGAGTATGCCTAACACCTTTCGCGAGATGTTCTTCGTGCTCTTCTTTGTTCTTAGAATATATCAAAATGTCGTCGATAAACACCACCACAAATTGGTCTAGGTGTTGTCGGAAGATACGGTTCATGTAATCCATGAATACCGCAGTGCATTTGTCAATCCGAAGGGCATCACAAGGAATTCATAATGCCCATATCCGGATTACGAAAAGCCGTCTTGGGAACATCGCCATCTTTAACTCGCAACCGATGGTATCCCGAACGCAAGTCAATCTTTGAAAAGACTGTGGAACCGGACAATTGATCCAAAAGATCATCAATCCGGGAAGTGGGTACTTGTTTTTTACGGTTACTTTGTTGAGCTCGCGATGTCGATCGAGTCGAAACTTCCATCTTTCTTCTTTACAAAAAGTACTTGGGGCTCCCCACGGTGAAACGCTAGGTCGAATGAACCCCTTCGCAAAAGCTCTTCCAATCGCTTCTTCAACTCCCGCATCTCGTTAGGAGCCATTCGATACGGCGCCTTTGATATTGATCCTGTACCGGGCATCAAATCAATGTTGAACTCCACTTCTCGGATAGGAGGTAACTTGGTGAGATCCTCGGAAATACATCGAAAATTCATTCACCACGGGGATGTCCTGGAGTGAAAGGTTAGCTTCGCTTTGACGAAAGGAATACCATGAAAGCATGACATCCTTGCTTCACGCACCGATCGGCTTCGCGCGGAGAGAAAGTTCGAGCTCACTTCAACCTTGTCTCCGGCAAATGATATCTCCTTTTTGCCACGATCGATCATCGCACCGTTGGCCGTTAACCGGTTCGGCCCGAATATGACGTCAATGCCGTGAAGAGGTAGACGGATGAGATCCACTTTAGAAACTTGTCCATCCACGTTAGCAGTACAATTCATACATGCATCAGAGGCTAAAGACTTTACACCCAACGGTGTAGCTACAACAAGATCAAATGGTAATCTACAGGCATGCAATCCTAAACGACTTGCACAATCATAGGAAATAAACGAGTGACTAGCACCCGAGTCATACAATGCTTCCAATAGATTTCCATTGAGATAGATGGTACCTTGAACCATCGCCGGGGACTTCTCGGCCTCTGTGTTTGTCAATGCAAAGATCCGGCCAGCGTTCGAGGTCTCGCCTCTGCGGTCCTCTCGGGGCAATCCGGCTAATGTGTCCGAGGCTTCGACATCCGAAGCGACTTGTTTCCCATCACGGTTGGCTCCTGGATGGTACTTTTTACATTTCGAAACATCCGGGATCCCGTCTGTTTGAAACTATTTTGTTGGTAGGGCTTCTTGTTCCCACTTCGGTTGTCATTCCAAGGCGTTTTCCTCTTCTCGTGAGGAACCTCCGCGGTTTGATCCACCGCGATTTGCGTTGTTACCTTCCCCGGCCTCGAGTCTTGCGCAGTTCCTTTAAGTTGCGCTCCGTCATTCTCGGATTCTACCGCTTGGGCCATTCTTGGAAATTGCTTTGAGATACTAACCTTACCTTTATATCGTACTTCAATCCGGTTAATAGTCGGTTAGCCTTCCAGGCTCTCATTCTTGTAGACTTTTAGGTATGATGAATACCTTGACGGGTTGGTAAAGCGGGCGAAGTAGTCGTCAAATGACTCTTCACTCCTTGCTTGATCTCGCGAATTCTTCCTCTTTAATTACTGCGTTGATGGAGGAAAGTACTGTTCGTTGAATTGTTCGAGGAACATTTCCCAAGTAACGGGATCGGCGGGGTTGTGGAAACACTTTTCCACCACCCGTGGGCATCTCCCTCAAGCCGGTATATTGCTAGCCGGGCCATCCGATTTCCGGGGCACTCCATGACTTCAAAAATCTTCTCAAGACTCAAAAGCCAATCCTCGCCTAGCTCACTCTTTCCTCGGAAACCGTGGTGGTTTCAACTTGCGGAACCTTGGTTCACCCAATTTTCCGTAGTTCTCTCTATTTGTTCATGCCTCGGTTGTGATTGGGATCTCTCGGACCCTTCGGCTCTTCATAATTTTCATAATCTTCATTGTCATCATACCCTTCGTCGTCATCATTGTTATTATCTTCATTTTCTCGTTCATCCTCGCGTTGTCGTGCGTCTAATTGCCTTTGTGCCTCCCGGTCTTGTTGGTTTTGTCTTGCCGGAAGAGCATCAATCGAACTCTTTGTTCTTGCGAGTTCTACGCATTTCTTCAATTTCTTCACGTCCGGGTTGATTCGGTTCATCGTTTCGTTCATCCCGAGGCATCCGCCTTTCCCCTACCTCGGCCTCGACCACGGCCTCGCCTCTTTCCTCTTGGTGCACCAAAGACCTCTCAAGTTGGCCATGTTTTAAATTCTTTTTCCTTTAAACAATTATGAAAGAATATATAAATATTAAAAGTGACAAAACAATTTGCACACCAAACATATATTCACATATATTCATTCATAAAGTTTATACATATCGATCGATCTAATACTAATACAAGTCATACTTGTACAATCTCCTTATTCAAACGTATTTACAATATTCAAAGGTACTTGGAGATACAAACTAAACTTCCTAGTTTCTACAATCCACAGCTTCCTTGTACCGACGTTCTTCCTCTACATGTAAAGGCGAACCAAGCTCTTCAGGTAGCGAAGGTGTATGCTAACACTTAAGATAGGTCCGTCATCTAATAGTTCATTACGATCCTTGCCCAAAAGCGGGTATAGGGAAAGAAGTACAATGTGGTCCTAACCCAATCTGCGGGTGAATGTCCCCTATTATTGGCTTGGTAGTTTGAGATTAGGGTTAAAAACACAAGATATTTTCCTTGGGTGGTGCTAGTGAGATTCGTAGCTTCAATGAGAAAGTTTTCCAACAAAACGACTAACGTGTCATTATCATTCAGGACATAGTAGAAATTTTCTCGGTTCAAATTTGCCTCATCTTCAAGAAGTTGAATGTCAGGGTAGTCAAAGTTATCATCAACTGAGGAATGGGTAGGGCTTCCTGGATCAGCTTGGTCCTCAATCTCCAGGTCGTTCAGGTTGAGATTAGGAGAATCAGGTTCAGAGTCCTCTGTAGCAGGGTGATAGGAGGGTTCTGGCTCACTGTAATAGTGACTAGGAGTTGTGGGGTCTGTACACTCGTGGTTTGGATCCAAAGGAAACTGTTCATAGTGATCTGTACTCCAGGGTATAATAGATTCAGCATGGTTTTCAATCTCAGGCTCATCCGGTTGTGCGTTGTAGGAATCTACCTCTTCTTCGATGGAATCTCCTTCCGTAGTCAGTGGGGATGGGTTGTTTGAGGGTTCGGCACGACGGAGGAATGGATCTCCTGGGCGGGACGCCTCCGAATCCGTGATAATTGTAGAATGGCTCTAAGACGGGCTCTTCGTCCCGTTCATCTCTACACATTACACCAATGGCCTTATCGCACTCTTTTCAAAAATGTGCTCATAATTAAAAGGCTTAAGAACCTAACTCCGTTATCGAACAGAAATGGCCGGGTAAGTGTCTACCATGGGGGCCTCACCGGATTAGCGGTGACTTATGGCACACCCACGTAGACTAGCCTTGCCTTCGCACCAAACCGCCGTGGTAACATAGTTAAATACTTGCCGAAATTTCATGCTCGATACCAAAAATGTAACATCCCAATTTGAAACGCATAATTTTTTTTTTTTTTTTTTTCAATCGAGTCGAGCAATAGAGCGAAAGAGAGATCGTTCGTAGCCAAAACATCAACCATTGTGTAATATTGTATAGATTACAATAGCCCTAAGGTTTTAGAAATGAAATAGCGGAATGACGAATAACGAATAATAAAAACGATAAGATAGAAATAGTCTTCCGCTGCACGTCTATTCCGGGCACTTGCCTCGATCCCCGAACCGTGGTCCTCCTGACCCTGAAGCTACAGCTGAGATTCAATTCACCATATTGAATCTCAGGTAACGGTTAACCTCATACCCAAACAATACAATATACAGACAACAGATATCTCTAGAGCTAATACCACGATATCATAAGCATACAAACGATGCATGATCATTATGCCGACAAACATAAGCACAAAGCAATATGTAAAGCCCCATAAGGTAAACAATAACAACTGCACTATTCACCGTGCCACGATAATTACTCGTGTCCTCGCTAGGAAAACAAAACGGTGTTACCAAAACTATAACCCGTATAACTGTCACGTATAACGGTCTACGAACATATCATTGACATATAAGTATTTAAGATGTACAAGATTAGTGTTACAAGACGCGTCCGTACCTTCGTAGGCAACGTTAGGTACTACCGCGGAAGACGTACTTTCACGGAAGAACGTGAACTTCAAACAAAATGTTCGTCGGGCGAATGCAGCAAAAATCGAGATTCTGATATCCTATAAGAATAATATCACCTTTATTAGCGATTTGACACTATAACGGCTTTTTAGGTAAAAATTACCATTTTGCCCTTCTACCCCTAATCGGCGGAATTTCACCAAGATTCGTTACTCTAGCAAATTTTCTTCCCGAAATTTTGCCGAACTTCGACGCAACTATGATTTTCGAAAATAATGACTAAAATAGCCCTCCCATATGATACCCAAATCATACTTGAAATTTAAAGGCTATTCTAACAAATTCTACCCTTACTTTTAAAAAGAACTCGCTAAAGTTCCAACTTTTCTACGACTCGACCCCTACTATGTTTTTACCTCTTTAGGCATATTTTTCAATGCAATGAGGCCTAAAAACAAGCATAGGAATCTTATCACCTACTTCCTAAATCTAACTAACAATTCTACTAACTACCGAACTAAAGACTTAAAAGCTAAAGGCCAAAAGACTTACCCGTTGAAGAATTCTGCGAGCTTTTCCCCGAGCTTATCTCTCTACTTTCTCTCTCAAGAAATTCGGTCAAGACAAGAAAGAAATGGTGTGAGGATTTCTCAAGGAGCATGCCTCCTATTTATAGACTTTGGTTAAGGCTTTGTTTGGAATTCCAAATTGTAAAGAACCCATTAATGCAACTTGAACACAAAGTCACAAACTCCACCTCACCCCCTTGGTCGACATCTTTGGGCTGTTTGGCAGCCAAGGATTGGCCAAGAAGTGATGACTCACCTCACTTTATGGCCGATCAGTAGTATTTCTCGATCGTGCACCGATTCGCGTAATTTCGGAGAAATCTCAAAATTCTAGATTTAGAACTTTGAAGACCTTCTCTTTCTCATCAATAATATCTATTATAACTTGAATTTTGACTTTAGACGGGTTCCAACCGTCCTGCTGAAGTTTCTCGAAAAACGTGTCCGTACGCGTCCGGTGTCAGAAATCGGTTCAGGAATCATCAAGCTCTAGATAATAATTCACTGATTCCAAATGTATTTTTATAATTATAAACTCATCCCTAGATGTTGAGTTATAATTTATTTCCTTATTTTCCCAAAATGTGACTAACAAAGATTTTCCCTATTTCGTCTTATTAGGACAATGTGCTACGGGTCTCGGAATTGACTTAGGAAGAGGTCACTTGAAGGTAAAAACTCACTGATCAATATTTTACCTTGACTTTGGAATTCCTATTCCTGGTTCCCTAGATAGGATCTGTTTCCTAAATATAAGATTACTATTCATGCTTTTTAATTATATTATATAATAATCAAAAATTTGCAAAATATCAAGATATCAAATTTTGCTTCTTATTCTCAAATTCTTTGGCCAATTTTCGACAGCCTTTTTTTTTTTTTTTTTTTGTAGATGTTTTTCAAGAATTAATTAATTACTTAATTCAATTTTTATTAAAAATTCTACAAAATTCCCTAATTGGTCCATTCTTGTATTTAGGTTTAAAAATACCTAAACTCAACTATTTTTCTCAAAACTTTCCAATTTAATTAGTAAATACATTTTATTAATATTCAACTAATTTCCACTAATTTTAGAGCTTCACATAATTATTAATTTTGAAATTTCCTTTGCTTATGCTTAAGTAATTAGCTATTAATTACTTAATTACTCTTTTAACCATAGTTGGTATTTTTCTTAATTAGAATGCTTCATTACCTTCATATTCTTGTATTAACATTAGCATTTCCATGCCTCTTGCATTGTTTCATAATTACAAGGGTATTTTGGTCATTTTTTTACTTTATGAGCATCCTTTCTCATTTTCCCAAGTTTGTAATTTATTTAATTACTGTAATTAGAGATAATATACTATCTTAATTCAACTGGTCATTTTACCGACTTTTAGGATTTTTCATGAATTTTCTAAGTTAATTACCCTTTGCGGGGGCATTTTGGTCATTTTGGCACTTTGACCCTTAAACTCCCTAATTTCTTGCAGAAATTCTACCTAGAAAATAGACTATAATTACCCAAGAATGGAGATTGCAATTTCACTTATCGAAATATCCAACTTTTATTTATAATATTCCGATAAATATCCTTATTACACATCCACACGCCACTTTTAGCTGTTTGACTTTCATGGGGCTATTTCTGAGGCAACGGTGGGTACACGTTGTCTGATGCGTACTCACTCCATCCGACATCGCGACGGTTCAATTTTAATGGATTGGAGGCGACAACAACATTTAGAACGCTAGTCTGGGTATGGTCTCTGATTTTTGGTTGGAAGATATGTCGGTAGTCATAGATGGCATTTCCAGTAGGGCGAAGGGTGATATATCTACATTGGACATGTTGTGATTTTCAAGTACGGTGTTGTTACAGGGGCGAACAGAGGGATATAAATGGTGTTATTAATTCTTCCCAACTCAGACTTGTGGCCAGTCGACAATTTTTTTCTTCCACACAGTTGCTTTGAAAGTCACGTTATTGTTCAGTCAGCAAAAAAAAAGTTAAACAAATGGTTAAACGGTATTTTTTGCACATAAAAAAAATTACTTTGTGTTGTACGCTCTTTTTGGTCAAATCACATGTATTTTTACACATTGAAAGCCACATCATCGTCCAGTTTGCACCTTGAAAGCCGTGTCATCGTCCAGTCAGCAAAAAAAGTCAAACTTAACTATTAAACGATATTTTTGTATCTAATTTGTAACCATATAATCACTTTTGCACCTAAAAAAAACACTTGGTATTGGACGCTCTTCAGAAAAAAAAATATATGTATACACACACACACACACACACACATTTTTACACCTTAACCCATTTTTAAATATCATACAAGCAAAAATTATTTTCCTTAAAATGGTTTTGATGAACTAAGCAAGTTTTATGTATATATATAAGGCATGAGAAGAAACGGGAAATTCTTAAATATGAATATTAAGGCTAATATAAAATTTAGGGAAAATCATTTTGAGGGCCCTTTTTAGAGTAATAATCCTAAAAAGGCCCTCAAAAGCTGACAATCCTTGAAAAGGCCTTAGGGCCTTTTCAGGGATTTTCAAAATCTTTCGCAGTTGTTAATGGAGCTGATATAGTTGTTAACGGGGTACTGATATAGTTGTTAATGGGAGCTGATTTAGTTGTTAGAAAATTGTTGTTAATGGGGCTGATATAGTTGTAAACTAACAACTATATTAAATTTTATTAACAACTCGCGTAAAATTTTCAAAATCCCTGAAAATGCCCTAAGGCCTTTTTTAGGAATTGTTAGATTTTGAGGGCCTTTTTTGAGATTTTTACTCCAAAAAGGGCCCTCAAAATGATTTTCCCTAAAAAATTTCCCCCCTTTTTAAGGAAAGGAGATCATGATCTTTTTTTTTTTTTTTTAATTATCCCTCATGAGCTTATCTTGCCTATTGATTGGGAAGATGAGAAAAAAATTAAAATAGTATTGTAATTTTTCATATTGATTGGACGAATATGATTTAGAGATTATAAGGAATGATAAGAAAAGGATGATGAGAGAAATCTCACTCATTAACTAAAAATTTAAAAGGGAGAATTATAAACAAGCACCAGATAATGTTACGTTATTCAAATATGGGAAATGTTCCCCCAAAAAATGTCATTTATATGGACTGGGATCCCAATTTTCAAAATTATTTCTAAGGATCTCGGTTCTTTTTTAGCTATCCTGAAATTGAGTTATAAAATTGGGAGTGATACTACTGCTATTTTTTTTTTTTAAAAAAAAAAACAATGCAGTCACCTTTTTTGGAGAAATATATTTTTTGTGCGACTAAAAGATTGTTTCGAACAGACTAGGTATTTTTAAAATTGAGTACTGAAATTTGGAAGTTAGCATACTTTTAAATCTGCTGTATATGATATTTTAAAAAATATATAATTAAGTTGTTGAATTGATGAGACATTTTAACATCAAGTGTTAACTTTGGGGGCGACACTTCAAAACGTAGTACTATACGTTGTATCTTTTGTTTAACGAACGTTAATTGTAGCGTTTTGATCGATGCACATTTTTTTTAGACGACTGAGATATCTAGGAATAATTTCAAAAATTGAAGATCCTTATAAATATCTAAATTCATTGTTTGGTTACGTTCCTCAATCAGCACATCAATTAAATCATTTTAATTTTTATTACTGTAATATAAAATAATGAATAAGAATGTCTATTCCAAAATTATATTACCTCCCCACCCCCACCCCAAAAAAAAAAAAAAAGAATTGTACTACTAGACAAAAGGAAAAAGTTACCTTTTAAAGATCGCATCTATTGGCCAAAAAAGATCAATATAATAAATATTTGAGCTGTACAATTTGGAGGAAAAAAAAATGAGTATTCTCTATTACAGTCGGTTATGAGTTGGGTTTCTCTCCTAATTCTTTTCTTATTATCCTTTATTATTTTTAAATCATATCCATCCAATCAATCACAATATTTTTTAACATCTCTTTCTTCTTCCCAATCAACGGCTCAGATGGGCTGAGGAGGAAAAAGGAGAAAAAGAATGAGAAGAATATCTTCTCCTGTCAATTATATAAGGGAAAATATTTTTTGACCAAAAAAAAGTTATATAAGGGAAAATATCAGTAAGGTCCCAAGGAAAGAAAAATATCAAAAGAGTCTCAACTCAAATCCCCTATAAGGGAATTCTGTAACTAATATTTTTTTATATTAATTACAGAATTTTAATATCAAAAAAGTCTCGTTGTCAAAATGGTTTTTCATGTTGTTAAAATGATTTTTCCAGTTGTTAAATTTTCCCTATGAAAATATTGTTGTCAAAATAATTTTTCCTGTTGCCAAAAATTTTCCAGGTTTCTAAAATTCTACATACTGGAGGAAAAACTCAGAAAATTTTTGACAACACGAAAAGCCATTTTGACAACAATATTTCGTAGAGAAATTTTAACAACAGGAAAAATCATTTTAACAACATGAAAAGCCATTTTGACATTGAGACTTTTTGATAATGAAATTCCGTAATTAATATCAAAATATAGAGTTTGGGGTTGAAACTTTTTTGATATATTTTCTCTTCCTTAGGACTTCATTGATTTTTTTCCCGTTATATAATATGCCACGTGTTGAATGAAAACATGCATAAACGCAGAGTTTATCAGGTTTCGTTTCTCTAAACATGATTTGAGGATCATATAAATTGGAGTAAGTTAAAAGAAACGAATATTTTCAATTAAATTAACTACAGTAATATCAAACAATCCGTTGGACTTAAAAAATTCTCATTCTGGAAAAAAAAAAAAAAGTTAAAACGCATCAAGAACACTATGAATAATATTCCTTTCCTCTGGTCCTAAATATAAAACAAAGTTTTATAGTATATTGGAGGAGGAGGCAGTAGTTAATTTAGGTAGTATAAATGAAGATGTTTTAAAATCACATGCAGTGTTACATTATTTCATATGAGAGGGCGCAGAAAAATAAGGGGTGTGAGGAAAAAGGTAGCGGAGGGTCAGGTATGTCCGGCCAGCACATGAAGAAGAGCATTTGAATTGGTAAAAGCCCTGCTTTGAGACAGTCAAGAAGAAAGCAATATACAGTTACACAAGCACTGGCTCCTATTTATTTTCATATATTGTTAATGGAAGGCAGGCGTGTGTATGTATTATAGAAAAGCAGAGAGACAGAGAAGAGGCAGTGGGCAGAGCGTACCGGGTCACGTGAAAAGCCACATCTCATGACATCACCCTTCACGCAAATCCTAACGGCGTAAATCTACTCCTCCAAGTTTTGAGTTCAGTTCGTGCTCCATATTTGTACTCATCACTTTCTTTTTCAAAAACTTCAAATATAAACAGTTCAACGATATTTAATTTAACGAGCTGAGTTGCGTTTGTATGGTTTGGTGCAGGCTGCACACAAAAGTTCCACCCTGAAGGGTTCAAATACAATGCAACAGACTGGTGTGTAGTGTTAGTTGTACGTACTTGGGGTTATGGGGGTTGAATCATTCATAACCTGCCACCTCTGCATTACTCTCAACTGACTCCTTCTTTAGTTTGTTTTCATTCTTCTTTTAATTCATTCATCGATCTTGCCACTTAGAGCCCTGAGTATTTGCAATATATTCAAGATGATTTAAAGACATATCCCAATAATCAATCACATTAAGTTTGGGCGTGAAAAATAATTCCCACCAACAATATCTCATATATATGCACTAATAGTATCAATATGTCTTGTGAAAACTATACTTGATATCACTGTGTCTGTAGGAAAAATGTACTGACAATTATAAGGCTCATTTTTTTTTTTGGAGAAATTAAGCAAATAAGTTACTTAATCATTTCATTTGTTGTGTATTCTTATATTATATATTAGTTTATTAGTCAAATTAATTAGTTTGAAGGAAAAAATAAAGATACAAATACTCTTAAGTAATTTAATTAGATTCTTAACCTTTCCAAAAAAATCAACTATGTTTATAATTTTCTAGGTCCTTATAGTTTCATCTAGCTCTGAATAAAAAACCTAAGCATTTCCCCCCCTTTTTTTATTATGTTCTTTTTGTTTATGCCGTCAAATCTATTAGTAGGGGATGTAAACAACTTTTGTCAGGGGCCTGGTATTTAAAGGTTTGTTTTGATTAATAGGTCAAGTCTTATTAAGAAGCCTATTGGGCCTATTAATTACTATACCCTAACAAAAAAAAAAAACAAATTAATTACTCAATCTATATATAAAAAAAGGTAATTATCCTATCTCAAAAAAATGTAATTATTCTATAAAAAAAATGTAATTGTATTTAAAAAAAATATCTTAAGAGGTCTGAGGTTAGGCCAGGTCAACCTTTGTACAGACAAGAATTAGACCTTAAATAAGGCATGTAACAAACAGGCTAGGCTCAGGTCACTCTGTTTTTAAAACAGTCTAATCTTTTAAGGATGAAGCCTTGATCCGACCTATTCTTACCCCCCGTCCATTAAGCCTTATTTTTATCAGGGACTAATGTTGTTAATAATTTTGTTAGAGGCTACCAATGTGACAAGCAAATAGATTGTTTTGAGAATTTAGTGAAACCAACACACACTTATCCCCAAAAAAAAATTATTTATTGAATATCCGTAAATTAATTACCCAACGCTTATATTAAGTAACGGAGGTATCATCTTTTAAGAAAATATTCTTTTTAAATGGATAGTATTAAACGGCAAGCTGAAATCGGAAAAAATACTTTAAAAAAAATGCAATGGTAGGAGGAAGACGTGGCATGTGGTGGCAGCAGAGTAGGAGGCACCTCGTTCTTAAGAAAACCGAGGGTAAGGGTAAGGGTTCAATTATTCAGCCCATATCGGTTTTTTCTTCCCCGTTTTACATATTTATTTATATCATTTTAATTAAGAAACTATACACAACACTTTTGCTACATACTACTAAAAAATATATTAAACTTTAAATGATGCTAACAAATTACATAAAAATATTACAATCTTAAAAAAAGGATTCACAAATGTTTGAATGAACTCATTTATTGTGTTTTAAAAGACAAAAAAAAAAAACATTTCTTTATTTTGGGAGAGGCGTAGATGGTAAATAAGACAAAGAGGTTGGGTGGAAGTATATATAAAATTCGGACACAACTAAAAATTTTAAAGTTGGTGAGTCATTTAAAAAACCAAAAAAAAAAAAAAAAAAAAAAAAAAAAAAAAAAAAAAAAAAAAAAGGAAGGAAGAAAATGAAGTCATAGTATACTAGTAGCTGCATAGATGGTTGGATACCCTTTAAAATCAATTTTAAAGCTAAACAAATTGATCCAAACACCTATATTTTTTTTTATTAAATTATTTATGAAACACCCAACTATTCGTTCACATTTACATGCTTTAAGTTCATATAGGCTGGTTTGAACTTAGCTTGTGACATTAAATTTAAAGAACTCAGTTGTTTCCCAATTATATCTGCAAGAGCTTTGACTTGGTTTAGATTCATAATTGATTTTGATATACTCAGTTTGTTTGTTTTAGATTTTTTGAAAGTGTTTTTTTTTTCAAGATAATCATGTCGGAATCACTTTGCATGGTTTTCAATTAAATTCAAACAGGAATGAAGTAGGGGGGACAGTAGGACAAAAAAAGAAAGAAAAAAAGGAGGAGGGAGACGCATGGAGGTGGATTGCTATAAATAAGTGGAGGAATTGAGAGCAGAAGGGCTCAGTCCAGACAGACTTGTAGGGCGTGCACTCACTCACACGGTCACACCTCTCTCCCACTCTCCCATTTTCACATCTCCATGGACTCCTTCAACTTCCCCAACCTCTTCTCCCTTCTCACCAAAACGCTTCGTTTTGTCGAGCTCTGCCTTGCCCTCCTCCTCCTCTCCTGGATCCTCCCTCGCCTCCCCTTCGCCCTCTCCTTCCTCCGCCACTTCTCTCTCTTCCTCTCCAGCCCCCTCTTCATCTTCCTCCTCTCCAACGCCATCATCGCCACCCTCGTCGTCAATTCCGGCAGCTTCTCCCCTCCCGCCGACTCCCCAGTCTGCCAACACTTCCTCAAGAACACCGCCCCTGCGCCCCAACCTGATCCTCTGTTGCGTGTCGCCGAAGCCGAGGTGGTGTATCAGGACAAACAGATTATCTCCGCCGACACCAATCCCTCGGATTGTACGGTCCAGGATAAAGCTGACAACGTCGCCAGCAAGGACGCCGATTCTGATTTTGCCAAAGTTTACCGGAGGACTGTGTCGGAAAAGTTTACGGAAGAGCCGATGCAACCAAAACTCCGGAGATCGGAGACGGAGAAGAAGCACATGGAGAATGGGCGGGAAAATATGTATCCTCAGGATAAGCTGAGCAGTGAAGAGTTCCAGCGCACCATAGAGGCGTTCATTGCGAAGCAAATGAGATTTCTGAGGGAAGAATCGTTGGCCATTGTTATTCAGAACCAGCGCTAATGAATTGGTGATAGAAACTACAAACTGATCACATGAGAATGAAAAGTTCAAAATCTTGATATCTAGTGTGTACTTGCTTTCCTTTGACTCTTTTTCCTGGGGGTAATACAGACAATTACTCCTCCGTCTTAATGCCCTCCACCTATTCCCACTGTATCGTACAGTGTTCATTTTTCGAATACCAAGATTAAATATTAATAACTACTATTGCCCATTTTCTGCCTTGTGTTCGTGAAACGATATGAACAACTATGCTGAAGTGTACGTGTGAGTGTGACCATTTGACGCATGCCAATAGAATGCGAGATATAGAACCATCCATTTAGATGAGGAATATATTCCGAGAGACAGGTGGTTTTGTTGATCAATTAATTAATAACAAACTAAGATCAAAAGAAGTGGAATCGATGCCAGGGAACTTTCTCTTGGGTTATTGTTGCTATATTAAGACGAAAAAGGATTCTGCTTCTGCTGGAACTTGTTCCCAGGTTCGATCATATGTAAGGAATAAAAAGTATGATGGAATAGAATTGTATTCCACACAAGACTTGAATGGCTGTTGCTCGATTTGATTCCAGTTGCTTCAGGAAAGCATATATATATATACACATTGACCACATGAAGAAAATATGTTAAGTTTGTTAATTGCCCTATAAATTAAGGGGTTCTAAAAGTGAGAGCTGAGGGTCATTTTCATATTAATGGTGAGGATGTGCAAGTAATAATCCCAATTATGGCAAAAGCTTGCTTATCAAGGAAGGGAAAATTAGCCATGCATCGACCACAGATGGGTGGATAAATTCCTTTTGCTTTTGAATCTTATAGGTACGTACGTAGCACTTATGGAGGGATCACGAGGAGGCTACTGGTTTCTGCTCACTCTGCTATCTAATTATTATAGGTTTCATTGCAACAATTATATGACCCATGTAGACACTCTCTTTTTTTTTTTTCCCTGTCAAAAAAATGTAGACCTTTTAATTTTTTTTTTTTTTTGAAAAGTTCATTGTACAAAAAAAGGTTAAAAAAAAGTCTAAACATGTTCATTTACTATTTGTTCTCTTTTCAAAATTTTCAAAAAAACATATAATACTCTAAAAAATTTGCACTCCAATATAGAACCTATATATATATATATATATATATATATATATATATATATATGCATGATATCATGAGTTTTATTAGCAGGGCGAAGATTTAGTGAGGTTAACTAAGGTCAGGCTTAGCAAAATTACCATTATATGCATTCAAAAGCAACCATATATTATGAGTCCGTCACTAAGAAGCTTCTCATCTTCGAGGTCGTCTCTTTCAGCTTCTTCCTCTTCTCCATTGTTGGTCGCTTAGGGCTTGAAGCTCACAAAAATTGATACTTTTAAGGCCAGTTATTTTACACAACCGATTTTAAAAGTCTTATTTTTTAGACATTATATCTTAAAAAATTGGTCTAAAAAGTATAGTTGTTTTTAGTCCGATCCCTTCCAAAATATAGTTGTTGTTGTTTTTTTGTTTTTTTTTTTCATTTCATAAAAATATCATTACACTCCTCCATATTTAGCGTGTTCAATGAAATCTCTGTCTTTGATGCATTTTTATTTCAAAATCAACTTTTTGTTGTCATAAAATGCCACTATCCTTAAGCTTCATATAATGTTGTTATACATGGGATAATGACATATTGAAATATTTGGTTGAAAGTTTGTTTAGAGTTATTTATCATAAGTAAATTTATGTAAGTTGAAACAAAACTTCTATAACATACTCACATCATACACTATAAATTAGGATTGAAAAGTTGCTTCTAAAAGTTTCAGCCAAACAACTCCTAGGTTAAGAAAACAAATGCACCTTACCTTATATATATTTTCTCCATCTCCATTTATTTTTCCTAATTTGATTTTTTATTGATATAAGTCCTGTTCTAAAGTTTAATCTATAATTTTTTATATATATCTAAAACAGTATAACATTAACAAAGGTCAACATACCAATACACGCTGGTCCTAAATGAAAGAGACTTTGACCATTAATTAAGGATGATATTGAATTTGAATTCAAGTGCATGCATGAAACAATTTTTAGAAGAGCTCCTGACAATATTCGAATATGATCAAGTGAGATAATTATATAAAAAATTGGAGGAAAACGTACACTAGAAGAATTATTATATAGTAGTATATAAAAATAATGATAAATAAAAATAAAAATAAAAAGTGTGGGAGGAAGTAAAAATTGGAGAGTAGTATGTATATTGTTTATTATTAGTAAAGTAATGAATGATTGTCTTATCAATCAGACCTAAGTTTGCTCACGGCCATCAGATGGAAATGTCAAGTCCCTGATATATATAAACGTGATGGGGCTGGCTGCCTTTTCATTTCGTCGGCAAAAAGGTTCTCCGGTGGATGATTAAACACCAATCATTTTAGAATTATGTGATCATCATTGTCAAACCTGAATGACCCCTCTCCTTCTTTATTGTCTCTCTTATAGACTATCTCTCTCAAATGACACTTTTACTTTTTGTCCCATTGATTATACTTACTCCCTCCATAATCGATCTCCGTTCCTAATCTTCCTTCCCAAAAAGCTCCTCTTTTTCTCCACCTTTTCATTTCTACTCATCATTACTTCCACTTCTACATTCTAATCACTTGCTATTTCAGTGCTCCTCTTCATTCATTTAGTTTTCTTCTCATCATATTTTATTTTGGGTTAAAGTGTGTTTCCAAATGTCTTCTCCATGCCATTATATTGTTTCCTTTTAGTGGTGGCTGGCAGATACCAACTCTTTTTGTTTTTTAAGCAAATCATGCAAACAAACAATTTCAAACAGTAAATTTGAAATTTGAATCTCTTATTTCGGATTTTCAAATTTCGAAGGCACTTAACTAAAATTTCCCTTACTATAAATGTGTAGTTTAAGGGATTTAAGAATGCAAAAGTAAAACAATGTTTTTTTTTTTTTACAAAATATACATGTAGGAAAATCAGAAAATCTTATCTGTCTAAGACTCATATCATATTTAAATTAAACAAATATTTACAAAAAGTTTTGCAAGGGATCTAGATCCCTTCAATTATGAAGCAAAGTTGAGAAAAAGGGATGATTAGTGTCATTCTTAATTATGTTGACAGTTACGTTGCCCGCCATAAAGTAGGAACTAAGGTGTTTAACTTTGACAATATTCATAATGGAGCGAGTAACATTGGAGGTTTAGTAGCTTTCTTCCCACGCCACTCCACCAAAACTCTTAGTAGCTCCTACATGCCTACAACAAACAGGGGCCCATCATACTACAAAATCTCTATCTTCCAAACCCACTTCTCTTAATAAACTAGATAAAAACAATACCATGTCATGATTATGTTTTAACAACCAAACAAAAGTACAATCAAATTCTAGATTCTCTATCCGCACCCACACGCATTATCAACTCCGATTGCTTTACTTAAACGGTAGCCTTTTTGTTATTCAGCGCGCGTCCACATAGAAGCAGGAAAATGATTCATGAGTCTGAGGATACATGCACATGTTGTTTGAATGCATTAAAGATCCTGTGGAAATTACCCAAAATTGCAAGGATATCTAAGTTTGAAGAGAGTACTTGTTAAACCCAAAGAAATCGATCATAGAAAATGATCTGATACAAGGCAGAGTGAGGAAGCAAGAGCAGGGGAGGCTACAGGACAACGCATATATGTATAGTTACAGAGTAGAGGGTTAGCCTTGGAACATGATTGGGTGAAATGTGAGTCACAGTGTTGAGTCCCAATGCTTTGTTTTGAGAGAAAGGGTATGAAGTGGGGAGGGTGCAGGTAAAGAGGGGCCTAAAAAGGTGAAGAAATCCAATTCAAATTGGATAGACCGAAGAGGAAACACTGTCATGTGCCCAGAGCTATGCGTCTTTCACAAAATTAGGACTGAACAAGTAAGAAAGGACCTTTGAGAGTACAACATCACACCACACCCATTTTCAACTTAGCTCTCTCTTGCATTCTTCATTTTTATTCATGTTCAATTCAACTCTCTCAGGTTTTATTGTACGATTCTATTAATTTTAGATGAACACATGTGTGTAATGTAAGAGACATGGCTATATTATTTACTGATGCCTTGCCTGCAGATTCAAAGTGATCTGATTCACACGTAATTGCACATTATGGCTTTCGACCCTTCAAATCAACAGTCACTTCTTGCGATATCACTTGACCAAACCAAGAAAACACAGAGCATGATTCATATAATGGAAAATAGTCAGAATTCAGAAACATGATTACACTATAGAGAGCTCATTAATATAATGAAATGTAGCTGCCTAGCTGGGAAACAATAATTCATCTGTTGCATATGAATGACAGGGTATATATATTAATACTGATAAAGGGAAGCTGAAGTACTTTAGGCTTGATATGATATATAGTTGTATGTATTGAATGCTTGTTAGGGTTTAGGCTATAAAGAGAGAGAGGCTCGTGCCGAAAGGTGGGGCCTTTGAGAAAACAACAACTGACAAAAGGTGAGAGAGTGAAGATACGCACAATGAAACAAAGCATGTTGGTTTGTTGTGTAAATGGTGAGCATCACTGGCCATTTTATTATTCTCTTGGCCTCTTCCTTCTATTTTCTTATTCTCAATAATTGCTCACTACTACTCCTTTTCCACTTTCACTTTCATTTCATTTCATTTCCACCTTTCCTGCTTTTCACCCCTATTGACCCTTTTGCTCCTCTATATAATTCCCATCTTACTTACCTAATCTCTTTACATAATCACTTTAATTCTGTGAATTTGCCTCAGCCTGATTATCCATTCATCATTCATGCTAGTGGGGAGTTTCTTTCTATGCCTTTCACCATTATTTCTTATGAATTTATCAACGAAAAGAATTCTATTTAGAAAGCTACCCCATATTAAATCGGGTTATATTTGAATAGACCATACATGATCTTTGTGAGTACTGTTTGAATGCATGATTAAAATCAAATTGGATTACTTTAGAGAACAATAAATGCAGTATCGTTTCTCATAGAACCCAAGTGAAAGGGATCAAATTACCTTTATATGAAACTAGAGAAAAAAAAAATTATAACAGGGATTTTGTCTTTTCTTTTTAATTTCACCTTTTTAGCTTTTTTTAAAAAAAATACTCTTTACAAATCTAAACCATTATGGAGATTTACTCTTTTGTTGTAATTCCTGTAATGGAAGTTAAAGATTTATGACCTATAAATAGTAGGCATGTATCAAAGGTTATAAGCTTGAAATAAAAGAAGAACCACTTCCCCCTTAATCTCCATTTCTCTCTTGCATTTCTTCATCTCCTTCGTCTAAGTCTCTATTGTATTTTTCTTATTTTACAATAATACACGGATTTTGTCTTTTCTTTTTAATTTCACCTTTTTAGATTTTTAAAAAAATACCCTTTACAAATCTAAACTATACCCAATTTGTGTGCACTTAAAGGAGTATGAAAAATAACTTGTACCAATCATGGTTTATGAATAATTATTTTTTGTAAATTATGTATTTTAAATTGTCTAAAAGACGTGCATTTAAATTGAACAATGTATTTCAATAATTTTTTAAAAGAAAAAACCAAATTATAATAATTTTTAAAATTTCAGTAAAAAATAGTCATATTTTTTCGTACTAAAAACAAAAATTTTAAAAAATCATTTCAGGTAATGCAGGGTGTGGGGATAGGATAGTAAATGGACCTGGGCCCTATCTTGGGCATTTCTTCTGTTTTTTTTTTCTTGAGACAACTATGGGTAGGATGGTTTGAGGCTATGAGCCTTAAACAACGGTATACGATACTCAGGCCCGTTGGTGTGTACTCGATGTGGGCTCTGAGCCATTTATTAAAAGACCTTTGATCCCATTTTGGATTTCAAACTTTTTTTTTGGATTCACAAATAGAATCAATTCAATCTTTTGGTAACAGAAGTGGCAACAACCAAGTTCGATAGCTATTAGATGAAGATGATTCTCTCTGAAAAAACTACTACTCACGTTCCCTCCTCAAGTGAGGAAGAGGATATACTCCGGAAAGCTCCAAAAAAATAAAAATAGTGAAGAATGGCCAAAGCTTTCAGGAAAAGCTCCGAAGTTATGGACTTTTGGCCAAACTTTCGCTGAAAAGCTCCAGGGCATTACCACGGGGGAGAAGGCAAATGACCATCTGGCGAGTGAACATGACATGTCTGATGACTCTATCTTGGATAATGAAGATAGAACTCCGCTATGCAAGATCAGTGAAGACCCTCATCGGAACTTCCCAACGTTTTCCTTCTCGGAAAAATGAAAAAGAGGCTATACAAAGCATGGAATCCAGCAGTAATCGTGAAACTTTTGGGTAAAAATATCGGTTACAAACTACTATCAACCATCCTTCAAACCTTATGGGCCAAGAGAGGAGTCATTAACGTGATAAACATTGGGAATGACTTTTTTGTTGTGAAACTTTCTAATAAAGAAGACTATGATAATGCTCTGACTGGGGGTCCTTGGATGATCTTTGATCATTATTTAATTGTTCGACCTTGGGAACCAATGTTTCATCCGTGGAGGGCATCTATCGATAAGGTGGTTGTTTGGGTCAGAATGCCTAAAGTCTTTTTGGAGTATTATGATAGAGAGGCGCTAACATGGATTGGAAATAGGATTGGAGAAATAATCAAGATTGATATGAACACCTCTGGTCATATCCGTGGTCACTACGCAAGAATCTGTGTTCTGGTCGACTTAGGGAAGCAGTTGATGGTCGGGTTCTCTCTGGATGGGGAAGATTATTATGTGGAGTATGAAGGTTTACATTGCCTATGCACTAACTGTGGGATTTACGGCCATACAAAGGTGGAATGCAAAACAGGGAATAAATCAGCGCAAGCAGGGGAAGCAACTAAGTCCATAAGTCATCACAAGGCTGAGGGAGTTGTTAACTCTATAGATGTGAAATCATTTGAGGAAGATGTATGGAAAGTTGTCCAGAAGCCACGTTGTCAAAAAAAGGCGACAAGGATAAACCGGCGAACAAGTCCGGCCAAATTCAGTGGGTCAAGGTTTGAAATCTTGGTCGGTGATGAAGTAAGAGAAGGTGGAGACAAATTGGAAGCCTCTGTGCAAATCGTACAAGAGGGGATAGGGAAAGTGGCGGATATACAAGGCCCGAGTATTGAGCAAGTGAAAAAGGACAAGAAAAGCATTGGTAAAAAGAAGCAATCCAAGAGTCAGAATACGGCTAATGGAGGCGCTGAGCTCGGGATTAGCAGGCATGAGCATAAGAGAGAGAAATGATCGAGAGAAATGTTGAAAAAGGAAGACAAAAAGAGTGAAATATGTTGGATATGATTAGTTTTGATGATGTCTTATATATGTGTCATTATTCAAAGCAAAAAGGTTGTATCATATACATTGACTAACTACTTTGTTTAATGTAGGTTAGTCCAAGTTTAAATGATAAAGAATGATAAAGAATGGAGATTGAAGAAAGAAGAACTTGTTAAATATTATGATAATATGAATATTGGAGTCTCTATGATCAAATGGAAGTTGGAATGGCTCAATTCGGAGTTAAAATAAGTAAATTCAAGCTTCCAGATGAATAAGAGTTGCTACAATTCAATTGCTACATTCCTGTGCATGAACAACTCCTTCCTACGCATAAACTCCAGTCATTCTCGAGTATGAAACATCAATTCTTGAGTATGAAACATCAATTCTCGAGAAAAGAGTTTGGTATTTCGATGATATCTCCTAAACCAGAGATCGGATTGAGGTGAAATTAGTGGAATATGAAACTAGACTCCCAATGCATCATTTTGATATAAAATTCAAGTCCAAAAGAGTTCAGATGAAGGAGCTATGAGTTTTGCAAGTTGCCACAACAATCAACGTCACAGTCCAGACCCACCTTCAATGTTTTGAGTGTATCTCACAAACTACAACTCCGATTGAGCTGAAATTGGTGGCATATGAAAGTAAACTCAAAGGGATTTCCATCAAGACTTAAACAGACCAAAACGGAGTTACGACCAAGGAGATATGGCCTTTGAAAGTTGACAATCAATTTAGGACATTGCAAAAACGCTGGTCAAGAACATCCTCCATTCATCTGATGATAAAGGACGAACTACAATAAGTTTGGAGCTGATTCTTCTTGCATGGAAAGAAGGCTTTAAAGAGTTCAAATATTTGAATCAGAATTAACTCACTTGCATCTCCTTGTGTAATTGATTCTCGAGAATGGTTCAAAGATTCTCGAGAATGGTATATGACATAATCAACATCGCAGGCCTCTCTGAATGTCTCTTCTTCACATACATCAGTTCCTATCTGATATGATTATCGAGAATCAGTAAGGGATTCTTGAGAATGAACGGTAAATGTTCTAATCATTCTCTTCTGAGTTTCAACTTTAAAACGCAATTCTCGAGTATGAGTATAGGATTCTCGAGAATGCTTTGTCACAAATGCTTTACGAAAATACTTTGACGTGTCATTCTCGAGTATCTAAGTTATAACTCTCGAGTATCTTTGAAACATGCTTTCTGGAAGAAAATTTTCTCCTGTAATTCTTGAGAACCAGAAGAACAATTCTCAAGAATGCTTATTGGCTTTGAAGCCTTCGTTCTGCGTAAACCTTAAATCATTGATTAAGACTTGGGTGTTTCATGTTATTAATTTATACTTTGTCTAACCAAGTTTGATCGGTTTGTTAGTGCTTTTCAGATATGATTAACATGTTTTTAATCATCAAATTTTCATAAAGCAAAAATGTGTCGAGCATTAAATAACGAAGCAGAGACGAAGCACGAAAGAGGAAACTAAGCTTCTGAACAACTGTAAATCATTCCGGCCATTTCCAATAAACATTCTACCTGAGTCTCAACGGACAAATCAAACAAAGAATGTCAACAGAGTATATTGACCAAAGTCGGAAGATTACGAAGAGACAGCAATGAGATATATTTATTACTCTCAATGGCTCATTAATCTCTCTCCAACGGTCATATTCTAAACTGGAAGAATAGCTCAACGGTCGGATACCCGCAACGGTCGAAACACAAATACCTATAAATTGTGAAGTTTTCAAACCAAAAGAAGTGACGATTAACGAACGATCAACAAAAACGAAATCTCCTTCTCAGTCAGAATGCCTTCTGACGTTTATCTCATTTTCTCTCTGTTTTCTCAGTGATCATATAGTTTATTAGAGAGTGAGATTATTTGTAATGCACTTCGGTGTTCATCTTATCACTTCGAGAGAGAAGATTATTTGTAATCATTCATTACAAAGATTGTATCCTTACGGTGGGTAAGGGGAGTATCTCGATAAGAGATTTGTAAAGGCTACACATGTGCCGGCTAAACTTGTGGGTTTGTAGTGGTTCTCAAGCACCCGATTAAAGCTTGAGGGAGATAGTGGATTGAAATCTCGGGAGGAGCACCGGGACCGGACGTAGGTCATCGTGGATTGGGCCGAACCGCATATAAATCACAATTTGCATATTCTCTTCCCTAAACCATTATATTTCCAGCGTATATGTTTGATTGAATGAATGACTATTCCTTTATAAAGTATTTTTGTCATACGAACCGATTTCGCAAGTTGCGAAAAGATTTTCAAAGTTCCCAAAAGTTTTAACAGACACCCAATTCACCCCCCTCTTGGGTGATAGCCAGGTCTAACATTTGGTATCAGAGCAGGGCTCTTGTTTAAAGGACTTAACAGTCTCAAGAGTTGTCAATGGCTGACTTTGGGCATTGTTCTTTTTCGGAAGGTTTCGATTATACTATTCCACCGTTTTTCAAAGATATTGATTTTTGGTTTTGGAAACTTAGAATGACTAGTTTTATCAAAGCAACTGATTTTGATATGTGGAATATTTTTATAAATGTCTTTGATTTCAAACCGAGAAAAGATTGGACAGAAAAAGAAAAGAAATTGTTTTCATTGAACATTAGAGCAATGAAAATTTTGTATAGTACTTTAACCGAAAATGATTTTGTGAAAATCAAATGTTGCTCTAGTGCTAAAGATATCTGGGATACTCTTGATTCTATATATGCTTCTAACAAATATGTTGAAGTTGATAGTGTTGGCAGTTCATCTGAAACTATAAGTTGTATATCCACGATTGATGAACAATTGGAAGTTGAGGATGAAGAAGGAGAAATCTTAGAACACTTCCATGATCCAGTCAACACGAAAGAACAAGAGAATGAGGATTCCCATGAAGAGCTCATCATGTACGAATATGGTAAAACATTATCTGAAGCTCAAAATGCACATGTGGTAGACAACTCCAACTCTTCCTCTATAGTTAAGAAAAATGATTTTGAACATTTGCATAAAATTGTTTTTTAACCATTTACTGATTATATTTTGAAAAATAAAAATGTTTTCAATCATGCTAGAAAATCATATGGGAAGGAAGAATATACCAATAAAATTGTTTGTCATACGAACTGATTTCAGTAAGTTGCGAAAAGATTTTCAAAGTTCCCAAAAGTTTTAACGGACACCCAATTCACCTCCCCCTCTTGGGTGATAGTCAGGTCTAACAAAATATTGAGACTTACCTGGAAGCAATCGAAAATGGAAGTCTGCGTTGTGGGGAATGCTCTGGCGGTTTAACGTGACAATGAGATGGAAGTGGGTTTCGATGATACTGAGCCCCTTGACCCAATTGTGTTTTTGTCAGAACATCTTGATCCTGGTGATGTAGGGGTTTCAACGGGTCCTTCAGGAAGATTCTGGTGGACCTAATGAACCAGATCCTGACGAGGCAATGGGAGAAGGAGCCCAACAGGAGAATTCCTTAGGGACGGTGGTCCCTGAAACACAATTACCTTAGAATTATTAATTGGGCCTTGTTTATTGCTCTTAGCCCAATGGATAGATTAATGTTTTGGAATGTGAGGGGTGCATGTGGGAAGAGGCTTCTTCAAAACTTGCGAGTTGCCTGCAAGGGCCCAAGCCCATGTTTATTATTCTTATCTAAGACCAAGTGCAAAAGGGAGTCTCAGCTTTTTTGTCTCCAGAAATTGGGCTTTGACGGGTCGGTTTTTGTCCCAAGTGTTGGTAGGTCCGGCGGATTAGTGGCTGTCTGGCGGAAAAATCAAATAGGCGTGTCATTAATCTCGTCGGATCGGCAGTTCATTCACCTCAAATGTTCTCTTCCAGGGAAGCCTTTCTTCTTTCTCACAGTGATCTACGCTGTTCCCCTTGCTAATCTTAAGCATTTGCTTTGGCACCAATTGTGTCACTTTGCGAATTTGATTGCAGATCCCTGGGTCATAGCAGGGGACTTCAACGACATCGCAACCTCATCTGAAAGGGTAGGCGGATCTACGGTAACCACTTCTAGACTCATTCAGTTTCAAAATCGGATCCAGGACTGCCAGCTCACTGATTTGGGTTTCAGTGGTCCGAAGTTCACCTGGAGAGGCCCTCACACTGCTAACTACGACCGCTTATTTGAAAGGCTTGATAGAGTTTTTGTAAATACTCCCTTCCTGTCGACAATCTCTAATGTTTAGGTTAAGGTTCTTCCTCGAACAAAGTTCTCAGACCATAACCCTATCACGGTGTGTTTCGTTGAGGAGAATATGGCTATTAGAGGAAGCCGGCCTTTCCGTTTTGAGGCCATGTGGCTAAGACATGAGAATTTCAATTCTTTCCTTGACGATAAATGGGAAAGAAATGAAGACATCAACTTTGCTTTATCAAAGTTCCAGGAATCTGTGGGTATATGGAACAGAGATGAGTTCGGTATGGTTGAAAAGAAAAAAAAAAAATCAAATTCTGGCCAGACTAGGGGAATTCAGAAATCGGCCGCTTATCCACACTCGGAGTATTTGTGCACTCTGGAAATGGAAATTCAGGAGGAGTTGCATAGGTTACTTCATTTAGAGGAAATCAAATGGTTCCAAAAAGCAAGATCCACATGGATTACGAAGGTAGATAGAAATACTCGTTATTATCATCTAAAAGCTAAGATAAGGAGTCGAAGGAACAAAATTATAGCCCTCAAGGATGCTTCAGGTAGCTGGGTGGACAATGAAGATGCTCTGAAAAACCTTGTTACGCAACACTTCAAATCATTATTTTGTGATGAGACCCCAGACCCTATAAGACTGCTCACGAAGTCTGGCTTTCCTAGCCTTGACCAGGCGGTGGTTGATAACCTCATGGTTTTACCTACGAATGAAGAAATTCGGAATATGATTTTCTCTATGGGATGCTACAAGGCTCCTGGCATTGATGGATACCCTCCCATCTTCTACAAGAGTAATTGGAGCACAATTGGGCCTTCATTATGCTCTTTTGTCAAAGCTATTTTTGCTGGTTCTACATCTGTAGCTGACTCTAACAAAACTCTCATTGCTTTGATCCCAAAGAAGGATAATCTTGACCAGGTAATACATTTTAGACCTATCTCGCTTTGTATGGTTCATTATAAATGTGTGACCAAACTGATCACCCATAGATTAAAGGGGGTTATGAATGATATTATTTCCCCTTTTCAATCTAATTTCATTAAGGGGCGCCACATTCAAGATAACATTATCATAGGTCAGGAGCTTATGCATATCATGAGTTTGAATAGAAATAAAAAGGGTCTTATGGCTTTTAAAATTGATCTAGAAAAAGCTTTTGATAGAATAAGGTGGGATTTCTTACAACAAGTGCTTACCGAGGTTGGTTTAAAATTTGATTTCATTAATCTAATTATTTCTTGTGTAAATTCTATCACCTATAATGTTATTTGGAATGGTGCTCAATCTAAGTTTTTTGCTCCAAAACGCGTTCTCAAACAGGGGGACCCTATTTCTCCTCTTCTCTTTATAGTTTGTATGGATAAGCTCTCACATCTTATTTGTGATGAAGTTGAAGAGGGCGGTTGGAAGCCGATATATGCTACCAAGTCTGGTCCGGAGATTTCACATCTATTATTTGCATATGACCTCTTATTTTTTGTAGTGGCTTCTGAAGAACAGGTTGTTTGCATGCTGAATTGCCTTGATAGATTTTCTAATGCATCTGGCGGGAAGGTTAATAAATCGAAGTCTTCGATTTACTTTTCGCCTAGAGTTGCTCCCCATACAAAACAAAAGATCAAGAGCTTATCCCAAATGAAAATTTCAGGCGAGATTGGGTGGTACCTTGGTTTCCCCCTTACTAGGAATAGGAAAACTAAGGATACTTTCCATTACATTGTCGATAGAGTTCCTCAAAACTATCAAATTGGAAGGCTTCTTCTCTCTCCACCGTTGGGAGGATAACTCTTGCTAAATCTGTTTTGAGTTCAATTCCTATGTACCCTATGCAAGTAGCGAAAGTCCCCAAGGCTATCTGTCTCGAAGTGGAAAAGATTCAGAGAAATTTCATATGGGGCCATGTTGACTCCTCTTATAAGTATCATCCTATTGGGTGGGAGAGTATTACAAGGCCTAAAGAATTTGGGGGTCTTGGTTTTCGAAGGCTTGAATCTGTTAACCGTGCATGTGGTGCAAAATTAGTGTGGAAGTTATTAGTGGGAACCAAAGGGCTATTGGTGGATATGCTAATGCAAAGATATATGCTAAGGGATGAGGACTCTCTTATTTCTTATAGCCAGGGAGACTCAAGAATATGGAAGTTTATCTGTGGCCAAAAAAGGTGATTGATTTGGGCACCAAATGGCAAGTGAGAAGCGGGCACATGGTGAGTTTCTTTCATGACCAATGGCTGATTGATGGGAGGTCTCTGGTTGAATTCTGCAAACACCCTGTAACTGTGGAAGAAAGCTCTTCATCGGTTTTAGATTGGGTTAAGCATGGTTTGTGGGATCTAGCCAAATTGACGACATTGTTCAACCTGAGGTCGTTTCCAGACTTTTGGCTCATTTGCCCCCTAGAACTGATGCAGGGCATGATATGATGACATGGGGCGCAACAAGCGATGGACAATTCTCAATTAGGAATGCGTATTCCCTGATTGAATCAAACCCACCAAATCTGAAATGTAATTTATTCAGAGATATTTGGCGATGGAAAGGTGTGGAAAGAATCAAAGTCTTCATGTGGAAGGTTGCTTTGAACCGTCTGCCAACTAACGTATGGAGAAACTCTTGGTCAAGTGTGCCTGCAATGTGTAACTTTTGTAACTCTGGACCAGAGGACATTCTCCATATTCTAAGAGACTGCTCTTATGCAAAGCAACTGTGGGAAAGCTTAATTCCTCCGAGGTTCTTCCCTTCCTTCTTTGCGGCAGGTATGCGTGACTGGCTTGCCATGAATCTCACAGGTCGTTTATGTAGTGAAATGGGTTCCTTCTGGAAGATCATATTTGGCGTTGCAATCTGGAAGCTTTGGGGGTGGCACAAATCTTTTCTCTTTGAGAGAAATTTTGTAAAACCTACTAATCCATCTGGTATCATTCTTAATTGCTGGAGTTTTCTGTTGAAACTCCTGCAACTAGAATACATGTGAATAGGGCATCTACTATTCTAACTAATGTAGATTTGATGAGATGAAAGAAACCCCCTGAAAACTGCATCAAAGTCAATGTTGACGGGGCGGTAGCCTTAAGGTCCTCATTAGCTGGATATGGAGGTATTTTGAGAGATAGCAAAGGTGATTGGATATGTGGTTTTACCAAAGCATTGGGTATCTGCAACGCTAATTTTGCTGAGGAATGGGGGGTGCTTGGAGGGAATAAAGCTTGCATGGGATTTGGGTTACAAGGAAGTCATTATGGAGTCCGATGCAAGGGATCTTGTAGATAGACTCTTTGATGCTGCGTTTTGTTGCGGAAGTCTGCTGATAGCCTCCATTAAAGATTATTTGAGGAGAGATTGGAATATTGTCATACGTCACAGCCCAAGGGAAACTAATATGATAGCTGATGCCCTTGCAAAATCGGGCATTAATGGATCCTCCTTATTAGATGTTTGTCCCTCTCATCTTAGGCGATGGGTGGAAATGAGTGTTTGAGATTAAATTCCTCTTCTTTTTAATTTCTGTGTTTATGTAATTTAGGCTTTTAGCCTTCTTTTATAGCCAAAAAAAAAAATAAAATAAAAAATCAATCTTTTGGTTCTTAAATGTAATTAATTCATTTTGTAATTCCATTACAATTAAACTGTGAAGAACGCGTTCCCACTTCTAACTTAATTTTGGGAAACGAGTTTGGCTTTACCAAGTTTGAATTCTTACAACAATACTTTAGAGTTCTTCACTAATCACTAACAAAAAATTAATTAATGTTATACAATATGCGCCTCAAACATCATCAGCCCCACTGGATTGTTGAATTTGCCTCCCACACACCTTTTCTTCAGATCCGAATTGCTTCACAACAAGTACTGAAGACCTTGAACCAATAGAGCTTGATGCAATTATGTCCCCTATAACTCCAAGTTCTGGGCTGTCACACCACTCCATGAAACTTGAAAACACTAATGTGTTCCTGCCATTCCCTTGTCCAACTATGTACAGATCATACTCATCTTTGTCCAATGCCTGCAGCAGTGCAACTAACTCCTCGCCGTTGTGCACTTCCTCCTCTGAGTATGTTATAGAATCGTTGTTATAAACTGCCTTGAATCTGAACGAATCTATATACTCTCCATCCAAAACTTGTTGCCTCTCATCATCCACTCTTGTTGTTGTAGCCCACTTAGCATCATCATTGGTTGATATGCGTGCTTCTGCAGCTTCACCAGCCAGAATGATCCTCACCATGGAGAGTGTGTTCCCTGAATTCCCAATCCCAACCATTCTCCAAGCAAAAGCCAATGCTTCACGATCATCAGGTCCTCCGACGAAGACCATCGCTATGTGTAAGTTGGTATTAGACACAAGTCCAAGACCGCGATCAACAAGGAGTGCCATAGAACAAGGTGCATCCTGCATAACCTTGAGGTTAATCTCTCTGTATGCTTCGTTTGTTTCCTCTGCTAAACCATTTGGTTGTTTGTGGAAAGGAAGGAGAATCAGGGCTGTTCGATTTTGCTCCACCAAGCTGTGTATATCCTCGTGAATGGATCCGTAATCAGAGACAGCCTGCAAGTTGTCGACTCTGATAGTGTTATCTTCCTTTTGTAGGGTGGTGAAAATATTGGAAATAGTACTCTCTGACTTTGACTGTGAGATTGTTGAGTCTTGTGATCCAAAATGGGTCATTAGTTGGTGGTCCATTTGATCGGCCAAAAGAGCAGTGGCGGCCGCAGCTGCTTGTCCGGTGAGTTCAACAAGGTGAACTCCAAACACATGCAAAGGAGAAATTCTGTTGGCATTGAAAGTTCTAAGGAGGTTGATCATGCAAATAGCTTGCTGAGGATTGTGGACGCAGCTTAGAATTCGAAGCTCCGCCGCATTCCTTAACATTTCAATAGTCCTCAGCCTGAAATTCTCGTATCGTTTTCTTGGTTTGTATACGGAGTTAATGAAAAGAGGCGCCACCACAGTCATCGCTAGAATTGCACACACCATAATGGTAAAGGTGACCGCAGACAAAATCTGCATCAATTACTTGATTAGTCATCGAAGCAAGCAAGCTAATTGGTACGTACAAATGCTATCATGTGAATTATTAACCAGCGGATTAATAAATCAACCTTACCACCTTCAAATATTTTATATTGTGTGGTGCATCTGTCACCCAATCACCCAAAAACGACCATTTTTTAAATGTTTGTTTAACATCTTCAATTATTTTTTGGTACATCCAGTATCTTGACATATACGTCCAACACTCTAAATTATCTAAATTGTAAGTGTCAAATTGCAAAAGAAACTACTTTAGGATGATGGACACGCCTGAAGGAAAATGCTCCTAGTTACACCTTAACATACCGAACGGACATACCTGTCTGTCCCAAGCCATGTTTAGCATTATTAGTGCTAAGGCCCCTTTGATGTTGAGGAGCAGTCCAATACCGATACTGTCTCGGGCAGGTAAATCAAAGAAGAAGGTGGCTACATAAGTGCTTAGAACTTTTGGAGTGGCTAACAATAGTATGACTAAGACGATGAGGGGCCAATGTTTTTGATGTGCAAGTACCCTCAAATTCATGGTTAAGCCAACACGGAAGAAGAAGAGAGGCGATATGGCTCCAGTAACAAAATTATCCAGCTTTCCCATCACCAGGTCAGTGAATTTGCCATGAGGCAAGATTAGTCCATACACAAAAGCCCCAACAACAGGATGTGTGCCGAGAAAATCTGTAATATACGAACAAACAAAAACGCCTATGAGCAGAAAAACCACCGTAGAATCGTTTTGCCGCGTATCCTGATCAATGTGCTTTGTAATGAGAGGACGTAGGACGAAGATGCAGAAAAGGATGAACACCATTGTACTAAACACCGACAAGATTGCTCCTTTTGCATTGTCGGTAGTAAATGGAATTAATGCAATAAAAGTTACCCAGCCATAAGTGTCGCTAAACATGGCTGCTCTCAGGGCTGCTTTGCCCATCCTGGTATAAAGAAGCTTGAGATCAGTGAGGATTCGAGCCAGCAGGGGAAAACTGGAGAGGGGCAGAGCCAAACACCAAAACAAATATTCTCTTCCTATATATACGCCTTTATTTTCTGGAAGCGTATCGGAAACTTTCTGTATGACAACATAGAAGCCCATTCCCATTACAATGGGAATGACAATACCCAGAAGGGCGATACCTGTGTCATTCTTTCTAACTTGTAAGATGGAATCGAAATTCATTTCGAGTCCGCTAAGGAACACGTAGCACATGATCCCCAAATTTGCGTATGTCTCAAGACTTACAATTCCTTTGGCAGGCATAAATGTGTCCGCTAAGTTGTCATCTGCCGCAACAACAAGGCTCGTAGCAAACCCAGCCTGCATGATTATGCCCACAAATTTACCTGCTTCAGCATCTATATATCACCAAACATATTGATGACAATAATGGAATTAACGTACGTTCAAACTCTGTTTCTTTGTTCATAAGATTAACAAACGCATGCATGCATGTGACTTACAAGAACCTCGGCGACAATACGAGGCTGACGAAGGGGTCTGAGGATGGCGTAGAAGAGGCTGGTAAAGAAGATGCAGAGGGCGATTTGGACGGCCAAAAGAGGGGTGTGACGTTCGAGGATGTCATCAGTTTTCCATATCTCATTGGGATTTCTCGCTTCAACATCATAGCAGGGGCTTGAGATCAAGTTCTCCATTAAGGTTTTTGCTTCTCCTGATCCTGATTATTATTACAACCTCATCCAATTGAATGGATGACGGACGTGACCGATATAACGTTAGGGAATAATTAAATTGACAACAAACGTAGTTTAGTTGTTGCAACAAAGATATCTCTGTTCTCTGTACTAATTATGTTGGCATTTACTTTGATGAGTGGTTGTTAAATTGTGTCCCGAGACACGTTCTCCTCTTTCCACCCAAAGATAATTAAGATATCAACAAATTGAATTGCTGATTGAATCGGTTTAAATTCCCATAAACTTCTAACTACTAATCACGGGACATTGTTCTTTCCTCTGTATGTGAGTATGTGACTACAAATAGAAATTTCTAGCTGGGTTAGTTTTCAGTCCACTGTTGTAACTAACCAAAGATGCAATATATAACAAAAAAGCAAGGGCGGCAGATGTAATGTGTGCTTTTCCAGGTCATTTTGGAAAAAAAAAAAAATTCCTCTCTCTTTATCCATTTGTCTTTACTATAATATAAATACATTTGAAGCTTCTTGATTTTATTATAACATCCTTCATTTGGTAATCGCAAATTTAGGTTAAGAGAGAGTACTTTAATTAAAAATCATAATCAAATTCAGTTGTATCAAACACTTCATTGTAAGAAAAGCACACCACTCACATATAATTTTAAAATAGGAAAACTAATAATTTTAATGAAATTTAAAATATTCCTTACAATTTATTTTTAAAGAGGGTGAGTAATGATAAAGGTTGCTGCAATATAATTAAAAGGTTACAGGTTCAAATCTTAGAAACAACATTTTACTTACAACCTATGGGAAAACAAAATTGTTTTAGACAATTAGCATCAAGAAATGAATAAAGATTCAGTTCAAATAGCATAAAGACACTAAAAATGAGATAGATTTTGGTTGTTTGCTTCCCGAACCACTTTCCCTGCTCGTCCTTAGGATTTAGCAGGGGGGCTCGTCCGTGCGGACGAGCCCCCTGGCCGTCGATCCAAGGATCTCGACGGCTCAAATTTTTTTATTTTTTTTTTACATAAACAAAATCATTTTTTAAAAAAATGTTAGTTGAGAGATTGATTTTATTTTAGATTCTCTACATATTAAAATTATTTTTTATAAAAAAAAATTTTAAAAAAATATCGATCTCGGCCGTCGATCGAAGATCGACGGTCAGGGGCTCGTCCGTACGGACAAGCCCCCTGCTCGTCCCAAAAAGTGGATCCCTTTGCTTCCACCACAATGGCTAACATTAACTACCTGAATAGTGAACCACAGGTCACAGTCACACCAACTCATCTCACGTACAGGCTTACTCAAATCACAAGTTGTACACAAGTACGAGGCTTCCCTCTCAATTTAAACATCAGCGCATTAAAATGGGATCAAGCCTTTGAAATAGTTGCATGACCTTGGAAGTTGAAACCACCAACTTTTAATGTTGTTTCCAAAAAGGAAAAACCTAGAACAGTCACAAACGGTAAATCCGATCACTTTTTACCAGTTCTGCAAAATTTTGATCAGATCAAAGGATTTTGGACTCATTACTTAACCGTAATTGATCACATTTTTCAGGATCAACCAAATAGAATCATTGACCAATTATAGATTTTGCAGCATAGTCTAGACTTTCTTTATTAATGAAATAAGGTTACTCCACAAAGTACTATTCAACCTCCCAGACTCTGCCAAAAAACTATAAGTTGAATCTTTTTCAGGCGTTTATAATTTCTTGAGAACCACAACAAAATTGATAGGCTTGATCTCCTGCTTCTCCATTTCTTCATCCACCAGCCTCGCATACTCCTCAAACAAAGCAGCCAAAATTCCTTCTCCAAAGTGATTCGATATCATTGATTCTTGTATGGCCCTCACCGTCTTGGCAATCACTGTGCCATAACTCCCCTCTACTTCCTCCTTTCTCTCTATCTCTGATATCTCCATTCTCTCTAACTCAAACGACCCTTCCTTCCTCACTTGTTCTTCTATCTCTTCCCTCGACGCCGCGTAGAAATGCACATCGTATGAATCCACCTTCTCCTCTTCTACATCCCCCTTCAATGCACATATCAACCATACATGTTAATTGCTTTCAAGTAATATTGGCTTGAAACAATGATATACTCCTCTAATCCACCCAGTTGACATTTTTTAAAAAACAAAAAGCTAAATAAGCTAGTTACTTATAACATCTGTTGTATATCATTGAATTTTATATTAGTTTATAAGTCAAACAAATTATTTTGGTGTAAAAAAAATAAATATAAATATTTTAAAATATTTTATTTAGTTTCCTCAATCTCTCTTAAAAAACAAAAAAAGTTGATTCCCCGGTTTTGGTACATCAGTATGCTATTGTAGGTCTACCTTGGAGACCAGAGTGGAAAAGGAACGCGTGAGGATTTCCCAGAAGAAAGAGTTGCCTCTGTCAACATGTTGAGGCCCTCTTCTTCCCAGAAAGATGAGCACCATTCTTCCCCCGACTACCACTTCCTCAGACCTTGATCTCAGAAACAACGAGAAGTCATCTTGGAATTGCTTGTAGTACGCTTCAACCACCACCTCTGGACTCCTTTCTGTAATGTAAACGCTTCCCCTGTTCACAGGCCTCCCCTGCTCATCATAAAGCCCTTCAGGAACCTGCATAAAAGAAACTAATATATATATTTATTATTTAACCCTCTAAAGATTATATATGTCGATATGAGCGAGTGTGGTGTCAGCTTAATTATATTACCCTGGAAAGCCAGTGCAAGCAGTGAGAAGAGTGGACAAAGTGGAGGCAAGTGTTGGGGAAGAGTCTTCCATAGAAGGAACCAGGGTAAGCTCCCATGAAAATGGAAGGGAAGTGAGTGTTATTAAAGCAGTGTTGCCTGAGGAGGGTGTGGAAGTCAGGGAGGGCCTTGAAGATAGAGTTGAAGTCATTAGTGGGAAGGTCGTTGAGGTAGACTCTGAACTCAGAAGAAGAAGAAGAACGAGGTGGGTGGAGGATGTTATGGCTTTTGATGATGCCTTGGATGGCCACAAAGATGTCTTTGATTATGGAGAGAGTGTTGGGTCCTGAGGAACAGCCCAAGTCAGCAATTCCAAAGCTGCTAGGAGTGCTTGTATGGTAAAGATTTTCGACTGTGTCTATGATTATGTGCTTCACCTGATCAGATGCTTTCTTCTGTCCAAATTCAAAGAATGTAAAAATAAAAATATGACACAGAGAATTTGAGTGGAAATCAAAATTTGCAGAAGGAAAGAAAAGAGAACCTGAAGTGAGGAATTCTTGGCGTAGCTAGTGTCACCAATTCCTCCATTCATGTGGAAGACTTTCTCTATATCCATTTTGCTCTTGGAGTGTGCTTCTCTGGTGAAGCTTTGATCTCCTTTTAAAGCCAGACTTCAATAGTGTGGCTTTTGGTTCTTATAATAAGATATGATTTATTTTGACTTTGTTTACATTTATTTTGCTTAGTTTGTCAATTGTCACGATTGATAATGATTTAATATAATCTCTTGTAAAATAATTTTGTGGACAAGTTGAATTTATTATTGTAAATTTCTTCTTACAAGTGAAATATACTCTATTTTTTCTCCTTTAGACGACAGACTCAGTCTGAAAAGTGTGGGGATTGAATCTCAGACTTGGTGCCACAAAGTGCATATCTAGTACCACTAGACCAAAAGGTCTTTGGTAGTGAAACACACTCTTTTAAGAAATAGTGATTGAACATAAAAATTGAATGTAAAATTTTAGCCTCAGAAAAGCTTTATATTGAGTTGGAACAAGAGTCATAACATTCCATGAATTGATATTTATGTAGAAAGTATGATATTTACTGTTGTTTTGGACTTTTGATTGTCAGCCTGCTCCATAAACTCATGATCACGTTGGACACTGCATATCAGTTTTAACTTTTAACCAGCATCAATGGTGCAATTATTTGAGAAAATGATGCCCCTGTTCTAGTTGAATTTTAATTGCTATTTGGAATTCTTGATCATTTGATTTTGGTTTTCCTAATGGGTTGAGAATCTTAGAATAAATTCATGGATTCAAAGAGGTTGAATTCTTGTAATACGAAATCACAAAAAGCAATAGGCATTGATGCAATTCTAAAGTACCACTATAAGAACATAATGCACGGAGCTTAATTGCATGGAACAGTATTTGTTAGTGGAGGGGACAAAACAGAAATAAAAAATTTTGTCTTCGTTATGTTACTCTCTTTTCCTCTTTCTTCCAACTTAGTCATTTTCTCTCGCTTGAAAGATTTCATGAAATCAACGCTACCACCATACCAAAATTGTTTAGTAACCAATGACCCTAAGATCTGTTAGTAATAATATCTGTATATTATGTTGCTTTAAGCTATCAATTCCATATATATATCACCTCTGTTTCTTTCTATAAGTTGATATGTCATTGAATAACGCTTTGTGATGTAGATTCCATGGGTTATGTCGTTACAATACAATGCCATAATTAATAATACTATACCATGTCCTCCTGATATTGTACATTTGTTCTTGTAACGAGTACTTTGTGACCAAAACTCCAATTAACAAGGACTGAAACACTTGACTCTATAGTGCATGACAACTTGTATATATAAAATCATCATGTGTTGCCAAAGCACTGAGAATTTGTGTGATTGCACTATAGAATTCACCTTTAAAGAAACCAACTCTATAAAGTTACCCTCGGAGAAACTTAAAGGACCTATAGCTACAGACATAGGGTTGCTTTTCTTATATGTCCAAATGAATCATGACCGAGTTTAGTGGGCAGTCACTGTTCTGTCTCCGCAAAAGATCGTCACAAAATAAGAACTTTAAAGTCTGCATAAAGTCTGTGTGTGTGGCTTATAACATATATACTAGTAAAAAATATAGTGCAAATTAAATGATCAAGATTCACACAACTAATGATATTATTCATCTGAAAAATGGAGTGTGGAGCAGCAACCAAGTTTGAGAGGATGAATCGAAGTTGGGGGGTAATGAAATAGAGGGAATAAATTAAAAACATAATCTTGGGCGATCAAATTGTGGGAATAAGCAATGGGAAGGGGACAAGTGGTGTGTATGAGAAAGGGAGGACCCAGAAGTGAGTGTGGGAGAGTTTCATAGCAAAGGAGAAAGGAATTATAAAGTGAGAGAGAAAGAGGGGAAGGTTGGTGAGTGGGTTATGTTATGTGTGGTGCAAAGGCCAAGTGCACTCATATATGGAGGCATCACCTTTCAATGAGGGACCATAACTCATCAGATCAGCCCCCACCTCTGCGGACGATCCTGAAAAAGGACGTCAACTTTGGGCAATGCCTAATTTGAGTCATCATTAATCTTATCTTCCTAGGGGTTATCTGCATATATCTTTCAGTAAAATAGTACAATCTTATGCAGCATTATTTATTCAGACCTTCTTTCTTCAAAGTAAAAGCCATCTATTTGCATTTGGAAGTAGCTAGTTTGTGTGAGAAGGGCACGATGAAGTAGAATTATATCCTTATTAGGGGTGGAGCTATGATTTTGTAATTAAGGGGGCTGAGATTGAAAAGATATATGTGTGTAGAACTCATATTACCTTTAATAAAAGACATATTTGTCTAATTTAATATATGTTGGACTTTCTGGATCAACTGGGCATTGGTAAACATGAATTTGAGAGAAAATAACCTCTATTACTCACAAGAATAGATTACAAAACTCATATAAAAAAAAAACTCTCAAACAAGGATCACTCTCTAGGATCACTCTTGTTCTCACTCTTCTTGGTGATGAACACCGATTTTCGAGATGCTTTACAAATGAGGTATCCACCTCTATTTATAGTATGAGTTTTGGGGTAGGTGAGGTGTGAACAAGGGTGGTTGGTGGAGGCCGCTTCAACAATGGTGGCTGGTTGGTGGAGGCCGCTTCAACAATGGTGGGCCTAATATTCAAAAACCTTCCTGGAGGGTGGTGGAAGTCTTCAATTCTCCCCTCCAGCCATATCCGAAGAAAAACATTCCAAATATGTTTCGCATAACTCTAGCTTCTCTCGAGTCACCACCTTCGTCATCATGTCTCCAGGGATTCTCCTTCGTATGGATCTTTACTAGTCTCAACAGTTGTCGATCCATTACCTCGCGTATCCAATGATAGCGAATATCAATATGTTTTGTACGGAATGGTACATAGAGTTCTTGCTCAAATCTAGAGCACTCGACATCACAATGTACCTTATACTCCTTTTGCTTGATTCCAAACTCTTGGAGATAACGCTTTAGCCACAACATCTCTTTTCCAAATTAAATGGCGGCGGCAATGTATTCAGCTTCATTTGTGGATAAAGCAACGCACTTCGTAGTCGTGATCGCCATGAAACAGTCCCCCGCAAAAGTATAAATGAATCCCGAAGTAGATTTTCTACTATCAAGATCTCCGGCCATATCTCGCATCTCGTATAGCCTTCCAAGATTGGATCAGCTCCCCCGTAACAAAGACATAATTTCAATGTACCCTTAAGGTATCCGAGAATCCACTTTACGCCTCCCAATGCTCTTTCCCGGGGTTGGAGAGAAAACGACTCACCTTTCCACCGCGTGAGCAATATCGGGCCTCGTACACACCATAGCATACATCAAACTTCCGATCGCTGAAGAATATGGTACATGACGACATCTCCCCAATCTCTTCCTTGGATGAGGGACACGATCTCTTGCTCAACTTGAAATGGTTGGCCAATGGAATGCTAACTGGTTTGGCATTGTTCATATTGAACCGTTCAAGTACTCGTTCAATATACTTCTCCTGAGATAGCCATAACCTCCGTTTTTCCCCGTCTCGGGTGATTTGCATTCCCAATATCTCTGTTGAGCTGGTCCTAAGTCTTTCATGTCAAAAGACTTAGAAAGTTCCTTCTTCAAATTGGCCGATCTTCGTTGCGTCTTTCCCCACGATCGAATATCGTCTACATATAGTAGAAGAGCAACGAAATTTCCATCGAAAACTTCCGAATGTAGACACACTCATCTCGCTGCAGTTTTCTTGTACCCTTGACTCACCATGCACGAGTCAAATTTCTTGTACCACTTGTCTAGGTGCCCGCCCGCACCGTACAAGCTTTTCTTCGACTTACAAACGAGGTTATCCCCGAAACCTCAAAACCTTCCGGGCTGCTCCATGTAGATTTCTTCTTCTAAATCTCCATGAAGAAAAGCCGTCTTCACATCCATTTGTTCAAGCTCTAAGTTCATACTTGCGACCAATCCAAGTATGACTCTAATTGAAGTCATCTTGACTACCGGTGAAAAAATCTCATCAAAGTCGATCCCCTTCTTCGCCGGAATCCTTTGACTACCAACCGTGCTTTGTATTTCACCACTTTTCCACCGCCATCTTTCTTCGCTTGAACACCCATTTATTTTTCGCCTTCTTCCCTCGTGGAAGTTCTACGATCTCATAAGTTTGATTTTTCTCGAGATTCCATCTCGTCTTGCATTGCGAGCAACCACCGTTCTTTGTCCTTATGAGATACTTGCTTCATGGAAACTCTCCGTTCTCCATCCTCGCAGTAAGTAGAAGGTATTCAGATTCTGGATATCTTCTCGACGGAATCTGACCTCGTTCAGATCTACGAACTTCTGGAGCAATTTGAGGAAATCCACCATCATCTTGGCCTTGTGATGGTTCTGGAACGTCTGGCAGCTGGGGTTGTGGCTCCCCGCTCGACCGTCATCTTCCTCATTGTCTTCTACTTCCGGCATTTCTTCGGCACTATATCATCATTTCTCACGAATGATTCCGATGTTGCCTCTGGCACCTGAAGAGCAACATTTGTCTTCTGAGATATTGTGGGCTTTTCAATATCTTCTATTGTCTGGCTTTCATGGAACACCACGTCCCTACTTCTGATTACCATTTTTTCCTTAGGATCCCATAATCTGTATCCAAACTCTTCATTTCCATAGCCTATGAATATGCATGGAGTGGTCCTTGCATCCAGCTTCAGCCTGAGCTCTTTGGATACATGTGCGTACGCTAAACACCCAAATACTCTCAAGTGGGAGTATGATGGATCCTTTCCGACCAAAGTTTCTCGGAACTTCAAAATCCAATGGTACCGATGGAGATCGGTTGATCAAGTAACAAGCGGCTCCGATCGCTTCTCCCCGAATGGCTTTGGCAGCTTAGCCATACGAGCATGCTCCGAACACGTTCCATAATTGTTCGGTTCATTCTTTCAGCTATACCGTTGTGTTGAGGGGTGCGTGGGACCGTCTTCTCATGTCGAATGCCATATGATCTGCAATAGGCATTGAACCGCCCGGAGGAGTATTCACCTCCATTGTCGGATCGAAGACACTTCAACTTCTCTCCCGTCTCACGTTCTACCATGACATGGAACAGTTTGAAGTAATCAAATACCCGGTCCTTCGTCCGCAAAAAATACACCCACACCTTTCGAGAAGCATCATCGATGAACGTCGAAAGTATCGGTTGCCGCCGAGTGATTCAACCTCCAAGGGACCGCAAACATCGAGTGTACCGATCGAGCAACTCGATCTTCTCGTTGAAGAGGAATTAAACGAGACTCTATGCTTGCTTACCAAACAAACAATGATTGCAAGGATCTAGTGCAGGCGTCCTTGTCTACATTGATAAGCTCCTTCTTTACTAGGGTAGACAACCCTTTCTCACTCATGTGGCCGAGTCTCGGTGCCACAGATTTTGTGACGCCTCCTTTTCTCGCAACGTTGAGGCCGTCGGTGCATATCTTCACATGAGTCTTGTATAGCGTGCCACAAATATGTCCTCGAGCGACTATCATAGCGCCTTTTGACAACTTCCATGTGCCTTTACCGAAGTGACTATCATAGCCCCGTTTGTCAAGAACTATTCCCGACAATAGATTCAGCCGGTCCGGCACATGGCGGACATCCTTCAAAGTGATTGTGCTCCGGAACTTGTCTTTATCTGAACATCACCAATTCCGACAATCCCTGCGAAACTGGAATTTCCCATTTTCACAACTCCAAAGTCACCGGCTTTGTATGTTGTGAAGTATTCCTTGTATGGAGTCACGTGGTAGGACGCCGCAAAGTATCTACCACCCATTCCGTGTCTTCTCGTGAGACGTGAAGGCATGTCTCATCTTGGGTTGAACAATAAGCTACATCACTAGAGATAGTAACTAATGTTTCTCCACCCTTGTTCTTCGGCTGCGAACTGCTCTGGTCTTGCTCCTTTTTCCATTTGTAGCGCTTCTTCTTCATATGTCCTTCTAATCCACAATGATGGCGCTTATAAGATGGTTTTCTACCATCAATGGACCTGCCCCCGCTCTTGCTTCGCCTCTCGATTTGTTATTACTCTTCTTTTGTTGCCTCCCATGTTCTCTCGTGACAAGGGCATGGGTCCGATCCGTGCCCATGTCCTTTCTCCTTGCTTCTTCACTCGAATAGGGCATCCTTGACCATTGACATGGTAAGTTTGCCATTTGGGCCGAGTTGCTTTGAGTGACACGACCAAAGATTTCCCAACTATCGGGAAGGGAACTGAGTAGTAGCAACGCCCGAACTTCATCGCCAAGTGGCATCTCTACGTACGACAACCGGTTGACCAAGCTCGGAACTCACCGGTATGCTCGGCAAATCGAAGTTCCACTTTTAAGCTTCATGTTGACTAAACGCCTCATCACGAGCTTTATTCCGAGCGGTCTTGGCCTGGTACATATCCTCCAACTTTTCCGAGGGCATATGCGTCTCTGCTTCTTGTGCAACATGGTGGAAGACACTATGATCAATCCATTGACGGATTTGACCAATAGTTTTTCGATTTGATTTCTTCCACTCTAACTCCTTGGCGGGATCGGATTTTTACCCATCAATTCTATGGGATCAAACAAATCTTTACAGCTTAGGAGATCTTCCATCCGAGGTCTCCACAACAGTAATTTGTGGCGATGCGTAATCATTGCTCCGAAAGATGATGTTGACTCTTCTCGTGGACATTATCACCTTACAAATAATTTTTCAACACGATCGGGGTTGAATCTTTAAAAATGGAGCTCACCGTTACGTCTGGAACGGTCAAAAAAGATGGAATTGACACTACGGGGTCAAAATTCCACTCTAGGGGCAAAACAGCAATTTCGAAAACTTTGAGGACCAAACTGCAATTTTCAGAAAGATCAGGGGTCAATATGAAATTTCCTGAATATTTGGGGACCAAACTGAAATTTTAAAAAATTGAGGGGTCTTTCTTCAATTTCCGAAAAACTGCAAATTCCGGCGAGGAACAGTATTCCCGGTCGTCTTCTCCGGCGGAACTCCGGTGAACAAAGTCGTCTTCTCCGCAAGAAACTCCTAAAGGTTGACCAAACTTTGACCGTGATTTCGGGCTCGTTTGAACTCCGATTAGGTCGCCGTTTGGTGCGTTGGACTCGTGTCGATGAGACGAATCCAATGGTACACTCAGAATTGGATTTTGAGTAAAACTCAGAAAACCCAAATTCGTCCCGGTGAACCAAAAAACTCAACCAACACCTCTAACTGTGCCCGATACCACTTGTTGGACTTTCTGGATCAACTGGGCATTGGTAAACATGAATTTGAGAGAAAATAACCTCTATTACTCACAAGAATAGATTACAAAACTCATATAAAAAAAACTCTCAAACAAGGATCACTCTCTAGGATCACTCTTGTTCTCACTCTTCTTGGTGATGAACACCGATTTTCGATGCTTTACAAATGAGGTATCCACCTCTATTTATAGTATGAGTTTTGGGGTAGGTGAGGTGTGAACAAGGGTGGTTGGTGGAGGCCGCTTCAACAATGGTGGGCTGGTTGGTGGAGGCCGCTTCAACAATGGTGGCTGGAATATTCAAAAACCTTCTGGAGGGTGGCTGGAAGTCTTCAATATATGTGTGTGTAGAATTATATCCTTATGCAGCATTATTAATTAATATGATTTTTTTTTTCTTTCTAAAACCCTTTAATATCATCTTCCCTAATTCCCTCTATCTCTTTTTTATTTTGATTATTATTGACGGAATATCAATAAGGGTAATTTTTTTTTAAAAAATGAAAAATATGTCTTACATTTAGAACCAAGATAAACTCCTCAATTAGGTCCTACATTAATGATAGAAACTGTCATGTAAGGGGGGCTGAGATTGAAAAGAAATATATAGTGTACTCATTTGACCCTTAAGACCCATTTACTCATATTGATAATGATAAGATAAGATAAGATATATAAGTAGTTTGTTTTCACAGATTTACGTGGATAGAATAATGATAGTTTCCAGTGAGGATCTAATTCATGGGCACCACTTTAATTTGGTTTAATTACAAAATTCGTTGTTGCTCAATTCACACATATTTTAATGTTGTTAAATAAATTTTACATTAATTATCATTCAATTATAGAAACTTGGATGATGTGCAAATAATACAAAATCATAGTTGATAAATCAGTAAAAATAAGGAAACCAAGGATTGGTTTTGTGTTTTGGGGAGTCAGACAGTTGGAGTTTGTATAAAATACTCCTCTCGTCTTATTAATAAGGTGTTTTTAGTATATTTCACATACATCAAGAAAAATCTTAAACTGTATTAATTCTACCTTAAAATTTAATAACTTTCTAACTTTATCCTTATTTATACAAAAAGGAGGTATATCATAAATAATAATAAAATCCTCTCCCCCTACCCTATAAATAGGAGCAGTGGAGTATACGTACCTTATTATAAGTCACATGACGTGCGGGCCATTAATTTCCCACTACACTACATGAAAGATTAAGTAATTAAGGAGGGGGGCAGTGGAATTTTGACCTTTTATAAATTATTTTTAAAAATATGTAGGTAATTATTACCCTTGTATTTTAAATAGCAGGTATAAAGAGTGGTGTTTTGACTTAGGTGGAGAAGGGTGACAATAATTCGATGGTCATGTTATAAAAAAAGAAGTGGTGGGTTTGTGACACAAAGTGGAGAGGCTTTGATGATGAAGTGGGAGTTGAAAACTGTGTGCGAGTGGGAGGTATGGTCTCTGTATTTATAAATAACTAAAACCATAGGGGGGGGCAGTGCGCACTTTATTAGCAATGTGTCTGCTCTTTTAAAAAAAAAGTCAAATTTTATACAAAATCTCGTCTCCCATGCAATATTTGACCGTTAATTGCCATTCATTTAATCCAACCTACTTAATAAAATATATAATGAATGCGTTTGAGGATTTTCAACTCAACGCTTGATTATTTATTTTGGGTTCAGAGACTTCAGTTTTTTTCAAATTAAATATGTCATGAAAAACCAGTCATACAAAACCGAAAACCACACGAGGATGATTGGGAAATGTCCAAGTATGCCAAAGGAGTTTGGTTGAATTCTTACATATTTAGAGACGAAATGCAATCTAGTACTCGTACAATGCCACGTTTATTACTATTCATGTTTGGTTAGGGCAATTTTTTTTTTTTTTATATTTAATCAAACAAAAATTAATTACAATGAAAAGTCAATGATACCTCTCAATAAGAAAAAAAAAAGAAAAATCATTCCTTCCTAGATTTATCGTCTCTCCAAATGGTGGACGCGCCAGTAACAAATGGTGCATGGAAGGAGACAACCAAAATAAAGATAAATGAGATTAAAAGGTAAATTAAACTTTTTTGAACATGTAATGAATGGTAATAATAAGTATTCATAAGAGGAATGTATAAATGAAAATTATTTTATTGGAAACATCATTATCATACCAAACCCTATTACCAAATGCCAAACCAAGGACTGAGGACCACTCTCCCCACAAACTCATGAATTTTGAGGAATAAGGCTGCTAGTGGGGAAACCACTACAAAGATTAAATGTGTGAACACGAGATATGGGCTCAGATTGTTCTCCTTATCCTCCGGATCATATGTTTCAGTCTGATTTCCTTCAAGCGGTTTCCTTAAATCAAACAAAATCCACAGCCTGGGCCCGAATATTCTATTTCATTCATAAAGCCCAATAGGTCGGATAAACTCGTTTGGGCTCAGATTCATCTTCACTTCATTCTTAGCCCAAGTTCCTTTTTTCTTCTAGTCATATGTATTGAAGACAATCCTATTCTAAACACTAAATGTGAGTACCACTCCCAGGAAGCAGTTCAACCCTGATTCGTCGGGAATAGCTCCTTCCATTAGACACAACCTAAATTCATTTACTATCACCAATTGATAAATCCTACTAATTGTTTTTAGGGCATCACAGGATACATATACGCATGCATACACATAGGACTTATAAGCAAGATCCTCATTAAGGGGCCAAAAAGAAAAACACTAGTTTTACAAAAGTGACAAAATGAGGCGTGAGAGAGAATAAAAAGTTGGCAAGGATGCAGAGGGGGAGAGTATTGTATTACAGCAGCAAGCCCAAGGGAATATTCATGGATTATTCATTGGCATATATAGGTAGGGCCGATTCAATAAGCTTAGTTTAATTGAGATAGGTGAAATGAATAAGAATATATAATAATATAGAGTGAAGCTTACGTAGGTGCGGATAGAGATTCAATTCATAGTTTTCTGAGGAGGAGGACATAGTTGATGGGGTTGATGGCCTGTTGGGCGATTTCTTCATCGACGAGGGAGGCAAAGATGCCAAATAAAGAGTCTAAGATGGAGTCTCCGAAGTGAGAGGAAATCATGGACTGTTGGATTGCCCTTATTGCTTTGGCAAGTACGGTGCCATAAGAGGCCTTCCCTACCCCTCTTGTCTCTATCTCTGATATCTCTATTCTCTCCAACTCAAACGACCCTTCCTTCCTCACTTGTTCTTCTATCTCTTCCCTCGACGCCGCGTAGAAATGCACATCATACGAATCCACCTTCTCCTCCTCTACTTCCCCCTTCAACACACATATCAACCATACAAGTTAGTTGCTTTCAAGCTATGATATGTATCAGTATGCTATTGTAGCTACCTTGGACACCAGAGTGGCAAAGGAACGCGTGAGGATTTCCCACAGGATAGAGTTGCCTCTGTCAACATGTTGAGGCCCTCTTCTTCCCAGAAATATGAGCACCATTCTTCCCCCGACCACCATTTCCTCAGACCTTGATCTCAGAAACAACGAAAAGTCCTTCTGAAATTGCTTGTAGTACGCTTCAACCACCGCCTCAGGACTCCTTTCTGTAATGTAAACGCTTCCCCTGTTCACTGGCCTCCCCTGCTCGTCAGAAAGCCCTTCAGGAACCTGCAACAAAGAAACCAATATATTTATTATATAACCCTCTAGAGATTATATATGTTGATATGAGAGAGTGTGGTGTCAGCTTAATTATATTACCCTGGAAAGCCAGTGCAAGCAGTGAGAAGAGTGGACAAAGTGGAGGCAAGTGTTGGGGAAGAGTCTTCCATAGAAGGAACCAGGGTAAGCTCCAATGAAAATGAGAGGATCAAACTCAATAATGTTTTTGAGTGAGGTGTGGAAGTCGGGGAGGGCCTTGATGATTGAGTTGAAATCATTTGTAGGGAGATCGTTAAGGTAAACCCTGAACTCAGAGAGTGAAGGCTGTGAAATGTTGTGGTCTGTGATGATTCCTTGGATAGCGACGAAAATATCTTTGACGAATGAAAGGGTGTTGGGTCCAGAGGAACAGCCCAAGTCAGCGATTCCAAAGCTGTTAGTAGCGGTTGTAAGGTAAAGACTTTCAACTGTATCCATGATGATATGCTTCACCTTGTCAGATGCCTTCTTCTGTCAAATTTCAATTTAAAAGTGAAGCTGAGAAATCTTGGAGGAATTAATAAAAACTACAAAAAATAAATAAGAAGAAAGAAAGAAAGAAATTAGAGAACCTGAAGTGAGGAGTTATTGGCGTAGCTGGTGTTGCCACTTCCTCCAGTCATGCAGAACACTTTTTGTGGATCCATATATTGTTTCTGATAGCTGTTGTATTCAGTGAAGTGTCGTCTGCTTTCAATGACTCAGCGTTCTATTTTTCCTCCTCACCCTGCTCTCTCCTACTTATAATATAGTAGTACATAGTTTTTTGCTTCAAATGTTATAATCTAGCTACGTAGCAAAACCTATATGTATGTATGTATGTATGCGTAAAACTTTAGTTTAGTTCTTTCATAGTACGTCTTCTCATTTGTTTTTATTAGTCAAAGTTTAATTTTAAAACATATCATTACCCATGTTGAGGAAAATTGTGGTTCTTGTATATACATCTAGTAGGCTTTGGTATATTTGGAAGAAATGGAGTGGGTTTCTAGTGCCAAAACAAAATAAAAAATAAAATTTGGTGCGAGAAGTGTACCAAATGTTTTAAAGATAAGAAAGTGAAAACGTAAGAGTTTGAATTGAAATTTATCGAATCCACAACAGGGATGCTCATCACCAAAATCAGGGGCCGGGTTTTGTTTTGTTTTTTTTTTTAAAAAAAAAAATTCATTAATTTTTTATTTGTTTGAATTAAGTTATATTTAATTGCCTGATGTATTTTTTAGTAACACCCTGTATATCAAATTAATTAATTTTTAATGCATCAAGCACTATGGAGTATTTTTAAGTATCACTCTCTAACTAATTTGAGATTCACTGAAAAATACTCTGGTAGTAAATACACTAAAAGTTAATTAATTTGAAATACATGGTGCTACTTACATTGGATGTAATTGAAAAAATATTTTTCAATGCTGAATATACTAGAAATTTATTAATTTGGAATAATGGGTGCCGAAAATATTTCATGCCACAACATATAATTTAATTCAAATAAATAAGAATATATGAAAAATTAAAAAATTGAAAATGGGTCCCACACCCCCAAAGCGTTGCCGTTTGAGGCGATGAGGATGTTCTGCTCAGCGCATGAGGCGATGAGGATGTTCTGCTCATAGATGCGCTGAGGAGGCTACGTGGACCCAAATTTATCTTATACTATCTCTCTCTTCTTTCTATGTTCACAAATCCATCCATATATGTTATTATAATTATAATTGATCAGAATAATATATGATTAAGATCCTCTGCAACAATATATATACAAAGAAAAGGACATACTTGATAAGACTGTGGGCATTTTATGCATAATCTTTAATTAGTTTAGGCAATTAAATTAGTATTAATGTCTTAATTAACAATTAAATATATCATTTCTTAAAATGATCCCATTCTAGTTAGCCACGAGACAGCGGACCAAGTTTCCTGCAAATTTAAAACCGTCTGTCTCCTCTCAACTCAGGACTTAGCTTCATCTATATAATAATGGGGCATCCTCTTTCAATGAATATGCCTATACATATGCTGCTACTGGCATTATTTTTAATACTGATGTTTTGAACACTTAACGAAATAGAGTGTTAAAATTATCTCTCCACCTCAATCCATACGTAGTCTTTTTCTTTTTTCTACTGTCATTTTTAATGGGGGGAGAGGGAGAGAGAGAGAGAGAGAGAGAGAGAGAGAGAGAGAGAGAGAGAGAGAGAGAGAGAGAGAGAGAGGCAACAGAATATTCTCTTGGAAGTAGGGGAGGTGGGTCAAATTTACTTCGAAGGGCACAGATTTATAAACAAGAATATTAGATTACACAACTAAGGAGAGTATCTAACAAATGAGATACCATGACGAATACAGACAGATCCCAATGAACCACCAATTCCTCTATTTTTGTTTTTTTACCTTTGAAAAAGCCAATAATAAGTTTTATATATTTTGGGAAAATGACAACATGCTGATGTTGCTTCCTTGTTAAAAGGTCTTTTTCGGTTATTGCCTTTTTTTTAAAAAAAAATTATTCCTAATCTCATAGCGATTTTCCCTTTGTTTTAATAGTCAATATCAGTTAGGGGGTGTTATGCATTTGTAGTGATTTATGCTGCAAAACCTTTGGCAAGATGCATAATACATGGTTGAAGTTTTGGTTAGTAAAAATTTTCTTGGACACATGGTTAATAAAAGTTTAAGGGTTAATTAATGCGCTAAAATAACATTTAACTTTTATCAAAAGTATAAGAGTAATTATAAATTATTTTCTGGAAAAAAATAAACATATAAACTTTTAAAATTGGAGCGTTAAATCCAACTAACTTTCACATCTATTACAATATAACAAAACTAAAGTACCCTCACTTAATAAAAATCATGGTTGCAGTCTCTCTCTCTCTCTCCCTCCCTCGCTCCTCTCCTCTCCTCTCTCTCTCTCCTCTCCTCCATCCATCTTCATCACCACACCACCACCATCTACATTTTCAAATCAACCTCATAAACAATCCATATTAGAAAAGTAAAAAACTGAAAAAAAAAAATTAAAAAAAATCCGGGTCATGCTATTCATTGGAATTTTTTCCTCTATGCACATGGTCTTCTGCATAAAGCCCCCGTCCTCCACTTCCAGGTAAACCCCTCATCTCGCCAATCCCTATCATAGCTATGATCTCTCTTTTTTCTTTTTAAATAACTACTATGAACCTTGTGTAATTTTTTTCATGGAATTTATACTATAGATTCTGAATTTTTCTTGGTAATGCTACTGATAAGTAGAGTTTTGATTGTTCATGACAAAAGTAAAACGATTATAACAAACAATTTTTTTATTTTTTTCCCAGTTTTTTACTTTTTAGCATGAATTGTTGATGATGATTCTTTGGAATTGTAGATAGTGGTAGTAGTGTGGTGATGAAGATGAAGAGTGGAGAATATGAGAGTGTGTGTGTGTGAGAGAGAGACATAACGTGAAAGCAAAACTGTTATTAACTCAAGGTTTAAATAGGTGCAGTAAATTATTACAGTAAGGCTCTCTACCTTGGTCAGTAACAAAAGAAGTGTTGGGCTTCTAAAAATGGCCATGTGGAGGAATAGGCCTAACTCACAATTCACCTCATGGGCATACGCTTTGAGTACAAAACAGTTTGGCAATTCAATATGTACCTTCTTAAAAAAAAAAATCAATATATACCCAAAAAATGGGAAAATTACATGCAGGTCCCAAGGAACAAAAATAATTACAAAAAAGTTCCTTGAAATCACCAAATTACACAGAAGTCCCAAGAGACTTTTTTTATATTATTTGTATGGAAAAAATCCAGGTTTTTAAATGTTGTTGTAAATGGCCAGATTTTAACTTTTGTTGTAAATATAGCATTTCCTGTTGTAAATATAGCCTTTTTCTATTGTAAATAACATTTTTACGTTCAAAATCCAGGTGTTTAAATGTTGTTGTAAATATGGTTTTTTATGTTGTAAATGGCCATATTTAAAATTTTGTTGTAAATATAGCATTTCATGTTGTAAATATAGCATTTTTCTGTTGTAAATGACCTTTCTACGTTCAAAATCCAGGTGTTTAAATGTTGTTGTAAATATGACTTTTTCTGTTGTAAATGACCATATTTTAAATTTTGTTGTAAATATAGCATTTCCTGTTATAAATTTATGTTTTTTCTGTTGTTAATATAAATAATATAAAAAAGTCCCTTGGGACTTCTGTGTAATTTGGTGATTTCAAGGGATTTTTTTGTAATTATTTTTGTTCCTTGGGACCTGCATGTAATTTTCCCAAAAAAAATTGGCAATCGGATTTTTTTTTTTTTTTTTTTTAGTCGTAGTGCATCCAGGTCATCCCATCAATCCGATCAAGACCTGGGTATCTTTCAGGCATATCAATGGCCCTAGACTAATCCGGATCAAGACCGGATTGGCCCCTTTAAGGGCCCTCTACCACCCACGCACGATCTGTTATTCATTAAAAGTCAAACTCAAAACCCGAATTGATTTAAGCTTTTTTAAAAAGAATTAAATGAACCGATTACTTTACCAAATCGGTTGTTAACCTAAGCGTTTGGGATCCTGTTAAAACATCATTAAAAGTCAAATCCGTTTGCAATATTATGAATTGATTTAGTAGCTTTTTTTAAAAGAATTAAATGAAACGATTAGTTTGATTGCGATCGGTTGTTAGTACTATTACTTTGGAGTTTGGACTTGTAAGGCAAACTCCTACACGTTTTTATACGTTTTTGTTGGGGCCACCAAAAGATGAATTATAAACAAAACCATGAGAAAGACGTAATTAGTTGGTCGGACTTCAAAAAAAAAATCAGGAGAGAGGAACTCTGAAGTTCATGTGCTCGCCAAGTGTGCTTTAAAAATGGCTTTAAGATTTCACTTGATTCCTTTAAATGATTTTTGTTTCTTTCTTATAATGTCGGGTAGTATTTACTGTGTTTAGAGTTAGAAAAAAAATCAGGAGAGAGGAACTCTGAAGTTCATGTGCTCGCCAAGTGTGCTTTAAAAATGGCTTTAAGATTTCACTTAAATGATTTTTGTTTCTTTCTTATAATGAGTCAATTTTAGAGTTGGAAATTAGGACCTACTCGGGCCTTTAACTGTTTCTTACATTGTAAGAGGAAAAAAGTAATGAGAAGCATTTAGGGATTAACCGATTCCCAGTCTAATGTGAGCATCAATCATAAATGAAAACAGAATATGGAGATGGCGGTCATTGATAATTGAATATTATTTCACTTATTTGTATCTCTTGATTAATAATTTAGGAATGTTTAATTGATAAATAATGAGTTTTATTACTTAATTGGACTTTGAGCTTTTAATTAGATTTAATTTATTTTTGTAATAAAATTTCAGATTTACAGTGCTTCACTATTTTCGCCATAACTTTTGATTTAGATATCGGATTAGCCTCATTCTTATTTCGTTTTTTAGATGATTCAGAGAGCTACAATTGTTATGAAGATTCGGAAGGTTTATTCGGATAAGAAGATGGACGGAATTGGAGCTAAATGCATACACATTTTTCTGGATTTTTATTTTGCCCGAATTTTGTAATAAATGACAATTTATTAGAGGTTTCCTATTTTTTAGAGGTTTCCTATTTTTGGGCCAATCTTGTAGCCCTAGCGTTTCCTATCTTTAGGTTAAATTAGATGGCTGCTAAAAAAACACATTAGACATTACGCTTTATGATATTTTGGGATTAAAATTATAAGCTTATTATTTTCTTTGAATCATCCATCATGTTTATGTTCTTCTTCATCTTTTCTTCTGCGTTTTGCCCAACCATGCTTGGCTAAGCTTCTGTGGTTGACCCATGGGTTGAGGATTCCGTGAATCTAAAAGACCCGCACTTCAATCGGTAATGTAATTCGTTTGTGTTTATTTTAATCAGATTCGATTATAATTACGGACTGGGTATTAGATTTAATACCCAGATTGATATCCCAATGACATAGGTCGGACCGGGTTACAGTGAGCGTTGTGCAATCGCACAATGAGCTCGCCACGCGTTCGATCAGATGCTAGGCGATCGTCTACTAGTCGAGTGAGTTTCTGGACAAACGCAGAGATTTTGGTTTATCCAGAATCAATCACGAGTTAGGTTATTATGTTTTAGTCTGATAAAGGTTATGGAATCTCAATTCTAGGTTAATCGTTTTTAATCTGATTAATCTCACTTTCTTATATTCTGTTTTAGTTTGGCTTCGTTTTAATTGAATTGAAAACTCCCCCATTATGGTTATTGTTTTATTGCGTCTACTATTGATTTTAGACCCGCTATGAATTCCTTGAAAGAAACGATCCAGGTTTTCTATACTACAAATATTTAAATCCTGGTTATTTTAGGAGAGCCCGACAAATCCTTATTAGCCATATGATCCAACAATCGTTATTTGGGCATGTAAAAATTTATGTTATAATATTGATTGAACTATATTTTTATAGGTTTTTTTATGATTAATTTGGAATTTGTTTATGCATTTCTTAAGATATTATTGTATTATTAAGCACTAAAAGTTAGGGACATTTGTATTAAATTAAGTGTAATTAAGGAAAAAATGATCAAAATTTGTTAATTATTCATGCAGGAGATTTTGGAAAATGTCAATTGGGAAAGGATTAATATTTTTGAAGACTGGGAAAAATTACAGAAAGAGCCTCAAATTTTCTCAAAATTACAAATCATGAAGAAAAGATGTCAGAGAAATTTTCAGAAACCACATAAGTATTTAGAAATTACAATTAAACCCTATAAATATTTCAAAAATTTGCATTTTAGTTCCTTCACGAACTTTTAAACCTTTCAGATTGGTCGCTCCAAATTAGGACTTCTTCTTCTCCCACCTTTGACGGGATAGCAAACCCGATATTTTCAGAGTTGAATAGCCACGACCTCAGATTGAGAACGAAAGGGAGTTTCTTCGGCGATGGAGAGTTGGAGAGGAGAGGGAAAGAGACGGAGAGGCATCACCACCATGGAGGACATCACCCTTCGTCCTCACACCACCGGTCGAAGCTCAGAAACGAGAAGTAAGACACAGCAGTTGGAAAAGCTCAAAGAACAAGAGAGCTTCGTCTTCATCTTCTCTCGCCGGTGAGCTCCTTCCTCATAACAACCAACGGCTGAATCGCAAAGCAAGGTTCAGAGCTCAGAATCAGACAAAGCCACCACCAACGTCTCACACCATTCCTTTGTTCTCATTGAAAATCATTCCTTCTCCATCGATCTCTCTCTCCCCACCATTTTCACCGATCTTCTTCCACCACCTTCATCCTTGCCTTCAACATGTGCTCTTCCTTCCTCTATTCTAACCATCACTTCCAGCGGTGATTTTTCCCTCGACCTTCGGCGCTCACCCTTCCTTATTGCTTTAGTCGAAGCTTCCAATACCAACATACTCTTATTTCCTTCCATTTCTTTTCTCTATTTCTTCTACACCTTAGGTCGACAGACCCTTATTTTTTTTCCTTCTCCATTGATTCGCCCATTTACTCATACTCCAATGAATTCCTGGTGTTTTGGTTAAGCTGTGATTATTGTTAAGTAATGAGAGGCTGATTCTTTGCTTCTTTGTGATGAAGATTTTTACTTGAGTTCAATGACTATACATGGAGTTATTCTATTTATCTATTTGAATTTTCTAGTTTTAGAAATTATTGATTCTTAAGGTTGATGTTAATTGTCTTTGTTAGTTTGATACTTATAGTTGAGATGAAATTTTTTAGTGTGAATATTATATATGTTTGAATTTCTTTTGGTTGCAATAATATTATGTTAATTAGCGTGTTACTGTCTAGTTTTGCATGTTTGGATTATCTTTTAGAGAATAACTTTTACGATTTTTGAGGTAGGTATGTAAAAAGAGTTATATCTCGGCTTGTAGAAAATAGTTTTTGAAACCACAATTTGAGTGTTTCCCAGTCTTTAAGGGGTTGTTTAGCACTCAAATTTAAAAAGACTCATGTTGTATTATTCAAATTTCAATTGCACATTAAATGATTTTAAATAATATCTCAAGAGATAGTAGTTAGCTATATTTGTAAGAGCTATTATTAATTGAAAATATTGAATTCAAGTGTTATTTGATGTTTTTCTTAAGATTTACTAAATTTTAACTTCCATAATCTTTTTAAGTGAGGATAGTCACTCTCTTCATTATTAAGAGCATCATCATTCATATTTTCTAACTGCGTGTTTGGCATAGCATTTAGAGGCATGGAAAGCCCAATAGCATGAGTAAATGCTCAATTGCAGAAAAAAACATGCCTCTCTCTGTTTTTTGTTTTTTTTTGTGTTTGGGTTAGCGTCAAACACAAATAGGTTTCTCTAGCGTCAGCCACGTTTGGGAGAAGTTACAATTCAAATTCATAGTATTTGGAGAGTGTCCACCTCAGAAGTGATGACTGATGAAGGAAATGTCCAAAGGAAAGCAGCAAAATTTCTGGCCCACGTACGCACTTGATTAGCAGAAAGTCAAGAAACGTTTGGCCTTCTTGTGGGGAAGCGTGACCTTCTTGTGGGGACCATTAGCATTGATTTTTTACAGCAACGCACTATTATTGGCAGCAAATATCGCCATATGTCACTATCTTATTTTTACAAAATTCAAATAGAAAATAAGTCACTTATCTCACCGTTAACCTAAACATAAATAACATTTACAACCTGATTTTTATCCTACCTTAGCATTGATTTTTTTTTTTACACAACGTACTATTATTGCCTTAAAATATCGTCATTATCTTATATTTTTACAAAATTTAAATAGAAAATAAAATAAGTAAATAATATTTACAACTTGATTTTTCTCAAATAAGTCCGCTAACCCAAACAGGCTCTTAAATCGACTCCATTCACTCATTCATCGTTTTTATAAACATACCAAAAACAATAGTTTAATATTTAATTAAATTGTATTACTCTTTTAGTTTGAAAAACCCAAACCAATTTTTCCTTATTTCTATTACATTTCTACATCATTTAAATTACTTAGGAATCAATCAAAGGCTTATTAAGAAGAGAGAACGATCGTAAGTTTACCTATATGCAATCCTTAATTAATTTTTGATTATGAGTTCAACAGGAACGTACAAAAAGCCTTCATCAGACATCATTTCTATCAAAATGATAACTTAACCCAGAAAAGGAAACAGAAAGAGATAGAACCCAAACTCTTGTTTCCTTGGAATTGAGGGATGTTGTATCAAAAGGGAAGCGGTTCCTCTCATTTTCCCTCTCTCTCCATCCTTCTTCGGCCAGATCTCACCATCCAATCCATTTGACGGCCGAGATGCGATCCGATTTTTTCTTTTTTTTTTTTATAAAAAACCTGGACCGTTGGATCGAGATTTAAACGGTCCGGATGGACTGTGAGAAAGATAAGGAGAGGGAGGAAAATGAGAGGAACCGGACCCATCAAAAAGACAAAAACCTAAACCCTCGTCTTCATTATATTCCTTTTCAAACTACAATGCAAACACGTGCTTCCTCTGGTTAACTGGTTCATATATTACTATAACCAAGGACGTTGTTAACCATTAACGCTATGACTAGTTGATTCTTCCTCTCGTTTTTATGATAAAGTATTAACTAACAATTCTCATAAACCAATAAAAATAGTTAAAATCAATAAAGTTGTCTTATAATTTAAATAACTTCCAATATTACTTCTACTAATTGCATTAAACTATAATATTATATTAATTATTACTCTCACCCACTATCCTCATTAATTATGGACATACATGAAAAATATAATTAATACGCTTTTAGAAACAAACAAGTGTCTTATAAAAATGACTAAATACAATTACTAGTTGATGCCTTATAATAAGGATCGAGGAGTATATGAGGATGTTATTAACTAATTCACTGTAACCAAAGAGTATAATATTAGTCGAGCTCAACAACGTCGCTTGATCCATTTAGCCGACCTCACCTAATAAGATTAAGACTTTACTATTGTTTGTTTAAAGAATGAAATTTTTAAATATACATTTAATATGTGTCACCTCCTCTCTTCTCATGAGAGTCACTACTTCAAAATATGGTTTTTCTTCCCAAAAAGACGTCTAATTTTTTAAAAAGGAAGTAAAATGTGAAGGCGGTGGCAATTTTGTAAATATTTGGACGAAGTTTAACATATTAGACGTCCTTTTATATTTTAGGACGCAGAAAATGTACTTATGACGTCCTAAAAATACTTTAGGACGCCAAAGAAGTTCTTCTAGCGTCCTATAAAATATGTAGGGCGTCAAAAAACCAAAAAGCACAGTTTTTGGCGTCTAACTTTTTTATTTAAACGCCGTAGGTGTAAAGTTTTTTCACTCCAAAAACCCTTTTCCCCAAATCGTGCTCCGTCGATTTCTCATTCTTCGATTTCTTCACAACCCTTAACGCTGGTCCGCCTTGTCTCTTCTCTCTGTCTTTATTTTTTTTTTCTCTGCTCCCTCTTCAATCTCACCGATGCTTTCTCCCATTCTCTCGTCTTTAGTTTTTCTCTGCTCACTCTTCAATTAATTTGGCTCAGATCTCTCTTCGACTCCTCCTGCTTTCTGACACCGACAATTTCATGGTGTGGGCCAGCGATGAACGAGTCGCCGGATTCTGCACTTGGGAGCGCTACACAAGCAAGGACACCGATGTCGATTTCAAATCTGGAGATGGTGGTGGAAATGGCGTTCGCTGATTTTCCAGATCTGGAGACATCTTTGCGGCAAGGTCGACTGCAATTTGTCTTTGCTGTTGTTGGAAGGGTGAGAAACGAGAGCTGAGGAAGAATCGAGGAAGGAGATGCAGGGGAAGACCAAAGTCGCTACCCTCATCTATGCTAATCTTTCATTGTCTAATACTTCTCTTTTTTACTTTTACCTTTCTTTCTTGTTTAATGAATCTATTAACCTTCTTTTTTTGCTACGCTCCTTATTTAAATTAAGGTTTGGGCTATTGCAGATTCAAAGCAACAAGGATTTCTTGGTTTTAAAGAATTTATTATTGCTTGCAGGTATATATTGCTCTGTTTTCTTGAAGTTTAATGCAGATTCATTTCTTGCACCTTATCCATTTTATTGTAGCTAATTTCCTCGGTACAATCTGGCCACCCAATTTCACACGATTTATCAACTAGTGATGGTGAGTTTTATGCCTCTCACTTTGTAATTATCTTGGTTGATTTTTCTCTGCCTTTGTGTATCAGTTATGTATTTTGTTGTGTTCATTATTTTATGTAAATGCCCATTTATCTTATAAAGTTACATAATGGAAGCTTAACTTTTATTTCAGTGGATTTGGAAAATCTTAAACCTCCCGAAATGGAGGGCTTGGATGTATTATTGATAGTAAGTATTTCCTTTTCTGAATATGTTATTCCTTTTGTCTTTTTGTGTGGAAGCACTTACCTTGTAGTTGTTTATCCAGAAGAAAACGCATAGACATAAAGAGAATGATTTGAATGGTAATGTACCTCTTAATTTATTTGAATATGCTTTTTCTCTGTTCCTTGGTCACTGAGTTCCAAGTTACACAGTTTAAATCCAAGTTTCCAATTATTTTTAAGGCAGTGCTTTTGGTACGAAAACCAGCCGTCTCATTCGACTTGTATATTTTGATATGGGGTAGCAGTGGGCTTTTACTAATGCTCGCATCTAAATTTTTTCAGCTTTCTATTTCCCCCCCTTTTTTGAGCAACAAAATGTGTACAACTTTTTACTTCTAATTTTATTTATGTTAGTACATGAATTGTGTTGAAGATACCATGAAGGCCTTTCTATAGAATATAGGATGTTATTAACTAATTCACCAAACCAATGGTTATGCTTTTGGGTCAGTACTCAACATTAGTTCTATTAATGTTTTAATCTTCACTGTATGTGATATAGTTAGGTCTATGCATTGTAACCAAGGAGTATAATATTAGTCGAGCCCAACAACGCAGGTTGATGTGTGTGTGTTCGTGGTGTATGAAAGCAGTCACATGTGGATTAGCCTTCATTAGCAGTTTTGCGGCGCTATTACTGTGTCGTCTGTTTTTTGACAGTGATCCATTTACTTTCTGATCTCATTCTAGAGAATGAACACCTAATAAGATTAAGAATGCTTTTAAATCCAAGCCTTTACTATTGTTTGTTTAAAGAATGAAATTTTTAAATATACATTTAATATGTGTCACCTGGCCTCCTCTCTTCTGCGAGAGAGTAAAAGAGAAAAATAATCATTAATTATCCTACCAACTTCTTATATTCTGGAACAACATTTTTTTTAACAATATATACTTCTTTTATTTTGGACCAAATAAAGAAGCACAACACTAAATTTCAATGGGGGTAATTTTTGAAAAAAAGTTCAATAATAACTCGATAAGTGACTTATATCATGCATTAAGAATTTCTTTTAGAATCAGAGCGTCCTATATTTTACCTAGGAAGGGACACGTTTCTAATATAACCAATATTTTTTTTATTTCATTATCTTCTTATACATATATTCATATCCCATTATATTTACAATCCATCATTCTCCCCACACCCACTCATATGTGGACGTGATTAAACTGATGAAGCACCTTTCTAGCATTAATTGGTCATTTGAGTTTGCGCGTTCATTAATTGCCCTTAACAAAGGGACCCAACTTTTAAAGATTTGTTAGAAATCACTGAACGTGGCCTGGTCACAATTAAGATTAAGCTTCCTTTCTTGGCCCTACCTTGTTTATGTATTCTTAACGTACAAGTTCTCCCAAATTTATCTTTTATTTTTGGGTTCAACTGTCGAAGGGGCGGATACACTTATCAAAAGGAAGGGATTCAATCCTAAAATTGGTCAAGACGGGAAACATCAGGGGTGCGGCAAGAATCTTAACCAAGCTAACGTAAAGACATGTGTACTCTTAGTCATCAATTTCTTGTGGAGTGGGCTCTAATTAAGTGTCGTGCCCTTGAACTGTGGATGAACCCAACTCATCTTCTAAAATTTTTATAACAATAAAAAAGGTCCTCCTAAATTTAGGGAAAAAGAATCAGAGCCTACAAAATGCAGGTAAATATTATTTATCATATATGAGATACATACAACACTTTTGAAATCGTTAATAAGTAACCAAACGGTGTCATTTATTTCTGTAGTTTTAAAAAGAAAAGGCCAAAAAACATTAGTCGTTGTAATAACAAGCACGCTTATATATGATGCGAAACAAGATAATAAGATGGAAACATGAACACTGAAGAAGCTAACAGATGTACAATGCGTAAACAAGGACAAGAATTAAATCCCTTTTAATTTTTTTTACACCAAATTCATATATGTTTACTAATTTTAAATCATATTATTTACTACTAGCATCTTAAATTTAATTAAGGATCATTTTAGTTCGGCAAACTTTGTGCTTCTATATATCTGTTCATTACGTACAACATTACAACTTTATCAAACTTTTGAAAAGGAAATTCAAAATAACGAATCTCGTTGATTTAACAAAGTGACAAAATGAGGTTTGTTAAAGAGAATAAAAAAAATGAACTCATTAAAAAAAATGCTGAAAATACATGCGACCAACATTCGTCGAACTCACTCACGATTCCTAGATTTCTTAATTGACACCTTAATTATCAATATGACCTCATAAAAGCAAGAATGCTGAGCTCGCATTAAGTGAGAACTCACCAAAATGATCCGTCCAAGTGCCTAACTAATGGCGTGTTCTAATGGGAGAATGATTTTTAGGTCCCAAAAAAAACCCTCCAAATTCTGAAAAATAATATATTGACAAACTTCTGTAAATCAGCCCCATTAACAACAATTTTCTAACAACTGATGATAACAATTATATCTTCCCGTTAATCTCCATGTTCATGGAGATTTGTCAATGATTTCGAATTATGAGGGTCTTTTGGGATTTTTCCTCCAAAAAGGGTCTAGAAAATGATTTTCCCTATTATTTTCTTTGGTTGGGACTTGAAAATTATTTTCTCTGTTCTAATTGATATTATTTTAAATTTAAATATTCTTTTGGTTGGGATTTAAAAATTATTTTCTCTGTTCTAATTGCTAAGTACGGTGTTGATTGTTAAATTCCAAAATATTTGAACTCGCTCTTAATTAATTAACATGCTCTTGTGAATTATATGAAAGGGGACCTTCGCAGTCAAATCAACTAGACTTATTAACACTTGTTGCCTACTCAAACTCCATCCATCATCTTTTTCTTTACATTATAATTTAACTTTAATGATTAATACATCTCCCGGCCCTACATATATAAGAATTCAATAATCTATTTGTAAATATTAAAATAATTAGTCAATTTAGTTATATGTAAAATATGTGTGTTGGTTTCCCAAAAGAACCATTTTAATCATTCAAATATAAAATTAACCCCTTGATATGATGGAAAACTCTTTCATGTGTACAATATAATAGAGAGAATTTATGGGGGAATTATGAATTAATAGATAAAGTGAACTAAGGCCTTATATTCGCTTTCTCTAGTAACCCTAAAATTTGAATTTTCTCTTCTCTGCCTCACGACCCTCCTTCATCTCTTTCTCGCTGGTGGCTTGAGGCACCATCACAAGCCGCCGACGAGTATCATTTTATGCCACAACTGTGTTAAAGTGGTAAATCGGTTCCCAAATCTTTGATCTGTGGCCTTCTCCCTATGATTTTTAGGGTTGTGGACATCTCTCGTCCTTGTGGCAAGTTTTTTCTTCTTCTTCAGATCTGTTCTGCGGTGGTGAGAGCTATCTGTCTTTTGTTTCTTTTTTGTAGTGGTGTTCTTGTTTTCTTATGAAATAAACAGATCTGTGAAATCTGAGTATAAATCCTCTTAGTTGGATAATTGTTTGAGTGCTACTAGGTTCGACTATCACCTGGTGGCTCGGATCTGCGTTCTTGGGGGAAGATTTCAAGAGATGTTGTTCAGTGTGTGGTCAAGGTCACCATATTTGCTTGAACGGAGGAGCAGAAGTATTCTTCAGGATATCATGGGTTTTCTTCCTTTTGAGGTTGGGTTTTCTTTGATCTTTACCTTAAGTTGGGGTATCTGTGTAGCTGCTCTAATTGCAGCTAATGCTTATAAGGAGGTGTGCCCGTTAGGGTGGGTTTTACAACCAACACTTTCTTTCACGTCACTTCTAACCTTGAATATCGAGAAAGCTGATTTTGTCCATGCTTCGAATTCTATTCTTAAATATTTAATGTACAGTGATTGGTTGTTCTTGTATTTGTCTTATTTTGTTGTATTTAATTTGACTTTATTTGTATTCTATCTTTAGTTTGTTTTTATATATTTCACCGGTTTGCAGTAATAATATAAATAGCTTTTGACAAAAAAAAACTAAGGCCTTATATTTATGATTAAGGCAAATTCTTCTACTAACTTTTACATTTAGAATTAAAAAGAGTAGATCTTAAACAATAGTACTATCACAGTTTTACGTTATAAAATATGTAGGATTAAGAGTAAAAATACAGACGTACTCTCTTTTCCTTAGGGAAAAGAACCAATATAGGAAGTTTTTAAAAAATTGTATCCAATTAGAGCAGATGAAAAAAGATTTACCAAACTAATGAAGTTAGTGGCGTCGTACCTTCTGACGTTACTGAGCAGTGGCGTCATGTAATCTGACGCCACTGCTCAATGGCATCAATTTCATTGACGCCAAAAGGGGTGTCAATTACATTGACGCCAGTGGCGTCAAACAGTACGATGCCACTAGTGGCGTCGTACTTTCTAACGCCATTGCTCAGTGGCGTCAGAAGGTACGACGTCACTAGTGTCGTCGTCTGACATGACGCCACTAACTGCATTAGTTTGGTAAATCTTTTTCCATCTACTCTAATTGGGTACAATTTTTGTAAAAAAAATCTTATATCAGTGCTTTTCCCCTTGTCCTTATAATAAGGAAAAACTAATAAGTATTTTTTATTGTTTTTATAAGGTACTTATTTATTTTTTAAATATTCCTATTTGATCATACATACACTATATATAGGATGTGGGATTGATGAAGTAATTAGTATGAATATATCACGCTCCCCCTCTTAGAAGGTTATCTCACAAGAATGATCTCTTCCATTTCTCTCTATGGTGCATTTGTTGTGCAATATAATTAGAGTTTGCATCGGTGCTTCAGTTTTGTATGAGTACATCAATAAGTCAATTGGATTTCAATTAGGCCTGAAATTCTTACACATGTAATATGCAGTATTTTATTAGAATATTCTTTTTCATCCAAATTTTTTCTAAACAGTATAGTTGACTTGAGTTGGTATGATTGAGAGGCCAGTCCAATAGGTATGGCTGGTATGCTATTGCCTATCATGTTATGACTTATATGAGGGTCAAAAAACCTAACCATGTAAGTGCCACAGCCACACTTTCCTCCTGATTGATAGATATGCTTCATAGGATAGTAATAGTGGAGTTAATTAAAGTAGTGGCTTAATTTAGAAACAAGCAATTGGCTGCCAGGCTTCCACGTCAAACTTATGTATCCTCCTTCATATATAGTGTTGGACGTGAGGCCCACTTGTTGCTGGTTGTTAAAATCAGCAGTTCATATTTAATAAGAATTTTTTATTTGAGTTTAAATAACACGCATACCGACCACTAATATTTCTTGTTGCCATCTTTTTATTAGCAATTTTTATCTTTATTGTAAAAAACGAACTAACGATTAAAATCAGTTAGAAATAATAAATGTGTCAAAAATATCATGTTTTTTTCTAAATATTGTCCTCTATTGATGAAAAAATCATAGGAGAGAGAATGAGTAACAAGTATGAGAGAGTATGAGCGTACAATATAAGAGAGAATGTGTAATAAATGATTAAATAAGAAAATGGTGAGTGAGAGATAATCAATATAAAGATATACATTTAACAGAGATAGAAAAGGAATATGTAGTTTAAATTTTGAGAGATAAGGAGAAAGTTACTTATAAAAAGAACCAGCTTCAAGAGAGAAAAAGTTATTTATAAAAATGACCGGATGAGAGAGTAATAATTAATTAATATCAATTCATCAATGTGTGTAGTATATGTGAGAGAGAGAGAGAGAGATACACTTTTAAATTTGTGCGACATGAAATAACCGAACCACATTCTAGTTTTCTCAATTTTAGATCAACTTTGTTGCACTCAGGATAAAAATTATTTTGATTACATAAAAAAAGAATACACACATATATTAGATTCTTGTGATATTATATTACTTAAGAATAATTATTTAGGAAAATCTGAAGAAAATACTACTTGAATTTCAAAATCCTAAATAAGTGATTTTTCAATAAATCGAGTTATATATCAATTATTTTATTGTTATTGTCAATAGGATTTTGAAGTTTAAGTGGTATATTTGTATTATTTTTTCTAATTATTTTTATACAAATTTTGACACAATATATACACTTCTCGCATCTGACTATTTTGGTGCCTATGCCTCACATGGTTCAGGGTATCCCCCTCTGTATGTTTTGAAAAATTAATTACAATTACAGTAATCGTCTTTCGTATAATCGTATCTATGGCAAAAAAGAAGAAGATCATACACTAGTATGGCGATGGGCTTGATAAGATAATCTCATCGTAATCAATTTCTTTTTTGTATTGAATAATTAAGATATATAATCTCGACGTTACCATAAGGTCTTTGATTGTAACTCTTTAATTTGTATGAAGAAAATGACAAATTGAGATTTGTTGGAGAGAGTAAAATAATGATTAAATACAATTTTTAAACAAGGAAGGCTTCGAATGTGTTCGCATCCAATCATTTTGCTTTTCCTGTAAATAAAAAAGGCTACAACATGTATAAATAGATTCCACAAAACTCACATATAAACACAGAGTGAGTGATCAAGAAATTGAAGAGATAAGCAGAGGGGTCATTGAAGAGAAATACTGAGAATATAATGGAGGTAACTCAAGTGCTACGCATGAACGGAGGGATGGGGGACACAAGCTACGCAAACAATTCCTTAGTTCAGGTATATATATCAGTCATTGCATATTAATTATGTGATTAACACAGAATAAAACTAACCAACTCTGTTTCATGATGATAATGCATGAGAAATAGAGAAAGGTGCTGGCACTGACAAAGCCGATTCGAGAAGAAGCCATGACCAAATTGTACCGCAAAATGCTCCCAAAAAGCCTAGTGATTGCAGACTTGGGCTGCTCTACTGGTCCAAACACTTTCTTCGTGGTATCAGAAGTAATCAAAACAGTGGAGAAGCTTTGCCGAGAGCTGAACCATCAGTCCCCAGAATACCAAGTCTTCTTGAATGATCTTCCAGGCAATGACTTCAACAACATCTTCAGGTATCTTGCCAACTTCAAGGACAGACTCAGTCATGAAATGGTTTCAGGGCTTGGTCCTTGTTTCTTATCTGGAGTCCCTGGTTCCTTCTATGGCAGGCTTTTCCCTTCAAAAAGTCTCCATATTGTCCATGCCTCTTATAGCCTTCAATGGCTATCTCAGGTGTATACATATATTCACATATATGTTTGAATTTAGATGATTTTTGGGGTCTTCTTTCTCCTCTTATATATGATTGCTTAATGCATAAATTAGGTTCCCGAGGGAGTGGAGAACAATAAGGGAAACATCTATATGGCGAGCACTAGCCCGTCGAATGTGTTGAAGGCTTATTACATCTATTCTTTCTGGATGGCAAAGGAAGTGGTGGAAGGAGGTTGTATGGTGCTCACATATTTAGCACTAAAGCTCTCAATGACATGGCCTCCATGGTAATATTGAAATGGAAAAGGAATGAAATATTGGCCCCCGATGAACTATTGGTGCCATAATTCCTTTATCTTTTGTAGAAAACATGTCGGCTCATATTCATGAGCTAGATATACCTAGGTAATTTTAATGCAAAAAGCTCTTTCATGTGTTGAAGGCTTATTACCAACAATTTCAAAAGGATTTCTCATTCTTTCTGGAGTGTCGTGCAAAGGAAGTGGTGGAAGGAGGTTGTATGGTGCTCACATATTTAGGGAGAAGAAGCGACGATCCCTTTAGCAAAGAAGGCTGCCTTATTTGGGAACTCATGGCTAAAGCTCTCAATGACATGGCCTCCATGGTAATCATACTTTTAATTATGTTTTTTTGGTTGATTGAAATGGAAAAAGGAATGAAATATTGGCCCCACCGCTTTCTTTCTTTTGTTTTTGGTTCTGAACCACTTTCACAAATCATATTAATAATATCGATGAACTATTGGTGCCATAATTCCTTTATCTTTGTAGAAAACATGTCGGCTCATATTCATGAGCTAGCTGTTCTCCACCTCTATCATCTAACTACAAAATTTAGATATACCTAGGTAATGTTAATGCAAAAAGCACCTAATATCATTCTTCCACGATATAAGTCACTCCTAGAAAGATGCTTCAATCCATAATATAATTCACTTGGAAAGTAATTAATGTTTGTTTTTCAATATTTCCCATATATTTAATGCTTATATATGTGACTTTTCGTATGTCTCTCTCATTTTATACCTAATTTAATATGGCTAAAATTGTGGAAAATTTTAATGTAAGGCATATTTAAGGAGTTAACTATCACTTCTTGATTCTAATAAATTAGTTGAAGTGTCGGAAATGAGTAACTTGTTTTACTACAATGAGTTACAGGGAATTATAAAAGAACTACTATTGGTCCCACTGCCGCCTTTCACAAATCACACAAATAATATTGATGAACTATTGGTCCCATAATTATTCCTATGTTTTTGTAGAAAATATTTGGCTCATAATATTAATGAGCTACCTGTTTACCATCTCTATCATCTAACTATGAAATTTAGATATACCTAGAAAAATACCTAACTTGTTTTGCTATGATATATGAACAGAGAATTATAAAATAAGGGGAGGTGGACTCGTTCAATATACCTCAATACACGCCATCCCCATCTGAAGTGGAACGGGAGGTGGTAAAAGAAGGGTCATTTAGCATCAACCGTGTGGAGGTATCTGCAGTGAATTGGAATGCGTACGATGATGATGGCTGGAACACAAAAAACAGTGAGTTTAGTGGGTCCGAAGTAGCGAGTAACGGCGGCTATAATGTCGCAAAGTGTATGAGGGTTGTGGCTGAGCCCTTAATGATCAGCCACTTTGGAGAGAGCGTCATCGAAGAAGTTTTTAGGAGGTACCAAGAGATCTTAACAGATCGTATGCCCAAAGAGAAAATTGAGTTCATAAACGTCACCTTGTCTGTGACCAGGAAAGCGTGATCACCAGGACCCGTCGATCGTACTTTGTATTTACATATTCGTAGTTGTCTATTAAATAACTTCCTTCATCTTTTGACAACTCAAGTTTGGGTTTGCTTGGTTTATACATCTTTATTTAGCTAAAGCCTAATCTAGTCTAGTTTATTTCCATCCCCACATCTGACTATTTTGGTGCCTATGCGTCACATGGTTCAAGCTATCCCCCCGTCTCTGTATATTTTGAAAAATTAATTACAATTACAGTAATCCTCTTTCATACAATCGTATCTATGGCAAAACAGAAAAGATCATACACTAGTAGGGCAATGTATGTGCTTGATAAGATAATCTTATCGTAACTAATTTCTTTTTTGTATTGAATAATTAAGATATATAATCTCGACGTTATCATAAGGTAATTGATTGTAACTCTTTAATTTGTATGAAGGAAATGACAAATTGAGATTTGTTGGAGAGAATAAAATAATGCTTAAATACAATTTTTTTAAAAGGAAAGCTTCGAGCGTGTTCGCATCCAATCATTTTGCTTTTCCTGTAAATAAAAAGGCAACAGCATGTAATAGATTCCACAAAACTCACATCTAAACACACAAAGTGAGTGATCAAGAAATTGAAGAGACAAGCAGAGGGGTCATTAAAGAGAAGTACTGAGAATATAATGGAGGTAACTCAAGTGCTACGCATGAACGGAGGGATGGGGGACGCAAGCTACGCTAACAATTCATTTTGCCCATGCCTCTTATAGCCTTCAATGGCTATCTCAGATATATATTTTCACATATATGTTTGAATTTAGATTATTTTTGGGGTCTTCTTTCTCCTCTTATATATTGTAAACAAAAATACACCCTCTAGTTCTTGATATAAGAAATATTTACCTAACTTAATTAGATCAAGGAAATTAGTTGAATTAGTTAATATGACGTGTATTTTCTAAAACATCCTAGTCATTTTTTTTTTGAATTCCGTCCTTGATTATTGTTGAGGAAGTATCAATAAATATACCTAAATTATAAAAAGATTAACAAATATAAAAACTTATATTTATTAGAACCAAGATTAACTCTACAAATATATCTTATATTAAAGGCGAGGGGAAGTGCTATAGAGAGAAATTTTAATTTTTACTGGTGATTATATGATTGATTAATGCATTAAATAGGTTCCGGAGGGAGTGGAGAACAATAAGGGAAACATTTACATGGCAAGCACAAGCCCCTCGAGTGTGTGTTGAAGGCTTACTACCAACAATTCCAAAAGGATTTCTCATTCTTTCTGGAGTGTCGAGCAAAGGAAGTGGTGGAAGGAGGTTGTATGGTGCTCACATTTTTGGGAAGAAAAAGTGACGTGCCTTCTAGTAAAGAATGCTGCCTTATTGGGGAACTTATGGCAAAAGCTCTTGTTCTAGTGTAGCATACAAATGTCTAGTCTCAATGGACTAGAGGATGTTAATAGGATCAAAAGGCTCCTAAGAGATGTCTATGGGTTGAACACCAATAAGAAGGTGATCGTTCAATGATACCTATGAGGAAGATATCAAAGAGCATTCTCAGATCACTGTGCTACACAGGTGTGGCGTTTCACCAGAGGGGTGGGACGTATGCACAGTGAGACTGAATAGTAAATAATGGAATAGAGAATGTAGTGTGTGCACCTAGTGGATAATCTCCTATTTATAAGGATTACCTAGGGTTTCGCTCCAATGATCGTGAATCCACTCCCCAGGCAATGTGCGCCTCCTACGTTCTGCAAATGCCTGCTCCACTACTTGTACAGTCCTGGATTACAGGCACGATGAGGGGGTGATTAACAGTTTACCTGATTAAAGAGGGATTCTGTCCTAAGCACTCTCACTGGGCCGCATATCTACTAGGCCCAATATATAAGTCCATAACAGTTGCCTCCAAGCTCGATACTTTAGGTCTCTGATGCGCTGAGATTAGTTCACCGACTAACCCCGACTTCATGTATCCGAGGGTCTCTGATACGCCGAGATCAGTTTATCGACTAACCCCAACTTCATGTATCCGAGTTTAAGTTTAACCACGTTCTCTGGGATACCTTGAATCCAAATTTGCCTTCTCGCCTCCTGTCATGTGTGACAGGCTAGCTTTCTTCAACCATTCATTCGACTTTCATGATGGCCGAGATTTATATTGGCAACTAAACTCGGTCATAACCGACATTATGAACTCCTGCCACGTTTGTCCCCAATCCGAAGTATCATGAAAACCTACCGGCACATGAATAGGCGTGACTCTCAAAGGATAGTGGTAGCTGTTTGCCTGCCCACATTGGGGTATGTAATCGCCATCTCCGCGTAATAGCCAATCCTAGCATTTTTCTGGTTTTCGTGCGCATTTAATGTCTGTGTCTTATCGTTCCAGTCATCATTGCACTTTCTGGAAGATGGTTCATTTTTCGATTGGAGATGCATTAATTATCCTTGGCGTTCGATTAGAGAAGCATTAATTATCCTTGGCGTTTCGCATTCAAAATGCCTATATATTCATGTTTCCTCTTCTTACTTCCTCCTCACAAACTTCTCAGCTCTCTCCACCTTCTATTGCTTCTTCAATCTTACTGATGGATCACTGTTTCAAACAAACTGAACCATTCATGTCGAAGGAATCAGGCTATACCCATTCATCCCAAGCTTCAAGCATTCCGGGAGCGTGGGGACACAAAGTAAAGGTGAAAGGGAAAAGATTTAACATAACGTCGAGGCTCCTTCTTGCCAGCCTCCCACTTCATATATATTTGACAGTCTTCATTCGTACGGCTCAACGAGCATTTGGGAGCCCAGATATAACAGCTCTCAATGACTTGGCCTCCAAGGTCCAGTCATCTTTCTATATATTTTGACAATTCACGAGAAAGTAACATATATCAACTAATAATTGGTCCTAATTTTTTTTTGGTACGTTGCTACAGAAAATTATTGGCCAATATTATTGAGCACATGGTTCTACCCACCAATATCTCCGTCCTTTCTTTCAGAATAACTGACCAAATTAAACTAAAGCAAATTGTTTGATTGTGTTGTAGGGAATAATAAAAGAAGAGGAGGTGGAATCATTCAACATTCCACAGTACACACCGTGTGCTTCAGAAGTGGAAGAGGAAGTAGTGAAGGAAGGGTCATTTAGCATCAATCATAAGGAGGTATCGGCTGTGGATTGGAATGTTTACAGTGATTATTGGAACAAAAAGGAGAACGAGTTTAGTGAGACAGAAGTGGGGAGTGATGTTGCTTATAATGTCTCACAGTGTGTGAAGGATGTGGCCGAACCCTCGCTCATTAGCCACTTTGGAGAGCACATTATTGAACAAGTTTTTAACAGGTATAAAGAAATTTTAGCTGACCACATATCCAAAGAGAAAACCCAATTCTTCAATGTCACCTTATCCCTGACCAAAAGATCTGCTTGAGATGGATATTCGACCGTGTTAAATAAATTCATCTTAGAGAAAACCCAATTCTTCAATGTCACCTTATCCCTGACCAAAAGATCTGCTTGAGATGGATATTCGACCGTGTTAAATAAATTCATCTTTGGATCACTCTGGGGAGTGATGCTGCTTATAATGTCTCACAGTGTGTGAGGGATGTGGCCGAACCCTCGCTCATTAGCCACTTTGGAGAGCACATTATTGAACAAGTTTTTAACAGGTATAAAGAAATCTTAGCTGACCACATGTCCAAAGAGAAAACCCAATTCTTCAATGTCACCTTATCCCTGACCAAAAGATCTGCTTGAGATGGATATTCGACCGTGTTAAATAAATTCATCTTTGGATCAGTCCTCGTAAGCTTGCTTAGCTCGTTGTAAATAATTTCCAGAAAACTTAAGATTTGATCGATTAATTATTGAAGCTTCCGTGTACGTATCTTGTGATGTTTAACTTGCACATGTAATAAAATTTTGTTTCAGGTTTTACATATGGTCCTCAAGTCCAAATTTTGTGCATTTATAACACTTTAAATTAAACTTCATTGGAAGCAATTTCTTATATTTGATTTGGTAAAGGTTATGTTTGAAATTGTTGTGAAAAATATTATTTTTTTAATCCTAGAGTTCTTGATTACTTTTGTTAATGCATTTAATTGATTCCAATTGTTAGAGTTTTTATTGGTTTCAGTTAAAGGGATTATTTTTTATAAGTGTGGAGAAATTAATTCACTTAACTCAAATTAGCTCAAAAAGTCTTTTAGACATTTTTGTTAAACTAGCACATTTCTATATATTATCTTTTGAAACAAAGATAGATAAAATTTATTGTTCAGTTTCATCATATTTTCAAAACAAATTCTTATCAATTCCACTTTTACTCTCTATTAGTTTTTAAAGCATTTTAGTTTAATTGCAATTTAGTTGTTAGATAAAAAGCTCAAAAATCCTTTTTAACTTGTTTTATGTTAATCATCAAACTAGTTCATAAAAGGCTCATCAAAAGGCAGCTCGGGATTGTACCATATATTGCAATTCTTGGTTTAATTTTGAAAAAGTTACCAAGGCATAAGCTGGCACACTCTTTCACCACCCCTCTATTTTTTTTTCCCATACACATACCTCCCCTCTATTGTTTTTAATACACATTCGGTATCCTGGCTTACATCTTTTTAACTTGCGAAGGATTTATTGAGGCTAGACTAATCCGGATAAGCCCCGAGTCGATTTCCCTGCTGGGAGGGAAGAGCTACCAATGCCACTTGTGAAACTCGAGGATTTATCGGGGCTAGATTAATCTAGATACCCCTAGGTTGGTTTCCCTGGTGGGAGGAAGAGCTACCAAATGCCACCTGTGAAACTCGAAGGATTTATCGAGGCTAGACTAATCCGAATACCCCCGGGTCGGTTTCCCTGGTGGGAGGGAAGAGCTACCAATGCTACTTGTGAAACTCATAGGATTTATCAAGGCTAGACTAATCCAGATAGGCCCGGATCGCTCTCCCTTGGGGGAGGGAAGAGCTACCAATGCTACCTGTAAAACTCAAAGGATTTGTTGGGGCTAGACTAATCCGGATAAGCTGCCCCAGATCGGTCTCCCTGGTGGGAGGAAAGAACTACCAATGATCCATATTTCATTCACGGCCTCAAACTGAGAACCTGCTTACGGGAGAACGAATACCTTACCACTCAATCCTAGTAGGTGTTGGTATCCCCTTCTATTTTGAAAATCCATATAAACCCCTTTAAAATTCAAACGCTTGTTAGACAAACCTTTTTTGTATTTTTGAAATTTTATTTTTATCCATCAAACTGTTATTTGACTGTTAAATTTGACAATTAAACTTAGATTTTGACTACAATACTCCTATTTAACAAAAGAATTATTTGAACTTTTATTTGTCAAAAAATTATACAAGTATATAATTTTTGAAAATGATTTTAGTAAAACATTTATAAGCATATTCATTCTGTATATATATTTATCAAAGGAATTAATCAAATTTTCAAAAGTTAAGCAGCAAATCCGCCTCGAAGTTTTCACTGAGGAGCAGTGTTACCTTAGAAGTTTTTTCAGGTTCAATGTCACCCCGCAAGTTTTAAAAGGCAACAATGTTGCCCAAAACCGTAAAAAAACTAACATTAACTGTTAACTTTTTAACGGAAAATGATAATATTGCTAACTTCCTAGGGGTGACATTGAGCTTGAGAAAACTTTCGGGCAACATTGCTCCTAGATGTATACTTTCGGAGTGAATTTGCTACTTAACGCAATTTTCAATTACGTTTTTTATATCTACATTAACTAAATTAATTAAATTTATGTTCGTATATGATAAAAATATCAAACATATATATTTCACCCCACGGCCCTTCTTCTCGGAAGTTTTTCTATCAAGGAATCGAAATTAAACTCATGGTGAGGTTAGTAGTGTGACGTCTTCATCCTTGTCATATACCATTCTTCTTAATATAAGATTTAGTTGATTTTTTTAAAAGATTAAAGAAACTAAATAACTTAGTTAATAATATCATATATTGTGTATTATTTGATTATATATCAATTTATAAGTCAAACAAATTAATTTAGCATAACAAAGATAAATATCAATATTTGAAAGTAATTTATTTAGCTCCTTATTTTTTTTAAAAAAAATCAATTATATATTATACTACGTTCCATCCTAATTATATAACATATTTAACTGATTTTAGAGAGATTAAAGATAAAGTTAAATTAATTAAATTTACTCATTTTTTCTAAAATGTCCTTATATAAATTTTACTTAATTGGTAAGCTCTTTTCATAATTAATACTACCTAGGTGTAATAATGTGTACGTAAGGAGTTATGTTGTAGTTTTACTAGAATTATTAGACTACAGGGTCGGGACTCGGGACATCTTTCTTGAATTTACATATTCGTACACAATTTATTGGACTACGATGGTTATTTTAACTAAGAAGTAGTTGAATCTCTTAGAATTCCAAACTCAACAGAGAATTGAGTAAAAAAAGAAAGTTGAACCTCTTACTTAATAGTATATAAGTGTGTTATTAAATTAATTATTGTGAAGGAAGTATTTAGGGATGATATGGATAAAAATATGACAAAACTTTCTCAATTACTTTATTAAAAATAGTAGAATTAAGGTGTATGTGACATTATGACTTGCAAGTATTACTTACTTTATAGAATATATAGGTGCATTATTAAATTATTATTTTGTTTAATTATTATTGAGAAAATATAAATAGGGTATTTTAGAAAGAAATTGACAAAAATTAAAATGTTGTCCTATATTTAGAACCAAAACCAACTTCTAAATATTACTAGTATCTTATAATTAGGACTAGAGGGAGTATTAAGGATTAGAGGTGTACCATATTCAATTCTACAACAACTGCTGATTGTAAGAAGCCAGCTGATTAAACGGAAGTTTTGGTATTCCAAATTAAAATATTGGGAAAAAAATAACAAATAGATACTTGGAATATTATAATGGGATATCAGTTATATTTTAGAGTTTAATGTTTTTGTTTTTACTGCAGAAATATTTTTTCTGCCACACTCACATAAAAGTGAGTGGGTCCCATTGATATTTTCTCTCTCTTCTCTTTACAATGGGACCCACTTACTTTTATGTGAGTTTGGCAGAAAAAATATTTCTGCAGTAAAAGCAGAAACATTAAACCCTATATTTTAATCCATGTTGTGGGAATATATTAGTCTACTCTTAATGGATTAGGAGTCAAATCCAAATTATTTCTGCAGTAAAAGCAAAAACGTTAAACCCTATATTTTAATCCATGTTGTGGGAATATATTAGTCTACTCTTAATGGATTAGGAGTCAAACCCAAATTAAGATGGGTTGTTATATAAATAAGGAGAGACATGGGTTCATAAAGAGATATATTCTTTTATGGCTTAAATGTTATATATATTCCCATATAACCGTATAAAAGGTTACATCTATTCCTCTATGACAAATAAGATGTGAGATTGAGGAAGTAAAAGTATGAATATATTTGTCCAAAAAAAAGGTATGAATATATCACACACAAAATAATGCTCCCCCTCTTAGAAGGTTATTTCATAAGAATGCTCTCTTCCATTTATCTCTTTGGTGTATTTGTTGTCCAATGTAATTAGAGTCCACATCGGTGCTTCGGTTTTATAAGAATATTTTAACGAGTCAATCAGATTTCAATTACGTCCGAAATTCTTATACATGAAATATAAAGTATTTTATTAGAATATTCCTTTTCATCCAAATTTTTTCTATTATAAAACAGTATTGTTGACTTGAGGAGGTAAGATTGAGAGGCCAGTACAGTCGGTATGCTATTGCCTGTCATGTTATGAGGCTCAAATAAGTGAATAACCTAAACACATGTAAGTGCCACAGCCACACTTTCCTGATATGTTTCATGGGATAGCCATAGTGGAGTTAAAAGTAGGAAAGGGTTGGCTCGTCTACGATCTAAGGATATGGTGAAGTCTTCCGTCCTCTTAGGTGATACTAATATTAAGTACAATGAGCCGTCTTTTTCCATCAGGCGTTTACCTAGGCACCCAGGAGTTAAGATGCTACCTCTATTGTTGTCAAAAACTAGTGTGAAAATGTAAAAACGTACGATTTTACATTTTCACTAGGGTCATACGTGCTGAAACGCAAGTAACAACTATCTTAAGTAAAAACTGCTAGAAATGCCATGCAAACAAGTAAAAACATAAGTTTTTATAGTTTCTACTGTTTTTACTTCAACAAAAAAAAAAGATGAATTTTTTTTCTTTTTTGCTCGAAAAAAGGATGAAAAGTTAAAAATTCTATTTTCATTGTACTTAGGCTCGGGATTACTGGGGAGTGGAGACAAGCACATTGACTTGACCTGATAGTTTTGTGCTCCTTTTACATTTTTTTTTTGAAAAAAAAAAACTCCTTTTGCATTTCTTACAAAACTAACCAAAAACAAGATTTTGATTTATTTTTTCTTTGCCTTGAAAAACATGATTTTGATTAATCCTATATTATTGTACCTAATGGGTTTTTGATTTACCATAAAAGATTAAGTGATAATAATCTCACCTGTTATATGATATTTTGAACAATTGAACATATTCTGATAAGGAAAGTTTGATTGAAGTTGAAGTTAGGGAACCTATAAATGATCATGATGTGGACATTCTAAATTTTGCAAATGAACTTGTTGTAAGAGTAAGAGAAGAGGACATGCAAGATGATGTGTTTGATTTGAATCAACTGATATAATTTAGGAATTGTTAGACATTATTCTTTTGATATTTTTGGACTTATACTTTATATAGTTATATGACTTATATATTTTAAATTTGAAGTTATTTATTGAATTTTAGTAATTTATGATTTTTTTTAATATATATATATATATATATATATATATATTATATATATATATATATATAATTTTGAGCTCTGACATTAAATAGTAGAAAGTGGAAATTTTTCACCTCTTACGTGTCTACGTAGAAACTCGATTTTGATAACATTACCCACCACTAACGTCTTAATCAATTTCAGTATCCAACCCTCTTTTGATGAAAGTGTCTAATTTTTTTGGGTCACGCGTCATACTTATATATCCTCCTTCGTATATAATGTTATATAATGTTGGACGTGAGGCCCACTTGTTTCTGGTTGTTAGAGTCAGCAATCCATATTCATGTGATCGTCTGGTAAACGACACACAAGTTGCAGAGAATCCGCAGCTACGATCTCCTCCCGACGGTGGTGTGGTGGGACCCAACCTTATGTGAGCCACGAATAGAGATGGGTCCTACTCCTACGTGCTCCTTCCACTGTACTTCACCATACCTTGTACCAGATCTTAATTGAGACCCACATATACGTTGTTTCTTCATGTCTTCCACCACTAATCCACATCATTCAACTCTTCCTTTTCCGCTTCCTCTACCACCTCTAATCATTATTTCCAATTTTTACTCTTGTTAAACATGTCAATTTTTTTAAAAAAATATTTCTTTAAACATGACAAGGTTCAACTTCTATATTCTGAATATAATAAGCGAAAGGATTTAGAAACTTTGACCAATTACTATAAAATAAGTCATGTTTTTAACATTTTAAATATCCAAGATCCCTTATAAGCGTCCAATAATCAAGTTTTGCTTCATACATAAGATGTCGGCAGATGCTGAATTGTCACTTAGAATTAGGTCGTCCAAATCAACTATAAATGACTCAATTTAATTATATTTTCCCAATATCTTTCATTTTATTGATTAAAAGATGCAGCAGATATAAAAATAATATAATATTCTAACGGGAATTGGATTCCCGGCCTATCCTTTGGATAGGCAGGGGGAGCTCCTCCCCCCGACCATTCAGATCAGATGTGGGCAGTCCAAATCTTATTTTTTCTTACTTTCTATTTTTTTAAAAAAAATATTTTAATGGGTACGATTTAATCTAAAATAAAGATAATCTATCAACTAATATTTTTTAAAAAAATAATTTTTTTTTATTAAAAAAGGAACAGTTAAAAAGTTAAAATCCAATTATCCAGATCGTATCCAACGACCCGAGATCGCGCCGCTTTACTTTATCCAAAGGATAGGCATCAAAACTAGTTCCGCCTCAAACGTCATCTGCCTACACCGATCCCAAGTATTGTCGCCTTCACCAATGTACGTACTTGATGATCGGCATTAAAGATATGAAAAATAAAAAAGACTTGAATGGTCCAAATTCAGTCGCGCGTAGGATACATGCAGAGTAATTATATGAATAAAAAATAAGTGAAGAATAGTATTTTTAATGTGTTAGGTGAATGACAAAATGACTTTGTTTTGAAAGATCGATCGAATAATCTGTATGCACTGCTGCCAAAGTTTAGCTTGATAGCCTCTTGAATACTGTTCTTCCATTTCTGCACAAACAGACGACACAACAAAGAACGAGCCAAAAAAAAAAAAAAAATCTCTATTGCGTGAGCCAAATCTTTTTAGTTTCTACTGTCATCACATGCCAGTTATTACACGATTTCATATTATAAATAAACAAATACACAATCATCAAGCACTTTAATTAATTTTATATCTGAATGATTTTAGTCGATCGTATTTTTATTTATTTTGCGTGGATGATGAGTAATACAAATGGATTGAGATTTGAGATTGCTTTGCATTTTAGGAGTCGTCCATTATCGATGCCTTGTCACCATATTAATCTCGACAAAATTATAAGCTGATTCAATATTATGAATGAGTCGTCATTACTGAATATATATATATATATTTTTGTCCCAGCATCATCACTGAATATTCTATTGCAATACACGCATATATGTATGCATGAGATTGACATCGAGTTAAGTAATTCACATGGGAAAGTGACAGTTTAGTCCCTTGAACAAAACAATTGGCAGAAAAAATCACATGAATTTGATAATTACCAATGAGGTCCCCTGCTATTTGGCTATTGTTTCAAAATTTCCCCTTCATTGTTTCTTCTCTCTCCTCCGTTCCTCTCTAATGAAGCCGACTGTTGTATTCTCAATTAAATTAATGCATCAAAAATTAAATTTAATAGATTATACTTGTTATGGACCAATATATTGGGCCAAGTAGGTTCCCGGCCCAGTAGGGGAACCCACAGTAAAACCCCCTAATCTACCCAGGTAAATAGGGAATCAGGTAAATGGTCCGCCACTACTCCATCGTGCTTAATATGTGCAGGACCGTACACGTAGTGGAGCGGGGACCGGAGAACGTGAGGAAGTGCATAATGGGCCCGAGGATGGAAGCATTTGCATGGGAGTGAAACCCTAGGTAATCCCTATAAATAGGAGATTACCCACTGCGCACTCAACTCTCTCTATTTCCATTACTTATTATTCAAATACACTGCACACACACCACCCTCTGGGCGAAACGCCCGACCTGTGTTGCATTGTGATCTGAGCTTTCTCGACGATATCTTAGCCATAGATATTATCAAGCTAGTACCATTCACTGATATTCAATCAGTGGAAGACTCATTGATCCAAGATAAACCACTCCCAGCTCACTAGAGCTGGACATTTGTGTTCTACTACAGAACAATACTAAAGCTGGCAAGAAAATAAAAAGAATAGATCATACTCCCTTCGGTCTTAATTATAAGATCTAGTTGACTTTTTTTGAGAGATTAAGGAAGCTAATTAAATTACTTTTGAGTATTTTTTTTTCTTCAAACTAACTTGTTTGATTAATAAACTAATATATAATCTAAGGATACACAATATATGAAATGATTAAGTAACTTATTTAGCTTCCTTAATCTCCAAAAAAAAAAGTTAACTAGATCTTATAATTAGACCGGAAGTAGTAGTAATTAAAAAGCATTTAATCAAAACTCATGAGTCATGATCCCCTCATGACCACCTAGTTAGGCGTTAGCACACATCCAATTCAATTTAATTAGTACTACCTCCGGTCTTAATTATAAGACCTAGTTGACTTTTTTCTATAGAGATTAAGGAAGCTAAATAAGTTACTTAATCATTTCATATGTTTTGTATCTTTAGATTATAAATTAATTAATTAGTCAAATTAATTAGTTTGAAGAAAAAAATAAAAATAAAAATACTCTAAAGTAATTTAATTAGCTTCCTTAATTTCTCTAAAAAAATCAACTATGTCTTATAAGTAGGATCAAGGAGTACTATTTTCCATCTTTAAATAATCTAATTGATTTTTTAAGGAAAATTAAAGAAGCTAATTAAATTTCTTTAAAGTACTTGTATTTATGGTTTTTTTTTCCTCCAAACTAATTGTCTAACTTATAAACTGAAATTTAATTTAATCTTAAACAACATATCATATGATTATGTAACTTATTTAACTTCTTTAACCTCTAAAAAAGTTAAATTTATCTTATATTTAGATTCGGGGTAATAAGAAGTCAAAATCCCCCAACGAATACTAAAAATAAAATTCTATTATAATATACTATTCGTGGATCACACTTACTTGGGTAATTCAAATTTGGATACGTAATTACCGTTACGGAATTGTTTCTTGCCACGTTGTATTGGAGTTTTGCATTTCATCCGGACAGATGAATTTTTAAGTAGCTGGATTTTTTTAATAAATAGGCATCTGGATATTATCTCAACAAATAAATATGATAGTTACATTTACTATTTTTTTCTTATCACATAACATTTCATCTGGATTGTTATGGATTCGTATTTTGGGCTCAGATGAGATATGATCTAATAAAGACATATTGTAACTAAAGCCTTTCACAGGTAGGAGAAACGCTAATCTCCCTATAAACCCCGCACTAATCTGATCGTACAGATAGTGGAGCAGAGGCATGCAATGGAGCAGAGATTTCTCAAATAGTGGAGCAGGCATCTAGAGAACGTGAGAGGTGCGTGCTGCTGAAACGATGGACGTAGTATCAAGAGAACGAAACCCTCGGTAATCCCTATAAATAAGAGATTACCCACCAGGTGCACACATCCTGTTCATATCTTTTTACTATATTGTTACACTGTGCACACACCCCACTCCCTTTGGCTTACCGCCATTCTCGTGTAGCACAGTGATCAGACGATATTCTTTGGTGTCTTCCTCATAGGCATCACTAAGTACTCATCTTCTTTTTGGTATTACTTATATACTTACCGGAGATCATTCAGATCCTATATTGACCAGATACTAACCCAGAGGTTAGACATTTGTGTTCGTAGAACCAAACATTGGCACCGACCGTGGGGACAGATAAATTTTGATTCCCAAAACCACAAAAAAGTCACAGAAACAGCCACTGACTATGGCCGCAAACACCAGGAGTCGCAGTCAGGCACCCCGGCCAGATCAGTTGTTGGAGGGACAGCCACAACAGCTGCTTCAGGAGCAAATCATCCAGTATTCTGATTCTGTTATCCCAAATCCCAACTATGTTTCCATAAGAACTGAGGGTGAGACGGAGGATACCGCGAACTCTTCTTATCCAAGCCGAGGTTTCCAGCAAGGGCAGTGGCTGGTTCAGCAACAAAATCTTCCTCCTCAATCCCCTCAGGAATTTCAAATCAATCATCCCAACATTCGACTGTTGCACGGCACTATGGAAGTGGTAGTTCATTGTCTGGAGAGATTAGAGACTCGGGACCGTCTTCAGCAAGGAGAGGATGCCCGGTGAGTTAAAGAGGACTTGGACCGCCAAAACGCCACATGGCGGCAGGAAAAGCAGCGAAGAATGCAACAAATGCTGGAAGAGCGTTCAAGATAAAAAGAAAAACAAGTTCAGAGTACATGCCGAAATGAGGCCGGCCCCAGCCACGGTATGGCTTCGACTTCCGTGCACACTGAGGTTGAAGAGCCCAGAGAGGATCACAAGGAGAATTCGGTTGCCAATGACCGAGATAAAATACCAGAAGAAGATAGTAGGAGAATACAGATGCTGGAGGAACGTATAAGGATGCTGGAGAATCCTGCCCGGAACGTAGCTCGGGATGCAAGTAATCCTAGCAGGGTCAGCGATACAACGACCACCGAGGTTGATGCTGGCGTTCCCCAGGGCACTTATGCCGACTTAGCTCGGGCAAAAGGGAAGCAGTTGGCCGAGAACGTAGATCCCTTGGCTATGGAATCTCAAAGATTGCTTGGTTTGCACATAGAGGGACGCGGTAAAGATAAATTCTCGAGCCAATTCTCAGATGAGATCATGACTGCAACCTATCCAAAGAGTTTGGATTCCAGAGAGCTGCCGAAATACGACGGGAGTCAGGACGCACAGAATCATGTTGACAACTTCAACATGATGATTATGGTAAAGGGGATTGTAGGGATCATCCCCCGGCTGTTCGCGGGAACTTTGCGAGGACTTGCGCAGATATGGTTTCACTCCCTCCCGTTGCACTCCATTTGAGATATGGGAACCCTGGAGAGGAAATTTTTGGTGAACTTCGCTACTAGCAAGAAACACCCAAAAACTGAGTTCCAGCTCGGCCAAGTGAAGCAATCACCGGGAGAAGGAGGACGTGCATCTGCATTGTGCCATAGTCAGGTTAGACAAGTCCTCTCGGTTAAAGAAGTCGATCATGAAACGGCTTCCGGACACGCTGACAGACTTTTGTGACCGATCTAAGCAGTATCTCGAGCTGGAGCAGATGGAGATGACAAACGATGCTTCGAAGAGCGAGGGAAGGAAGAGTTCACCGACGAAGGAAAAGGAGAAGCCTAGCAGGCACTCGAGGAGGAAGGAAGAATATGGCGAGCACAGGCGCGAATCTGGCGGACGAATCCCAGATAACAGACACCGCAGAGAAAGGAGCGGTCCAATAGCGAGATATGAAAGTTATACCCCGCTAAATGTCTCACGAGCACGGGTCTGGAAAAAGGTGGCTTAGACGGAGATGAAGAGGGTAGACCGGCCTCGGCCTTCTTTCGGCCGACCGGGAGTAGACCCATCCTGATATTGTGCATTCCACGACGGTCCAGGACATACCACAGATGAATGTTATCACCTTCGTGATGTGATAGAGAAATTTGTCTGAGGAGGGAAGTTGTGACAGTATGTGGTGGACGCTCTCAAACCGAAGACCAAGTGCAAGGAGCCAGGTCGCCACGAGAGTCCCGGCCGAGAGAAGAAGAAGAAGAGCGAGAAGAGAAAGAAGGAGGGGAAGGATGATGAGGATTACCCGGAGGCTAATTTTGAATGCAATTGAGTGACTTGTAGATTGCATGTATGTCGATCCCCTCGATAAGCCGACTTTGTAAGACAACACCATTCAATCAAATGAAATTTTACGTTTTGTTCCTATTATTGAGAATTTGGCTAAAACATACTCCTCCGGGATACGGTAACGCCCACATAAAAGTCATCGCCGAGATACGGTCAGACCAAGAATTTGGCTAAAACGTACTCCTCCGGGATACGGTAACGCCCGCACAGGTTAAAACGTATTCCTTCGAGATATGGTAACACCGACACGGTCTAAACCAGGATACGGTCAGACCAAGATAATGGTTAAAACGTACTTCTCTGAGGTACGGTGAAACCCACAGGCTAACAAGCATTCCTTCGAGACACGATAAAGCCAAGATTTTGGCTAAAACGTATTCTAACCAAGATACGATAACGCCCGCATAATGGTTGTTGCGTGCCTCTCCGGGGCACGGCTAAGCCAGCAAAGCCTATCACGGCTATGATGCATCAAAGCTAAAGGAAGTAAAAGTCAATCGCCATAACGACCCTGATCAAGTCGGAGTGTTTAGAGTTCGGTTGCGACACGGAACCTAGGCATATGACAGTTGACTCTTATTCGATTGATTTTTGGTGAATCATTCAGGAGGGTATACTGCCCATGGATGATCTCAGACCAATATTGTGTACAACGAATTCTTTGACTTTGGCCAAGTCATGAAACTTTGAGATAAATTCAAAAAGGGAAATACAGCGTCAATGACACAAAGCATAACTCGGAAGGATATTCGGAGTAAAACTGGCATAATCAGATTGAGCTATTCGGCAACAAAAGTAAGTATTTATACATGAAATATCAAGTTTTTACACAATATTTTGCAGCACAACAGTCGAATTGTCAACACAAGAAAGCGTTACAAAGCACGGGGCCTTAGAACCCCGGAAAAAGAGAAAAGTTAACGCGAAAAGAAACAAATAAAATCCTCTGATACTGGACAGGCTCCAGATCTTCATCATATGGCGGACGCCACCGAATACACCCGGATAAGGGACTAGCGAGAAGGAGATCTGGTGTCTTGATGCACTTCCTCACCCTTATCCTCTGCTGGGATTTCCTCGAAACGACTCCCAGAAATAGTCTCGGGGGCAAGAAAGAGCGGAACTATCTCGTCTCCTCTAATGATAGACATGCAATCCATTCTGGAGGTGTCGAAGTTGACGCCGTGATTCAAAAAGCGAATCTACGCTATGACATTTTCAAAAGATTCCCCGACAGATTTCACTATGGCAGCGTTTTTCTCCTGCATTGCCGCGTCCTTATCCTCAATGGTGATGTTGGCGGCATCTAAGGCTTTTCGGCACCCGCCCAGCTGATTCTGGAGTTCTTTCTGCTGCTGGGATAACTGGTTTAGGGAAGATTTGTCCTTGGCATTAGCTTCCTGATACTGGGTCAAGAAAAGGACCACCTTTTTTAGCTCTTTGGTTGCCGTCTTAGCCTCCTCCTTCATTTTATCCCTTGCCAGTTCAGCGGCCTGCACTTGTTTTGAAGCGGCAGACTTTGTAGCCTCTGTCAGACGCTTATGCCCTTCTGCCTCTAATTTCAATTGATGGAGCTCGGCAGTTTGGGCAGCATAATGTGAGTGTACAACAATTAGAGTTTGAGCCAACCTGGCTGACTGCAAGGCACCTTGCTCTATCTCGGCAATCCTTTTGAGCTCAGCATCGCTATATGGGGTGGGTGCGGAGAAGCGTTCCGATGGACGGATGGCTGATTTAACCTCGGTAGGAACGTTTTGGTCCCAGACCACACCTTGAGGGAACTTGGGGTTAGTGGAAGAAGAGGAGGAATGTTTACTGAAGGCAGAGATTGAGGAACCTTGATAATCGGCGCTGTGATGGCCGTAGATTCCGTAAATTTTTTAGAAGAGCTCGAGGGGCCGGCTTTTGTTTTCTTATCCGGGTTCGCCGAATCATCCTCTTTGATGCCTGGAGAGACGGATGATTGTGCTGTCCTTTTTTGGTAGCCTCAGGTTGTGTGAAGCCAGGGTTGGCCAGGGCAAGAGCAAAGGCGAGCAATGTTTCCGTAGGCAAATCTGAAAAATTAAAGATGGTTAGCCCAACATTCAAAAAGCAATGTACAAAACAGCGTAATGGAAATATACTTCCATACCCGTCACGAATCATTTTTTGATCTGAGGTTTGGAGAGACAATTGGCCGGATTCAGAGGGCCATACTCTAGAACGTGGTGTTCTATTATGGAAACTGTTTTTATCTCGGCCTCAGAGAATGTATCGCATGGAATTCATAGTCGGATGGGGAAAGCTTGTAGTGGTCATAAGTTCAATACAGAAGAAACTTCTCTTCAACTTCCCTGGTTTTTGCTTTCTCAAGAAATCAAGGTAGTCTCCCGGGTTCGACAGATACCTTGAAAAAGTCGGATTTGGAGGATTGAAAGGGGAAGATTAAAGGTTTAAAGAGGGGGCGATCAAGGACACTCTGGATGGAGGTCCAACCTTTCCTAGAAGGAGTGTCGCCATCTTCGTCGGTGTTCGGAATTTGGAAGAAATGAAGGAACACCGGGATGGTGCAGGCCAGTTTTTCCCGCCGGCAGAAGGTTTCAAAGGCAACAGCAAATGCCCAACCTTTGGGATGAAGCTGAGAAGGAGCCAGGTGTAGATGGTTGAGGAGGTTGATCTGAAATTCGGTAAAAGGAAGGCTAACGCCAATCGGGGAAATGCAATCCCGGTAGAAGAAGAAGAAATGGGGTTCTTTCCCTTCAATCCGGCGGCTGGATATGGATTCCTTGGGCATGGGAAGGCGGATACTGTAATCCTCCTGGCTATAAAGACCGGTTTTGCGAAGTTCTTCGATATTCATAGTATTTCTTGTGTTTAATACCTCCTCGGTAACCCATGGATCAGGAATTTGTATGCCGGAGGAAAGACCTGCAGAGCTTTTGTCCTTAGTCATGGATCGTTTTACGTGATTGGAGGATGTGCGCATTTATACCTATATAAAGAAAGTAGAGGTCAGAAACGAAGATATACCTGAGTGTAAATAATTATGAGCAATCTCAAAAAAAGTGCAGGCTGGTATATTGCGATTGAGTATGGGCCAGGATAGCATGTGCAATATGTTCATGACGGCACGTATTCAAAGTCGCATGAACTTCGTCCTCGTGGCCCTCCTTCATGAGGGTAATGTTTTGCTCGCAGCACTCATCACAGGGATCAAAGAGGTCTCCTGGATTCAGGCCCGGTATAGCCCGAGCGATATCGGGGGTGTAAGTATGAGAAGCCGGGTAAGGAATGGTGGGAATGGTATTAATTCGGCCACGGCTTGAAGATGGGTCGGTGGTGAGGCCAGGTATGATAGTGTTTAAGTCGGAAGAAATAGGTGATTGGGTTTGAAGTCTAGACGTGGGGCCACCAACCCGGGATTGGCGTAGTAACGCATCCCTTTCTTCTTCCTCGGGATGGAGCGTTGCCCAAACCCACATTGTCTGACCATTGGGGAGGATTCAAAGAATATCTTTATCCTTCTCGGAAAAAGGATTACCATACATATCTAAAGACGAAGATCAGGAGAACTTGGAGGAGAAAGATCATGAAAGCCAGCAAATCACAATGCGTGTATTTCTAAACCCAGAAAACCCAGAAATTCGCTCAGAACACGTTGGAAAACATACAAAAGCAAGCCGGAAAGGGTGAAAAGCAGTTTCTTTCAATACAAAAGCTTCAAATAAGAGAATGAGGGACTTAAACGTGTTACAAAAACTCAGACCGTATAAGTGGTCTTCAACGTTTTCCTCAACATTTTTCGTTCAGTGACGAATTGCTAGTTGGTCATCACAGTCATATAGAACTGAAATAATCAAAATTTGTACCCAGAAAGACCAAAAAGCAAGATAAAGAAGAAATAGAAGAAGCAGAAGGGGCGATAACAATACCTGGACGAAGAAATGGCAAAGGAAGTTAGGAGTTGTGCGTAGCGAAAACTGTGAGAAGAAGGAAGCCTTTTTCTGAAAATGCAGAGCGCTGGGGAAAGCAAAGTGAAAAGAAGGAAAATGAAGCAAGAATATATATAAACGTTGCAAATTTGAAGAGTCGGGGCACGGTGAAAATTACAAGGCAAATTAGGGTTAAAATCCCATAATGGATAATCATGGCGGATGCGAAATGACGCGATCATGAAATGCGCACGGAAACCAAAGGTGGCTGACGTGGATGCATGGCATTTCATAGGGCAAATGGCAGTTTTATGCTAGGACGCGGGTAAGCAAACAACCATCGCTATTGATAAGGGGTGGGTCTATTCATATAATAGCACGTTTGTATGATACCTCGGATAGACCGAGTTTAGGTCGGAATCATTGTTTTGAATATCTTAAGTTTTGGATGTCTTAAAGGTGGTTTTGTACTTATGAAAAAGTATCATGTCCTTTATCTCGAAGGACAAGTCGACATGTAAATCGAGTTTGCGGAAAATAAGTCAGTCACCAGGAAGAATATTTTGCGCCGAGATTCGATTTGTATCATACCTTTACAAGAGTTGGCAAGGGTTCGCGATATAAAGATCATACAAACAGAGGATAGCTCAAGACAGTGTGTTTTCATTGATAGTGGAATAATTTACATGGCATTTCTACAGAAAAACAAACGGAATGGCAGACTCGAGAAGAAAAAGACAGCCAAAATACAAGCACATAGTCAGAATTTGCAAACTAACAATGTGAACTTCCCAACTTATCACAGACAATGGGCACCCAAAGTCACCAGCAGTAGTCAGCAGATTCGCATGATGGACAAGCTTCAGATGACTATCATAGTGGTGAAGATCTCAGAGAATCTTCGGAGACCCCCAGATTAAAATTGAGCCAGGTAGATGAAGACTGGCAAATATATTTGGGCTCCCAGATGCTCGTTGGGCCGTACGATTGAAGAATGACAAATACATCTGAAGGGGGAGGCTGCCAAGACGGAGCCTTAGCGTCATAATGAACCTTTTCTCCTTCATCTTTACTTTGTGTCCCCACGTTCCTGGAATGCTTGAAGCTTGGGATAGATAAAGAGGGCTTGACTCCTTCGACATGTCTGATTCAACTCATGAGAAGCAGCAACCCATCTTTGACTTTGAAGAAGAATGCTATTTTGTGAGGAGAAAGAAAGAAGAGGGAACACGAATTTATAGGCATTTTGATTTCGAAGCGCCAGGGATAATTTAATGCTCCCCCAAATCCCCGATCGACAGACGGACATTAAATGTGCATTTATGAGACGCGGCGTTTTCCAGGAAATGTCAAACTGACAGGAATGATGAGACGCGGGCAATAAATGTACACAAGAACCAGGGAAGTGCCAGGATTGGCTATTGCATGGAAAGGACGATTACACACCCCAATGGGGGCAAGCGAACAACTATCGTTATCAATAAGGGGCTAGGCTTGTTCGTATTCCAACACCTCATTTGCATGATATCCCGGATTGAGGGCAACATACACAGGACGGATATAAGCAAGCTGGGAAACCCAACATTCTAAGTTACAGATGGAATCCCGGCTATCAGAAAATAGGTGTTTTGTAAATGCACAAGGAGATAGTTCGGTCCGTAGCGATCAATCTCGGTAATTCGCCGGTTTCTAGCAAAAATGCCTGTTTAGAGGGGCAAAACGGATGAAAGCGATAAGTCGGACAATCAATCTCGGCAGTTTAGAACCCTAAACTCCCGAGCTTAGGGGAAACTATTATGGATTCATATTTTGGGCCCAAATTAGATATGGCCCAATAAAGACATATTGTAACTAAAGCCTTTCACAGGCAGGAGAAACGCTAATCTCCCTATAAACCCATCACTAATCTGACCGTACAGATAGTGGAGCAGAGAGGCATGCAGTGGAGCAGGCATCTAGAGAACGTGGGAGGTGCATGCTGCTGAAACGATGGACGTAGTGCCAAGAGAATGAAACCCTAGGTAATCTCTATAAATAGGAGATTACCCACCAGGTGCACACATTATGTTCATATCATTTTACTATAATGTTACACTGTGCACACACTCCACTCCTTTTGGCTTACCACCATTCTAGTGTAACACAGTGATCAGACGATATTCTTTGGTGTCTTCCTCATAGGCATCATTGAGTACTCATCTTCTCTTCAGTATTACTTATCCGGAGATCATTCAGATCCTATATTAACCAGATACTAACCCAGAGGCTAGACATTTGTGTTCATAGAACCGAACATGGATATATATATATATATATATATATATATATATATATATATATAAAAATATATATATATATATATAACAGATAATTGATATACATTAGAAGCCAATGCATGAAACTGATACAAGAAAATTAAAGAAACATCCCTACTAAATATCACTACATAAAATTAAAATTATCTAACAAAAATTCATCAATTATAGCTGATTTTATATATCATAAGAATATAAGTTCAAGTAACATTGTCGATGTTAAAATTTTATTTAATGACTTATTTATGAGTACTTTTATAAGTGCTTTTTCAGTTACAAGATATACTTACTCTAATAAACTCTCAGAGTCCAACTCACTTACACTTTGCTTACTAAAAAAGAAACAGAAATAAAAGGTTAAAAGCTTACCAAATATCCCAATGCCCTTTCATACACCAGGGAGTGCAGGGACATAAAAGTGTAAAACTGTTCTTATGTCACGTAGGTGCCTGAGTATTTGAGCGCTGGGACCCCATACATCGATACCCAGGAATTAGCACTGATAAGACTTAAATAAATGACATTTAGTTTGTTTCAAATCACTGCTTATTAACATTAATTGAAACAAAATTTTTCTAAGGAAAATTCTAAATAAATATCTTCTGAATTTGTAAAACCCCCGAAATCACCAATTTTAAAAAAGATTGAGAGAATGCAAGGGGCCTATGAAGGATATCTGAAATTCGGGTCAAATTACCCTTTCGCCCTTACTTTTAAATAAATCATTTAAAAAAAAAAAAAAACCCTCCACCCCCACCACCACCGCCGGTCATCGCCACCACCGCCGCCATCGCCATCGCCACTGCCGGCCACCACCGCCACCGCCGGCCGACGGCCGGTGGTGGTGGTGGTGGCCGGCGGTGGTGGTAGGAGGTGGAGGGTTTTTTATTTTATTTATTTATTTAAAAGTAAGGACAAAAGGGTAATTTGACCCGAATTTGCATATTCCTCATAGGTCCTTGCACCTCTCTCGCCTTTTTACAAATTTAACAGACTTCTAGGAGTTTTATAAATTTAGAAGGTATTTATTTAAATTTTTTCCCATTTTTCTATGGTATTTCATAAATCTTGAAAAATTGTTTATAAGAAACTATTAAAACAACCACAATCTACTTGTAGGCAAAACGTGTACGTAACACCCTCCAGACTTGAATGTTTTTTTTTTTTTGCCTGATCGGCTGATCTGTCCACATTTAAAATCTTTTGATTGATTTAACTGAGGGGATGTGAATGACTTAACCCTCAGAATTAAGAATTCACACAGCCACACAATTCAAAAAATCTTCATTGGCATAAAAAATATCACATTGCCGGGAATTAATTGGAGTCCTCAAACGAGGTTGAATCAATTGGAGTCCAATAAAATTACACAACCATCCCTTATTATCTTGGCCTCCCTCTCTCTGTCTCTCTCAACTGCTGCCCTCTACACCTCTCGGCGAAACCAGTAGGACGGCAGCCCTCCCTCAAGCTGACTCACACCCTTGCCGCCGCCGTGAACCCCAATAGTTAACATCTACGAGAAAACGCTTGCTTTGAGCCACATCCGCTCTCTTCAATTTTGGTTATGATGATTTGCTTTGATTCAATTATCATTGATTCTTGTTTATGGTGGTTGTCGCTCTCAGCTCGATGAGTTTCAGATTCGTCTCAAGAGAAGAGGAGAGAAGGGAGGTGGGAAAAAATAATAATTGGTTGGAGATTATTTTGGTTCTTTTATATATTTCTATACCAAAGCAAATTGAACCCAACAATGCTTTAAAAGTGCATTACAATTAATTGCATTACATTGTCTAATTATGAAAGTGAACCAAACCACCCCTAGTTTTCCCCTTGGATGGAAGGGGAAATATGATATGTACCAAAGAGCTCCAACATATGCCATGTATCACCCCTTTTTTTTTGGTTGGGGGGTAATCATTGGCATTTTAATGTTCCTTGAAAAAAATGGGCTCAATTGAAAGGATCCTCGTAATTAAATTACTATTTGGCTTGTCCCAATTATTTTCTAATCAATCATAATCAAACCAAGGCTAAAAAATGCACGCATGGCCAACCACCCTAACACATATTTCTTTAGATTATTTTGGTTGTAAATATAAAATCTTTATCTACTTTGTTTCTCATATTTGTTATACGTTTCTCTTAAACTATCCCAATTAGTTATATATGATATGTAAAATAAATGCTTAAAAGGAGGGATTATATAGTTTAAGGATAATTTTTAATACAGATAATTAAATTGGAGGAATTTTAAGGAAATCAGCACATTTTTTTTTACAAATAAATAAATTAACCAATTATTTTTAATTAATATAAATTAGAAATCTGCCTACTACCTATTACAATTAAAGAGAGGTGAAGTGTATAATTAACTTAATTAGTTTTTTTAAAATTTATATAAATTACTCCTTTACCCACCTACATTTAGAAAAGGATGTAGGAGGACCATGCATGATGATGTTCATGGTTCAGTGGAACAAAGCGACAAAAGGAGGTTTGTTGAAGGAAATAAAACGGTCAAATTAATTGGCGAACTTTGCCAACGTTAGTGAATCAGACTCTTGATTACCTCACTACTGCTTACCTCATATCACTTACGTACAGAGTGATCTGTGCGGCTAATTTATAACCATCAATCACATTTTTTTCGCAGGCCAAACACCAATCACATTATTTATAAATGTTAAATGTTCCCTCCGGTTCTAATTATAGGATCAAGTTTGTAGTGCAATTCGCACTACATACTTGGTTCTATAATTAGAACTGAAGATAGTACTGAGTAAAACATGGGGCCCGCACTCAAACTTACCTGCTGTTTAACGTTACCTCAACTTTGATTATCATGAAATACTGTATTTTACCCGTATTTGAAAATATAAGGAATTTTATTTCTCATTAGAAAAATGATTAAAGCGCTGGCCACATCAATGTATTTTGTCTTCTCCCGCATATGAAAGAGCTGCAGCATCTATAAATAGATTCCTCAAATCACACACAACCCACACAATCGGGAGATAAAGAAATCATATATACAAAAGAGAATCATCATCAGACAGAAAGATCAAAGATACTAAGAATAATGGAGGTAACTCAAGTGCTGCACATGAATGGGGGCATTGGAGATGCAAGCTATGCAAACAATTCCTTAGTTCAGGTTTGATCATTCATTCATAATTATAAGTACCACTTTCAATTAATGATTTGCATCTTCTATAATTTGGCAAGTGGTATGTACGTTCAGTCCTTAATACAGGATCTCATTCATAATGTAAATTATATTATGAACGGGTTCTTACATTAAGGGCCAATGTTTTAGAGAACATAGAGTGAGTAAGGCTTGTAGCATAAATCTGATAACTCTTTTATGGTGATGGGGCAAACAGCAAAAGGTGCTGACACTGACAAAGCCGATTCGAGAGGAAGCCATAACCAAATTTTACCGCAACATGATCCCAGAAAGCCTAGTGATTGCAGACTTGGGCTGCTCTTCTGGTCCAAACACTTTCTTTGTGGTTTCAGAGGTAATCAAAACAGTGGAGAAGCTTTGCCGAGAGCTGAACCGTCAGTCCCCAGAATACCAAGTCTTCTTGAATGATCTTCCAGGAAATGACTTCAACAACATCTTCAGGTCTCTTGCCAGCTTCAAGGACAGACTCAGTCATGAAATGGTTTCAGGGGTTGGTCCTTGCTTCTTATCTGGAGTCCCTGGTTCCTTCTATGGCAGGCTTTTCCCTTCAAAAAGTCTCCATTTTGTCCATGCCTCTTATAGCCTTCAATGGCTATCTCAGGTGTATATATAAATTCACATATATGTTTGAATTTAGATGATTGCTGGGGTCTTCTTTCTCCTCTTATATATGATTGCTCGATGCATAAATTAGGTTCCCGAGGGAGTGGAGAACAACAAGGGAAACATCTATATGGCGAGCACTAGCCCGTCGAACGTGTTGAAGGCTTATTACCAACAATTTCAAAAAGATTTCTCATTCTTTCTAGAGTGTCGTGCAAAGGAAGTGGTGGAAGGAGGTTGTATGGTGCTCACATATTTAGGGAGAAGAAGTGACGATCCCTCTAGCAAAGAAGGCTGCCTTATTTGGGAACTCATGGCTAAAGCTCTCGATGACATAGCCTCCATGGTAATCATACTTTTAATTTCTTTTTGTTGATTGAAATGGAAAATAGATTGAACTATTGGCCCCACCGCTGTCTTTTTTTCTTTTGGGTCTGAACCAGTGCTGCCTTTCACGAATCACGTACACTCTTAATATTGATGAACTATTGGTGCCATAATTCCTATATCTTTGTAGAAAACATTTGGCTATTATCCATGAGCTAGCTGTTCACCACCTCTATCATCTAACTATGAAATTTAGATATACCTAGTTAATTTTCATGCAAAAAGTACTTAATTAATACCCTTCATCCACCATATAAGTCATTTCTTAAAGAATACTTTGATCCACGATATAAGTCAATTGGAAAGTAATTAATTAATGTTTATTTGTTAACTTTTTCCATGTAATCAATGCTTATATATGTGACTTTTTTTATATTTTTCTCATTTTAAACCTTGCTAATTCAACATGGTTAAAGTTGGGAAAAAAATAATTTAAGGCATATTTAAGGAGCTAACTACCACTTTTTTATTCTAATAAATTAGTTGAAATGACAGAGGGAATAACTTGTTTTGCTATGATGAGTTATTGGGAATTATAAAAGAACTATTGGTATCATTGTGGCCTTTCACAAATCACATTAATAATATGGATAAATTATTGGTCCCATAATTATTCCTATATTTTTGTAGAAAATATGTGGCTCATATTAATGAGCTAGCTGTACGTTCATCATCTCTATCATCTAAATATGAAATTTAGATATACCAAGAAAAAATACCTAACTTGTTTTACTATGATATATGAACAGGGAATTATAAAAGAAGAGGAGGTGGACTCGTTCAATATACCTCAATACACGCCATCCCCATCTGAAGTGGAACGAGAGGTGGCAAAAGAAGGGTCATTTAGCATCAACAGTGTGGAGGTATCTGCAGTGAATTGGAATGCGTACGATGATGATGGCTGGAACGCAAAAAACAGTGAGTTTAGTGAGTCCGAAGTAGCGAGTGACGGCGGCTATAATGTCACAAAGTGTATGAGGGCTGTGGCCGAGCCCTTACTGATCAGCCACTTTGGAGAGAGCATCATCGAAGAAGTTTTCAGGAGGTACCAAGAAATCTTAACAGATCGTATGACCAAAGAGAAAACTGAGTTCATCAATGTCACCTTATCTGTGACCAGAAAAGCGTGATCACCAAGACCCATCGATGTACTTTGTATTTACATATTCCTAGTTGTCTCTTAAATAACTTCCTTCATCTTTTGACAACTTAAGTTTGGGTTCGCTTGGTTTATATGTCTTTATTAGTAATGTACTATTAATGTATGGATATAGATTTATGTGTGTTGAAGTGGCTTGTGATAATGTTTAATTTTCATATGTAATAAAACGGTGTTTTCAATTTTACATCATCAATTCTGGGTTTTTGTTAGAGGGGAAAAAATCAGACAACTGTTCATAGTGCTTGACAGTGTATCACATTTAAAGGATTTATAAGATATTCAATACTCCATAGTACTCTCTCCATCTCAATTTATAAGATACCATTTGCACTTTTTTTTATAGAGTAAAAAGAACTAGTTGTTAATATTAGTTAAAAATAATAAATGTGTTTAAAATGTGACGTCTTTTTTAAATATGCCCCTATTTATGAAAAGAATATAAGAGAGAGAATTGGTAATAAAAAAATACTAGTACATGAGAGAGATGAGTAATAAATGATTGAATGAAAGAGAATTAGTGGTGGGTGAGTGATAATTAATATAAAATTATGTATCTAATAGGGGTAGAAAAGGAAAATATACTTTAAATTTTGAGATATAAAAAGAAAGTTGTTTATATTAAGGACCAAACTTATGAGAGAGAAAGTTGTTTATAAAAAAGATCGGATGGAATATTTTTTGAGAAACTTTAAAAATCAATAAATTTCATTAAATGCAGTTAGAAATCTTAATGTTTTAAAAAAGAAGTGTAATTAACTTCCAAATATGTTCTGCATTTAACGATAAATCCTAATTAACTTCCACTCAATAAATGAAGGGTAATTTTAAGATAAGGTCATTAATTTTTATTTTTATTTTGGCCAAATGATAAGGTCATTAATGAATCACTGTTTTTTGTCCATAACATCTTATATTATTTTGAGACATATAAAATCACTCTAAAAAATATCTTATTATAAGTCTGAAGGGAGGGAATCGTAAAATCTTAATAAGTGAGAATTTAATGTCTATAAATTATAAAGAATGCTGGCTTTTTAATTAGATTCAGTAAATGCATTAGCGTTACTTTAAGGTAAGTGAGAACATTATAAGATTACAAACACACATACACACGTATTGCGCTAAATTTTAGAGAGTTATAATTGAAAGACTTGTTGTAGGGCCATAAAATAATTACTCGAACAATTTATTATTGGAGAAAAGAGAAGCATATCTGGCTTGGCCGAACCATTTCTAGCAGTTGGGGGAATTATAGTTAATGACCAATTTAGTAAGATAATCATTAGTAAGAACTAAGGACTTTAAATTTGTAAAATTACAAGTATTTTGTTGCTCTATATATATAAGGTTCTTTTCTGAACCTTATATAGAAAGAGAATTATTACATGTGCTCGTACTAAATTTTGTAGTTAGTTATAGAGATGACGCTAAATATAAAGATCCATTGAGATAAACTAAATTAAAGAATAATTTGGAACCTAATTAATGTAATCATATGACAACATTCTTTCATAATTTGTAAAATTTAGTTAGTGATGTTTTGGTAACTTATCAGAAAAACTTAATTTCAAGTTTTTTTTTTATATGAAAATATTAGAAGGGGTTGAAATTTCACTCACAATCAACGACAGTGTAGAGTCTTTGCGTCATGAAGTATCTTGGGTTAGAAAGTACACATACATCCACCTCTTCCCAGCGTTTCTACTGCTTCGTAAACTTTAGGATGTCTTCCCTAGCGCCTTGACCAACTTCAGGATCAAATCCCCTCCTTTAGGTGAGAAAGTCCGATTTCAAGTTAGTATTATGGTTTTGTAATGAAATTTCAAATATATTTGGTCTATGATTATAATAAATTTTGGGTTACGGTTGGACTCTCATTTTTTATCGTAAATTTTGATTATTGTGGGAAACCTTGGGCCGAATCATCACAAGTTGAAGAGGACTGCGGATCAAAATCAATTTACAGTTGGGCTCAGCTGGCCCATTACCTAGACTCCCCTCCCCTGCCTCTTCCCGTTCTTCCTCCTTCACTGGTTCCGATCGACCACGCAGAGCTACAGATTTCGCTCATTCATCATAAGCTTCTGTCTCTGTTGAGTTTTTCGGTAGAGTTCTTGGAAGAATTTTAATAATTACATAGTTTCAATTGCCACATGGATCCGGACACAGTGAAATCGACTTTGTCTAATTTGGCATTCGGAAATGTTATAGCTGCCGCTGCCCGTGATTATCAAAAGGTACCTTTTTAACAATTTCTTTGTTTTCTACGTGTTGCTTAGCTTTTCCACTGTAACCTGATTTTCTCAAGCCCTGTGACCATTTTTCTTCAAGATTAAATTATTATTTTTCCATCATAAATCTACTATGTGCTTGCGATTCTTGGTGGTTGGCCAACCCTCGTGGTTCATGACTGAGATTTGATTTCATTTTCCGGCTGATTTTGACACTTCTAGCAATTTGCCAAGTTGATGTGAGTTTGCTATGTTTATTCTCTTTTAAAGATTTGTGCTAAAATAAGAATTGGAAAATGTTGAGTCTAATACCTGCTCTTCCTGTGAAGCCATAATCGGCATTGTGCTCCTATTAGCCTAACTCGATCTCCCAAGCAAAAAAAAAAAAAAAAAAAAAAAGCACTCTTCACCGATCACAGTAGAGTACATCGTTCATTCTAAACAATTCATTTGTCGTGTTGGCTGGAGATTGCTCTAGGATGCATGGCTGCTGATGATATACCTCTATGGAGTTTCTCCTGACTGAGATAATTTCGTGTTCCACTTGATATCTTTAGATAAATACACATGGTTACTTAATTACTAGCTTAAAGATCCGGTTGGTTGTTTGGGGTATGCTTTATTAGAAAATGAGTTTTACGCTCTCTTGTATGATCAAAATTGTTTGAGGTGAACTAACAAAAACTTGATAATCAATAATATTTTCCCCATAATTTTCTTTTCTGTTTTCTCATGAAATCTTGATGATAGTGCACTATTTTCATGACTCAGAGAGAATAGAATATCAGATGTAGTTTAGTAGTTCTATTATGCAGTTATTTTTATGTATTATTGAAAGTTATTGATCGTTTTATTCTCTATTTAACTAGTTTCTAAATTTTGTTACTATTTAGTATTTACTTGAACAGTAATATTATGTTGTAATTTTTGCTACCAATTATTCTAACAGCAGTTATCTGTAGTCCATATGGCCGGCAGCTACATGTTTGTATAAAGTAACCCATGCCATGATCCATGCAGGAATTGATTGATCAAAAGAAGGCGCAGGCTTCAAGTTCTGCAAACCAGGAAGTTGATCTTGATGAGTTAATGGATGTATGCTCAGTAAACGTTTCACTTGTATCATATATGTATGTATACCTTAGTTCAGACTCTTAATGGTCTATGATGTGCTGATGTTAGGACCCAGAGTTGGAAAAATTGCATGCTGATAGAATTGCAGCTCTTAAGGTGATAATTTTGCCCTTCAGGTGTACCAGGATGAACTACAATATTCAGATTATTGTTGTTCCATAAATCCATCATGTACCATATTACTTATGAATGTATTTTTCTTAATCTTGAATAGAAAGAAGCAGAGAAACGAGAAGCATGGAAGAAGAAAGGCCATGGGGAATACAGGGAGATAACTGAGGGGGATTTCTTAGGAGAAGTCACTGGTAGTGAAAAAGTTATATGTCACTTCTATCATAAGGAGTTTTATCGATGCAAGTATGCCTGAGTTTAATAACTCATATTGGCTCTATCTCTTTGACATGCAAGCATACAAGTGACTAATATTATTGAGTCAATCAATGTTTCCAGGATAATGGATAAGCATTTAAAATCCCTTGCACCGGTGCATGTTGATACAAAGTTCATTAAGCTTGATGCAGAGGTCAGCATGAACGGTCCTATTACTATTGCCCTGCAATAGGCGTGGTCATTTAACATAACATGTTGTCCTTCCAAAGTAACGACGTGAATTTTATTCTTGATATGAAATGCAGAATACCCCCTTCTTTGTTGCAAAACTGGCAGTCAAGACTTTACCTTGCGTAATACTGTTCAGGTGAGGCCAGTGGCTGTTTCTATTAGATCTCACATGAGAAAGACGAGAGGTTGGAATTCTATGAGGCTCGTTGGTTTGTGGAATACTTTAAGGACACTAGGAATGTGACATGGAAGTGATTTATTCAAATGTTTGGTTCTAGTTTTCCAAAAAGATTTTTGAAAACGTTGCATTCCAGAAATTGATCATATCTTCCATTTTCTTTTGTGATTATTATTTTTGGTGGCTGGGGTTGAATGAGGGAGAGTGGCTTTGGGGGGAATATTTCCATGGGATGGGGATTTTTTTTTTTTTTGATAATATATATATATACTTTTTGGGACAATTAAAAGACCATTTTGTGCAATTATCGTACTAGTACCACTTTTTTGGGCCTGCATACTGCTCCTCATGTTTGACAGTGATGCAGTCTCGCATCTTCCACTCTGCATCTGCTATTGTCAACCTTTGCTCTCACAAGTGATAGCTCCTCAATGCGACTATCTATTCCAATTGATCATCTGCACTGATGCACGTCAATGATGTCATCTGCTCCAGTTGTTTACGCCATGTTGGCCATCACATGTCTGCCATGGCCTGAGTTATCCAAAAGATTCTGTTTTCCCCCTTTTCCCGGTTCACACAACCAAAACTTCTTGATTGTTAATATTAAGCAACGCAATAATATAGAAGTTCACGAGCTTTCTTTTTTATTTGTAAATTTAATGCTTTTGGTGATTGTTGAACCTTTTTTTGGTACTTATGTTGTTTAATTTGGATTCTATCACATTTCTCTTGCATTTTTTAATGTTTCATTCATTTGCATACTTAAGCATTGTGAACCCCCTGGTTCGAAATGCCCCCAGAAAGAATGATTATATTTATATTGCTAAAAGATACAACATGCTTCATAAGTATGAAATTGATGTAAAACATCACAAATATAGCTGACGTTTATTTATTTTATTTTCAGGCAAGGGATTGCAGTGGATAGATTAACAGGGTTTCAAGATCTTGGAGGGAAAGATGATTTTACCACAAAAACGCTGGAGGGTTTGCTGATAAAGAAAGGTATTATGCTTTTACGTTTTGTCCTTTTCATTTCCTTGTACCTGAAAAGTTTATTAACAATCATTTTACAGGCATTATCAACGAGAAAAGAGACGAGGATGACGAAAATGATGAAGATCATGAAAATTCAAGTAGAAAAGTCAGGTCCTCCGTTGGTGCTGATTCTGATTCTGATTAATATTAGTTTGTTGCCGTACCTCCAAAAAAAAAAAAATTGGAATACATGGACCCACTGTTTACCTTGTTGACGGATTGTTGGATTGTATGACTTCTGTTACATTATATTTGTTTTTATGTTTTGTTTTTGGGTGATGGCAGAAGTGTTGGAACTCAAGATATATTGGTCTTGGCCGTTTGTGAGTGACTTCCAATTATTGGTACACTGGGGTTTGTTTTTCTTGTCAAACCATCGCATCTAGCAGAATTATAAAAAAGGGTGTTTAGAAATTTTGGTGAAAAAAATACGATAGAAAATTTCTAGGTGGATATCCCGTTTCCGTAACATAACCTAAATTCTAAATTACAAAAAATATGAAATTTTCTTAAGAAAACGAAAAGCTTTGAGGGACAACCATCTACCATTGAATCGAGTTTGTAACTTTTAAACAAGTGAGATTATACAGATTACAAATATAAAGTTGAGAAGGGAAAGGGAAGAATATTGAGAGGAAAAGAAATGCTACAGAGTAAAGAGGTGGGGAATTGAAATATAAATGAAAGGCAGAAGTGGAAGAAGAATCTGTGAAGTGATCGGTGCATGTGAATGGCTTATGGGGAGTGGTTGGCAACAAAATGAATTTTTATTTCATTATGAGATGCTGAATTGTGAATGTAGTGAAAGGGAAGCCAATTGTTTACAAGTTTGGAGGAAATCGCAAGAGAGTGTGTGTTATCGTATCAAAGTGAACAATTTGAACCGTGCAAACAATTTGATGAGCAAAATTAACATTTCGTACAATTTTATATAAATACCTTGGTTTAATGCTTCCGAATAGAAGAAAAATCGATTGTAGAATAGAAGGAAGATGGACCTTTCACGTGGCGCGGAACCAGAAAAGCTATTTTTTCCCTTAAAAAAAGTACATAAAAGCGAGCGTTTTAAGATTTTACAGGCAACGGACACGAAGTAAAAAGCTTGGCGGAAAAATGGGAAGAGAGACGTTGAAGAGTGAAAGAAAGCAAGATATGAATGGAGTACCCTTGCACTTCGCCAACATCCCTGCTTCCATTTTTGCCATTCTCTTTGGTCAAATTAGAAAAACAAAATCTTTGCCTCTCTCTCTCTCTCTCTGTTATACTCCAATTAGCAAATTGCGAATTCCAGAAACAAAAATAGCTATTTTGAGAATTACCTTCTCTCTTGCATGAATTTCCTCCGTCCGTCCCCAAATCACTCGCTTTCCTCCCCTGAAGGCCTGAATTCTTCCTTTGTTCCGCCCCCCCCCCCCCCCCAAAGAACAAAAGAATTCTTCAATAATCCCCCATCTCCTAATTGTACTGATAAATCCTTCATCATCTCTCTCACATTTCACTGGATTTATATTTCATTTCCATTTCTGGTATCACAGTATGAATCCGGTTCAATGAGCAGGGTTTACTAATCCTGAGAGTGAATTTTGTGATAGATATAAGAATTTAATGAAGATCGTCTTTGATACCTTGTGTTTGAATTACTGGTAGACGATATTGCATGTAGGACATCAAGTGTCCTTTGTTTTCTGTCTTGTATGATGTGACTCCTTGCGTCTTCCACCTCCCCTTGCGCCTTCACTTGTAAAGGCAGTGAAAGCCACTGATTAATGCGACACTATGTCTGGAACTTTTTCACGCAAGTCAGGTAAACTAATTTAGGAGGCAAGTGTTAAAGCATCTTTGAATCAATTATTCTTTTTACAATCATCAATTTCATCTCTATTAGGTTGCATTTTTTTATGGTGCATTAAAAGAAGGTAAATTCTGTCTATAATTTTGTTGAACTGTCCCTCCCCTACCATCCTCCCGGAATGTGAGAGCAAGAGAAGGAAAAACCATGAACCAAAATTTGAACTTGACATTGAACAAAACAAAGGTCCATCCCAAACTTGGTGGTGAAATGAACTTTAAGAACCTGTTCAACCAGACTTTGATACTGTGTCAAGAAACCAATTCCCCCAAAAGCTTAAGATCCTAGGAAAATATCAATAATGATGGTTTAAACTTTCATGCGTAACGACTCATGTATCCACATTTACTTGATATGCCTAAAAAAGCAGTTGATAATTTTGTTAAAAACTTCTCTATCTGATCATATGGTTACAATATTTCAGCTCTTCAAAGATCTGATGGTGCTGGGTCTTTTAAGAAGAGAGCCTCAAATAAGTTCAGGAGTTCTTTGTCAAGAAAGGGTAGGAGATCCAGCAAGGTCATGTCTGTTGAAATTGAGGATATCCGTGATGCTGAAGAGTCTGCAGTTGTTGAGAAATTCCGTGAAGTTCTTCTATCAGAGGACCTTCTTCCTGCTAAGCAATATGATTATCATACGATGCTGAGGTCACATATATTTCTAGTTTTAGTTAACGCGCACGCACACACACAACATCTATCTTTAAGTGTGCCACGTGTTCATCACAAACCGGATGCTAACACCACCATATTGTTTGACATTGTATGGGTTTCAATGTAAAATAACCTTAATTTTTGGGCTTGGACACTTGTGAAACACAACTTAGATCCAGTCATGGATGATCCCAAACAAAGGGAAAGTGATTAAAAATGAAAATAGAATGCAGGGCCAGAAACCTGGTCGTGATGAGATGATTAATGTTTTATTTTTCCTAGTACCTTCATTTGTTGTACATAGATAATTTCAATAATATAGTTTCGCATCTATATAATCATTTCATATATTTTTTAGGAAACAATTATGTAAAAACAATTGGAATATGATGGGCACCCAAGTGGGTGAGGAACCTTTCTCCAAAGGTTAACTATTGAAGTAAGAGAACCAACCCAATTATGTATTCTATAGAACAATCCATACTTCTCAACATTATACTAGAAAGCAATTCATAGCATCTTGTTCTCTATCAATTGGCCACCTTTGGAGAGATGAAGTCCCTTTTGCTACACTTTGCGGCATTTCATTTGGTAATATTTCATTTAGGCCTTAGCTTACTACTGAATAGAACGTTTTGTAAGTCAGAACCTTGTCAGTAGTCCTTTCTCAAACTCTAATATCAATTAATGGACACCCAAGTGAGGTGGAAGACACTCCAGAATCAACCATTAAGGTACATCATTGAGCAACATGTACAGTGTACGACTCAATGTAGGATTAAACAATCTATGCTACCTTGATCTCCATCAAAAGATAATTGATGTCTGTTGTGTTTTTCTGTAGAATAATATCAGAAACAGTAATTGAAAGTTTGAAATATTAGAATTTGAATTATGCTGTGTCATATCATGTTTTATATATTTTTGGTAAATGTGTTCATATCCATGTTCTAATGGGAAAAGGCTTGTTCTTGTTATTGTTTTGTGTCCATATCCATGTCCATGCTTCATAATGTTGTGCTTCCAATAGTTGCTGTGATCTTTGCGTATCAAGTCAATGAAATAACCTAGTGCATGAAACTGGTTATTGGATGCATTATTGCTAGTGAGTGATGTCAAATTGTTTCTACCTTTTCTGAGGTTACATAGGATACTTAACCTACATTTCTACGTTGTTGTACAGATTCCTCAAGGCCAGGAAATTTGATATTGAGAAAACAAAGCAAATGTGGTCTGACATGCTCAAGTGGAGAAAGGAATTTGGTACTGACACAATTATGGAGGTACATGCTTCAACAATATTTATTGAAGAATAAGGGTATCTGTAATCTTATTGTATACTTGTGCTTTTCTAACTCCTATTTTGTTCTGAACTAGATTGTATTCACAATTTCTATACCATTGCACTTTTTCCCCTTTTTCCAATCTTCATTTGTCTTTCCTTTTTACCAGGATTTTGAATTCAAGGAACAAAGTGAAGTTTTAAAATATTATCCCCAAGGGCATCATGGAGTGGATAAAGATGGACGACCCGTGTACTTCGAGAGATTAGGTCTAGTAGACTCAAACAAGATGATGCAAGTGACAACCTTAGAACGCTATATCAAGTACCATGTAAGGGAGTTTGAGAGGACATTTGACATAAAGTTGCCAGCATGTTCAATTGCTGCAAAGAAGCACATTGATCAAAGTACAACCATCCTGGATGTGCAAGGAGTGGTATGCATGAGAAAGAAACAATTCTATCTCAAGATTGAAGTCGTAATTTTAAAAGAATATCAACAATTGATCATGGATCAGCAAAATTGACAATCTGTAATTTGTTGGCAATACCAAAGAATGGTTTTTTGGTGACATAAAATGAATTTTACTTGCTAAGAATATATGGGAAGGTGTTAAGTACAATCTTAATTTATTGCTGCAGGGGCTCAAGAACTTTAGCAAATCTGCTAGAGACCTTGTTACTGCCCTTCAGAAGATTGACGGTGACAATTATCCAGAGGTATTATATCCTCATTTGGTTAGGTTGCACACATGTAAGCTCACGCACATACAAGCACACCCTCACACCACTGGGGTTAAAACTTAATAGACAAATCTAGGAGGATGAAATTTATATAAACACTTTTTTACTTTTTTTCTTTTGGAGTCAACCCCTTTGCCCCCTTGGATCCGCCATTGCCACACTCACATATTTTGTATTTGAAAGTTGCAACAACATGAAGTGCTTCATTGCAGAGCTTGAATCGTATGTTCATCATCAATGCTGGTTCTGGATTCAGAATGTTATGGAGCACTGTAAAATCCTTCCTTGATCCTAAAACCACGGCAAAAATTAATGTGAGAATAAACCATACACTAAATCTTCTTGTTTTTTCAGGTAAATAAATTATTCACTTGAAACTTACACTTGATCAGGTTCTTGGCAACAAGTACCAGAGCAAATTGCTTGAAATAATTGATGCAAGGTGAGGATGTGAATGGGCAAGTTTGTATTTAGCGAGTACTTTAGACCTTTTCCCCCCACAATGTTCATCATCTTAAAATATTTTCCAGTGAATTGCCAGACTTTTTTGGAGGCACTTGCACCTGTGCTGATCAAGGAGGTTGTATGCTTTCTGATAAGGGCCCATGGAAGAATGAAGAAATATTAAGGGTGGGTTGTAATTCTTTTTTCTCAGTTTTTACATCTTGTGTTCTATGTGTAGATAAGAAAGTTAACGTAATTGATATATGGACTTGCAGAAGGTTCTAAATGGTGACCATAAAAGTTCAAGCAAAAGTGAGTCACCTTTGGTGGAAGAAGATAAGACAGTGTCGGAGGCAGTTCCAGTGTCTGAGGCAACACTAGTTTCTGAGGAGGTGCCAGTGTCTGAAGAATTAGTGCCTACCCGTAACCACATCAGTCACACTGAAGAAACTTCAGTGCATGATGAGGTATGCTAGTATCCACGCATAAACTTATTAGCAATCAAAAGCACTGTTTCTTTATGCCAGCATCCAGGTTAAATTGTTAGACTTGAGTAATGAAGCAACAATGATTGTTGCAGTCATATGTTAAATAATTGGGGATCCATGTATTACTCTGAATTCTAAGAGATCAGGCTGTCAACTTTAAGGATGCACTTTATTATTCATGTATGATGTATGTGAATCCATTATGTTGAAACTCCCCTTTAAATATTTTATATTTATCCCGGGTAGATGCTTGATTCCACTACATGTTCCTTTTGACTTGAGTGAATCCTAGTTTTGGACAGACGGTACGTTATGCAGATTTTATGGAGTATATTGTGGTAGTTTCATGTGACTGTAGATTTACTCAGGAAGAACTTGTATGTAGCTCTTAGAGCACTATAGACTGTACTGATCATATATAATCTAAGGTTTCTGCGCTCCCTCATTGTCAATTACCCTTCTAACATACTCCCTCAGTCATTAATATAAGACATAATTGACTATTTTTGGAGAAATTAAGGAAGCTAAATAAGTTAGTTAATCATAGCATATGAGCATATGTCTTGTGTTATTTGATTATGTATCAGTTCATAAGTCATATAAATTAATTTAGTATAAAAAAGATGAATATTAATGCTTTAAAATAATTTATTTAGCTTTCTTAATCTTTCCAAAAAAGTCAACTATGAGCCTGTTTGGCAATACCATTTAATGGACTTATTATCCCATCAAATGGGATAATAAGTCCATTAAGAGGGAAAGTTTAATACTATCTCTGGTATTAATTGATTATGTTTTATACTATCTCTGGTTCTAATTATAGGAACACTTTTATAGTGCAAATTTCACTACAAAAGTGTTCCTATAATTAGGATAAGGAGTAGAGGTATATATTATTTGTTTCTTTTTTAAATGTTTCCCAGTTGTTACTTTCTGAAATGATAAACTCAACAGGTCCCTGCAATCGAAGCTTGCAAATCTGAGGACTTAGTGCCAGTGTCTAATAAAATGGTCCCAGTGTCTGATAAAATGGCTATGAAAAAAGTTGAAGACAGCGAGAGATTAGCCTTATCAAAAGGTACTGGATGGATACAAGTGTTTTCTTCTTGTCTCTATTGCATATTCTTTGTCTGCTAACATTGAGTGCTTCAAAAATTCACGTCTATCTCTTGCCTTGCTATTTGTTATGTGAAGTTGGAATAGATACATTCAACAATATGGCTGATGCTTACAAGCGCCATGAGAAGTTCAACGACCAGCTTTTCACTGGGGTCATGGCCTTTGTTATGGGAATCCTGACAATGGTCAAAATGACACGAAACATGCCCAAGAACATCACCAATGGCAACTTCTCCAACCCTACTAATTTCTCTGCTGAGCCCACGTATACAGGGCAGGCCCTTGCTAATAACAACGACCCCATGCCCACCATCTCTGCTGAAGAATTTATGGCTGTTCTTAAACGCATGGCTGAGTTGGAAGAGAAAATGGTCACCATGAATATACCTGCTTACATGCCTCCCGAGAAGGAGGAAATGCTCGTTGCTGCTATGAACAGAGCCGATGTATTGGAAAAAGAACTCATGGCTACCAAGAAGGTAAATAATATACTTAGCTTCATTCCACTATCATGACACTCTTTTTGTACTAGTTTCGCTTCTTGACCCATTTAAGACAAGTGTTTTTAACTATCTATTCTTTAGTCCTTGGAGGATTCACTTGCCCAACAAGAGGAGCTTTTAGCTTATATTGACAAGAAGAAGAAGAAGAAATGGGTACACCTCCAAAACCATATAACGTTGCTCACAGTTTTTGTTTACTGAAGGATCTCTGGGTTTATCTTTTTTTTAAACTTTTTATTGTTCCCCTTTGTAATGCAGTTTGGATGATGGATATGTCTGAAGAAGCCTATAACCAACGATACGCCATAACTAGCGGTGGATTGATTTGTTCTTTGCGAAGTCGTCCTCGGTGCCCTCTCGGTCATCATTTTTTCCGAGATGTAAATTAGACTTTTGCTTAGTGGCTTAGTGCATGCATGGTGTAATCATATGTCGATCGTTATACATAAAATAGAGGGGAACCCCCACTCATTACAGATAATATTGAAATGAGCTTTATATAATGAGAAATTTTAAACACTATTCTTGTGTTGGAAAATTTGTTCATGATTTATGAATATGAATGCCAGTTTTTCAATATATTAATAGCACTAATGAAATTAACACACGATAACTGTTATTTAATATATTTTTTAATAAATTAGATAGATTTTTCAGTTTAACAATCGATTGCACAGGCAATTTGATCTTCTTTTTTTTCATTTAGTTTTTCTCTGCAACTAGAAATTCACAGCAAAAGCCATCCATCACACGACTTTTCAGATAATGGTGACATGCCAAAATAGAAGAAGAATGAAGAACCCCATGGCAGCGCATTACGTTTTTAAAGGCTCGAGATCTCTTGTTTTACACATTTATTTATTTGTAGAACCATAAAGAACCTCAAGTTGAAAGCTTGAAGCCTAAGCTTCAAGTCTGAAGCGTGAACACTACGGAATGGAAACATGCGTTCGTTGTGGATTCGCTATGGCCAAGTTATGGCAAAACTGTCTCAAAAGATGACCTCTCTATCTATCCATTGGCCGTGGATTCATTGTAGCAAAGTTATAGCGAAAGTGCCTTAAAATATGACTTCTCTATCTCTTTGTTCACTGTAGCTTAGCTACAACTAAGCCATAGCGAAATCTCCTGAAAAAGCACTGTCTCTTACTTCAAGTTCGCTATAGTGAAGCTATGTTGAATGCATGAAATTTGATATTGTGCGTTTTGAAAATTGAAACAGAAAAATAAGTATAAAAGCTAGGGTTGAACCTAAAATTAGTTATTCTTGATCTACATCTGAGGCACGAAGGGAGAGAGCTTGGGGAAGAGTTCTTAAAGAGTTTTGAAGCTTTGGGATGTTGAAATTGGATTTTGGTGAAGTTGGATGTCTTAAATGCTGAACTCATGTTTTTATTTTGTCATCATTCGCTACGGCGAAGCCATAGAGAAATCAGTGTTTTTGAAGGGCTCTCTGCTTCATGGTTCGCTGTGGATTGGCTATAGCGAATACACGACGAATTGAGCCATTTTATTGCAATTTTTTGTATGATTAATGTTACTTCGCTGTAGCTAAGCCGGTTCAGTAATAAATTTGTTTTGAAAGTCTTCACTGAGGAGTAATGTTACCATAAAGTTTTTTTTAATCTCAATGTTACCTTGAAAGTTTCAAAACGTAGCAATGTTATGCTTTTTTTTCGTTAAAAAGTTAATGGTCAATGTCAATTTTTTTGAAATGTTAGTTTTTTAATAAAATAAAGAACGTTGTTACGTTTTTGAAATTTTCTAACAATAAAAACAAAAAAAAAAACATAATTTTTAAGACAACATTGCTCCTGGGACAGATTTGATACTTAACCCCCAACAAAAAAGGTTTTTTAACATGCTCTTGATCTCATATATTTGCTATGGGTTGGTTGTAGCGAAACCATAACGAACTGTGTCATTTTGAGTATGCTCCTGCCTAAAAAAATAAAAGATAACTTTTGTCTCATATTTCGTCGTGGGCTGGCTATACCCCTTTGAACCTGGACTATAATATTTTTTTATAAGAACCTGGACTATAATTGAGACCACATTCATCCTCTCATTTCAAATTTTCAGTTTCTCAAGTAAGTTCCCTTTAGCTCCAAGCCTATTCCTCAATTCTCATTTTTTTTTCCCTACCTCCAGAGCCACCATTCACTCTGAAATCCATATCACCCAAACCTTAAGGGCCCGTTTGGTTGAGGGGATTGAGGGAAGGGAATGGGAACTTAATAGAGTTCCCACCTCCAAAACACGTTTGGTGCACCAACTTCCCTGCAACTCTGATTCCCACCAAGCTTTAAGCTCCCATGAACATGGGAAATTGAGTTCCCTCAAAATCTGGTGGGATCTTGACAAACTTCCCGGAGAGTGATTTATTTTGACAAAAAAGCCCCTCTGAAAAGAAGACAACCCCACGGTCACGGGTGGAAGGGAAGAAAGTTTCGGCGTGGATGGTGGTGAAAGAAAGATGAACGGTGACGAGTGAAGCTTCTTCCGATTGCCTCTCTCTCTCTCTCTCTCTCTCTCTCTCTCTCTTCCCTTTCGAAATTGACGGTGATGGTAACGGACAGAGGAAGGGTCAACCACGGTGGTGTTGAGCTGAGCGCCGATCGGAAAAGGAAGAGATGGTGTGGTGCGACCGGTGAAGGAATGAAGCCTCGCCGCGTTCTGGTCTTCTACCTAAAAGACGATCTGGTGATATTCACGCGTCCTGTTCACGGTGAAGGAATGAAGCTGAGTGCTTTTTCTGCGTTTTTGAGTTTTTTTTTTTTTTTTAAGGGAAATCTGGAAATTTTACATTAACTTCCCACTTAATCAATAACCAATTCTTCATACCAAACATTTTATTTTCCCTCAACTTCAGTTCCATTCCCATGTCTACCAAACAATTTTAAGTTTTTAAGTTTTCTCTCATCTTCCATTCCATTCATTTCCCTCCTTAAATGTTCCCTGTACCAAACGGACCTTGAAGGTGTGTTTGGTTTAGGGAGGGGAGGGGATGAGGAGGAAGGAAAGACCTACAAAAACTTAATTATTAGTCTATAAGTTTAGACTCCATCCTCTCCCATTCCATCCCCACCCCTCAAAACAAACACACCCTTAGAGTGTGTTTGGGGATAGGAGGGGGTCTAAACTTAGAGATTAAAATTAAGGGCCCGTTTGGTATGAGGAATATTTGAGGAGGGAAAGAAACTTAAAGAAGGAAAAGGAAGGGAAGGAAAGGGAAGATTTTGAAGGATGAGAGAAGATGGCTTAAGGGAAGATATTTTGTTTTGTAGGAAGAAAATGAAGGGGTGATAGTTGGTAAAGAATCAAGAAATACATATTTTACCCTCAAAAGTAATTAATTCAAAATGAAAAGGAAAAATATTTTTTTTTGCTAAAATATACTTTTAAAAAATATCCTCTTATCAAGTTTAATTTTGTTTAAAATATTCTCCCGCCAAGTTCAAATTTATCAATAAAATTTCCCACCAAGTTTGAATTTGCCTATCCCGCCAAGTTTGAACTTATCACATAAGTTCAAATTTATCACATAAATTTGAATTTAATCATATTTTCTTGCATTATAAAAAAAAAATATGAAGGGTACATTTGTCCAAAAGTGTCATTGTTCACATGGGAACATGAGATTCAACCAATTTTAGTGGGAACTTGAGGTCTCACCAATTTTGGTGGGATTTTATCGTCCACATATAAGCAAGGTTTTAAAAACCGGATCGGTCATTGAACCCAATTGAAGTATTGGGTTAAGGGTCAGTGGGTCATTAAAAATATAATATAATTAAAATATATTAAAATATATTTTTATAATAAAAAATATTTGATGATCAAAATATGTGAAGATATGATGTGATGTCCATAAGAACATATACAATATTATATTGAGTTTTTTTTAGAAAAAAGGAGTTAAAAGAGATCATAGTTGCGTCAGTTCTCATATCTTAAATGTGATGTGTGGATCGCAGGTATAGGCTTTTTTTTTTCTCAGAAATAGCAGGCATAGGCTATAGACTTTTTGACTTTTTGAAGGGAAGTTAGCAATGCATGGATCACAAAAAAAAAATTACTTTTTTTTCACCGCCTTCGTGTTGATTTCTCTTTCTCACTCTTCAGATCTCTCTTTCTCTCTCAGTCCCTCCTCCTTCTCGTTTTGTCCCAGAGATCTCTCTTTCTCCTTCAACTCTTCAGATTTAGATCTCTCTCTCAGTCTCTTCTCCTTCTCCTTCTGTCTCGACATTGAGAAGCATGGGGGCGCCGCGGAGCATCTGGTTGTTAACTAGAGGTAAGAAATTCTACCCGTCAAAATCCGTTTCCATTATTTCGACTAAAGAAGCTCCGACCTTCAACAAACCCAGATCGCGATCTCCGCCAGCCACCGCCGCACTCTCCCTCCTTCTTGTTCTCCTTCAGTTAAATTTTTTATTTTTTAAAAAAGCAATCTTTTTTACGCTGACTCGGCCGATTTAGACCGAGTGGACTCCAGGCCAACTCGGGACCCCGGTTTTACCCCCTAACTCAGAACGGTTTTTCAACTGGTTCGCCGGTTTCGAGTCTGAACCGGTCGATTCGCTCTGGGTTTCAAAACCTTGCATATAAGGGAAGATTGGTGGGCCCAGGGTAGGCCTGAGAACTTGGGCTCGTGGGAAGATTTGACACAACATGCGTACCAAATAAGGGAATTAGCTAATCTTCCTTTCCCTTCCCACCAAATCCATGTACCAAACGGGCCCTAAGTTTTTCTAGGTCTCCCATCCCCTCCCCTCAAACCAAACACGCCCTAAATCACCATAGTTGTCACCACCTTAAGAGCAGATTATCTCAATATCTCATCTCTCCTCATCTCTCAGTATCTTTTCATCCTAGCAGTTTAATATTGATCTAAACGTCCAGAGAGAGACACGTCATCTACTTTTTAAATTTTCATCTCTACCGTGTGCAGTACTTTGAAATAGATTATGTGTCTCTTTCTGGACGCTTAGATCAATATTTGGACGGTCAGGATGTAAAGATTCTAAAGGATTCGGAGACACATGCCATTGAGAGAATCCAGATCACACCACCTTCCTCTATCTTCAACGTCTTCTCCGGTCACCTCTGATGTCATCACCAGTTCGTTCCTCCTCTATGTCGCCCAAAAACTATCTCCAGTCACTTACCCTCTGCCAGGGACGGAGGCACACTAGTGCCTATGTGGGCAAGTGCAGACATAAACAATATTAAAAATATATATATTGTAAAGGACTTTGGTTACAACTTAGCTGGTTGGAGCAATTGGTTATTGCTTTCCCCATTCATATGGAAGGTCCCGGGTTCGAACGGCTCAGGGCTTATATCCCCTTGTTTTTTTTTGCCATTTCATTGTTTTTGTTTTTCCATTTCATTGTTTCAGTTTGAACTTCGAACAGCCCCCTCTTCATCCGAATCCCAAACCTCCGTCGGCGTCAACTCACCGCTCTCACCCACGGTGCTCTCGGCTCCCAAACCTTCGTCGTCAGCCATCGGCGTCGTCCAGCTCCTGCCAAGGTAATTTTTTGAAATTTCATTGTTCTCAGTTCTCAATCACCGATCCCCCTCTTTTCAATTTCATTAGGGTTCTATGTTTTCCATTCTGATTCAATACATTAGGGTTCTCTGTTTTCCATTCTGATTCTTATTGCAGTTTGATTCGCGACGCCATCTAAGACTGTGAGTGTTTCTTCTTCCTCCGTCTTTTCTGCGGTTCGCTCCATTAGATGTTGTTCATCTCTTTAATAAATTGCTTCTGCTGTCTTGGCAAAATGGAAAGTTGGACTTGTTTCAGAGGAAATTTGAAAGAATTTAAATCTTCTTGGTTGATTTGGAACTTATTGGAATTGTATGTTGGTTTTTTGCTCGGATGATTGAGTTTTTGTTGCTTTGCTACTAATGTAAATGCGGAATTGGGGAAGCTTGTCTTCCTTAGCTTGGTATTGTCTTTTTGGTACTTCTTGTTGCTTGATTGTTCTTATAGATTCTCGCTTTCAAGATGTCTCATAATTTCCAATCAAGCTCCAATTCATTGATTGTAGCTCACTTGGCTATTATGGAGATAATCTGTAGAGTGTTTGTGTTGGGGTAAAGAAGAGAATATTAAATTCGTAGTTGAAAATGGATTGACGTAAAATTGCAGAAGGAAGCTAATTCAAGGGCTTCCAATGTCATTGTCGCTTTTTTGGCGACAGAGGTGAAATTGAGGGATGATAGGTCTGCCACGAATGAGTAGTTTGTAGGTCTTGGGTTTAACCCCAGTGCTGTCAATTGTCATTTGCCAAAAGAAAACGAATGAGTAGTTTATAGGTCTTGGGTTTAACCCCAGTGCTGTCAATTGTCATTTGCCAAAAGAAAAGTGGTACAGGGTCATGCAGTGCCTTCTTTATAAATATTACTTTCAATCTCATTGTTATTTACCCTGAGTTCAGGTTCATTTTCTCTATAAAGGCACACTTAGGTAGTGCTACTTCATGACTTCTCCGAGTTCTTGTGTGATTATCATTTTACCTTCTGTGATGTTATTCCTCCTAGCTGTATATAAATGCGAAATATTATTTTAAAGCATTTAAAAATTGCTCTGTCTTGTTTCATCCAACCCTACCATTTGAATGCATGATATTGCTTTATTCCTAACACAGCTATGTTGTTTGTGATACTATAATATAAGTTATACGTGAATCTAAAGAAAAGAACAATTCTGGACCGACTAATCCCTTAGATTTCTTGAGTTTCAAACACGAAATTCTAAAAGAGAAAAGCGTTGAATAAAAATTTAAAAAAGATTGCAAAGAGACAACCAAGAGATATCTTACATCGGTTTCCTCACCATATATGCACATCATTTTGCTTCTATTATGACAGTGTTAGACATTGGGCATTGCGGGATATAAAAAATATTTGAAACAAGTGATTTCTTCTATTATAAAAAACCCATCTCTAATGATGGTAGGGTAATACCTTATAGAAACATCCCTGGAAAGAACTAATCGTTGCAGTAAAGGTTAGTTGACTTTTGATTATTATTTTTCTATGTTAATGCATTTGTGTTCTCATTGTTTTTCTTCCTTCTTTATGTAGGTGTTTGGTGTTGAACCTATTGAAAGTGACATGCTCTCTAGTGGATAGCCTTTTTTGAGGCATGCTTTGAACTTGGAGTGCCGGGTTTGTAACTATCTTTCTCTTATTCCTTTGCTCTATGGTGAAAGCATGATAATAGATGTTCTTTAATCTTATCAAACTTTTTTCCTTCTAGAAAATGTAAACGATACAATCTTAATACATTTAAAACTTTCCTTAAAAAAAAAAAATTCGGGGGCGTTGCCCCCGAACCCCTACACTAATTGTGCACCCATAAACTATAAATCTTGGCTCCGCCCCTGCCCTCTGCCATCGGTCCTTAACCCATTCCTTTTTCCCATCTTTTTGTATCTTATTTTCTAGTCTTCCACAATTTACCATCATCGTTCGTCAGTTCCTCCCTGCAAAGACCTAACTTCACCTCGTCGTCCCTTCCTTTTGTCCCCTTATCCACCATAGCCTTTCGTCGTCAATCAACTTTTTTGCCTATCACCGTCACAAGTCATTCTTCCTCTTCCTTGTTTCTTTTAGCTCATCCCACTCACACTCTCTCGTGGAAGAGCTCCTGATCCTTTTTCTCAATATCTCTCATCAGCCTCATCTAGGCCATTGATTGGGAAAATGAGAGAAAAGTTAAAGTAATAATTATACAACATTATGTGAGAAAAAAAGTAAAACAAATGTAACCTACAAATTGGATGAGAGATAAAGTAAGTGTGTTAGGGTTCAACGAGAGGGAGGTGGAGTTTCCCTCATCATCCTTCATAATCTCTAAATCATATTCGTCCAACAATCTAAAAAGTCACATTATTACTGTGATGATCCCAAGCATTGGCATGAATTCGAAATTCAAATTCATGTGTAATGAAAAAATATAACCGCCTTAAACCGGATAAAGCCTACATAACCTGAATTCCCATCCTTGTTTCCCTTTTATGCATGTTTCGCTGGAGGTTTCACGGGCAAAAATAGCGAATAGAAACTCAATTCGCAATATATTTTCATTATCAAATGAAAGGAAAAAAAAATGCGCAACTTTTTACAAAACAAAGCAGTACCCTTGCATGTTACTTTCCCTAATCTTCTCGTCCACCAAACGGCGGAGAGGGAAGAGGAAAAGTAATCAAAAACCTTTATCGACCAAGAAAGTCAAGAAACACGAAAGGAAGACATACCCAAATCGTTCACAAAACGCAGCTTGAAGATGCAAGAGAAGAAAAGAGAATAGCGTGAAAAGCACAAACCAATATTACTATAAGCACAAATCCTGAGAGCAATAGAAGATTAAGAAGCTGCGTTTGTTACATTGAAATACTACAAACCTAGAAGAATCTAATCAACTCTGGTAACCAACGCACCTCATCTGAACACGGCGGCATGAGCGACGGGAAAGATGAAATGCACAGGCGAGCTCAAACGATTTCCGTCAATGGAGCAGAGAGAGGGGTAGAGAACAGAGCCGACGCGGGAGAGAGAGAGGGGGAGGGCGAGTGATTTTGAGCTGAAAAAGGATAGTGAGGGGGTTTTTTTTGTCCTTTCACTCAGAATTCACTCATAATTGTATGTCAGAAAGGGCATTTTTTGTTTTTTTGGTTAAATGAGCTCTCATGAGAATTTTTCCTTTTTTTTTTCCTGATTCTATGAGGCCCGCAAACAAATAAAGTATAGGAAGTTTTACTATGTTATTATTTTTGCCCCTTTTACAAATTTTACGTATATTTACAAAATTTATTTGTGTTAAACGCTTCAAAAGAAAAATTTGATTGTTAAAATCCCACTTTAAACCCGGGTTAGAGTTTTTTTTTTTTTTTTATAATAGCAAAGAAGAAGTTTTTGAAGTCATCTCTCCCATGCAACGCATTGGGCGTACCAGCTCGTTTTGTTTAGTGTTCTGTATAACAACAACAAATATCTAGCCTAAACGACTAGTGTAGATATTGGATCAGGTAACTCTCTAAGATATATATAAGGCAGATACCGAAGAGAATAATGGATTATTGTGCACGTATAGGCGTTAGCCAATAGAGGTAGTGTGTGTGCACAAACAAGTGAATATTAAATTGAGAGAGAATGAATCTGCATACCTTTTAGGTTTATCTCTTATTTATAGAGATTACCTTATGGTTTGGATTTATGAGCCCTGTGCGTGTAATATCTCACATTTTGGGATTTGGAATTTTAAATATTATATGGGGAATTGAATTATGAAATTTTGGCTTAAAATAATTATGAGGATAATTATTTGAAGTTTAGTCTTAATTTTCCCTTAATTTATTTTGGGAAAAGAATAAATTCAAGTGAGGAATAATTTAGGCCTAAAAATTATAGAGAATTAATATTTTATGGCTTAGGAAAATTAATTGGGAAAGAAGAATCCTTACATCAAATTAAGGGTTTATTTCTAGCATGTATATAATATTTATTCAAGGTTGCAAATAATTAAGCAATTGATTGGATTTAATAGTCATAGCCATACGTCTTGCACTCGTGGCCCAAAAGCTCATGAAATACCAAACCAACTCATTTCCTTCAGCTAAACCAACCCACTATGAATTAGCATTCTCCCATCCATTCACAAAGCTGAGTTGAGAGAGTGAAAGAGTGAGGCGAAGAAAGAAAGAGAAGGAGAAGTAGAGAGAGATTCAACTGTTCACCTTCCTCTGCTCAGCATCTCACAAAGCAGAGGTAAGTTTAAGCTTCTTTTCCTTCTTGTTCCAACGCAAGTTTCTAAGTATAAAGTCATAAGGAAGCAGCCATGAATCCCCTGCTAAATGAATATTAAAACAGAGGTGGTTGCTGGGTGTATGTATATTTATTGACGCTAGAATAGTGTACATATTAGGAACCAAGGAATTTTGCTTTCTTATATATATGTATATAGAAACACTGGGTGTGTATATACATATAAGAGAAGGAAAGCACTACTATCTATATATAAACCAAACCTTGGAAACTTTGCTGTCATGTGGATATATATATATATAGGTATATATCATTGTCTTTGGAAAATATAAGAAACGTTACTATACAGGTGTGGCTTGCTAACACACACACACACACACACACACATATATATATATATAACGCAACGCACTTTAGAAAAAAATAGGAAACCTTGTTTATCTTCTATATATATATATAGACGCTAGATATTTCACTGATAAGAGGAAGAATAATTGCTTAATAAACCATGAAATTATCGTTATAAGGTTGAATGGGTGACTATTATGATACTTCATTTTGATTTGGACATGGAAACTGAGCTTCGAATGGTTGGAGTATTTTATTTAAATCTGGAAAATCTTTCCAGATTAAGGAAATTCGAAGCATTAGTGGAGAATAGAGAGTGATTCGGCATAGGTTAAAGCTTGTATAAGAGGAATGCCACTGTTATGAGAAAATCAGCGCTGGAAGAGTAATTTGATAAATGTAAAGAGGTATTGTCATGTATGTGTGGTAGTAAGTGAAGATAGTATTGTACGTGTAATTAAAGATCTATAACCAAAAGTCAACAGTTGGTCCCACCACATGTGAATTAGTTAATCTATTTCATTTCATTGGGGAAATAATAAGCAAAGCTCTGTTGATATATATAAGTCAATGCACTTGGAAAACAAAAGGAAAAACTTGTTATATATGTGTATATGATATGCTAATTCATGTGCATTTGGGAAAACCATGAGAAACATTAAAGCATAATTTATATGATGATTGGTACTTATAAACTCATAATTTAAAGTGTTAGAATAGCCTCTAGGAGGTTAAATTAATTATAGTAAAATAATAATAATAATAATTAATAATATAATAGTAAATTGGCAAAATTGGGCCTAGGAATAAAAATGACAAATAAGACCCAAAATATATATTTTGACCTTCAAAAATTAAAATGGACCTTGAAGAGTTGATATAGGCCCAATAGCCTTACATTAAGCCTAGTGTCATGACATTGGAGATTGTGAAGAGTTTGGAAATAATAACCCGCCGTCTGTAAATGTATATTTATAGGACGCAATAGTTGCCGAGACAATTAAATGAACGTGAAACCAGTTGAAGATTTTGAAACAGTCAGGTAGTAATCTTAATCCTCATATACTTTGTATGTCTTATGTATGTATGTTTTACCATGTGTATTGTATACATTTGGTTATCATTTGTTTCCAAGTGCTATGGAACCAGAACATGCTGGTGTAATAAGGGCCCTGCTGTGTGTCGTGCCCGGCAGTCTGTGCTGTGTGTTATTAGGACTGCTAGTTCCGGATTGGCTGTGTGCCTTGCAGTGTGCATGATACTGAATGATATGTGGTTTGTGTTTTTATTCGTGGTTTTCTTACATGCATTGTATATACATTTTATATGAGATTAACAGTTACTTTGAGATTCAATTTTGAATCTCAACCCCATTTAAGCCCTCAGGCATTACATCTAGGTCTAAGCCGGGAGACCGAGGTAAGACGACAGAGCAGGATTAGGGTTCTACGATGGTGGTTGTCAGAGACTTATTTTTGGATATTTTGGTGTCCCGGATGACTGTATTATAATGATTTTGGGTATCATTATTCGGGATTACTGTATATTTGATCCCTTCGGGGAAATTTACCTTTCCGTATTGTATCTTACCAGTATATTATTGTCCAAACCGGTGTATGCTCTGCTGCTAATACTCTGATGAATGACTTAAACTAACATGGAAAATAATTTTAAATTGAATAAAAGTAAAGGATCACACCACCCGCCACCCGAAATGGCGAGACCGATATATGTGTAACAGTGCGTCTTATAGCCCAAGCATTATGCCGCCACACCTACAGGTTGTCATCCCTGATTAAGATATTCCTTGATTATAGCCTTGATTATAGGATGGTTAGGATCTCCCTTCATTATAGGCGGATTCTGATACGGATTGCCCCTTGTTGGGCCGTATATTAAGTGGGCCTTGTATAGGTCCGTAACATTTAGTAACGTTGTTGATAAATGAATTGAGCTTTGGATTTTATAGTTGTAAAATGAGCAGAGTTTATATTCTTCCTAACTAACACTAGGGCGTATCACTCTGGTCCTATTTATAACTCCAGTTTGACTAAAAAATTTGGTTCTATTTATAAGTCCAATTTCAAGTAATAAATGAGATGTGACAATTTTACTCATATTAATTGCACCATGAAGATAGAGAAAGAAAAAATAGTTGAAAAATACCCAATCATAAATAGGGGTAAAGTTGAAATTTGTACCCCATGATCATTGTGTCAACTAACTTTTCTTGATATGTGAAATTTGGTCAAAATGGATTTATAAATAGGACCAGAGTGGTAATGAGGTTGCTTCCAATCACAAACTAGAGTAGGTCTAAATCTTTATTAGCTTCTAAGTTTAGTCTCTCATTCCTCCCCTCAAATCAAACACACCATTAAATTTCACTTTTTTTCGATGTTGTTATTTAATTGTACAAGTTGTATCCACCTTCCACCATTAGCTTCATCTTCAACGACCTTTTCTTGATCCCTAAACTAGTGGTAAATTTCTGTTATGGGTATACAACTATTGCTCTAGCAGTTAACAGTGGCTGTAGTTTAGTGGTAAGAATTCCACGTTGTGGCCGTGGAGACCTGGGCTCGAATCCCAGCAGCCACAGTGATTATTTTTACTTGTAAGGATTTTTTCCTTTTGTTGTCAAGCGAATCCTGACCCAACCCAACCAAACATTGAATTGAAATTCGTTAAAACTTAAAGCGCGCAATCTCCCTGCAACTTGCGAAGTATTGGAGCAGACGAAGAATGGCGGCCAGTGGAGAGAAACATTCTAGAAAATGGCGTTATACGTGGGAAGCACAGTCCCACATCCCTACACTTCGGCTCTTGCTTTTCGCCAAAAATGCCAATCCTTCTTCGCAATGCCTCAATCTGAAGGTTCAACTTCTTCCTTCTCAGTCTCTGGTGGCTGTGAGCTGGTTTGAGCCTGCCCAAGTCTCACTTAGGGTTCCAATTCCTAGGGTTTTGGTTGATTTTGAATCGCCGGTTAGTTTTCGAGCTTTGGATGATCACATTGAAGTGAAGCTCCTGCTCCTTCTGCCGGTTGATCATCCCATTCTTTCGAGCTTCGATTCTGTGATGAATCTATCTGATGACCCAGTAAATGCGTTGCCTGATGTATCAAAGCCTCTAGTAATGGGATCTGGTAATCTGAATGTATTAGTCTGACTGTTCGATAATAATCAAATTCGGGATTGCAAAGTTATTTCTCGATTAAAATTGATTATTCGGTTGCAGTTATTTATCCTCTTCATATTCATAATCACAATATTAACGTGAAAAACCGAGAAAGTGATATGTTCTTGGTTGTTATGCTTTTATTTGAAAGCAAACTTGACACGTTTTTGTGGGGGCGGCACGTAGTGATCTTCATTACTTGTGAATAACGGGACTTAATATTTTATATTGATTCAAGCCCTTTCTTGACTATGACTGTGTGTTTTTCGGTGCGGATAGATTGCAATTTTGAGTCTTTTGCGTTTAATATCTTCCATTTAACGGATATCTTGTTGGACACCAAGGCTACTGTGGGCATTTTGAAATACAGATTATGAAATTGGCTATATATTTAGACACACAATAGTGTTGCAAACATTGCCGTTTATACTCTAACCAAGCATAGACTGAACATTAGCCTTTTCGATAAAGCTCGCTTGGCATTTTGGGTTTAGCATGGCTTTGTGATTAGCTGTATTTTATTTGATTTATTTGTAATTTGGTGTACTATTTCTTCAGTTGGTTCAGACTTAAAAACTTTATCTTCCGGAGCAGCAGTCCATTTTTACTGCAGAAGTTGCTCGTTCAAATTGACTAGAAATCCTCTCAGGTAGGGTGCGTGTGTATTTTGGGGTAACTAGTTGGATTTATATTAATTCCGTAACTGGTACAGCTGTTGAGAAGTCTTACCTGCAGACTTGCTTAGTAATTTATACTTTTCTTTTTACCTGTGAAGATTTTTATTTTCCCATTATTTTTGGCGCCACTTATCTAGGAGGTTCGTTGAAATGCCATCAGTCAATTGGCGTGAGGTGGCTGACAACTGGTTTGGGGCTTGTTGTTGTTCATTTGGAGGCATCAGTGAGAAGCTGGTGATCAGATATGCAAATTCTTATACTTGTGCGCCAGGGGTAGGCCTATTAAGCTCTACATCTATTACTCTTTGTGAGGATGATCTTATAGAATATAACTTCCCTGAACGTGGTGGAGAAAAGTGTAATTCTAAATCAGATAAATCTGAAGAAGGAATTAACAAAGCTGCAATAAATTCTGTGATATCTATGGAAAGATCTTCAACTTGCAGTGAGACTGGTAAAACCATATATAATTCTGATGAGAGTTCAAGGTTTCCAGATGCTGAGAATGAAAACCTTCTTGTTAACTTGGGACCTGAAGTTGGTAAAAAGAGATCCAATCATGATGACTTATCTCGTTCATACCCAGATTCAAATGTCCCTGCAGATGTGGCCTTGGCTCCCAGTTGTTGTGCTCATATGACAAGCAGTGTTCGCATTCTTGAGAATGAAGACTGGCATCACCATTGCTGTGAAAATGCTAGAATAGAACATAGAGATACAACAGCCATGGAAATTCTTGCAAGTCAGAAATCTTTCCTCAATGGGTTTCTTGAAGATATTTTCATGGCTAGATCTTCCAATCTTTCAGAAGATATTGATTGGTGTGAATTCACGTGCCCCCAGTGTAAGTCTGTTCTTGGAGCCTATCCATGTTGTAAAGGTGATGCACCTGTAGATGGAGGAGTACGATTGTTCAAATGTAATATTTCAACTTGTTTGCCAGCTAGAGGATCTGGAGATTTGTTCAGGTTAGCCAAGATTCGTTAGGAAAAGTTTTAAAAATAAAATGACTAAATTTTGTTTTCCTTTATTCCATTTGCTGCTGATTCTGAAGAAATAGCTCTTATAGATTATGAGTAATTCTTGAAATCTTGTACAGGTAATTTGATTTGATTAGTTTTCTTACTTTAGAATAAGTGGATGAAAGAAATTTTATGGAGAAATGCTACTTTTTTGTCTTTCTGACTATTTATATGGGAAAAATGCAGCTGCAGGTATCATATTTGTGTCTTTTAACTGTGCTTCTGCTTGCCAATCTCTTCCATATGTCAATTTATTAGTTGTTCAATATGTGATCTTAAAGATTGCCTATTTGTTATGCAGTTATGTTCATTATCCACGGCTAATATAGCTCTGATAAAATAGCTGAGAGTTGGCGGTTGGAGAATAAGTTCTCAGCATACTTGAAAGTTCGTAGTTTTTATGTCATTAAATTTGGGAGAATTATTATGAGGTCCCAAGGAAGAGATTTGATTACCAAGAAGTTTCAATAACAATTGAAGAGCATGCAATGATAATTGATAAGTTCCAGAGTCAGAAACAACAACACTTCACTAATCATTGAGACTTCTTAGTAATTAAGTCCCTTACTTGGGACCTCAAAGTAATTCCCCCAAAATTATTCAGGATGAAAGTTTAGTGGTCTTTGAGCCTCATCTATTCATCCAAAAGAAAAATCATAATGAAAGGAAAATGATACTCATTAGAAACAAGTTTCTAGTTCCTGTGCATAAGTTCACCTGTCTTGTAATTCGTTGCTTTTACTTTTTTTTTTTCCCTCTTAATGACATAATCCTTGAAGAATTAACAGAAAATGATTAAAAAGAATACAAGATGAATTTTTCTTAAGTTGTTTGTTAAATACTATTTTTTTGGGCTTATTTGTTACATATTATATTGCAAATTTGCAACACATTATTTTGTTGCCAGGCAGTATACAATGGAAAAGATGTTTGCGAATAAGCTAATAGAGTGTGCAAATGATGAATCATCATTTCGGTTTGTGGTCATAGATCTGAAAGCAAAATCCCCTACCCTTCAAATCATTCTCATGAATCCAGATACATGGTCAATTTCTGGTGATTGTTTTATCACTGAGGACTCTGAAGTTACTAAATTACAACTACAGCCTGTCGTCAAGGTGCTTTTTTCTGAATGCGGTACTGCTACAGAATTTCATTTAAGGTTAGTTATCAATTTATCTCTATTGTTACAATAATTAAGTCTGTTTGAGAATGTGAAGATTGAGAATGGGCTTTGTTTTGATAGATGTTTCTTGCTCCTGTTCCTCATCTCTTAATTTTTTTCCCAACGAAGATAGTTCATTAATCTGTATTTGAGATAGAAGTCATGATTTGTCGCCTTAATATTTTTAGCATTACATGGTGTATATTTTGTGAGGAGCATTGCATCGTAATTATTAATGATTGAAAATTTGACTTGCGAATTCATCCAACAACCAATAAAACTTTCATAACGGGGTAGCATGAGTGGTAAGGGTTTTCGTCACCTAAGCAAGTGGTTGGGGTCTTGAATCTCAGCCTTGTGTATGTAGCAACTTAGTTGGAACGAGCCAACCTTTTGCCCTCTGCCTACGGGATCATAAATAATACTACCTCCGGTCCTAATTATAAGACATAGTTGACTTTGTTTGGAGAGATTAAGGAAGCTAAATAAGTTACTTAATCATTTTATATGTTGTGTATTTTTAGATTATATATTAGTTTATTAGTCAAACTAATTACTTTGAAGAAAAAATAAAAATAAAAATACTTTAAAGTAATTTAATTAGCTTCCTTAATTTTTCTAAAAAAGTCAACTATGTCCTATAATTAGGACCAGAGGGAGTAATTTTTTTTTTAAAAAATCGTCTCTAAATTATCAATTCACCCGAGTGTACGTCTCTTGTGAGGTTTGCTTTCTATATGATAAACTCAAATGCAGAATAAGTGGTTATCTTGTCCTAACGAGTAATGGCAACAATTTGTGCAGGATGACCGAGGAATGGATAAAAAAGAACTCTGCCGAAAGTATTTTCATGCAGACTTGTCAAATAAAAGAATTGGTGGCGTCATTGATGTCAGCAAGGGATGTATATCCACCTTCATACGCGTCCCTTCAGGGATTATGTTTGTCGTCTTTGCAACGGTAGTATTATACATGATGGAGATAGATCCTTCGATCGCGCAGCCAGAGGACTTAACTAAGAGAATCTTGCTATCCAAAAGCTATGACTTGAGACTGATCGCCACGAAGAACGAGGATTACCCACGGGATACTGGCCGGGTCTTGTCTTTGAAGAAAAAGAAACTCAGCATTTGTGATCTAAATCGACTTGGGTGCCTGAGCGAAGAACACTGGAGTCTCTCAAGTGACAGTAAACCCATGTTGTATCGTTGGAACGGTACATCAGCGTCAGTTAAGAGCCTGTGGAAGGAGATCTTCTCCTCTTCCTATTTCTCCTTATTCATGGAGAAAATTGGGTGCATTGAACCAGTACCAGCAAAAATGGGTTCCATTTCCATATAGGCATGTACTAAGATTTTGGGAATCCTACCGACTGCCATATCTTTTTTAATTTGGTAATTGAATTGAATTTGTAAGAACTTTAAATGAGCTGAATGATTTTCGATCAAAAAAACAAAAGGATGAGCTGAAGGATGAAGATTGCCCTATGAAATTATCTTGTAAACTGTTTGATACATATATTTTATCTATTAGGACTTTATAGTAAATAACTATAGGAGGAATACCCATTTGCTCAGGAGTTAGTTAGAGGAGAGAGAGTATTAGAAATGACGTGGCAATGTATAGGGGTATACATACCGTCATCGTGGTCATCTTTCCTTTTTCGTGAATGAATTCAAGATATTTCCTTTCTTAGTTATATCAAGGTATCGAGCCATCTCGTCCGGCCATGGCCCCGCCGCGACACCGGATCCCGGAGCGTGCGGGTGAGCTTGAGCATCGGCTCGAGTCCCTCCATTCTTCCTTCCATACGCATTTTGAACAGAGTTCTAAGGAAATCGCCGACCTCAGGTCGACGGCTACTCGGCTAGAAGACCTTATGAAGGTGCTTGAACTCCGATTCGCCCAACCACCCCCTTGATCGCGGTAAGCAACCCATCAATCCTAATGGCTCTTCCTGATGGCTCCAGCCCACCGTTCTCCCTCGCATACCGCCATTTGGAACATTTCCGGAGCCGCACCACCGCAAGCTCAACAACAATCGCATATTCGATTTCCACGGCGTAGTCGTGTTGAATTTCCCGGTTTGACGCACGACTTCCGTGGGTGGGCCTACCGCTGTCGGCAATTTTTTGAGGTAGATGGTACGCCGCTAGACCATCGTATCCGTTTGTTGAGCATTCACCTGGAAGGTCATGCTCTTCGGTGGCATCAAACGTTCATGCGCCATCAATCATTTGTTGAAGTTCGTTGGGACGATTACTTCCGACACATGGAGGCCAAATTTGTCGACGTTCGCGATGAGCATCCTCTAATTGCTCTCAAGAAGCTCCAATAAGGTGACAGCGGCGTTGCTGATTATGAGCGTCAATTTGATGAATTGCTCTCTGAGGTTGATATTCCAGAGCCGATTGCGATAAATCTCTTCATCAGTGGCCTTCGGCCAGACATTCGTCAGTTTGTCTTGAATTTTGCTCCGCCATCCCTCGCCAGTGCGACATGCTCGGCTCGACTGCAAGAGGCGACCATCAGGACTTTGCACGAGCACACACCTCCTCGTGATCGTCGGCTTCCCCCTGTGCCTTCAATTGGTCGCTCCATGGATATGGGTTACAAATCTTCTACAGTAACGGGCTCTAAGCTTGGCCCATTTTCATCCACTTACACTGATTCAATGAAGCCTCTGTCCCACTTCTCCAAACCACCAAGTCCGACATCCTCCTCTAGCTCCACACCGCGCCCTATGGCTTCTTCAGGATCTATCGCGAAGCCTTCGCGACATTTATCGAAACGGGAAATGGATGAGAGACGACGGCAGGGCTTATGCTACTGGTGTCCTGAGAAGTATTCCTCTTCTCACCGCTGCAAGGACTCCCATGCGTACATGTTGGTCATCGATGACGAAGAAGAAGAATTCGAAGATGCCTTGGGAGATGCTCAGGGAACCACCGAAGGGAGTATTAATGCCATTGAGGGTCGCCTTCACACCTCAACATTGAAAATCATTGCCCGGATCAAGAATCAGCAGATCATTGTCTTAATAGATACTGGTAGCACTCATAACATCGTTGATGCGATGGTGGTTAAGTGTCTCAGCTTGAAAACGCACGACCGAGACCCAATCCATATGACTGTTGCCGATAATCGTCAAGTGTGTCTTACCAAATTCTGTCCTAATTTGACTTGGGAAATGGGAGGTATGTTTTTCTGCTCTGACTTTTTAGTTATGAAGATTGGGGGATATGATGCCATTTTAGGGGTGGACTGGTTGAAGACTCTAGGTCGCTTCTCCATGGATATGGACTCACGGCTTTTTGAGTTTCAGTTGAAGGGTCAACCTATTGCCTTACATGGTTTGAATTCAGGACACCAATTCTGCTCCAGAGAGGTTTTGGGTCTTCGTGAATTTATGGTAGCTAATGAGTTATACCTCATCCACACTACTTCTCATCTGCAAGTGCGACTTGATTCTGATTCTACTCTGTCCTTTGAACAAAGACTTGAATAACAGCACCTTTTAGAAACCTTTGCTGGTGTCTTCCAGGAGCCCACTGAGTTGCCTCCATGCTAGACCTTTGATCACTCCATTCATCTCAAAGACCCTTCCCCTATCAGCTGTCGCCCTTACTGGTATGGTCCTGTTCAGAAAATTGAGATTGAAAATCAGATACAGCAAATGCTCACTAATGGCATCATCCGCGAGAGTTCTAGTGCCTTCGCTGCCCTAGTTGTTCTAGTTCAGAAGAAAGAGGGAACATGGCGGTTTTGTGTCGACTATCGTAAGCTGAATGAAGCTACCATCAAGAACAAGTTTCCTATTCCCGTTATTGATGAATTGTTAGATGAGTTAACAGTCCGCATTCTTTTCTAAAGCGGACTTACGCGCCGGTTATCACCGTTCGCATGAAGGAAGACGACATTGGTAAAACAAACTTTCAAAACACATGATGGGTTGTATGAGTTCTTGGTCATGCCATTTGGTCTCACAAATGCTCCAGCTACCTTCCAAGGCCTCATGAACTCTGTTTTTAAGCCTTTTCTACGCAAGTTTATTTTAGTATTTTTTGATGATATTCTCATCTATAGTAAGGATTGGCCTTCTCATTTACAACATTTAGAAGCTACTCTTTCTGTTTTGCACCAGCAGCAACTTTTTGCTAAAGGCTCTAAATGTACTTTTGCTGCCACTAAGATTGACTACTTGGGCCATCTCATTTCTGCTCAAGGTGTTCAAGCTGATCCTAAGAAGTTAGAGGCTATTGCTACATGGCCTACCCCATCATCTCTTCAGGAACTAAGAGGATTCCTTGGTCTTACCGGGTATTATCGCAGATTTATTCACCATTTTGGATCCATTAGTAAACCATTGACTGATTTACTAAGAAAGAATGAGAAGTATGAATGGACTTTAGAGGCTGCCACGGCTTTCCAAGCTCTTAAGGATGCTATGATGTCTCCTCCGGTTCTTGCCTTGCCAAATTTCAATGAAACATTTGTCATTGAAACTGATGCGTCTGGTTATGGTTTTGGGGCTGTCCTATCTCAAAATGGCCATCCCTTGGCTTATGCTAGCAAGGTCTTAGCTCCTACTAAGCGTCACTTATCTACATATGAGAGGGAAATTCTTGCTATCCTCTTTGCCGTTAAACAATGGCGATCTTATTTGGGTGGACGCAAGTTCTTCATTCGCACAGATCACTTGCCCTTGAAGCATCTTTTAGAACAAAGCAATTTAAACCAAGACCAATTTAAATGGCTTCATAAGCTTTGGGGCTGCATTATGAGATTATTTACCTAAGGGCAGCGATAATGTTGCAGCTGATGACTGTCCGTCGGCCGTAAAGCACTTGCTTAGCCTTTTCTCGTTCCTATTTCTCCTCTTTATGACCGTGTGCGTGATTCTTGGTTGACTGATCCTTCATTGCAGCGGCTGATTAAGGAGCTAGAACGCGATCCAACTTCTCATTCCAAGTTTCTTTGGCGGACCAAGCATTACTTAAGCGCCAAGGAAAACTTGTGGTAGCAGCTGATCGGGTACTCCGGCAAGACCTCCTTACCTTCTTCCATACTGAGAGCATTGGTGGGCACTCAGGTATCCATTCCACTTTTAAACGTCTTGCTTTTGTGTTTTATTGGAAGGGTATGGAGAAAGATGTTTGTAACTTTGTGCGTGAATGCACTGTTTGCCAACGCTTCAAACCTGAACTTGTGGCTTCGCCGGGTCTTATTCAACCTCTTCCTATTCCTGAACATGTGTGGTCTGAAATGTCTATGGATTTTATTAGTGGCCTTCCGAAATCGTTTTCCAAAACTACTATTCGGTTGTAGTGGATCGTTTATCTAAGGCAGCTCATTTTATGGCTCTTAAGCACCCTTTTACTGCAGTAGATGTAGCTCGTGTTTTTATGGATAATATTGTGAAGTTGCATGGTTTTCCTAAGTCTATTGTTTCCGATAGATCGAGATCCAATTTTTTGTGGGAAATTCTGGAAAGAGTTGTTTCGTTTATATGGTGTTAATTTGCTCTACTCTTCAGCATATCATCCTCAAACGGATGGAAAAACTGAAGTTCTTAACCATTGTTTGGAGTGCTACCTCCGTTGTATGACTAGTGATTTCCCTAAGCAGTGGACTAAATGGTTAGCATTAGCGAAACTTTGGTACAATACTACTTATCAATAAGCTATTGGCATGACTCCTTTTGAGGCTATTTATGGGGTGTCCCCTCCCGTCCATCTTCCTTACATTGCTTTGGTGATTCAAATAATGACTTGGTGGATCGCACTTGTTTGTCTCGTGAGCTCGTAATTCAGAATCTTAAGACTAATCTATTGAAGGCACAACACCGGATGGTACATCGTGCCAATAAACACAAAGTCTAAACGCCATTTCTCTCGGGCAACATGGTTTACCTTAAGTTACATCCATTCCGGAAGAACTTACTCAACAATTCCGCCCTTCATAAGTTAGCCGCACGTTACTTTGGCCCATTCAAGGTTTTGAAACAGTTGGGGCCGTTGCTTATGAATTGGAACTTCCCCGTCGACTAGGGTGCATCCCGTCTTCCATGTGTCTCTCCTCAAGCAACATATTGGGCCATCTGTTTGGTCCACCGGTCATTTCCTCCCATTGATGATGATGGCCAATTTGCCTTAGAACCGAATCTATTTTGGGCGGGAAGCTTGTTCGTCGTAATAATCGCACTCACACACGTTTTTAATTCGGTGGAAGTTGACTAATCCCGAAGATGCTACGTGGGAGGATCTTTCGGTCATCCAAGCTCGCCTCACTTTCCTACTGCTTTAATTGCAACTCGTGAAATCCTTGTGGACAAGGATTCTTGTTAGGGGGGAGTATTGATACATATATTTTATCTATTAGGACTTTATAGTAAATAACTATAGGAGGAATACCCATTTGCTCAGGAGTTAGTTAGAGGAGAGAGAGTATTAGAAATGACGTGGCAATGTATAGGGCTATACATACTGTACTGTGGTCATCTTTCCTTTTTCGTGAATGAATTCAGTATATTTCCTTTCTTAGTTATATCACTGTTCCTCGTACATTTTGTTTTAAAAATTTTAACATCCTTTTGCGTGACAAAATTTAGTGGTTGCCTCAATTTCAACTTAGTAACATTCAATCTGCCTGAATTTTGTCCATAATGGAATGTTCATTTATTGTAATCTCATCCTCGAGCTGGATTATAATGGTGAAGTGACTTGTAAATAAAGTCGGTTTGATGCAGAGTCGAAGGAATTTAACCTCATTCATTGATGATTTTGTTTATTTAGTCACTATATGTATATCCCTATACCAATACGTTTGTGTGAATAATGTAAAAACTATCAAATCTCGCCTGTGTCATTGATACTAACGATCATTTTTCAAACTCAAAGTACACACTAGTTATGTTTATGGGGTTGATTGGTTATATTGCATTGCATTTTGAATTTCGACATCAGTTTCCCTTAGATCTGGGGCTCTCACAATCTGAGTTGAAAGTTTGAATTGAAGTGACGATCCAGATTGCCATCCATGATTACTGATAGCGTATCGATCAGGGATTTATATAGGAAAATTCGGGGAAGTTGGAACTTTCGAAGACGACTGCGTTTAAAGATGCACATTAAACGACATGAGTTCAAGTCCTGCGTTCTGACTCACTGCCGTTTGCTCTGGTGCCTGAACGAATACAGATTGTTTATCTCTCATGGTCTTTAAATTATATCTATCTAATTAATCTAAAAAATCACAATACTAACTGTTTTTTCTTTATCTTCAATTAGCGTCCATATGGCTCATCAAAAAAAACCATGAGAGGACCGTGTTTCTGGTATATTGGAAGATGCCGCAAATACAACGTCGGTTGGCCGTTGGCTCAGTTTTAGCGCAAGCGTACGCTTGAAAATCTAAAACGACGCTGGCACTGAACCACTCCTAAAAAATGAATCACCCTACACTTTTAACAGTTTTGGGCGTTGGTCGGTTTGCCATCTTAACCTCTTGTTTAGCCTGTTATCTTATGATTTGAATTTCTAGTGGACTAATTGTTTACCCACTGTGATTTTCAATCCGTTTCAGCTGTTCTTTCTCAGACACTCTGGGTTGCTTCAGTTGTGCTTCCGATTTCCAATTGCTATACGTTTAATAATTCGAGTCACATTGTTGATTTCGTATCCTACCTTCTTATACCTTCAAAGTTACGAACTTTGAGTGCGATTTTTAGCAGGCATTTTAGAACTGGAACATCTATTGGGATCACGGTATTTGCTGTTAATATGTACTTATGTTTAGAAAGCTTGATGGAATTTATGATTTGATGATTTTTGATGAAGTTGCTATCGCTTAACCCGGTAAACAGAGTAGCTGGATTGGGAAGACTTTTGAGTATGACGCGAAGGGGGTGGTAATGCTCTCAATCTGTTTGTGATATGTCCATAGGTGTCCTAAGGCCTATAGATGAATAATTTGCTGCACACTTTCAACGTCATTCTAGTTCTAGGTATAGTAAGTTGTTCACTTTGCCCTGCTGCAGAACCCTGACTTGGCGGTTCGATTTTGCAAAGATGTAGAGACTAGATCACAAACGGTAGTCCATGTTACCATTCCTTGAAATACTTTGTTGTTTTCTTGCTCTGCTTTATTTATTTTCCTGCCTTATGCATATGTAATACGGTTCTAAATATAAGTCGCGATTGACTATTTTTTTTGGAGGATTGACTTGTTTTAGGAAAGATTAAGGAAGTTTAATAAATTGCTTAATCATATCATATATTGTATATCCTTAGATTATATATTAGTTTATTAGTCAAACTAATTAGTTTGAAGAAAAAAATAAAACTACAAATATTCTAAAGTAACTTAATTAGCTTCTTTAATCTTTTCAAAAAAGTAAACTTTGTTTTATATTTAGGAGTGAAGGGAATAGCATTTCTTCGTTTATTTGTTACATGATACGTTCAGTAGTTGTTTACTTTCCTTTCTCAATCAGCTTCTCTAAAACCTTAGGCACCATCTCTATAATATGAACCGCGAATGTCCTGGAAAATTATAAGTTTAAAAAAAAAAAAAAAAAAATCTTGTCATTCGTTCTATTTAGAATACAAGGGCAGAAGGATAGCTGCCGCTGCTGCTTCTTCTTCTTCTTCTTCTTGTCTTTTTCAAATACATTTTATCAGGGGGTCCCTGACTCCAGTTCTCTCTGATTTATTTTCGAACAAGTCCTCTTTGAGGGCAAAAGGGAAATAAATCATGGACTCATGTTCACTGTTGTTAATGTAATCACAAAGTGCTCCCTAAGTATTGGTGGGTTATATCTTACCTTGATTTATGTATCCCAATCAGGTCTCAAATTAAGACAGTTTATTATGTGTGCACTGAATAATTCTTGCTGGATACTTGATTACTTGGGTTTTCTGGCTTCCTATTTTTTTTTTGGCTACCAAGGCACAAACTTCATCTAGTATTGCATGTGCACTTGTTCTCCATTATACGTCTGTTCATTTCATTAGCTGATGCCAAAACCATTTAGGGATATGTTGATTTCGGTCGATATGATAACTTGAACTACTTTGCTGCTGGGTCAGGCCAATCTGATTTTGTCCAAGTAAGTCCCTTTAGTCCTTTCTATCTTCTTAAGTATAAGCCATAAACTTCAAGTGAGGAATATTACTATGTAAGTATGTATTACTTTTCCCCCATTTTTTGTTAATTTATGCTAGAGGTGATTATCAATGAGAAGAGTTAGGCACACCGAATGAGTTTTCACATGTGGTAGTGATAACCAAAAGAGGATTGAAAGCAAAAATGTTGGAAGGCATATGGTGATCATTTACTAATCACCTTTTCTTTAATCATAGATTTTAAAACTGAAAAAAGTATCAAAATAGGGACTTCTAAAGAAGTTTTTTCTCTTTTTTCAGCCAGACTGAAGTAGTTAATAGTTCTATGTGAACATCTAGGCTATGTTTGGATGGAGAGAAACGTGAGGGGAAAATAGGGGAGAGGGAATATTAGAAAGTAAAACTTCCAAAAATGACAAAGAAATTTACTATTTGAGAGTTTTCCATCCTAGTATTAGGCTAGACTCTCATGGTCCCACTTCAATTACATAATACTGTATTTGTTTTAAACTTGACAAAATTTCACTTCCAACTCATCTCCTTCCTCTTTATCTCTTTATTGTACGCATGCGCACCTTTTCCAAGTCTAATGCATTTGCCCAATATGTGCAGCGGTTTTACAAGGGTGACCTGTCAGGTTGTGAACTAAGTTATGACAAAATGGGTCGAACAGCCCAGGTTGATATACCTTGAAATGATTTCTCTCCTTTTTTTTTCTTGTCCTTCTTAATTAGTTCTAATTTTTGAATTGTCAGCCCTTGTTGATAATACCAAAGTGCTTGATTTTTTCCCCTTCTTTGTGGGTGGGGTAAAAGTTATGTGGTTTTCCATCTTTAAATAGGCAGTCTTATGTTGGACGATTCACATGTCTTTTTCTGCTGGATGCATTTCACTCCTGGTAAGTTCATGTTTTTCAGGTGAATATCGTATGTGGGACTTGTCCAAATGGACAATGTACAGGTGTGTATAGCGTATGCTGTTTATTTTGTGATGTCTTAACCGTGATTCCTTCCCCATTCTCGATTGCTCTTTTTGTGTGTGTGTGTGTGTGTGTGTGTGTGTGTGTGTGTGTGGTCCTTTAGCTTGTTTAGAAGTGAAGCCCATGCAAATCACCAAGTAGCATTTTAGGTTACTAGATTGCAGAATTCAGTGATGTATGTAATACATTATGATTTTGCTTTCTGATTGTCATAATATCTCTTTGAAATGGCCTTTGCTTTTAAATGCAAAATATTTGATCGAGTACCAATTAAATAATAATTGATATCATTAAATAATAATTAAATAACCAGCAAATAATAATTGATATTATTCAGAGAATAATAATATCAATGATATTTGCTGGTTATTTAATTATTATTTAATTAATTGAGTTTGTTTTTATTACTTTCTAATTGAGTCTGTTTTTATTATTATCTTTAGGAAATTAGGAAATAAGTGAAATATCCCATTAGATAGATTTAGTTGCTAGAATCTAGGATTATGAGTTATTTGAATTTCATATTTTGGATTAGAGTCTTTCTCTCTGTAAATTATTATAAATAGGCATAGTGCCTCATCAATAAGATCATGGAATATTTCAGAGAGTAAATTGGTTTAGGAGATTCTTCTAGGGCTGTTTTGGAGAGGAGGTAAGATTCTTGCATACTCTTTATCTCAGAATTTCTCATAGTTTTCTCAACTTATTTTCTCATATCAACTTTAGTTATCTCTATTTACATTTTCATTCTCATATAACCTTCTCATCAGCTTACTCACAAATCAGTACCTCATCAATATTTGATATGCTTCATAGTGTTTTCTGCTTGCAGGTAAACTTGGATGCATATGCAGTGTCACATACGAATCAAATTGCAGGTCTTCTATAATTTATGTTGTTTTCATCTCTCATTTTCTAGATCAAAGTTCAGATATCAAAAACTTTATTAAGTTAGCACTTTTCAGCTTCTGTAAGTCAAAGTAATAGAGTCAATTAGACTGTTTATTTGAAGTTAGACTGCAATAAAATTATTCATGGTCTTGGCATGAAAGTAGTCCATGACATAGCATAAGAGCCTCTATGATAAAGTGGTTTAGACTTTAGAGTTCAATACTTGCCACACTACTACATTTCTTTAGGTGAGATTAAATTTAAGCACAAGGTATGGTGAGCATGTCCTTTGTTAATGATGAAGTTCTTGATGAGCTTTCATTTAACAGTTTAGTCTTTTGAGCTAGAGGAGGCTTAAACAGTTCTATTGTTTTTTTTTCCTCACCACCTTGACCCTTAGGAAAACATGAGAGGATTACTTAGCAATTTCTTTGCCACTAATCTACATTGATGAAACCTTGTGTTTACAGAAGGCTTAAAACATTAAAAGGAAGAATGTAAAAATTTAAAAGACATCTTGATGATGCTTGTGTATCTCAAACAACTTATGTCAATTTTGCTGTCTACTTCAGAGTTTTGGCGGAACTAGCTATTCCATGTGAGAAACCAGGTCCACGAGTATTTCAAGGTTGCACTGTTGGCTTTCATCCGCGATCATGGGAACTGGTGAGCAGCTCTGTCATTTCCGTGTATGCATAACTACTTAAGAATATGCATAATTCCATAAACTTTCCTCTTATGTGATTGCAGGTTTATAATGGCATGACTCAATTTGGTTTTCAGAAGTCTCACAAAGAGTTCAGGTACAGAATCTCTTCTGCTGATCTAGTCAGCTATTCAAATTTTATTCTTTTCTCATCAATAATTTTACTTTGTTTAATATATGTTTCAGTTTTTTTTTTTTGGTTACAGCTTTCAGACCGAGCAGTCTCAAGTTGCCCTTTATATGACTGCAGTAGCTTCTCTCTCTTCCTTGGTTCAAAAACCCAGTTTCAAGGTACTTTTTATCTTTTATGTACCCTGTGGAGAATGGTTACTATCTCATTATGAGGTGCTTGATTCATGACATCTTTTATTTGATAAAAGATCACGACATTTTCATATTGCTTCTAATTAGGTCTCCCCAAATAAGGGCTTGGAGTTAAAACTGTCAGGATCTGCAGCCAATGGGGAACCTCCTACAACTTTGTCACCCACAGTGCTGATTGTGGATTGGAGATGTATGACCCCACTTACTTGTTCAAGGATTATCAACTTCACATAGAATGTTTCCTTTTCTAACTTTATCAACTTTTTCCAGGTGAGGTGGCCCGTGATGTTCCCTATGAAGTTGATATCTCAATCCCTGTTGTGGGCTATGAGCCAATTCAATTTGTTCTTACAAAGATGTGCGGTGAGCTTACTGATTTGCCTTAAAGGAATCCTGAAATTCTCAAAAGCCTTTTCTTGGCTTCTATAAGCATTTAATAATTAGGAAGACAATGAAATGTGTAGGCTTATATTGAGGGTTTCACTTATAGTTTTTGAGTAAATTATTGATTTGGTCCTTGAAACATTACTCTCATCTTAGTCTGGTCCTTCAACTTTCTTAATTCTCAGTCAAGTGAATGAGTATCCCTGTTTAATCATTTTTTGCAGAATACAAGCAGAATCAAGGGGGAGGTGCCACAAGAGGATGGGCAACGTTTGGGGTGCTCTCTTGCATGTATTTCATTTTCAGTAATCGGAACCTATAACTAGGGTTTACGTCCCATACATAGTTCATAAATTTTATTTGACTCTGCATTGGCTTGTCGCAGGCATGTCCAAGTTTTTCCCTAATGCTTGTACGTTCTCATAACAACTTATTATTGTACAGTTTCTTTGTCTCTTCAACGTTGTTTTGCTGTGGAGGACTCATTTACAAGATAAGAGTGGAAAACCAGGTGAGAACCTTTTTTTGGTCCTTTCAGTGTAAGCATAAGATGGGCGATGGCCAATGGTTCTTGGTTACGTCTTGTCTTCCAACACAATAGAGCGTAACGTCTTTTTCCCCCTTTGGCAGCGTGGAATTGATGCATTGCCTGGCATGACCATACTGTCTGCCTTTTTAGAGACTGTGAGTTCAGATCTCCTACTGACATTTAATTTTCCGCTGGAATTGTTGACAATACTTGACATGAAAATATTAAATACTTGATTTAAGTTAATTCTGAATTATTTGATAGCTCAGGTCAATGCAGATAACTAAGAAAATGATCATATTAGGAGTAACATGAAGAGAAAATGCTTTTTTTTTTTTTGACTCAATGTTGGATGAGGCACTTGTACACGTAGATTAAGTGGTCCTGAAGATCAGTATGTTCGATTTGAGGGTACAACTAATTTTTCACATAAAATGCCATATTCGGTACATTTGTAATTATTTAAGTTTTCATTAATCATTAGTGCTCTGGTATATACATCACCAAAGGCATTCCTATAAATGGTTCGGTTTTCATTCAGGTGCATCTGGAGCATAATTCATAATATCGTACTTTTCTTATTCTGTAACCAAAAGAAAAGCAAGAAAGGAGGAGGAAATGAAATGCTTCAAGTAAAAGAATTACAAGTTTGTTCAGTAGGAAATGCTAGTAAACTTATTTGCCAACTTTTCTAACATCTCTTCTTGTGTGTGGAACAAAAATAGGTGAGTCAAGCAGGGCGAGGCTACTCGCGGCCTGAAGAACAAAACGGTGCCTTTGCCAATGAAGCCTCTTGGGAGCGCCCTCCTGTTTCTTCCCAAGGAGCATCGAGACCAACAGAAAGAAAATATGGCTCTATTTAAATGTGTGCAACCGATTAATATATCAATACTTTTTTTTGGGTGTCCGTCCTACCAAACTTCTTATTTAGATCAACTCTATCTAAAGGGGGATTTTGTAGCTTCAGTCTGATGTATTCTTTATGAACACAATTCAAACCATTTCAAAATCTTAATTAGAAAAGGAATAGTGATAGTGATGCATTAGCCTGAGATTTGCATTATGTGCTTTATCGTGTGTCATGTTGCAGAAACCAATAGAAACTGTGAATTCATTCGAATTTGTGTCGGTTGCAACGTTAGTGAATACAATAATGATCGCTAAACAGATGGATCGTGCAATGCGAGTGAAAGGGCTTCATGCTCTTTTATTGTTAAAGCTAATAAGACAAGTCAAGGCACTTGTCCCGCACTCATGCGCTCAATTGGTGTTATAATTGGACTCTGCAGGACTGACCTTAGATCCTCTCAAGGTGAGGAATATTGGCTCGCTAACTCCAATCACATCCTAATCCTCTGGCTAGCTTTTCATATGCCCTGATTTTGGTTAATAATAGTTGAAGACTTTAAGAAAAAAGTGTGGATGATACGAACAAGTTATTGTTAGGGCCTTATGTTCTAATGACACCAGGCATCTTTTTTAAATGTGGGGGTGTGAGTTTGATCCATAATGGGTTATTATGTGCGTGAGCTTTTACGGTTGGATGTGAAAGAGGGTAAAAGAAAACAAACAAGCTATCAATAATACTTGTTCAAAAGTTGCTATTCATATTTGTTGGGAAAAATATGATATGATCTTTTAGAAGTTATAAAGTTTTTGTCAATAGATGGAAAAAATAATAATTAAAATATCCTTACACTATCGACATGATTAATATATACTTACCAAAGAAACAAAATTAAGATATGACTAAAGGCTATAGTGAGTATAAGTGATCAATATTATACCAACAGAAACAACAAGAAGCAACCTTATCCTACAAGGTAGGGGTCGATTACATGGATCACATGACGCTATTGTGTCTTATCGATAATCAAATATTTAGATAAATTGTTAACTAAGAGGTCCCTTTTAATAACTTTATTAAGGATTCTATTTGATCTTCCTTTACCCTTTTAGAAGAGTCCATACTATTTGACCTACCATTCTTATTGGTACATCCAATGACTTTCTTTGTAGGTGATAATCAATATTTATGATTATTTGAGATGTGCTATTGACAACTGAAAAAGCAGTTTATATCCTGAATGTGGTGTTTTGGACTATATTTTCCCTTGAATTTAATTAAGAGCCACAAGGTCGACTAAATTTTAATGATTGAAGGTGAAGTACAAAATCAGTTTTTTTTTTTTTTTTTTTTTCATATGACGAAAAAAGATCTGAACTATTGTGCATGTGAGGGGGTAATATGGAAATAAGAGCATGCAAGTTCATGTGAAAGTAGTCAGTTTTGTTTAATAGGCCTTGTGGGGTAAATCATGTCTGAGGAACTTGAATCTGCTTGAAAGTAAAGCAAATTAAAAGTGATATAGAGAGAAAAAGGAGTCCCATTCCATTGGACAACGTGGCTATCATCAATATAGTAATGAATAACAAAAAATTTAAAGCGACCTAATAATATGAGTTACTCAAATTTCCTCCAACATTTTGATACTGATAGAGTAAACACACAATTCGAAAATGTACTTTCAATTACATTTCTTAAGTCAATTTGATGATAATCATGGGAGACATTTACTTTGTATCTTATAATATGACCACATTGTTAAAAGTGACGCGTAATCAAAGATTTGTAGCTTTTTCCAGAAATTAAAGCTAAACATGTATACCCCACAAAAAAGAAAAGGTCAGTAAAGCTAAGCGTGTACTGCTACACGCCTAGAGGTAGAGAAGATATATATAATATTGATTGGAAGGAGTTGGTATCCAGCTCTTACCATTTCCTTTATCAACACTTAACCTAACATTCTCTCTTCATTTCATTATTTTACATTAAGATTGTAACCTTTTTGATGTTAAAGGGAGCTAGTAGGTGATAAGGTCAAAAAGATATTCCCTCCTCTTTATATATATATATATATATATATAGACACACACACGTATTAAATATTGACCTTGTAGCAGCTGGCTGGCTGGCTTTCTTAGAGAGCAAAATAACCTGCACTTTGACCACCATGGGTTCTGGAAGCTCAACGGACTATTGTCTTCGAATGAGTAATTTAGATTAGGTAGTGTTAATATATAGACAGGTTCAACATGATGAATTAGTCTCTCAAACCACTTTCCCTCCATCACCTTACCATATAATTCTAGTTCCTCATAACTCCAATTTTTTAAAATTTTTTTTTATCAAATTACAAACTCGATCCTAATCTATTTTGGATGAAAAAATATAAATTTTTCTGACAAACATAATTAATTATTCAAGAATATAATTACACCAATTATGATTCTAAGTTTGGTTGTGATCTCAAAGTCATTTGATCACAATAAATATAATTCCTTGATTATACTTGTAATACTTTTTTTAGACTAAAAAAAAAAAAACCATAACTCTTGCGTCATCTTAATATCTCTACCTCAAAATTTATTTCACGTATTTTCTTTAAATTTGAAAAAGCAAAAAAAGATAAAACTTAATGTATCTATTTCTAAAAGATTTTTTTTTTTATACTTGTAATACACTCTTCCTGTAAAACTCCCAATTATTGTAATAGACTAATAGTTGGAGAAATACTATTCTAACACATTTTCTATCTTATTAAGTGAGTTTAGCTATAGGAATCATATGACACTATTATGTCTTAAACCATAACTCTTGCGTCATCTTAATATCTCTACCTCAAAATTTATTTCACGTATTTTCTTTAAATTTGAAAAAGCACTTATAAAAAGATAAAACAAACATGTAGTAAAAGGATTTTTTTTAACATTTTCAAAGTTTTAAACATCTGTACTTAAATTTATCTGGTTAAGAAGCCATCCATTTCATTTTGGATGCCAATTGGCTGTTGACTTTATTTGTTGAGATGCAGATGTAATCAAAATCTAAAGTAAGTTTTAATGAGTTAATATAATCTTTGGTCCTTTAAGTTTCATTTCATTTGAAAATATTGATTCTTATAACTCAATAAAAACCTAGACCATTTTACCCTTAGATGGACCAAAACCAATGGTTTGAAACTTAAGAAATTAAAACCAAAATAAGGGTAAATTAAAGGGTCCAAATATGTTATTAACCTTTTTTAAAAATAACGGAGAGAAATATGCGTCAATATATGTAGGACTCATTCATCCAAAAAAAAAAGTATATGTAGGACTCACTACAACTTTCAGAACCATAATACTTAGCTTCATATTCTACGTCTATCTCTCTTTTTTTTTTTTTTTTTTTTTTTTTTATTTTGTAAAAAAAACTACCTATAAAACTATGGAGGATCTATTCTGGGTTCATTCATTATATGTCTAGTGAAAGTGAAAAGCAAAACATGGCAATTAAGAAATGTGAAAGAAAGGAATTGATGCGAGTATAAAGTAAGAGACCAATAATAATAATTCAGTAGGCATGCAGTTTATTATAATTGATCAGTGTACAGAATTTTTTTTTCGTATAATTCTTCAATTACTTCAAATACAAGAATAGGATGATGATGCTGGGGGCAACCTGCGATCATGTTTAATTTTTCACTTGCTTATTCTATGTTAAGCCTATCTGCGGCTCAGGGACGGATTTTAAAATAAATATTGGGGGATATATACTCATTAAGTAATTTAAAAAATTTATAAACAATTTTTTTTTGGGGCATGGCTTTGGGATAAATATTAATCTATGTAAAAAAACATTAAATTTTACATTATATTAAATTTTGAAAGAAAAATTTCTCAACAGTGTCTTTTTTGGGGGGCCACGTATCAACTAAGCTCCATCTCTGCTGCGGTTAGACTTCGACTTTGCTGCTCTATGTTCAGCTTACACTTGCAGCTTCCATCTATATTCCTTTGAACCGTCCTTTTAGTTAATTAATTAACCATATTAAGATGAAACCATCAGTACCAACTCCGATTTTTCTCTACTGCTTATGAATTTCCTAGGCTAGTCAGCTACCAACTCCAACATTTTTTTGTTTCCATCCCACCTTTTACTTTGTCTTCCTCTATCATGCAATACTTGTCGTGACAGTTCTCCTCTATAAATAGCATCCCCTGGCCGCAGTGCACATCCGATCTAGTCTGAAAAACATTACTTCAATAAATATTTATCCAAGTGCTGTTCTTCAAGGAAGCCTTTGGAAGATACAAAAATGGCCAATTCTGTTAACTTTCTTCTGCTTGTTTCTCTACTAGCCTTTGCTCCCTTTGGCCTCTGCAGCAAAAAAGTAGGGGGTTACCTCTACCCTCAGTTCTATGAAAATTCATGTCCAAGAGCTCAAGAGATTGTCAAATCAGTTGTTGCTAAAGCGGTTCAAAAGGAACCTCGTATGGCTGCCTCACTTCTGAGGCTCCATTTCCATGATTGTTTTGTCAAGGTCTTCATTCTTTCCCTCCAACAACAGAGTTCTAGTAATTCATTGATCGTTATTTAAGTGTTGTATAGGATCACTACTGTTTAAGTAACTGACCTTAAGTTGATATTGCAGGGCTGTGATGCATCATTGTTGCTAGATAGCAGTGGAACTATCATCAGTGAGAAGAGATCAAATCCCAACCGTAATTCAGCCAGAGGATTTGAGGTTATCGATGAAATCAAATCAGCACTAGAGAAAGCATGCCCTCACACAGTGTCTTGTGCTGATATTTTGGCACTAGCTGCTAGAGATTCAACTGTTCTTGTAAGTTTTTCCTTCTGTTTTGTACCCTTTCGTTCTCTTTCACCATTAAAACTACTGCTAGTAAGACTGGTTGATTTATTATCAATTTTTTAATTGCAGACTGGTGGACCAAGATGGGAGGTACCTTTGGGTAGAAGGGACTCTCTTGGTGCAAGCTTGAGTGGCTCCAACAACAACATTCCTGCTCCAAACAACACATTTCAGACCATCCTAACCAAATTCAGGCTTCAGGGTCTTGACATAGTTGACCTAGTTGCTCTGTCGGGTAAATTCCTGCTATTTGTCTGTCATATGAAATTTCCTTATTTTTTTTCTTGGTAACTCATTTATCTAGATTATAATCCCTAGACTTATCGAGAGTATGCTGTTGGTTTCTTGGTGAAAACATAATATATGGAGCTTCTTCTTTCTTTCTTTTTAAAGAAAAAGCATTATATTATGCAGAGTTGTAAACAAATATAAAATCATGATGTTTTTATTGGATAATACAAATCACAAGAATTGTATGTTAATTTTGTCTTCTGCTAAGTTCTCGAAACTTCTATGGCTGTGTAGGGAGCCACACAATTGGAGACTCCAGGTGCACCAGCTTCAGGCAGAGACTGTACAATCAAACTGGGAATGGAGTGGCAGACTTCACACTTAACCAGTACTATGCTTCTCAATTGCGAGGCAGGTGCCCAAGATCTGGTGGTGACCAAAATTTGTTTTTCTTGGATTTTGTGAGTCCAACAAAATTTGACAACAATTACTTCAAGCTCTTGTTGGCTTACAAGGGTCTGTTAAATTCTGATGAAGTACTCTTCACAAAGAATCAAGTATCTGCACAATTAGTGAAGAAATACGCTGAAAATACTGATCTTTTCTTCGAGCAATTCGCTAAGTCCATGGTCAAGATGGGAAATATTTCTCCTTTGACAGGATCAAGAGGAGAGATAAGGAAGATCTGCAGGAGGGTTAACCAATATTAAGTTTTGTCACTTCTTTGCCTGAAGTTTTTTCATTATGTTCTTTTGGTTTCCAATAGTCAATAAGCCGTTGTTCTCCTTAAGAGTTGATGAAGCGATTTCCTACGTGCCTCAGTGTGTATGACAGTGAACTTTATGTATTAATTTCCCATGAATTCTTTCATAAAAAAATTGTGCTGTTCTGTTCTATCTTATCTGCGCTCTACCAAATCAGAATCAATATGCAACTACTCCACTGGCTATCATTATCAATGAAAATCTGACGGGGCGACGAGCCATTTAACCAATTAAATTTAAGAACACAATAGGTCTTCCCTGCTTTATGGCCGTGCTTGAAATGACGGGGAAGAGCATCTTGTTTGTAAGAAGCTATGATGATCCTGTTCTTGAAATATAGGAAGCACATAATAATGAATGATAGCTAAGTCCATTAAGTGGATTTTTTTATTGCGACAATGTCTATAAATAATAATAATAAATGGGGCAGAAACGTAATAAGTTCATTTGACAATACAGTGTTCTTATGTGTAAAAATTAACTTAACAATCTCTCGAAAACCTTTAAATGCGGTGTCCAAAAACTTGGAGGAGCTCTAACTGTGTTGATCGAATAGACAAACTTAGTAAGCCAATGCAAGTAACATTATCGAATAGCTGCTTTCAGTTTTTAACATCGAGTGTGATGCCAGTGGGGTTTTTCCTAGCAAGTAACATAAATTTCAAAAGGATTAAATATCATTTTTGCCACGGAAGTATTGGTAAGGAAGCGACTCAACACCCTAAAGTTTTTATGGATCATTTTTTTGAAAGTTTACAAAAAGGAGCAAATATGCCTTAAGTTTTTTTTGTGAGGAAGAAATTTGCGCGAAAGTTTTTTTAAGAAAAAATTGCCCGGAAGTTTACAAAGAAAGAACGATCCAACGGTCAAGATCAACCGATCAACAAGATTACTATGTTTGTAAACTTCTCGGCAAAAAAACGATACCAAAAAAACTTCCTCGGTCTTTGAAATCTTCTTACCAATACTTCCATGGCAAATTTGATATTTAACCTATTTCAAAATCCGAAATTGTTTCAATATCAATTGCTGAACTTGAAGGTACTCTATTTAAAATTTTAAAAAGCGGTAACATAAAAGAAATAAATGCTCAGACTTCTAACAATGGTAAACCCGTAAAAGCTTCCGCAGACTGCCAAATGCATCCTAATGATAGAGTCATGTATCAAGTACACGATCCAGTAATCTCTTGGTGAGCCCTTCAAGGTGTAATGTTGGGGTCTAGAGGTCATAATGCAGGTATAACAGGAAGTAAACTATAATGTATAGAATTGTGGTTTAGTAAATAGAATCTTATTCAACTTCATGTTTGTAATCTATTTCTTTCAAATCACAGGCTTTACAGTGTGTATAAATGGACAAATTTGTGAATGCTTCTCTGAAATTTTGCAGTAAGATACTTTCCTGGCTAACTCCCAGGACTTTGGTCTTCGAGTTATGCAACCGGTATATTTTATCGGCAGGACCCCAAAATGGATTCAAAAGAGTCCAAAATAACAGAGAAAGGCGAGGAAAACTTGCCAGTGATTGGATCAACCTCGTAGAATTATGCATATTGTCAACAAGAAAAATGAAGCATATGCTGTTCAATGGAAGAGAAAAACCACAACTAGGACATGCTTCCTCTACCAAGATGAAAGGTTTCTCAACCGCCAACATTGTGCCTGCCGCTGAAATCTGCAGTACAATTTGCAGTTGTATGAAATAAGTTTCCTTAATTTGTTTGCCCCTTCCTTTTTCATTTTTGGAATCATGCTTAAATAAAAATCAGTGATGAACATTTAGCTTACCATTTGCCAAAATGTCTGTAGTTGATTCAATTGAAGGGGCATTTTGGAATTCCAGCAAGTCTTTAGTCCGTAGCCTCTGTTCAAATTCTACTGGCATCCCTATAATCTTTATTTCCTTGAGAGAAGAAAGAGCCTTCAGTCCTTCTGGGATCTTCTTCAGCTTCTCACAGCGATTAATAATGATGTGCTCGAGTCTTTGTATTGCCCTTTCCTCAACTGTCCACTCCTCCAATTCTTTCAGAACATTAAGCCTTAGAATATGCAACTGTGAAAATCCATCAGCAGAGAAGATCAATTCCCGCCTATTGTATGCCCCTTTCCCCAAAACAAGCATTTTCAGTTTTGGCAACCTCTCAAGTTTGGCAATGGATTCCATCTGTAAATAGGAGTTATGTAAAGTTAGTTTGATAAGGTTTGGCGGGAATTCATGAGGGTCGGGTAGCTTTTTGATCCTCCCATTCAAAGAGAGCTTGTGGAGATGAGTGCAGTGAGAAAGCTGCATCAAGATTGGAAATTCATCTTCTTCTGATTGGAGTGAAAGAGACAGTGAGTGAAGGTGAGGTAATCCTTGTGCAATAGAAAGCACTGACCTCACCACTTTTCCGGGTAATTCATATATTCCCAATTGCCTGAGATTTTTCATTTTTTCTAGACCCCCATCTCCCATCCAGTTTCCAGCCTCTATATATGGCAGGCTTTGTAAATTGGTTAATGTATCCATTCTTAGATAACAGCTATCTGGAGAATCAAATGGAGTATACAGAAGTAAATGCCTCAAATTAATCATCTTCCAAATCACATTTGGTATCCTCTTAAGAAAACAACAGTACCTTAAATCAAGCGTCTGTAGATTCTGCAAGTTCCCAATGGAAGGTGGAAGTTCCTCTTCCAGATTAGTCTTCCTCAGTCCAAGATACCTTAATTGAATAAGGTCCCCTATTGTATTCGGCAGACGAACAACCCGAACACCATCTAATTCTAAAACCCTGAGAAGCTTGAATTTGCTAAAAATCAAATTCAGTTTCTTTTCTAGCAAGAAATTCATATTGTACTGCTGGTCATTGAACCTTATTTTCTTCACTATATCTGCGTTATATTCTCTATTGAAGAAGAGGATGGAACGTGAATGATGAGCATTGTGTTTCAAGAAGTCATAACGGTCATAGCAAGAATGTATGGCATGCCGGCGGGATCTGTTTCCCTGAGATGCTGATGAACTCTCCAGGGTGCCAAGATATATGCGAAGAAAATATTCCTCTTCCCCTTTGGAGACGGAAATATCCCTGAGAAGATCATGGATGCGAATTGTTTTAACTTTGCCTAACGAACTTACTGACCCCACTTGGACCATGCACCTGCCAATCAACTCATTTAAGCAGTTCTCAGCAACACCTTCTGCTGTTTCTGCACCTTCATGTGGTAAAAAACCTTCTGCAACCCACAGGCGAATCAACTTTTTGGTCTGAATGTTGATGCCAACTGGGAAAAGACCTAGGTAGAGAAAGCATGATTTCAAGTGTGAAGGCAAGTCATTGTAGCTCAGGGCCAAAATACGTCGTATTCTATCTTGCTCATTCAGCAGGTGCCAACTGATATTTTCAGCCACTCGCAACCATTCCTCATTTGATTTAAGTCTTCTAGATAATAAACCACCAACCACAACCACAGCCAAAGGCAAACCACCACATTTCACTACAACATCCCTTGCGAGATTCTCCAACTCCGGTGGGATGCTATTCGTTTCAGGGAATGCTTTGTTGCATAGCAATCTCAAACTCTCTCCTTCAGTCAGAGTTCGTAGTTTATGAGGGTTGCCACCACCACCAGCATGCTTACCTATTTTCATGTCTCTAGTTGTGAGCAAAATTTTACTACCCATCTTCCCTCTGGGAAATGCAGATTCTAGGCTATCCCAAACCTCCATGCTCCAAATATCATCAAGAACTACCAGATACCTTTTCTCATCCAAGATAGTATGCAGCCGGTTCATCATGTCTTCCTCCCGCAATCTCTCCAATCTTTCAATTTCATTTCCACCGAAAGAATCTGCGTCCTTGAGAATTCCTAGCAAAATGTCTCTTCTTCTGTACTCTTTGGACACATAAACCCAAGCTCTACGATCAAAATGGTTATGAATTTTGCTGTGATTATACAATTTCTTGGCTAAGGTGGTTTTGCCCAAACCCCCCATACCAACTATAGAAACCACCCGCCCAGCGTCCACTGCAAGCAGTTGATTGAGTAGGAATTCCATGTCATCTTCAAGCTCAATTACACACTCCTCTTCAGTGTACGGCCATGGCTGTCTCCAGTGCCTCAACCTATCATTGATACTATTTTGCCCCCGTATTTCGCTGACAACGCCGTACGTTTCTCGCTTTTTAGATACATCATGTATCCTCGATCGAATTCTGTCGATCTTTCTGGATACATCGTAGAGATGTAAGGATCTGAAGACTCTGTCCCATCTGCTTTCGCATGCTACCTTGTAAACATAAATCTCTATTACCTCCTCAGCTTCAAAAGCAATATCTCTAATATCAGAAACCAACAATCGAACCAGTTGGTTTTCTTCTTGTTTAGCATCAGCATCCCTCAGAAAGCATTGCATCCATCGTAACTCATTATTCAGCGTCTCTACGTCGTGGCGCACACCATCTAGCACAGAAACTGCGTTTACTGCTAGCACAGGAACTGCGTTTACTGCTTGTTCGACAAGAAGTTCTGAAAGCTTTTCAACGACTATTGATACCGCAACCTCGGCCATCTCGGCCGTCGTCTTGAGACTACCGGAGGATGTGGGCGGCAATTTCGAAAACGGAGGAGATTGATCTGAAGTGAACACAAGGACCTTCCAGAATGGAAGCAAGAAGCCTCCTCGATTCCCTTGGGCTCTTGTAATTGATTGATCAGATTTATTGTCTTCGTTGAAAAGTCATCGTTCGTGAAGTCGCTGGCAAAGGAAAATGTTTGACTAAATAAACAGCTTCAAGTCAGCGCTCCAAAAAGATAAAATAAAAAAAGTAAAATATACTGGGTGCATCTCCGAGTCCCAGCAATGGTCCAATCTTAAAATCTTATCTTTTTATTTTTATATCATTGAGATTAGATCCATCAGGGGCAGCTATGTTCGTGGACCGTTCACTGCCCCCAAGGCAGTAAAATATATATATAAATATATATATTTAAAAAAAAAAAAAACAGAGGTTCACTGTCTTGGGGGTAGTGAGCGAATCCGCCTACTCATCGATGGGTAGAATGCCTTTAGATCCATTGGGGGTCCTCCCAACTTTCCCTCTCCGTGGGTTTCTTTCGCTCTTATAGGGTTTTTTCTTGTGCCGTTGAGATGGGCATTGAGTCTTGAGTGGCCGATTCTTTCTTCTAGCGGAGATTTTCGTTGAGATTTTTGGTGGTTTTCCTACGCCTTGGTTTTTGCAATATAATTAGTATATTTACTAGCAAAAAAACATGTTATTCATATTGTAGGCAAATATATATATATATATTATTGAGATTGATTTGAAAATTCTTGGCAACACAAACTACTAAAAATTCATGGGTTAAAGTTTAAACCTACCTATGAACTATTTTATCACGAGTGCATCATAAACTCTTTTGAGGTAAAAGTACGTATAAAGTTTTCCAAATAGAGTGAAAACGTAAGTATCGTTAAGTCAATTAACATTAACTGTTTAACAAATATATCAACCAAGAAAATTGTACAAAAATACCTATGAAGTTTCTAAAATAATGCAAAAATACACTTGAATTCTCCAACAATCGCGACATTTTTGCACAATTTTACAAATTTCATGTGTATTTTTGTATTGTTTTCTTGACGTACGTGTTTACTAAACAGTCATTGACTTAACAATGTTGACATTTTTGCATCAATTTACAAAGTTCATATATATTTTGTAAATATGAAAAGGTTATGTGAAGGTAACACGGAACGACGTGAAAATGAGAGAAAGCTTGAGAGAGACAGAATCGGTTTTGGTGCTTATCCTTTGGGGAAAAACACCAAAATAACAAGTTTTAGCAAAAAATCTACCCAAATAACGCAGTTTTGAAAGTATTTATCGGAGTAAGATCTGTTTTAGGGGCGTCTTGCCGGGCAGTACGACGCCCGGGTAGTGCCGTCAGGGACCCTGATGGCACTTTAGTGCCGTTGTACGGCCTGACGGCACTGGTGCTCAGTGCCGTCAGGGTTCCTAACGGCACTAAGCATCGAGGGCAGTGTCCACGACGGTCTCTCGCCTGGTCTTTGTCGGGAGGCCATGACGCAGACCGAGCACCCGTCTTGCGTCGTACAGCCTGACGGCCCTGCCCCAAAATAACCTTACTTCGGTAAATTGTTTCAAAACTGCCTTATTTGGGTATATTTTTTGTTAAAAGTGGTTACTTTGGTCTTTTTTCCCTATCCTTTGGATAGGCACCATTTGCCCATCGATCCGGACCGTCCAGCATTTTATTTTTTAAAATTGCTTTTTTTTGAATAAAAAATCATTTTTTGAAAATATGTTAGTTGAGATATTATCTGTATTTTAGATTCTGTACCCATTAAAATATTTTTTTTTTGAAAAAAAAAGTAAAAAAAAAAAAAGATCTGGACCGTCCAGACGGGAGAAGAGATCCCCTTACCTATCCTTTGGATAGGTAGGGAATCTCATTCTTGAGAGAGACGTTGTCTCTTGGTTCTCGTGCTTGGTTTTGACTGTTGCCCACTGCAACAATTACCGCCATTAAGAGTAAAACCATTGTTGTCTATTGCAACAGTTAGAGAAAACGTCCAGCTGCTACGAGTCGTGATCTATAGTTGCTACAAGTCGCGATCCAGCTACTATAAGTCACGAAGAGTGAAAAGGAGGAGCAGTGCGCTGGAGGTTTCTACAAGACTAGTTGCTAGAAGTTCCTTCGCTCATTTGTCACTTTCACTCTTAATTTGTGTCGCCAGTTCTTCCGTCCGTCACTGTTTATTCGACTGTTCGATCGTCCGTTGGAGACTACGTTCTTTTGGCCAGATTTGGTGAGCTTGACGGGGAGTGTGCTTCTTCCTTGGGTCAGATCTGGTGAGCTACTAGGAGGAAGGAAGACGAGTTTGAACCACCATCATGGGAGGAGGGAGATCGAGCTTCACTCACTGTTACCTTCATCAAGTCTCACTGACGTTGAAATCTTCTTTCTTCTTTATCGTCACCAATACCACTGGTTGTTGGGTAGGTTATGTTTTCAGGTTCTTAAAAAGTAGAGAGAGCATTCAATATGCACACCGATATGGTGAGCAACAAGGGAGTAACCACAGATGGAGATGGGAGACAATCCAAAGAGGAAGAAGACATCATGGAACACAACATTAAGAAGATGCCTGAAGACACGCTAATGCAAGATGCTTGGGTAAATTATGGGCAACGAAGAACCAAAATGGGAGCATGGAAGGATAATGTAAAGAAGAAGGAAGTTGATACACAAACCCCTCAAGAGAGATGACAAACAAAAGGGCCACTTAGAACTCAAATTTCTTTCAAAGCAAAGCGGCTGAGGAATAAAGAAAAGACTTTTGATAAGAGTCTTAATGGAAGATTGAAGGAATGGTTAAAAAAAGAGGAGGAGGCAGCACCAAACTGACTGAAGAACAAAAGAAGACATTAGGAACACTTCCCACTTTGAATGTTTCAGATGAAAGACGCAAAGATCTTTGTAAGCTATGGAAGGATGCTCTTATTTTGACCATCTTGGGTAGGAAGATTAATCTTGATATGCTGAAAGACAAAATTAAGTGGCTATCATATTCTAAAAATTTTGAGCTTATTGACCTTCCTAACAATTATTTTATCTTCAGAATAGTAGAAGAAGCTTTATGCAACAAACTATTGTCTGATGGACCTTGGCTTATATGGGGACATTTCCTTGCTGTTCAGAGATAGAGTCCAAATTTTACTCCCCATTGTAACAAGATGCAAAAGTTTGTGATTTGGGTAAGGATTCCCACCCTTCCAATGCATATCTACTCAAAGGAATATATTATGGAGATTGGGAATCTAATTGGAAGAGCTCTTAAGGTTAATTTCCATACTTAAGCACGAAAAGAGAATAATCAACATGTAGTGGAAAAAGGGAAGTTTGCTAGAGTGAGTGTTGAAATAGACTTGAATAAGCAACTTCAATCATGATTTTCACTTCGAAATCGAATATATCCAGTGGAGTATGAAAGGCTTGATACAATATGTTTCACTTGCAGTTTATACAGACATACTCAAGAGACTTGCTCAACCAAAACACAGAACCAAACACATTCAACCAATCAAGGGACCCAGTAGAGCCATTCACCGGTATAGGGAAACAAGAGGGAAGGAAAAAAACCAGTCGTTAGTGTACCTGGTATTCCGATAGAAGAAGAGTTTGGCGCGTGGATGTAGGTTATATCATCTGTTAGGCGCTGTACCCAAAAAACTGAGCTAGAAAAGCAATAGATCCCCAAGTCGGCTAGTGATGCTCTATCAATGGGGAAATAAGAAGGAAAAACTGCTGGGTCTCGCAATAACATTTTGAGGGAGCTGAATCCGGATGTCTCAAAAAATGAAAATCTCAACCCCAACATGAAAAGGCACATGCTGCACAGTGGAGAAAGAAAACATGAATATACCAAATCAAAGAACGATGCGCAATTTGATGATGTACCTGTGACGCTGAAAGTTCATTTAGGAAAAAATAAACAAACTTCCTTGAAAGTACCAATTGAGCAAGTGACGAAGGCTCTAGCTGGTAATGAGGATTACATAAGATGTGGTCGAAATGGGCATGCTTCAAGTAGAATTATAAGTCTAGAGAAAATAAAGAATGCAGACAAAAAAGAGGAACAATTTTAAGGGAAAAAAATATTGTCCCCTATATTGAAAAGGAAATAAGTGGATTGAGCCCATAATCTTGTTTTTGGCTCAATTATAAAAGGTGGGCCGCTGGTTTTTAACCATGTACTGGAGCAAACTGAGTAGAGTGATAACTCTCGATCTAAAGCATATAGAAACACGAGATACTCAAGAACAACCCCAAGTCTTAGAAACTCCAATGCTCAATCCTCCTAAACCATTGGACCTTACAGTGGGCCATCATAGAATGCAGATAATAATGAGACGACTGATCAAAATTATATGGAGTCTCAAAATTTGAATGTAGTCAGTGAAGATTTATAGTGGATAACAAAGTCATGGTTCTCTCCGATTTGGGACAACAATTCCACAAGTTCTGCTTTCCACTAGCTTTGTTTTTTATTTAATTATGAATATCTTATCTTGGAATTGAAAGGGTGCAGCCTCAAAATCTTTTCTTGGCAGAGTTAGGGGTGTGGTTCATGGAAGAAATATCAAAGTTCTTATTTTAAGTGAGAATTGAAGTAGTGGCAACTGAGAAGATATAATTATTTAGAAGTTGGGCTTTAACACTTGGTTAAGATTGGAAGCTAAAAAGCTATGCGGGAGGCATTTGGGTTCTTTGGAATATTGAAGAAATATCCATACAGTATGTCTCTTCCTCCTCCCAAGCTATTCATCTTAAAGTATTACATGATAATTGTGTTGAGGGCTTTCTCTTATCCAGCATTTATGTGGAACCAAACTGTACTCTTAGACACAATATGTGGAGCGAGTTCATTGGCATTAATCATATGGTTAATGGTCCATGGGTTGTTATGAGTGATTTTAATCCATATCTTTATGTGGAAGACAAAAAAGGTGGATCTCGATCAAATTTCATATCTATGAGGCAGTTTGGAGAGTGTATTTCTCAATCTCACTTGACTGAAACTGATGTGGTTGGAGAAAAATACACTTGGGAGCGTGACTTGCTGAAAGAAAGGATTGATTGGGAATTCGCCAATGTCAAATGAAATTGTTTGCATCCTTTAACTAAAGTGTATCACTTGAATAAGTTTGGCTCAGATCATAGACCAATCCTGCTTAGAAGCTCACCAGAGATGACGCATCGGTGCCAAGAGCCACCCTTCCAGTGTCAAGCTACTTGGTTTCTTGAGGAAGGATTTGATGATGTTGTGAGACAGAGTTGGGGAATGAAACATTGGAATGAAAAAAATGAGAAATTTGTCAACGTTTCTAGGGAGTGTAACAGAAAGAAAATGGGAAATCTAAACTAAAAGAAAAAAAAAAATATACTCAGAAGAATAGAATGAGTGGAGATGGGTTGAAAAGTCTGCATACCATTTTTTTTTGTAGGTACACATCGAGACGAATACTCTGTTTGGAAGATGATGTGGGGATGAGCTGTCCCGGAGAAGATTAAGTCTTTTATATGGACCTACCTTTGCACACGGGAGAGTACATATGGCACGACTGAGAGTTCAGAGAGGCATTGAGTAGTCAACAAGTTGACTGTTTCGATGCAACCAGAAGGAGCACTTAATGCACTTAATGAGGGATTGTAGAAAGGCAAAGGAAAGATGGATTTCAGTAGTTACCTCGGCCTTATGGGAGAAGTTTACATTATTACAAGGCGCGAAGTAGCTATAGTGGAATCTAAAATATGAAGCAGGAAGGGATTTCACCAAGAAAATCCCATGGGCTACACTGTTTAGTTATATCTGCTAGGACATTTGGGTGGACCATTGCAAGAAATTATTTGGCGAGGATCTCACCAAAGATAGCAAAAACGCACATGCTAGCCTTTTCAGGGCAAGCTGAGATAATGATTTAATAACAAAATGTCAATTTTACTCTAACCAAAATATTGCAGGACGGGTCAGTCGAGAACATCTATCACTCTTGAGGTGAATGCTTCAATTTTGGAGTAAGGGAGAAGTGGTTGAGGAAGCGCTATTAATAGAAACAATAGACAATGGATATGCGGATTCATGTGTAAACTCACGATATTTCCCTCAACAATAGCAGAAATCATTACTATCACCCAAAGTCTTCAGATATGTTGGAATAAAGGATACACAAATGCTGTTGTATTATCGGATTGTGATGAAGCTGTTAATGTTTTGACTAAAGGTTGTGATCATTCTTACCCTTTTAAGGACATTATAGTTGATGTCGGGTTGCAGTTATATAAAAAACTGGTAAGTTTTAATTAGTCATATTTATTGGGAACAAAGTAGTTTAACAAATCATTTGGCTAAACTAGCTCATAATATTGTAGGAAACGTTTGTCTCATTGAGCATCCACCACCTTCATACCTGGAGATGGTAGTTGGTGAAGGATAATATGTTGTAGTTTTTCATATGGTAAATGTTTTTTTTTTTGAGTTATTAATGGATTCTAGTTTTCATTCCTAAAAATTGAAAAGTTTATGGTGATAGAAGGACATGATTTCTCTCTCTTTTTTTTTCCCTCTCATCCTCTCCAATCCTTTACGTTCATTATGATCATGAGAACAAGAAAATCTAATGATCCTTATTTAATACTACCTCCAGTCCTAATTATAAGAGCTAGTTGACTTTTTTTTGGAAAGATTAAGGATGCTAAATAAGCTACTTAATCATTTCACATGTTGTATTTTCTTAGATTATATATTAGTTTATTGGTCAAACCATTTAGTTTGAAGAAAAATAAAATAAAAATAAAAATACTCTAAGCTAATTTAATTAGCTTCCTTAATTTCTCCAAAAAAAAGTCAACTAGCTCTTATAATTAGGACCGGAGGTCCGGTCCCTAATTATAAGAGCTAGTTGACTTTTTTTTGGAAAGATTAAGGAAGTTAAATAAGTTACTTAATTATTTCATTGTTTTTCTTAGATTATATATTAGTTTATTAGTCAAACTATTTAGTTTGAAGAAAAAATATAAATAAAAATACTCTAAAAATTTAATTTAATTAAACTTCCTTAATCTCTAAAAAAAAAAGTCGATTAGTTAGCTTATAATTGCACTGGCCAGGAGAGGGAGTATTTTATAAAACACCTTGACGAAATACTTTATAGATAAATTTACAGCTTAACCCAAAATTTAAAAATGGTGTAAAGTATATAGTTAGTTTTCCACTGGAGAATAGTAATAATTAGTTTTGTCCTAATTGATAATTTATATTTTATCCATCCATCTATATATATATATATATATATAGGATCTAAAATTCATGACAGCTTATTGAAGGGGGGAAAATTATGACAGGATGCATTTTTAACCTTGTACAATGCATCCTGTGGGGGGACTTGGTCCATTCAAGGGGCGACGACCAGAAAGGCAAACTGGGGCATTGGCTTCGTTTTGAGAATTGGCATACATATCCCTGATTGTGATAAAATATCCGCAGGGGACAATATGACGATGAGGTTAGGGCTTCCATTTGTGATAGCGGTGATTTTGTTGATGTTGGTTGCTAGGGAACCTGTGGCAGTCGAATCCTCTAATTCTGTTCCTGCCTTTGTCCATAACGTCATCTACTCCAGCAAAATCGCCATCTTTTCCAAATCCTACTGTCCGTATGTCTATTCCCCTCTCTCTTTTCCTTCTCAATTTATGTTTTGTGTGTGGGAAGAACGGGATTTTCCCTTTGGTAATTCTTTTTTCTGATATTCAATTTCAAAGATGATAGAGAACAGTTTATGGTTTGCCTGCACGATTAAGGTTGTTCTGGCAATACTACACAGGTGCCCGTGTAATTATACTTTGCTTGTTATACTATTATGTGATCCTCTTTCTCTTTGGCTTTTTCGCACGGTGGCGCTTTGATTTGCCCATGAGCTGTGTTCATTTCGATAATCACTTTCATAATCATGTATCTAGTTAAGGAAATGTTTCGTATCAATTTTGACTTTTGCCCTCGATTCTTTCTTTGTATCCTTTGGCCATATGAAGGCTGCATATAGTCCAATTGCAATCATTTTGATGAACAGCGAGTAGCTTAGTTTGAAATACGGCAATTTCCTGCTCCCAAACCCTGTACTTGGGAAGTTTGAGGATGCCGAGCAAATCCTCAGTATTTAGTGCTTTTAACTGAACTGGCAATTTATCTTCTGGGAATTGATCCAATTTTAAGCTTTGTTCTGTCTTGCGCATAATTTACTCTCCAGAGTATTTGTCATTGAGGCACATGCTTCCCGCCTTCTACTATCCCTTAGTAACAAAACTTATGCACTTATGTTGTGGCTAGACCTGCTGCATCCATCTTCATGACTGTTTTATCGTGTTCTTTTGGTTGTTGCTGGTTGGCTTACTCTAAGTACTCCATACGTTCTTGTTTGTGGTCCTTCGATCCTTGGTTGTTGGACAAATGTGTTCTTAATAAACTCTGTAGGTGTGAGCATTATGAAATTCCCAAGATGGAATCAGGGAACTATCAACTATTAATAAGATAAAAAGGCCACGAATGTGATGATATTTGACAAGCACTCGTTTAGTGTTTATAGTATCCAAGTTAATCGTCAAATCATTTTTATCAAACCTGGTGTTGATGATTACCTATCTCTGTCACACTGACGCACCCATATTTTGCATGCCTCGACACATTGTTGCAGAATGATCAATTATATTTCATTGTACCAGGTATTGTTTGCGTGCCAAACGCATATTAAAAGAACTAAATGAGCAACCTTATGTTGTGGAGCTTGATCTACGAGGTATATGTAGTATTTACCACCGGCCATTGCATCTTCATTAAATGTCATCAATGATTTCGTATTTGTAAAGTGTTGCCTTTTATTTGATTGGTAGATGATGGGTATCAAATTCAGAATGTTCTTCTGGATCTCGTGGGCCGGCGCACTGTCCCACAAATATTTGTGAATGGCAAACATATTGGTGGATCTGACGGTTAGTTCTTGCCTCTGTGCTTTTATGATTGATTATGTATATCTCCAATTGCCAATGAATTCCACCACCATCTTCCCATGAGTTTATTCTTTGTCCTACTCTCACTGGCCACTTTTTAAATTCAGATCTCAAAGCTGCAGTTGAGAATGGGGAATTGCAGAAACTCTTGAGTACAAGTTGATGGGTCAAGCTTCTGACGGCAATTTGAAGCTTTAGTTTCATGATATGCGCTGAATTCAGATCTCTTCAATGCATTTTGAATTTTGTTGGGGATTTGTTTGTAATTAGATCATTTCCCTATCCTATACATGAAGTTGTTCATTATTTTCTTAAGCTATCTTTTCTAGCTGCCGTGGGAAACTGAAATCGGCTCGCCCAGTTTGGTGAGACCAAATAATCATAAATACTGATAACTTATATACTTTTTTTTAAAAAAAATTAATAATAATAGTGATTGGGCACAAAAAACTATCATCTGACTAACAATATTAATGTTAGAGACTGAAAATATATTTTATTAAATTAAGGGACTAAGCTAAAATCATTTATAAAATTAAAAGATCAAAGTGCATTTTTGCCTATTTATTAAGTAATACAATGGACAAGAGTTGAGCATTCGGTTTTCGGCTAAAACCAAAATAACCGAAAATCAAATAGAGTTAATTTTGAAAACCGAATTGAAATTGATTAATCAAACTAAACTAATGAAACCGAATTACCTAAAAAATATTTTGGTTCGGTTAATAACTGAATTAATCGGATTTTTTTATTTAAAAAATAAAATATATAAAAATAAAGTTTGTATAAATATTACTTTGTATCCTCAAGATTAGATTTAGGGGGAAATTATATAAAATAAATCAAATAGATTTAAAATATCTATAGATTTTATCTAATATAATTCAAAATTTATACTTATTTAATTATAAAAAACTGACTTATCAAATAGTATCTATTAAATATAAATATATTATACATATTTCGGTTTTAACTAAATTATTTTTTTAATACCCAAAACGAAAACTGAAACTGGAATTCTTAAATAATAAAAACCGAAACTTTTATGAGTTTGGTTGTGTTTGATTTTCGGTTTCGGTTCTAAAATAAGCAATGTGGATCTAGTAAAAAGTAAAAACTATACAGTTTGTCAAATATTTACAGTTTTTTTAAGCAACATTCAAGTTTTAAACGATAACGCTTCAAGGTTGAAATAATTTCTCATGTTGAGTGTTACAAGGACATCAGATCGTTCCATTTGATGACTGTTATAAATAATCAAAATCAGAAGCAAACTATTTATGCTAAATACAAGGATCACAAAGTAACATTAAACGCAAAAAAGCTAGAATTTTAATTTCTGCCGTTGGGGTTATCCAATTCCCTAATATATACTCTGTAATTCTATGGGATCTGTATGGTTTAACAATATTTGACTAGTGCCAGAGCAAGAAAAATGTATAAAATAATGTAACATGACGATAGCCAATAATCCCCTTGCCACTTCCAGAAGCACAACAAAGGACGAAGCTACAAAAAGACTAAGGTCGCCAATTGCTTTTCTTGGCGTAGAGTATTCCCTCTTGCTTCTTGGATAAGATAATTTCCCAATGCAGAGATTCCAACAGGCTTTGCACTTCGTCAAGTGTTTTGGGTTCATCACGAACTATCAATTTACCTTCCGGCCTAAGTATTCTATCAGCCTCCACTATTACCGGAACAAGACTGCACCTGAAGAGCCAATCAGCCAACAGCCAAAAGGGAGATCGATCGATGTGAGATAAATTCTCAGGGTTAAAGCCAAAAAGGTTAAATATTTTTTACTTTCATATTTGCATCCGTACCTCTTCTTGACTTCAGAGAAAAGATTATCTGCATGAAGCAGATCATAAGTTCGTGGGTAAGTACTGAAGGATTCACACCAGTCATGGTATATTCCAAACAGACCACGCTCATAGATGATGGGAAGTGTGTCCGGAGCATTTACATTCACCACATTGAATACCCAAACGGGAAGATCCCTTAGAGCTGCCGCAAATCTGCACACACACATATATATACACCGCCATAAATCTTGATTATATTTTGATTAAAATAAAGTTATATGTATAGAGATGGATGTAGTACAGTCATATATACGTACCCTCCATAGACAGCTCGCATGTCCATGACGTTTCTGACATTAGACCAAGTGATGCCAAAGTTGCTCAACTCATCCACAACATTTCTCCAGCGTTCATCGTCAGCTACAAAATCTTGAGGAAGTGGTTTTCCATAGATCCCAACCTGGGAGTTGTTTAACCAGTAAGGAGCTCTGTGAAGACGACGAGGCCAAGGGTATGGCCATTTTGCCCCTCTCTCTGAAGGATCCTCAGCCACCCTGTGCATGCATGCCTCCAAAGGCACGTACCATGCAGCATTTGGATCATCATCTTGCTTGCACATGGGTGGAAAGTTTTTCTCCCTCTCCTCGTAGCATTTATTCGTAGTGGGTTTCCTATAAATGGCCGCACCAATACGATTCAGTTCATCCTTCTTTACAGTCACAAGCTCCCAGCACATGGCCTTCATTAGTGACGACATGTCTAATGCAAAAATCATCACCCCAGACTCAGTCTAATTTTTTTTTTTGGTCAAAAGACTCAGTCTAATTAAATGCACCTATATATGTGTGTGTTTAATGTTATACTATTATACAAGATATGACGTCATGCCACGTACCCTTCCATATTTGGACATCTTCTTCAAGTTTCTGGTATACAGGAGTGGCAGACCAAACAAAATAACCCCCAGGTCGTAATAAACGGTTGAGTTCCAAAAGCAACAAACCACCTAGGGTTCATATGTATCATAGTTTAATGAATGAAAACTGGAATAATATTAATAAGAATGAATGAAAGGAAAATTGAGATAAGTGAGTGAGAATTAACCATCTGCATGCCAAGGTACTCGACAACGTGCACAGTGTATAAGATCAAAGACAGTGCTGGGGAATTGCAGCCTTTGAGAGCCCATGACAGCAGAAATAGCTGGTATTCCTCTCTCAAGAGCAAACTGTACTTGTGCTTCGTGTTCATCTTTTGGTGCAAATGACATTGTAATAACATCTCTCTCGAATTGGAAACCTCCGAAACTCCCAACCCCACATCCAACATCCAAAATCACTCGTGTGTGCTTTCCCCATGCTATTTTAGGTTCTGCCTGCGACCATCAACATTTTTGTTTTGATCTGCAAAATATATACTTTTTTCCCAAGTATGAGTCAATTCACATAATTACCTCTTGAATGAAATCAATGTAGTGGAGAGCTCCATGAATGAACTGGGTTCCTCCACCGGGGAATGTCAAGAACTCACCGGACACCTTCACCCAATTCTGATGACCCTTCACCTCTGCCAACAGTATGTGTGGTACGTTATGGTACCATATCTGTTGAAACATAGCATCAATGTTTTCATTTTTAGAAGGTATAGGAAAAAAGGCTTCCCATTTCCTCTAAATCAATTTCTCATTCATAGTCACCTTATTTCTGCTATCCGGCCATTCGATGGATCTTTTGTAACCTGGCGAAAGCGGAACCAAACAAGTAGGTGCTTCCTCAGGGCAATGCCTTTCCCTGTGTTCGAAGTGTTTTCTACTGTGTAACTTGCTTACCGCTGCTTCGTTGTCCAAACATGGTATGTAGTCTGTACCTGCCGTGACATTGCAGAATTCCCACGTTCGAGCTTGAGTTTGTCCTTCTTTCTCCTTCTTCGACTCATCTGCCTGTGTTGACCATGATTTTTTGGGCTCCTTCGGCAATGCCTTGCGCTTCCTCTTCTTTTCTGTTTTTGGCTGCTGGGTTTCTTCACTTTCTTCTTCTATTTTCTGGGTTTTCTTTTTCTTTGGGTCTTCTTGGGAAAGATCGGAGCTTTGGTCGTTTTGAGCTAATTGGGGTTCTTGTTGTGAAGTCTCTGCCGTAGAATCAGGATTTTCGTCTTGTTTGGGTAGCTGCGTTGTTTGATCTTTCTCGACGGTCTCTCCTTTGTCTTCTCTTAACTGCTGAAGTTGTTCATCTATCATGTCTTTCTTAGGTTCTTGAGAATCAAAAGTTTGAACATCCTCTTGCGGTTGCTCGGTGATGCTCTGTTGTTGATTCTCTTTAACACTCACAGTCTCAGGTTCTTCGTGGATTTCTTCAGGTTTTTTGTCACTAATGGTTTCAGAGGCTTGTTGTGTTTGAGTTAACGAGCTTTCCTCTGATATCTGAGCCTCACCAGTGGAAATATGATCATTATTGACGTTGAGGTTGGGGTTTTTATCATCGGACTTGATGGCATCTTCTGGGAGCTGACCAGGATTGTCCCCAAAGGTTTGAGTTTCTTTTGGGTCTGGGATTGTCGTGGAGCTGTCGCTTGACTCGTCGGAGGTTCTGCTTGTGGTATCAACGGGCTCTTCGGTGACTCTGGAGGTGGCTTCACCGGAGTCTTCGACAACGGCGGTAGACAGGTCATTGTTGGTTAGTTCAGAGTTATCAACGGCGACATGGGTGTTAGTGGCTTGATCAGGTGAGATAATAGAGTTGGAACTCAACATCCATATTGCGAAAGCACACAATGCAAGAAAAACTAAAATTGTCAAGGTTGATGTGTAAGGCGAGGAAGACGATCTCCGGCTATTCTTGGATTTAAACAGAGCCATTAGAGAGTGGGTTCATGGGCGAATTGATTGATTGAAGGAGAGAAGAAAGTAGAGAAAGTGTTTTGATTTTAGAGAGTGGTTTGAGCCATTTTTGACGGAGGAAGAAGGAAAAGAGTCCTTAAATTGGACGTTGGAATGTATCAAAGATCCATGAGAGTCGGATTAGGGGACGTCTTGTTGACACAACGTGGTCGTTGTGTTTGAGACCAAACAAGGGAGACAAAAGACCCCACTACCAATACCACGGCTACTTCTATTTTTGTTTTCACGCTCACTCAGTATTACGTACATAATTTACAACTGTTTTTCAAATTAAGTAGTGTACCTTGATAAAATAGGAGTAGAAGACTTAGAAAACTTGGCTGCTTTATTTATTTATTTAATGCATTTATTTCTAAATTGGAAATAAGTGAATTTTAAATTTAAAAATAAGTTAAAGATATTAATAATAAGAGTATTTTTAACATGAGTGTTTAAATTCATAACATTTTGTCATTTCATATGCTCGTTTCACAACAATGTGAAGATAGATATATATGCTCAATTCCTGTACCCATTTTGTTATTGTACTAGTGATGGGCTGCCTGGATGTTTGTAATTCTATTAAAATAACGCTATTAGCATTTAATAGAGGATAAATACCATATTATAAGTTTTTAGCATGCACGTCACTAATTAATTTCACAAGTGCACTTAATTGATGTTAAGTAATGGGGAGTCTTCAAGGTCGGAGAAGGTCGTCGGAGGTCACATAAGGGGTTGGATTCTCATTTGCAATGGCCCCTTTAACAATGGGATTCAAAGGTCTATTGAGCCCATATTTTTGTGATTTGGGCCAAATTTTTTTATTTTTTATTTTGATATCAACGAGGAAATTTAATTAAAACAGAGAGTTGAGGGAACAATGTCCCATACAATCTTCAGCAACTAAAGGCTGAATAAAACTCGGACATAAAACATAAAGGGAAGACTTAGACAATCCTTCCTTCGCTAGCCTATCTGCAACCTGATTTTGCTCACGAGATATATGATGTATCTGCAAACTCCAGCTAAGCTTCATCATCCTCTTGATCTCAAATAAGACTAGGTTGTGAGCATTAGAGTGATTTGGGCCAATTTTTAACGTCATTATTAAAAAAAAAAAAAAATTATGGCCTTGACTCAAACTGAGAACATTAAAAAATCTCAACCATTTTATAAGCAAGAAGTTTTTTTTTTTTTTTTTTTACGGTTGGCAAGCCGAAACTTGAAATTCAAAATACACACCACCTAAGATAAAGAACTAGCTTCATCCCCGATATGCATGTTATTGAGCATGAACCGATTTCAGCATTTTGGATGCACCTCTAGAATTAACCTCAAGTGCATGTTATTTGCATGTGCTTTTGTAGCCAAAATATCTACACATTCAATAACCTTCATATTTGAATGGGACAGAACAATATGCCAATCCCCGTACAAAAGCTAACGTGTAGCCTCTATTTTCGGCTTTGAATGGATGCTCCAATGTGCTATCCCTCAACAAAACATTTAGCGCCTCTAATGAATCAAGGAAAACCTGTATTTTTTTTTAAAAAAAAAAAGTTATAAAGTTGAGAAACTTCAAGTCATGTTTTAATGACCAATACCTCTGCAATCACTACCGAAAAAGCCTCAATACTCTTCATAAAACCTGTGACCCAGCTTCCCATGTCATCTCTAATCAAACCGCCAACTGATGCCTGGTTATGCTCTTTTATTAATGCATCCACATCCAAATAATCATATCCTAGTGTTGGCTTCCTCCATTGGTTGTCTTTTCGTGTTGTCCTTGCAAGCAATTGGTTTCCCTGCCACAACTTCTTGCATTAGATGGTGTTGACACTGATGGAAAACCTCCTTTGGAATAGTTGTTTTGCCTTCAAACAACTAAACATATCTTGCTTTCCATAATAGCCATCAGACATGTGCAAATGTTCTAGTCCATGTCCACTTTTTAAAATAAGCCTTGCCTGGATTTCCTATTGCATTTCATCTAAGCCAATCTTGCAAACCATGTGAGAAAAAAAAATTTATTAGGATTAATAAAGTCCCTCCACACATTGTTTGCTCTCTCACAATCTCTCAAGATATATAATACTATTTCCTCATATTAACAACCTAAGAAACACTCCCTTGTCTTTGAAAGCCCAGTTTTCACTCTCAGGGAATTAGTCACTAATCTCTCGTGGGTTACTCGCCAAAGAAAAAACTTTATCTTTTCAGGCACATGCTAGCGGTAAAAACTCCACAACCCCAAAAATGATCCATTGGCCTCCAGTACAGATAAGAATTTATATGTTGATTTCACTGTGAAGGTTCCATTAGGTGAATTACGCCAGATGACTATGTCCGATTGGAATCCAAAAGGGGGTTGTATTATAAGCATCTTGTTAATAACCCATTTTGATAGATGTTCCTTCCACCTTTGTACATTTCAAACACCACTTATAGTAGTGAAATTAACTATCATTTCCTCCGGGTTAATCCTGTCTAGATTTGAAACTACATATTCAACCAAAGTTTTGTTAAGAGGCGTCCAAAGGTCCAACCAAAATCTAGTGGTTTTGCCATCATTTATTTATTTTACCTACTCCTTGTACAAACTTCTCTCATACTTCAGTGATAGCTTGCCAGGTTAGAGAATTATTCTTCTTTTTCTCCACTCTCGGTACACAATCATCACCACATTCATATCTTGCTCTTAGACACTTAACCCATAAAGCATTCGGTTTGGTTATCAATCCCTAGCACAACTTCATAATACAAGCTTTATTATGAAGTTCTAAGTTTTAATTCCCAAACCACCTTTTTTACTTCTCAAGATTTTCTGCCATGCTAACAAGTGCATCTTCCTTGGCATTTTCATCTTGGCACCATAAGAAAATTCTGCTTATTTTTCTATTTCCCGAATCAAACTCTTTGGCAGAAGGAAGGATTGCATTTGATATAAGGGCAATGCTGAAATAACAGCCTTAATAAGCGCAACTCAACTTGCCAAATATTTACCCTAACAGGAAGATAACCAAGATTTAACCTTTAAGTAATATGCTCGAATGTCTTCTTGGTCATTCTAGAGTGTATCAACAAAACTCCTGGATATCGCCCCAGATAAGCAAATACCCCAATACCTAACTTGTTACTAAGAGCAATCTCTGTATTAAAATGGACATTTCTAGATAAGAAAGCCTTAGACTTGTTAAGGTAGATTTTATGTCTAGATACAATGCAGAACCTCGTCATAATTCCCTCGATAACCTCCATCTGCCTTGATGATGGCTCTGCAAAAAGTAAAAGATCATCCGCAAAAAATAAATAAGATAAAGTTGGACCATTCGTTGATATCTTTAACGGGTTCCAACGTCTCCTTGTACACTCCCTTTTAATTAAATGCCCAAGTCTTTCCATGCACCAAATAAAGAGATACAGACTCAACGAATCTTCTTTCTTGACACCTCTAGAAGGAGAGAAAGTTTGACCTTCATTACCATTACAAATTACTTTCATAGATGCTGAGCTGGTACATGCCATGATAACTTGAATCAAGTCATTCCAGATACCAATAGACTGCAATGTATTTTTAAGAAACGCCTAATCCAGCATGTCATAAGCTTTTTCCATGTCTACTTTCACTGCTACATAAACATTCCTTGCAAGTTTAGTACGCATGAAATGGATGGATTATTGTGCAATAATGATATTGTCACAACTAGACCTAGAGGGAATAAAGCTGCACTGCTCTACACCTATTAGGAAATTCATAATCCTTATAATCTTTGAGAATATTTTTGTGATATCCTTAAAACTCACATTACAAAGAGAGATAGGCCTCATATCTTTTAAATTCACTGGAGTCTCCATCTTCGGTAAAAGTACTATAGTAGTTTGATTAATAGTACATATATAAGAAGGATTCCGAAAAGCCTCGTTAACTATCTCACATAACTTGTTCCCAACTTTATCCTACTGGGTTTTAAAAAAATGTTGGAATTCATACAAGCAGCGGAAGAAATTTACTAAAAGAAACATTGAATCCCAATCATAGATCTATCAATGGCGTTTGATTCGAGTAGTCAGAATTGTACCCTTCGTATGCGTCTTGTTCGATCACTAAGAGCCAACTGAACGAATCAGCTCCCTCTACCAGTATCCACACGAACAGGACCTTAACACAGGCAGTGTGCTAGCGCCTCTAACGTTTTTCTTTTCAATTCTTTAGGGTTTCTCTTGTGGCCTTTTTAATACATCTTCCTCATTGTCTTAGGGTTTTCCAACCCTAATGGGCCGTATTATATATTCAAAAATAATCTTAATTAATTTTGAAATTTGAATTGGATTAAAATAATATTAATTAATATCCAACAAATTTAATCTAATCTATTTATTTAATCCGAATTAAAAGCGATTGATTTAATTTATCTTCATAAATTAAATTTGAGATATGATATCTATCTTCAAAAATTAAATCTAAAATACGATATCTCTATTAGTTTTAATTATTTAATTTATCAAATAAATTAAATACAAAACTAATACTACATAATAATATTATTATCTATATATATAATATTATTATTATTTTCAAATTTATATTTTTTTTATATATATATATCCATCTTCCCTAGATTAAGCGTTGTATTCATTAAATCTTAGACATATCTTAGATTCAATGAATCTGGACATTATAGCTCGTGTTAGGCTATTCTTGTGTGTGACCCTGTAAGCCCACATGAGGACCCAAGGAAGCTTTTCATGAAGCCTTTTGCAAACAACTGCCATGTACACGAAAACCTGGATAATAGACCCTTGTATTGTAGCTAGCTTGATAGCTGACCCCTCCTCATTCTTCTAAGAACTACCATTGACAGAATTTTCAAATATGAATCCACAAAGGCACACAGTACATGGTGAATGTTTAAAGACGACTCAAAGTACAGGGATTAGTTGTAATTTTTTTCCAAAATAAAGGAAATTATACATGGAAATTGATTGTTCTTTTCTGAAAATTAGAAGGCAGTAATGGACGCTGAGTAAACTTATCCTTCATATACTTGAAGTGTATTAAATGCATAAGCACGCCCAGAGATCTCATCCATTGAGCAAGCTTGGCCATTTCCTCCAAGATCCTCAACCACAGAATCAAATTTCGAAACCCTCGTCTCACTCAAACCATCTTCCTTGATGCTTTCCGAAGCGTCACGTTCGGCGCTTTCCGAAGCATCTGCCTTTCTCACTCTGGAGAAGATGCAGTTGCCACATTAAGATCCTTAGAATCTAAACCATTTGTGCCATCGTCACTCTGGAGAATGTGAAGATTTGCCAACGAACTATTATCCGAGGAGTATCTGGCACAAACATTAATTGAGGGTACCTTAATTACCAATCAACAATTAAAAAGTGAAAAAAAAAAACATAAATAACTATTAAAAAAAACAACTATCACAATTACGTTAAAATATGAGGCACTGGCGTAGGACTGTGACGGAGACGCTGGAGAAAAGAGCGGTTAAGTCTTCTTGTTGGATAAGGCAAACACCAACAGAGATGGGACCCACGCGAACAAACGCTGGGCAGCGGCGGTTGCTGCTTGTGGCATTGAAGGGATGAAACCAGGGTGCAAGGCGCGTACCGGTCGAAAGCTATGGACTGCTGGATTTGGTTTCGGTGCGTAATTCTCGCCCTAACGCTGCATATGGACCTTGATAAGTTCAAGAGGGTGAGTGGAATACCCAGCAACAATGGAAACTTTGGAGATGCCGACGTTGCTGACACACTGTGACAGTCAATGGAAAATAGAGACACTAAGACAATGACAGGGTAATAGTTACAATGACAGGGTAATAGTTCGTTGGCCAATCTGCACCTTAATTGTGTTTCTTTTCACTTTTTAATTGTTGATTGGTAATTAAGGTACCCTCAATTAATGTTTGTGCCAGATGCTCCTCGGGTAATAGTTCGTTGGTAAATCTGTACCTTAACCCTTTTATATAGTCACATGCACAAGTTACTGTAGCCACGTGATTGACTGTCCGTTTTAATTTTCATGCGGAATTCGTTGTGTTATCAAGCCATCAAGGCAATCCCAAAAAGGATAGCGACTTGCATTATTTGCACAATTCTTTTTATTATATAAAACAATTAAATAATGTCCGAATCACGTCTTATTCTTCATCAACTTCACCACTGGCTCCCATGAATCAGATCGTACCGTCCTCGCTAATTTTTCTTCTTTACCATCATTATTATTCTTTTTTACTTCTTCCATTACATTTTATAACATTTTTTTCAAAAATTACAAAGAGCAATGAGAACAATTAATTACACATGCTTAAATGTTTTAATATTATTCAAAATATATCTTTTTCATACTACCTCCTAACACATACTTTCACCATTTTCCTTAAATTAAGAAGGGTAGTTAAGGATAAGGTCCCTTAATAATACCTCCCAACTCACGATTTCTCTAATTTCATTCAAACGTCTTATATTATGAAAAATAAAAAGTTACTCCCTCCACACCAAATATAAGAAAGAATTGACTTTTTTTTGAAAGATTAAGGAAGCTAAATCACTACAAAAAAACCTCAATCACCCACAGAATTAGCGCGGAAAAAATTCCATCGGAAATTACCCACAGAATTACGTGAGTAATTCCCAAAATTTACCGACGGTGTTTTTTGCAACGGAATTTTCTGTCGGTAATTTTAATTATCCATGGAATTCTGTGGGTACCACGGAAATTACCCACGGAATTTCGTGGGTAATTTCCGACGGAATTTTTTCCGTCGGTAATTCCATAGGTAATCCGAGGTTTTTTTTTTTTGTAGTAAATAAGTTACTTAATCATATCATATATTGTGTATCCTTAAATTATATGTCATTTTATAAGTCAGGCAAAATAGTTTGAAGAAAAAACTAACAAATATAAATATTTTAAAGTAATTTAATTAATTTTTTTAATATCTTCAAAAAATCGGCTTTGTCATGTATTTTGGATTGGAGGGAGTATCTTTTAAAACATAGCAAATCGAGTAATTAATTAACTTTTGATCAGCCACCATCTTTTTTTTTTTTTTTTTTTTTTTTGATTTCATCAAGGTTTCTCCCTTGAGGCTTAGAGGACAAATGATTCTCACCTCTTCCAATAAGTGTACTTCCTGAAATTCGAATTTGTGTTCTCCTCCTTACACAAATGTACTTCCTGGGATTCGAATCTGTGTTCTCCTCCTTATAAGGATAAGGCCCCTTACCACCTCAACTAACAGCTTGTTCGTAATCAACCACAATCTTGTTTTCATGCTTGATGAGGGTATTTGTGAAAAAAGGAAGAAGATAATTTTAAAATAATCAACTAATTTTAAGGAAATTAGTTAAAGGAAACGTGCATGTAAATTGCCATTTAAATATCAGATGAAATTCAAAAATCCCAAAACGTTTGTTAAAAAATTAAACAAACACAAAAGTGATGAGGAGGAATATGAGATTTTGAAATTTAAGTGTTTTTACTAAAATACTCCTCATCTCTCTCCTCTTTATCTCTTCCTCTTCCTGGCCACTCTCTTTCTCTCTCCTCTCCCTCTCTTCATTTTCACTCTCACATACGCCTTTCTTTCCTTGCCGGCAACAGCTTTCATCTTCACTATTGCTGATGAGTCCTGCCGTAACCAAGGTATTCAAAAATGAGTTTTCACCTAAAAACGGAAGGAGAATAAAAAATCGTAAAACGTAACGTAGATTTTACCCGCATATATATATTTAAAAAAAATAAGAAAAGTAAGGTGCGTTTTATTTTATTAGTGTGGATTTACCGGATAACACAATAACACCAGGGCAAATTACAATTTGATTCTCATTTATATTCAGAATATATCTCATCATTTTACCTAAGAAAAACACTCCCATCAGATTTTTAGGGAAAAAAAATAAGCAGGGGAGGACGAGAGGACTGTGGAGATGATTTAACCTTATTTTCTCACTCCATAACAACTGACCAAAATTACGTGTTCTTCCTCTTTCTTTCTCTTTGTTGGATTTGAATTTATTATTTCTGTCGTGGATTTTATTTTAGCCATGTATGGCTGATTTTTGTTTGCAACCTAGAGTAATTAAATTTGATATTAATTTTGGTTACTTGATCTTGTTTAGATTTATCTATTTAGTGATTGGCCATCATTGAATATGAATTTGAGCATTAGGATTTACCTTGACGAAGGGAATTTTAATTAGGCTCTAAGATTAAGTAATATGGGATGAGATTACGATTTAATTTGCGATTAGGATAGGCATATACCTAATAGCCCCATATAATTGTTGAAAAGTGTGTTCGAGTTTTATTGCCTCTTAAGTAATTATGTTAGACATAACAAAGTACATTTAAGAGAAGGTTATAAGTGGACCGGCAGACACTTATAGCTATTTATACTTGAGATTAACAAAATTGATATTAAGGTTAATTAAATTAGTGAAAATAAGGTTTATGAAGCTAATAAGAGATTAGTGACTCCCGGTTGCTCGTTCGATTATTATGATAGTTTGTTTATTTTATTTTAGTTTTAATTTCTTTTCTCTTAATTAAATTCAATTTATCTTGCTCAACTTAAAAGAAAGTGTAAAATTAGTGCTTAACTGAAGTTGGTGATACTAAGTTCTCGTGGGAACGATACCTTTTTTTTATATCACTTTATTACTTGATATGGCCTGTATACTTGCGGAATTATAGGCTATAAAGTTTTGTCCTATCATTGGGGCTGGACTCCATTGTTGGAAAGGGGAAGGAATGAGAGATGAAGAAGAAGGTGAACAGTAAATCAAGCTTAGAGGTTGAAAAATCCAGTAATGAACAGTAAATGAGTTTGAGGAAGAAAAAGGTGAACAATAAATGTGGACTTTTAACAAAATTCTTAATGTGATTGACAAATTCAGTAATGTGAATAACAAGTGTATTCGTCGGGTACACATATCACTGTTCAAACCAAACTCTGAGCATTTTTAACAAATATTGTAATTGGAATAATAAATTCTTTAATGGTATTAACAAGTTTAGTAATGGGAATAACAAAGGCGTTCGTCAGAGTGACTGTGTACAACCTGAAGAATACACTTGTTATTCTCATTACGAAACTTGTTAATACTATTAAAGAACTTATTATTTCCATTATGAAATTTGTTAATTATCCTCAGATTTTGATTTCAGCAGAGTGACATGTGTACAACCTGACGAATACATTTGTTATTCCCATTACTGAACTTGTTAATCTCACATTACGAATTTTGTTAAAAGTCCACATTTATTATTCACCTTCTTCTTCCTCAAACTCATTTATTGTTCATTATTGGATTTATCACCCTTCTGAGCTCATTTTATTGTTCACCTTCTTCTTCATCTCTCCTTCCTTCCCCTTCCAATAATGGAGTCCAGCCCCAACAACGCCACTACATTCCAAATGATTGAAATTTTCGAAAATCAAACCAGAAACAAACTCACAATCGCGGCTCCAAGCTTGGGTCTCCAAACTCACAGTCACAACGTTTTTTGTAGTTATGGCGGAACTCGCCAGCGACGGTGAAGGTGGAAGCTATCCTGGCAAGGAAAGAAAGGCGTAGGTGAGAGTGAAAATGAAGAGAGGGAGAGGAGAGAGAAAGAGAGTGGCCAGAAAGAGGAAGAAATGAAGAGGAGAGAGATGAGGGTATTTTAGTCAAAACACTTAAATTTCAAAATCTCATATTCCTCCTCATCACCTTTATGTCTTTTTAATTTCTTAATAGAAGTTTTGGGGTTTTGGAGTTTCTTCTGGTATTTAAATCACATTTTCTCAAGATAGTATGTGTGTGTGTTTGTATTTTAAAAAAGAAAGATTGTCCTCTCTTTCTTTATCTTTTTATATATTTTTTTATAATTAGAGTGCTTCATATAGTTCATACAAGTAGACAGGTAGATAAAATCACTTTTTTTTTTTCATACAACTTGCAAAAAATGTGATTTTCATATCTTCGTGCAGAGTTATTGTTATTTACTACGTTTGAATATATGCATAGCAACTATATATATATATAGAGAGAGAGAGAGGCGGAGCGAGAGTATAGTCTAATAATACATATACTTACAAATATACGAGAGTTGGTTTGAATAAGTTAAGCATTTTCTTTATGTTAGAATTGCAAATTTCCTGATTATATATATCAAATTCAAAGACTCAAACAGTGAAAGAAGAAAAAGCAGAGATCAAATTGTTAAGAACTACCATCAGTTCCATTTGCACCATAGTTTAAGTCCTCTCTTTTTCTAGCCTTTCTTTTTCTTTTCACACTTTTTAAAAAATGAATAGATGATGAGGCAGATAACCCGAAAAAATAAAGTCTCCATATATGCAAGTGGGGTATAACTTGGTGATGTATGAATATTAAATATTTACCTGTCCTTAAATTTAGCCTTTTCAAAAATGATGATGTTTCTGTTGGTGTACTTTCATCAATAAGGAGGACAGGTTAATTAGAACACTAATCACTGCAAAATGTATGCATTAAAAAAAAGTAGGAAAAGAAACTTGGAGTGTTCATTATTATATCGGAATTGTGTGAAGAGCACAATCTCAACAAATAATAAAGAGGAGGTTGCCATCATGCATACTATTTTTGGTGGTGCATCTTTCCCCATCTGATGGTATTTATATACTTCCTTTGGTCTTTAATATAAGACATATTTAAGGAGTTGATCTTGGTCCTAAATATAAGACATAATTTTCATATTTGTTAATATTTTCTTAAATACCCCTCTTAATGCTCCTTCAACAATAATCAAGGATGAGAGGGAAGGAGAGACTAAAGAAAATGACTGGGCTATTTTAAAAAATACATGTTATATCAACTAACTTTCTTAATATGATCAAATTAGGCAAATATGTTTTACATTAAGGATCATAATTCAAAGACAAGATTTTGTACAGTTATATATTTGATTGCATATATACCATATTTTTATTAGAGAGAGAAAAAATTAATATATAAATATAACAGTAAAGAAGTAAATCACCAATATAAACTTAATCTTTATCTTCACATGTTCTTTCTCATTGAATATTTTGAATACAAGATGGATCATACAAATACAAGTACATCATTACAAAGAATCAACTAGCTTAAGTTCTTGTTCAATCAAATTGTAACTTCAAATTCAGGGGAATTCGAAAAAGTCATAGACGCATGACAAACAGATCCCTAAATTAAAGTGTCCAATCAACATATATACTTAATTTATTTTGTATATAGTTTTCAAGTGTGATAGTTGTTGGAACTCTGATGCATGGGTGTGTCAAAAATAAGTCACGTATTATTTAAGATTGTGGAAGCTCTAAGATGTTAGCTTGGGGTATGGGCTACCAAAAGGATTGAGAAGAGGAATCTTTAAAACTGACGGTTAGATGACTGTTGAGGTATTTGTTTGTTTTAATTGCTTAGTTTAGTCCTTCATTAACCAGATTTAATAGCCTTAAAATGTCATTAAAACAGTCTTTAATCATCATTATATTATGTGGCCCAACAGTCTTGTTCGCATTCTCTGCTTATGAATTTGCCCATGTTTGGTGCATAGTTAGAAGGCACCAAACTCTTTCCCTGAGCTCTCCTCCTCTCTCTTCTCCTAAGTTTTCATTTTTTGTTGTTTTGTACCCTTGCCGGGAGGGCTCATTTAATCATGAGAAATACCGCCTTCTATTTTTACTTTGTGTGATGGAATAACTTACAAGGAAAGTGTCTTGGGACGTGTCCGGACCATATATTATGTTTTTTTTTTCCCCAAGTATTTCCAACAATAACAATTAGCTATGTTGTTTTGTATGTTAATTTGGAGAACGCTTATACATCAAGCTTCATCAATAGAAAATTGGAGGGGGTGAAGAGATCAATGTATTGGGACAAGCTCAAAGGGCGACACATGGCAAATTCTAATTATAAAAGAGAGAGACCTAAGACTGGGCAAAAGTTGAAGATAACGTTGAAATATTTTAAAACAAAGAGATATGGTTTTTTAAAAGTCATATCCTTATAAATTAAGAAATTTATATAAAGGATTTTGTAGGGAGTCATAACACTAAAGGTCATCAAGGTTGTGTCATTTTAGTTTCTAAAGACAACTATAAAAATGTGTGGTAATTACTACTTAGTTGAAGGTTGTGCTAGTTTTTTAAGAAAACTCTACACATACTATAAAGGGTGTAACTCTTGAGTTATGTTAAATAATCATTAGTTATTGAAGTTATATTAGTTCATAAGGGTTCATGAATCTAACATGTAGTTATGATTTTTAATTGAAGAGATGATGTTTTAAGAGGCATCACTTCAATGCATTACTCCATGGTCTATAAATACCTTGTACCATCAGTTTATTTTTGAGAGACAATAAAATATCAGAAATCACACAACAACAATAGATCAAACCCATTACCTTTATCCTTGAGTGTGCATAAAGATAAAGTTTGTAACATCCCATTTTCAAAAGCAGTATATTTTTTTTCATCAGAGTAGAGCATCGGAGCGATTGAGTAACTGATACATATATTTCAAATGCCGTAAGTCTGGCTGTTTACATTAACGGTACATTATACCGAGTGTTTACAAAAGTAGATAACAACGGAGGAAAGTCTTCAGCCGGGTCTCTATGCGGCCTGCTTGCCTTTCTCCTCGGTCCTCGTTCCTCCTGAACCTTACGCTATGTTAAGAGCTGAGGTTCAATACCCATTGAACCTCAGGTAACGGTTAACCTCATGTTTATATACACCACATAGACAGTATATAAGCACACTAACAAGCATATCCCAACATCATATAAGCCCCCTGGCAGATATGTCGCACTTAGCAATCGTTCGCACTTAGCAATGGTTCGCACTTAGCCAACGTATCCCAACACCCAGTAAACATAATAACAGTACATTGAGCATACCACAGAGCTATCAACTACCTCACATAAGCATAATATACACATAGCACATATTTGCATACAATAAACATCAGAGTTAGTGTTACAGTACGCGAACGTACCTTCGTCCGTTCAGTTCAGCGGTATGTTCGTTTGTTGGTACGTCCCCCGATATTTCTCGGATATCCTATAGTAGTATTTTCGCATTACTTTCTCACAAATAATATCTTAAGAGATATTTATATGTGTACTAATTACATATCCCATTGGTTAATTAGATAGATAATTACTCCATTAGTTAATTAGGCCTTAGGCATTAATATAATTCATATTATATGCTTCTTAATCAAACTTCATTGATTAGCAATTTATTCTCGTGCTAATCTTAATCCCTTATTGGTCAATAATCTTCAATTTGGGTTTGCACCTAATTAACTTCAAACATTCCCTTTATTCATGTTTAAACAATTAGCCATTAATTATTTATTTAATCACTTACTAATTGTTGATAATTTTCTTAATTGAGATTAATTATTATCTCACAACTATTGCACTGACATTGGTAATTTATACTCCATGTAAAATATTAAAAATCATAAGGTCAATTATGATCCCCAAAATTATATTTAATTTTGCCTCATTATTTTTCAAGGAAATAATCCCAAAAATTACCTAAATTAGAGACAACATATTCTCCAATTTTTAATAAATATTTCATTGCCTCTTGGGATTTATCATAATATAATCAGGCCATTTAATGCCCCATAAATGTATTTTAGGGATTTTAGCTCTTTATCACTTCTAATTTCCATAGAAATTACCTTAGAAAATAAGGTATTTATTACACTAGTTTCGAGACCACATATTCACCTATTTCCAATAGGTATTATTTATCGAAACATAATATTCCAGATAAATAATTATCCGGGTATTACAAAGTCAAATTATCATTTTGTAAAAGTCATTGTTATGTTGGTAGAGTATTGACAGTGCAATCCTTAATTAAGGGCTTTTGTTGTATCCTGTAAAAAATTGGCCTATCAATCCAAATTGCACACTATAAAATAGATATAGATGTAGGCGAATTAAGTTTAAAGAAAAGTGTTACCAATGCCTTGAAGACATTATGCACTACTTTCTTCATCTCTTTTTCTTGTACTCCTCAGTCTCAACAACAATCTTTGGGCTTAATTCTGTGAATACAAATGACATTTTTGAATGAGATGACTACAAACTTTATCAAGTTGGAAAAGATTTGAAGGATGCATTTTTTCTGAAATGGCACCGGTTTCGCTCAGTGAAAAAATGGATGGTTTGAACCAGGAAGTTTGCAATTGCAGTCATTTTGAATCCATTTGTTCAATAGCAAAGGAGAGAGATAAGTATTTATTTTCCTATCTCTATTGAATGTGATCATAAATTCATATGGTTAATTTATAGTCCAGTGTGATGCAATAATTTTTCTTTAAATTATGTGGATTATTGACTTGTGGAAACCGTTGAAAGGATTAAATTAAAACAAATATTGCATCAACAATCGTGAACCTAGAGATTGACAAAGGCCGCCAAAGGTTTAATTAAAATACTGCTATTCTATTTTATTCTTCCGCTCAAACATAAATATGCCTCATTACCCGTCATAATCTTAATAAATTGATCTCTCTGTTCTGTGATGTCTCTGCCCATGCAATATTATGTGCACACGATTTAATTGGTCGATAATTCATCTGACTTAATTGATAAAAATGACGGGGAAGCTGTAATGGTTGCTGGAATGATAACATTACCAGGGATGTGGCATCTATGAATAAATTAGTGTGCGCGTGCAAAAGCCAACCATTTGATTTTGAATCATGATTAGAGAGATAAGGAACGTAATTGATTAGTGTCTATCTTGAAATGTTTTTGAATCATGATTAGAATGTGATAAGAGATTTTGAATTTAATAAATTGATAATTATCATGAGAAATTCTATAGTCAATTAGATAATTTGATAATTAACATGTTGTGTTATAATTTTAATTAGAATGATTGATGGAATATGTGTTATAAAATAAATGCATGGATTGAACATGGTTTGAATACTTTCAAACAACTTAACATGCATGTGGATGAATTAATTATTGTCTCATCAATTATAAATAAACTTCATCCTTTATGGAAACTTGAAAGACTTGAAAAAGTGTCTTAATTATATTAAACATAAAAAGTAAATTTCTCTTGGGCAATTGGGGGATTAAGTTCTCTTAGAAGAGAAGTATGATAGAAGATCCATCATACGAAAGGCACCAATGCTCATGAGAAAGTATCATGAGAGGGTACATGTAGTGGAGGAAGGACAAACTAATAAGATCTCAAAGAACTTAAGGAGGGAATGATAGAATTATGAATTTTATGTTTGGCTATGGTAAATTTAATGATAGAAAATGAGCCATGATTTATTGTTGACATGCTTAGAATTTTGATTGTTCTCGTGGTTCTTTAATATTATTTGACTCTAGTATGAAGTTGGTAACAATATCTATTCATTGTGATAGTTTATTCTTGCAAAGGGCTTATAACCAAGTTTAAAATGAAAAGTTGTGACATATTGGCCTAAGACATAGCTATGTGAAAGATTTGATTTTGAATAAAGTAATTTCTATTAGCTATATACGATCTGAATTAAATCTTGTAGATTCTTTGACGAAAGTTCTGACAAGGGAGTTGGTGTTAAAAACATAAAAAAGAATGTGATTGAAGTTCTATAAACCTTGATCACCAATAGTGGAAACCCAACTCACACCTAACCATCATATCAAGTCTTGAGTTCAATGGTAAAAGTACGCTATTAGAGTGATTGCAAGTACTTTACCTTTAATACATCCCAGGTTGAAAAGTACGGTAACCATGAGACTAGAAGGGGGTAGGTTAAGCCTCTAATTGGCTCTTAATGGACTTGTAAGCGTATATTTGCTAGAGTGTTTATCATGGTGATACTCTTGACGAAATTACCTATATGAGAATGAAGTGAGGCCGCTTCTAAGAGTTCTGGTAGCGACTTCGGCAAGTGCACCGGTCGTTACAAGTAATAAAGTAGTGAGAAAAAGATCGTCCCACGAGGAATAGTACTCCAATCACTAATTCGCTATTTTCGCTTTAGTTGGATGAATCGAGTAATATGAGTTGTAACCAAACAGAATTTAAAGAATTAAAATAAGAATTCAAAATCAAGAAATTCAAGAACAACTTTTAGAAAAGATGAGTAATTTAAAAAACGCAGCTAGGGCTGAGAATCCCCCTATGTTCCTCTAAGTATTTAAATTGAATTCCTAATTGATTATTATTTCTACAATTGACGATCAATTCTCTAAAGTTAGACTAAGTCCCAATGTCTTGATGCTACCTTAGTCCGTTATCTTTGAAAACAACCTAATGTCTTAGTTTTGTTTGGAAAGATCATATTTATAAATCAGAATTATTAGATCGCATAAATTAAGCCTATGTCTAGGTCATGCAACTCTATGATGAATTAACGGTTCTAGTTAGATGCACCAACATCTCTATTGTCATACATCAACCTATGAACAGTCTAAAAGGTGATCAATCTTAAAGAAAGCATTAAGCAAAGATAATTCATTCAATTAAGAAAATAATAAATAATAAAGAATCCAAACAAATCATTTAAATTCGCATAGGGTTCATCCTCGCCCTAACTACTAAAGAAAACTAGCCTAGCATGGCTATATTAAAATCCATAAAAATCAGATTTAAATAAGATAGGAAAAAGAAAGAGAAATAAAGACTCCCGGAGAATCCCTCAGTCTCCTTCTTATTCCGTCACGTCTTCCAAATTTCCTTCGCGTCTTCCTTCTTGAATTCCGTGCGTTTCTCCTCTCGTTCTTTGCGTCTTGCGTTCCTTCTCGTGTTGTTCCGAGTCTGTCTAATATATAGGGCCTTGCTTGCACCTTTCTTATTTATCCAAATCTTCAAATCTTAATATCCATATCTTCATATAGATATATTTGATGTGGGGTCACGTGGCTATCCCAAATTCAGGTCTTGGACTCTTATTGCAAATCACCTTCTAATATCCCTTTTCTTTAGCGTGTGGGGTCCACGCCTTCTATTTGTTTGCCTTATATATATATATATATATATATATATATATATATATATATATATATATATTATTTGATTCCTTTTTATCTCTTTCTTCTAATAATATCTCCCGCAAAATAAAATAGGATATGGGTAGATTTTATGTTAAAATATCATTTTATCCTATATTTATTTAAAAGATAGATAAATCTATAAAAGATAATTAAATAGGTATAATATTAATAAATTCAATCTAATATATCTCAGAATCTATACTTATTTAATCATAAAATATATGCTTATCAAACTCCCCCACACTTAAACATTTGTTTGTCCTCAAGCAAAGGAAATAGAATTCATTATCTGAACAGAACATTGCTCATGAAATTCCTAACAAAAAGCAATAAACCACCACACCTAGATCATATCATCAAGTTTTATTTAAGTTAATGTCTTATAAGAATAGATCACTAAGCTAATAGCCTTAAACAATTGTAATAATCTCTTAACATCCCATGATCAAAGGATCGGCACGCAATAATTTCAACAATAAGATTAGTAAAAGAATATTACGCTACTCAATTTCTCCAAAAACAATCAAATTCCCCCACTAAACCAAACTTTTTATTTTTTTAGGGATCCTCAGGTAAAACATAGCTTTTTTTTTTTTCTTTTTTTCTTTTTCAATTTGTTTTTTTTTCCTTGAGCCGTTGTAGGTCCCTTTTTGACGCGACCCTACACATGGGTGATGCAAGACCGGTTACTCAGTTACTCCAACGGGCACCTCAAGAGGCTTTTAGCCCAACTCATAACCCTCTTGGACTTTACCGTTTGACGCGACCCTGCACATGGGTAATGCAGCACCGGTTACTAAGTGCGGTCTAGAGAAGTCATTGGAGTTGTGTTTCTTTTTCTTTTCTTTTCTTTTTTTCTTTTTTTCTTTTTTTTTTTGCCTGAGTCATTTCCCGATACAAAAGTTTTACTTAGCTAGCAAAGATCATCATCTAATTTTCTAAAGAAATCATGTAGCAAAATATTCATAAACTAATAATCTGTGACCATACTACAAACTAATCTCTACTCTCATAGTTAATTTCAAGACTGCTACAAAAATTCAAGGCTTAGAGGCTTAATTGAAACATTCTTTTCTATTTTAATGTTTGACTTGATAATATTCTCTAAGATGGAGAAAGCTCAAAGTTAAGGTCAATCCTAAACAATGCAAAAATCTCAAATATTAAATTCTTAAAAAAATAAATAAAATAAGGACAAGCATCACCAAAGAAATTATATCCCTCCCCCACACTTAAATCAAACATTATCCTCAATGTTGCTAAAATATAAAGAGGGAAAGAAACTAGTACTCCCCTGGTTTAGGCTTCTAACTCTGATGTGGAGGGCTTCATCCGGTACCATCCATGATGTTTCAAATTTTTAAAAGAGGAAAAAGTGCACAAGCCAGACTTTGCAGCTACAAGAGGAGTGATCATCTTCAAACCTGAATAAAACTAAAACAAAAGAAAAACAAAAGAAAAACACAATAATAATAAATAATGAAAGCAGAACCCTTGGGTTGCCTCCCAAGAAGCGCTTGGTTTATAGTCTTCGACCCGACTATGTCGCAATTCTCGAACTTCCAATGCCACGAGGTTCTTCCTCTGTCAATGTCTCCACCATGGTAAGGCTTTAATCTCTGCCCATTCACCTTAAAAGCTTCATCTGAACCTATTGGTGCAATGACAATTGCACCAAAAGGTGTGACTTCTTTGACTACAAAAGGTCTTGACCATCTAGACTTCAATTTCCCTGGAAAAAGTTTCAAACGAGAATTATATAAAGTAGTACCTGCTGTCCCGGATGAAACTCTTTAGGAATAATCCTCCTGTCATGCCATCTCTTGGTTCTTTCCTTGTAGAGGCTAGCACTCTCATATGCAAAAATTCTGAATTCATCAAGCTCATTCAACTGAAGTAACCTTTTTTCATCCGCAGATTTAGCATCAAAATTCAGCAGCTTAGTTGCCCAAAGTGCCTTATGCTCAAGCTCCACTGGAAGGTGGCAAGACTTACCATATAGCAGCTGAAACGGCGACATGCCAATAGGAGTTTTGAATGCCGTTCGGTACGCCCACAAAGCATCATCAAGCTTCTTAGACCAATCCTTCCTTGACTTCCCAACAGTCTTCTCTAGAATTTGCTTCAATTCCCTGTTAGACATCTCCACTTGCCCACTAGTTTGTGGGTGATATGGAGTAGTGACACGATGCGTGACACCATATTTGCTAAGCACTGATTGAAACTGTCGGTTACAAAAGTGAGTTCCTCTCCACGATAATGGCCCTAGGTACCCCAAACCTGTTGAATATATTCTTTTTGAGAAAAGATACCACCACCTTAGCTTCATTAGTGGGAAGAGCAATTGCCTCTACCCACTTTGAGACGTAGTCCACAGCTACAAGAATGTACTTGTTGTTAAAAGAACTTTGGAATGGCCCCATAAAATCAATCCCCCACACATCAAATATTTCAATAACAAGAATGTTGTTAAGGGGCATCTCATGTCGCCTAGAGATATTCCCAGTTCTTTGGCAACGATCACAACGCTCCACAAACTTCCTAGCATCCTTGTACAGTGTAGGCCAATAAAAACCACTTTGTAATACCTTAGCGAGTCGTTCTCCAAAAAATGTCCACCATAATCTGAACCGTGACAATGCCGGAGGACCTTATGAGTTTCCTCCTCGGGATACAACCGGAGCACTCCATCTCGCACACCAAAAACAAGAAAGGCTCATCCCGGATATAACGCCGAACATCATGCATGAACTTCTTCCTCTCGCTGCCATGTTAGTCCCTCCGGTATCATCTCAATTGCCTTATAATTAGCAATATCAGCGAACCAAGGTACATTGTTGATTGCCAAGACATACTCATCTGGGAATTCATCCCGAATCTCCATCTCTGAATCATCCTGCAACTCCTTAACATGTATCCTAGATAAGTGATCGGCTACCACATTCTCCACCCCTTTCTTGTCTCTGATTTTAATATCAAACTCTTGGAGTAGCAAAGATCAACGGAGAAGCCTTGGCTTAGCGTCTTGCTTAGTCAAGAGGTATTTTAGAGCAGCATGATCCGTAAAAATAATCACATTGGAACCAATCAAATACTTTGTCTAAACTTATCTAATGCATAAATAATTGCAAGCATCTCCTTCTCGGTTGTTGCATAGTTCGGTTGTGCCTCATTCGAACTTTACTCGCATAGTAAATAACATGCAACAACTTATTCTTCCTTTGCCCCAACACAGCCCCTATAGCATAGTCACTGGTATCACACATCAGCTCAAATGGTAACTCCCAATCAGGCGCCGTCAGAATAGGTGCAGTGGTCAATCTTTCCTTCAACAAGTTAAATGTCACTAGACAATTATTGTTAAAGTTAAAGTCTTCATCTTTGACCAACAACTGACTAAGTGGTTTGGCTATCTTGGAAAAATCCTTGATAAACCTCCGATAAAAACCTGCGTGACCAAGAAAACTGCGAACGCTACGCACATTGGTGGGAGGAGGTAAGTCTTTGATGATCATAATTTTGGCTCTATCCACTTCTATCCCCTTATCAGATATTCTATGACCCAAGACTATCCCATCTTTCACCATAAAGTGACACTTTTCCTAATTAAGCACCAAGTTACTCTCTTGACATCTTTGGAGCACACAAGACAAATTAGCCAAACAAGTATCATAAGAAGTGCCAAAAACAGAGAAATCATCCATAAATACCTCAATAAATCTCTCGGTCATGTCGAGAAGATAGACAACATGCACCTCTGAAAAGTAGCTGGGGCATTGCAAAGACCGAAGGGCATCCGTCGATAAGCAAAAATCCCAAAGGGACAAGTGAAAGATGTCTTCTCTTGATCCTCTGGAGCCACTGCTATTTGGTTGTAACCGGAATAGCCATCTAAGAAACAGTAATAAGAGTGACCTGCAAGCCTCTCAAGCATCTGATCCATGAATGGCAAAGGAAAGTGGTCCTTGCGAGTGGCATCATTCAACCTCCTATAATCCACACACATTCTCCAGCCCGTAACAGTTCTAGTGGGTATCAATTCATTATTCTCATTCTGCACCACAGTGATTACACCCTTCTTCGGTACTACATGTACTGGACTAACCCACTTTGAATCAGAGATAGGATAAATCATACCTGCATCTAACAGTTTCACCACCTCCTTTCTCACCACTTCCTTCATAGTCGGGTTAAGTCTCCTGCGGGGCTGCCTTACTTGGTTTCACATCGTCCTCCATAAGAATTTTATGAGTGCAAAATGAAGGACTAATCCCCTTTAAATCGAGATATAGACCACCCTATTTCGCGTCTTGTGGGTAGTCAAAACTTTCAAAGAACTTCTCTTCGTCGGTAGGTGACAACTCGGCACTAATAATAATGGGATAAGTGTCATCCTTCCCTAGAAAAGCATACTTTAGATTAGAAGGGAGCTCCTTTAGTTCCACCTTAGGAGTAACGGTGGCGCATCATAATCCTTCTTCTTCACTCCTCAACTCCGTAAATCGAATTCTCATCTCGAAAGCCTCTTCTTCCACTTGCAACAATCGAGCAAGATCATCCTCCATAGACTCATCTGAACCTTCTTGCAGAAGATTTTCATGAATGGCCTCATCAACTACATCAATTCTGAAGCAATCACTATTATCACCGGGTATTTCATGGATTGAAACACATTGTAAGTGACTTTCTCATCATTCATTTGGAACTCCATTTTTCCTTCAGCTACATCAATTACCGCTCTAGCAGTAGCCAAGAAGGGTCTTCCCAAAAGCAAAGGAAGTTCAGCATCTTCCTCCATGTTAAGAACCACAAAATCCACCGGGAAGATGAATTTGTCCACTTTCACAAGCACGTCCTCAATGACACCTTCTGGCTTCTTAATGGACCTATCCGCCAACTGTAACGACATCATAGTAGGCTTCGTCTCTTTAATGCCGAGAGCTTTCGAAATAGATAAGGGCATTAAATTTATACTAGCTCCCAGATCACAAAGTGCTCTGCCCATATTGACGTTCCCTATTGCACAAGGAATGCTAAAGTCGCCGGATCTTTAAGCTTTGGTGGCAACTTTGTTTGAATAATGGCACTACACTGCCTTTGAGTCAATGCCACATTTTCGGCCTCTTGCAACTTATGCTTCTTGGAAAGCAAATCTTTCATGAACTTTGCATAATTAGGCATATTTTCAAGAGCTTCGCAAAAGGAATGTTAATCTGCGGTTTCTTAAAAATATCCAAGAACTTGGCATACTTGTTGCTTCCGAATCTGCGCTTCAACCTTTGGGGGTAAGGAGGTTTTGCATAAGAAGGAGTGGGAGACTTCTTTGTAGCTATCTCCTTCGGAACCTGCTGCACATAATCATTCTCAGCCTTTTCCTTCTTTTTTTCTAAAGCCTTTTCATGTTCTTCCACCCCTTTTTCAGATTTTTCCTTCACCGGAACAGATTTCTCAACTGGCTGAATCACTATACCACTCCTTGTAGATATGGCCTTACAATGCTCCTTTGGATTGACCTCTGTATCACTAGGGAAGGACCCTTGGCTTCTCTCTGCTATTTGCTTTGATAACTGACCAATCTGATTCTCCAAATTCCGGATCGAAGCCCCCTGGTTTTTGAGAGCAGACTTTGTTTCATTCTGGAAAGCTTCTGATCCCTGTATGTATTCAATAGTGGTAAGAGTCAACTGTGTCAAAGCCTTTTCCAGATCAGTAGTGGTGGTTTGGTGGAACTGCTGAGGTGCTGCTTGGGGTTTATAGGAAAAGTTTGGGTGAGATTTCCGACCCGATTGTATGTGTTGCTATACGGATTATGCGATTTCTAGGAGGGTTACCCATGTAGTTAACTTCAGCTGTTTCGCTAGTAATGAATGCTGCACAATCTCCATTAGCGTGTTCCCCTTTGCAAAAATCACAAAGCAAAGGAGGCTGAGAAGTGATAGATGACACCTGAGAAGAGGCAAGCTGTTTAGTGATGGAAGCTAACTGCTGTTGGATCACCTTGTTTTGTTGGGCAATGTTCTCATTGTGGGCCAACATTGTATTGTAAGAGTCTAGCTGAAGAACTCCCCTCTTTGGTTGTGGAGTAACAGTTTCATTCTCTAAGGACCCCATATCTTCAAACAACTCCAATGATTCCTCTGGAGTTTTATTTTTAGCGTACCACTTTCTTTGCGGCATTAATCATCATCCTAGAGGACGGAAGCATCCCATTGAGGAATATTCTCACCGATCATAGTCTTGCAGGCTCATGTTGTGGGCACTTCCTAAGCAACTCCTTGAATCTTTCCCAAGCTTGGCAATATGATTCCCCATTGCCTTGAGTAAAGCAACGGATGTCCGACAATGACAGCTTTGTATACTTAGAAGAAGGGAAAAATTTCTCTAGGAACTTTGTGGTAATAATGTCCCAAGTGGAGAGACTTCCATTAGGACAAGAACGAAGCCAAGCTCCTGCTTTCCCCGTCAAAGAGAAAGGAAACAGTCTCACACGAATAGCCCCTTCAGAAACCCCATTCATCTTGATGGTATCACAAATCTGCGAGAAAAGTCTCAATATGCTTTGATTAGGATCCTCTAAATCACTCCCACTAAAAGAGCGTTGTTGAACCAAGCCTATGAGGGATGGCTTGATTTCAAAATTATTTGCATTCACAGCTGGATTGACAATGCTAGTTGCTGCCCTGGCAGGATTAAGCGTCATATAATCGCCCATGGTCTTTTTTTGAGGAGGAGGAGGATCTGCACCATTTTCTGCCATTATGGTTCGTTCGGTCCCCGATACTAGAGTTACTAGCCTTACCTTTACTCGGTGAGCAAGTTTCCGGTTTCTCCTTGTTTGTCTTTTCAATTTCGGGATCAAACCGCAGCGAATTTCGTATATGGTACCTCGCATAAACAAGAGTAAAATATTAAAAATTAAAAAATTAAAAATTAAAAATAAAAATAAAAATCCAATCTAGAGTTTTAATAACTACTCTTAGTGTTGATTGAACTACTCCCCGGCAACGGCGCCAAAAACTTGGTAGCGACTTCGGCAAGTGCACCGGTCGTTACAAGTAATAAAGTAGTGAGAAAAAGATCGTCCCACGAGGAATAGTACTCCAATCACTAATTCGCTATTTTCGCTTTAGTTGGATGAATCGAGTAATATGAGTTGTAACCAAACAGAATTTAAAGAATTAAAATAAGAATTCAAAATCAAGAAATTCAAGAACAACTTTTAGAAAAGATGAGTAATTTAAAAAACGCAGCTAGGACTGAGAATCCCCCTATGTTCCTCTAAGTATTTAAATTGAATTCCTAATTGATTATTATTTCTACAATTGACGATCAATTCTCTAAAGTTAGACTAAGTCCCAATGTCTTGATGCTACCTTAGTCCGTTATCTTTGAAAACAACCTAATGTCTTAGTTTTGTTTGGAAAGATCATATTTATAAATCGAATTATTAGATCGCATAAATTAAGTAAGCCTATGTCTAGGTCATGCAACTCTATGATGAATTAACGGTTCTAGTTAGATGCACCAACATCTCTATTGTCATACATCAACCTATGAACAGTCTAAAAGGTGATCAATCTTAAAGAAAGCATTAAGCAAAGATAATTCATTCAATTAAGAAAATAATAAATAATAAAGAATCCAAACAAATCATTTAAATTCGCATAGGGTTCATCCTCGCCCTAACTACTAAAGAAAACTAGCCTAGCATGGCTATATTAAAATCCATAAAAATCAGATTTAAATAAGATAGGAAAAAGAAAGAGAAATAAAGACTCCAGGAGAATCCCTCAGTCTCCTTCTTATTCCGTCACGTCTTCCAAATTTCCTTCGCGTCTTCCTTCTTGAATTCCGTGCGTTTCTCCTCTCGTTCTTTGCGTCTTGCGTTCCTTCTCGTGTTGTTCCGAGTCCTGTCTAATATATAGGGCCTTGCTTGCACCTTTCTTATTTATCCAAATCTTCAAATCTTAATATCCATATCTTCATATAGATATATTTGATGTGGGGTCACGTGGCTATCCCAAATTCAGGTGCTGGACTCTTATTGCAAATCACCTTCTAATATCCCTTTTCTTTAGCGTGTGGGGTCCACGCCTTCTATTTGTTTGCCTTATATATATATATATATATATATATATATATATATATATATATATATATATATATATATATATATATATATTATTTGATTCCTTTTTATCTCTTTCTTCTAATAATATCTCCCGCAAAATAAAATAGGATATGGGTAGATTTTATGTTAAAATATCATTTTATCCTATATTTATTTAAAAGATAGATAAATCTATAAAAGATAATTAAATAGATATAATATTAATAAATTCAATCTAATATATCTCAGAATCTATACTTATTTAATCATAAAATATATGTTTATCAAGTTCAAGGGGTTGACTATGAAAAGTTCTCATGAAAAGGATACGTACACAGGGCCACGAGCAAACGTGTCATTTAAAGTGGCATACAACGGCCTAAGATTCTATGTGTAATTCATGCACACCTGTTCATATGGGACAATTGGTTCAAAGCTTAGTCTACCATATTATTTCGGATGGGTGAAACCATGTCTTACTTTGGTAAAGATTCAAATCCTTGAGATACCTTTACTGACAACATGAAATTTCTGAAGTGATAAGAGTTTTTGATAATTTTAAAATGGTAGGGGATTGTTGGAATATTTTAAAATGAAGAGATGTGTTTGTTGAAAATTCATGTCCTTATAAATTAAGAAATTTAAATGAAAGGTTGTGTAGGGAATCATAACACTAAAGGTCACCAAGATCATGTCTTTTTAGTTTCTAAAAACAACCATAAAAAGGTGTGACAACTACTATTTATTGAAAGGTTGTGTTGGTTTTATAAGAAAACTCTACATAATATAAATATGTAACTCTTAATGAAAGAGTTATTTTAAATAAACATTGGTTATTAAAGTTATATTGGTTTATAAGGGTTTATAAATCTAAAAATGCCCCGCAAAGGTAATTAACTTAGAAAATTCATGATGAGAAAGGATGCTCATAAAGTAATAAAATGACCAAAATACCCTTGTAATTATGAAACAATGCAAGAGGCATGGAAATGCTAATGTTAATACAAGAATATGAAGGTAATGAAGCATTCTAATTAAGAAAAATACCAACTATGGTTAAAAGAGTAATTAAGTAATTAATAGCTAATTACTTAAGCATAAGCAAAGGAAATTTCGGTAATAATTATGTGAAGCTCTAAAATTAGTGGAAATTAGTTGAATATTAATAAAATGTATTTACTAATTAAATTGGAAAGTTTTGAGAAAAATAGTTGAGTTTAGGTATTTTTAAACCTAAATACAAGAATGGACCAATTAGGGAATTTTGTAGAATTTTTAATAAAAATTGAATTAAGTAATTAATTAATTCTTGAAAAACATTTACAAAAAAAAAAAAAAGAAGGCTGCCGAAAATTGGCCAAAGAATTTTAGAATAAGAAGCAAAATTTGATATCTTGATATTTTGCAAATTTTTGATTATTATATAATATAATTAAAAAGCATGAATAATAATCTTATATTTAGGAAACAGATCCTATCTAGGGAACCAGGAATAGGAATTCCAAAGTCAAGGTAAAATATTGATCAGGTGAGTTTTTACCTTCAAGTGACCTCTTCCTAAGTCAATTCCGAGACCCGTAGCACATTGTCCTAATAAGACGAAATAGGGAAAATCTTCTAGTCACATTTTGGGAAAATAAGGAAATAAATTATAACTCAACATCTAGGGATGAGTTTATAATTATAAAAATACATTTGGAATCAGTGAATTATTATCTAGAGCTTGATGATTCCTAGGGCCGATTTCTCGACACCGGGACGCGTACGGACACGTTTTCGAGAAACTTCAAAGGGACAGTTGGAACCCTGTCTAAAGTCAAAATTCAAGTTATAATAGATATTATTGATGAGAAAGAGAAGGTCTTCAAAGTTCTAAATCTAGAATTTTGAGATTTCTCCGAAATTACGCGAATCGGGTACCGATCGAGAAATACTACTGGGCCGGCCATAAAGTGAGGTGAGTCATCACTTCTTGGCCAATCCTTGGCTTCCAAACAGCCCAAAGATGTCGACCAAAGGGGGTGAGGTGGAGTTTGTGACTTTGTGTTCAAGTTGCATTAATGGGTTCTTTACAATTTGGAATTCCAAACAAAGCCTTAACCAAAGTCTATAAATAGGAGGCATCTCCTTGAGAAATCCTCACACCATTTCTTTCTTGTCTTGACCGAATTTCTTGAGAGAGAAAGTAGAGAGATAAGCTGGGGGAAAAGCTCGCAGAATTCTTCAACGGGTAAGTCTTTTGGCCTTTAGCTTTTAAGTCTTTAGTTCGGTAGTTAGTAGAATTGTTAGTTAGATTTAGGAAGTAGGTGATAAGATTCCTATGCTTGTTTTTAGGCCTCATTGCATTGAAAAATATGCCTAAAGAGGTAAAAACATAGTAGGGGTCGAGTCGCCGAAAAGTTGGAACTTTAGCGCTTCTTTTTAAAAGTAAGGGTAGAATTTGTTAGAATAGCCTTTAAATTTCAAGTATGATTTGGGTATCATATGGGAGGGCTATTTTAGTCATTATTTTCGAAAATCATAGTTGCGTCGAAGTTCGGCAAAATTTCGGGAAGAAAATTTGCTAGAGTAACGAAGTCTTTAGTGAAATTCCGCGATTAGGGGTAGAAGGGCAAAATGGTAATTTTTACCTAAAAAGCCGATTATAGTGTCAAATCGCTAATAAAGGTGATATTATTCTTATAGGATATCAGAATCTCGATTTGCTGCCGTTCTGTTGCCCGACGAACCGCTTTTGAAGTTCACGTTCTTCCGTGAAAGTACGTCTTCCGCGGTAGTACCTAACGTTGCCAACGAAGGTACGGACGCGTCTTGTAACACTAATCTTGTACATCTTAAATACTTATATGTCAATGATATGTTCGTAGACCGTTATACGCTCTGACAGGTTATACGGGTTATAGTTTTGGTAACTCCGTTTTGTTTTCCTAGCGCGAGGACACGAGTAATTATCGTGGCACCGGTGAATAGTGCAGGCTGTTATTGTTTACCTTATGGGGCTTTACATATTGCTTTGTGCTTATGTTTGTCGGCATAATGATCATGCATCGTTTGTATGCTTATGATATACTGTGGTATTAGCTCTAGAAATATCTGTTGTCTGTATATTGTATTGTTTGGGTATGAGGTTAACCGTTACCTGAGATTCAATATGGTGAATTGAATCTCAGCTGTAGCTTCAGGGTCAGGAGGACCACGGTTCGGGGATCGAGGCAAGTGCCCGGAATAGACGTGCGGTAAAGACTATTTCTATCTTATCGTTTTACGGTATTACATTATTCCGTCATTCCGCTATTTCATTTCTAAACCTTAGGACTATTGTAATCTATACAATATTACACAATGGTTGATGTTTTGGCTATGAACTGATCACTCTTTCGCTCTATTGCTCTACTCGATCAAAAAAAAAAAATTTATGCGTTTCAAAATGGGATGTTACATTTTTGGTATCGAGCATGAAATTCGGCAAGTATTTAACTATGTTACCACGGGCGGTTTGGTGCCGAAGGCAAGGCTAGTCTACGTGGGTGTGCCATAAGTCACCGCTAATCCGGTGAGGCCCCCGTGGTAGACACTTACCCGGCCGTTACGTTCGGATAACGGAGTTAGGTTCTTAAGCCTTTTAATTGTGAGCACATTTTTGAAAATGAGTACCGATAAGGCCATTGGTGTAATGTGTAGAGATGAACGGACGAAGAGCCCGTCTTAGAGCCATTCTACAATTATCACGGATTACGGAGGCGTCCCGCCCGAGATCCATTCCTCCGTCGTGCCGAACCCTCAAATAACCCATCCCCACCGACTACGGAAGGAGATTCCATCGAAGAAGAGGTAGATTCCTACAACGCACAACCGGATGAGCCCGAGATTGAAAACCATGCTGAACCTATTATACCCCGGGAGTACGTATCACTATGAACAGTTTCCTTTGGATCCAAACCACGAGTGTACGGACCCCACAACTCCTAGTCACTATTACAAACAGCCGAACCCTCCTATCACCCCCGCTACGAGGACTCGAACCCGATTCTCCTAATCTCAACCCGAACGACACGGAGATTGAGGACCAAGCTGATCCAGAAGCCCTACCCATTCCTCGGTTGATGATAACTTTGACTACCCCGACATTCAACTTCTTGAAGATGAGGCAACCGAACCGAGAAAATTTCTACTATGTCCTGAATGATAATGACACGTTAGTCATTTTGTTGGAAAACTTTCTCATTGAAGCTACGAATCTCACTAGCACCACCCAAGGAAAATATCTTGTGTTTTTAACCCTAATCTCAAACTACCAAGCCAATAATAGGGGACATTCACCCGCAGATTGGGTTAGGACCACATTGTACTTCTTTCCCTATACCCGCTTTTGGGCAAGGATCGATAATGAACTATTAGATGACGGACCTATCTTAAGTGTTAGCATACACCTTCGCTACTGAAGAGCTTGGTTCGCCTTTACATGTAGAGGAAGAACGTCGGTACAAGGAAGGCGTGGATTGTAGAAACTAGGGAGTTTAGTTTGTATCTCCAAGTACCTTTGAATATTGTAAATACGTTTGAATAAGGAGATTGTACAAGTATGACTTGTATTAGTATTAGATCGGCCGATATGTATAAACTTTATGAATGAATATATGTGAATATATGTTTGGTGTGCAAATTGTTTTGTCACTTTTAATATTTATATATTCTTTCATAATTGTTTAAAGGAAAAAGAATTTAAAACATGGCCAACTTGAGAGGTCGCTGGTGCACCAAGAGGAAGAGAGGCCGAGGCCGTGGTCGAGGCCGAGGTAGGGAAGAGGCGCGAGACAGCCTCGGGATGAACGAAACGATGAACCGAATCAACCCGGACGTGAAGAAATTGAAGAAATGCGTAGAACTCTGCAAGAACAAAGAGTTCGATTGATGCTTTCTTACGCAAGACAAAACCAACAAGACCAGGAGGCACAAAGGCAATTAGACGCACAACAACACGAGGATGATCGAGAAAATGAAGATAATAACAATGATGACGACGAAGGGTATGATGACAATGAAGATGATGAAAATTATGAAGAGCTCCGAAGGGTCCGAGAGATCCCAATCACAACCCAGGCATGAACAAATAGAGAGAACTACGGAAAATTGGGTAAACCCGGTTCCGCAAGTTGAAACCACCCGGTTTCCGAGGAAAGAGTGAGCTAGCGAGGATTGGCTTTTGAGTCTTGAGAAGATTTTTGAAGTCATGGAGTGCCCTGGAACTCGGATGGCCCGGCTAGCAATATACCGGCTTGAGGGAGATGCCCACGGGTGGTGGAAAAGTGTTTCCACAACCCCGCCAAATTCCACGTTACTTGGGAAATGTTCCTTGAACAATTCAACGAACAATACTTTCCTCCATCAACGCAGGTAATTAAAGAGGAAGAATTCTGCGAGATCAAGCAAGGAGCTGAAGAGTCATTTGACGACTACTTCGCCCGTTTTACCAACTGTCAAGGTATTCATCATACCTAAAAGTCTACAAGAATGAGAGCCGGAAGGCTAACCGACTATTAACCGGATTGAAGTACGATATAAAGGTAAGGTTAGTATCTCGGCAATTTCCAAGAATGGCCCAAAGTAGAATCTGCGGAATGACGGAGCGCAACTTAAAGGAGTTGCGCAAGACTCGAGGCCGGGGAAGGTAACAACGCAAATCGCGGTGGATCAAACCGGAGGTTCCTCACGTAAGAGGAAAACGCCTTGGAATGACAACCGAAGCGGGAACAAGAAGCCCTACCAACAAAATAGTTTCAAACGGAGACGGGATCCCGACGTGTCGAAATGTAAGAAGTACCATCCGGAGCCAACCGTGATGGGAAACAAGTCGCTTCGGATGTCGGAAGCCTGGACACATTAGCCGGATTGCCCCGAGAGGACCGCGGGGCGAGACCTCGGGAACGCTGGCCGGATCTTTGCATTGACAAACACGGAGGCCGAGAAGTCCCCGATGGTTCAAGGTACCATCTATCTCAATGGAAATCTATTGGAAGCATTGTATGACTCGGTGCTAGTCACTCGTTTATTTCCTATGATTGTGCAAGTCGTTTAGGATTGCATGCTGTAGATTACCATTTGATCTTGTTGTAGCTACACCGTTGGGTGTAAAGTCTTTAGCCTCGATGCATGTATGAATTGTACGCTAACGTGGATGGACGAGTTTCTAAAGTGGATCTCATCCGTCTACCTCTTCACGGCATTGACGTCATATTCGGGCCGAATCGGTTAACGGCCAACGGTGCGATGATCGATTGTGGCAAAAAGGAGATATCATTTGCCGGAGACAAGGTTGAAGTGAGCCTGAACTTTCTCTCCGCTACGTAAGCGATCGGTGCGTGAAGCAAGGATGTCATGCTTTCATGGTATTCTTTCTCACAAAGCGAAGCTAACCTTTCACTCCAGGACATCCCCTGGTGAATGAATTTTCGATGTATTTCCGAGGATCTCACCGAGTTACCTCCTATCCGAGAAGTGGAGTTCAACATTGATTTGATGCCTGGTACAGGATCAATATTAAAGGCGCCGTATCGAATGGCTCCTAACGAGATGCGGGAGTTGAAGAAGCGGTTGGAAGAGCTTTTGAAGAAGGGGTTCATTCGACCTAGCGTTTCACCGTGGGGAGCCCCGATTTTTGTAAAGAAGAAAGATGGAAGTTTCCGACTGCGCATCGATTACCGCGAGCTCAACAAAGTAACCGTAAAAAACAAGTACCCACTTCCCCGGATTGATGATCTTTTGGATCAATTGTCTCGGTTCCACGGTCTTTTCAAAGATTGACTTGCGTTCGGGATACCATCGGTTGCGAGTTAAAGATGGTGATGTTCCCAAGACAACTTTTCGTAACCAGATATGGGCATTATGAATTCCTTGTGATGCCCTTCGGATTGACAAATGCACTGCGTATTCATGGATTACATGAACCGTATCTTCCGACAACACCTAGACCAATTTGTGGTGGTGTTTATCGACGACATTTTGATATATTCTAAGAGCAAAGAAGAGCACGAAGAACATCTCGCGAAAGGTGTTAGGCATACTCGGGGAAAAACAACTTTATGCTAAGCTGAGCAAATGTGAATTTTGGTCGGAAGTGAAATTTCTGGGCCATGTTATATCTAGCGGCGGAGTTGCGGTTGATCCAAGCAAGGTGGAAGCGGTTACGGAAACGGCCGGGAGACGTGACGGAGATCCGTAGTTTTCTTGGTCCGGCGGGATACTACCGCAGATTTATACGGGATTTCTCGCGTCTTGCCCTACCATTGACAAAGCTTACGAGGAAGAATCAACCCTTTGTATGGGGAGATGATCTGAGGAGAGCTTTCGAACGAGGGAGAGGTTGACTACGCACGGTATTGATTATCCCGGATCCCGATGAGACTTATGTAGTCTACGGTGATGCCGGTGGGCAAGGATTGGGTTGTGTCCTAATGCAATTGGGCGAGTGGTGGCTTATGCCTCTCGTCGGCACCCGAAACCCCACGAGTTAAATTATCCTACACACGATCTAGAGCTGGCGGCTATCGTGTTCGCTTTGAAGATATGGAGGCATTACACGGTGTAAGCGTAGAAGTGTTTTGTGACCACAAGAGTCGAAATACTTGTTCGATCAACGAGAACTCAATATGAGACAACGTCGTTGGATGGAGTTGATTAAAGACTACACCACGGAGATCAAGTACCATCAGGTAAAGCAAACGTTGTTGCTTTGATGCTCTTAGTAGAAAGACAAAGTGCAGGTATCACACATGATGATACGAGCGAGAACTAATGGAAGATTTCGAGACCTGAATCTAACCAACTAAATCTGCATGGTCGTACGCACCGATGCCTATCTTGCTACACTTCTTGCGAGTCAAGGGGAGTATGATCGAGAGATGAAGTGGAGAAAGCGCGAAACAAGATGATTGGGCAAAAGAGATACGTGAGAAGATCACTCGAGGTGAGACCCAAGACTATGACCTATCACTTAGTGGTTTGGTCAGGTATAAGCAGCGAATCTACATACCGCCAATTGATGAATTAAAGCGGACAATAATGGATGAGGCTCATAAGAGTAAGTACACTCTACATCCAGGCATGGTCAAGATGTACCGGAGTATGAAATCCGAGTTTTGGTGGCCGGGATGAAGAAAGACGTAGCGAGATCACGTGGCCAAATGCTTGACTGTCGAAAGTAAAGATTGAACACCGACGACCCCCCGGTCTTCTTCAAGGACTAGAGTTGCGGAATGGAAGTGGGAGAACATAACCATGGATTTTGTGGTAGGTCTACCCAAAATCGAAACCATGATACAATTTGGGTAGTTGTTAACGACTAACCAAGTCGGCACACTTCATTCCCATCGTATCCACTATTCTCCGAACGATTGGCGGGGATTTATATCAAAGAGATAGTAAGATTACATGGTGTTCCTACGAGCATTGTCTCGGCCGAGATACGCGGTTCAAATCCCGTTTCGGCAATCATTACATGAAGGTATGGGGACCAAGCCAAGTTCGTTCGGCTTATCACCCACAAAACGCAGACGGTCAACGAAAGGACCATACAAACGCTCGGAGGATATGTCGAGCATGTGCCCTAGATTTCAAAGGAAGTTGGGATCAACATCTTTCGCTAGCGAGTTTGCATATAACAACGGTTATCATGCTAGTATACAAATGGCCCCGTTCGAGGCATTGTATGGGCGGAAGTGTCAATCACCATTGTCTTTGGACGGATTCGTCCGAGAAGCGATTACTTGGGCCGAGACATGCTTGAGCGAGACCTACGAGCGGATCGCACCGATCAAGAAGAGACTCCTTGCCGCACACGATGAACGAGAAGAGCTATGCGAGATAGGAGGAGAAGACCGTTGAAGTTTGAAGTCGAGACCATGTGTTTACGAAGTTATCTCCGATAATGTGTCGCGGAACACGAAGAGAAAGAAGCTTAGTCCGCGTTACGTTGGACCAATTGAAGTATTAGCCGAGCGAGGACTGTTGCATATCAACTAGCGTTACCCCGAACCCGAGTAATCTCCATGATGTTTTTCACGTGTCACAACCGAAGAAGTACCTACCAGATCGAGATCATGTCATAAAGTACGATGATGTTGAAGTACGGCATGGTAACACCTTTGTAGTCGAGCGGAGCGAATTCTCGAACGCCGGGAGAAACGGCTTAGGACTAAAACTATACCGATAGTGAAGGTGGTGGAAGGGTTTGACACCGAGCGAGGCAACTTGGGAGACCGAGAGTGACATGAAGGAGAAGTACCCGAGTTTATGGCCCGAAGTTTAGTTAGTATAGATTAAATTTCGAGGGCGAAATTTTGTGTAAGGGGGAGAAATGTAATACCGGATATTTATCCGGAATATTATAAATAAAAGTTGGATATTTCGATAAGTGAAATTGCAATCTCCATTCTTGGGTAATTATAGTCTATTTTCTAGGTAGAATTTCTGCAAGAAATTAGGGAGTTTAAGGGTCAAAGTGCCAAAATGACCAAAATGCCCCCGCAAAGGGTAATTAACTTAGAAAATTCATGAAAAATCCTAAAAGTCGAAAAATGACCAGTTGAATTAAGAGAGTATATTATCTCTAATTACAGTAATTAAATAAATTACAAACTTGGGAAAATGAGAAAGGATGCTCATAAAGTAATAAAATGACCAAAATACCCTTGTAATTATGAAACAATGCAAGAGGCATGGAAATGCTAATGTTAATACAAGAATATGAAGGTAATGAAGCATTCTAATTAAGAAAAATACCAACTATGGTTAAAAGAGTAATTAAGTAATTAATAGCTAATTACTTAAGCATAAGCAAAGGAAATTTCGAATAATTATGTGAAGCTCTAAAATTAGTGGAAATTAGTTGAATATTAATAAAATGTATTTACTAATTAAATTGGAAAGTTTTGAGAAAAATAGTTGAGTTTAGGTATTTTTAAACCTAAATACAAGAATGGACCAATTAGGGAATTTTGTAGAATTTTTAATAAAAATTGAATTAAGTAATTAATTAATTCTTGAAAAACATTTACAAAAAAAAAAAAAAGGCTCCTTAAGAATTTTAGAATAAGAAGCAAAATTTGATATCTTGATATTTTGCAAATTTTTGATTATTATATAATATAATTAAAAAGCATGAATAATAATCTTATATTTAGGAAACAGATCCTATCTAGGGAACCAGGAATAGGAATTCCAAAGTCAAGGTAAAATATTGATCGTGAGTTTTTACCTTCAAGTGACCTCTTCCTAAGTCAATTCCGAGACCCGTAGCACATTGTCCTAATAAGACGAAATAGGGAAAATCTTTAGTCACATTTTGGGAAAATAAGGAAATAAATTATAACTCAACATCTAGGGATGAGTTTATAATTATAAAAATACATTTGGAATCGTGAATTATTATCTAGAGCTTGATGATTCCGGAACCGATTTCCGACACCGGGACGCGTACGGACACGTTTTTCGAGAAACTTGACAGGGACAGTTGGAACCCTGTCTAAAGTCAAAATTCAAGTTATAATAGATATTATTGATGAGAAAGAGAAGGTCTTCAAAGTTCTAAATCTAGAATTTTGAGATTTCTCCGAAATTACGCGAATCGGGTACCGATCGAGAAATACTACTGGACCGGGCCATAAAGTGAGGTGAGTCATCACTTCTTGGCCAATCCTTGGCTTCCAAACAGCCCAAAGATGTCGACCAAAGGGGGTGAGGTGGAGTTTGTGACTTTGTGTTCAAGTTGCATTAATGGGTTCTTTACAATTTGGAATTCCAAACAAAGCCTTAACCAAAGTCTATAAATAGGAGGCATGCTCCTTGAGAAATCCTCACACCATTTCTTTCTTGTCTTGACCGAATTTCTTGAGAGAGAAAGTAGAGAGATAAGCTACGGGGAAAAGCTCGAGAATTCTTCAACGGGTAAGTCTTTTGGCCTTTAGCTTTTAAGTCTTTAGTTCGGTAGTTAGTAGAATTGTTAGTTAGATTTAGGAAGTAGGTGATAAGATTCCTATGCTTGTTTTTAGGCCTCATTGCATTGAAAAATATGCCTAAAGAGGTAAAAACATAGTAGGGGTCGAGTCGCAAAAAGTTGGAACTTTAGCGATTCTTTTTAAAAGTAAGGGTAGAATTTGTTAGAATAGCCTTTAAATTTCAAGTATGATTTGGGTATCATATGGGAGGGCTATTTTAGTCATTATTTTCGAAAATCATAGTTGCGTCGAAGTTCGGCAAAATTTCGGGAAGAAAATTTGCTAGAGTAACGAAGTCTTTGAAATTCCGCCGATTAGGGGTAGAAGGGCAAAATGGTAATTTTTACCTAAAAAGCCAGTTATAGTGTCAAATCGCTAATAAAGGTGATATTATTCTTATAGGATATCGAATCTCGATTTGCCGTTCTTTGCCCGACGAACCGTTTGAAGTTCACGTTCTTCCGTGAAAGTATCGTCTTCCCGGTAGTACCTAACGTTGCCAACGAAGGTACAACACTAATCTTGTACATCTTAAATACTTATATGTCAATGATATGTTCGTAGACCGTTATACATTATACGTTATAGTTTTGGTAACTCCGTTTTGTTTTCTAGCGCCGAGGACACGAGTAATTATCGTGGCACTCGGTGAATAGTGCAGTGTGTTATTGTTTACCTTATGGGGCTTTACATATTGCTTTGTGCTTATGTTTGTCGGCATAATGGTCATGCATCGTTTGTATGCTTATGATATACTTGTGGTATTAGCTCTAGAAATATCTCGTGTCCGATATTGTATTGTTTGGGTATGAGGTTAACTTACAGATTCAATATGGTGAATTGAATCTCAAACTTTGTAGCTTCAGTCGGGAGGACCACGGTTCGGGGATCGAGGCAAGTGCCGAATAGACGTGCGGGCGAAGACTATTTCTATCTTATCGTTTTCTCGTTATTCCGTTATTCCGTCATTCCGCTATTTCATTTCTAAACCTTAGGACTATTGTAATCTATACAATATTACACAATGGTTGATGTTTTGGCTATGAACTGATCACTCTTTCGCTCTATTGCTCTACTCTGACTGAAAAAAAAAAAAAATTTATGCGTTTCAAAATGGGATGTTACAACTACTTTAATGCATTACTTCATAGCCTATAAATATCATGCACCATCAGTTCATTTGTGACAGACAATAAAATATCAAAAATCACATAACAAGAGATCAAACTTATTACCTTTATCCTTAAGTGCAGACAAAGATAAAGTCAAATTATCATTTTGTAAAAATCATTGTTGTTTTGCTTGAGTATTAGGAGTGCAATCCACACTTAAAGGTCTTCGTTGCATCCTACAGGAAATTCACCCGTTAATTTAAATTGTACCTTATAAGATAAATATATATGGATGCGAATTAATTCTAAAGGAAAGTGTTGCTCACCTCTTAAAAATATTGTGCACTACTTTCTTCTTTAACTAGTCTTCTTATATTCCTCAAAGAGCCACTCCCACCAACAGATAATCATTCTGACGTTTGATAACAAAAATGATAGAGTACTACTATTATATGCTACGTTTGCTTTTGGAACAATAACAATCAATATGACGCTGCATATCTAAAAAGATTCTCTACTATACCTCTAATCACTGTTTGCCTGCTTGTGTGATGTTTATATGCTACCCAAAGCACCTATACATAGTGATCTCTGAACGGGAACTTTTTTAATTTTAAATGAAATCATTTTTTAAATGCTCGTGATAATTATTGCAGATTCTTCTTCAAGAACGCTACACACCTCAATGGTCCCAACATTGTTGAATTATTGTCTTTTACACATGGGTTTGATCCACATTTTGGGATTCTAGCTGTTTTATGATTTTATATGTATGTATCCATTTTTTAGCACTAGAAATAACAATACAATAATAATACTATATTTTAGTATTATTAGACAATCCATCGCGCTGCAAAACATTTATTCAATGCAATATGATTGGCACCTCAGTGCTTCAGACTTCAAAGAAAAACGCATTATCAAAATTAAGTACTGGCCGGTTATTCATCCTCCCTTCTTCTTGAGAGAACATTTCCCCTTCTTTTTTAATTTACTCACTTAAGTTTTGCTCTTAAGGAGTTTTTATAAATATAATAGAGAGAGAGCATTAAGCCATGTCAATTCATAAAGTAGGTCGTCTGCCCAAAAGGAAGAGCTGAAAGATGAATCTGAGTGCCACACACACTCACACACAGAAGAAAAAAGAATAAGCTGAGTCCACAAAAGCATAATTAGTCCATTAAATTCAATTAGGCACAAAGGACTTCTAAAAGTCAATGATCTAAACAATTAAAGCCCTTAGAGTTGGGTATGTAGTGTGGGCATTGACAAATGACAAAGCCGCCACCACTCCAATCAATAATGACACCCGATATAAGATGATCCCCATAACATGTCACGCACCACTGCAATTTTCAAAACCAACCATTAAAGCTAAGTTTCCGTCGTCAGATTTCGGGAAAAAGGTTAAATAATTGAACCCTCAACAAAATCATCAGCTACAAGTCTAGAACTATATACCTGTTGCAAAGTCGTGCACATAGGGTTTTCAGAAAATTATATAATTTTCCTTTTCTAGTTTGGGATTAACGATACTTCATCAGCAGCATCGATTGATACAAAGTCAAGCTGTATGTGTTGGCATATACTATAAATCTAAAAGAAAGGGTTGATCCTTCCCTATTGGTAGAGAAATTAAATAGGCACATAAAACAAGGGTTGTGTCATTCTCTTTGGTAAAGCGAGCAGCGAACACGTACGAAGGAAAAGAATTGGTTGGATCTAATTTGTTGACAAAGTCAATTTTTGAGAAATTATAGGTGATGAAGATTAAAGAGCCACTTGTGTTTAACCTAAAGTTTCGATACATGTAGGGGCCGGGGGGTGTTGTTCCAGTCTACTTCCACATCCATCAGGTGGAACTTGAGTTGTTGTCTTGTTTTCATGTTTGTGGGTCCGTTAATGCAAGAAAATCAAGATGCAAAGTAAGTTTTTTTTTAAAAAAAAAAATTGAATTGAAATTTTGCATTTTTTTCTTCATTTATAGCTCTTTTTTCTTAATGAAAGTCTGATTAAAGATTCCATTTTACTTCCTCATTTCCTGCGTAAAATAATTATGCAAATTATTGAAAGGCAAGGCCAAATTAATTGTTTTAATGTTTTGTTCATCAAATTTTCAAACTAAAGCATATAGAGTAGTGTTTATTTTCCTTGATAAATATTCAATTATATTCATGCATGGATTTTGAATTGTAAATATTACTTATCATGTTATGAAAGAAAATGATAATAAACACTTTAAATTTTGTCCTTTTCTTAGACCCTTCAGCTCATGCTAATTTAATTTGGGCCTCTAGGTATAAATAGTAGCATGAAAACGAATGCCTAATTTTTTGTTGTTGTTATCACTCAACAATTGTAATTATTTTTTTCACTCATGATAGCCATGAGCATCAGTTTAATTTTATTCATGAAATGTTTTTTCCCTAATTAATCTCGTTCATTCGTCTGACTGAATTTGAATAATAAAATCTCAAAAGAGAAGCTTGTCGTTCCTACATAAACAAGCGGATTATATTATTGTTTTTGGTAATAAAATGACTACAAACAAGAGGATTAATCCCGAGTCAAAATAAGTAGTGTAGTGACAGAGTGCCAGAGTGCATCCCTCAGCAAGAAAGGATGAATAATAAGAAGAAAAAAATTGGGCATCTCTTTTGTGTGAGTAGATTTTGATATGCATGCTAGCTAGCTGGCTAATTATGTTGTCGTTGAATGCCGCATTGATTAATTAGTACGTGGCGCTGTGATAAGAGTCTTCCTCCCTGGGGCAGGTGTTTAATTTATTTCGGTGAAAAGATGCTGAAAGAAGTGAATCCTTTCACGGATGAACAAGACAAACAAGATCAGTGTTTAGAGGTTTTTAGTTGATTTGAAAGTATTTTTCAAAAAAATAAAAATTATTCTCGATATTTAATTTGAAAATCTATTAGCTGAGGTTAATCAAGAGATGTATATAACCGCAGGTTGGCGTGTTGCGCCATATATGATCATTTACTTTCCCACTTGTGGGGTTTAACTTAGCTTCTTCTTCAATGAACTTTGATGAGGTTATGTCGAGCTATAATTTGTATGTATGAATATAGTAAGGATCAACTCAACTTGGTCATGCAAGCTGAGAAGGATCAAGTAATCCGCAGGTAAAGAAACCCAGGGAAACAAAAGTTAATAAATTAATCAGTTGAATGTACATTATTATTATTATTATTATGCGAATATATTAGGTTTTTACCCAGAAAGAAAGAAAATGGCAAAGACAAAGAGTGGAGTTGGACAGAGAGAGTATTTCACTTATAGAATATAAGCTGTAATGCACAACGCAGCTTCATGATATGCTTTTCCCCCCCTTTATTTGCCACCACAGCTTCACGATTGCTTTTGTTTCACTTAGGCTAACTATGAGCCTGTAATTAGTAGAGCATGTGAATTTGATATGCAATCATACACTTTTACGAGTCAACTCAAGTGACCGTTCATCTGCATCTACACAAATGATTTATTAAAGATATAAACTACGGAAATTAAAGATTCACGACTTACATTGATAACACAAGAGAACTTTAAAAATTGAGTTCTCTCTCAAGAACGTATCATAGAGAAATAGTAATTAATTTGCAGTTAGTTCTTTTGCGATATATTAATAACTTCAGCCATTAATTAATTCGTTACCTTGTTTAAAGGAAAACGCTGGTAACTATGCAAGCTGAAGTGGAAAATTCAGGTATATACGTAATATAAGCGATAAATTATGGGGTGCCTAACTTATTTCTACGGTATCATTAAGAGGAATTTCAATTTTTAAGAATTGTACATGAGTCTTGTGATGCAATTTTATGTTAAATTAATTACACAATATTGTTTGTGCATGATTGTAATTATTATTGACCATAATAGAATTTGGAGTAGTAGCTCAGTGAGTAAAAATTAGAAGAAAGGGTGAGTGGTGCCTTTTTTCATTAAAAAAAAAGAAGAAGAAGAAAATAATGAATAGGAAATGATAAAAAGATAGGGAAAGGGGAAAGCGGAGAGAGGAGAGAGGTGAGAGGTGAATGAATAATGAAAAGGGAATTAAGGAAGAGGGAAAAAGAAGAGATAGTAATGTGGGGAGATATTTGAAATAGGAACAGTGAAAATGGGAAGGCTAGGGAGGTAGATGATAGAGGGGATGGTCCTACTAGACAGACACCTCTACGCTGAGATTGATTAAGAATTCCAAAAGATTTAACAACGCACCACCCAAATGGTGGGACCTCTCTCACTCTCATTCTCATTCTCTTCAGTAGTCTTCACTACTCCTTTCTCAATTTTTCGTCTTAGCTCTGATGATCTGCATAGCCTCTTTGTTTCTTCTACTCCTTTTAATAAATATGTTTTGATTATTTAAGGTTTATTTGTTTAGGATCATGTTTGGAACCTTTAAAAGTGTTTATTCATTTAAATCGAGATAAAACTATTCTTACATACTTACTTCGTATATTATATCGCGATTGAAAAGCTACATTTAAAAGTTCCAATCACCATTCCAAACAAGTAAGATGTCTCATCAAGTTTATGGCTCTAATAAACACACAAAGAGAGAGAGAAAGTGAGAGATGAGGAAAGGAAAGGAAGAAGGTAAATATTTGAATGGGGCATATATATGTGTAGTGAGTTTCTGCATATATAGTTGTAAAATCACATGCGTGACGGGGCTGTTGCCTCATTTATGGCTCTGACAACCCCCTCTTGGGTCTCTTTCTTGTTTGCTTCTTCCCAAGCCAAGCAAGCATCCTCTTTTATTTGTTTGGATTCCATTATTATTTACCCCTCAGCTGGCTTCCCCCTCCCACAATATTAGGGCACCACTTTTCTTACTTCTGCTACATCTTGTTTCTGACGAATCCGTCGTGAAGCTATATATATACATGCATGCAGGAGCAAGCTAAGGCAGCTACATGACGCCAGGATGTAGTTGAAGATGAGGAGGGTTCGTTAACTTTGGGATTTGAAGCTTCATCTTTTATACTTTACTAAAATTTCCCCCAGCAACACCAATACTATTGCGTTTCACTGATAAAGGCCATGCCAGCATTAATGGAGAGTGGCGTTAGAGGCCAAAAGTAGAAAAGAAAAGAGGATAGGGAGTGAGTGTTTGGGTTTGGGTTGCAGAGAGAGAGAGTAGTCAAGTATGGGAACAAACACACGGCTCGAGGTCACGCACCCTCCCCTCAATTATTTCACACCTCATTTACTTTTCATCTCTAGTCTCTCTACCCTATACATTCTTTTTCTCCCATCTCCTAATCTACTCATCCTCTCAGTTTTTTATTAAAAAACAGATCGAGAAAATGTCACAAATTAAAATACCCTCAACCAAGGAAAAGGAAAAAAAAAAAAAGATCATAAAAGGGAGATGAAATGAAAGTGTCATGAGAAAGATAGTGCTGCTAATTACACGGGAATATAAGGGAAAAAAGTTGACTTCGGTTTGTGTGTTTGAAATAACATATGTTTTGAAACAAAACAAAAGGTCCAAGATAACCAGGAATATAGAATGGAAGGAGTAACTAAATTAGTTTTGGAAAGTCAAGATTACTGAACAATACATTGACTAATTGCTTCAATAATTATTTCCCTGCCAAACTAATTAACTTTCTAGCTGGATCTAATTATAAAATCTCAGAGAATTACTTCAATACTATTTAGAAGACATGAAGGATGCATGGATGCTGCTGATGACTACTTCAGACTTGTACAGTTAGTACCAATCTTGAATGAAGTTGGATAGCAGGGGGTTGTTGCGCCCCAGTAACAGCAAGAGAGTTGGTAATATATATAGGAGCCTACTCACATGCCAAAAGCTTTATGGTGAGACCACTTACTAGCTTAGCTCAACATCCATCATATTGCCTCTCACTTGTGAGTTATGACATATCCATATCTTTGTCCTCCGTTTCTCAAATTTGGGGCCCCCTCCTCTCTCTTTCCCTCTCCCAAATTTGTATTTTAGAAAAAAAATTTATGGTCGTACATATAAGTGACTTTCCAAGAGTTTATACAACATAAAGTGATTTATTCAGCTATGTGTACTTCCAAATATAAGTCACTTATTTACGAGAGATTTTCATGGTCAATGTCATTTGAAAGATGATTTTGATTTTGCAAAAGTAGAGACTTAAGTGTTTGTTTGTGATCACCTTTGGAACTCCCAAAAGTGTTTATTTACATAGATCGAAATAAAACTCTTCTCACATACTTATCTCGTACATCGTAAATCACAATTGAAAAATTGTTTTTAAAGAATCAAATCGCTATTTCAAACAATTGTTTGCGACGTCTTGAATATGAAGGAGCTAATGGACTTACAATTAAGAAAATATTGTAAATATGCTTGATTAATTATCAAAAATCCTACATAAGATAAAGTTGATCAACTGGTATTAATATATAAAGTAGAAGAAGAGTTCATATATAATTAAACCTGAATATTAGTAAGTGTGGTGTGTCTTCCACTACCTATCGCTGGTTAGTTTTCTGTCCCCTGTCTCACACTTCCTTATAAAAGAGAGTTGCAAAGAAAATACTAACTAAATACGTAGTACCATTTTATTATATGGATCAAATAAATCAAATTAAAATCGTCAGGTACTGATTAGAACTCTAATATACTGGCCTTTCCGTCTAAGAGACCATATACGCCATGGACATCATCCCGAAGTTTGAACCTCCAAGGAGGGATCATGTCCTTGCATGCAGAGAGTGTGAAGGGTAACCTGTGTACGTAAGAATTGACATTGGGAAAAAATACAATGTCATTAATTTCCCCCTACTCTGCATAAAAGCATCGCCAAAACCTAGTTTGAGCTTGTCACAATATTTTTCAAACATGAATAATGTATCCTCATTATTCATCAACTAATCTTTATTACAATGGGAAATGAATGCCATAATATCTACTATCTTTGATCCTAAATATAAGACATAAATGACTTTTTTAAAGAGATTAAGGAAGCTAAATAAGTCACTTAATCATATCATATATATGTTGTATATGTTTAAATTATATATCAGTTTATAAGTCAGACAATTTAATTAGTTTGAAGAAAAACGGTAAATATAAATATTTTAAAGTAATTTAATTAATTTCATTAATCTCTCCAAAAAATAAAAGTCAACTGAAAATTATATTTAGGACCCAATGTTTTTGCTCCTATAACAAGAACATGAACATTACCAAATATGGGGTCAAATTAAAGCACATGTACAATCTACTGGTATATGCTCCTCTAGTCTTGAAACTTCATTAACTTTACCTTACAATTAAACAAATTTCCAACTTTACCTTGATTTTACTGCACACCGTCCAAGAAATAAACTATCTACCTCTTCCTTATAAAAAGGATGAGAGGAGTAACATACTCTCTCTACCTCACTAAAGGAGTACATAATAATAAACGAAATGTAAAACTGCTTGTTCATGTAAAAAAAATCATGATTTGCTTTATATATATATGACCAAAAAATGCATTCTCTCTCTACTTTATAAATAGAATTAGAGGAGTAGCATATTCCTCTAGTCTTATTTATAAGTCATTTCCAGCATATTTCACATAAACCAAGAAAAACCTTAAAATTTATTATTATTTAATATTCCATTTGGTTCTAATTATAAGACATATTTACCTAATTTTTGAGAGATTAAGGATAATAGTTAAATTAGTAAATTATTATTTTTTTTCCAAAATGTCCTTATTTAAAATTTAAAATGACTCATTCATATATTCTTATATCCTTCCACTTTCACGTCTAGGGATGAAAATCCATATGCTTCTTAATTAGTCCGCTATAATTAAGACATGTTATTCTAGACATAGCAGAGAAAATTAAGACATGTTATTCTTGACATAGCAGAGAAATTTTTTTATCTCTATATATCTTGTTCTTCTGTTATCCAAAGTTGAAAACATCTAAAGCTAGTGACTAATAACTAATATTGCAAAAAAAAAAAAAAAAAAAAAAAAAAAAAAAAAAAAAAAAAAAAAAAAAAAAAAAAAAAAAAAAAAATCAAGAGCAAAATTTCCAAGGCCCGTAAATAAACCAGATTTAATGCAACAAAAAAAACAATTTAATTAAAAAAAATTAAAAATTTTACTATGTTAATAGGAATTATACAGTACAATCTATTAAAAAAAGTTATACTTGCATATAATGATAACTATAAAAAGAAGAGAGCCCAGAAGTACGTATGGCCTCATTTTTGTATTATTAAATATATAAGTATTACTCACTTTATAGAATACATCCCTTTATAGAATACATAGGTGAATTATTAAATTATTATCGTATTTAATTATTATTGAGAAAGTATCAATAGGGGTATTTTAGGAAGAAATTAACAAAAATCAGAACTTTGTCCTATAATTAAAATCAAGATCAACTTCTAAATGTTGTCTTATAATTAGGATCTAAAAGAGTATAAATAGATCTAAATTTTTTTTCCTTCTCTATTCTATAAATAGGACCAAAGTAATAAGTATTTAAATGTGGAAAAAAAACCATCTTAACAATTAGGGCTAAGCAACGGGCTATATGGGCCACCCGATGGTCCGCCCGCCTATTTATTTTTTAATGGCTAGCTTATGCCCGTCAAAAGCTCGCTCATGAAGAGTAAGAATAATTTATAATATTATATATAGGATTATTGCTTACATACATAAGCCCTATATCATGATCATGATTCTGATTTATGAAACATGATCATAATATATAATCATGAGAAAGATGTATATATATATATATATATATATATATATATAAATCCCATATATATATATATAATTATAGGGAAAATCTCAAGCAAATACCACTTAAACTTTAAAATCCTAAATATGTGATTTTTCAACAAAATACCCATATTTTATTTTTGGTGTGTTTGTTTTTTTTTATTATAAGTATGTGGTTATGTAAATTGTTGTTGTCAACAAGATTTTGAAGTTTAAATAGTAATTTTTTTTTTTTATTATTTTCTCTATATATAATTATATCATAAAATTCGGTTGGACACATTTCTTTTAAATTACATTATATCTTATACTTAAATAAATATTATAAATAAACATAAATGGCTCGGGCGTGTGTCAATATATAAGTGTATAGATATATATGTGTGTGTGCGCGCATTCATATATATGTGTGTAGATATATGTGTGTGTACGTATATAAACACACACATATATATTGTGTGTGCCTATATATTTGTGTGTGTGTATTTATATGTATACATATATACATACATATATAGTTATGGGCCCTTCTTTTGTGGTAAATGTTGTTAAAATGAGTCATTTTTTTTATAGAAGGACATTTTAGGAAAATGAGTAAAATTAACTAATTTAACTCCTCTCCTTAATCTCCCCAAAATCGGTTAAATATAATGTCTTTTTATGTAGAGAGATATACTACTCTTTAAATCTTACTTATAATCAATTTTTCCTTTTTTGGAGCTGGTTCTTAATATAAGAAACTCTTTTTTATCTCAAAATTTGAACTATGTTTTCCTTTTCTACTTTTATTAAATACATATTTTTATATTAATAAACCATTAATTCTTTTTTATTCAAATAAATTTATAAATAAACATTTTCTCTCATATTTTTTACTTATTCACTCTTATACCCTTTATATAGATAGGGCTATATTTAGAAAAGATATAACATTTTTGACACATATATTATTTTTAACTAATTCTAACTGTCAGTTCATTTTGTATAATCAATAAAAAAGTTATTTATAAAAAGGATGAAAGAAGTATTTGAACAAGGAGGGGCATCAACAATATACGACATCAATTTAATGACTGTGTCTCACTTTGATTTTGACCAATTGATTATTCGAACGGATTAGGACCTTGTTCCTACGTCTTTTTATATTCCAATATCTCCTCCATCTATTTTTTATTTTAAATTTTATTTAATGGCCATATGTTCGTTAGAATCACTTAAATACTTTTTGAAGACAATATCATAAACTTCTTTAACTATGATTACAATTAAATGAATAATATATTTAGTTTAATGTCATATTAGCAATCTTACATGTTTAAATTACATGGACAATGAAATGGACGGATGAGATTACATATGGATAGAAATATGGAAGACCGAGGGCGAGGGGCAGTAATAATTATCTCTATATATGTATGCTGACAAAAAATCTCTATATATTGTGTATTATAATATACTTCATCCATTTTTAAATACAAGATTTATTTTGGTCCTCAATATATAATATAACCTCATTTTTCTTATCTCTTTTTAATATTATCTTCCAATATTACCCCTATTATAATTTTATAGTTGTTCTCACTTCTCACCCTTGTTTCTCACACTTAATGGTCCCTCTTTCTCAACACCCGGGCTATTTTAGGAGAAGTGAAACAAATTTACAAAATAGTAACAAATAATCAACTTTTCATTTCATGAATTAGTGAACTAAGTCTTGTATTTATGCTATAATGAAGTATATGAGTGAGTTTAAAAACCAGTTCATTGTCTATTTTAGTATTTAGGCTATAATTAAATGCTTTAAACATGCCACAATTTGTTTTTTTGCAAAAAAAAAAAAAGGTCTTCCTAATAAAGTTATTTAGTTGAGTCACACTTTAATTTAATTAATTCATAATAATTAAACAAAGGTGAAAAGGTACATTAATTACACTACTAACTTTTTATAATTCTCTTAGTATAAATAATTCTCTTATAAATGGAGAGAGAGGGAGTGCAATTTAATTTGTAATTAAATAAATAAATAAATTTCATCAAAAATTTCATTTCATTTCTTCTTCATGTCTGTGAACAATGTTTAAATATTATTGAAGTTTTGCAATAAAGGTTATACAAATCAAATAACTTTTAATATATATTTTATTTTTAAAATATTTGTTTACATATACAAATGTTTTCTTTTGCTATTTTTTCTATAGGGGAAAATATAAAGAACATCACACTAAAAAAATATGGATATAATATATCTCTCTTTTCTATCTTTTTTTTTCTATGGATGTAATATCTCTACAACCACATTCCCACTCCTATGGCTTCCCTTGAAGAGCCTGTTTCGAAAGGTGTTGGGGTTGAAAAAGCACGATCAGAGTAAAATGAAGTGTTTGAGTTGAAATTTTTTCAAATAGACTTTTAGGTCAAAAGTTAAAAGTAAATACCCTTTTGGTGAGACCCCATTTTGTCCCTCAAAAAAAAGTGTTTGAATTGAAAAAAAGCCATTTTTTAAATGGACTTTTTTAGGTTAAAAATTAATTTTATTCTTAATTTTAAGAAGAACCCACTGAGACCTGTTTTTCACAGTGCAGATGGGTTTCTACAACCTCCAATCCAAATATAAATTACATTTATAATATGACTCTTATCCTATTTTAAATTTGTAAAAGTCAAATTAAAAAAAAGTAAATACCCTTTTAGGTCCCCGACAAAAAACACAGACCCCAAATGAGATTTTTTTTATGAACTAAAAATCCAAATTTGGACCAATATCTTTAATTTGATGGGGGTGAAAATGGTATACAATAAATGTAATATTTAGAAAATTTTCTATCATAAGTTGTCAAAAAAAAATTAAAAGAAAGATTAACACGAAAAACATGATTTTCTCTTTTGTGCTTGAAATTTTTGTTTCCATACTTATAGATAACGTATCCAATAATTTTGAGAAAGTTTTAACGTAGATCTCTTTTAGTTGAGACAAAAAAGAATCGAATAAAAAAACCAAATTGAAAAGGGGTAAGTTTAATACTAATTAATAATAAGATAGATTATAGGTATCGTACGTACGGCTCGAAATTGATTAAGGGGCCAAGCGCCGATGTTGCAAGACGGCCGCCTCTATATAATTAGTTAATTACTGCCTCCAGAGTAATAAATGTTTTTTTGCCAATCATAATAATAATTATTACCTCTAATTTTAAATATAAAATAAAGTTTATAATGTAATTTATATTATAAAATTATGATGGAGCAGAATACTAATAATCATAAGCGTCTCGAACTCCTGGATCTACTTTTGCAAATATACAACATTTATTTTCCTTGAAATTTATTTCATCTATTTTTATTATAAAATCAGATCCGATTATTCAAATATTTCCTCAAGATATTTTTTTTATTTTTTTTTCTACAAAATAAATATACCAGAATAATTTTATATTTAAAAAATATTTTTGTTAATTTAATATTGGCGGTAAAATTAACTGTAAAATCATTTTCAATGGGTTACCAAATCTTGTCTCAAAAGCCTCATAATTAACCTTATAAAATTAATATTAATTCTAATTGATGACGTTATATAAAAATAAATAAAAGAGTTATACTATTTATAAATTCACCCTAACTGTTAAAATTATGCATGATTTTCCATATTTTTATATCATTATTAAGGATATAATTAAACATGTTTTTGGGACCAATCTTCATATTCCATCCTCATCTCCATTTCATTTGAAATCTTTCTTTTACACCAAAGGGACTGGACCCAAAACCATAATTTTAGAAGCATTTTTCATGAAACCTAGAAAAAAAAGTGGTTCTCCTATATTCCATTCTCATCTTATTTCATAAATTGTAAAACCATAATTTTAGTTATTCTCTAAAAATTAATAAAAACATAACTTAATATTTTTTTTTCCAATTCCGTTTTTTTTCCATAGAATTGAAATTCAAGTACAACTTTGAGAACAAATCACTTTATTTAAGGAAGTTGACAGAAAATAGTGTTCCTCATCAAAATTGATAGTAGACACTAAACAGTGCCCTTCCTTCTAAACTTTATGCAAGTGTACGCGCAGTAAAAAATTCCACACCCATATCCATATGTTAACTAATCTGATATTTATTTTATTAAATAACAATAAAAAGTAAATTTTTTATTTTAAAATTAAAATTACTATCAATCGTTACATTTTTTCTAGAAATAATGAAATATCACTAGGAATCTATTTGATATTGTTGAATAAAAATGAAAAAAATATATAACATGAGTATAATTTTCATTATGCACTATATTTCATTCATTATTTGCATGATTCAATGGAAAAGAGCACAGGAGAATAAATTAAGAAAAAGAGCATGTTATATATAGCTTTTATTTTAAAGAGATTTCAATAGACAATTTCTTAACTGTCTTAAAAAGGTTTGAATTTTAATTTTCTATTTATCCCCCACCTCCCCTTAGTAATAAAAAAACATTTTAATTAGTTAAAGTGGATTTTTATATTATTTTTGTAAAATCTAGTTGGAATATTTTAGTTTTTGTGAGGGGAAGGGAAAAAAGAAGGACCGTAAATATAAAGAAAAATGGGGGAAAAAGAGGGGCAACAACATGTCACGAAAAGCAGCGGCTTTTCCGGTAGAAAGGACGAGACGCAGAAAGCTGTTCCTTCGACACGTAGGATCATTATTCACTGAGGGAATTGAGATGAAATGAAGGGCGGAGAATGCGTTTGGAAATGGGACAGAAAAGTTTTTGTCATGGAGTTAACAAAAAATAATACAAAGGTTAAGGGGACAATTTATTCCAGAAGTTAAGTTTTTAGTGAGAGACAATTTACTTCCAAGTTTTTCAGGGTTAATTTTACTTCTGAAGTTTTAAAATAGGAATAATTTTTTCTTAACCGTTATTTCAATTAATTTTGATAGTTAGTTAATTAAATATCTTTGAATTTAGAATTTATATGTCATCCACGTCATTTTATTAATACCTAACAAAACTTTCAGTTCACAACAAAATTGCACCCAAAAATTTTTGAGGAGAAAATCACCCCCTTAATAAAAATTCCCATTAACAACATTACCACTAAGGAAACAACAAGGCAGGGAGGGTTAAGGGTTACAGACACAAAGGAGGACTGCTCAGAACTACACACATCCAAAAGAGAAAAGGAAAAAAAAAAAAAACAAGAAAGAAGAAAAAGGAAAAAGCTCAGATACTGTGTGTGGCTGAGGAATCAGAAAGAGAAAGAGAACGGGAGGCTTTGTTTTTTAGACTTAAATTAAAAAAATTGAAGGAGGAGCAGAGTTTGCAGAGAGCAACAGCATGGGCATGGCGGCGTTGCAGTTGCAGTCGCAGTCGCAGTGGCAGCCACATCTGTTTCCCTCTTTGTAATTTTCTTCTTTTATTCTCTTTCTTAAAGGCCCCATTCATTAAGTAAAGCATCCCAAATCCCAACACACCACCTTCTTCCTCAATTCCCTCTCCAATTCCATTCCTTTCCCCCCAAACAGCTCTTTGACAAAATAAGGAGAGAGATAGAGAGAGCAAGGACGGGGCGCGAAAAAGAAGGATCCTGGAGTTAGTGTCAGCAACATTTAGAATTGGATGTCCTTCTGTGACACCCCCAATTCCATCGAACCAATTGATGATATGGATTATTGTCACTCACAATTGAGAGGTGGGACAGGCTTAGAGGTGGAGAATCAATGGCGGGTTTATTCTCACTAGGCGGCGGAGGAAGCAGTAGCAGCCAGCAAGAAGAACAAGGGCATCATAACCCAACCACGGAATTCCCTCCACCTGATACCCTATACTGGTACAAGAACGAGGATGTGCCGTCCTACAGAGGATTCGAGCTGTGGAACCATCAACAGCAACAAGATGTTTACGGCGGGGTGAGCCGGAGCTACGACGACCCGTCGTCGTCGTTGGGTAGTCGAGGAGGAATAAGCTGCCAGGATTGCGGGAACAAAGCGAAGAAGGATTGCCCACACATGAGGTGTAGGACTTGCTGTAAAAGCAGAGGCTTTCATTGCCAAACACACATCAACAGCACCTGGGTTCCTGCTCCTAAGCGCCGTGAGCGTCAACAATTGCATCATCTTCACTCACGCGCTCTTCCCAAAACACACAGCGAATTAGGTATGTATATGTCTTACCACCATGCCCTTGTTTCTTTTGTTTTCTACTTCCTTTGTTTTATCCTCAAGCACTTACCCTCCCAGTTTCTGTGCTTCGATTGACTCCTGAGGTGATCCATGACAAAGCTTTGGCTCTATTGTTCATTTATTCTCCCCCTATGCCTATTATTCATCCTTTTCCTTTTCCTTTTTCCCCCTTACACTGTTATTTAGTAGCCCTGACGACTTGATTCACGGGGAACAAACAAACCGTTTCTCCTCTTTCTTCCATCATTCTCTCTCACTCTATCTCTTTTTTCTCTGTTGTTATTTTTCTTCATTTGTTGTCATATAAATAATAATGGCTCATATTCTGCTGACTAGCTAATCAATGTTTTTTAACTTTTGGTGGTTTTCTTTGTAATAAAATCTGTAGAAGGGTTAGAGCAGCAGGATTTTCCAGCCGTACTAAACTCGCCTGCGGATTTCCGATGCGTGCGGGTGAACTCCGTTGACGACACGGACGAACAATATGCATACCGAACGGCAGTGAACATAGGAGGGCATGTGTTCAAAGGAATTCTGTACGACCAGGGTCCTGAATATAATTACACATCTGGAGATGTGAGCGCCCCCGCCGCTGGCGTAGCCGGAGTTCAACCCTTGAACCTCATTGCCGGTGCATCCAGCGGCGCGTCTGTTTTACCGGCGAGCTCAATAAGTGGCGGTGCCATGGTTTCGCCGAGTGGGGCTTTCGGGGATCCTCCTTCTTTGTACGCAAGTTCACTTAATCCCTTCATGTCTGGAGGTAGTGGTACGCAATTCTTCCCTCACTCAAGATCTTCATAAATAGCAACAAGTAAAAGGTTCATACTGCATTCCAGCTTCTTCTCTCTGTTTGATATTACTGTTGTAGTAAAATTTGACATCTGTACAAGAAAAACAACAATCAGGTTTCTAAATAAAGCAGAGATATAATATGATATTGTAGACCTTCTTTTTAATGGAAATTTCAATGCTTGGTTCAGTTACGTTATAGAATGATCCATTATCTACTTGTAATATGTGTGGTGAGTATAAGCTAAGTGCGTCATTCATCTTTAATTTTCTTCACATCCACTTTTTCAACTTGGAAGCTGCAATATTTTCCCAGTTATCCGTATTTGGACGAAACCCAAAGAGAGCTTTTCTCTTTTCATATTTGGTTAGGAACTCAACGATGCAGCTAGGAGTAGCACTTCAAGTTTAAAAGGTGAAAGAAAGATGCCTCCCCCTATTCCCATGTGAAATACTGTGCTTCCATTATTATTCAATTAAACTTTGCATATATAGATGTGACGTTCATCAAGAAACGGGAAAGATTGGTGATCAATATGCTCAATGCTAGCTATACCTATCTCATATTTATTTCTTTTTTTGTAATTGATTTGAAATCCCGTATTTATTTCATATGCAGTCAAGTATGCGTATATAGGGGAACACTGCATTATATCTAAGTAATGCGTGCAGCATATTGTTAGTATATATAATATTTTTATTGATATAATGGTATATATAATATTACACACACACTTATGAGATTTTCTTGAACTAAGTCCAAGAAAACTCCAGGCCATAACTTAAAAGAAAAGTTCAAGTGCAGAAATCGAAAGTGAAAGGCTCTAGCTGCTTAATAAGATATATCAGGAATTTCACAAGCAAGTTGGCGCATCATGCATTCTCATCCTCATGAATAATAGTTCAGTACTTTATTCTCTGAAAGAAGTAATTTTTATGTTATATATACGTGCGAAAATATATTAATTGGCTTGACACTCTTTCTTTTAACTTTTGTAGACGTACAGATTCTGCTGATAACTTGCTAGCATAAAAGTCAAAACTATAATGTTGTGAACCACAAAATATTTCGTGGGTGTGCGCGTGCGTGCTCGCATAGTCGCATGTGTATTTATTAATTTTTATTTTTCTTGTTGCTAAAATCAATAAATCATAATTTTTTTTTTTTTTTTAATATTACTATCCGGTTGTGTGACTTCCCCTTCCAACGAAAATAACTCTTCTGGACTTGAACTCAAGACCCCATAGAGATTTATTAGGACCTTACACTGCTACACCAACTCCAATAAATCATAAGTTCTAAAAGCTACTTTATAAATGAAAATAATAAGATATAATATCATTTATATGGGTTTGTTTGTGTGTGACTGTGTGTGAGCATTTGTTTGAACATAACTAATTATGCTAAAGAAGTGCACTTGAATATTGTGGAAAGCAAGTACCAGTATGGTTATGACATTTGCATTTATATGCTATTGTGGATGGATATTGGATAGCAAAAACTTCTGACAGGCTAATGTTGACACTTCCCGAAGACATTGCATATATGCTTCAGATTTAGGGCAAAGCATTATGGTTAGCTTAATCTTTTGGGAAACATTACATATTAATGGGAAGAGAAATTGAAGTGAGGCATGCTTGCATGTGTTGACATAGATAAAGAAAAGAGCTACAAAGTTTTCTCTCCAAAACATTTCATTGCCTCCTTTTGGCACTGTAGCTATAACTATCATCAATGTGTGCATTTTTACTTTTCTTCTGAACGTGATGAATAATTACTGTAAAGATTGGATTCCACATGTATAAGAAGTTTAGATAACTAAGGGCAAGAAGACAATTTAATATCTCAATTCTTTATAACGACCTAGCCAAATGTTACGTAGGCGCTACGTATCTCCTTGAAAGGGTATATATATAGGATTTATAAAGTAGTTCAAGTATATATGCGTGTGTTATATATGTGTTGTCCAAGGTTTGCATGAGTAATTATAATATTTGGAGAACTTTATAGGACTACTTTTGGGTGTGAATGATTGCCCCAATGTCAGTGAGACGTGTAATATGTATATGTAGGCAATAATCAAGGAATGACTTGTGTGCCTGTTACGTAAATTGCTCCATCTGACATCTTTAATTAGTTGAAAGCTAAGCATGATACTGAGTCGTTATTCATTCATCAGTTCCTGCCCAACTCAGTTTATCATCCCAACACACACACACATATTAAAATAGTTGAACCATGATAGAACATCCTCAATTTTCCACTTGTTCATTTATAATTGATGTGTGACTGCAAAATTATTGGAGGATCTGTTATTGTTCATCATTAGCTTCGGAACCAGTGCCACTGCTAGTGCTTGATGTAACCGAAGAATTTCCAACAGAACGATTTTTATCCACGCATTTATCATTTATATTTTTATAGTTATAAGTCTATTAAATTTGTGATATTTTTTTTAAAAAAAATATGTCGTGATTTTAGAAAAGATTTAGGAACTTTTGATGAAAAAGATTAACTTGAGTAATTGTTTATATCGATTTTGGTTTCTAAGAGGTTGTTTGTATCAAAGAAAATGTTGGAAAGAAATGGAATAGAAAGGAAAAGAATGAAAATTATTTTGTCTTTGACGCATTTGGTTCGCATTGAAAAAAAAAAAGAGTTGAGAGGAAATTTTTTGTTTACTTTAAATAAAATGAGATAAGAAAATGGGGCAAAAGGCCATTTTGTCCTTATTATTATTATTCATATTTTTTCATTAATATCTCCCACCCCAAATCTCACACAAACGTCGTAGATTGCTCATCCCCATCCCAAAATTGCAGCTAGAGACGCTAATTAGAGAAGGATGAATCAAAGAGCATACCACTACCATCAGAACCCATGTTGGGGCAAATCAAACCCCACTTTGCTCCCACACCCTCATGTTGAACCTTCAACCTCACCGACGACACTGCAAATCCATGTTTGTTGTCTAGTTCTCTTCCACCTCTACCACTCTATTACTTGTTTAGAACTTTTCGGTGTATTTCCAACGTTTTAAAAATTGTTGGTCTTTTTTTATTTTCTTACCTCGCACCAAAAATGAGTTCTTACCAAAATAGGCGGGAACTAATTTCCCTTTGTATAAGGGAAAATGCCCCGCCGTCGGAAATCATTTCCTCTGGAAAATGGTGAACCAAACGATCGCCACCAGATTAAAAATCTCATTTTCCGTTTCCCTCCTCTAATTTGCACTGAACCAAACAGGCCCTAAGATTTTGTAAAAATCATTAATTAATTTCATTTAGGATTCTTGTTCAACCCCCCCCCAAAAAAAAAAAACCCAATCTGTACGTAAACCTGATGTGATTGCCAGAAAGTAGCCATGCGTAGTACGCACTTTATACAATGTATCATTTCTCAAAACTCTGCAAACAGGAACTTGGTTGTCTGAGCCTGCAGGTTGCTAAAGCGGCATTACCAATTTCGCTCAAACAATAAACAATCTTAAATACTAGTAGTGGTACGTATAGTGGTATTCAGCAATTCTAATGAGTAATGAAATCTTCATCAATCTCATCATATCATCTGGTTGGTTCTGGCATTTTCTAGTAAATCACGCTTTACTTTGTTGGATTTCTTTATGAGAATCCGTTATCATCATGTCTTTACTCCCAATATTTCCTTTTACTTTTGAAAGCATGCTTCAACCAAAAACAACACAAACCTATATGTACGTGTTGCTTTATCCAGCAGATCAACATCCCAAGCTAGTCACAAAATATAGCCAGCTTTGTGCAGTGAGTACAAATATGGAAATAACCAGTATTTCAGATCTCTCACATGCTAGGGTTTAAATTATTGAGACTACTTTATCTAATGATAGTCTTTAATACATATATAGATAACTCTTGAAAGCCCATCCCAAAGTTGTATAACAAGAGAACTCTCTCTCTCTCTCTCCCTCCAACTCTCCAAGTCAGTTTTGAGAGGTATACAGTGTCTCTTTTTATAACAGCATTTTCCTTAAATCTAAGAATTCGAAAAATTAGAATATGCTTTCAAACAAACCCAACGGAGGGTAGAATTAGGAAAATAACTAAAATTTTTAAGACATGAACTAATTAATTTTACCCACTTCCTTGATATCCTAAATCTCAAAACTAGCAACCTCCTATAAAAAAGGACAGAGAGAGTATATAATTTTAAGGGGAAACTACTATAATGTTCCAAAGAATAGATTTAATTATTAAAAGTCCTAATAACAACTAAGGAGTATGTAATAACAAATTTTAATATAAGAAATGATAACACTTCACTTATCAGACTCAATAATTAAGTCACTATGGCCTTATAATAATTCCCCCTAATTTTAATCCAAATTCGTTGTATGTTACATTCTAAATTATGATACTCCCTTGCTCGTGTCGGTTATAACAAAAACTACCAAATTTTCTTGGTCATAAGCTCATGATCATGACTAAAAGTTACCCAATTTTAAGTGTAATTAATGCATATATGTTTCTAATTTCCCCCTTCATTCAAAATTAAAAAGAAAAATTAGTTAGAATTATTGCAATAAATGACCATAGCTAATTAATAATAGTTACATTTCAAAAGAAATTAAAGAATAACCAATTTTCTTGAATATTGTAAAACAATAATTTTTTTAATTAATATAAGAACCAAAGGATTGCTGTCAAAAAAGAGTGAATTGGACAAAATCATTGCTACTCATGAATAAAATAAAGAGTAAAGAATAAATAGATGAGATTAGAGAGGGAGATGGGGGGAGGTAGAGGTAGGTATAGGAAAGGGATCGTAGATAGGAGAATGGTGTCTGCTCTTTGGGGAATGATCCCTTCGCAATTCCCAACACTCTGCATTCTTTCCCTATGTTTTATTCAATTTCCTTTCTTTCTTTTTGTGAGAAAGATGTCTTAAGTTAATTAAAGAAAATAATATATTAATAAGTTTCATAACTTGTTAATAGTAGCTGATTCATTTGTTAATTTTTGTATTTACTTGTCAATAAAGATTTTTTATATTATTTTATTTAGTTATGACCTAAAAGTTATTCTCCTTTATTTCTTTGCCATACTTGGCATTAGACACTATACGTACAAAGCGTACGTGAACGCTGCTCTATTTGTTCGTTCAACACTATATGTTAACGTTGCCCCCTCATCAATCAATTATATCCATTCCTCATCACTTCCTTCACTCTCTCGTGACTTGAGATTCATGTTTCTAAAATTTTGTATACATACTTGTGTGTTATCAGTGCACAAGTAGTTCCATGGGCAATTACGTCTGTACGTGTATATAAACATTAGTTACTACTTGATTTGTTCCTTCAAATTAATAGTTAATTATGCTTACTTGTAATATTAAATAGTGGAGAGGGCAATGTGAAGGCAGCAAAGTATGTACAATGTACGTAGTATATGATTACAATACTTTAGGATTTTACTTTAAATTTACAAATTAATCATTTTTTAGAACCATAAAAATTGTAATTAATTATAAGATCAAACATAATAATATAAATTTAATATTACTAAATTATCCCTAACCAAACCTCCTGCATATATGATCGTATTTTTTTTTTATTTTCAATATATTATTAATGGTTAAACTCTTTTTTTTTTTTAAATTTTTATATTTCACCAAGTTTTATATTCATATTATCAATATATCATCAATTTGCCCAATATTATTAATGTTGATATCAATTAAGCTATTTTTTTTTATAAACTAAAAACTAAACTCATTTCATTTTTTGTCATTATATAATGGATTATTTAGCGTTTTTAATTTTATTAACATTAAATGAATTTTTTAACCCAATTAAATTTATTCTAAAATAAATATAAATCATATAAACTTTCTTGGTTTAAAAATATCTTAAATTATAATAGACCTTGAGTTTTATTAAAATTAAAATTAAAATTATTTTATTTTATGAATATTGTGATAGTGGATGTTCATAGTCTCTTTGGATTTCATAATTCCTATAACCTCCCATGGTTTTATGTAATTTTATGTTGTAGATTAATTCTTATGTTTTTGACATTGTAACTCTTGGGAGGACTGAAGGTCTATATATAAAGGCTTAACATAAAGAATTGAATGTACATAAAAATGCTATGTGAATGATAGTTCTCCTCCACTCTTTATCCCTACAATTCTCTCTTGTCTTTCTTCATATCTTCATCTCAATCTCTTATATTTTCTTGATTTCATAACACGTTATCAATACAAAGCTCTAACGAACGTTTATTTTTCTCACCGTTGGTTTAACAATTTCTCCTACCTTCTTTTACACACACACACACATAATTTATCTGGGATGATGTAAGCCATTATATGGAATTAAAAAGACCCTCTTATCGATTGTTTTATACATCAAGTTCCATGGGTAAGATTGGAGATTATTGTTACTTTCGCAAGTTTTTTTTTTTTTTTTTTTTAACTTTTATTTATCATTTTCCGGGAATCTCTTACGATGCAACATTTATATTTCTTTATTTTATATTTTAGTATTCTTTACATTTTATGTTGTTTCATTTTTTTACGTTTCATTTGTTTATTTATTTAACATTTATATTTCTTTTTATTTTATTGTTTATTTTTATTTATTTCATCCTGTTTTATTGTTATTTTATTAACATTTCATTTATTTATATTAATATATTATTGTTATATCATTATGTCAATATTTTATTTTTATTTGTTTATTATTACATTAAAATATAATAGTATTTATCTTACATTTTATTGTTTATGTTTATTTATTTCATCTTGTTTTATTGTTATTTTATTAACATTTCATTTATTTATATTAATATATTATTTTTATATCATTATGTCAATATTTTATTTTCATTTGTTTATTATTACATTAAAATATAATAGTATTAATATATATATATATATATATATATATATGATCATATAATGTGATCTATATGATCATGGGCTTATTATTATTTATATTTTATTATGAATTTGAATTTACTTAATTTATTTTACAGTATTTTTATTTTATCAAAAGGCCGGAAGCCATAATATTTTTAATTTCGTGATCGGATGGCCGGAAGTCACATCACTTTTATTATAGTTCTTATATAAAAGAACACTATTGGTTTCATTAAATGACAAGATCAATATTTGGAGAAATTAATGAAGTGCTATTGAAAGAAAAGAACATATCTATAAGAGTGAAAATGAACATGTCACATTGCATTAGTGAAATTTATATGAGAATCCTTGAAAGATCTAAAATGCTAGAAGCATATACAAGAAAATCATTCTATATATAAAATCTTATTCAATTTTGAAAATAATTCAATCATATATAATTGATTGAAAAATATATTGGAAAATGAATAATTTTACATTGACTTGTAAATCGAGTTATCAAATGCATCAATGATTTCAAAATCACATATTTTTTCCACGATGAATTTTCTTGTAAAGATATATTGAATTTAATGGTCCAAAAGTACCTTATATTTTATGAGAATATTTATGTATCATGCTAATGTTGTATTTATTATAATTTTATTGGTAAAAATTAGTTCTTGCAGGTAGACAACTAAAATGAGATGTGGTGTGATGATCCTATGAACATATTATATGATCTTATTTTGTTCAGAACACACTAAATATATGAATGCAAGATATATTTTGGTTATTTTCAGAATAATTTTCCTTTATTGTTTCCACAATGAATAAGATAAAGGCAGAATATACTGATATTTTAGCATATCCAAAAGATATGTTAGAGGAATAAATTTTAGCAAAATATTTGGTGATAGTGCAACATTCATAGTTTGGTGGCCAAAAGAATGATATGCACAAAAATACATTGGAAGTGATGTTGTAGTCAAGGGTAGTAAAATTGATGTTATCAGAGGGAGTAAATATGATATTATCATCAGGGGGAGTAGAGACCATGCGAGGAGTACATACGATATTATCATCAAGGGAAGTAGAGACCGTGTTGTACTCTTTTCCTTAACAAAGGTTTTGTCCTACTGAGTTTTTCTAAGGTTTTTAACAAGCCAGCTTCAATATGTATTGTATACTCTTTTCTCTTCACTAGGTTTTTGTCTCATTGGGATTTTCTAGTAAGGTTTTAATTAATGAGGCACCATATTTGATTATGAACATCTAAGGAGGAACGTTATGAATATTTTGGTAGTGGATGTTTATAGTCTCTTAGGATTCCATAATGCCTATAACCTCCTATAGTTTTATGTTATATATTAATTCTTATGTTTATGACAATGTAAGTCTTAGGAGGATTAGAGGCCTATATATAGAGGCTTAACACAAATGATTGAATGTAGGGTTAAATACCATTTTTGCCACGGAAGTATTGATAAGAGGGCACTCAACACCCGGAAGTTTTTTTGGTATCATTTTTGCCCCGGAAGTTTACAAAAAGGAGCAAATATGCCCCAGAAGTTTTTTTTAGGAGCAAATGTGCCTTAGAAGTTTACAAAGAGAGCAACGATCTAACGGTCAAGATCAACCGATCGGCAAGATTCCTATGTTTGTAAACTTCCTGGGGCAAAAATGATAGCAAAAAAACTTCCGGGTCTTGAGTGCTCCCTTACCAATACTTTCATAGTAAATTTGGTATTTAACTCTTGAATGTACATGAAAATGCTATGTGAATAGAGAGTTATCCTCCATTCTTCATCCCTACAATTCTCTCTTGTCTTTCTTCATCTCTTCATCTCAATCTTTTATATCTTCTTGATTTCATAACAATTTTAAATTAAAATTTTTGTTGATTTTAATAAATTATAATTTTGACAAAATTGAAGAATGTGTAAAAAAAAAATTCATAAATGTCTCTGCAAGTTGTGAAAAATGAAAGTTGAGAAAATTTTTGTTTAATTCAGCGAAATTCAAATTTTGTATTAGTTTTAAAAATAGAATGTGGAAAAAAATGTAAGAGGCAATGCGAAAGATTTCTTTAGGGGCGTTTTAGTATTTTTTTTTAAATTTTATATGTTAGTATTTGGTCTTTCTAAATAATTTCAATTTTTAGTTTCCTTCTCAATAAATATATTTTTTTTTCTGGTCCTTCAATTTAATTTTCCGTTGTTTATTTGGGTCTTTGGGATATTCAAACTGAATAATTCGAAAATTTTAAATGAGCGTCAACATATACTATAAAAATAAAAGAATATTTTTATTATAAGATAAAAATTAGAAATATTTAAATTCAAAATAATTAAATGTTATTATAGTCATTGTTTGCATTTAATAAAACTAAGATGTTAACTATGATTCAAATTTATTGTAATTGATATCAATATTTACAGAATAGTAATATACTCCCTCTAATTCATAATATAAGACTTTGTTGATCAATTTACATGAACTAAGAAACATTAGTTAATTTACTTAATGCGTCTTAAATTAATAAAATTTACCTTTATTTCCCACATTGAAAAATATAATTTTTAAATATATATTTATTATCTATTATATTTCTCTCTCTCTCTTATAAGCGGTAAAAGTAAAAAATAGTCCTGAATTATCTTGTCAACTTATATTTTTAATCAATATTTCCTTTTAGAATACTTCATACATTATGGACGAGAGGGAGTAGTATATTATTGTAATTGTAATTGATATTGCACCTTAGAATTCACTACAAAAACACTGTTGATTAGTAGAGGTGAAAAATAATCACTACAAATATCAAATTTTGTAGCGGTTTAGGCCTAAACCACTACAAATTTACAATGGGAACACTCGCCTCAAAACACGCGTTGGTTAGCATACGAACTTTGTAGTGGTTATAAGGAAATAACTACTACAAAATATGGCGCCAAGCCAGTGCCAAATTTGCAACAGTTATTTTGTAGCAGTTATGATTAATAAACCACCACAAATGTGGCGCCAGCTAGGTGTGTTATGGTGCAAAAGTTGTGGCGGTTATTTTTGTGAAGGTTTAAAGGTAAAACCGCTACAAAATGCAAAGAGTCTTGCACATTTGTCACGGTTACGCTGTATGTCAGCAACAAAATACAACAAATTGTGCCTATATAAATAATCTACGACTCAAATCATTTTGTGAAGAATTTGTAGCATGAAGCCAAACATTGGTTTCTAAGTAGTTGCCTCCCTCCCACGAAAAAATGCAAATGTATTGTTATTGGTATCATGTTATGCGTATCATGTTACCTAGCAGCACATTTGTATTTTTTTTTTCATCAAAAATTAGCAACTACTTTCAAACCAATGTTTAGCTTCATGCTGCAAATTTTTCATTCTAATTACGAAATTTGTGGTGGTTATGGTAAAAACCGCTATAGAATGTAAAGAGTCTTGCATATTTGCAGCAGTTTATACCAATAACCGTTATATAATGAAAATAGTTGGCAAAGTTGTGGCTGTTTCTTTTAAAAAAACCGCTACACATATGAAGCCTATAAAAACAAGCTTTCCACACAAATTTTATTCTGTGAAGAATTAGCAGCAAGAAACCAGACATTGGTTTAAAAGCAGCTAGCCTCTTCAAAATTTGCAAATGGGTTGTGTTTGGTATTATGGTATACGTATCATGTTACCTAACACCACATTTGCATTTTATCAAGAGTAGAAACTGCTTTCAAACTAGTGTTTGGCTTCTTGCTGCTATTCTTCAAACTCACAACAAGCTTTGTAGTGATTGTAAGAAAAACCACTACATAATGCAAGAGTCTTCACATTTGTAGTAGTTTACTCAAATAAACAGCTACAGAATACCAAGAGTCTTCACATTTGTAGAGGTTACTCACAAAAATTGCTACAAAATGCAAAGCGTCTTCATGTTTGTAGTGGTTTCTCACAAAAACCGCTATAGAATGCAAAAAGTCTTCACGTTTGTAGCGGTTTGTGTGACCGCCACAAAGTGTCACCTTGGACGAGGTATATTTGTAGTAGTTAGTGTAGCGGTAATTCATAATAAACTACTACAAATGTTTAAGTGTTTAAATGCAACAGTAACCTACACACAACGCACATTTCATCCTCATGCGATGTCATACAACGTTTAAGTATAATTTTTAATAAGTGATGGCTTCAAGGAGAGGTAAGGGAAAAGATGTGATATACGGCATAGTGCCTTGACAAGGGGGTAGCATAACTAGAGGGCAACACAGGGGTAGAAATATCCTCATGCCATCACAGCATGGGACCCAACATAGCAAATGTTCCCACAGGAGGCGGCCCAACAGATAGCGGCCCTAAAGGCAGAGGAGGCGGTCCTACATGTATAGGAGGCGACCCTATCGTTTCATGATGAGGATGAGGTAGTTGAGATCAGTTTGGAAGACTTTGACTTCAACATTCCCATACATGATGTGGAGCGGTTTATTGATGGGAAGATCGCCGAGGAGCAGGGGGAACCCCCGACCGTCATCTTCGCCGGCGACGGATTTGACGTGCAATTCGAAGGTAAAGTTAAATATTATTTTAATAAATGTAATATTTAAATTCCATACGGTTTATTAAAAGTGTAGTTAAATGTATTAAATTAAAAAATATTGTGAATTGTGCAGTTGAGCCGGAAAATATCACCACGAGGAAGCTGGACGTGGCCATTGTGAATGCGATGAATGGGACACGTGTTTCACCTCTTATGCAGGCTCTTGCTCAGAGGAACACTATGATTCGGGAGCAGCAGAGGATCCACAACTTGGTTGGATCCAAGACTTTTGTGGTCACCTATAGTGAGTTGGTATTTTTTACAGTTAAATTATTTTCTTAGCTTTAAAATATTCATTGTTTTATTTTAAATACAACTAAGTTCATATTTTTTAAAAAAATTATTTTAGGAGAGGAAGGCTCAAGACGAGAACGGCTAGACAGACTATGGGGACTTATTCACATATACCCATAGACATCGGACGAGATGTCTACCTATGAGTAAGCAGAGGAAACCATTGTAAGTTATATAAATAAAAAAATATATAATTTATATAATTAATTTACATTACATGCATTTGTTTCTTTAATGTCTTATAAAATGCATGCGCCAGGCTCCGGATTAGTCCCAGACACAACTGCGACAATCCCAGACCTCAGAGTCACAAGGGTCTCTTGATCCCACTACCCCCTTGAAAGCTGGTTTGAGCCCAGTTGCGCACTATGGACACATTAGGGGTATGAGGATAGGCGCCAAGCCTAGCATGGTCTACGGCAAGAGCGCCGCCTGTGAGGTTAGAGCCTCTCTAGAAGGGGCCTCCAACATGAGAAGGCCGGCGAAGCAGATGGTTCAGGAGATGGTTGACACGAGAGCTCAGGATATTGCCATGAGGTTTCAGGACCAAGCCGAAACTTGGTATGCTTAGCAGTCCTGATGTTGGGATGTCATGTCAAGGGCGTGGAGTTGGATGTTTCCCAACTAGCAACTTCCACAGCCCCCTCCTGTGCCTAGGGTCACCGTCGATCTGGCTCCTTTGCCTCCACATGCCGATGACAATGGTGTTGTTACCACTAGTCAGGGTGTTGAACCTACCCCCACTGAGAGAGGACTTGATGATCAGGCTCTTGAAAGTTAGTTAGGTTTTATTTATGTTTTAGGACAAACATTGTTATTTAAATTGTTTGTTATATTGTAATTATGATCTCATCATACATTTGATAATATATCATAAATGTTTTTTTTCATACTTGCACTAATGTATTATTATTTAACGTTACTTATATTATATAATAATTGTTATTGAAAATATAGTAAGTCATAACATATTTTCTACTATATTATCTCTTCATTATCTTCAAATTTCTGAAATTAAAGTCAGCATATAAAATACACAATTTGAACGTTTTGTAGTGATTTAACTTCTATAACCGCTACAACAATGTAAAAATTTGAAATTCAAAATAATTGATTCTGCCAATTTTGTAGCGATTTTAAGAGTCAAATGGCTACAAAATTTGAAATTTGAATTTAAGTTTCATGCCTGATAACGATCACATGTTTGTAGCGGTTTCAAGAGTAAAACCGCTACAAACCTAAAAATTTAGAAATTTGATCTTCTTTTGTAGCGGTTGATGTAGCGGCTATGGTAGAAGTTTTTGAACCGCTACAAATTGTACAATGATGCATTTAAGCCCAACACAAGTCATTAAGAAAACTAAACATTCTCTCTTCACCTATCTTTTCTCTTAACTTTGTTCAATACATATGGATAAGTCATGGATCAAGTTGCCACACAATTCTTTAACATATTTGGCTGGATTGAACACATTATTGGATTTCGCTTTTTCTCATGCTAGTTGTAATAGTAAGATCATGTATCTGTGTTGTCGATGCAAGTTTAAGAAGTGACATACACGAGAAGTTTCTAAGGAACATTTACTTGTGAAGCCTTTCCTGAAAGAATCTATATTCTGGGAAGTTCATGGTGAGAAACCTCGTATGAGATATGATGTTATTCTTCCTCAAAGTTCATAAGTAGGAGTTCAAATAGATCAAGATGATCCTATTAATGATGTTGTTCATGATGCGTTTGATTTTCAAGACAACAACTTCATCGCAGAAGTTCAGGGTGCAGACTTTATTTTCTTGAGGAATGATGCAACTCGTGAATTTTTTAGCCTCATGAATGAGGCAAATCGTCCATGGTATCAAGGTTCTTGAACGTACTCTAAATTACCTCTCTTGATCAAGTTGTATCATATCAAGTGCTTGTGTTGCATCACTGATAAGAGAATGTCAAAGTTGCTGGAATTACTACAAGATGCATTCCTTGACGTGGACATTCTCATAACCTTCTAAGAGGTCAAGAAGATTATTAACAGATTAGGCTTTAACTACGAAAAAATTGATGCATGCCCTAACGAATGTATGCTTTATTGGGGTGATGATGCTTGCAGGGAGACTTGTAAGAGATGTCACACTTCAAGGTTCAGGACCGTTCGGAAGGGGAAGAAGAATAAGAAGAAACCAACAAAGATTCTCAATTATTTTCCTTTAAAACCTTGGTTACAAAGATTGTTTATGTTGTATATGACAACTGAGCATATGAGGTGGCATGAAGTTGACAAGAACGAAGATGGTAAATTAAGAGATCCATGAGATGTTGAAGTTTGGAAAGTGTTCAAATCATACTTTCCAGCTTTCCCGGCGGACCCTAGAAATGTTTGGCTTGCTGGCAACTGACAGTTTTAATCTGTTTGGGAATCTTAGCTCAAGTTAGAGTATTTGGCTTGTTGTCTTGATTCCCTATAACTTGTCCCTGGATGTGTATGAAACAGAGCTCCTTCATTTTGTCTTATGATCATTCCAGACAAAAAGGCACTGAGAAATGACATCGATGTTATCTCCAACCGATTATTGCGGAGTAGTTGGACTTGTGCAATGTCAACATCGAGACGTATGACACGCACGAGAAGACACTATTCAACTTGCGTGCAACCTTGATGTGGACGATAAGTGACTTTCCTGGCCTAGGAACATTATCCGGGTGGAATGTGCATACCAGGATGGAGTGTTCAGCTTGTAATTTTAACTCTGATTCGATGGCAAGCACAAGTTGAAGTTGCAATGCAATCGTTTCAATGAGTAAAAGGAAAAAGAGGACCTCCTAAGACTTTATTTGGTACAGATATCTTAAAGCAGCTTCAGGATGTTGAATTTGAGTTTGAAAAAAATGACGATGCAGCATGAGTGGGGAGAAAGACTGCAAGGACTTTTGTTTTTGCGCCTCAGCAATGGTGGAAGATAAGCATCTTCTTCACTCTTCTGTATTGGAAAGATAATTCACTACTAGAAAATAGGGAAATAGCGACGGAATTTGCGACAGACTTCTTTCCATCGTAACTTTTTCGATATTTGCGACGGATTAAAACTTCCATCGCAAAATAAAAAGATTTACGATGAACATTATAAATCTGTCGTGAATCCATGAGGTTTGCGACGGATAGACTGATCCGTCGCAAACAGGCGATCTTTAGGATCTGTGGATCCATTGCAAACAGGCAGTCTTAAAGATCGCCGATTTGCGATAGGTCCACAGATCCATTGCAAAACGTCGGTGGTTTGTGACGGATCGGTGGATCCGTCGCAAATGGCGACGTTTAGTGATGGATCTGAGATCCGTTGCAAAACAGTCTGATTCTCTCCTCTTCCTTATGTTGCTCGTTTTGTCCAGTCTCCTCTCCTCTCCGCCCACTCTCTCCGTCTGGCCTGCCTTCCGACCGCCATGCAGCCTCCGTCCAGCCTCCTCTCCCTCCATTTCCGTCCCTCCTCCTCTCTCACTAGTTCCGTCCGGCCGCCTTTGCTTTCGTGTGCCCTTCTCTCACTCCGGTTCCTTCCAACCTCCTCTCCCTTCGGTTTTGTTCAGCCACCGTTCTCTGGCCTCCTCTCTGTTGGCATCTGGTACACGTTCATCTTTTTTTTTTTTGCTTTCCTGCATTAGATGCAATTTATTGCCCTAATAAGAATTCTAATAAGCTTGAGGGATATTGTTATTAATATCTCCAATATGAACTCATTGAACAAATTTAGTTAATACTCATTTTATAACCTTGGTGATTAGTTTGTTGGGATCTTATAATAATTGTTATGATATTGTATTAATTAGTAATGATACATAAATTTATAAATAGGATGGTGTTGAAATGAGAAAAGTAAAGTGTTGAAAAGTGATGTTTAGGGATAAGAGAATTAATTAGTTAATGTAAAGTATGAGGAATTGAAGGTATGAGTTTAGGGAATAAAGAAATTTGTATGTATTATAAAAATTAGTGAAATTAGCTAGTTGAGTTAGTCTCTTATTAAAATGACTGTTATTTTTTTTTTAAAAAAAATATCTCATTTAAATTTTTGATTTGAAACTATCCTTAACAAGTTATACAATAAATATCGATAATTTGAAGAAAAAAAAATTATAGTAACATTGCATTAGCCCCATATGTTATTTTCTTAAATAATCACATGGATTTGCCCCATATATATTAGAAAACCTCCAATTCATCCTATGTCATGTTATAACATTGCATTAGCCTTTAATATGACCCTCATAAACTCCACAAATACTTATATGTCCCAGAAATTATTACATCAAACTGTAGTAAGTGATAATGTTGAAATGCCAATGGTTTTCTCATTCCGTAATTCAATGTGTAGTTTCATATTTTTTGTTTGCCCCCTCCACATGCATGTTCCCATCTTCTGATGTACTATCCTCATTCTCTGGTTGCTTGCTGGGATCTGTTCTTAGTTCAATGCATGTGTTTGTTTATCACTTTCTTGATTAAGTGGCAATTGGTTAGCATAAGTGGCCAGTTATATTGCCCACTTATATTTGTGACATGTTGTTTTGTGGACTGGGGTATGTTCCCACTGTATATATTTGTGTAGCGTTGGGTTGGGGAAGTATGGAAGACGATCGTGATAGGAGTTGGATGTACAATTGTCTAACTCAGAGAAAACAACTAACTCAAGCATTCTTGGAGGGTTTGGAAGACTATATCCAATTTGCTTTGGTGCAAACAACTAATTCAAGTACCGCGATTAGTCGTCCGTGTGTAAAATGTAGGTGTTCAAAATTTCAAAATCCGGGTACGGTCAGAATCCATTTGTGTAAAAAGGGATTCATGAAGGATTATGAATGTTGGGAATGTCATGGTGAAGTCTGATAGACACCGAGTGGTTATTACGGGGACACTAGTCATCGAGATAACCTTAATCAATGAATTTTTTATGTTTTTTTTTTCAATTTTTTAAATGAAATGAAATTTGCGACAGAAAATGAATTTTCTGTCGCAAATTTGTGACGGAAAATAATTTCCGTTGAAAATTGCCAAGTTAAATGATTTTCAATATTTTGTGACGGAGAATATTTTCCGTCGCAAATTGCCAAGTTTGCGACGAAAATGATTTTCAATCGCAAATTTCAATATTTGCGATGGAAAATTCATTTTCCGTCACAAAAAATGGTTTGCAACTCCATAAATTCGTGGCAAACCATCTTTGCGACGAAAAATCCTTGTTTTGCGACGGATTTTTTCAGTCACAAAACATGACTTTTTTTGTAGTGATTTGCTTCAACACAGTCTTGATGTCATGCACATTGCAAAAATGTTTGCGACAATGTGCTATACACGATGCTTAACGAACCTGGCAAGTCAAAAGACCATATTCAAACTAGGAAAGATTTACGGGCCATGTGACTTCGTGAAGACGCCTGGCCAGATGAGCATGACAAATTCCAACCGGAAAAATTCACCATCACAAAACCAAATAAGGAAATATGCCTTGCGATGTTGAAGAAAATAAAAGTTCCTGATGGGTATTCAAGCAACATTTCACGATGTATTGACACGTATGTTCAAAAGGTTGTCAGGCTGAAGAGTCATGACTCATATGTTCTTATGCATCAGTTACTTCTGTTGGCAATCAAAAATACGCTGCCTCCCGATGTGTCGATCGTTTTGGTGGAGCTATATTTTTTCTTTCCAAAATTGTGTTTCAAGGTTTTGATCGTTGAGGAGCTCAATCAACTACAATAGAAAGTCATTCTACATTGTGTCATTTAAAGATGGTCTTTCCTTCATCCTTTTTCACAGCGATGGCTCACTTGATAGTACAACTTGTTCATAAAACAAAGCTAGTTGGCCCTGTGCAATATCAATGGATGTATCTGATTGAGAGATACTCATTTTATATATGTGCATCGGCATTACTATTTAAATTTTCTTGTCGCATATTTAAACATTTATGGACATTTTTCCTTCTTTACTTTATAGGTGGTTTCTTGGGAAATTAAAGTCTTACGTAAGGAATAAGGGTGGCCAGAAGGTTCTAGAACTGAAGGCTATATAGGGGATGAGGTCTTTTATTTCTATTCAAGGTACTTTGATGACATTGAAATGTCTTTCAACTGACCGCCTTGTGTAGACGATTGTCTTGGACTCGAACATGAGCCATTATCAAAAGAATTATTAATCCCTCATGTTGGTAAACCAGTTGGAGGAAGTGAGAGATTTAAACTGACGGCAACTAATAAGTTGCAAGCACATAGACATGTCTTGATTAATTGCACTAAAATTGAACCGTTCCTTCAGTAAGCATTGCACACTCATATGTTATGCTATATATTTCCTTACATTTTATACGTACATTTCATTATCGTTACCCCATTATCAATTGCAGAGAATTCAGAAGTCATGTGAAGCGTCAACTCAGGACCCGTACACAAACATCATCCAAAATTGACATAAAGGTCCACAGAGAATTCCTAGGATGGTTTGCACGAAGAATACTAAATGACCATAACCCGCACTCACTAAATTTCAGAGCTCTCACACTTGGCCCTCTTGACCATGCAATTAGGTTTATGATATAATGTCAATGGTTTCAAGTTTTGCACGGTTTCATGAGATCAAGGATTGCTAACCCAAAACTCGGGTGTTTATGACACCTTTGAGACAAGGCTTTATGTGAGGAGCAGTGACGGCAATATGCAGTTCGGAGTAGTCTCGTATTATGGAAAGCTTCTTGCTCTCGTCAAAATAAATTCCCAAGGCCATTTCCGCGTGACGCTTTTCAAGTGTTTGTGGGAAAATATGACAACTTCCTAGGGACTAACAATTGACGACTTAGGCATCACATCAGTAAATTTCTCCCAGCCAATTCACACCGGTCAGTCTTAAGATGATAAATCATATATTCTTGCCTTAGAGGCACACTAGGTTTATTATGTCAAGGATGAAAGTCGCAGAGATTGGAATATGGTGGTTCACTTAAAGCCTCGGGACCTTTACGACATAGGCGATGATGATAACATTGTCTACGAGAGTGAGTTGTTCCAGCCCACCAACTAACATTTTCTTTAAGTTACACTTTATTATCAATTAATTTAAGTTTACCTATCGTTTGGTGAGTTTTTTTAAGGTACACTTTATTATGACGACGAAAATTGATTTAAAAAATGTTTATCTTACTATATATATATTTCTAACGGAAACTTACAACTGCTAGAGATTCCGTCACATTAACCACTACAAATATCAATCGCTAAAAAAAATCATCACATAAACCGTTAAAATTTGACGCATATATCCCTATAAATACCACCGCCACCTCGCCTCATTTCACACACTCCTTCATTTCTTCCTCCCTAACTTCTCTCTCATTTTATTTTTTGTCAATATTTTTTGGAGATATTAAGTGTAGATCAAGCTTATCAAATATGATAAATATTTTTTTTTCATATCTTTCATTTTTAATTTCTTATTATTCTTTGATACTAACAATTTTTTATTTTCAGAATGACATTCCCTCAACATTCATTCTATAATCATCAACGTTCATTTCATAATCAAATATCATCTAGTGGACAACATAATAAGTTTATATTATATACACTTTCTTAGTGTTATAGCTATATAATATCCATCATCAAATATCATTTGAGAATGTTATTTTTTAAATATTAAAATTATCATATAAATTATCAATTAACTAATAACACTAAAATGACAAAGTAATTAAAAAAAAGCACATTGTTGACTGATTTTTCTTTTTTCTTTTTAAAAAGATATAATTTTATTTGTAGTGGTTATTTAACCGCTACAACATTTGCAAAATAATTTGGTGCCATTTTTAAAAACTGGCAGCCAAAATTTGTAGCAATTTTATAACCGCTACAATTTTAATTCAAAATTTTTAGCGCCTTTGTTACAATTTCATCCAATATTGTAGCGGTTTTGAAACTGCTACAAATTGTTGCCGCCAATTTTTAAAAGATTTCCCGCCACTCAAACTTTTCCCGCCTATTTTTAAAAATTCGTGGACGTAGTTAGTAGTGATTAATCGACCGCTACAAAGAATTCCAATTTCATCTTGTAGCGGTTTATGAACCACTACAGAATGTTGACATAATATATTGTCTGGATGTCATTCTGTAGCAGTGATCTATAACAACTACAGTATCAATAGTGGTGAAGGTACTTGAGTAGCGGTTTGTATTAACCGCTACAAAATAACTTGTCATGATGCTTTTTGTAGCGGTTTCTCTTACCGCTACACATGTCATTAGCGCTCAGAATCGCTACAATTACACAGTTTTGACCACTACAAAACGTTATTTTTTTTGTAGTGATTATAGAGACCCCTAATCCCAATTAACGATATCTTGAATTTATCCTTAATTAATAGAATTGTTTGATTTCACTCTCAAAATGACATATTGGAGATCATATTATACTAGCTACTTGATTATAACTTGTCAAGATTATAATGGATTATTTGATATAAGAAATTTAAAATAGGATTTGTAACATCCCAAATTTTGGAATTACAGAATTAAAATAAGATATGAGATTAATTATGGAAAATTAGCCTTGAATATGTTAAAATTAATTAATTGGAATTTAAAGGCATGATTTCTAGAAATTAAGACAAATAGTTGGGAATAAATTTAGGCCTAAATATTTTTGGAGATAATATTTTATGGCCTAAAGAGGACAAGATGAGAATTTTTATTAGTAGACTAAAAATGTAAATGAGTGAAGGGCAAAATAGGAATTTTCCATTGGTGGGTCAAGGATGTAAATAAGTATATATAGATAAAAGAAAAAGAAAAAAGAAAAAAAAGAATCAGCAACATTAAAACGCTGGAGTAATTGGACCACAACACAAATGACACTCCCTCAATTCATATAACACTCGAGCCCATATTCTCCATTCTCTTCGGCCCATATTACAGAACCCACCCAGTCAGCATTCTTTTATTCATTGGATTTATTCCAATTCCTTCATTCTTCATTTCCGCAGCGTCTTTGTCTCCCCCACATTTTGAAATTTTCTCTCAAACTCTCCTCCTCCTTACACCATGATCATCACCTTCCTCCTTCCTCCACCGTGACCTCCTTCTCTTCTCCAACAATCTCCCTCTTCTGCCACAGAAACGCTGACAGAGACAGAGAACCGAGAAACACTGTGAGAATCTGAGATCATCGTCCGAGAAAGAAGAGAGAATAATCGGAGAAAAGGAAGAAGCTGTGATCAAAGCTCACATGCAAGTTGATATTTGAGTTTAGGTAAATCTCTAAAACGTTTTCCCATCTGTTTTGTGCATTGGCTGAAGCTTGAGAGTCATTAATGACTGAAACTCATGGTTTAGAGAGAGAGAGAGAGAGTTCATGACAGATTATTCAGTGCATGCATGACGTTTTTAAACTGATCTTTGGACTCCATTGTCTCTGAAAACAAGCCTTAGAGTCCTGCATGTCAGCTAAATGCATATAAGGACTGATTTCAGATAGCTATGAGTCTCAAAATGAGCATGCAAGTTGTTTTTGCTACCACTGGATTTTAATCCGAAAACAGAGGTTAATTTTCGCGTGATTTGAAGGGGTTAGAGGTTGATTTTTAATCTGAAATTTTTACAAGAGATATTACACTCTTTAAGGTTTAATAAGAGCTTTGGATCACCTAAAACAGAAGTCTATAACTCCAGTTATGATTTTTGGAAGTTGAGCTATAAAACAGAAAAAATTTCTGGTATGCTTCTGGAGTCACGGGATGACGTGGCATTTCGGACTGACTAAAAAAAATCATTAAAATGTGAAATTTTCCAGTTAAATAGTAGACACATAGAGGTTTAAATTGATAGGTGATTCGTCGAATTCCGATAAGTATTGAAGGAGTTATGGTTTCTCAAAGATTCGTCAGAAAACCAGAAAATTTCTGGACATTGTCTGTGTTTTTGAATTTTGGGAATTTTTCTCAGCCATAAATCAACTTGGTGACTTTAATTTATGAAAATAGACTTATCAAGATTTAAGTAGAAAGTGGAATCATTTCATTCGGAGTTGTATCGATTAAATTATGAATTTCTCAAATTCTCAGAAAAGTTAAAGGCTGAATTTTTTCTAAGTCTTGGAATAGTAACATAAGTTGTTATTTGTGCTTAACCTTTAAAGTGAAGATTTCTTTGGATTAAATGAAAGGTTAAAAGGCTAAGATAATAATTATCCTATAGTGTATAGTATCTAATTAGATAAGTCCCAATGAGTATACATCCCTAGTCATAAGGATACGAAAGGATGAGTATTTTGGGGTGGGTCTAAGAGAGCTAAATCTTAATTATGTTATTAAGATTTAATTGGTTAATTGATCCATCTCTATATGTAAATGTTAATTATAGGACCTGAGAATCGCCATGCCTGAAGGACAAGCGTAGTGATAAGAGTCTGGTGGAAGGGGTCTTGTCGGTAAGACCAACAGGTAGTAACTCTAATCTCACATTCTTTGCATAGCTATATATGTTTGTGTATGCCATATTTGTATGTCCCGCCTGTATGAGGCCAGCACCACTCGTGGCTCGATTGAGCGGAAGGGCCGACCATGGGGCCAACTTCCCGGTGGCTAGGCAGAGCCTAGTACATTCAGTATTTTTGGTGTTGAATTACCTAAAATGAATTTCCTTGCGCTAAGGTATTTGAAATCATTTTATGATTTACTTGTGTTACAAGATGCATTTGGTATGTAATACTTGTCGTTGAATTTGAATGCTTTATATGCTGTGTGGACTACTCTATTTGGTTGATTTCCATATATACTGCATATGCTAGAATTTGAGATTAACCTGTTACTCTGGGATTCATTCATTTGAATCTCAGAGCCTTCCATAAATCCAGGATATGGCCAGACTAATAGGCAAGGAGGAAGAGGTAGGGCGTAGATATTGCTTGATCTTGAGAAGAAAGTGGTGTTGATGATGCAGATGAAACATATAGTTTCACTTTTGTATAATGATAATTTTATTTCCTTATGGCTTAGATAATATTTTGAGATAGCCGAATGTGGCTATTGGGATATATATTTGTGTAAATACTATGATCGGATAGTAGTAGAACATGTATGTATTGTATTGTTGCAGGAAGGGCGCGTACATCACGGGCCCATAATGAAATGGATGACCAACTGAATGGTAGAGCACTAGGTTAATCGGAGAAATAAGGAAATACTCTGATGAAACTAGTTAAGGTTTTAAGCATGATGCAATTTTAATGAAAAGTTTGAACCACTGATAAAAATGTTTTCAAATGTTTTAAATGCTTTAGAAAAGCCATCTAGACTTATTTATCTTGAAAATTTTCTTTAGAAAATGGCTTACTTTGCAAGAACCAAAACTAAATCAGTGGTTTTAAATTTTTATTAAATATTACATCCTTGCATGATAGGTCAAGATGCCACTCTGTTCTAGGCTCAAAACAATGGGGTGTTACAGGATTTACTTGCACAATAAGTAACAACATCGATCTGATCAAATATATAATTTTTTTAACGCTAAAGAAACTTTTTTATGTTATTAAATTGAATGATTAATTTTTACCATTAGTTGATAGTGCCTCGGGAAAATTAAAATGAATGATATGAAAATTTTGATTTGTTACAAGAACAATAACGTAACAATAGGAACAATAAAGGTTTATCCTACCAGGTGGGGTCGGCTACATATTGCATGTCGTCCTTATGCTTTGTCGAAAACTAGATCTTTAGACAGATTATGAACTAAAAGATCTCACTCTATAACCTCATTGAATCTACTTCAACCTCTTTTTAAAGGACTCCATATTGCTTACCCAACCTCCTATTGGTGCGCTCAATGGCCTTCTTTGAACATGTCTAAATCACCTTAAATATTTTTTACTATTTTCTCTTTAATAGAGGCAGCTCCAACTTGCTTGCATATATAATCATTTTGAATCTTATCTTTATGAAAATGGATCAACAAAGAATTTGTTACAAAGAAATTATAAAATAAAATGAATTAAATTAAATGAAAATAAAATGCAAATACTTCAAATTGATATAAACTATGAAAACATGCCATGAATATAAAATAGAAATTACAAAAAACTATAATTCGAATTCAATGCAAATAGGTTAGATATATTAAGCATTATTATTTATCAATTAACTAAATAGATTTAAGTCAATATTATTTTTAAAAAAATTATAAATGAATTGGTAAATATACGGTGAAATGCATTCTATTTAATTATGAGACATTCACCATTTGTGACCATCCCTCAATTTTAAGCCACAAAAACCTTTATCTCATTACGTGAGATTAGCTACATGGTCCCACACGCCATTATTGCGTTATGCTAGCAATCAAATATTTAAATATATTATTAATCTAAATGTAATGACTTCATTAAACATTTTCCTAGATCTAGAAGGTCTAATACCCCCTCCTCACCTACACCTTTAACAATCTTCTTTGTATATATCCAAATCATCTCTCAAACGATGTTATGCTATTTTTTTCTTTAATTAGCGCCACTCTTATTCATTCTCTAATGTAATCATTTTGAATATTATCTTATATGTTTACACATAAATCTCAACGTCGCCATCTCTTCTACCTAAATTTTAAAAATAAAAAGAAAAATTACATCCTGCTTTTACATCAAATTTACGTGTGCGTATTGTTTCAGATTTTGTCATTTGCTACATTTCCTTCAAATGGCGGATGGAGGTAACAGCCCTCGCATCCTTTCAAAAGTACTTTTACGCAAGTTGAGGAAAACTCCTCACATACTGATGTCATACATGGTGAAATCAGTTCTAAAAGGTTAAAACAGCCACAAATCTCATACCAGAAGCTTGCAACTAATGATCATTCTTTTATATGTATGTATGAATATTTATTTATTTATTTATATTGGATCAACGCATCCTATATGATCAAAAGTCACAAGTTTCCTCAAAAGTTCGCCTAAAAGGTCAGCTAGTCAACTAGTATCAATTTCGGGTTTTTCCGAGTTTCCGCGAGGCTTCTCCTTCAAGGAATTCGAGTGCTGAGTGACAAAGATAACTACCATCACAGCTATAAGGAATCCAATCAGTATGCTGAAGAACACGGCTCCAGGTTGCCTGGTCTGGACGAACCCATACACTCCATTAGAGGTGACCAGAACAAGGTCAGTGAGCCCATCATTTGAGAAGTCCTCAGAGATCAGTGTATGTGTTGGAGGACCAGGCAGTTCAAATGTAGCCAATAAACTACCTCCGGCAGATATCACTGCAGCTTCTTGTTCCCCAGCTGCAAGGATCACTTCTTGATTATGATTATGATCATGCACATGCAAGCAAAGGGGCTTCAGGGTGGGAACCACCGCACCAACTTTCATCATCCCTGATCGGGAAGGCATATTTTTCCAAGTAACTCCAGTTAATAGTTGCCATTGCCAAATGGCGTCATGACCATGCAAGCCAGAAGAGTATGATGTAATCTGCAAGAGACATACTATTTCAGGTCATTAACTGTTAGCATCAACAGAATCAAGCTTTAACTTATATAACCATCACTTAGTTCACGAGATCGCAATATAAATGGTAATCTTCCAACTTAATTTTTCAGTCAAATTGCGATGAACAAAGTCGAACAGTTTGTTTTGATTGGTTCTCAATAAGCTCTCATGTTGATGACCACAGGAAGGGAGAACTATATGTGCATACCTCACCACGGTTTGTCATGAAGATAACATCGCCATTGGTTCCCTCACCATGCTCATGACCATCTCTTCTTTTAGGGATGAGTATGGGTGTAGCCACCTCTAGAGACGCAATGTCTGAAGCTCCACTGAAGCTTCTAGAAAATTCCCCACGTCGGAACAAGTTAAAATGGTTATGGCGACAAATGGATACATTAAAAAGTTGTTCCCGAACTGGTACACCAGATGTTGCAACAGCCCAACACGGTCCCAGAACTTCCTTTGACCCACTAACTAGCTGCTCAGCACCATTTCCACCAACAGCCTGAAAGCATAATTGAAATCCCCACTTCATAAGGGATCATTTTCTTCATGTTACCATGTCTAACATGATAATCTATTCGGAAAAAAACAAAGTAAGAAAAACACGCACCTGCACATGGTCTAGGACTCCATCACCATTTATGTCAGCGTGAAGACCACCTTCCTGAAGGTGAAGCTGCAAAAAAACTAATTCATCATTACTCTGAATATGCATCATTATAAAATAATAATAATAAAACAATTAAATCAAATTTAATCGAAAGCCCGAATTAATGTGAACCAGGTCTGTTCAGTTCAACTACTACATACAAAGGAGTGCGGTACTACTTTAGACCAAAAATGATGTTTATTATAAGCAGGAAACAGTATCAGCCAGAAGATGCAGCTTTGCAACCACGATACAACCTTCAATAGCAGCACTAAGGTTCAAACAGGCTAGGGATTTATGCTTACCTTGCATATGGTTCGGCCAGAGGCTAGCTGAAGGACTTCCACCCCCTCCTTCTGATGGACTACCACCACATTAGGAACCCACCAAAGATCAGTGGAGTTTGTTATGGTTGGAACATAAGGTAGTTGCTGCATTCCCATAAAACAAAAACATTACAACAAATTGTAATAATCCTTACCCCGATGAACAAGTTGTGCCTTCTTGTACTTCACAAGAACCCATAAGTATCACATTCCTCCCATAATAATCACAAACATAAAAAAATAAAATGAAAACAGAAGGATCATTTTAACGAGAGAAAAAAAGACTGCATATTTATCATGGTGCTAAAGCCTTGTGCATTTCCCAACTTTAGAGCACCCATGAAGGCTGAGGAACTTATCCAAGACAGTGACACATAAGAGGTTAAAAACTAATGACCTACAGCAGGCGACAAACCACATAGGTTTCTCTTCCAGGACATTGGTTTACAGGGTCATGGGAGAAGGGTGGAGGCTAAGGAATTGAGCAGAAAGGATTTTTTAGTAGACTTGTGGTGCGTCTGGTTACAGGCAAGAATTTTCATCAGCAATTTTTAACAGAATCCTCTTTGGGATCGGATATTTTCCTAGCCTTTTGGGAATTTCTGATCATAATTTTATTCAACGAGGTTTCTTGTTTGTGGTCCAGATGGATACTTTTGGGATAATCTCTGTGTGTGTCAGTGTGTGTGTGTCTCTCTCTATTTGGAAGGCTCGTGATTCTCCAGCTTTGTACCCTTCTCTCTGAATGTACACTTTCATTCAAAGGAATAGGATTAAAAAAGAAAAAGAGAATAAAATAAAAAAATTGATGTAAATGAATATCAACTCTCAAATCTAAATCACATGAAACTAACAAAGATTAAATATTCTGCTCTTAACATGCATACTGGCAGGTTCATCCCTATATAAACTCAACAAAAGCTTCTAGCTTAAAATAGGTCTGGAAAGAACCTCATAAATTGTGTTGGAATAGAACTTGAAGTTCTGGATTTATCCTAGTTATCTGGACAAAGAATTATCATTATGTGAAAAAGTACTAGTATTTCAGCAATATGAAATAGGGAAAAAATTTAAGCCTAGTAGCTATCAGGCTTTTCCATCTAATTATGACACATGGAGGAACTTTCTGGGAAGAGTATACAATATAGTTTTGAGTATGAAAATATCCAAGTGTTAGGGAAGCTGATAAAAAAACACCTAAAGAATTTCATCTAATCTTGTCCTATTAAATTTAACCCTCGAGATGGCATAGTTTGTAAATTTAACCTTACGATTTACTGAACCAGCATAATTTGCAGCTTTCCCAATCATGTGCGAAATTTTTTTGGTTGAGTCCTTGCCTGGAGGATGGTTCTCCTCAGGCTTATGAGAGGGGTAACTCATTGTCGTTCTTCCAGTTGATCTCTTCAATGTTTTCCTCTTGTGTGGCTGAAAGTGCGCCAACTTCAACAATGTATCTTCTCTCCTTTCCTGAAAAAGCAATTTACGCAAAGTAAAATTTCTATGGTGTCTGAGATCAATATATATATATATATATATATATATATATATATATATATATATATATAATGTAGAATGTTGGCAACTATATCATACCCAGTGATGAGGCATAACTCCCAATATTGATTCTCTGAATTCTCTACATTCAAACTAAAATTTAACACGTCAGAGGATTCTATCTTCTTGTGAAGCCCATACAAAAATTGAGAGAAGGTCCATTGAAGCAAAACTATATATTTCCAGCAACATAAAAATAATGACAAAGCTCCAAACAAAAAGGTAGTAAGGAACTATAACAACATGAAGTTATGACTATATGGTATTGAACTGACAGGCAAAACTCACTAAAGCTCTCTCAGCTCAAAACTCATGAATATTAATTGGTTAAAAGGGGTACGGATAATGACTAAGTACCTATGATAGGAAACAAAATAAGAAATCCTGATCCTACTAGGATACTTAAATATAAAAGGTAATCCTAATCCTATCTCAAACATCAAAACTACTCTTGTCTGATGCTAAGCTACTACAATTATTTTAATTACAAATTAAAGTTGTCCCAAATAATATAATATTTTTAAATAATAAAATAAATCAGTATATTTATCTTCTCATCCTTCTTTACTATGACTCTTAAGATACAGGGCAGCGACTATAACACTGCATTGCTTAACTTGAATGACAGCTAAAGTGTGAATACCTCTCCAGGATGACGACTATTCAGAGCATGGACATCAAGCTTATAGTTATGCTGTGGAAGTAATTGTGACACATCAGAAGAGCGTGCCTCAATGTTCTGGACAACCAAAAGAAAATAATACTAATTAGAAGAAGTAATTGAATAAAGAAAATTGCTAGACAGACAGTATGAATTAACCAAATAAATGTCAAACAAACAATAATGACGCATTCAATCAAACTTCACGATGTTAGCTGGCAACATTATCATAATAACCTTCAGGTAATGATGGAAACTTAAATAGTATGAGATGCTTAAGTTCCACATTGAGTAGAATAGGATGCTTAATGGGGTATTAAATTAGGTGGGTTCTCCTAACTCAATATCTAGCTTTTGGGGTAGGGTTGCCTATATCCCACTTGAGTGTATCAAAGGGAGGTGTTATATTTGTTGCAGAGAGAGAGAAACAGAAAGAGATGCAAAAATAATGCAATCACACAGATAGAGACTAATGCTGAGGTAAGGCTATCAGGTTATGATCCATCAAAAGCCTATGCTGGAACATATAATAGGGCATGACTCCCTGGGGACAACGGAGCTTCAAAGACTGTTTTCTCTATGGGCATAATACTATCAACACCACGCAGCAGTTCTATATGTTATGTATTTTGAGACAATAATTAAAATCTTTCACCAATTTCTTAGTCGCTATGAAAATTCTTTTACACATATCGTCAAAAGCCTAAGTTGCTGTCATGGAGGGGAAGGTTGGCATGTATCAATATAGATGCTAATGAATTATACAGATAGAGAATAAGTACTCTCAGGGGGAAAAGGCAATTCAGTTTGAATTTAGCACCATGATAATATTTGACAATAGGGCAAGTTCAAGGCCAAAAGAAATAGCACACTAGACAAAATTAAACAAATGTGTTTTATGGGCATGGATTAATTTTAGACTGCTCCGCAGCAGCCTTATGGTCTAAACTATTACTTATTGTAATCGGTAAGATCATTGACTATGGCCTCAAGTTTTTGGAAAGCTTTCTTACTACAAGATTTGCAGGTCTCGGAAGGAAAGAGGAGCCTAATGCACTGGCAATGTGCAATTTATGGAATTGAGTGATGTTTCTACAACTTTAGAGATGATCTTCATGTCCTCAGTTTAATATTATGCTTTTCTTATCGGGGTGCAATCACAGATTCACAAAGAGATTAGACTGCTTTGCGGCATAATGCGTATTTAATTTGAAGTCCGTCTCTTTACTCTGTGTAACTGTCTTGGGATTCCAATTTGGAGGATGTTTTATCCTCTAATCGACTCAATGTTAATGAACCAAAGGAAAGGAGTGCTTATGAGGGGAGAAAGATAGACAATGGGGGTGGGAAGCCCAAAAGAGCTGGGAGTAGCTCCCATCCTCTTCCATTTCTATCCACTTCCTATCCTCTTCTCGATCTCATAGTTAGATTGAAATCAAGCGGTTGATTTAATCTTTTATAAAAATATTATTTTTATATTAAAAAATATTAAATTATTAAAAAAAATATAAAAATAATACTTTTATAAAACATTAAATCTGAACGGTTAAGATTTGAATCTAACGATTGAGATGAGGAAGAGGATGGGAAGGGAAGAGGACCGTAGCCAACCCATTAAATTGGGAGTGGGGAGGAAAAAAATGTAACCTCTGAGATGCTAAAGGTCTCTTTTATATTTTCTGATATCTTCTCATCTCAGCACAGTGTTGTCATTGTAATCTGCTTTATTCAATATTTCCAGACCCAATTCTCTGATAGCAGTTCTGTTTCATTGTAATGCAAGGATTTGCCATAGTTCCATCCTCTAATTCCGTATTTTCCTATAAAATTTTCATCTATTATAAAAATGCACATACCTCCTTTTTTCTCCTCCATCGTTCTTCACCAGATCGACCAGCGAATGCATATAATGCAAAATGCCGCGAATCCACAGTTTTAATGTTTTCAGAATCCTACAGAAGAGAAAATAAATAGAATAAACGATCATATTTCTCCTCATTTGCATGGATAGAGAAGTTATACCTACCAGCTGATACATGTTTTTAAGTAGAAAGAGAAATTCTTAATAATCAAAACAGAAAAGCACAAGAAAATAAGCAATAGCTCCTCTGCATTAGCATGCCAACATGATAGTGAGAGAAAACTTGCACGGTTTTGCATTCACGAGCTACATGTCTATACCTCCTTTTTAGCAGCGCTTCTTCGAATCTGCTCTGCATATTTTAGTCCCATTTCCAATTCTTCAAAAGGATTCATAAACATCTGAGAGTGGCATAACAATTTGCTTAGAAAGCAATCAAAAGGAGCCATACTGAAAGTCAAATTCACAAGCTGAGACAGATTAAACAAGTTGTTTTCAATATCACGCAAAACAAATGAAACTAAGATTGAAAGATAATATTAATAGGTTTATTTCTGACTAAAAAATACAGAAATAAAGAAAGTTTGGTCTAAATGGAAACTGATTAGACGATACCCAACTTTTCTGCAGAATTTTGTCTGAACTAGTATGAATTTTGAATCCAAAACTAATAAGAAAAAATTTGACTTTTCCGAGTGTTATTAGGGAACTCATAAGATGTTAAAACCAGCTCCAGTGTGCGTGGCCATATGGTTTTTGATGTTTGGCAAATGTCCTTTATGATTAAAGTGAAAATAGAAATTCGTGAAATCTGCATTGGCATCATACTTTTATCAACCAATTTTTTTCAAGAACTCCCTATACAGCATCACTGTAAGTAAATAAAATTGCATAATGCATGCAGCAATAAACCGTTATTATATTCGGAAAAGATAAACCTTTTAACTTGGACAAGTCTTTCAATCAAGATCAGTATGTAATTCGGACGCCGTACTTAGCAAATAAATATAACCCAGGAAAAGGATAATGACATGTACATGTGGCTTCATTTCCATCCTCCCACCAACAATGACCAATCCTGTGTCTCCATGCTTCAGAGTATAATTGCTTATAGAAATTGCAACTTCACGGTGGTGAGCATTATGCGGAAAATCCCCCTGGTAACAAAACAATAATTGGGTAATCTTAAAGAGATTAAACCAAAATTATGATTTGGTAATGAGTCTAAGAAAGTATTGTATAACGAACCAACCTGCAAATTATTTTCCCACAGCTTTTGGAGGTTCGAATCAAAACACATTACAGACCAACCTGATGTTACGACGACCAGAACCTGTTTCTGATATTGTCTTTGATAAGCATATATTTTATGATTAAAATAGGTATAGATTCTGAGATATATTGGATTGGATTTATTAATATTATACTTATTTAGATATTTACATATCTTTTAATTAAATATGGGATAAAAAAATATTATAACAAAAAATCTATTGATATCCTATTTTATTTTGTAGGAGATATGATGTGATCTAAGAGAGGAGAAAATATAGGAAGACTCATCATTATTGGGTAATAAATTTAATTAAAAAGGATATTGCACATTATATTATTATATTAAATAATATAATATGCAAAAAGATGAACCACGTGATGAGGGATTGATATTCAGAAGATATGCTATATCCTATCTTTAAAGCAATTGGAATAAAGATGGTGGGACCCGCGCAAAAAGAACCTAATCTATATATATACATTGCAACGCACAGGAAGAAGGGAAAAAAGCCGCACATACCACGCAACAATTAAAGAAGCGACGCGAACGAGAATTGAAGAATTGCGAATCAGGAAGGCACGCACATCAACGCAGGAGGAGTCGAATAGCAATTCAAGGACGCCGCAAGCACTGACGAGGATTTGAAGGAGGAGCATATGAGGCGGGGGATTCTAGGGAGTCTTTATTTCTCTTTCTTTTTCCTATCTTATTTAAATCTGGCTTTTATTTATTTTATGGATTTTATTATAGTCATGCTAGGCTAGTTTTCTTTTGTAGTTAGGGCGAGGATGAACCTTATGCGAATTTAAAGTATTTGTTTGGATTCTTTATTGATCTTCTTTTCTTGATTGAATGAATTATCTTTGCTTAAAGCTTTCTTAAAGATTGATCACCTTTTAGATTGTTCATAGGTTGATGTATGAAAATAGAGATGTTGGTGCGTTTAACTAGAACAGTTAATTAATCATAGAGTTGCATGACCTAGCATGACGTAGGACTTACGAGTTTATGCGATCTCATAATTCTGGTTTAGAAATATGATCTTTCCAAACAATACTAAGACATTAGGTTGTTTTCAAAGATAACGGACTAAGGTAGCATCAAGACATTGAGACTTAGTTTAACTTTAGAGAATTGATCGTCGATCGTGGGAATAATAATCAATTAGGGATTCAATTCAAATACTTGGAGGAACATAGGGGATTCTCATCCCTAATTTGCGTTTTTAATAATTACTCATCTTTTCTAAAACATTTTCTTGAAATTCTTGATTTTGGATTCTTGTTCTTTATTTAATTCTTTAAATTCAGTTTGGTTACAACTCACCCCATACTACTCAATTCATAGAGGGACGATATTTTTCTCACTACTTTATTACTTGTAACGACCGAAGGAAAGGAACATGCAGTAACCAAACAAGAAACCAAACAAAGAGGAAGAAATACGGTCCTCGAGGAATAGTACTACAATCACTAATTCGCTATTTTCGCTTTAGTTGGATGAATTGAGTAGTATGGGGTGAGTTGTAACCAAACAGAATTTAAAGAATTAAATAAAGAACAAGAATCCAAAATCAAGAATTTCAAGAAAATGTTTTAGAAAAGATGAGTAATTACGAAAAACGCAATAGGGATGAGAATCCCCTATGTTCCTCCAAGTATTTGAATTGAATCCCTAATTGATTATTATTCCCACGACCGACGATCAATTCTCTAAAGTTAAACTAAGTCTCAATGTCTTGATGCTACCTTAGTCCGTTATCTTTAAAAACAACCTAATGTCTTAGTATTGTTTGGAAAGATCATATTTCTAAACCAGAATTATGAGATCGCATAAACTCGTAAGCCTATGTCTAGGTTATGCAACTCTATGATGAATTAACGGTTCTAGTTAAATGCACCAACATCTCTATTGTCATACACCAACCTATGAACAATCTAAAAGGTGATCAATCTTTAAGAAAGCTTTAAGTAAAGATAATTCATTCAATCAAGAAAAGAAGATCAATAAAGAATCCAAACAAATACTTTAAATTCGCATGGGTTCATCCTCGCCCTAACTACAAAAGAAAACTAGCCAGCATGGCTATAATAAAATCCATAAAGTAAATAAAAGCCAAATTTAAATAAGATAGGAAAAAGAAAGAGAAATAAAGACTCCCGGAGAATCCCTCAGTCTCATATGCTCCTCCCGGCCGCGTCTTCAAATTCCTGCGTCAGTGCTTACGGCGTCCTTGAATTGCTATTCGACTCCTCCTGTGCGTTGATTTGCGTGCCTTCCTAATTCGCAATTCTTCAATTCTTGTTCGCGTCTCTTCTTTAGTTGTTGCGTGGTCTGTGCGGCTTTTTTCCCTTCTTCTTCCTGTGCGTTGCAATGTATATATATATAGATTAGGTTCTTTTTGCGCGGGTCCCACCATCTTTATTCCAATTGCTTTACAGATAGGATATAGCATATCTTCTGAATATCAATCCCTCATCACGTGGTTCATCTTTTTGCATATTATATTATTTAATATAATAATATAATGTGCAATATCTTTTTTAATTAAATTTTTTGCCCAATAATGATGAGTCTTTCTATATTTTCTCCTCTCTTAGATCACATCATATTTCCTACAAAATAAAATAGGATATCAATAGATTTTTTGTTATAATATTCTTTTATCCTATATTTAATTAAAAGATATGTAAATATCTAAAAAATAATTAAATAAGTATAATATTAATAAATTCAATCCAATATATCTCAGAATCTATACTTATTTTAATCATAAAATATATGGTTATCAGTCTTACTTTATAGCGATCAATATATCTTGTAGCCATAGCAACTGGGAGTCGCCCTGACATAATTCGTGCTTTGTCAGGTAAGAGAGAAACCTCAGCGAGTACACGCACCTCGCTAAAACCCTCATCCTTACGCCTACTATGGGGTTCCAAAACCTGAGAAAACCACCACAATTCTTAGTTCAATGGCTAGTATTGCACTACCACTTGTAACAAGGCGATGGAACAAAATCAGTAAGCGAAAATTACAAGAAATTTTGTTGTCAGATAGCCCGAAGTTTTTTTATTAGTTAAGCGCGAGTTCACTTTTTTTTTTTCTTTGGCGCGAATGCCCAATTGATCATACACACAAACGGATAAATTGCACGATACAAACAATCCAAGCAGGCAAGACAAACATAACACATTACAACTGTTCAGACTGTGATCAGCAAAAAATCTGAAGAATAAGGAAGCAATACGTGAATTTACCAGAATTTTTGCGTCATGAGTAGCAACAAGAACTTCCTTCTTTCCGTCCCCGTTTAGGTCACTAACCACCGGCGGCGGAAGGCGCTCGGCTTCATATTTAAATGGAAAATCATCAAACAGATGCATCCAAGCATCTTTGAACGAAATGCCGCCATCATGCTGAAATGGATTCAATGAAGCACAATGAATAAGACACACAAACAAAGTCGGTCACAATCAAAGTAACGAAATGAGAATAAAAATCAAAGGCAAATCACTTCGATCAAGATTGCATCAGTTTGAAAGCGGAACTGGATTTTCAGTGTTTAACTTCACATTACTATTGAGGGAGACGATAGCGTCAAAAATAGAAGTAAGAAGCTGAAGTGCTGGCAAAGAAAAAGAGTAAGAAGCTGGAGAAGATACCTGAAAAGAGAAGAAAACAGCGAAAGCAGAAAGCATAATAATAGCCAAATCGCGCTTCCTCATAACTGCTCAGGTGATTTGACGGTCTGAAATCACAAATCACAGTAGAATTGAAAGTAAGTTGAAAACACTCTATACGAATCAAGCTCCTCGCGAGCAAATTCTTGATTTCTTGCGGGAGAAGATAAAATAACATACCAGATACCACTCTAGTCCCGCGTACCACTGACCACTCTGGTACGTTCTACGTTGTGTAGGAATATGCAGAGTTATTAATAATTATTTTCTAATTTTAACTTTATTTAATTTTAGTTGGAAGAAGAGTGAAAAGAGAGGGAGGTGATGATTTGTAAAGATATTTGAAATTTTAACATGAGTAATAAATTACAAAAATTTATCTAAGACATATTTAATAACTTAATTATAATTATCAATATTTGAGAGTGAATTAAAACGGACTTATATAATAACAATATAGTGGTAGATGCTTTAGGCTTTTTTTTTTTTTTTTTGGAAAATCTCACTCAGATTCTAGAGACTAGAAAAAATATAAAAAAAGTCCCTAGGAACCTCACTATCATAAATAAGTCTGTCAATGATATGACTTATCAATATACACATGTCAATGGAAATTGTTTTTGTTAACATAAATAGGCAGTCAATAGCATTAAGGTTCCTAGGGACATTTTTTTATAGAAAAATCTACACAAAGACTTTATATATATATATATTTTAATGGGATCTGAATGAAATTTTCCTTTTCTCTTTTCCCCGGCAAGCTTTAGGCAGATTTTAATCTAACCAAACCATTAAATTAAAATAATTACTATAACTTGCACATAATTTTTGACTGAATTGACTAAAATTAAATACGGTGCTACGCGGTTTAATACATTGCGCGTCTTTAAAGATGCTCATCTTTTAATATGAATCATTCAAGTTAGCAATGGTAGAATTCATAGTTTAGTTTATTTTTATTTTAATATTTTGAAAGGAGAAAAATAAATATGGAATTTAATGAAAGGTAATAAATAATTTTTGAACGTATATGTTTGAGGACGCAGAGGTAAACTTGTATATCTTTAGGAACTTTGAACTCAAGTAGCAACCCAGACGACTTATAATGGGAGGTTGTAGGATTTAATTTCAAAGTAGGTGTATATGGGTGTGTGCAAGTCTCCTTCCCTTTGAGGAAATAGGTGAAGGAATTTTAAAAAAAAAAACATATACTCCCTCCTATCTATAATATAAAATGTTGTTAATTAATTCAGACGAACTAAAAAATATTAGTTAAGCTATTCAATGTGTTTTAAATTGATAAAGCTTACCGATTATACCATTATTAAAGAATGTGATTTACAAATATGTATTTAAAAATGAAAAAATGATAGGGTTAGTATAATCTTTAATCCTTGAAGTTTGCCCATTTAGGTTTTGATCCTTCAAGTTTTGGTCCATCAATGAGTAAAATGGTCCATATTTCTATTTAATGATAGGGGGCCAATGTTTTAAACAAAATAAAACTTAAAGGTTTATTTGGATTAAGGGGAGGGAGTCGGAGGGGAGTTTGGTTTGAGAGAAGGGGAGGGAAAGAAAAAAAAAATGAGGAGAGGAGAAAATTGTAAAAAATCGATGTAGTGGGGTCCACAAAATTTTTCTCTCCATCACATTTTTTCTCTCCCCTTCCCTCCCCTCAAACCAAACTTACCTAAGGGACTAAAACCTTTGTTTTAAAACTTGAATGACCAAAATTAAAATAAAGGTTAACTTGAATGGCCAAAAATTATATTAACAAAAAATGATAATTAAGTATCTGTCAACCTCTGTCCTCTTATATTTTGAACCATTTTTTTTTTACAAGACTTGTTATATTTTAAACGGGACATAGTATGTTCAATTTAGGGGAGGGTAACCCCTTGCCTTTGGACTCAACTGGTAAAAGGGTCGGACACTCTCACTAAAGGGAAGAGGTTCGATCCTGGAGTTGGTCAAAACGCTGAGGGAGGCATCATAACTCCTAGGTGCCTAGGTAAAACGTCTGAGGGTAATAGATGGCTCGCTCTGCCTAACATCGGTATGACCTAGGAGGAAAGGAGATTTCGCCCTGCCTTTGGATCGTAGGTGAACCAAACCCTTTTCCTAAAATTTTATTATCAAAAAATAAAAAATTAGAGGAGGGTATTGAATGGATAGGAAAGAGAGAGCGCGGCCATCTAAAGCAATAGCACAGTTGGCCAGTGCATATGCAACTTTATTTTGATCCCTTGAGATGAGATTAAGCCAAATAACTAAGGGGAACCAGGTCCCAGTTTCTCGTTTGTAACCATTGTCCTCAGCTTTGTAGGGCAAGCATGGAAGAACAGAGAGGAAGAAATACGGTCCTTGGGCAGTGCATATGCAACTTTTTTTTGATCCCTTGAGATGAGATGTGAGTAATCTGCAAGTCCCAAATCCAATGGTTGGTCATGAAATTCAGAATTTGTAAGAGTAAAAAACTGCATCTATCAGTTGTGATGAGCCCATAAGCATCATATCAATGATGTGTTTATTTGCATGAGACTGTAAAAGTATGTTCCTTTGTCCCTGGTGAGGTCCCAAGCCGAATGGAGGATAAATTTGGACCATTTGTCGACAGTGAAGGTGGAATAGTTGCACAGTTGAGATGTTGAATTTGGGCGAGGGCGGGAGAGGGAGAGAGTTGAGTGGCGAGTAAGACTTGAGTTTTTTTTTTTTTTTTTTTTTTTTTTTTTGGTAATAAAAAGTTTAGGTGGGGTAGACACCGGTACCCCACCAGGGTTAGAGCATACCTCTAAGCTCAAAGAGCGCCCTCACATCGACCAGCGGGTATCGTACTTCCTCCCTTTTGGGGTGAAAGCCGACGTCTTAACCAACTGTACCAATTCTTATTGGCAGTAAAACTTGAGTTGACGCGCTTGATAGCACTTAAGATTAGAAACATATGTAAATGGGCTTCCGAGAGAGTTTTGGGTGATGACACACCAACTTTGTAATGGCCCAGTTATACTCAACATTTCCTTGGGGTCCAGAATGGATATGCTCAACTTTGATTGAATCATTTACCCGTCCCGTATTGGGAATTGTTTCCCCCCCTATGGTCCTGGGTTCGAACCCCCCTCACCTATCGCCTATGTATCAAAAAATTTACCCGTCCCGTATTTTTTTCTATTTTTGGAATGAGCTGGCAAGCCGAAGCTTGAGAATTGAAGAATCATTTTTACCCTTGTTCCCCTTAGCCACGGTTACTTCTTTAGACTTGTTTAAAATTTTCCTACGCTTTTATATTTTTCATCAAATTACTCTATCATTCTAAATATTTTTAAAGCTTTTTATATATAACTTGTAGGGCTTGCTTTATAATGCATTATATTTTATAAAATTGATTTTGTGACTTAGAAACAAAATTACCCTCGATCATATTATTTTGGCAGAAATCAAATCCGTTCATATTCATTTTATTTATTGAAAAGTTTGAGGTAAACCTTATATAAACGGAAAGCATGCATACGCAAACAACATAATATATAAAATTAGAATTCTAGAGACTATTAAATTCTATTCTTGTGGACAAGCCTTGCGAATTAAGACTAGTAGAACGAAATTCATGGAAGAAACTCGGAAAAAGAAAACCATGAACTTGGTGTCTCACAAGTCTCTTTTGTTGTGCAGGCCATGTTGATATCATGTTTACGCTGCTAATAGATGGAGCTTATGGTTGGGTTTGAATATCGTGTATGGAATTAGAAAGAGAGGGAAAACAAGAGGCACATGCAAGTATTTATTGACAGACAAACACATGATTATACATAATGGGGACAAAAGTTGAAGTTGAAGGATGCCCCACCAGACAGACGTGAAACGTAACGTAGATGCCACAATTATGATTAGAGGGGTTGGACGGAGATAGGGAGCTTCCTGGTCATCTTGACGGTGGGGAAGTAGAGGATGCGATCAGGGTGGGCGTGCCAGGTGTAAGTGGTGACCAGGTGGTGAAGAAATATGGACAGCTCCAGCCTCGACATTTCCATCCCCGGACACAGTCTCTGCCCTCCTCCGAACGGACTGTACCCGTACTTGCTGCTGCTCCCTCCCCCTTCTATTCCCTGCTCCATATGCATGCATGTTCCTTCCATTATATATATTCCTTATTCACCAAAATACTTATAATTAACAACACTACCTAGCTTTGATCACACATGTACGTACACATACCTCCCACCTCCAAGGATTGAACTCGAACGCCTTTTCATACATGCTTTCATCCATGTGAACTGACATTAGAGATGCCACCACGCTATTCCCCTTTGGAATTAGGTACCCTGCGACATATAATTAATATCAAGAATTCAACACGTACACTTCAACCTCACCATGTATATATGCATCACTCACCTTTAATTTCTACATCTTTGGTTGCTCTCCTCCAAATCGCATTCACTATATTGGCCAGTCTTAGAGTCTCACTAATCACCTTTTCATCATGGCATCCGTTCATCATATATAATTCAGTACAATCAGTTAATAGGCCCCAGTTAATCCTCTTTCAATTATGTATGTTTGTTTTGTTTGATTCTTTAACTCTATCAATGGAGACTCACATTTTGGGTGAATGGCAGTGACATGTAGTCTGTCCACTCATAATCTTCACCGCGGTCTGTCTTCTGCCTCTTTAGTTCCATGTTTTCCTCCTGCCCATCATCAACAAAAGTCAGATCGACAGTGTGAATTATTGCTTCCCACTTGGATATGTATAGTGACGGATGAAGATTGAAGAGTACTGAAGGCAATCAATAATAAACAATAATGGATGGCGTGTGGTTTGAAATTGTCCATGCCTCGCTCTAGGCTTGCAAATTGACAAACACATGTTGCGTAAGTATGGAAATGTACTTGTGTACTCTTGCAAATGAAATGCACAGCATTTTCCAGCTTTCATTGTCGCTTCTTGTGAAAGTGACTCGGGTGCCCACTCGGCTTTCAAGTGGAGTGAAGGTTTTCAAGTGTCACACGAGTTCTTGTTTTTATGAATCAACCAACAACTTGTCTTGCAGTTTTTGCCACCGAGAAAGTAGGCCACCGCACTCACTTGCAAAACAAAACAACCAACCAAAAAAACAGTCGGCAGGAAAATGACTGCAATAATTAAGAAAGGAAGGTGGGCCGTGAAGTTAATAGGATGGGCCTAACTCTCAGCCGTTGAATCCAGAATCGTACGGGTAATAAACACCCTCCAAAGCCATATATCTCCACCAAAGTGGGCCCCTCCCCTTCACTCACTTGTACAAGTCAAACACTTCTCTTCCGTATTCATCTTAAGCCCCACCAAAGAAAAAAAAAAGTTTTTCCATGAAAATAAACGTTTTGTAAAATCATTTTTATGGATTTAATTTTTTAATTTATCTCAAAATAATTTTTAAAATTATGATAGACGCACATGTGTTGATGTTAAGGGGTAATTAACATGAAATAATATAATGATGAGCAAGAAAGAGAGACATATATTGATGATGATGTGAAGTACATTGGAAAAATGGGAAGAAGAAAGGTATATAGCATGTATACCCGTAAGTGGGAGAGGGCGGGAGGAGAGTCGGAGAGAAATTTGACGGCAATGGTCATTGACGTCGGGAGGGTCTCCTCGCCGGGGATCATCATCACTATGATATTCTCGCTTATTGCTTCCACCGATAGCCCCTCATCCCCTAAGAGCACGTCCACCGCATCTCTCGCTGCTCCTCCCTTCCCCTCTTCCCTCGCCGTCTTCCTCTCCTCCACTATCTTCCTCACCCTCTTCATCATTCTCTCCTTCGCCTGCATGAATCAATGCGTTATTCCCAAACTTCTAAACTGATCACTCCCATCCGCAGTATCAACACTAGTTATTATATATATTTATCATCATCACATTTTACCTTCAAAGATTTATACAGTCTTGTTCCTGGAAACTTGATGGGCACGCATACCAAGGCTTTTATGAATTCTTCGAACTCTCTCCTCAACGCCTCCAATTCTTCTCCCGGACCCATGCTCATCAGAACTCTCACCAAAATTGTAAATGTTATCTACCACATGCACACACACCATCATTTCATTCAACGAATCTTATTTGTTTCAATTCCATACTTGTCAACTTTATAATTCCTTTCTATTAATCCTAATATATTTTATTTAACTTATTATGTCTCCTCATATATAATGTTCATACCTTTAATATTTTTTTACATATATAATATAATCAATTAAATTATATGTTTGCCACGTAAAATATGTAACTTGCCTATCCGGATGGGATGCAAGTTTTGTTTTTTAAAAAAAAAATTGGTAGGGAGAAATAAGTATAGACAGTGTGAGAGACCTTTTTGACTTGATCCTGAACGTAGACGGGAGGGTGGTGATTCCAAGAAGCCAAGCAAAGGATGACGGAGCGTTGAATTTCAGAGGTGATTCTGGACTTGAGAAGAGGGGAACGGAGGAAACCGGCGATGAGGTAATGGAGCTTCCGGTGGGGGTTGCCGTTGATCTGGAGAATGGAGTGTTGTCCCATGATCTCCCTAACCGACTTGGGATATGCAGGCACGAACACGTTCCCCTGGTTCTGCAATATCATCTTGTTCACCTCCGCATCCGCCGACACTATCACCTCACTTCCCAATATGTTCGTCCTGAACACCGTCCCATACCTGCATTATACCCATGTATACATACTTATCCTATATATTCTACTTACTTATAACATCTATCTAGTTGAAACTAAATAAGTTATTTAATCATTTTATATATTATATTTTCTTATATTATATATTAGTTTATTAATCAAACTATTTAGTTTGAAGAAATAATAAAAATACTCTAAGCTAATTTAATTAGCTTCATTAATCTCTTAAAAAAAAAGTCAATAATGTATTATAATTTATACCAGAGGACTATTAGTATTATACACACATAAGTACAGCATCTCTCTCTCTGATCTTAATGGCTTGGTTAATTGATGCGATGGAAAAGTGGCTGCTGTCACAGTGGTATACTACTACTATAGACACAGTGTGCAGAAGCAACCAGAGTTGCCGAGTCTAAGGTCTACCTAGTGACTGCAGAAAGCAGCCTTTTTTCTGCTTTTACTTCCTTGGTTATGGTAATGCTCCTCTCTAACTGCAACAACCCATGCACTCCTTATTGATTGAACCCACCACGACTTCGTCTTCAATGCTTGCTTCCCCCAAGTAATTTCTATTATGTTTGGATTCATGCAGCTATTTAATCCCCTCTACCTTCCAAGTTCCATCCTCTCTTGACTCACCACCTTCTTATTCTTAGCAGTACTACTATGTGATTTCAAGTGCGTTTTGCCCTCCTAGTCGTGTACTTTATTACTTACACCCACCACAAGTGATCGATCATAATTATACCAAATCACTCCACCCAAGCAAATTAATAATAGCACCATATATATTCCCATAGTTCAACTAGAGCTCTGATTCTTTCTTACTTTCAAAATTTATTTTGATTATCTTAAGATTATTTCTAGATCTATAAAAACCAACAACCAATGGCTATATGTTCATTTTAAAATGCTCCATAATTAAATGACTAAGAATGTTATTACTCAAACTCATGCATGACTAGCGCCTGCATTATTTATCCTGCGTATCCTTAAACTGATAAATTCATGGAGTTGACTCTTGCAATTAATGTAAGGAATGTTTTATTTTTATTTTTTAAATTTTCAAAAAAAAAAAGGCAAAGCGGCTTGCTTCCTGAGAAAGACGACCAATTAAGCAAATATTAAATGGGACATCAAATGTGAGACCAAACTAATAAGATAAATATGAGGAGGGAAGATAAAGTAATGGACCACGACGTATGCAGGTGTGAATATCGTCGAGCAAAAATCAAGTGATAAATGGGCGGTCCAAGAAAAGAAAATGGAGGAGGGAAGCAAGTTTGGGTGGTGTGGCGGGGAATTGAGGGGGGAAATTAAGCAAAAATGGGGAAATTAAAAAGAAGAGAGAGAGAGAGAGAAAACATACAGAGAGGAGCGGTGGTGCATGAAGGAGAGAGGTCCGGAAGTGTAGGCGGAGGCCAGGAAGTGGAGAGTCTCGCCGAGGAGAGGCCAGCCAGAGGTGCCCGGCGGAGATTTGGGCCTGGGAGGGCGCTTGAGAAGGCGGAGCAGGAGCAGCGCCACACACAGCGGCGGGATCAGCCATCGGATGATATCAGACAGCGTGGGGGAGGAAGAGAGCATTATAGAAGGAAGAATTATATGGGAGCGTCCCCTGTTGGCTGTTGCCTCCCCCTATTTATTTCTATTCACACTCTTACAAATCCAACAGCTGTAATTTCTTCCCTAAATTGATATTTTCCCCATGCATCATCCCCCTTCTTCACCAAATTTAATGACCTCGTTTAAGTTCCACTTTAACTAAAAGAATTATTCATATAAAATACCAAGTAACAGTTTTTTTCCCCATTACCACATCATTTGATCCTTCCCTATATTATTATTCTGGACAAATAAAACGCAACCAACAAAAAAAAGAGTCAATTATCCGTATATATACATGTTTCGTGTTGGACCCTACCTCTTTCGTGGTATCTTCCCCAACAAAACTTATCCCTGACTTTCTCTTTCGGCCTTGGCCATACGGTTCATTTTTTGACAAACCTTCTCACCATAAAACAAATCCTGTTTCCACATCCATCCAACTAAAGATTGTCCCGGGACAAAAAAAGAGAGTCTAAGATGGTTATTTCAAGGTTGTGTTTTTCTCATCATCTTTCATAATCTCTAAATCATGTTCGTTTAATTAATCTAAAAGGTCACAATACTAGTTTGATTTTTTTCCTCATCTTCCCAATTAGTAGTTCAAATGAGATGATAAAAGAGAATGAGAATAAAAGATGAGGAAAGCATCTATTTCTTTAGTTTAACATCATTAATCATCTCCTTACTCACGCGTACACATTTATTGAATAGTGAAAATTTTATAGCCAAGAGATTCTTTTTATTTTGTATTGGTCTTTTATAATAAAAATAATTACAACAGAATTTTTTCCCCTAAAAACAAATTTTTAAATTGTCCAAATTCAACCTAAACATATATGTTATGAACGTATAATATAATAAACAAGAATATTTTGTTTTATTAGGATATTTGATTTTAAAAGTTAATGCCGTACGTACGTAAACATTCTCATACATGACTTAATTTGTTTAAAACATGGGATAATGTATAAACTCCATTTAATTTTATATTCAGTTTTGATATATATACTGACTAGTACGTTTTAACCCTTCTAAATCATAACCATAATTATTTTTAAATGTTGATGAATAAATGGAGCTAATATAACATTAAAATACAGTAGTACCAACCAAAACACGAAGATAGCAAGAGATTTAATGCAAAATAAGTGCATGGATGAGCGAAGTTTTCAAACATACAGGTGACCAATTAATCATATTTCATGGTTACCAACAATAGTACTAGAAAGGCATGGAATGTGTGCCTAATTGATTAGGGGGAATTGGCCAGAATATAAGTACTGTATTTTGATTTCTCTAAAATACAGTATATATGTAGAAATTGTGACTCGCTTTCCCTAAAATATAGTATCACTCTTTTAATTGGGGCATTGGACTAATTAATGTAGGAGACAGAGAGAGCTAGTGAGAGAAAAATGAATTAATTAATGAGGATAACTTAAAAAAAAAATACTACTTCCATCCTAAATATTTATATTTGTACTACAAACAATGTTTTATATTTAAGACCGGAGGAGTATTAAATGAATGAAACAAAACAAGAGGATTTCTTATTTAGAACCACCAGTAGATCAGACCACATCTATGAACTAGTAAGACCTGGTATCCTGTATTTAGAATAAGAGTGAGTAATATAATGACCAGCTCGGGACAACTGTTATGGGACTGATCTTGTTGAGATACACAGGTCCTTGAAATTCAGAATTCACGCTTAAGGCCCCATGGTGTTTGTATATTGATGCTCGTACTTCATCTTCTTCCTCTAAGTTCCTGGAGACGAACTTGTTACTCGTTACTTTTCTTCCCTTTTTCTCATTCTAAAGAAATTAGATTAATACCTGTGATTTTTATAAAAGGAAAACTAAGATATTTGCTAAGGAAAACTTCAGATTTTGTTCTTGCTTCGTGCCTTTGACATTATTGATGCTGGTAGGAAAAATGCATGAAATTCGGATTCCTGCGACCCAAAACGAAAATCAATACCACCTATTCTGTTTTGAACAAATAAAAACAAAAGAAATTTATATCTTCAAACAGTAGGTTTGTAATAAAAAAAATATGAAGTGTAAAAACTTAAAACTATATTATGAAAAAAGGGATTGAATTTTTTAAGTTATCCAGTCGACATCAAACATTAATTCAGGTATACATTATTGTTCATGTATATCAAACATTTTACAATCATTATGGTATGGAACGAATTTTCACAATCATTTTGGTATCTTATCCGATGTATCAAGTGAGATCTACAATTTTAATAAGAAAAAAAAAATATTTCCCAGTTACACGAGGTAACATCCCATTTGAAAACTATAATATTTTTTTTTTTAACGTTTCCAAATATTTCAAGCGAGTAGTCGAGTAGAGCATTGGAGCGAGTGAGTAAGCGATTCATAACAAACATCAACCATAGTGTAACTTTGTAATGATTACGATAATCCTAGAGTTTGAAAGTGTATAAGCGAAAGCGGTAAAGATATATAAGTCTCTCGGCGCCGCGTCTATCGCTGCTTGCCTCGATCTTCGATCCGTATTCCTCCGGATCCGAAGCTATAGCTGAGATTCAATTCACCATATTGAATCTCGGTAACGTGTTAACCTCATACCCAAACAATACAATATACGAGACAACGAGATATTTCTAGAGCTAATACCACAAGTATATCATAAGCATACAAACGATGCATGATCATTATGCCGACAAACATAAGCACAAAGCAATATGTAAAGCCCCATAAGGTAAACAATAACGACTGCACTATTCACCGGTGCCACGATAATTACTCGTGTCCTCGGCGCTAGGAAAACAAAACGGTGTTACCAAAACTATAACCCGTATAACCTGCGTCATATAACGGTCTACGAACATATCATTGACATATAAGTATTTAAGATGTACAAGATTAGTGTTACGATGCGCGTCCGTACCTTCGTTGGCAACGTTAGGTACTACGGCGGAAGACGTACTTTTACGGAAGAACGTGAAATGTTCGACGGCACGTCGGGCGGCGTAACGGCGAAAATCGAGTTTCGATGCCCTATCGAGTAATATCACTTTCATTAGTGATTTGACATCATAACTGGCATTTTAGGTAAAAATTACCATTTTGCCCTTCTACCCCTAATTTGGCGGAATTTCGCCAGAACTTCGTTACTTTGACCGTATTCCATTTCAAAATTATCCCCACTATGTTTTTACCTCGTCGGGCATCTTTCAATGCAATGAGGCATAAAAACAAGCATAGGAACAAATTAAAACTTCCTAGATCAAAACAACGGTTCTACTATAACTACCGAAAGAACTACGGAAACTAAAAGCTAAGGACGAAGAACTTACTCGGAGCTAAGGCAAAACTTTTGCGAGCTTCTCACTCTAAGTTTCGGCCAAGGTAGAGAGAAGAGGAGGTGTGAAGAATGAATGAAGAGTTCATGCCTTTATATAGGCAAAAATTGTGCCACTTTGGTAATTTCCATATTCCAATTCTTGTAATTTTCCCTACTTCATAACCATGTAAAATCAAAGCTAAATGGTGTTAAATTCTTGTCCATGGGCTGCCTTGGTCGACATATAGGGGTGATGTGGCATCAAACCATTGGTCCAAGAATGGTGACTTAAGCTTACTTTATGCCCTATCCGATAGAATTTCCCCCGATCGGTGTCCGTTTCGCGTAGTCTCTAAATTCGAATTCATAACTTTGAAGATCTTCTCTTCCTCATCAATAATTTCACTTATCAGAAATAGCCTAATTTATTTACCAAAATGTAATATTTCAGATAAATAAATATGCGGGTATTACATTTCTCTCCCCCTTAAACAAAATTTCGCCCTCGAAATTTAATCTATACTAACTAGACTACGGGCCATAAACTCTGGGTACTTCTCCTTCATGTCACTCTCGGTTTCCCAAGTTGCCTCGTTTGATGACAAACCCTTCCGGACCACCTTCACTATCGGTATAGTTTTAGTCCTAAGCCGTTTCTCCCGGTGTTCGAGAATTTGCTCCGGCTCGACTACAAAGGTGTTATCATGCCGTACTTCAACATCATCGTACTCTATGACATGATCTCGATCTGGTAGGTATTTCTTCGGTTGTGACACGTGAAAAACATCGTGGAGATTACTCGGGTTCGGGGTAACGCTAGTTGATACACAACGGTCCTCGCTCGGCTAACACTTCAAATGGTCCAACGTAACGCGGACTAAGCTTCTTTCTCTTCGGTGTTCCCGACACCGGTTCTTGGAGATAATTTCGAAACACATGATCTCCGACTTCAAACTTCAACGGTCTTCTCCTCTTATCTGCATAACTCTTTTGTCTACTGTATGCAGCAAGGAGTCTCTTCTTGATCGGAGCGATCGCTCGGAGGTCTCATTTAGCATATCCGGTCCAAGCAGCGCACCGGACGCATCTGTCCGAGCAAAGGCGATTGGCACTTTCGCCCATACAAAGCCTCGAACGGGGCCATTTGTATGCTTGAATGATAACTATTGTTATACGCGAATTCTGCTAGTGAGAGGTGTTCGTCCCAATTTCCTTTGAAATCCGGGGCACATGCTCGCAAAAGCATATCCTCCGACGTACATGTCGTCTCTCGATTGACCGTCGGTTTGAGGGTGATAAGCCGAACCGAACTTCGACTTGGTACCCATTCCTTCATGTAGTGCTTGCCAAAAGCGGGATTGGAATCGAGTATCCCGATCGGAGATAATACTCTTAGGGACTCCGTGCGGTCTCACGATCTCTTTGATGTAGATTGCGCCAATCGTTACGAGAGTAGTGGATGCTAATGGGTATGAAATGTGCCGACTTGGTTAATCGGTCGACGATCACCCAAATGGTATCGTGATGCCGATCTTAGGTAGACCTACCACAAGATCCATGGTCACATTCTCCCATTTCCACTCCGGCGGTTCTAGTCCTTGCGAGAAGACCGGGGGGTCACCGGTGCTCAATCTTTACTTTACGGCAAGTTAGACACCCGACTACGTGCGAGTTACGTCTCTTTTCATTCCAGGCCACCAAACTTCGGCCTTCAAGTTCTGGTACATCTTGACCATTCCTGGATGCAGAGTGTACTTACTCTTATGAGCCTCATCTAGTATCTTCCGCTTCAGTTCATCAACTGGCGGTATGTAAATGCGCCCTTGTGTCGACCAATCCACTCGATGAAAGGTCGTGGTCTTGGGTTTCACCTTGAGAGATCTTCTCCCGCATGGAGATTGCCCAATCATCTTGTCTCGAGCTTCATCAACTTCATCTCTCGGGTCATACTCCCTTGACTCACAAGAAGATTTGCAAGGTAGGCGTCACTTGGTGCGTTGAAATTCATGCGATTTGGTTTGAAAGATTCGGTCTCGAAATCTTCAAGTAACTTCGCTCTTGTATCATCATGTATGACACTTGCACCTTCTTCCCGCTTAGAGCATACGCAACGACGTTTGCTTTCCCCGGGTGATACTTGATCTCCGGGTTGTAGTCTTTCAGCAATTCCATCCAACGACGTTGCCTCATATTCAGTTCCTTTGATCAAAGAGATACTTCGGGCTCTTGTGGTCGCGGTATAGTTCTACGGTCGTACCGTACGGATAGTGCCTCCATATCTTCAAAGCGAACACGATGGCGGCAAGCTCCAAATCGTGTGTAGGATAGTTCGACTCGTGCGGCTTCGGTGACGAGAGGCATAAGCCACCACTCGCCCACCGCATTAGGACACAACCCAATCCTTGCCCACTGGCATCACCGTAGACAACATATGTCTCATCGGGATGCGGGATTATCAATGCGGTCTTTGTAGTCAACCTCTCCCTCGATCTCGAAAGCTCTCCTCACGATCATCTCCCCATATGAAGGGTTGATTCTTCCTCGTAAGCTTTGTCAATGGTAGGGCAAGACGCGAGAAATCCCTTATAAATCTGCGGTAATATCCCGCCGGACCTAGAAAACTACGTATCTCCGTCACTTGTCTCTCGGCCTCTTCCGGTCAGGCCCACCTTGCTGGATCAACGGCAACTCCGCCGCTAGATATCACATGGCCCGGAAATCTCACTTCCTAGCCAAAATTCGCATTTGCTCAACTTTGCGTAGCACTGTTGCTTCTCTCTTAGTATGTTCAATACTAGGCGCGGATGTTCTTCATGCTCTTTTACGCTTTTGGAATAGACGAGTATATCGTCAATGAACACCACCACAAATTGGTCTAGGTGTTGTCGAAAGATACGGTTCATGTAATCCATGAATACGCGAGTGCATTTGTTAATCCGAAAGGCATCACGAGGAATTAAGTAGTGCCCATATCTGGTTCGAAAGCCGTCTTGGAAATATCATCGTCTTTGACTCGTAATCGATGATATCCCGAACGCAAATCAATCTTGGAAAAGACGTGGAACCGGATAGCTGATCCAAAAGATCATCAATCCGGGGAAGTGGATATTTGTTTTTGACAGTCACTTTATTTAGTTCACGATAATCGATGCAGAGTCGAAAACTTCCATCTTTCTTTTTCACGAACAAAACTGGAGCTCCCCAGGGTGATACACTGGGTCGAATGAACCCCTTCTTCAGCGGTTCTTCCAAATTGTTTCTTCAACTCTTGCATTTCATTTGGAGCCATACGATACGGCGCTTTTGATATTGATCATGTGCCGGCATCAATTCAATATTGAACTCCACCTCTCGGATAGGAGGTAACTCAGTGAGATCCTCCGGAAATACATCGGGAAAATCATTCACCACAGGGATATCCTGGAGTGAAAGTTCGGCTTCTGCTTTAACCGAAAAGAATACCATGTAGGCATGGCATCCCTGTTTCACGCATCGATCAACTTCTGTAGCGGAGAGAAAACTCAGGCTCACATCAACCTTATCTCCGGGAAATGATATCTTCTTCTTGCCACAATCAATCATTGCACCGTTGGCTGTTAGCCAATTCAGACCGAAAATGACGTCGATGCCATGAAGAGGTAGACGGATGAGATTTATCTTTGACACTCGTCCATCCACGTTAACAGTACAGTTCATACACGCATCAGAAGCTAAAGACTTTACACCCAGTGGTGTAGACACTACCAGATCAAAAGGTAAACTACAGGCATGCATTCCTAAACGACTTGCACAATCATATGATATAAACGAATGACGGCACCGAATCATACAATGCTTGCAATTTATTCCCATTAAGATAGATGGTACCTTGGACCATTTAAGGAGACTGTCGGCCTCGGTGTTTGTCAACGCAAAGATCCGGCCGGCGCTGCGAGGTCTCGCCTCTGCGCCTTCTCGGGGCAATCCGGCTAATGTGTCCGGACTTCGGCATCCGAAACAGACTTGTTTCCCATCCACGGTTGGCTCCTGGATGGTACTTCTTGCATTTTGGACACGTCGGGATCCCGGCTGTTTGGGGTAATTCAATTGTCCGGTTTGGTAGGGTCTCTTGTTTCCGCCTCGGTTATCGCTCCAAGGCACCTTCCTCTTCAGGAGCCTCCGCGGTTAGACCCAGCTGCGGTTTGCATTGTTTCCTTCTTGGCCTCGGAATTTGCGCAGTTCTTTCAAATTGCGCTCGGTCAATCTGCGGGATTCCACGGCTTGGGCCATTCTCGGAACTGGCTGCGATACTAGCCTCGCCCTTATGTCATATTTCGGTCCGGTCACTAGTCGATTCGCCTTCCAAATCTCATTTTTATGGCTGTTCGGATATGATGAATAACGAGACAGGTTGGTGAAACGCGAAGTAATCGTCGAACGATTCTTCATTTCCTGTTGGATGTGAAGAAATTCTTCTTCCTTAATCACCCGTACCGAGGAGGAAAATGCGGTCGTTGAACTGTTCCGGAATACCTCCCAAGTAACGGGGCCTTGAAGGGTTGTGGAAACACTCTTCCACCACTGTGGGCATCGCCCTCTAGCTTGTAGATTGCCCAATGAGCCTTCCGGTTTCCGGGCACTCAATGACTTCGAATATCTTCTCCGGACTCGAAGCCAATCCTCGGCCAATTCACTCTTTCCACGGAAACCGGGTGGTTTAAGCTTGCGGGCTGGTTGACCCGACTTTACGTGGTTCTTTCTCTTCTTCCTTGTCGTGGAGGTGATCGGGATCGATCGATTCATTTTCCTCATCGTTATTTTCATCGTTGTCCTCCTCTTCATTGTCATCTTCTTCTTCGTCGTTGTCATTGTCACTTTCCTCATCACGTTCTTCCTCGTGTTGTCGTGCTTCCATTGTCTTTGGGCTTCTTCATCCTGTTGATGTTGCCTTGCCAAGAGTGCATCTATGAGAGCTCTACTTGCTCTTCGAGAGTTCTTCTCGGTTCTTGCACTTCATTTTGGTCTACGGCTGATTTAGTATATTTTGTTCGGGTATTTCGTCGGGTTGAGGTTGTACGCCTCCGCGTCTACCACGACCTCGGCCTCGGCCTCGGCCCCTTGGTACACCGGTACCTCTCATAATGGCCATGTCTTATTCTTTTCCTTTATTTATCAAATATGTAAATATTAGAAATGACACAATGATTTTTACATTGAAATATATATATTCACATATATTCATTTCATAACATTTTACATATTAGTCGGTCTAGTCCTAGTACAAGTCATATATTACAACAAGTTACAACCCTCTTTATTCAAACATATTTTACAAGATCTTGTCATGTCGTACTTTGATATATAGTGTTTCCCGTGGCACCCATATACCGATCAACACTAGATATCAAAATGTCTCCATGGCGCCCATACACCATGGTAACACAAGATACCTTAAATGTTTCCATACGGCGCCCATACACCATGACAACACAAGATACCTCCTACTTAATGACACGGTCGCGGTCCGGTTGTAGTAACCAAGAGATATGCATCGAAAACTAAAATTTTCGCGGCAAGTAAGATAACTATTTATCAAACCATAGGGGAAAAACGTTAGATTTAGGAAGACAATGATTAGTCTATCGCAGACTTTATCACACTAATACTACAAACGAACGGACACTCGTACTATTTCCCCTCGTTCGGATTTCGTTGATTCGGTCTACTTAGAAACGGTACGGAATTTCGTATCGAGAGTTCCTCTACATGAGTCAAATCTTTGCATGTATCTATCCTTGTTGGTCTCGGAGTTTCATCCGGCGTGGCCTAGCTCCACATATAAGCTCTGCGCTAGGACGAAATAGTCGTCCGGTACAAAGCGACGATTGTCGAGTTATCGAAACGATATCAAATATGAATATGGACGATGGATTTACTGATTAAGGTTAGAATGATGCACCGACGGGAGGGTGGTACACGGTTCGAAATGGTATACCGGTCCAGGCATCGGTACACCGAATTAGGGCTATCTCGCACTCATTTTCAAAAATGTGCTCACAATTTAAAAGGCTTTTTGAACATAACTCCGTTATCCGAACGAGAATGGCGAGATAAGTGTCTATCATGGGGACCTCACCAACTCTATGGCGGCCGATTGGCCACCCACATAGACTAGCCTTAACTGTCCTACCATACTATCCGTAATAACATAGTCATATCAATGCCGGGACTACTTTGCTCGATACCATAAATGTAACATCCCATTTGAAAACGGCGGAATATTTTTTTTTTTTTAAACGTTTCCAAATATTTCAAGCGAGTAGTCGAGTAGAGCATTGGAGCGAGTGAGTAACGATTCATAACAAACATCAACCATAGTGTAACTTTGTAATGATTACGGTAATCCTAGAGTTTGAAAGTGTATAACCGAAAGCGGTAAAGATATATAAGTCTCTCGGCCGCACGTCTACTGCTGCTTGCCTCGATCTTCGATCCGTATTCCTCCGGATCCGAAGCTATAGCTGAGATTCAATTCACCATATTGAATCTCGGAGTAACAGTTAACCTCATACCCAAACAATACAATATACGAGACAACGGATATTTCTAGAGCTAATACCACAAGTATATCATAAGCATACAAACGATGCATGATCATTATGCCGACAAACATAAGCACAAAGCAATATGTAAAGCCCCATAAGGTAAACAATAACGACTGCACTATTCACCGTGCCACGATAATTACTCGTGTCCTCGGCGCTAGGAAAACAAAACGGTGTTACCAAAACTATAACCCGTATAACTGTATGCGTATAACGGTCTACGAACATATCATTGACATATAAGTATTTAAGATGTACAAGATTAGTGTTACGATACGCGTCCGTACCTTCGTTGGCAACGTTAGGTACTACCGCGGAAGACGTACTTTACGGAAGAACGTGAAATGTTCGACGACACGCGTCGGGCGGCGTAACGCGGAAATCGAGTTTACGATGCCCTATCGAGTAATATCACTTTCATTAGTGATTTGACATCATAACTGGCATTTTAGGTAAAAATTACCATTTTGCCCTTCTACCCCTAATTTGGCGGAATTTCGCGGAACCGTTACTTTGACCGTATTCCATTTCAAAATTATCCCCACTATGTTTTTACCTCGTCGGGCATCTTTCAATGCAATGAGGCATAAAAACAAGCATAGGAACAAATTACTGAAACTTCCTAGATCAAAACAACGGTTCTACTATAACTACCGAAAGAACTACGGAAACTAAAAGCTAAGGACGGAAGAACTTACTCGGAGCTAAGGCAAAACTTTTGCAGAGCTTCTCACTCTAAGTTTCGGCCAAGGTAGAGAGAAGAGGAGGTGTGAAGAATGAATGAAGAGTTCATGCCTTTATATAGGCAAAAATTGTGCCACTTTGGTAATTTTCATATTCCAATTCTTGTAATTTTTCCCTACTTCATAACCATGTAAAATCAAAGCTAAATGGTGTTAAATTCTTGTCCATGGGCTGCCTTGGTCGACATATAGGGGGTGATGTGGCATCAAACCATTGGTCCAAGAATGGTGACTTAAGCTTACTTTATGCCCGGTCCGATAGAATTTCCCCGATCGGTGTCCGTTTCGCGTAGTCTCTAAATTCTGAATTCATAACTTTGAAGATCTTCTCTTCCTCATCAATAATTTCACTTATCAGAAATAGCCTAATTTATTTACCAAAATGTAATATTTCAGATAAATAAATATGCGGGTATTACACACGAGGATATATCTAATATCTACCTTCCGTAACAAAAGAAAAGGTTCATCTATATATCAATAAATTAAATCACTCATGATACATTTTTTTTCCTTCCTAACAGGCAAGCAAATCACACTCACAATCATGTAGTCTGAGAGCTGTGACCTCTAAGAGAAAAGATGAAAATGCTTGACACTGTGACAGTTAGCCGTCATTGACACTATATTGTTCAATATACAGTATTATAGATTTCCGCATTTATAACATTTAATATATAATGGTTACAACTAATAAACTTCATGTATGTCGAGGTAGATGTTACATAAGGATATATAATGTTTGAAAGTAATAGTTAATTATGCGCACCGTCATCTATTGTGAGGTAGAATTTGCGAAAACACAAAAAAAAAAAAAAAAAAAAAAAAAAAAAAACGGTTGTAGATAATAACCATAATTTTTTTAGTGACAAAAGTGATGGTTCTTTTGAAACAACCATCATGTAACACTTACAAGCGATTCCTTTTTTAACCTTACATCAGCGAAAACACAAACATAACGGTTATATCTATTGACCGTAAAGTATGAACGACAAAAACGACATTTCATAGTAAACAGCCGTTATGTAAAGAACAAATCTAAAAATCACCTTTTCAAAACCTCGAAGAAATAACAGGACGAAAAGTATAAAAAGCTCTAGAAACAATGTGATGAAATCTAGGAACAAATATAGTTTCTCACACAAAATTGGATGAAGGAGTGTTCTACGTACGAAGCAGAAAAGGGGAAATGGAAGCTCAAGTAGAAGAGGCAGCTGCACTTTTCCCCCCATGATCTGCCTAAGGGTTTGACGTATGTTGAGTGTTTTGCCGATAGCCCTAGATACCATACAGTTGCAATTGGCTGCATGTTTAACCCCTCGGAGTATAACACGCTTCATAATGAGCCTAGCTATCGGCCCCGGCTATCGGCTCCCTGTGCTCACTAAAGACATAGATACAATGGGAGGGGTTACAGGAAGCTTGGTTGTGTGGCCTTATCGTCTACTTAGAGTATGGAAGCCCCACTCAAAAGAAGTCAACTACTCAAAAAAAGCTATACACCAAGTCCAAGCCACCCACTTAATCCAAACTCCCTAATCAGTCCAAGCCCCCTACTGATAAGTCCAAACCCTTACTTCCAATACCCCCAATCAGTTCAAGAAGAGGAAGCATCTCACCTCCAAAGATCAATTTGGGAAGAAGTCTTCCTAGCTAAGAAAATAAGCTCGTTGGTTAGTCTACTAGGAAGTCCCTCCAGGAGTTCGCTAACAAGTACTTTGCTTTAGACCAGTTTTCAATTATCACATTTGATGATAGAGGTCTTCGACCAAATAAACCAAAAAGAAGCTTTATGTAAAGAGTTTGTTTTTGAGATTTTGAACAAGGACATAGCAAGTTCAAGCTTTATCAACTTCTTTATAAGTTCGAGCCTTAGGGAAAACATAAGTTCCCTTTGGTACCCATTGATAATTACCAACAGGTTTGTCTCTTCTTTCTTTCTTATGAAAACATGATGAAGTATTATGACCCTTTCGGTTACAATAACTACAATGAGCAAAGGGGTTTGAAGAGTGGACAGTTTTTTGAAAATAGTTTAAGTAGGATTTTCCACCACTTTTCTTTTTCCCTTTCTTTTTGTCAAAAATAGGATTGTAACCTATGCCTGATCGATCATTTGTAAATCTTTGAGCTTTCAAAATAACATCGAGCATTTCACTACCATTAGTGAACTTCTCAAATGTTTTCGTAAGATAAATGTTTTTCTTTTCAAGATCAGGACAGTTTTTGCAGATCATATTTTCACAAGTAGGAGTGGAATCTTTATTTTGCTGCTCAAGCAATTTGGTTTTCTTTTTGGAAGCAATGAGTTCTTTCACAATCTTTTTGAATTCAGAATGTAAATCATTGTATTCAGAAAGTAACTCATTATAAGTAGGTTCAGAATCATATACCTCATCGTCGTTTTCACATTGCTCTTCTTCTTCAGCAATTAAGCATATGTTCGCAACTTCTTCTTCCTCACTTTCTTCATCTGAGGAGTTATCTCCCCATATAGCAGATACGTATGCCTTCTTCTTGAAGTGACTGAACTTCATCTTCTTTTCTTTTTCTTTGTCTTTCAGCTGAGGACATTCTGATTTATAATGACCAGGCTTTTCACATTCGTAACAGACAACTTGATCTTTATCTTTGAATTCGCGTCTGTTACTTGAGCTTCCTTTGTGGAATCTATTTCTGAAGCCTTGGTCCCTTTTGTAGAACTTCTTGAATCTTCGCACGAACATCCCCATCTCATCATCGTCCTCATCATCTTCGTCTTTATCTTCCTTTTCCTTCATAGCGTTAAGAGCGATGCCTTTGCTCTTACTAGTGTTGACTTCGTCCAAGTCCTTCTTGAATTTCAGTTTGCTCTCATATTCAAACAGGCTTCCGAATAGAGCAGCAACTGAGCCCATTGATTCTCCACGGGCCTCTTCTATTGCTGTTACTTTGGCTTCCCAATCTTTTGTCAGAACATTGAGAATCTTTCTAACCTGAGGACCTTGTTCATATGTTTTGCCCAAAGCTGATAATTGGTTGATAAGATGGGTATAACGAAGTTGAAATTCAGCAATGGACTCTCCGGTCTTCATTTGAAGAAGATCATACTCAGTTGTTAATGTGTTGATGTGATTCTCCTTTATGCCAGATGTTCCTTCATAGGCAATTTCCAATGCTTTCCACATCTCCTTGGCAGTAGATAGATTGCAGATGCGGAAATACTCCTTTTGACTAAGCACTCTGGAGCATCAGGATGGCTTTACTGTTAAGAGTTATTTTCCTTCTGTCATCCTCGTTGAACTCATTCTCAACCTTTGGAACATTAATTCCGCCTTCTACTCTTGTGGGAACATAATCCCCATTCTCTATTACTTGCTAGAGACCATACTCCGTGGCTAACACAAACACTCTGAACTTTGCTTTCCAGAACGAATAGTGTTCGCCGTCGAAGCCAGGTGGTCGGTTGATTGAGGCACCGTTAGGTAATATTCCTTCCATGATCTATCTCGGGATGTTAAGCCCAACTGAGAAACCTGGCTCTGATACCAAATGAAGGTGGAATATCACCTAGAGGGGGGGTGAATAGGTGATTATAAAATTCTTTCGCTAATTGCTAAAGAACACTTAAATAGAGAAGGAGAGAAGAACAATGAACACAAGAGATTATACTGGTTTGATCCAACTCTTGACCTACGTCCAGTCCCCAGAAACACTCTGGGATTTCACTATCTCGAAACTTGATTACACACTCTGTAACTCTCGAGTAATCCTCTCACTAGGACTTACTCCTCTTTACAAGTTGTAACCAAATAACCACAGACACAATTACACACTCTGTACTCGAAATGATCCTTTCACTAGGACTCACTCCCCCTTACAAGCTGTAATTGTATACCCACACTTAAGGTTCCACAACCTTAAGATTTTACAACACAATAATCAAATCAGGTTTTTGAAACTCCTCACGAGTAGATAAAGATAAACACTGAGGTACACGATATCCGAAGATATTAATGGAACAGACAAAACAGTTGAATACAATAAGAGTATAATGCACAACGTTTTTCTGTTGTTGTAGTGAATTCAAAACTTCAAGTATATATATAGTTGATCTCATGACCGTTGAGAAGCTTGAAGAAAATATCCGTTGAGAAACTTGAAAATGACCGTTAGAGATGAAGCAAAAGGGTTGGAATAATCGCCGTCATTATTCCCGTAATTGTGATTATGACCGTTGAGACCCAGCAAAGGAAATGAAATATTCTTGCCCAGAACGTCGCAGAGGTATGTCTTTTGGTCGAGTTTCTCGAATAAGTAAGTTTAATAAATGTCGGATTGCTTTAGTCAACATCCTGTGTTGATCCTCATTCCAATAATCTGTAACTCATTAACAAATTGATTAAATGCAATTATGAATAGTAATGAGTAATGATTTGGAGAAATAAAATTATAACCAGTTGATTTAGATTTTCTGGAGACGGTGATTTTGAAAACTGAAGGTGTTAACTTTCAAGTTGATCGAAAGTTAACTTGATATAAGAAGTTAACTTGTTATGGGCTTGAAAGTTGATAAGCATATATTTTATGATTAAATAAGTATAAATTCTGAGATATATTAGATTGAATTTATTAATATTATACCTATTTAATTATCTTTATGTACTTATCTATATTTTAATTAAATATAGGATAAAAGAATATTATAACAAAAAATCTATTGATATCCTATTTTATTTTGTAGGAGATATTATATGAAGAAAGAGATAAAAAGGAATTATATATATATATATATATATATATATTAAAGAGAAAAGGTAAATAAATGGTGTGGACCCCACAGGATCAAAGGAACATCTATCAGAATGCAATTCACAAAAGGGATATTGGATTGCCACGTGACCCCACAATATGCTGCATGTGGCTTCAAATATTTAAAAAGATATGATATATCTTTTTAGAAGGAAATCAAATATCACATGGAATGGCCAACAATAACCTAAAATTCTCTATATAATACGGACGCCAAAGCAAGAAAGAAGAAAAGAAAGGAGGAAGCGAACAGCACAGGGACGACGCAAGAGGAGAATTCCGAACACGCATTCCCACGACGCGAGAGGTCAAAAAAGACGCAACGAATAGAAGTCGGACGCAGTGGAAGGAGCAATTCAGGAGCAGGAGAATTGGAGAATCAGGAAGACTGAGGGATTCTCTGGAGTCTTTATTTCTCTTTCCTTTTTCCTATTTTATTTAAACCTGGCTTTTATTGATTTTTTGGAGTTTATTATAGCCATGCTAGGCTAGTTTTCTTTAGTAGTTAGGGCGATGATGAACCCTATGCGAATTTAAAATATTTGATTTGAATTCTCTATTGAATGTTATTTACCATGATTGAATGAATTATATTTACTTATAGCCTTCTTAAAAGACGATCACCTTTTAGATTGTCCATAGGTTAGTGCATGACAATAGAGATGTTGGTGCACTTAACTAGAACCTTTAATTCATCATAAAATTGCATGACCTAGACATAGGCTTACAAATTTATGTGATCTTATCATTCCGGTTTATATAATCTTTCTAAATAATACTAAGACATTAGGTTATTTTCAAAGATAAAGACTAAGGTAGCATCAAGACATTGAGACTTAGTATAATTTTAGAGAATTGATCGTCAGTTATGGGAATAACAGTCAATTAGGGATTTAATTCGAATACTTAGAGGAACATAGGGAATTCTATGCCCTAGCTGCGTTTTTCTCTATTAATCATCTTTTCTAAAACATTCTTGAAATTCTTGATTCTTATTTTTTTATTTAATTATTTAAAACCTTTTTAGTTACAATTCACCCCTATTACTCTATTTCACCCAACTAAAGCTGAAATAACTAATTAGTGGCTGTAATACTATTCCTCGTGGGACGATCTCTTTCTCACATACTTTATTACTTGTAACGATCGGTGCACTTGCCGAAGTCGCTATCAAGTTTTTGGCGCCGTTGTCGGGGAATAGTTTTATTTCAACACTAAGAGTAGTTATTGAAACTCTAGATTGGATTTCTTTTTTCTTTTGTTATTTAACTCTGTTTATGCAAGGTACCATAGACGGGGAATTCCTGCGATTTGATCCACGAAATTGAAAAGACAAAGACAAGGAGAAACCGGAAACTTGCTCAACATAGTAAAGGAAAGGCTAGTAACTCTAGTACTTGGGACTGAACCAATTATAATGGCGAGAAAATGGTGCGAGATCCTCCTCCTCCTCCAAAAAAGACCATGGGCGATTATATGACGCTTAATCACGCCGGGCGGCAACTAGCATTGTCAATCCAAATTTGTGAATGCAAATAATTTTGAAATCAAGCCATCCCTCATAGGCTTGGTTCAACAACGCTCTTTTAGTGGGAGTGATTTAGAGGATCCTAATCAGCATATTGAGACTTTTCTGCAGATTTGTGATACCATCAAGATGAATGGGGTTTCTAAAGGGGCTATTCGTGTGAGATTGTTTCCTTTCTCTTTGACGGGGAAAGCAGGAGCTTGGCTTCGTTCTTGTCCTAATGGAAGTCTCTCCACTTGGGACATTATTACCACAAAGTTCCTAGAGAAATTTTTCCCTTCTTCTAAGTATACAAAGGCTGGCATCGGACATCCGTTGCTTTACTCAAGGCAATGGGGAATCATATTGCCAAGCTTGGGAAAGATTCAAGGAGTTGCTTAGGAAGTGCCCACAACATGAGCTGCAAGACTATGATCGGGTGAGAATATTCCTCAATGGGATGCTTCCGTCCTCTAGGATGATGATTAATCTTTGCGGCGGGTGGTACGCTAAAAAATAAAACTCCGGAGGAATCATTGGAGTTGTTTGAAGATATGGGGTCCTTAGAGAATGAAACTGTTACTCCACAACCAAAGAGGGAGTTCTTCGGCTAGACTCTTACAATACAATGTTGGCCCACAATGAGAACATTGCCCAACAAAACAAGGTGATCCAACAAATGATTAGCTTCCATCACTAAACAACTTGCCTCTTCTCGGTGTCATCTATCACTTCTCGGCCTCCTTTGCTTTGTGATTTTTGCAAAGGGAACACGCTAATGGAGATTGTGCAGCATTCATTACTAGCGAAACAACTGAAGTTAACTACATGGGTAACCCTCCTAGAAATTAGTATAATCCGTATAGCAACACATACAATCCTGGCTGGAAATCTCACCCAAATTTTTCCTATAAACCCCAAGTAGCACCTCAGCAGTTCCACCAAACCACCACTACTGATCTGGAAAAGGCTTTGACACAGTTGACTCTTACCACTACTGAATACATACAGGGATCAGAAGCTTTCCAGAATGAAACAAAGTCTGCTCTAAAGAATCGGGGGCTTCGATCCGGAATTTGGAGAATCGATTGGTCGATTATCAAAGCAAATAGCAGAGAGAAGCCAAGGGTCCTTCCCTAGTGATACAGAGGTCAATCCAAAGGAGCATTGTAAGGCCATAACTACAAGGAGTGGTATAGTGGTTCAGCCGGTTGAGAAATTTGTTCCGATGAAGGACAAGTCTGAGAAAGGGGAGGAAGAGGTCGAGCAATGTAATGTGCAGCAGGTTCCAAAGGAGATAGCTACAAAGAAGTCTCCCACTCCTTCTTATGCAAAACCCCCTTATCCCCAAAGGTTGAAGCAACGATTCGGAAACAACAATATGCCGGGTTCTTGGATATTTTTAAGAAATTGCATATTAACATTCCTTTTGCGAAGCTCTTGAAAATATGCCTAATTATGCAAAGTTCATGAAAGATTTGCTTTCCAAGAAGCATAAGTTGCAAGAGGCAGAAACAATGGCATTGACTCAGCAGTGTAGTGCCATCATTCAAACTAAGTTGCCACCAAAGCTTAAAGATCCGGGCAGCTTTAGCATTCCTTGTGCAATAGGGAATGTCAATATGGGCGAGCACTTTGTGACACTGAGAGCTAGTATTAATTTAATGCCCTTATCTCGTGGCAAAAGCTCTAGGCATTAAAGAGATGAAGCCTACTATGATGTCATTACGGTTGGCGGATAGATCCATTAAGAAGCCGAAGGTGTCATTGAGGATGTTCTTGTGAAAGTAGACAAATTCATCTTCCCTAGGTGGATTTTGTGGTTCTTAACATGGAGGAAGATCTTTGAACTTCCTTTGCTATTGGGAAGACCCTTCTTGGCTACTCTTTAAAGCGGTAATTGATGTAGGCTTCTTTGAAAAATGGAATTCCAAATGAATGACGAGAAAGTCACTTACAATGTGTTTCAATCCATGAAATACCCGGTTGATAATAGTGATTTGTTTCGGCATTGATGTAGTTGACGAAACCATTCGGGAGGGTCTTTTTCAAGAAGATTCGGATAAGTCCTTAAAGGATGATATTGCTCGAGATGTTGCAAGTGGAAGAAGAGGTCTCTGCGATGAAAATTCTAATTTACATGTAGAGAAGCTGCAAAGGAAGGATTATGATGCACCACTGCTTGCTCCTAAGGTGGAACTAAATGAGCTCCTTCTAATCAAGCATGCTTTCCTAGGGAAGGATGACACTTATCCCGTTATTGTTAGCGCCGAGTTGTCACCTCTCGACGAAGAGAAGTTCTTTGAAAGTTTTGACTACCCACAAGACTGCAATAGGGTGGTCTATATCTGATTTAAAGGGGATTAGTCCTTCATTCTGCACTCATAAAATTCTAATGGAGAACGATGTGAAACCAGTAAGGCAGCCCCAGAGGAGACTTAACCCGACTATGAAGGAAGTGGTGAGAAAGGAGGTGATGAAACTGTTAGATGCAGGTATGATTTATCCTATCTCCGATTCAAAGTGGGTTAGTCCAGTGCAGGTAGTACCGAAAAAAGGTGGAATCACTGTAGTGCAAAATGAGAATAATGAATTAATTCCCACTAGAACTGTCACGGGCTGGAGAATGTGTGTGGATTATAGGAGATTGAACGATGCCACTCGTAAGGATTTTTTTCCTTTACCATTCATGGACCAGATGCTTGAAAGGCTTGCAGGTCACTCTTACTACTGCTTCTTAGATGGCTATTCTGGTTACAATCAAATAGCAGTGGATCCAGAGGATCAAGAGAAGACAGCTTTTACTTGCCCCTTTGGTATTTTTGCTTATAGACGGATGCCCTTCGGTCTTTGCAATGCTCCAGCTACTTTTCAGAGGTGCATGTTGTCTATCTTCTCTGACATGACTGAGAGATTTATTGAGGTATTCATGGATGATTTCTCTGTTTTTTGGCACTTCTTATGATACTTGCTTGGCTAATTTGTCTTGTGTGCTCCAAAGATGTCAAGATAGTAACTTGGTACTCAATTGGGAAAAATGTCATTTTATGGTAAAAAATGGAATAGTCTTGGGTCATAGAGTATCTGAACAAGGGATAGAGGTGGATAGAGCCAAGATTATAATCATCAAAGACTTGCCCCTCCCACCAATGTACGTAGTGTTCGCGAGTTTTCTTGGTCATGCGGGTTTTTACCGAAGGTTTATCAAGGATTTTTCCAAGATAGCCAAACCACTTAGTCAGTTGTTGGTCAAAGATGAAGATTTTAACTTCAACAAAGAGTGTCTAGTGGCATTTACCTTGTTGAAAGAAAGATTAACAACTGCACCTATTCTGACATCACCCGATTGGGATCTACCGTTTGAGCTGATGTGTGATGCCAGTGACTACGCCATAGGGGCTGTTTTGGGGCAAAGGAAGAATAATTTGTTACATGTTATATATTATGCAAGTAAAGTTCTGAATGAGGCACAACTGAACTATGCAACAACTGAGAAGGAGATGCTTGCGAGTTATTTATGCATTAGATAAGTTTAGACGTATTTGATTGGTTCCAAAGTTATTATTTTTACGAGATCATGCTTTGCTCTAAAATATCTCTTGACTAAGCTAGACGCTAAGCCAAGGCTTCTCCGTTGGATCTTTGCTACTCCAAGAGTTTAAGATTGAAATCAAAGACAAGAAAGTGGTAGAGAATGTGGTAGCCGATCACTTGTCTAGGATTCAGGTTAAGGAGTTGCAAGATGATTCAGAAATGGAGATTCATGATGAATTCCTAGATGAGTATGTCTTGGCAATTAGCAGTGTTCCCTGGTTTGCTGATTTTGCTAATTATAAGGCCATTGGGATGTTACCAGAGGGACTAACATGGCAGTAGAGGAAGAAGTTCATGCATGATGTTCGGAGGTATATCGGGATGAACCTTTCTTATTTTTCAGTGTGCGAGATGGAATGCTCCGTATTTGTATCCCGAGGAGGAGGAAACTCATAAGATCCTCTAGCATTGTCACGATTCAGATTATGGTGGACATTTTGCTGGAGAACGCACTGCTGCTAAGGTACTACAAAGCGGTTTTTATTGGCCTACATTGTACAAGGATGCTAGGAAGTATGTGGAGCAATGTGATCGTTGCCAAAGGACATGGAATATCTCTAGGAGACATGAGATGCCACTCAACAACATTCTTGTTATTGAGATATTTGATGTGTGGGGAATTGATTTTATGGGGCCATTCCCAAGTTCTTTTAACAACAAATACATTCTTGTAGCTGTGGACTATGTCTCAAAGTGGGTGGAGGCAATTGCTCTTCCCACTAATGAAGCTAAGGTGGTGATATCCTTTCTCAAAAAGAATATATTCAGCAGGTTCGGGGTACCGAGGGCCATTATCAGTGACGGAGGCACTCATTTTTGTAACCGACAGTTTCAATCATTGCTTAGCAAATATGGTGTCACTCATCGTGTCACCCACAAACTAGTGGGCAAGTGGAGATCTCTAACAGGGAATTGAAGCAAATTCTGGAGAAGACTGTTGGTAAGTCAAGGAAGGATTGGTCCCAGAAGCTTGATGATGCTTTGTGGGCATACCGAACGGCATTCAAGACTCCTATCGGCATGTCACCGTTTCAGCTGTTATATGGTAAATCTTGCCACCTTCCAGTGGAGCTTGAGCATAAGGCACTTTGGGCAACTAAGCTGCTGAATTTTGATGCTAAATCTGCTGATGAAAAAGGTTACTTCAGTTGAATGAGCTTGATGAATTCAGAATTTTTGCATATGAGAGTGCTAGCCTCTACAAGGAAAGAACCAAGAGATGGCATGACGGGAGGATTATTCCTAAAGAGTTTCATCCGGACAGCGGTACTACTTTATAATTCTCGTTTGAAACTTTTTCCGGGGAAATTGAAGTCTAGATGGTCGGGACCTTTTGTAGTCAAAGAAGTCACACCTTTTGGTGCAATTGTCATTGCACCAATAGGTTCGAGATGAAGCTTTTAAGGTGAATGGGCGGATATTAAAGCCTTACCATGGTGGAGACATTGACGGAGGAAGAACCTCGTGGCATTGGAAGTTGAGAATTAAGGTGACATAGTCGGGCTGAAGACTATAAACCAAGCGCTTCTTGGGAGGCAACCCAAGGGTTCTGCTTTCATTATTTATTATTATTGTGTTTTTCTTTTTCTTTTCTTTTAGTTTTATTCGGTTTGAAGGTAATCACTCCTCTTGTAGCTGCAAAGTCCGGCTTGTGCACTCTTTCCTCTTTTAAAATTTGAAACATCATGGATGGTACCGGAAGAAGCACTCCACATCAAAATTAGAAGCCTAAACCAGGGAGTACTAGTTTCTTTCCCTCTTTATATTTTAGCAACATTGAGGATAATGTTTGATTTAAGTGTGGGGGAGGGATATAATTTCTTTGGTGATGCTTGTCCTTATTTTATTTATTTTTTTAAGAATTTAATATTTGAGATTTTTGCATTGTTTAGGATTGACCTTAACTTTGAGCTTTCCCCATCTTAGAAAATATTATCAAGTAAAAAAAAATTAAATAAAAAAATTAAAATAGAAAAGAATGTTTCAATTAAGCCTCTAAGCCTTGAATTTTTGTAGTAGTCTTGAGATGAACTATGAGAATATGGATTAGTTTGTAATATGATCAACAGTTATTAGTTTATGAATATTTTGCTACATGATTTCTTTAGGAGATGAGATGATGACTTTCATTAGCTAAGTAAAAATTTTCGTTTAGGAAGATGACTCAAAAAAAAAAAAAAAGAAACACAACTCCAATGACTTCTCTAGACCGCACTTAGTAACCGGTCTTTGCATCACCCATGTGCGGGTCGCGTCAAACGGTAAAGTCCAAGAGGGTTATGAGTTGGGCTAAAAGCCTCTTGAGTTGCCTGTTAGAGTAACGAGTAACCGGTCTTTGCATCACCCATGTGCGGGTCGCGTCAAAAAGGGACCTACAACGGCTCAAGAAAAAAAAACAAAAAAAAAAAAAAAGAAAAAAAAAAAGAGAAGAAAAAAAGGGAAAAAAAAAGAGAGCTATGTTTTACCTGAGGATCCATAGTAAATTAAATAAAAAGCTTGGTTTAGTGGGGGAATTTGAATTTTTTTTGGAGAAATTGAGTAGCATAATATTCTTTTACTAATCTTATTGTTAAACTTATTACTTGCCGATCCTTTGATCATGGGATGTTAAGAGATTATTACAATTGTTTAAGGCTATTAGCTTAGTGATATATTCTTATAAGACATTAACTTAAATAAAGATTTGATGATATGATCTAAGTATGGTGGTTTATTGCTTTTTGTTTAGGAATTTCATGAGCAATGTTCTGTTCAGATAATGAATTCTATTTCCTTTGCTTGAGGACAAGCAAATGTTTAAGTGTGGGAGAGTTTGATAAGCATATATTTTATGATTAAATAAGTATAAATTCTGAGATATATTAGATTGAATTTATTAATATTATACCTATTTAATTATCTTTATGTACTTATCTATATTTTAATTAAATATAGGATAAAAGAATATTATAACAAAAAATCTATTGATATCCTATTTTATTTTGTAGGAGATATTATATGAAGAAAGAGATAAAAAGGAATTTTATATATATATATATATATATATATATATTAAAGAGAAAGGTAAATAAATGGTGTGGACCCCACGGATCAAAGGAACATCTATCGAAATGCAATTCACAAAAGGGATATTGGATTGCCACGTGACCCCACAATATGCTGCATGTGGCTTCAAATATTTAAAAAGATATGATATATCTTTTTAGAAGGAAATCAAATATCACATGGAATGGCCAACAATAACCTAAAATTCTCTATATAATACGGACGCCAAAGCAAGAAAGAAGAAAAGAAAGGAGGAAGCGAACAGCACAGGGACGACGCAAGAGGAGAATTCCGAACACGCATTCCCACGACGCGAGAGGTCAAAAAAGACGCGAATAGAAGTCGGACGCGGTGGAAGGAGCAATTCAGGAGCAGGAGAATTGGAGAATCAGGAAGACTGAGGGATTCTCTGGAGTCTTTATTTCTCTTTCCTTTTTCCTATTTTATTTAAACCTGGCTTTTATTGATTTTTTGGAGTTTATTATAGCCATGCTAGGCTAGTTTTCTTTAGTAGTTAGGGCGATGATGAACCCTATGCGAATTTAAAATATTTGATTTGAATTCTCTATTGAATGTTATTTACCATGATTGAATGAATTATATTTACTTATAGCCTTCTTAAAAGACTGATCACCTTTTAGATTGTCCATAGGTTAGTGCATGACAATAGAGATGTTGGTGCACTTAACTAGAACCTTTAATTCATCATAAAATTGCATGACCTAGACATAGGCTTACAAATTTATGTGATCTTATCATTCCGGTTTATATAATCTTTCTAAATAATACTAAGACATTAGGTTATTTTCAAAGATAAAGACTAAGGTAGCATCAAGACATTGAGACTTAGTATAATTTTAGAGAATTGATCGTCGATTATGGGAATAACGATCAATTAGGGATTTAATTCGAATACTTAGAGGAACATAGGGGAATTCTATGCCCTAGCTGCGTTTTTCTCTATTAATCATCTTTTCTAAAACATTCTTGAAATTCTTGATTCTTATTTTTTTATTTAATTATTTAAAACCTTTTTAGTTACAATTCACCCCTATTACTCTATTTCACCCAACTAAAGCTGAAATAACTAATTAGTGGCTGTAATACTATTCCTCGTGGGACGATCTCTTTCTCACATACTTTATTACTTGTAACGATCGGTGTACTTGCCGAAGTCGCTATCAAAAGTTAACTTGCTGTTTTGAGAGTCAAACTTGATAAGTGTAGAAGAAAATGTTTAACTTGACATGTCAACTCGAGGCAATAAGTGAAATAGCAATAGTTAACTTGAAACAAGAGGTTAACTTGATATTCATTTTGAAAGTTAACTTGATATAGGAAGTTGACTTGATATCCATTTGAAAGTTAAAACCGATGATATTGAAAAAGAAGCAAGTTAACTTGATATAAGAAGTTAACTTTGATATTTCCTTGAAAGTTTTGAAAGTTAACTTGACATATTTTGAAAGTTAAAACCAATGGTATTGGAAAAAGTAGGAAATTAACTTGATATGGGAAGTTAACTTGCTTAACTTGCATTACGCTTGAAAGTTAACTTTCACTCTTGAGAAAGTTAAAGTCGATAGAATAGCTTAACTTGCTATACACTTGAAAGTTAACTTGTGTAATACCCGGATATTCAATACCCGGATGACTATTAAACGTAAATAAATATTTCTTAAAGTGTTAGAGGTGAATATGTGGTTTCAATAAATGGCCAAAAAATTACCTTATTACTTAGGGAAAATTATTGTGAAAATTAGAAAAGAAAAAGAACTAAGGTCAAGGGAAAATGTATTTTATAAGGAAGAAGATGACCTAAAATATTATGATAAATACCATATGATAACAAATACTGACAAAAACTGGGGAAATGTGTTATTTTTAATTTTGGGAATTTTTGGGAATATTTCCCTGGAAAAATATTGAGCATAAATAAAATAATATTAAAAAGTACTTTATGCTCTTTGATTTTTTTTAATATTTAATATAGGATATAAAATACCAATGTCGGTTCAATAGTTATGAGAAAATAATTTATCCTAATTAAGAAAATTATCAACAATTAGTAAGTGACTAATTAAGTAATTAATGAGATAATATAAGATGATTAAGATATAATCATTTGTTTAGTATAATAATCAACTAACTAAATCACTCCCCAAAAGACAACCAAGGTGGCGCCAATTACATGTAGTACATTGGGTAGGAATTTGTCTTTCTCTTTTATTAAATAATTAAGCTATTTTGCTATATATAAAAAACAAAACAAAGACATGGCTGTTGTAAGGGAGGCATGTCGGCACATTTGATTGAGGGTGAGAATTGGGATTAAATGATTAAAGATAGGTTATGTCGGCCATGTACATTGGGTGAGAGTTACTTTTAAGTAAATGATATAATTATTGAATAATACAATATACTTGAATAGCTAAAGCACCACAAAATAGCTGATTGGTTGTGTATGTCGACCAAGACTTGGGAGGCTTGGGTGTAGTTTCAAAAGGTGCGAGATTAAATCCAAGGGTGGAGGTGATTTTATGTCACATTTGAAATTCCATTTGTGTCCCCAATTTTCTCCTATAAATAGGAGGCTTGGGATCACTTCATTTTCACACCAAAATCAAGTAACAATCTGAATATAGAGAGAAGTGAGAGTGAGTGAGGAGTATCTTGAAGGAGTTCAAGCAATAGCAAGGTAAGTTCTTAGAATTTTAGCTTTTAAATTCATAGATAGATTTTATGCTTTGATCTTAAATTCCTAGAAGCAATTTTATTTTCATGTTTTTATGGTTAAAATTAGCTTTATTTCGAAAAAATAATGAGGGAATTCATAGAGAAAAATTTCTGAAAGAGAAACATCAAAATAGCGAAGCTCTGGCGAAATTTTGTCGGTTAGCGACTCCCGAAAGCAATTTCAAAAACGCTGGTATCTTATGTTGAAGATGCTATGCCAAAATTATGAGAAAATTCATGTTGAAAGTAGACATATAGAGCTTTCCAAATATACCTATAGCATGTCGTTTTGAGCTCTGTGCTAGGAGATAGAAATGTTCGAAGTTATGCTAAAAATGCTGGAATTTTCTGGGCAGACGTTGTAATCTCCTAAACTGGGAATTGTTTATTAATTCTGGGAAAGAAATCATATTTTTATCTACAAGTAGACATTCTAAGGTTTCCGAGGAATTTTACGGATCCTTATTCCGAGTTCTGTAGAATTAATTAAAATTCTCCAAAGTTAGGTGAAAAATCAGCCTATATAATGATTATTAGCGTTTTTACGAAATTATAGTTAATAAATGGAGAAATAATTAATCCAGGGGTAAAATGGTCATATATAGCCAAAATACCTCTTGAAATAATATTTATGAATTAATTGAGACGATATTACCCTTATAGGATAAGCTGTGATCATCTACCGTCGGGACGTACCAATATCAACGGCGAAGGTACGGACGCGTATTGTAACCTTAACTCTTGCGCTTATTGTGTTCTATGTGTGTTTGCTGTGTTTCTACACTGAGTTTTTGTTGTTAAGATGTTGAAAACGAGATTTTTTCTGTTGAGACGTTGAAATTACAAATATACGGGTTATGGATTTAATAACACCGAATTATAGTTTTCCTAGCGAGGACACGACCGTACATCGTGGCACCGGATTATGTGCGGTAGATCGAGGGTAACATACATATTGCGTTGGCTGTGTAATGTTATTACTTGCTATGATCTGTTATGATCGATATATGATATTTTGCGAAATATTGTGGATATCTGCTATGCATATACTGCATACATAAGCATGAGGTTAACCGTTACCTGAGATCCAATGGGCATTGGATCTCGGGCGTGATGTAGCCCGGGATCCCGAGGAGTTCGGATCGGAGAAAGGGGTAAGGAGCCGGCATAGAGAAGCCAACGGAGGAATAAATTAGCAGTTTATTTTTGTTAGAGAAACATCAGATGAATGTACTTATGACTACCAGAACATATTATTATGAATGTTATACAGTGACTCTATTTCCATTTTAAATCGAAAAAAAAAATTTGACTGCTCAACTCTGATCAAATACGGCAAGAAAACGTTTACGAAAACGGGGTGTTACATTTTTGGTATCAGAGCAGTTGTCCTGGCATGAACTTGACTATGTTATTACGGACAGTTTGGTGCCGAAGGCAAGGCTAGTCTATGTGGGTACGCCAATCAGTCACCCTAGCACGGTGAGGCCCCCATGATAGACACTTACCGGCCATTCATTCGGTTAACGGAGTTAGGTTCAAAAGCCTTTTGAATTTTGAAACAAATTTTTGAAAAGAGTACTGATATAACCTGGTGTTGTGTTGTAGAGATGGACGGGGAAGATGAACCTTGTGAGATGTACCTCGGAGGGGGAAGGCGCGTGGCGCGTAGGACATATCCATGCTTGGTTAGAGTAAAGAAAAACCCTGAACCAGAATCTCCACCCCCTGATCCAATGGATATCTTTCACCCTGTACCGGAACCAGTAGATATTCCCTTTTACACTCCGACACCTGAGATAGAGCCAGATTACCACCTTGGCCCAGGATACCAGTTATACCCTGACCATATGTATGACCCTATACCAGTCCAGATGGAACCTCCTACATATATGTTCCCAGTTGAACCAATAACCCAGATAGTTCCCATCACTCCTCGGTGGGTGATAACTTCGACTACCCGGAAATCCAAAACCTGGACAATCCTAATGCATACTCCGACGACCTACAGTATGTGTTAGACAACAACATAATCCTTACAGAGGCCTTGCATTTAGAACTCGTTGATGCCGACAACTTCTTATAACGACCAGAGCAAATACCTACAATACCTGACAAACGTCAAAGAGTCCTATATGGCCAACTCCCGATACATTTATCCATACCCTCCCGGAGATTGGATCAGATCCACTCTCCAGCATTTTCCCCGTACCCGTTACTGGGTTGGAAAAACCAATGAAATCCTAGACGGAGGAAATTTTGAGGATGTCGGGTCATGGATCTTTAATCTTAAACGTCTGGTGTATCGGAGAATGTGAGGATGGGAACAGATCAAGAAAGCGAAGGAAGTAGAGATAATAGTAGACGTAAACTACGTTGTGTATTTTGAATTACAAATGTGTGTTGACTTGTTATGTGCATAAGATATGTGAGTAAAAGACCCATGCATATAAGGGTTGTATATGGATGCATATAGTTATATATGTGGTTTGTATGTTGATAAATAAATGAGATGTTGTTTACTTGTTGTGTGTGTTATTCTAATGTGACTAACGTCTCTCGTAAATGAATAAACTTAGAATATTATGGCAAACCGAGAGAGAGCGGCGTGCTCCTAGAGGCCGAGGCGAGAGGAAGAGGCCGAGGCCGACAACCTCGAGAAAATCCTAATCCGGAGCCGGAGGCTCGGGATCGAACCCGCGCATCAAAACGCATGGCGGGAGGTGATGGCAATGTTGCATGAGCAACGGGCCATGATTGAAGAATTACGTACCGAACGATTAGAAAGGCGGACTGAAACCGAGACAGAAGATGAAGAAGAAGGAGAAGATGAAAGTCAACATGAAGAAGATGATGAACCCGAATGATCACCATCCCCGCCCAGACACGAAAGGGCGATCATGCATCTGCAACCTCCCCGTAGGGAGGCTGAGACTACTCGGTATTGGGTAGCCCACTCGCAAGCCGAAACCCCCTTTTCATGGTAAGTTAGACTCGGCGGAGGACTCGGCTTATGAAATTAAAGAAAATCTTTAAAGTAATGGAATGCCCATAAGATCGCAAACCCCAACCGGCGATTTATAAAGCGGAAGGAGACACGGACCACCGGTGGAATTCAATAGCGGAGAATCTTTACGTCTCCGTTATTGTCCCATCACATGGGAGAAATTTCTAGAAAAATTCAACGAGCGATTTCCCCGCATCTCGTGCGCAGATTATGAAGGAGTCGGAGTTCCTACACATCCGACAGGGCCAAGATGAGTCGATAGATGACTACTTCGCCCGATTTACTAACTTGTCCCGGTACTCTTCACATGTTCGTAGAGACGACGAAGGGAGCAGTATGGCCAACATACTAGTCTACGGGCTCAGATACGAAATCAGGGAGAAACTTGTTTCTCTCCAATTCCAAGATCTTATCCATGCTGTCGAAGCATGTCGACTCATCGAACGAAATCTGAAGGAGCTGCGAAGATCCAGACCTTTCGACAATAGTGGTCCAAGCCGTAGCGGTGTTAACCGTGGAAATTTCGGCTCAAAAAGAAGGCCACCTTGGAATAACTTCCAGGGAAGAAACAAGAGGCCCTACCAACCCGGACAACAAAATGTTCCGAGGATTCAAGCGTCACGACCATGTCCCAAATGCGGACGATACCATCCGGAAGCTCTGCGAAGGACGAGATGACTGCTATAAATGTCATAAGCCTGGACATATTAGCACGTCACGCCCCATCGAAAGCGTGAGCAAAAGCCGCGAACCGTGGTCGAGTTTTTGCCTTGACCAGAGAAGAGGCCCGACAATCCCCGGACATGATCCAAGGTACAATCTTTTTAAACGGAAATTCATTGATAGCATTATACGACTCGGGTGCTAGTCACTCGTTTATTTCACACGAATGTGCTAAACGTTTAGGGATGCATGCCTTTAGTTTACCTTGTGATCTGTTAGTAGCTACACCACTAGGTGTTAAGACATTAGCTTCAGATGCATGTCTAAATTGTGTTGCGAGTGTAAATGGGCGAGACTCCAACATCGATCTTATCCGACTGCCGCTCCACGGCATCGACGTCATTCTCGGTCTGGATTGGCTGTCTGCAAACAACGCGATCATTGATTGCGGAAGCAAGAAGATTTCTTTTGCACCTTCTCGTGGCAGAGGCAAGATTGACTTAAATCTAAATTTCCTTTCTGTTGCGGAGGCCCAGAGATGTCTAAAAAGAGGATGCCAAGCTTACATGGTATTCTTTTCAATTAAGGCAGAGGCCGAACCTTCACTTCGAGACATCCCTGTCGTGAATGAATTTCCCGATGTATTTCCCGATGATCTCACAAAACTACCCCCAAATAGAGAAGTTGAGTTCGCTATCAAACTGATGCCGGGCACAGGTTCAATATCCAAAGCTCCATATCGAATGGCGCCAAACGAAATGCTGGAATTGAAGAAACAACTTGAGGAACTGCTCGAGAAAGGGTTTATCCGACCCAGTGTATCTCCCTGGGGAGCCCCGGTGTTGTTCGTAAAGAAGAAAGACGGTAGTCTTAGACTTTGTATCGACTATCGTGAATTGAACAAAGTGACGATAAAAAATAAGTATCCACTTCCCAGGATTGATGATCTTTTGGATCAACTATCTGGTTCTAGTATTTTCTCAAAGATCGATTTGCGATCAGGATATCACCAGCTGCGAGTCAAAGCTAGTGATGTATCTAAAACGGCTTTCAGAACCAGGTACGGGCATTACGAATTCCTTGTGATGCCTTTCGGTTTAACAAATGCACCTGCTGTATTCATGGACTACATGAACAGAATTTTCCGTCAACACCTTGATGAGTTTGTAGTGGTGTTTATTGACGACATCCTTGTTTATTCTAAGACTAAGGAAGAGCACGAAGAACATCTGCGTATAGTGCTGAGTGTACTCCGAGAAAGGCGACTCTTTGCTAAACTTAGCAAATGTGAGTTTTGGTTACCAGAAGTCAGATTTCTGGGCCATGTTATATCGCGAGGCGGAGTTCTTTATTGATCCCGGCAAGGTGGAAGCGTTCGGATTGGAAAAGACCCGAGACCGTGACGGAGATTCGTAGTTTTAAAGATTCTAGCGGGCTATTACCGCAGATTCATAAAGAATTTCTCTCGTCTTGCCCTACCATTGACAAAGCTCACGAGGAAAAACCAACCCTTTGTATGGGGTGACGACCGCGAGGATAGTTTTCGAGAGATGCGAGAGAGGTTGACTACGGCACCAGTATTGATTATCCCAGATCCAGATGAGACATATATGGTCTACAGTGATGCCAGCGGGCGTGGACTGGGATGTGTCCTGATGCAACAGGGCAGAGTGGTGGCCTATGCCTCTCGTCAGCTGAAACCTCACGAGTTGAATTATCCGACGCATGATTTAGAACTTGCGGCGATCGTGTTTGCTTTGAAGATATGGAGGCATTATCTCGTACGGTGCGGCCGTAGAATTGTACTGCGACCACAAGAGCACGAAATACCTTTTTGATCAAAAGGAACTCAATATGAGGCGCGTCGGGATGGAGCTACTCAAAGACTACGACACCGGAGATTAAATATCATCCGGGAAAGCCAACGTTGTGCGTATGCTCTTAGTAGAAAGTCGGTGCGGTGGCACACATGATGGTTCAAGAACTGAAGTTGCTTGAGGACTTCGGGATTTGAATTTGTCAAACCAAATTTGCGAAAACTTCGACGCACCCGGTGAAGCCTATCTTGCGAGTCTCCCGGTTAGTCAAGGAGAGTACGATCCGAGAGACGAAGTTGAAGAAGCTCGGAAAAATGACGATCGAGCTATTGCGGTGCGAGAGATGATCGCTCGAGGCGAGACTCACGACTATGACTTATCCATTAGTGGATTAGTCGGGTACAAGAAAGCGGACCTATATACCTCCGATCGATGAATTGCGGAGAAAAATTCTGGATGAAGCTCACAAGAGTAAGTATACCTTGCATCCAGGAATGGTCAAGATGTACCAAAATCTCAAGTCCGAAATATGGTGGCCCGGACTGAAGAGAGACGTGACCGAATACGTTTCCAAATGTCTTACTTGCCAGAAAGTGAAGATTGAACACCGGCGACCTCCTGGTCTTCTTCAAAGACTAGAACTGCCGGAATGGAAATGGGAGAATGTAACCATGGATCTTGTGGTAGGTTTACCTAAGATCCGGCATCACGATACGATATGGGTGATTGTGGACCGATTAACCAAGTCGGCACATTTCATACCAATCAGCATTCATTATTCTCCGGAACGATTAGCGGAGATTTACATCAAAGAGATTGTGAGGTTACACGGTGTCCCTAAGAGTATTATTTCTGATCGGGATACGCGATTCCAATCCCGTTTCTGGCGAGCTATACACGAAGGTATGGGTACCAAGCTGAGATTCAGCTCGGCTTATCACCCTCAGACCGACGGTCAATCTGAGAGAACGATACAGACGCTGGAAGATATGTTGCGAGCATGTGCGCTAGATTACAAAGGAAGTTGGGATCGACATCTTTCTTTGGCAGAGTTTGCATACAATAACAACTACCATGCAAGCATACAAATGGCCCCATTCGAGGCATTGTATGGGCGAAAGTGTCAGTCACCACTATGCTGGACGGACTCATCTGAGGAAAGGTTGCTCGGACCGGACATGATTGAGAAGACCTCCGAACAAATCGCATTAATCAAGAAGAGACTCCTGGCAGCTCAAAGCGATGACGGAGAGTTACGCTGACAAAAGAAGGAGACCACTAGAATTTGAAGTCGGAGATCATGTATTCCTGAAGATGTCCCTGGTGACCGGAGTCGGTAGAACGCTTAAAAGGCGGAAGCTAAGTCCTCGTTACATAGGACCCTTTGAAATCCTGGCCAAACGTGGACCAGTAGCGTATCAGATAGCCTTGCCCCCAAACCTTAGTAAACTTCACAACGTGTTCCATGTTTCCCAACTAAAGAAATACCAATCCGACCACGACCATGTCATTGAATACGAAACCGTTGAGTTACGACATGACAATACTTTCGAAGTCGTACCGGAGCAGATCATTGAACGTCAAGAGAGACGGCTTAGGCACCGGAGTATTCCGATGGTGAAAGTGGTATGGACGGGATTGTCACTGAAGAGCGACATGGGAGACGGAAGAGGATATCTTTGAAGAAATACCCGAGTTCATGGTTAGTAATTTGATTAGACTAGAGTAAATTTCGGGGACGAAATTTTAATTAACGGGGAGAAATGTAATACCCGATATTCAATACCCGGATGACTATTAAACGTAAATAAATATTTCTTAAAGTGTTAGAGGTGAATATGTGGTTTCAATAAATGGCCAAAAAATTACCTTATTACTTAGGGAAAATTATTGTGAAAATTAGAAAAGAAAAAGAACTAAGGTCAAGGGAAAATGTATTTTATAAGGAAGAAGATGACCTAAAATATTATGATAAATACCATATGATAACAAATACTTGACAAAAACTGGGAAATGTGTTATTTTTAATTTTGGGAATTTTTGGGAATATTTCCCTGGAAAAATATTGAGCATAAATAAAATAATATTAAAAAGTACTTTATGCTCTTTGATTTTTTTTAATATTTAATATAGGATATAAAATACCAATGTCAGTTCAATAGTTATGAGAAAATAATTTATCCTAATTAAGAAAATTATCAACAATTAGTAAGTGACTAATTAAGTAATTAATGAGATAATATAAGATGATTAAGATATAATCATTTGTTTAGTATAATAATCAACTAACTAAATCACTCCCCAAAAGACAACCAAGGTGGCGCCAATTACATGTAGTACATTGGGTAGGAATTTGTCTTTCTCTTTTATTAAATAATTAAGCTATTTTGCTATATATAAAAAACAAAACAAAGACATGGTGTTGTAAGGGAGGCATGTCGGCACATTTGATTGAGGGTGAGAATTGGGATTAAATGATTAAAGATAGGTTATGTCGGCCATGTACATTGGGTGAGAGTTACTTTTCGTAAATGATATAATTATTGAATAATACAATATACTTGAATAGCTAAAGCACCACAAAATAGCTGATTGGTTGTGTATGTCGACCAAGACTTGGGAGGCTTGGGTGTAGTTTCAAAAGGTGCAGATTAAATCCAAGGGTGGAGGTGATTTTATGTCACATTTGAAATTCCATTTGTGTCCCCAATTTTCTCCTATAAATAGGAGGCTTGGGATCACTTCATTTTCACACCAAAATCAAGTAACAATCTGAATATAGAGAGAAGTGAGAGTGAGTGAGGAGTATCTTGAAGGAGTTCAAGCAATAGCAAGGTAAGTTCTTAGAATTTTAGCTTTTAAATTCATAGATAGATTTTATGCTTTGATCTTAAATTCCTAGAAGCAATTTTATTTTCATGTTTTTATGGTTAAAATTAGCTTTATTTCGAAAAAATAATGAGGGAATTCATAGAGAAAAATTTACGAAAGAGAAACATCAAAATAGCGAAGCTCGGCGAAATTTTGTCGGTTAGCGACTCCCGAAAGCAATTTCAAAAACGCTGGTATCTTATGTTGAAGATGCTATGCCAAAATTATGAGAAAATTCATGTTGAAAGTAGACATATAGAGCTTTCCAAATATACCTATAGCATGTCGTTTTGAGCTCTGTGCTAGGAGATAAAATGTTCGAAGTTATGCTAAAAATGCTGGAATTTTCTGGGCAGACGTTGTAATCTCCTAAACTGGGAATTGTTTATTAATTCTGGGAAAGAAATCATATTTTTATCTACAAGTAGACATTCTAAGGTTTCCGAGGAATTTTACGGATCCTTATTCCGAGTTCTGTAGAATTAATTAAAATTCTCCAAAGTTAGGTGAAAAATCAGCCTATATAATGATTATTAGCGTTTTTACGAAATTATAGTTAATAAATGGAGAAATAATTAATCCAGGGGTAAAATGGTCATATATAGCCAAAATACCTCTTGAAATAATATTTATGAATTAATTGAGACGATATTACCCTTATAGGATAACTGTGATCATCTACCGTCAGGACGTACCAATATCAACAGCGAAGGTACGGACGCGTATTGTAACCTTAACTCTTGCGCTTATTGTGTTCTATGTGTGTTTGCTGTGTTTTCTACACTGAGTTTTTGTTGTTAAGATGTTGAAAACGAGATTTTTTTCTGTTGAGACGTTGAAATTACAAATATACGGGTTATGGATTTAATAACACCGAATTATAGTTTTCCTAGCGCTGAGGACACGACCGTACATCGTGGCACTTGGATTATGTGCGGGCGAGGGTAACATACATATTGCGGTGGCTGTGTAATGTTATTACTTGCTATGATCGTTATGATCGATATATGATATTTTGCGAAATATTGTGGATATCTCTATGCATATACTGCATACATAAGCATGAGGTTAACAGTTACGAGATCCAATGGGCATTGGATCTCGGTGATGATGTAGCCGGGATCCCGAGGAGTTCGGATCGGAGAAAGGGGTAAGGAGCCGGCATAGAGAAGCCAACGGAGGAATAAATTAGCGGTTTATTTTTGTTAGAGAAACATCGGATGAATGTACTTATGACTACCCGAACATATTATTATGAATGTTATACGGTGACTCTATTTCCATTTTAAATCGAAAAAACAAAATTTGACTGCTCAACTCTGATCAAATACGGCAAGAAAACGTTTACGAAAACGGGGTGTTACAACTTGCTATACACTTAAAAGTTAACTTGCACTATTGAGAAAGTTAAACACGATACTCTTGAAAAACAATGCAAGTTGACTTCCTAACTTGAGGCAAACATATCTCAAACTTATTAACTCCAAATCAAACACGTTTTAACTTCAGGAAGATGAAATCAAAACATTTTCCTCTTTAAATAAAACAAATCTCATGACTCCAGGCATGAGACTCAAACTAGAGTTACCCAATGCAAAACTTCCAAAAACATTATAGATTCATGTTGGCTATATAAAGCATGATTTAACCTTGAATCTATTAACTTATTTACATTATAATTGTTATCATCAAAACATCAAAAACATGAGAACTAACAAAAAAAAAACATAACCATGGATTAGAGACAAACAAAAGTATTTCAGTGGAAGCTAAGAAATAACATCTAGTCTCTCAAATTGTACTGTCAAATCGACTTGGTATGATGGACTACATACGAGTTATGATTATAGGGCTATGTATAATGTTCCAAACATTACTAAACTAAATTTTTCATAGGGTTTTAAGGGCATTACTGATTTGGGTTTTAATTTAAGTTGTTTATAGGGTTTTAAGGGCATTATTGATTCTAGTTTTACGTTCAAAGATTCCTCATGGCTTATTGGTAGTGAATACCACGATCCCTCTAAGATTGGAAAAAATCCTTACTCCTTGTAAAATAGTTTGCAGGATTTATATTGAAGTGGCTGTAATACTTTCTTTCTGAAATGGTGCTCAATTGTGTAAAGTACTGCATCACTATTTCTCTCCTCTTGACTGTGTTGCAATCAAGTCCTAAGAATTGTCATCCTCTTTGCAACCTCTACTTTATTTCACTTAATCTTTTGACCCATTAAGAATCTAAAACGAAAATACCCTTATTGCTTTCAAACCATCCCTTCCCTCACATACTCAAATGAGCCTTCAGGAATTATTATACATAGTCTTATATTTTGAGACCTTGAATTAATTGATATATTTATTTATTATTTCAGGCACCCCCCCTGAGCAATCCTCGTCCAAGAAGGAAGAAACTTCATCTTTAATCCAGTCAACGGGAAACTTCATCTATGATCCTCCCATGTACTCCAGCTGCAAGTACCCAGCAAACTTCAACACCTTGTGAATCTGGAAACCAGTCAACAAGAAGGACACGTTTTTACAGACCAGTAAGGCCATTTGGGTTTGGAATAATGGTTGATGAGGATAGTGGTAGAAGTGTTTATAATGTAAGGTATAGTTACTTATTTCAATATCTCTGTGGTAAAGTTCTATGTTAAATGCTAGTTATATATATGACCATGTGCATTTTTTTTATTGTAGCCCGAATTAAGGACTGAAAGGGTCATTAAGGAAGGTACACCGGCTAAGTTTATGCATAATGCCAACCCTACAACAAAATTTCCAATTCCAAATGAGAAAGAAATAAGAAAGTCATCAGCTGCAACATTATCCTCCCAAGATGGTTCCAGGAAGATTGACTTCACTTCTCCTAGTTATACTGATTCGCCATTAGCTGTGAACCCACCTGGATTGCAGTGGAAGGGGCAACCAAGTATTAGTAGCTCACAACTCCGTATACAAAGCCAGAAGATCATGACAAGACGAACATCACAACAGCAGCAACAAGGGGAGCAGTTTATGACCAGGAGGATGGCTAACTCTAACAACTAGACTTGTTTAGGATACTTTTTGTTTGGGTGCTTTTGGTGTATATGTGGAATCACCCATGTTTTATGTAACCTGAAAGCAAGAACCACTGTATTTTTTTTTTTGTATATTTTGGGCTAACTCTAGCAAGAAACACTTGTTTAGGATCCTTTTGTATTTATATTGATCCTTGCAACTTGCAATCAGTGTACTTGCTTGTATATATACTTTGCCAAGTGTAATGAAGCTTACTGCAATATGCCTCTGGCTTGTTATCTGCTTGGCAAATATAAAATATTGTTGGATTATTGTTGCATTGCTGCCAAAATTTCTGTTTCTTGAGGAGTTTATTAGTGACCAACTTTATGGTCAAGCTGATATTAGGTCACATAAGCTTGACCAAATATTGTTGCATTTTGTGCAGATTTTTGGAAACTTCAAACTTCCGTTAGGAATTGATATGAATGAACTGTCTAATTTAAATAATCCATTTCATTGCCCTGTCTTTCTTGTCCGTTTTTCCGTGACCCATAACTTGCAGATGTTGGCTAGTTGATGGAATGTATTTTTTTTTTTTTTTGCATTATTATTTCTTCATTGGTAGGGATGATAAGGAGGAAGAGGGGATATCAGAGATATTATTGCATTATGAATGGGAAGAAATTGGGAAGGGGATATCAGAAATTACAATATCTGTTGCATAATGACCAACATTAAGTGCAACCTTATGTGACCAACTTTTTTTATGGTCAAGCTGATATTAGTTTTGATACAGTCAGAGTTAATTGCTTTACAATTCTTGACTGTATATAACATTTTGCAGCAAAGTGTAAACTCCATGGTTTCTTTGGCAATTGTTTACAACAGTATAAATGACTAACATTTCTGTTTTGGAATACAACAATATAATGTGCACTAGAGGAATACATAAAATTAACTAATAAACTAGAAGGCTAGAAAATAAGGTTGAACCTAGAGAAACAAAAATCCCCTCAGCTAAGAATATTGCATCAGCAAAAACTCTTCTATTCCTAACCTCCCACAGCTTCCAACAGGAGATACAAATATCTATTGCATACTACACCTACATAAGTACCTAATTTAAACCACAAAGAAATTACATATACCAATTACATCTTCAGATACAATACATTCAACCAAACACATGTAACAAATAACAATGTCATTGCTACTTTACACTTGTTTTTCCCCTTTCTAAGTTCCCCATCATATAACTCATTTCTGCATTTAAGCTGTTGGAAATTATGCCCTAGAGGCAAGTCATTCTCCATCTAGTTATCATTTAACTTGCATGTTTATAGTGATAACTAATCCTTGGATATATCTTATAGATTATCCTAAATGTCTCTGGTCAGTCATCTACGCGGGAGTGAAGATGAGATAAGACCAATATGACTTTGATAAGGTATGAAGATACAAATCAAAGTCAGGAGCACTTGTAAGAGTACAAGGTGCTGGACCGACCCACTATGAGAAAGCTGCATGGATTTAGTCATAAGCTTATCTCATGTATAACCACGTCATAACGCCCTATGACCTGAGATCATCATGGATTCCTACATGATGAGTCGCTGGTCTTTGACCTAGTCAAAAGTCACCTTTGACCGGGTGATGATAAAGGCTATGATCGGGATCAGTGGTTTTCATGTAGAGGGGTGTGAATGGTCAAAATGAGATTTGTCCCTCACATTTGTAGAGAGATAATACTGGGCCCCTCTATGAGTGAGTCTAAGAAATGTATGGCCATACTACAATGGAAAGGAGTTTCCATTTCAATTATTAGACTACTCGAGAATCGAGAAAGTGATGGTCAAGAACAGGAAGTTGACATTATCCATGCCTCAACCTTGACCAAATTATCGCGTGACAAAAGGGACGTGACATGGTTGTACGATAGGTTGTATCGTATTATCGATCCCCATATGAATTGGGTAGTCGCAATGTCTTGCTAGAGGCCGCTTGCAACTTGTGGCTGGTACGGTATTAGCCCACTGCCAATCTCATGTGGGCCTGCAGGGTCGCACACAAGAATAGCCGAACACGAGCAAAAGTGTCCAGATTCATTGAATCTTACATATGTATAAGATTTAATGAATATTGTATTTAATCTAGGGTGGATATATATATATATATATGTAACATCCCAGGCCCTCGCTTGTGGATATTGTCCGCATCTGCATACAAGGCCTCACGGTTTTGTTTTTGGCTGGGCTTAGCCCATCAAAACGCGTCTACAAGGGAAAGGTCTCCACACCCTTATAAGGCATGCTTCGTTTGCCTTTCCAGTTGATGTGGGACTTCACACTCCACCCCCCTTGGGGCCCAGCGTCCTCGCTAGCACAATGAGTCGTGTTCGGAGACTATTGTGTGGATACCGGTAGAGGGAGGAGATTCGTAGAGTCTGCTCCTGGATGATCGAGAAGGTAGCTCACGTGATCAAATCAAACGTAAGAAACGCTCAGAATTTCGCATAGGTATGATTCGGACTCTTTAACCTTGATTTAAACGCGGTTAACCTTAGATTTAGGTGTCGTTATTACTTTATCTACTTTTATGGTATTAAAGGATTTCTCTGTTTCATATCCTATGGTATTCATACCTTTATTCCAAGGATCTAAACTCATTACTCTACCTTACCAGGATTACTTTCCTTAGGTTTACTTTTATTCTAAGTATGCTTAACTTTACAGCGTTAGTTAGATCTAATGCACTTCTAACGACACAATTATCATTTTGTGCTGACAATTTCTGACAGGTTATATTATTAGTTTTGGGTACTAATGTCGGTACACATACTACTATATACTGATAATTCTCATACATGGGTGCTAGTACGGCATCACTGCTTTCCTAGAAAATACCGGGGACCTCCCCTTTTCTACCCTCGTTTCTATGTAACAGCTTACCACTGTTAAGAATTTGGTTAAAGACCTTCATTCTTGGAGCCACTCTCCGTTTGTACGCATAGCGTCTAGCCTCTACTAGGCAGGGATCTTTCCCTTTAATAGATTATTGTTCCTACAAGGAATTTAAGTAGTAAGTTATTACCCTTACCGGAAGACTCTTAACCGAGAAGTCATTGTGTTCTACACACAAACCTAAACAATAGGTTACTGTCTAAGAGAAGACTTAGGTAGTATCGTCAACTAAGTTCAATTATTGCTTTCGTTCGGGAATTTTATGTAGACTCCGATTTTCCATATCAGAAGTCTCAGAGTTTTTCAAAAACTCTAACCTTTACCTTAGGGTATTTGTTTTAGTGTATCACAATACCAGTATTATATTAGTACTCTTGTCTTTGTTGTCCATACAATGCTCTCGAGACTAGCTATGAAGCTAGCTCTGATACCAAAATGTAACACCCCAAATTTCGTAGCATAAATCGTGCCGGTGACACGTGGTTTTATAAAAATTCATCAGAGTTTTGAGGTGCTACGACTTAGCGTTTTTGCGGAAACGGAAAGCATGTACTAAAAATTTGAACAACGGGTATAACACTCGAGTAATCGATATGAAATACTCAGACATATGATGATGCCTGACGTATACTGATATATATATTACAAAATCTCCCGAAGGAATTATTCATGTGATATAGTAATACAAAACTCTATAATTACATTTCTTCTATGTAACTATACCCTTTTCCGCCAAGCCTTAGGTAGACTTGGGACATAGAACCTAACTCAGTTAAATCATCTCATTTGGCCAGGCTGGGTAGGTCTAGTGGAAGTCTCACCGTGCTAGGGTGACTGATTGACTGAACCACATAGACGACCCTTCTAGTTTAAGCACCAAATGATGTGAAGTAACTTTATTAGATTCATGTCATAAAGGTAGGTTCTGTTTAATTTCTTCCCGCATTTCCTTTGACCGGTGCCTTCTCACGGCTCCATTTACTGGTGTTTATCTACGGCTCCATCCCCTGGTCCCTCCTCTGGTTTATGACCCCTTTCCTGTCTATCCATTCAGACTGAGGTCCAATGCCCATCAGACCTCAGGTAACGGTTAACCTCATGCTTATGTAAACAATATATGTATCACAGGTATTCATAACATTTTCACAAAAATCACTACAAAAGCCCATAACAGATGTAGGAAATACATATATGTATGTATGGCAATAACAATACACAGCCCCCCTGCAGTATGTTTGTTACCCTGGTCTGCACTATTCACCAGTGCCACGATGTACAGTCGTGTCCTCAGTGCTAGGAAAATTCTCAACGGCGTTAACAATACCATAACCCGTGTATATTCATGATTGCATCAAAAACAATTGAGACAGAGTCTCAGTACAGGAATACAGCAATCATATATAAACATAACACAAGCATCAGAGTCAGTGTTACAGTACGTCGCGAACGTACATTCCTTCTACGTGAATAGTAATGTACTATTATGTATACGGTACTATTCATAAATACGGCACTATTTATGAATAGTAATATGCCCGTGCTTCAAATCTGACTCCGGAATTCTCGGATATCCTAACATATTACCATATCACTTAGAATAATATCCTAAAGGTTTATTTTACCTTCCTATCCTAGGTGGGTTTGTTATTACCATTTTGCCATTACATTTTATTAAAAACGCTATGCTGAATTTCTGGGCAAAATTGTTTATTAACTTTGAAAACTCATAATTAATTCCACAGAACTCGGAACGAGGATCCGTAAAATTCCTAGGAATCCTTAGGATGTCTAATTTCAAGGAAAAATACTGGTTCTTGCCCAGATTCTAAGAGTAATTCCCAGTTTTTACGTGTTCATCCTTTGCCTAGAACATTTTTAGAAAACGTAGCCCAACTTTGGACATTTTTATCTTCTAGCACAGAACTCGAAATAATACATTCTAGGTATATTTGAAAAGGTCTATATGTATACTTTAACCATGAATTTTATCAGAATTTTAGAACTTCATCTTCAACATAAACCACTAGCGTTTTTACCCCTGACTTCAGGAATCACTAACCGACAAAATTTCGCCAGAGTTTCTCTACTTTAATCATAATCTTCCAAAAATTTTGCTATAACTTCTTCTTCATCAATTTTTCGAAATAAAACCATTTTTAACCATAAAAACATGATAAAAAAAACTATATTGGAAGATTAAAGATCAAAACACTACTTATCTATTAATTTAAAACTAGAACTCAAGAACTAGAGAACTTACCCTTGAAGAACCTTGTTACTACTTCTTCCTTGCTCCAAGAACTTCACTCTACTCACTCTCTAATCTTAAAATCAGATGCTTTGAGCTGATTTTGGTGTGAAGAATATGAAGAGAAGAGTCTTCTATTTATAGAAGAAATTCAAGTATTCCAACTACATTTCTTCCTTAACCAAACATTCACACCAAACACTCTTACACCAAACACTCACACCAAACACTCTTATACCAAACATTCTTTTTTTCTTTTATTTTCCTCTTAATTAATTTTGAAGAATTACTTTAAACATTTTTAATTAATGAAGACTTAAATGTCCATTAATTGTTGTTAATTCCCATTATTTAAATTAATTATTTCCATAACATTTTATTGCTCTTTAGGATTATATTAGGACTAGGCTTCAATATGATAATTTTGTGGTGTTTTACGATCCCTAAATATAATCTTAAAATTGGCCCTTGATCAATTTAATTTCAAGGGAAATATTGCCCAAAAATTATAATAAATAAATTACAAAATTTTGAGACACATAATCACCTTTATTTATTATGCCTTATTTATCAAAATATAGTATTTATGATAAATAAGAATTTTAGGGTATTACAACGTGTACGGATTCCAACAGTGGTATCAGAGCCAGATCAACCGAGCGTTTAAATTAGGTTTTTCTATATGCGTATATATGTGATATATATGTTGAAACCGAATCCTGTATGCTTTAAAATGTAATTTCGCGTTAGGGTTTCTACGGAACGCTAGTCGAATATTGCGGCTGTCTCTGAATTGTTCAGATCGCACGATGTTCGGAATCGACAGTCACGTTCGCGCGTATCGGAGACGTTCTGAATCGTTCGGAACCTTCAATCATGCCGGATGCATTATATTATATATATTATATAATATAATTTAAATTAGAGAATTTAAATCATGATACTATATTATATATATATTTATATAATATAATTTAAATTAGAGAATTTAAATCATGATTTATATTATATATATTATATAATATAATTTAAATTAGAGAATTTAAATGATGATTTATATTATATATATATATAATATAATATAATTTAAATTAATTTAAATTAGAATTTAAATCATGGTATTATATTATATATATTATATAATATAATTTAAATTAGAGAATTTAAATCATGATATTATATTATATAATATAAACTCAAGAATTTAATCATAATATTTTATTTTATAATTGTATGAATTAGTATATGTTATGATTTACCTTTCAAATGTTGTTTGGGTATGGTGAACAATATGGCTCTAGAGTTTTACAGTGTTGTAAATTTAAATATGGCTGCGTGCCATGCCTCTCTAAATATTCTTGATGAACATTCTCTTCTCATCTCACTCCCCTCGTATGTGAAACGAGGTTTCTCCTTATGTATTTTCTTTTATTAATTTAGAGAAGTCCTCTCATTGGCTTGAGAGGATTTTAGGTTAAGTATGAGCTATGTAGTGTCACAATTTTAATTATGTTTTGATTTGATCACTGCATGATTAGTTTAGAGTTTTAATTATGATTTGATAGAGATCTCTCATAATTAATTTAGGGTTTTAACTATGATTTGATTAAGATCATTCATAATTAATTTAGAGACTATATGATATACAATATTGATTGCATTCATATAAGTAGAATTAATAGGATTAATTAGATGATATTAGATAATACCCTCTAAATAAAATCTTAAGTCGTAATGCCGTCAATTAATGAATACTTGTCGAACCTAGATCACCCATTTGTATGTTCCACCAAAGTGGATGCATTTGAGTTATCTTGGTGAGACAAGAGTGAGTAATGGTGATACTCAACATTCATTATTGTCTTGACTTAATGAGATTATCAAAACGGTTTTGGATCTCTAGGCATTAGATGGGATTAAACATGCTAGGTCATATGATAATCGAATCCCATAAAGATCTAAGAGTTACATGTGATGTAATTGGCAAAGGGATTGCCTACCTAAATAACTTGATTTTAAGCGTCCTGCCAAAGCGGACTTAAAATTAAGCCAAATATGGATCTTAGCCCACTAATAATAATGAGGGTTCTTAATTCAATGGGAGATTATTAGTTAAACTTTGCATATATTTTAGTTGTAGAATCATGTAGACTAGCAATAGTAACAATGCAACACCATCAATGCGATCAGTCCTTGAGAAGGACGAACACGATGAGACAAACTTTCTTGACATGTTTGGGAACTTAAGCGTTGATCCCAAACACGAAAGAAAGGATTATCTCATCGATCAACCCATTCCTGACGAGCCTGCAGCTACTGATCCAAGAGCTCAGACTGATGCTTATACAAAGCATAAGGATGACTCTGTGGATACAGGATGCCTGAGGCCTGCCACTATGCTTCCAGACCTCAATAGAGATCTCGAACATGTGGAGGCCTATGAGATGATTGATCATCCTATGGAAATATTCCAGCAACAAGCAAGGCAGGAGAGGTATGAGACCAAAGAGGCCTTATTCTCCTGCAAGATGGTTGAAGGTGCATCAGTTGGTCCTCATTGTTGAAAATGAAAGGCTACATTGATCACCTTGAGAGGCTTGGATTCCCATGTCCCGGAGTTAGCTACGGATGTGATCTTAAACTCACTCCCGGGAAGTTATGATCATTTTTTCAAGGATTACAACATGAACAACATGGAGGAATCAATTTACGAACTGCATGGGATGCTTAAAGCTGGCGAGCGAGCCTTAAGAAGAGGCCCAACACCGTTTTGTCATTCGAAAAGGAAGGGAATGAAACGAAAAGGCCAAGAAGGCAAAACCTCCAAAGGATGGGGTCTGCTTCTTCTGCAATGAAGTTGGTCATTGGAAGAGGAATTTCAAACTCTACATCGAAGATCTGAAAAGAATAAGAAGGATAGCGGGGCTATCGCTTCAGGTATCTATGTCGTAGATATTCACCTTTCTACTTTCTCAACATAGGTATTAGATACCGCATGTGGTTCTCACATTTGTATAAATGTGCAGGGTCCCAAGGACAATAAAAAATTGAATGGACATATCTGTAATATGAACTACCAAAAGGATCAAGTCAAATGATTTGAATTCGATCTACTATGGCATTATCGTCTAGGCCATATAAATGAGAAACACATTACGAAACTCCATCAAGATGAATTTCTAGATTCATTTGATACATGTACTTCTTGTTTATTGGGAAAGATGACAAAGACACCTTTCACTAGGCATAGTAAGAGCGCCACTGATTTATTGGGCCTCATACATACTGATGTGTGTGGACCAATGAATACATCTGCCAGAGGAGGTCATTTGTACTTCATTATTTTATAGACGATTTTAGTAGATAAAGGTATATCTATTTAAATGAAATATAAGTATGAATCTTTTGAAATGTTCAAAATATTCGAAAAAGAAGCGCAAAACAAACTTGGCAAAACAATTAAGGCACTTCGATCTGATCGGGGTGGTGAATATTTGAGCCAAGATTTTATTGACCATCTTAGGAGTTGTGGGATCATCTCACAACTAACTCCTCCAGGAACACCTCAATAGAATGGTGTTTCTGAACGGAGGAATCAAACTCTATTAGATATGGTTCGATCTATGATGAGTCAAACAGATCTTCCACCTTCCTTTTGGGGCCATGCCCTAGAAACAGCTGCGTTCACATTGAATCGTGTTCCATCGAAGGCAGTTGAAAAGACACCATATGAGATATGGACTGGGAAGAAACCCAGTTTGTCATTTCTTAAAATTTGGGGATGTGAGGTTTATGTTAAACAACAAGCCTATGTTAAATTATCATCCAGATCCTCAAAATGCCTTTTTTGTGGGGTATCCTAAGGAAACTAAGGAAACTATGTCTACAATCCTACCGATCACAAAGTGTTTGTTATTCAGAATGGTATCTTTTGGGAAAGGAGTTTATCTCTAAAAGAGCCAGTGGGAGTAAGGTAAACCTCGAATAAGTTCGAGAGCCACAAGACCACGTAGAACCACAGATGGAAAATTGAGAATACTTACAACAAGTTGTCGAGCCTACTCAAGTAACTCAAGGCCCATGAAGGTCTGATAGATCACTGCTACAACCTCAGAGATATGGATTTCTGATTACTGGAAGTCGTGATGTTCTGCTCATTGAGCAGAATGAGCCAACTAACTATCGAGAGGCCGTGGTGGGACCAAACTCCGAAAGATGGCTTAATGCCATGAAGTCTGAAATGCAATCCATGTATGACAATGAGGTATGGACCTTAGTCGATCCACTTGAAGGTGTAAAGACCGTTGGGTGCAAGTGGGTTTTCAAGGAGAAACTGACATGGATGGCAATGTAAATGTCTTCAAGGCACGTCTGGCTGCAAAAGGATTCACTTAAACTCATGGTGTAGACTGTGATGAAACCTTTTCCCCAGTTGCAATGGCCAAATCAATCAGAATCCTGCTTGTCATTGCATCATATTATGACTATGAAATATGGCAGATGGACGTCAAAACTGCATTCCTTAACGGAAAGCTTCTTGAGGATGTGTACATGACACAACCTAAAGGCTTTGTGCGTCCTGAGGAATCTGGTAAAGTTTGCAAGCTTCAAAGATCCATTTATGGATTGAAGCAAGCATCCCAGAGCTGGAATCATCATTTTGATGAAGTAGTTAAAGAGTTTGGATTCATTCAAAACATTGATGAACCTTGTGTTTACAAGAAGGTTAGTGGGAGCACAGTTGTATTTCTAGTGCTGTATATTAATGACATCCTACCCATTGGGAATGACATTCCTACCTTGCAGAGTGTCAAGTCTTGGTTAGGAAATTCTTTTTCAATGAAAGACTTAGGCGAAACCACTTATATCCTAGGGATTAGGATCTATAGAGATAGATCCAAGAGGCTGATAGGTCTAAGTTAGAGTACATACATAGACAAGATCTCGCATAGGTTCAGTATACAGGATTCTAAAATGGGTTACATGCCCATGTCTCATGGCATCCATCTCAGTAAGGATCTGTGTCCTAGTACACAAGATCAAAGAGACCGCATGAGTAAGATTCCATATGCTTCTGCCATTGGATCTATCATGTATGTCATGTTATGTACTCGGCCCGGATGTGTTATTTGCCTTGAGTATGACCAGCGAGATATCAACAAGATCCCGATGATGGTCATGGGATCTCTTTGTCAAGAATATCCTTAAGTACTTGAGAAGGACTAAGGACTTATTCTTGGTATATGGTGGTTTGGAAGATGAGCTCGTGTGATCGGTCACATAGATACAAGTTTCCAAACTGACCAAGATAAATCTAAGATCGCAATTAGGATATGCATTCATGTTGAATGGTGGTGCGGTAAGCTAGAAGTGCTCAAAGTAGAGCACTGTAGCTGATTCTGCGATAGAAGTTTGAGTATATAAACGATCGGATATAGCTAAGGAGGCCTCTTGGATTAGAAAGTTCATTAATGAACTTGGGGTGGTTCCTACCATCTCAAATCCAATAAACTTGTTCTGTGACAATAGCGGCGCTATTGCGCAGACCAAGGAGCCTAAGTCACATTAAGGACCAAACATATACTCATGCGATTTCATCATATCAGAGAAATCAATGATAGAGGTGATATAGAAGCATGAAAATTACCAGGAGAAGACAATGATGTTGATCCTCTTACTAAGCCGCTTGCACAAGCAAAACATGAGCGTCATGTTAGGGCAATGGGAATTAGGGTAATTAATAATTGCACCTAGTGCAAGTGGGAGTTTGTTGGAAATTATGCCCTAGAGACAAGTCATTCTCCATCTAGTTATCATTTAACTTGCATGTTTATAGTGATAACTTATCCTTGGATATATCTTATAGATTATCCTAAATGTCCCTGGTCGGTCATCTACGCAGGAGTGAAGATGAGATAAGACCAGTATGACTTTGATAAGGTATGGAGATACAAATCAAAGTCATGGGCACTTGTAAGAGTACAAGGTGCTGGACCGACCCACTATGAAAAAGCTGCATGGATTTAGTCATAAGCTTATCTTATGTATAACCACGTCATAACGCCCTATGACCTGAGATCATCATGGATTCCTACATGATGAGTCGCTGGTCTTTGACCTAGTCAAAAGTCACCTTTGACCGGGTGATGATAAAAGCTATGATCGGGATCAGTGGTTTTCATGTAGAGGGGTGTGAATGGTCAAGATGAGATTTGTCCCTTACATTTGTAGAGAGATAATATTGGCCCCCTCTATGAGTGAGTCTAAGAAATGTATGGCCATACTACAATGGAAAAGAGTTTCCATTTCAATTATTAGACTACTCGAGAATCGAAAAGTGATGGTCAAGAACAGAAGTTGACATTATCCATGCCTCATCCTTGACCAAATTATCGCGTGACAAAAGGGACGTGACATGGTTGTACGATAGGTTGTATCGTATTATCGATCCCCATATGAATTGGGTAGTCGCAATGTCTTGCTAGAGGCCGCTTGCGACTTGTGGGCTGGTACGGTATTAGCCCACTGCCAATCTCATGTGGGCTTGCAGGGTCGCACACAAAAATAGCCGAACACAAGCAAAAGTGTCCAGATTCATTGAATCTTATATATGTATAAGATTTAATGAATATTGTATTTAATCTAGGGTGAATATGTATATATATATATTATTAAATTCGAAATAATAATAATATTATTTATAGATAATAATATTATTATATATAGTATTTAATTTATTTGATAAATTAAATAACTATAATAAATTGAGATATTGTATCTCGATTTAAATTTCGAATAAAGATATAGTATCTTAGATTTAATTAAATTGAGGTATAGTATCTCGATTTAATTGAATAAAAGATATCATACCTTAGATTTAATTTATAAAGATAAATTAAATCTATAGGCTTATAATTTGGATTAAATAAATATATTATAGATTATATCTATTTGATTGATTTAATTAATATATTATTTTAATTCAAATTTGAATTTCGAAATTAATTAGATTAATTTTGAATATATAATACGTCTAATGGGTTTTGAAAAAACCTACGGGACATTAAGTTAGACGTATTAGAAAGCCGCGATAAACCCTAGAGCAAATTGAGAGACGCGAGAAATTTGAAGGCGCTAGCACGCCGCAGTCGTGTTCGGAGACTATTCGTGTGGATACCGGTAGAGGGAGGAGATTCGTAGAGTCTGCTCCTAGATGATCGAGAAGGTAGCTCACGTGATCAAATCAAACGTAAGAAACGCTCAGAATTTCGCATAGGTATGATTTGGACTCTTTAACCTTGATTTAAACGCGGTTGAGCGATCCTCTTTGGGATTCGTACAAGTTTTATAATTCCGCTGCGTGTACGGATTCCAACATAAGCTTCCTCAATTCACCATGTATTGCATCAATCTCTTCACTAAGTCTCTGCCCATGCCCGTACTCTTCTTTCAAAGATTGCAATTTTCATCATATAATTTGTCAATGTCGTCTAAAAGCTCCTTAATCACGATATTTGCCCTCTCTCCGAACGCGTTATCATGCCAAGCAAAGAATCCACACACCCCATCCTGTGTTCACAAATTCGATCAGATGAAAAATGTCACCAACCACCCAGTGGCGGACCCAGAAATTTTAATGATGGGGGCGAAAATAAAGAATATTTTATCATAAATAAAATAAAAGTATTTGAAATACAATACATAACTAATATACAAAAAAGTGAAAGAAATCTGTTACAAAAATTAAGATCACTTTTTTTGACTTTTACTCTATGTTTTTATATTGTTAAACTCATTTATAATTGAATTCGTGTTAAAACTCAAAATAATTTCTTTTTCAATGTATATAATCAAAGAATCATCAAGAAATTGGTCTTCCATTCTATTTCAAGCTATTTATCTTCTTCTTCTTTTTTAATATTTTACTAAACTACTAGTATAACATAACATTGGTGTGGATAAAATGGTATATCTTAGCTGAGTTAAGATGCAATGAAGCATGGCATATTATGTTCTTCTGTAAGTATTAAAACTAGGGTCTACATCTGCATAAGAACAAACCTATCATCTGATCCTCACATCTTTTTTCTTTTGGCTAGAATCTGATCCTCACTTCTGAAATCCCATGGTATATGGGATGACATGGTCAAGTTCACTCTATGCCCAAACACCTCCTTAAGCTCTAAAATATGGAAAACCCAATTTCCCAAAAAGCCTCATCTCTAGAGAGTCACAGGTAACCTTTTCACGATGTTTCTGTTTGGCTCTTAAAAAAGATAGAGCAATACTTGTTTTTTAGCGAAAAACAGAGCATTCCATTAGGAAGGTAGGAAGTTGTGCTCTCTTTACAGACCATTGAAACCAAAATAAAATCCCTCGATTGCAAATTCAGAAAATGAGCACACAATTCAAAATTCAATCATCTATTCAAAAGGCAGGATAAGCACTTATGAATCACTCGATCAGGGGAAAATGGAACCTCGAAGTAAACTATAATAGCAAACAATGAGATATAGACAGTGCTAACAGAAATAGAGCACAAATATAAACAAACAGTCTGAGAGACAAATGAACAAAGAAGAAGAAAGGAATCAAAAGTCATAGAACCTCCGACCTGGGTTGCTTACTTGGTTGTACAATGAACAGCCGTAGAACCTCCAACCTGGGTTGCCATCAGTCCACGCCGTCCATCTCGACGCCACCATTTTTTGATTGCAATACCTCCTCGGAGGTTCATAGTCCTCCTCGCGACTCGGTTGTCGAAGAAGCATCACCCTTCGCCTGCATCTTCCAGTCGACGATGATGCAGATGACGCCATTCAAGACCGCCTTTCCCGTCGACAATGATGGGTTTCGCAGAGACGACAATTTCTACGCACGCTTTTTCCCCAAATAGAATGAGCCTTAATTGCTTCTTTCAATCTCCAAATGTTTATTTCCTTCCATGTTTTGGCTGACTCACGTCTCACCAAGCCACGTGTTGTATTTGATGTTAATTTATTTCCCTCAATCTAATTCCAATAGACGGACGTTGCCCACACCCTAACGTCTTTGTGCTCATTTAACATTTTAAAAAGTTAGTTTGCATTTAAGGTCTAGTTAAGAGTTTCTTGTGTTGGTTGCTCCTGAGCTAATAGTTTATTGGTAAAATTGCTCCTTAACCCCTTATCAAATTAATCCATCATCAATCATCTTTAAGATAACAAATAACATCATCTAAAATATATAACGATATTTTAAAATCATTTATAATAAACGATATTTTCATCATAACACATAAGCCCTGCTTAAATAGTTTCTCATCTCATCAATATAATTTTAGTCAAATATACAAACTCCAAATCAAACCATCTATAGGCACAACCAATTCCAAAATTGTTTAACATACATACATACATACATACATAGTTAACAAGTATATAAAAGAATAATCAAGGTTACCTCTACTCCAAACTTATTTTTATCAATATTTGCTTCCTGTTGGCACTAAATAATTTTCACCGCAACTTCTCACACGGCTCTCCTTTTCTTCGGACCGGGTGTCTCAAAGAAATCAAATCTGACTTCCCCCTCACTGGTGTAAGGCTTATAAACCAAAAACTTATTTGATAATTGCCAATCAATGATGGCATAGAATCATTTTTCATAACAGCGGTCTAGTAAGAAGAGAAGATAGGATCTTTAAACAAAATAGCACGACTGCAAAAAGGAATTTAACATCTTGACATATACTCCACGATACAGTCCAAACCCATATCATACCTATCCCTATTTTTAACCCACCATTATGAATATATTATATTTAATATTATGTAATATATTATTATATCATATAATATCATATATATATATATATATATAAAACCCTCACTTTAGAAAATTTATTTTCATAGAGTAATTACATGGTAAATTTTAATTACCATAAATTAATTTCTCTTAAAATATTACTTAGTTTTAGAATTAAAAATTGGGATGTTATAGATTCGGCATTTTTTATCAAATATTTTTTTTGAGAAAATCAAAAATTTATTTTGTGAAAATGCTTACCGTAAAAATCAAATTGTGTCCAACGTCTCTTAGGTCCGTGCCTATATAAGGAGAGCTTAGCAAGAGGTTTAGGCACTCTACTCTGGAAACCTCGAGCATTCTCTTCCTCCTCTAAAGCTTTCGGGCTTGCTCTTCGTCTCGTATTCTCTCTGCCTGCTAGTTGCTTTTATATTTTGTTGTTAAAGGACGGTGTCTATGGACGTGGCTCAAATTACACAGTGTATTTGCAAGAACTATGCCAACAATTTATTGTCTAATTTTATGTTCCTCCTTATGTTAACATAAGTTAATAAGATGATATATTATTAATTAATTACTCCCATAAATGATATACTTTGAGGTAAATGTAATCTTCTGTCCCATCACAATTTTATTTTGAATCTCAAATTTTATATAGTGCGTTTTCAATTTTCTAATCCTAATGTTGTTACCAAAAAAAAGGAAAATTTTTTTTTGGTCCCTATAATTTTGATTAAGTTGTAACTTAGTCTATGTATTTTGATTTTGTTCAACTCAGTCTTTACAGTTTTGACTCGATTGTTACTCAGTACTTCAATTTTGACTTATTGCAATTCAATATCTATACTTTAAACATTTTATAATTCAATCCTTAACCTCTATTCTAAAACACAAGGACTAAATTATAAGATGGCTAAAATTATAAGCACAGAGTTGCAGTCAGTCAAAACTGAGGGATTGAGTTACAATAAAGTCAAAACTATAAGGACTGAGTACCGAGTCAAAGTATGAGGACTAAGTTATAATTGAGTCAAAATTTTAGAGAACAAAAGATTAATTTTCTTAAAAAATGTAGACATCAAGATTTTAAATATTTACAAGCATTGGTTTATTAACTTTAATTTTTAAAAATAACAATAATTGGTACAAAAATCATTATTTGAGACTATAGTGCTAGAGTTAAACGATCAAAAAGACACTTCATAAAATAAAGGGACTAAGCTAGAACCTTGATATCTGGTATAAAGTTAAACAACTAAAAAAAACTCTTTTACTTTATTTTGATATATAAGATTTGAAAAAAATACTAATTTACTCCCTTGACCTATTTGATATATAAGATTTGATATATTAGCTACTTTCCTAATATTAATGAAATTAATTAAATATTTAAATATTTTACAACTTTCTAATGTTTCTCTAATAATGAGTTGATTGATATAACTCATTAGGGGTAGAGGATGAAAAAAACTATCATAAAGAGACAAATCCATCTTTAAATATTAATATTTCATTAAATTTTTGTTTGGTATGAGTGATTTGGAGGGGAGGAAAATTATTATGAGTTGGATTTAAAAAAAATTAGAGAAGTGAAGTTACAAAATTTTAATAAACAAAAGATATAAGATAAAAAAGTAAAACAAATTAATTAAAAACTTTTAACCACCTTTTCTATTCCAACTTACATTTTGTTTTCCTCCTCTCACCTCTTGCACCAAACAAGCACTAGATTTTGTAGAAAAGTTTGTAAATAATGACTAACCAATTTCATTAAGTATTTGTTTGGTATGAGAGATTTGGAGGGGAGGAAAATTATTATGAGTTGGATTAAAAAAAATTAGAAAAGTGAAGTGACAAAATTTTAATAAACAAAAGATGTAAGATAAAAGACTACAAAAACATTAATTAAAAACTTTTAAGCCCACTTTTCTAATTTTTTTAATTCCAAATGAAAATTTTCTTCCCTCCTCTCACTTCCCCTCCTCTTGCACCAAACAAGCACTAGATTTTGTAGAAAAGTTTGCAAATAATGACTAACCAATTTCATTAAGTATTTGTTTGGTATGAGAGATTTGGAGGGGAGGAAAATTATTATGAGTTGGATTAAAAAAAATTAGAAAAGTGAAGACACAAAATTTTAATAAACAAAAGATGTAAGATAAAAGACTACAAAAACATTAATTAAAAACTTTTAAGCCCACTTTTCTAATTTTTTTAATTCCAAATGAAAATTTTCTTCCCTCCACTCACTTCCCCTCCTCTTGCACCAAACAAGCACTAGATTTTGTAGAAAAGTTTGTAAATAATGACTAACCAATTTCCAAATGACGGCAAAAAATAATCATTTACCAATTTCATGTCACCCTTAAAGCTTAAACTAATAACTTACTTATTCAGAGGGGAATGTACACAGGCTAATAGGGCGAAATTCCTTGCACCTGAGTTAAATGAAACGCTTATTACTTTAATCCCTAAAATCCCCTCACCAAAGCGCCTGAAGGAATTTCACCCTATTAGCCTGTGTACGGTCCCTTACAAGATTGTTACTAAGGTTTTGGCAAATTGACTAAAGCAATGGCTTCCCCGGTTAGTCCTCCCCAACCAGTCTGGTTTTGCGACGGGGCAACAAATAACTGATAATATTACCCAAGAAGTGATACATGCGATGAGATTGAAAAAAGGGAAAGAGGGATGGATGGCGATTAAGGTGGACCTGGAGAAAGTATATGATCGTCTACAATGGGACTTCATGAAGAAACGCTTTATGTAGCATGAGAGTCTTATGGAATGGTGAACGATCTGAGAGATTCCTCCCCTCCCGAGGCATTAGGCAAGGGGACCCCCTTTCACCTTATATTTTTGTACTTTGCATGGAGCGTCTGTCTTAAGTGATCACTAAGAAAGTTTCTGAGAACCAATGGTGTCCGGTTTGCTTAGGTAGAGGTGGGCCCCCACTTTCCTACTTATTTTTCGTAGATGACTTAGTGCTATTTAGATCCACTACGGCCCCCCAGGTTCAACTAATCAAGACTGTCCTGGCTGACTTTTGTTAGAGCTCGGGGCACAAGGTTAGTAACTCAAAGTTTGCCATATTTTTCTCACACAATGTCTCCCACTGTGACAAAACTCGGATAAGTGAGGAACTGGGTTTCGGCCGATCGGATGATTTGGGGAAATATCTTGGTGTCCCCTTACTTCATAAGCGAGTACGGTCTAGGACATATGCATATATTGAGGAAAAGGTTCAGAGTCAGCTATCAGGTTGGGCTGCAAAGACCTTATCGTTAGTAGGGCGTATCACCCTAGCTAAAGCAGTTCTATCTGCTATGCCGACCTTCGCCATGCATACGACAAAATTACCTTCGAGTTTATGTTAACGCTTAGAGAGACATATACGAAACTTTGTATGGGGAAGTACAGGTCCGGACCGCAAAATGAGTTTGATCAGCTGGGAAGAGATGTGTAAACCGTACAAGGATGGAGGTTGTGGTTTTAAGAAGGTCGAGCAACACAATCTGGCTTTCCTTATGAAGGTTGCCTTTGCCCTCATTTCACGGCCTGAGCTCCTGTGGGTTAAAGTCTTGCAGCATAAATATGGTTGGGATGAGTTTCAAGGGCCCCACCGGCGGAATCAATAGTGCTCATATCTATGGCGGCATTTGAGAAAGCCCTAGCCTGAGGTGAATGTGGGTGTCCGATGGGCAATAGGTGAAGGCTCCAGGGTTTGGTTTTGGTCAGACAACTGGGTCCCGGGTGTTGGACCTCTACGCCTCTTAGCCTTTCGGGAAGTGACACAAGCAGAAGCATCTCGCCCCATTCAGGACTTTGTAAAGACTGATGAAAGCTAGGATTGGGAGCAGTTTCGAGATGATCTACTGGGCTCGGTTCTCCCTATTGTATCTAGTTGTAAGCCTCCTAAGACCACTGATGGTGCTGATATGTGTTTCTAGGATAGATCCAATGACGGGCACTTCACAGTCGCCTCGGCTTACGAGATGCTTGGCGAGATGGAGGATATTGATCACCACAAGCTGTGGGATGCGATTTAGAAGTGTGATGGCGCACAATGAGTATGAGTTTTCCTCTGGTTATTAGCTCGACAGAGGCTTCTTACCAATGCAGAGCGGCGACGGCGTCATATAACGGATCAGGATCTCTGTGCTCGATGTGGTGGGGCCGTGGAGGATGTGGACCATGTACTTCAACGTTGCCCTTTTGCGGAAAACGTTCGGCTGCAGTTTTTGCCGTCCACACAAATCCAACTGAACTCAAATATGGATCTCAATGGGTGGATGATGCAGAACCTGTCCAATCATCGTCGGTGTGGTCGAGAGCTGGTGCGTTGGTCTAGTATCTTCGATTTGACATGTTGAAAGTTGTGGGTTGCGAGGAATAAGGCCATATTTCAGGATAATCATGTTTCGTCGTATCATCTTGGTCGGAAAGTGATGCTCCTCACGGGCTTTAATGACCACGCAGCTAGTCAATTTCGGGAGACACAAGGTGGGAGACCACGTCGACAGGAACAAAGTATCACATGGCTTAAACCACTAACCACGATGGTTTCTCTCAACTGTGATGGAGCAAAGAAGTTAGACGTTGTGCAATCCAGAGCTAGTAGTCTAATTAGGGATTATGAGGGGAGTTGGCTTGCGGGGTGTTGTAGGAATATTGGGGACTGCACCTCTCTTCAGGCTGAGCTATGGGCCTTACTGGATGGCCTTGAGTTGGCATGGTCTTCCGGATTCAGGGAAGTGATGGTGCAGATTGATTGCCAGACAGCCTTGAGCTTAGTCCGGAGCATGGATGAGCAGCCTAATGCGAACGAGAGTTTGGTCAGGGCAATTAAACAGTGTCTAAGCCAGGAGTGGCGGCTCTTGATCTCTCACGCCTATTGTGAAGGTAATCGGTGCACGAATTTCCTAGCTTCCTATGCATTGGACTTAGCTGTCAGCAACCATGTCTTGGAGGAGCCACCGGCTGGCATGCAGGGCTTACTGCGTGATGATGATGAGGGGGTAGGGAGGATACGTCTCTGTTGTGACTCTTTCTGATTTGTATTAATCAGCCCATTGTCAAAAAAAAAAAATAGAGTCTTACACTAGATCCTTTTAAGTTTTGAATTCCAATGTCAAAAGAGATATTTATAGTAGCTAGGAGGGGCAAGCACGTACCCTGATGTGATCGGAGAGTGGATAATAAATATCCAAAAAAAAGGGCGTCTTGCGACCATACTTGGCGGGGGGAAAAGCAAAGTCTTGCTAGAAGAGAAAGCAACGGAAATCGTTGTTAATATTACATGAAAAATGAAGGAATTATTTTTTTTTTTGATAAAATGGGCAAGCCGAAGCTTGAAAGTGAGAAATAGGAGCTAGATTATAAGACTTTAGCCCCGAAACAACAACAAGAAAGAAACTATGAATGGCGGATTGCCGATCCTTCAAAACCATATCTAGGCAACCTCTCGGGATAGTTGGAATCATGGCCATATCGGCACCAATGGCAACACCGTGGCCTTGCTTGGCCATATAATCAGCACAAGAGATGTTTTCTCTTGGAGTATGATGAAGCTCCACGTCCCGTCTCGGAACAAAAGGTCTCGAGTCTCCCCAATAATGTCTTTCAAAGGATGATCGCGGGGCAATCTCTCATAAGGATATTGACGGCATCAAGAGAGTCGGAGTAAATGACGATGCTCTGTAATCTCATTTGAAGGCCAATCTGCAACCCTATCCTGATAGCATAAATTTCAGCTTCAATGACAGAAAGTAGGCCAAGGGGTTTATAGAAGCCCATCAACCAATCCCCTTTAGAATTTCTTAGTACTCCCCACATGCAAACTTTATGTTGTTGAAGCACCGATCCGTCCACATCGATGCGAACCGTATTCTCAAGAGGGGTGTCCAAGATTCCTCGTCTATCTTGTCCAGTTGGAAAATCTTGTGCTTTAGCTTTTGATTCGCTCCATTCTCCATGAGTAGATAGCTGCACCGGTGTAACATCTCCCTTGTTTCGTGGTCATTCCCTCGAAAAAGAAATTTACATCTCGGTAGTCCAAAGAATCCAAAGATCCCAAGCTAAAGGTTCTCGCCCATGAGAAATTCATAAATCTCCCTTTGCCCGGGCTATGCTTGGTGTTCCAAATTGAGCCAAACCCGCAAGCCGCGAGAAAAACCGAGAGAAATAGTTAGGTTTTAAAATAAGTTTCCACAAACTTCTGGCGCGCTCACAATCTCGAATTATGTGAATCACATTTTCCTCACTATTGCATTGAAAAGGGCAACCATTATCGTTGGTGAGGCCCCTCCTTGCCCGAAGAGAGTTGGTGACAAGTCTCTCATGACCAACTTGCCACATAAAGTATTTAATTTTTTCAGAACTTGCCATTTCCACACTTGGGCCCGTGTTATTAGCGCTTGCTTCAACGTTGTCGAAAGAAATTGGTAGGCCGATTTTACGGAGAAAACCCCCATCCTTAGCCGCTCTCCCGGTAAAACAATCCGGGAATTATTAGAGGGTGGATTCGATTGTAAAATGAAATTAGTAATATTCGAGGTAAAACTCCAAACCATCTCGTGATAGTCCCACCGTCCATTAGACAAAGGTGATCCCTAACCGTCTCCTCTACGTTGATAGAGGAAGGATACCGAGTAAAGGAGATGATGGGTTGATCAAGAGGAGCCAAAGGTCAGTCCCGTAACTTGGTACCCGCCCCGTTATTGACCTTTTTACCCACACCACCGAGAAAATTATCCCAAACTTCGACAATCGTTTTCCAAGCGTAGGAAGAGTTTTCTTTCCGGAGATATTAGGCGTATACAAGTTGCCACAATTATATTTGGACCACAAACATTGAACCCGGAGGGCATCTTTTTTTGTTAAAAGACTCCAAGAAAGTTTCATAATAAAAGCTTTATTCGACGGCGAAGATTTTTGAAACCTGCATCCCTTGTTTCTTTGCTTGTGTAATTTTATCCCAAGCAATAAGATGCATTTTTCTCACGTCATCATCCCGAGACCAAAGGAAATTTCTGAAATTCGCTCAATCTCTCTAATAGTACAAATTGGGAGGAGAGATGATTGCATGCAATGGCTAGGCGAGAAGATAATACGGACTTGATAAGAACGTAACGTCCCGCCATAGTCAAAAATTTGCTTTTCCACGAGGACAACTTTTTCCCGGCTCTTAGCACAATAGGGTTATAGGTAGCATGAGAAACTCTTTTATGGATGATAGGAACACCCAAATATTTACCTAGGTCAGAAGAATCCCAATCCCAAGGAGATGACGAGCTCGAGAGCCCTATTGAAGTTAATATTTTTGGAGCGTAACATTCGTGATTTGTCAAGGTTGATTCTCGTGCCCCGAGACTTCGCGAAGCTTTGTATGACTCTTCGGACTTCAATCATTTGATCACTAGAAGCTTCGTGGAAGAGAATGAGGTCATCGGCAAAGAAAAGGTGGGAGATGTGTGGGCTACCTCGCTTGAAAAGAAAGGGTTTCCACCTACGCCCTTCACATTCAAATTTCCTTTAATTAAATGGCCCGGGCGCTCCATGCGAGAGAACAAATATATATGGGCTCGGGGGATCACCCCCGTCGACTCCTCTAGAAGGGTTAAAGCTCGGAGTTTCGTCCCCATTCCAAAGGATAGACATAGAAGTAGTAGAGATACGAGGCCATGATGAGATCAATGAGGTTGTTCTCCAAGTTAATACATTCTAGGGTATTTCGATAAACCCCCAATCTAACTGGCGTCGAAAGCTTTCTCCATGTCAATTTTGATTGCCACAAAACCTTTCTTCCTCCCGCTCATCCTCATGGAATGGATAATTTCTTGAGCAATAAGGATATTATCACGCCTAGATCTATTAGCAATAAAACTACACCGCTCTTGACTAATAAGATGGGGCATGATTCCCCTAAACCTATTAGCTAGGAGCTTAGTAATGATTTTGAAGCTCACATTGCAAAGGGAGATAGGACGAAATTCCTTCAACGTAGCCGGATTATCAACCTTGGGAATAAGAACAACTTTGGAATGATTTATGCTAGACAGCTTAGAGGGGTTGTTAAAACAATCTTCAATGAAGTCACATATTTTATCACCTATAACAAATCCACGAGAATGGAAAAAGTGAGCTTGAAGACCATCGGACCGGAGCTTTAAAAGCTCCAATGGCAAAGGCTGCATTTTTTATCTCGACTTTGCAAACATTTTTAGACAGAAAGAGAAGCATATTCTCGTCAATGGAAGGAAAGTTAGAACACCATCCCTCAGGCTCTCTCACTGATGCATCCCTTGTATATAAATTTTTGAAGAAATCATGGGTCATCAATTTCAAAGTGTCGTGATCATCAATCCAAACCCCTTCATCGTTTTTTACAGCTCCAATTCTCTCGCTTCTTCCGTTTAACCATGGTTGAGGCATGGAAAAACCTTGTATTTTTGTCACCACCCCGAAGCCATTTACTGGATTTTTGGAACCGAGAAAATTTCTTCCGAGATGCCACCTTATGGTATTCTTCCCAAAGCTTTCTTTCTAAGCGAAATAAACCGGTTTGGAGATTCATTTTTCTCGCTTTTGTCAATGCCCTCTAAGCGCCTCAAGAACTTTTTTTCTTGTCAAAGTTTCCCACACGATTCTCATTCCATTCCGTAGCCGATTCTCTAAAGTTGTGAAGACCATCTAGCCAATTATTATCCCGCCAGGCTTCAGCGGTGATATCTTTGAAATCGTTCTCAAGGGACCAAGCAATCTGATAAGAGAAGGATTTCTGAAAACGATAGCAACGGGGAGAGAGGTTGGAATTGACAACCACAATCCTATGATCGATTTAAATTTTAGCTCATGACGGACGGTGGAGTTTGGTAAGGGAAAGCCAAGAGAAGTTGGTGAAGACCCAATCCAATCTTTCCTTCAGCCCTCTTTTTCCCAAGTAAACTTCTCCCCTTGAAACCTAGCTTCAATAAGTCCCGTATCATCAATACAATCTCCGAACCGTTGCATTGAGGTCCATGAAGGGATCGCCCTCCCAATTTGTCCGATGGGGATAGATATGCATTAAAATCGCCAAGGACTAACCAAGGAAGGGTAGAGCTATTGGCTAAATGACGGAGGGAGTCCCATAACATATGCCTCGCCAATAGAGTTAGTTTCACCATAAACCAAAGTGATAAGGCACGAAAAGTTACTTACCCGATTGTGAACTTGACAAAGGAGCATTTGGGTGGTAGATGATATATATGTAATATCAAAATTTTCCTTGTCCCACAAAAGCCGATACCCCCGTAAAACCCACTAGATTCCACACGAATCCAATTGCTAAAACCAAGCTTACGACAAACAATATCGCCTAGTGCCACTAATACGAGGCTCCGAATGCAGAATTTCAATGTTATATTTTCCGACAATATCTTTAACATCAATAGGGAAGGTCCGTTTACCGGCTCCCCTACAATTCCATGAGGCTATGATCATTAAATAGATATACTTAAAATGCAAGGAAACAAAGACTTACCCGGCTCGCCCGACGTCCAAATCCCCCGTCCAAGGTCAAACTGGGTTTCGCAACCAAGGATTCTTGCCCTCCATAAAATCTGCATCATCTCGCAATATGATCAATCGACTCGCAGAGATAAGGATGACGGCACAACCGCTGAGTCTTCAATTCCTTTATCAACATCATCATTCTTCCTATTTTTGGTTGAAGAATCTGCGATGTCCGGGGTTGCACGGCACTATTTCCTTTTCTTCATTAATCTTCTTTTTATCCCCCTTTATGCTCCTTCGTTTCCCCGTTTTCGAAATTTCAAGTGCCTTGGTGGATCCAATGACAACATTGTGTGCCCTTGCCGCTTTCTTCTTATTTCGCACGAGGATAGACCGTTGGGCCTAAGATTATAATCATGAGTAGAATGACTCGATTGTCCCACGAGAACATTGGATGGCTTACCCTCTTTTTCTTTCACTTTCATCACCTTCTCTTTCTTTTCTCCCTTCGCAGCAGGTCGTAGTTGAGGCTCCTCAATCACCAAAGGACATTTTCCATTTGTGTCGAGATTCAACTTTTCCTTATCAATGTGGCCGACCACATCTTCCTTATTTCCGCTCTCCTTAGATGACTCTATTCTCTCTTTAGACACAAAGCCTCCTTCCTTTGTGGAAGGTAGGGTTCACCCTCTTTCCTTCTCCAAGTAGTCGTAGCTACTTCGTCTTTTTAGGTCGATCCACACCTTTCGAGATAGATAGGATCTTTCACCTCTTGCAACACATCAAACCTTGAACTCGAAATGATGTCTTCTCCTTCCCAAATGACTTATTATTCTCGGGCATTTTCCCTAATTTCCTCTCCGGCTCAAGCTTGTGGATTCTTTTCCGAAGTATCTCTTTGCTATCATCCATGAGCCAAATTCTTCATCGAGTTAATGCCCGGTACGCTTACAAGAGGCTTAGGATGAGCAAGGCGCAAATGCTGCTTGAGTTTTTGAAGTGTGGCTTATGTTCATTTGTGAAAGAGGTTTCTCTGTCAAATCCTCCCCTGTGATCCGAGAAAGCGGGCACTTCTCTTGAGAATGTCCATACTTACCACATTTAAAACAGATCAGGTCGAGCCCCTCGTATTCCACAGTGTAGATAGTAGATCTAATAACAAACCTAGATTTCGGGCTTGCTTCAAGTCTACTTCAACACTAACCCCGGCAAACTTCCCTCTTTCCACCATCATGCTTTGATTATTACATTGTGCTAATGTATTAACATCTACCTTGATGGCCTTACCAATCATGTTACCTATTTCAAGTAGACACTCTTCGAATAAACATGCATCGGAAGAGTAGGAATACGAACCCAAACTCGCTACTTTTTGAATCTCATTCTTTGTAGGGGTTGAAATTTGGACTCCATCTCTGCACCGCTAGATAATGCCCTTGTATCACCCAAGGACCATCAAACAATAATCTCAATCGCAGATCTTTGTTTCCCGTTTTAAACACAAAGTAATTGTTTGGTAGATCAATGAGCTCAAAACTTTTTGATCTAAGGATCCAAGCAATCTCGTCTTTCATCATTTCTAAGTTTGCCGACTTTCCTAGCAGAGTAAGAATTAAGGCATCCTTCCAAGGACGACAAAGATCCATCAACCTTTCATCTGGCATGCTTAGCTTTGGTAAGGAAGCAAGAAGAGTTTCCTGCTCCTTAGTAAGAGGTGGAGAAATCTCCTTCTCCTCACAAAGCCATTCTTTCATTTGATCCTCTAATTCTTGAGAAAACACCTCCTCCTCCTTCTCCAAAAGTTTGCTTCTATAAGAGATTTGGTTTCTTTGGTGAGCGGGATGTGAGTCTCGGATACTATTTTCTTTAGCCTTCTCGCTTTGCACTATCATTACCAAGTCCCCTCTTTCGACCGGACCCCTTGCTTTTCCATTGTCACAACTAGGCCAAAAACTCGGAGGATAGCAACAAGAGCAAAACTAAGAATGCACGAATCGAGCATAACTTCAAAAAAAAAAAAAAAAAAAAAAAAAAAAAAAAAAAAAAAAAAAAACGCAAAGAAAACGCCCAACCCGAGCAAACCAAACACATAAACTAACGAGATGCGGGACCAAAAACACGGATAAAAAAAACACCACGAGACAAAGACTAAGCCAATTCCAAGACCCATGACAAAGCCGGATCGAGATTTGCTTTAACAAAAGAAAAGTCACATAACTTTTGAGAAGGCAGAGAAGCACAAACCCATTACATAGCTGGATCTGGGAAGCACAAACCCAGTACCAGCACCTCGACGAACAAAGGCAGAGTCGATCAACAAAAGAAAGCAGAAACAGCAGGGGAGGCAAAATCTCAGAACCTTCTCACAGGCCAACGGCAGAAAACGAGGCAGAAGACACAGCGTCACGGCGAGCTAAAGACGGAGTCGAACACCGTACACAAGACCGACGAGATTGCGATCCGAATCCCCGACTAAGGAAGCTCGTTTAAACAAGAATGGCGAAACGAAGGGCCTCCTCAATCAATTAGATCTGAGCAGCGCGGTGGTTGGAAACGGAAACGATCGTTTATAGAAGAGTTCTAAAAATGAAGGAATTATTGGGACAACACTTGAGACACCATTTGGATTTATGCTAATATTTTTCTCTTCATGGAAATTTTTTGTTTGTAACAATTCCTTTGGGGGAAATTGTGCCTGTTAAAAAAAATGACAGCCGAAAAGCTAAAAATCCATATTATCATGCAAAGGAAAAACAGAAAAACATTTTATATAGAATATAACTATTCATAATAAAATAAATTAGACAAATTTCTTACTTTTAAAAGTATGCAAATTTTATTTTATTTTCAATTTTTTTACATACATCAGTTAAATTAAATAAGTAGTAAATCAAATAATTTTTCTTAACTTTTTTTTTTAAAAAAATATACTTAAATTAAATTTTGAACAAATCGAATATAATTAAAAGTTATAAATGGGCGGGTAACTAGGGTGTATAAAAGTAACTGAGAAGGCGCTGGGCCCAAAACCAAAAAAAGAGGAGGAAGAAGAAGAGGAGAAAAGGAGAGGAAAAAGCTGAGAAACCGTAGTGGCCGGGGTCCTTTTGTTCCTTTCGTATAACCATCTTCGTCTTTCAATTCCATTGCACAATCCATCTCTTCTCTGATTATCACATCTACCATCACAACGCGCAAAAAATAATGACCAGTTCTTCTTCTGCTTCAGCTCGCAAGGTTAGCCCTAGTTTCTTCAATTTCCTTGCCCTCTTTTCCATTTTTACCGATTGTTTTGTTGGCCTGGTTCTATTTTGACTCCCATCCTCAGGCTCTCAGTAAGATCGCCTGCAATAGGCTTCAGAAGGAACTCGTCGAGTGGCAGGTTAATCCCCCCGCCGGTTTCAAACACAGAGTCACTGACAATCTCCAGCGGTATTCTCTCTGGTTTTCCCCTCTTCATTTTCACCTCTTGAATTTGTTTCCATGTTAATGTATATGAATTGAATTTTTCAATTTTTGGCTGTTGGCTGTTGCGTGAGTTTTCTGGTAGTCACTGGGCTGTAATGATCTTCCTGGTCTAATTGATTCTGAGGGCTTCTTTGTTTGGTTCTGGCTTAATCTCGGCTTTGACGATTCACCCACCCCTTGCTCTTGTTTTTGATTTGGTTTATCGATCGAATGCTTACCTTTCTTCTGAGGTTCTGTTAAATTGCTTCCATCGATCATAGGTGGGTTGTTGAAGTGACTGGAGCTCCTGGGACACTTTATGCCAATGAAACCTATCAACTTCAAGTTGACTTTCCCGAGCATTATCCTATGGAAGCTCCACAGGTTGTGAATCCCCCTTTGTAATGATTTCTGGTGTTCACTATTGCTGGGAATTGTGTCCTTTCAAATTTTGGGTAAATTGCCCCAGTTAATTTCTCTACATATTTGTTGATCGAGCCAGAAAACTTCCATCCATGGTAGATGTTGTGCCATGTCAACAACATCGTATATTCATCTTCACTTTTGCTTCTTTCTCCGCAGAGTTACTCAGTTGATCTTTAAATGTAAGAAGAGGTAAAATAACAGAAGTGAGAAGATTTCATGTGGCTAAGAAACTAACTATCGAAGTCTTAAAAGTTCAGTTAGCATCAATGCTGCATGAAAAGAACAGAAAGGAGAGAATTTGTGACTTGTCTCTTGTGTAAAGCCTGCAGATCATGAATGAGGTTAGAGATAAATTCCAATGAAAGAGAAGCTTCTCAAAAGCATATATGGTGATAAATTGGAGATTTCATGCACATAGTTGAACAATGAGATGGAATACGTATTAATGCATAATGAGTTGATTTCTATCTAGCAACCAGCGCCCTTTCTTCTTTCTTTTTCACCAGATCCACACGGAAACTGAAACAAAAAGTTTATTTTCAAAACAAGTTGCTGTATCTTTACACATTTTTCCGTTGGGAGTATCATTTTTCACACTCAGTGTGATTCACTTTCCAATTAATTTAGGAATTTTTGTATTTTGGAAGGTCAGTCATTGAATCTTCTGAGAAGAAGCAAATTTGAAGGTGAATAAATCAGTGAGTACAGATATCCTCATATTCTGACATGATGTGACATTCACCATGGATGGAAGATTTATCAGATTCTGTGATGATCTAGAGAAATTTATTCCGTCAATTTATCTCATAAGTTTAGAGGATCCAGTTCCTTAATACTGTTTTATTCTAACTTTTATTATGTGCGTTTAACAGGTCATTTTTTTGCATCCAGCTCCATTGCATCCCCATATCTACAGCAATGGGCATATCTGTCTAGGTATGTGTTTGAGGAGGGGTTCATTACTACCCTTTCTAGACCTTATTTACTTTGTCTCATGGTCATATTGTTTGATACAATATTTTTTGAGGGTTGAGATTGTCACAGCCCATGTTTTGTTTTTGCTATCGCACTGCCTTTCACTGGACGGTTTTGGCACTTCTACTTTCGTTCATGATGTTTACATTGATTTCCTGTTATTCCTGCTTTTATTCACACTTTTGTTAATTAATTTGGTGATTTCTGTGTTATGATGAGCTACATGATTATCATTGCTTACTCTTACTAAGATGCACCAGGAAAGAGTGTGCCATTGAATAGTTGGTTTAAGCACCAATGATGTCTGAAAGTAATTTTATCTGCTCAATTGAACATGTCTTCTTTTGATGTGGCTAGCCTCTTATATAGAGCCGGGAAATCGGGTTGTGCCCATTTAAGCCCCGGCCCCGTAGGGCTCGGCTTAAAAATTATGTCGAAATTTAAAATTGGCCCCCGAGGGGCCCCCGCAGGCCATGGGCTTAATCGGGCCGGGCCGCCCGCAGGCTTAGGGCCGGCCCATTAGGCCCTGTTACTGTAGCATTTTTAATTTTTTTTGCTAGACTTATGTTTTATTTTGTAAAAAACTACTCTAATTTTTCATCATTCTTGCCACCAAAAAAATCTTGTGCTTCGTCCTTTGAATCCATAACAGCAACAGCAGACCAGAGATAACGTTTCCCTTGATTTTAAGCATGGTACCTTATGCATAAACGTAAAATCTGCTCTATTTATTAAAATCAGAGCAATCAATCCACTCTGCAACCAAACCAACGACCTAAGAATAGGGATGTTCGCCTATCTCTTGTTTCATTTCACAGAATATGTATTCACCCGTATTATAGTTTCATGTATAGGTAGTTTTGGCACTATACTTGTTGTTACCACCACCTTTTTCTTTATAATATAATGCAAGTCAAGTCAACATTGCATGCATCACTTTTACGTATAGAGCGACTTTGGAGAGATATAAAAGTGGCACTACATACAAATTTGACTTTGATATGAGTAGCCTCCCCCAGGAGGATGGACCATTTTTTTTCATTTGTACCTTTAGCGCGCATGATTTCTATCGTTCCCCCACTTACTGAATCTTCTCTGTTCTCTTTGCCATGGAAATTTGACCTCAACTTTGATATATATATAAACAGTATGATATGTTACAAACAAATATAAGTCGTTCAAAGATTCATACATAAATTTGTTTGCAACTTTTGCTTTTCTTTTTCTTTCTTGGTCGCAAGCATTCAATATTGGAAATTGTTTAGATATTAATGTTGATAACATTTATAAGAGTCTTATATAGGACAAGGAGATGCAAATGGATCCTCTCATTTAAAGTGGGAAAAGTGCTCTAGTTTTAGTTGAATCTCCACCATACAAGAATGACCTGTAAAATTTCTCTCTTGAAAGGCACTGGAAGCATAAAGCACCTTCATTCCCATCAACCCAAATGCCATTGGTTTGTTTTTTGTTTTTCCTTTTATGCAACAAAGCTTCTTGTGGTGGGAATGGGTTTTGTTGCTTGAATATGTATTTTGCATCCCTAAGCTTCCTTCAGTATGTGAAGATGGATTCAATTTTAAGTGAAGCGTGATATTGCGTGAGGGAGAACCTGATGCATGAGAGAGAAGAAAAATAACTCCTAACTTTTATTTACTCCACTCAGTTTATGAGAGTACTCCTGGTGGTGCCCTTCTTTTCTTGTTACCTATGGAAAGAACCAGATGAAAGTGTGTTAAAATAGAGAATTTGAGAATTAAAGTAACACAGCAAAAGTGACGTGTCATTTAACTCCAAACTCTATGAAGTTTGGCCACCTTTTTTCTATTATTTTCTAGTCTGCATTTCTTCTGTGCTTCCTCTGCAGGCTTTTAGTGCTTAGAGTTTATTATCTTGTTTGCACATTTTAGTTTTTTCCCCATTCATTATGAGAAGTAACTGTGTGTTTTACAGCGAACGGGTCAAACCTTTGTATAAAATATATGGGGAAAATATCACTCCATGTCTCTATACTTTAAGTCTTTAATCATGTTTTGTTTTAGTCCCTGTAGTTTGTTTTCTTGGTTTCTTCAATTTATTTGCTCAACCTGAAACATTAGTTCTTTTAGTTTGAGAAATATTTAGGACCATGAGCTAGCCCAAACCGTGTTAATTTTGCTTAGGTTGACTTAGTACTTTTAAACTCAACCAAAGTATTTGCATCCCCAAGGCCCACAAAACACATTTGGGCATCCAACAAACCTGTAGCCAAAATTTTTATCTGTCCATGAGGTGAGCATTTTTTTTTGTCGTCATGTTTTTTACCTAATCGTTTAACCATGTTAAGTCCATTTAAGCAAATTAACACTATTTGTGCCAGTTCATAATCATTTTTAGTATTTTCCTTAAAAGGATTAATGTTTCAGATGAGGCATATATAATGGATGGGGAACTGCAAAAATAAACTATAGAGACAAACAAAACACGATTAAAGTATAGGGATTTGGACTGGTATTTTCTCAAATATATGTTAGACTTATTGTTCATAGAATTGGTTAGACAAGGTCTCTTCTCTTGTGTGTGGGTGTGGGTATTTTTGTGGGATTCTGCAAATTGGCTGTGTTGAAAGTTTTCTGAGCCTGAGTGGGAAAGGAATTGGGAATGAATTCTTTTCTCAATCAACTTAAAGCTTATTGAGGATCTGGATAAGTTGATCTAATATATGAAGGTGGCAGCATATTAGCACCTCTGTGACATCTATTTAAAAAATCTAATTGTTTTCTCCTTCTTGGTGATTAGCTTGTATTAAACCTCCAGACTTCTTCAGTTTGACATATGAATGTGAAGCTTAGTTTTCATCTCTCCTTAGCTTGTATTAATGTTTGAAGACCTGCAATTTGACATCATTCTCATTTCTATGTTTAATACTTGATCATGAACCTATGCAGACATATTGTATGATTCGTGGTCCCCAGCGATGACAGTTAGTTCTATATGCATCAGTATTCTCTCGATGCTTTCAAGCTCAACTATGAAGGTGTGGATTTAGTGATAGCGAATATTTCCTCTACCAGTATTCATCTCTACGGCAGTTGTATATATACATGCTTTTGATGTGGCTCGATACTGATTCCACAAAGGCATATTAATATATTTGCCTAAATCTGTTTTTGATAAAAGTCTAACTTGAAAGTCAGTTGGAGATCTCCATACAAGGGACGACATTCTAATTAGAGTAAATACCTTTTGGGTCCTTGGAAAAAAACACGGACCCCCATTTTGGTCCTTCACACAAAGAAATATCCTTTTTAGTCCCTGAAAAGGACGAATAAGGGTCGATTGGTGAACATTTTGGTCCCTCACAAATTTCCAAAAAACCCTTTTTAGTCCTTAAAAAAGTCCTGTTTTAGGGTCCGTGTTCGGGGACCCAAAAAAGTATTTACTCTTCTAATTAATACTCCCTTATCTAAAGGTTTGCATTTTTCCCTTAAGAATGACTGTATCTCCATCTCTCGTGCAGCAACGTCCTGAAGATAATGACCGCTATGTAAAGAACTGCAGAAATGGCAGATCTCCTAAGGAGACAAGGTGGTGGTTCCATGATGATAAAGTATAATAACCGGTTTTCCTTAATAATTTCTCAAAAGTAGAGGCCATCCATTATGAAGAAAAATGAAGACAAGGAGATGGCATTCCTAAAATCCAGGCCCCAATTCTAATGCATAATAACAATGATGTAAATTGGCATTTCCTGGTGGTTGTAAAGGAAAGAGTAAAACAGTGTCTCAAGTAACCTGAAAGAGGAAACAAACTCGGAAAATTGTAGTTATGCGATGTGAGCTTGTTGGATTTGGATATAGATACTCTGACTACCTCCCAAGATTGGTAATTGATTATGGTCAGTGCTTTTGTTTCCTATGATTTCCATTGTGTTCTACTACTAATTGCTAATTTTATCCGGCATATGCAGATGAACTGTCTAGTATTTCTTAAACCTGTGGTGTGTTCTTTAGAAGATTTTATATGATCTGTTGGATTCTATCATGTCCTAATGTTGCGCCAGTTTCACATGGGAATGTCTCAACCATTTTTTAAGAATGTCTGACTTATTTCTGCCAATAGCGTCATGAAGTTCATCAAAGAATGAAGCCATTTGGTAAGATAAAAAATATATCATGTTGATGCCAAAAAGGAAAAACTTTCTTGAAAATTGACGGAGATGATTTCGAAAAACCACTGACCAATATTTTTCCCTACGTATGTGGTGGTGTAAGTACCCCTGAGGATTACGTCTAATCCAGCAAGGCCTAAGCCTAGGTACAGAAAATAGGGAAACTTTATTCTTTGGGGCAATGAAAGTAAGGAAGCCTGTTCCTCATATTTATCCAATTTCATGTTCATTGAGTGTTTAAGATCTCTGAATTATCGTTCTCCATGACCTCATATCAGAAGACAACAAGAAGTCCTAAATGCGTTTTTTTGTTTTTTTGTTTAAAATACAATTAATAATGCATCTTTAGTCTTTACTTTACTCGTCGCCATAAGATCAAAGGAAGGTGAAAGAAAGACTGGATGAGGCTGAAAATAAAGTGAACTTCACCACAGCTTTTCAACTAGTCAGAAGACCCACTTGCCTACGTCTGTTTGTGGAAGAAAGGTGGGATGGGACCTATTCCTCTTTCCTCTGCAACAAACAAAACAAAACAACATTAATGTCTTCGAATTTTCTCCTTCACCTCGTGGGATTATAGTTCTAAGTACTAGTTCTACCTATTGCCATGACGCTGTTACTACCTGGGGAACCCACTTCTGTTTCTCCTGTTTCGTGTGATTTTTTTTTTTTATAAGAATGTTTCGTGTGATTCTGATTTCAAAGGCAATGTATCTGAATCATTTGTGAACAGTGTAATAAATCTCTTAATCTTTGAAGTACTAACAAAAATTCTCTTAGTTTGATTATGGGCTTATGGCGCAAAGCAAAAAAACAAAAAAGAAAGGTTTGAGAACTGGGATGCTTTTCTAAAATGGGAATAGTGTTCAACCCTTTTTAGCACATTAAAATGAAAATTTCCGAAAAATGGGAAAGGCCCACCTTCCTATGTACGGTTAGCCTCTTAATTGGGAAAATAACTTTAAGGGCCCTTTTAACAAAGAAAAAACGAAAAAAGACCATAAGATTTTGACAATCCCAAAAAAGGCGCCCCTGCGCCTTTTCTCGGATTTTCGAATCTACGTGAAGTTGATTAATCTAGATCGATATAGTTGTTAACTTAGAGTGATTAACAACTAAATTAGTACCATTAACAACAATTTGCTAACTAATAAATCAACCCCGTTAACAACTATATCAGCCTCATTAACAATTCACGTAGATTCTGACAATCCTAGAAAAGACTCGACCTTTTCTCTGATTGTCGAATCTCGGCGCCTTTTTGATTTTTTTTGTAAAAAGGGCCCTGATGTGAATTTTCCCCCTCTTAATTATTTGACGGAAAAAGACATTTCTTCAAACGGGTTGTCCTTTCTTTTCCATCTTTACTGATGAAATCAATTCTTGGATCATAAAGCTTCAAACTCGATGGTGTTTTGTGGTTGGTCTAATACACCAGGGGATTACCATAATGGGCTTTCTTATGAGAATGAGTAGCGATAAACATATTTAATGGCCATCGAATCACTACACATGAAGAGGAATATCTCCAGGAAATAATTGATATTATTCCATCACTTGCTTTATACACTCTTTCACCAATTTAGCATTATTCGCAGCTACACTCCAACCCAACTTTTTTAATTTCCCTTTAGCTTTCCCGGTATAGAAAAGCCTCTTCACTCTTCTCCCATTCCTCTGCTTTATGTTTTTTTTCTGCCAAGTTCACAAGTCTTCTATATAATCCAACATGTCCTAATAACGCCCTTCAGATTTGTGTTTGGGAGGAAGAAAGATAGAGAAGTGAGAAATGGGGCGGGGAAAGATTGAGATCAAGTTGATTGAGAATGCCACCAACAGGCAGGTCACCTACTCCAAACGGCGCAATGGCGTTTTCAAGAAAGCTCATGAACTCAGTGTTCTCTGTGATGCTAAGGTTTCCCTTATCATGTTCTCTAAAAACAATAAGATGCATGAATACACCACTCCTGGCTTTACGTCCGTACACTTCGATCTCTCCCTCACCCTATCTCTCCCTTTTCATTTCTATTTTCTGGTAATCTAACCTCTGTTATATATGAGCAGGACAAAGAATATAATAGGTCAGTACGAGAGGAGTTTGGGGAATATCGATCTCTGGAGTGCCCAATACGAGGTTAGTTGGACACTCCTGTTTTACGTGATATTTAACAATTGTGTTATGGGTTTTGTTGGTAAATTCTTTTGGCTTCCGCATGTTTGGCAGAGGATGCTCGAAACCATGAGGAAGCTGAAGGATATTAACAATAAACTCAGAAGACAGATAAGGTAAATAGATCTCAGGAATGTATTTATGTGCGTTTTGTACTCCAAAGCTGATTCATGAAGTTGTGATTTTTCAAGGCAGAGGATAGGTGAGGATTTAAATGATCTGGACTTCCAGCAACTACGCAGTCTTGAGGAGGATATGGTTTCTGCCTCAGCGATCATACGCGAACGAAAGGTTCAAACTTTTCAAGCACAAGCTATTAAAGACTCAATTTTTCTTCCCCCCGAAAAATATCCGTACCTTCTTCAGTTTAAACTGCAGATCTGAAAGCATTTCCGGGTTGATGATTCTTTTTCCCTTTGATTCCTTACTTAACCATTGCTCCAAGAACCACGAGTTTCTCCCATTTGGTTTCCGAATAAGTTAAAAAAGTTCAATTTTTTTATCGAACGATTGTTGTTTGTACTAATGTGCTAGTTTCGTTTATGTTTCCACAGCTTCACGTGATCAAAACTCGGACTAGTACCAGTAAGAAAAAGGTCAGAAGAGTCATTTTCTTTTTATATCACACTTAACTCTCTCTCACACACACAAATGACAAAACACATAAGATTATTCTTCTGAGAAACCATTGCTGTTTTACAATTTTCTTATTGACTTAACATGAAGGTGAAAAGCATGGAGCAGATGAACGAGAATCTGCTGCTTGAACTTGTAAGAACTTATGTTGAACAGATTGTAATGAAATACTGTAAGTTTGAAAGAGCATGTTTTGATTGTGGTTTAATGGAATGGTTGCAGGAAAAGTGTGTGATCCATTCACAATATCTGGTGCACGAGGAAGGAGATCAGGAATCAGCAGTTACAGTGGCCACAGGTGTGTCCAACTTCCATGGACTGTGCCACCCGCAGCACCCTACCCACATGAATCTTCATCATAATGGAATGGGATTGAGATCAGACGATCTGCGCCTTGCTTGAATGTTGTCATATTTGCGTTGAACTTGTAAAGTTATCATTTACCACCTCATATTTTAGCCTTCGAATCCTTTAGAAAACACTGTAATCTGGGTATTCTGCATTGATGCTTTGGACCTATGTTTTGCTTTCTTAGTGAGTCTTTGGGTGTCACTCGAGTTTGTGTGTGATTGTTTGTTTTCTTATTTAGTTCTGATTAGGATGCTGTCGAAGATATCGAGCTAGTTTGAAAGATTTACTTGCTAAATTTTAGGATGGGGTGGGTACTCTGTGTATCTTATTTTGTTCAACTTGATTGTGTTCATTTTTTAATGTCATTCGGAGCAAGTTTTTTTTTTTTTTTGGGGGGGGGATCTAATTTTTAGGTGTTAGCGACAAGGCAAGATAACCTTGATCCTGATCTCATTATATAATCATCTACGAATCTATACAGCTCTGGGGAAACTTAGGCATGATTGCATGTGTGTGTGGAGGCTGGTGGAAGTTTTCTGTTACCACATATGATTAAGGTGGTTAGTTGAGAAGCACCTAACATCAAAAAGTTTTGCTTGGGAAAAAAGGGATAAAATCTCTATGATGGGCCAAGAAAGATGTAATTGTCCAAAAAATCTCATAATAGCATGAATAAGTCCATACTGCTTATTTGCTAGCCTTTTTCTTCTTCCTTTTTATCCCCCCCCTTAGAATTTATGATATTTTCTCATTGGCTGAACAGCTGTATTAACCTTTCAGAAAATTATCCCAGATGAATCCGTAAAAGTACAACAATTAAATTTGTAAGGAGGTCGAATATTCAGAGAAATTGAAAAAAAATATGGCCACTGTTTTTAAAGACCCACTCATTAAACACAAGTTGGCCCACAAGCGGTCCTTTAATGTTGGGCCTCCATGCCCACGCCAAGAGATGCCCCGCCCAGACCCACCCCCAAATTATTTCAACATAATTCATCATTTAAATAATTATTTATATGTTACAAATAATTTTCACATATTTCGTGAGATATACTTTTTCGGTAAAAAGAAAATGTAAATGCCCTCAATGATAGTCCATAGACATGGATTTATATATTTGTCTCTGCAGCTATTAATTATGAGCCTGATATTGTGATATATGCGCACATGCATCTGATTTTATGCCTCAATCCCAATGGCAATGTGGGACTCTACTCTCTCTGAAGCATATAACCGTTGGTAAAAATAAAAATAAGACAAGAACCGCCATACATTAAAAAAAAAACACAGTCGTTCACCAAACAAACATAGTTGGATCATCCCCTCGGCACAAATCTTCACTCTATATGAAGCTAAAATATGCTTCCGTCAACACCTTGTTCGAGCAAAAACGAAAAAGAAAAAACACCATCCTTGAAACTTTAAACACAACGAGCCTGCTTGCGTTGCCAATTCTCTGACAAATAACACCCGTGACGTGAATTGAACCCACTCCCTCAAAAAAATCTCTTACTCCCTTGAGTGCCCTGCAAAGTTATCTCAGCTCTTCCTTTCTGATTCACCCTATCCAACGGTCCCCTCCTTCCTCCACTCCCTCCATTTTCTCTCTCTCACTATCCACCTCCCAGATGGCCTGTCTCACTCCTCCTCTGTTTTCTCTGATTTTGATTCTTTCTGCTTCTTGGTTGCTTTTTCCGGCAGAATCAACCACGTATTGGGGTGATATAGAGGCTCTGAAGCAACTCAAGAACGGCTTTCACAATGCTTCCTTGAATCCAGGTTCGTGTGTTACTTCTTGGGACTTCTCTGTCGACCCATGCGACAACCTCTTTAGCCAAAAATTCACGTGCGGTTTCCGGTGCGACGCTGTCGTCTCCGGGTCGAGTCGGGTCACCGAAATAACACTGGACCAGGTGGGTTACGCCGGTTCACTCTCATCCTCGTCTTGGAACCTTCCTTATTTAGAAACGCTCGATGTGTCTAACAACTACCTTTCCGGTGGGGTTCCCGAGTCCCTCTCCAACTTGACCCGTCTTCGCCGGCTCGCTCTCTCCGGGAATTTGTTGGGCGGTGAGATCCCCTCTTCCATTGGCTTCCTCTCGAAACTTGAAGAGCTTTACCTCGATAACAATAATCTTCAAGGGACAATCCCTTCTAGCTTGAACAGGCTCAAGAGCTTGAAAAGGCTCGAACTTCAACTCAACAATCTAACGGGTCAGATTCCTGATCTTGGTTCTCTCGAAAGCCTTTACTATCTCGACATCAGTGACAACGCCGTCACTGGCGGAATCCCGGCGACGTTGCCCAAATCCTTAATTCAAATTTCAATAAGGAACAATAGCTTGAGCGGAGGTTTAAGATCTGAAAGCTTCAGGAGCTTGATCGATTTGCAGGTTTTGGATTTGAGTTATAATAGTCTGAAGGACTCTGTACCCGTAGTTCTGTTTGAGCTGCCTTCGCTGGAGCAGCTAACTCTGTCGTTCAACAAATTCTCGTCGGTGGAAGCGCCGTCTTACAATGTGGGATCACAGAGTGGGCTGATAGCGGTTGATCTGGGCAACAACAAGATTGAAGGGCTGTTGCCTTGGTTCATGGGAGTGATGCCGAAGCTGTCGGCATTGTCGTTTGAGAACAATAAGTTTACAGGAATGATTCCGACGCAGTATGCGTTGAAGACGGTGTTGCCGGAAGTGGGAGTATCGCCGTTTGGGAGGCTAATACTGAGCGGCAATTACCTGATTGGGGGCATACCCAGCCCGTTGCTGCTACTCAAACCGGGTTCTGCAAATGTGACATTATCGGACAATTGTTTGTTCAGATGCCCACTGAGGTTCTTTTTCTGCGACCAACAAAAATCGTTGGACGTATGCAACAGATTTAGCCCTTTCATCCCTTAGATGACGATTTTGATTGATTGTTTGATGTGTAATTAGAGTAGAAAGATGAATGATTGGAGATGTTGATGAGGAGAACTAGCCAACTACATTTGACCGTTGCCATCTGCATCTTCCACAAGCTTTATTTTTATTTTTATTTTATTTTCATTTTTATTTGCCTTGCAAATAGTACTTCAATAAATCGGAGCAACGGCGTGAGTTTGCTAGCCCTCAAGGATTTGCGTCCTAATAACAACGTTCCTCCTTATAAGTTAGGACCAAATCCCGACGTTGATGACTTCATTTTTTGTTGGGTTAAGGAAAGACTTCGGCCTAAATTTGTCTCAAGGAAAGATCTAAGATCACGAAGTTTTTTGGAAATACAAGATCACGCGAAGTTACGTTTTCAAGAGCGTCGTCTACTGCTAAGTTGATCGTCAACTTGGTCGTGGAATCTTGGCGACGCGACGATGACGCTAAGACGACATCGTGGAATAAATTAAAAAAAAAAATAGAAAAAATCAAAATTGAAATAATTAGGAAAAAATAAAAAAAATTGAAAAAAATTAAAATAATTAGAAAAAAATCAAATAATTAGGAAAAAATTGAAAAATTTGAAAATAATTAAAATAATTTGAAAAAACATTCAAATAATTAGAAAAAAATCAAAAAATTAGGAACAAATTAAAGGAAAAATTTCAAATAAATACTATTTGAATTTATGCAATTTAAGTCTGTCGAATTTGTAAATACTATTTGAGGGATATGAAAATTCGGGTCAAATTACCCTTTTACCCTTTAGTGTTAAATAAATAAAAAATAAATTGAAACATCCTAAATTTTGAGTTTAGGATATTAAAAATATTATAAGGAATCAATTATAGGAAATTTAGCCCGGATAAATTAAAAGGTTAATATTTGGAAGTAAAAACATATTTTCCCGTAAAAATTAAGGACAAATAGTTGAATTTTTTTTCTAATTAGTTGAATTTTTTTCGATTTTTTTTAATTTTTTCCTAATTATTTCAATTTTTTATTTTTTTTCAATTTTTTTAAATTTTTTATTCCACGTCAAATCGATGTCACTTCAAAATTTGTACAAATTCAAATAGTATTTATTTGGAATTTTCCCTTTAATTTTTTGAATTTTTTTTTCTAATTATTTGATTTTTTTTCCTAATTTTTTTTTAATTTTTTTCAAAAAAAAAATTCCTATTTTTTAAATTTTTTATTCCACGTCGGCGTGTCGCTTATCAAGATTCCATCCAAGTTGACGGTCAACTAACGGCCCAGATCGGGCGCTCTCAAAACGTAACTTCAGTGGACGGCGCCCAAAAAAAAAAAGCTTCAGACTTGGACGCTTCCTCAAGAAACTTCGTGGTCTTGAAGCCCTTAACCCTTTTTTGTTTTCATTCTTTTGGGAAGCGGCTTACATCCACTGCGCTTCCCCACCACTCCCATCCACTTCTTTGATGCGGTGTCGTTTTGACGCAAAATGGGAGCTGGTTCCTCTTTTTTTTTTTTTTTTTAACAAAAATTTTGGGTACTAAAATATCTTTGGATCTTGACGAGGTATAGAAAAATATTAACTGGTACTTCATGATCTTAAAAATTTATTTTATGATGTTGAAGTATCAGTTAATATCTTTCTCGTACTTGGCCAAGATCCTAAAAAGATCTTTTTAAGACTCCAAAATTTTTGTTAAAAAAAAAAAGAGGAACCAACCCCCATTTTGTGTCAAAACGACGCCACATCAAAGAAGTGGAGGGGAGTGGTGGGGAAGCGCAGTGGATGTAAGCCGCTTCCTTCTTTTGGGGCCAGAGAGACTTGTATCAGTTGTATGGCTACCCTGGTCAACCCAAATCATGAAATCCTTCAGGTAAGTGTCGTTATGCGTTGTTATTAATTATTGTTCTAAATATAAAATTCAGTTGTCTTTTTTTCTAGAGAATAAGGAGATTAAGTCAATTATTTTAAAGTAATTATTATATCTATCGTTTTTTCTCCAAATTAGTTAGTCCGACATATAAACTGATATATAATCTAATGATACACAACATATATTATGATTAGTTTCTTTAAAAAAATTTAAAAAAGCAACTGAATGTTATATTTAGGATTGGGAAGTGCTTTTTTTTGTTGATTTATATTTTTGAAGTGAAGTCCACAATTCCTCCTCCGTTTTCTTTTAGGTGTTGTAAAAGAAATTTAACAAGCATACGGTTTAGGGCCGTTTGGTTCAAGGAACTTGGGAGAGGAATGGGAACTTAACTTAGTTTCTGCCGAAAACGCGTTTGGTTCTCCAAGTCTTAGGAACCCAAGTTCCGGGGTCCACCACTCTTCCTCATATGTGGGAACTTGAGATCCCACCAAAATTGGTAGGATCTTAAGTTTCCTAGTCACTATTCACATTTTGGATAGATTTACCCCGAAATTCAAACTTGGCGGAAAGTTTGAACTTGGCAAAAAAAAAAATTGGGTCACAAGTTCGAACTTAACAGGGACATTTTTTTTTTTAAAAAATATTTTTTATTTTGAATTAATTTCTTTTGAGGGTAAAATAGACATTTTCTAATTCTTTACCAACTACCACCCCTTCATTTTCTTCCTACCAAACAACTTAAGCCATCTTCCCTCATCTTTCAAATCTTCTTTTCCCTTCTTTTAAGTTCCTTTCCCTCCCCACCAATTCTTTGTACCAAACGGGCCCTTAGTGTTTACCAAGCTTCCCTGCTGTTGCTTTAATAAAAGAGAACCTGAACTGCTATGCACATGTGGGACAAAAAAGATTATTGAATAGCGAAAGGGGGGGGGGAATGGATTAGATGTTGAAATATAGGATAAAGGCGTAAAAGTGTACATGGATTTTTACTTAAAGTGCACCCAATATCAAATGTTTTTCAAAGATGCAAAAATACACATGAACTCTCAAAATGGATGCAAAAATACCATCATCGTTAGATTATGTTAACTGACGTTACTTTTTTTATGTGGGGCCCACACTATTAAAAAAATAAAAATGCCTAAGTTTTCTAATTTCCTTTAATGCCCTTATCTTCTTCCTTCGTCGGTCCCTCTTCCTCTCTCACTTTTTATGCCTATCATCGATGGCTTCCCCAATTCAATTCAATCTGACATTTCTAACATCCATGGCTTCCCCGCCGCACGCTCCCATCTTCTCGCTTCGTCACTTCTTCGATAGCAACTTCCGATGATTATCTCCCCTCCCTTTACGGAACCTTCCTCCGTGATCTGGTCCCAACGTCCACGATCTACTCACCAAATACGGCCTCCCCAAGGGTATTCTTCCCAACAACGTTAAGTCCTTTTCTCTCTGACGATGGCTCCTTTCGCGTAGAACTCTAAAAGCCTTGTTACGTTTAGTTCGATCTTTTGGTCTATTACGATGAGGTAATCACATGCAAGCTCATTTACGGATCGTGTCCGATGTGTTTGGAATTCAGGCCCATCAACAAAAAACTCTAATCCTGATGATGAGAAGAAAGATTTAGCATCTGGGTTCCTTGAGTCGACCAAACACTCCACCATCGATGTTGGTAATTCTCTGCCTCCATCCACTTTGCCGATCTAAACTGATTTTGCTTGAGATTGCTTTGTTTGTGCAGTACTTGATTTGTTGAGTATTGGCATTCTATTTATTAATTGATTGGATTCCTTTAACTGACGGCCTAATTGTGTTGAAAACACTCAAAACAATCGACATAGGATTGATAGGTCCAAGTGTGTCGAGAACTAAATTCATTTCATTGTGTTTGGTGGAAGATGAAGCTGGGATTTGTCCTCATTTCCTCAAAACAATCCAAGGAATTCACCAAAGCTCGGCTTAATGATGATTTCTATGACTAGTAAAAGCAAAGTGTGAGTCGACTGTGAGAGGGATTTTTTTTTAGTTTAGGGTATTTTGGTACGTTCACATTGCAAGTAACGTCAGTTAAGAAAAATCTAACGGTGATGGTATTTTTGCACTCATTTTGAGAGTTCATATGTATTTTTCCACCTTCAAAAAGCATTTGGTGTTGGGTGTCCTTTGAATAAAAGTACATGTGCATTTTTGCACATTTACCCTTGAAATATATAATTAATTAATGATGGAGGATGGGAACATTTCTAATTAATTGAGTTAAACCTAAACCTTGTCATGAATGAAAGGATTTTGATGTCAATATCAATCCTTTGCATGGCATTGGATGAAATCGTCGTACAATCTCTCATACTACCATACTCCCAAACTGTTAGAGTTGGAAAATCGAGCCGAGTCCGTCAGTATAGCCCTTTTAAGTCCTGACTCTTTAAGGGCCGGATTTGTAAATTAAAGGTTTTAAATGAAGTTGGCCCTGCAGGGCCAGCCTATTAGGCCCTTTAAATATATATATATATATATATTTGTTTCATTAACTTGACTTGACCATTTAAATTACTAATTTATATGTATTTTGTATTTGTTATAGAGTTATTTACCCATTTAATTACAAATACATAATAATTGTACTTTAATTTTATGATTTGGTTTAATATTTGTTGCAAATAAAGATTATGGATGTATTTATGATGTGAGAGAAGATATTCTTGATATTTGTACCCATGAAATAGAGCCTACTACTCGAAGTAAAACACAATCAAATGTCTTTGAAATTGATGATAGTAGTGAGAAGATAAAAATGATAGTCATCGTACTCATGTTGTTTAGTGGTAAGCTTGTTATACTTTGTGTGAGTTACTTGTGAACAATAGTTTACTCTTGATTATGAATTAGTGATTACGTTTGTTTCTTGCATTAAGTGTGTTGTGTAGACATTAATGTTGACAACATTTATTTGATAAATTAAAACTTTAATTGTTGTAATTTACTAATTATATTTCTTTGACGAAAAAAAACGGAGGAAAAATAGTTAAAATTTAAAATACTACACTACTAGAAAATAGTAAATTGGCGACGGAAAAAATTCCATCGTAAATTGTGCCGATTTTTGCAACAGCAAGAATATCCGTCACAAAATAGTGAAGGGGTGGGAAGTTTTGGGACAGAAAAGGGATCCGTTGCAAAATGGCGTAAAAAATGACGTCGTTTTACGACTGAATACGTTTCCGTCACAAAAAGCCATCATGTTTTGCAACGGAAACCGTTGCCCTTGCAAAACGGCTTCAAAAGTGACCCCATTTTGCGACGGAAGACTCTTCCATCGCAAAAGTAGGTGGCGTTTTGCAATGGATATATTGATCTATTGCAAAACGGCGTCAGTTTTGACGCCGTTTGTTCCGTTGCAAAACATGAGTGCTTTTTGCGATGGAAACCCAATTCCGTTGCAAAACGACGTCATTGTTTACGCCGTTTTGCGATGAAAACAGGATTCCGTCTCAAATCACTTACTTTTGCAACAGAACCGGGTTTCGTTGCAAATCAAAGCTTAATATGCTTCAGATCCGTGGTTTAGTTCCGTCTCATGTGCGCCGTTCTCTTCTAGTCTTCGCCGAGTGCTCATCGTCTATTCCCGCTCAGTCTCCGCAGACAGCGCATCGTCTGTTCCCGCCATCCGATCTCTCCTGCACTCTCTGTCTTCGTCGCGCTTGACTTTCCGGCCCTCTGTCTCGCTCTTCTCCTCTCTCTGTCCACCCTACTCCGCTCCACCCTCACTCTGTCCGCCCTTCTCCGCTCCGCCGTCCATTCGCCCTTTTCCGCTCTGGCCTCCATCGATCTCGTCTCGGAGGTAATTTCCAGTGAACATATGCGGTTTTTTTTCTTTTGTCTTACATATTAAGCACCTTTTTTGTTGTTTTAGTGTAAATTCTTGATTATGCATATTAGCCCAATAGAAGTCGTAGTTAGTTAAACCAAAATTCTATAAATATGGTAGTCATTGACATAAAAAATTAATAAGCTATTATCTTTTCACACAGCTTATATAATCATCATTATGATTTTGTTATAGAGGGCCAATAATAATAAAATTTTGTTGACATTATCTTGTAGCCAACAATAATATTTTTTATAATAACAAAAATGACTTAAACTAAATTAAAACTATGTACTAAGCATAGAATTTTCAAAATAAGTTGCATTTTTATAATTTAGGAATCATATAACCTTTCATAATTTTTACCTTGTGTGTGTATCGATAACACAATCAAACGCTTTAGATAAGAACATGTGTAAGTTGTACAGGTTTATCAATTCACTGAATTATATATTTGTTGCTAATAAATTTTAATGAAGTGGCTCATTAAAAAATGCAATGAAGAAATAAGATGGTTGATCAAATGAGGGGGCCAATGCGCATAAGATGTGGATCTACACAAATTATTATTAATAATAATTATTGAAGACAAATAGGTAGATCTAAAAAAAATAGTTATTTTTAATTAAAGTTTAGGTCTTCTTGATTTCTCATGAATGCAGTGACAAATTGACTAGTATGTTGTACTGCTTGCTTGTAATATTTTGTATTTCATTGCATTTATTTATAATGTTGATTCCTCATTAAAGTTTAGGTTTAGTGTACTATCCTCATTCTCTGGTTCTTTGCTAGGATCTAATCTTGGTTGAATGCATGTGTTTGTTTGCTACTTTCTTGATTAAGTGACAATTGGTTGGTATAAGCGGCCAATTATATTTGCCACTTATATTTGTGGCATGTTGATATGTAAAGCATACAAAATATATTAGTGGGCTAATTAGTAAGGAAGTTAGAGTTAGTTAATTGGGTTAGTAACTGAATTAGTTAGTATTATTGTGTTATGTTATTATGTTGTTGTCATTCTGTTATGACTGTCGCACAGTGGCTAAGGAATTATCCTATATATAAAGGGTGGCTTAAACTATTGTAGTGTGTTTAATATTGACAAATGATGAATGAAAGTGCACAGTGATCTGTGTTTTCTCTCCCCTTTCCCAACTAATGCTTGGGATACAAAAATTCATTATAATGAAAGAAACTCCTTGTGTAGGGCTGGGTTGGGGAAGTATGGAAGGTGATCGTGATAAGAGTTGAGTGTACAATCGTCTAAATCAGAGAAAACAACTAACTCGAGTATTCATGGAAAGTTTGGAAGAATTCATCCAATTTGTTTAGATGCAAGCAACTAGTTCAAGTAACGCGATTAGTTGTCCGTGTGTGAAATGTAGGTGTTTCAAATTTCAAAATCCGAGCACGGTTAAAATTCATTTGTGTAGCAAGGGCTTCATGAAGGATTATGAATGTTGGGAATGCCATGGGGAAGTTTGACAGACACCGAGTGGTTATTATGGGGATAGTAGTTATCGAGACAACCTTAATCAATATGAACAGTTGGTTATGGATGCCGCGAGACCGTTGATTGGCCAATATTTTGATCTCGTTACTTATGTTGAATCATCATACATTGGAGATGACCTCGGTACACATACTCAACATCATATATGGGAGAAGATCCTCATTTGGAAGCCGAAAGTTTCTATAAAATGCTTCAAGATGTGTAACGTCCATTATGAGAAGGTTGCGAGTACATTGAAAATAGTGAACATTCATCGCTATCAGCTACCCTAGCAATACTAAGCTTGAAGAGTGATCATCATATGAGTGAGAAGAATTACAACGAAATGATGCAGATCATGGGTAAGGTTGTTCCCAATGACAATAATTTAATGGTCATCATTTGTGTTTGCAGGCAGCTTCTGGGGACGTACCTTCAGAATTGGTTGATTGGGCTACCTTTGAGCGGACTCATTCCTAGGAGTTTGCAGATCGTGGCCAAGTCTCAGCAATTAGCGGTGAAACATTTAATATAATTTTTTTTTCAGACACCAACATATTTATTTCATTTTATATGCCTTATTTGTGATGTATTTTTGTGCTTGTAGGAAACCTGGGAGAAGCTGTCACAAGAGAAAGCCTCGCAGATTGAGAACGACCCCGCATCCTCTCAGTCTGATAACGAGAACCTCTTCATTCAGGCTGCAGGCGGATTTGACAAGAAAGGGATACTTTTCGGGATGGGTGCCTCTGCCAACCGAGTAAAGTCTAGAAGTGCTCATCCAGCCATATTGGAGGTGTTTCTGCAGGTAAACGTAATACTTTTGATATTAATTGTTACATTTTCATTCCCCTGTTCATTTAAATGAAGTACAGGAAATAAACCGACTTCCTAATGTTGTTTTTACAGATGAGCTTAAAAGGGTGAAGGCGTTAGAACAGCAGCTCACTGCTACCACATAGCAGCTGGAGGCTACGACACAACTGGTGAATCAACAAGTAGAGTAGATGAATCAACAAACAGAGAAGATGAATCACCAAGAGCGGATGATGAATCATCAAGCGGAGATGATGAAGTAGATGCATGATCTACTCCAGTCCCTATTGAAGGACAAGAAGGATATGAGGTCGTTTCTTGGTGATGATGATGACTATGTTGTTGCTATATAAACATTTCTTTTGTTCTTTTTAGTCTATTTTGTTGGCAATATTGTTGTTTATATTTCGTTTTCTCTATGTAAACTCTTATAATTGCTATTATATATTTTCATGATATACACTTCTTTTTTATTTCATAATTATATATATATATATATATATGTACTTTTTATATCTTTTTTCGATGAATTGAATTTTGCGACGGAATATTTTAAAAATTCCATCGCAATATTTCTGAAATTGTGACAGATACCAAGTCAGTCATAAACATCTCAAAATTCAACATTTGCAATGGAACAATAATTCTGTCGCAAATGAAGAAATTTGCGATGGAAATAAACATCATCGCAAAATTAAAATTTTGTGACAGAACAGTAATTCCGTCACAAAATTTAACATTTGCGACATAACAGTAATTTTGTCGCAAAATTGAATTTTTGCAACGAAACAGTAATTCCGTGACAAAAATCTTCATTTGCGACGGAATAAACATCGTCGCAAATGTTAAATTTTGCAACGGAACCTACTTTTTTCTTTGCAAAAAATGCTTTGCAGCGACATTTTTTGCGACGGACTTATCGCAAATCGTTTTTGCGACGGATTTAGTCCATTGCAAATCCTGACTTTTTTTTGTAGTGGTAACCTCCGGGCCCTGTAGGACTGACCCTGGCCCTGGTGCTCTCGGGCCGAGCTTTGAAAAACATATGTTTTTATTACCTTGGGCCCTGTAGGGCCGACCCGGCCCGATTCCCAACTCTACACACCGCTGACGTTGTACCCTAGTAACCCCTCTTTCGTTATTATTAATTTATGATGCTATTCTTCCGTTTTTAAACTATGTCTTATATTTAATACCGAAAGTAGTATTAATCAAAACGCCAAGCCCTATCTATGACTAATTACACATTTGTCAATTCTAACTAGCCATCAATCATAATTAAACATCATACTCGTGCTCCATCTATATCAAAATAATTAGATTCGCACAGTTCTACTCTAACCCCCACCTTTGTCTCTAAATGTGACCTTTTTATCCATTAGCCTAGATTATCCAGGGAGGTTTCAACATTTTACATAAGGTTTAAAATTTGGTGGTCACAGAATCACTCATCACTAATATTAATGCCAAAGCATCAGCTCATACTCGTCTCCAAGTAACATATTCTTCCTAGATTACAAAGCATAAGCTAAAACAATTTTTGCTTAGCAACAAGTTTTACAAAAATCACTACTACAAATAATGTTTCTAACGTCCATTTTTGGGCCTTTTAACATCAGAAAGCATGGGGATGCTATCTGGGAAACGTAGAAAGTAAAGACTTACGACATCCAAATTTTGTTCGGACGCCGTAAATATTTTTATTTTATTTTTTCAAAAACCCAAAATAGACGGGTCAAGCCAGATTCCGATCTGGTGCACTTGCACGCCGGAGACAATCTCACTTCACGGCGGATTTAGAGATCTAGAGAGACGGATCGTAAAAATGCAAACTCGTTGATCTCACCAACAAAATCGCAGAAACAAAACAGATTGAGTATCGATTATATTTTCAAAACAACTAGTAGAAACAAATCACAAAATAGATCGCAGAAACAACATCTTCAAAACAAATTGCAAAAACGTAAGCTACTCTTTGCCACGCTTTGGAGTTGAAATCGAAGGAGCAAAAGATGTCGTCCTCGCCGTCCATGTTGTCCTTGACGTCTTTCACAAAGTTGAGCGGAAGGTGGGTCAGATTTGAAGATCCCGTCCCCGCCGTCTTTCATAAATCTAAAGAGATGGGAGCAAAGGAGCGAACGCGAAGGAGATGGAAGCGGAGGAGCGACCACGAGAAGGAGATGGCAAATCTGCCTCTGTCTTTCACAAATTTGAGAAGATAGGAGGGGAAGAGCAGAGGAGGCCATGGGAGATGGGAGCGGAGGAGCAAAGGAGGCCATGCACAAAGGAGATGGGAGCGGAGGAGCAGTGGACGATTTGTGTGTGTACGAGAAAAGAAGGCGATGGTGAGAAATTTCTTAGTATGGAATGAATGGGATCGAGGGAGCACAGAGAGGAGGAGGGTTAAGTCGATATTTTAGGCGTCCCAATTTTTAATTGGGACGCCTAAAATGGAATTTAGGCGTCCCAATTTTAAATTAGGGACACCGAAATATTATTTTTGGCCCAAAAGCCCCTTGCTTAATTAGGCGTCCGAATTTTAAATTAGGATTTCAAAAGTAACTTTTAGCGTCTTTTTTCTTAATTGGGACGCCAAAAGCCTACACATAATTATAAAAACACTACCATCTTTATTTTTTACCTCCCTTTTTCAAAAAAGAACGTCTCTTAGGGAAGTAAAATCCATTTTTTGTAGTAGTATATATATATATATATATATATATATATATATATATATATATATATATATATATATATATATATATATATATATATAGTAGTGAATGTTGGTCATTGAATGGGTAAGAAGAACAAGAATGACCATAGCATAAATGAAAATTTTGATATGGATGTGCTATCCATAATGATTGAATGCGAGAAAAAAAGTTGATGTGATATCCATCACGAGAAAATGATAGTAAATTAGTTAAGCTGATTTAAATATATATGCGGGAAGAATGTTGATATAGAGTTACAGACACTAATAAAAAAGAGTGGACCAAATGGCATTTAGTGTTATGAACAAAAGCAAATTAAGAAACATACATAATAATTTTATCAAATGGGATTTTCTGATAAGCGGTCTAGCATGTACTTAACTTGTTCAATGACATAAGATTTGTACTTAACCATATTCAATGACATAAGATTTGTTGTCGTTAACTTGTTATATACCTATTTAGCTTAAAAGGAAATGAGCAAAGAGATTCATATTTGATCGCTTTATGGAAAAGACAGAGTTAACACAAATAGTTAAGGAAACAAATCAATTGATATACAAAGTAACTAAGAGGTAGCTGTAATTTGCAGGGGTTCAAGGAGTCTCAAATGAAGAAAGTTGTTGCCAAATTCAATGCATGCAGCATACCTATAACTAACATCTCAGCACAGAAGCCAATTGTACTAAAGTCTGTTAACACTTCTTTGTTCTGTTCTTTCTTTTCAAGCTTAATTCATATAGCAAGTTCATAATTAATCTTAATAGTTAATGGTGCTTGGGTCACTTTTACTTTGAGGGTATTCAAGTGAGCTGCATTCTACTCACTTAAGTTTACGAGGGCTTCAAAATTGTGAAATTCTCAACTAGAGACCAGGGAATATAATGAAGTATAGAGAAATCTATTTCAAGTTTTAATTCGATTCGGGCGAGAGATAAGGAAACCTTCATTATTTGTGTCAAGGAAAATCTTGTAAAAGTAAAATAGTTTAGTGAAATTGCCTCTTATATTCCTTTTGCTTAAGCCAGCAGTCACACGTTTTTGTAAACCTTACTTTTGAACTTGTTACATTATAGTTGTGTTAAATATTATAATTATTTGTCATTTGTGGGTACTCGCAAAGAAGGGCTAGTGGCTATTTGATTCTTAAATGTTGGTTTTACATGAACAGCTAGCTAGTGCTCAAATTATTCTTGCAGCTTTTACAATTATTTTCTTTGAAACCCGTTGTCACCATCACTGGATAAAAATGAAGAGAGGAAGCTAGGAGGGAGACGGGGGGCAGAGATGTGAATTCCATGCTTAAAAGGATGGAATCCAATTACGGCTTTTTGGCCGGAATCACAAATCTTGAGAACCACACGTGTTCTAACTCTGAAGAATTCCTACCTACCTACCAAAGAGGGCCTTGTTACTTGTCTTTCTGATCTGCACACAATATTTAGACACTTGATCTAACAACAGATTCATTCAACTGACGAAATTAAGCTTCAGCATCCCAAATGAGGAGACAAATTTAAAGTGGAAACTGTCCCTCCAGTCAGGTCAGGGAAGACAAACTGCAGAGTGGTATTGTCCAAGAATGACCTATTGCGCGAAGTTCCGTTCACTTAGCAAGGAATCATCCAAGACGTATATATGTCTGAATGGGGTGATATGGAGAGGAGTATTGAGAAGCAAAGCTGTATAATGACTCGAGAGTGAGTTTGGCCAAAGATGAAGAAGAGAACAGGAAAATATATAGGGTTAAGAATCAATTTTGCCCTTGAAGTACGCTCCCAGGAGCAATTTTGTCCCTGAAGTTTTCGACGTAGCAATGTTGCCTCCAAAGTATAAAAACATAGCAATGTTGCCCCTCCGTTAAAAACCCTAACGGTCAACGTTAGGGATTTTAACGGAGGGGTAATATTGCTACGTTTTTATAACTCGGGGGCAAAATTGTTCCAAAAAAACGTAGCAATTTTGCCTCCGAAGTATAAAAATGTAACAATGTTGCCCCTCCGTTAAAAAGCCTAACGGTCACGGAGGGACAACATTGCTACGTTTTTATACTTCGGGGGTAACATTGCTACGCCAAAAACTTCAGGAGCAAAATTGCTCCTGAGCGCGTACTTCAGAGACAAAAATGATACTTAACCCAAATATATATGGTGCAAGACCGTTGCTTCAGAGGAAGGTGCCTCAGCTCTCGTCAGCTGCTGCTGCATTGGCAGTATAACAGTTTTAACTTGTAGGAGAGATGATATATATGTACACGGCCCGGTTGGACAGCATGCATGCCTTTGATCGCCATCGTATCCACCATGAATTATTCTGCGTAAATACTGATATAAATGTTTATAAGTAGCTAGTTCTGTTCTAGTATTTATCTATGTATGAAGTGATGAAATAATGTAGAGAACTTTGGAAATGGTGCGGTGACACAAGTGAGGATGTGCTGATGTGGCGAAGCAATTGGTAGCAGCCAATAGGAGCACATGGCGTGGGAAATGAGATGATGTTGAAGGAATAAATGGGAACAAAACTTGTTGACAAAAAGCACATCCATGTTGTACGTGCATGATCCCACAAGCAAAGGGATTTTGCTTTTTAAAAAATCATTTTCTCTTGGGCAATGCAAGAGTAATGAATATAACTCTGGTTTTATTTATAAGTATCTTTTGACTAAAAATTTTAGTTTTATTTATAAGTTCATTTTTAAAGTAATAAATGAGATTGTGATAATTTTGCCTATATTAATTGTACCAATGAAAATATAGAAAAAATAAAGAGTTGAAAGATACTTATTCATAAATTAGGACAAAGTTAAAAATTTATCTCATAATCATTGAGTTAACTACCTCTCCTTGGTATGTGTGATTTAGTTAAAAAGGATTTATAAATAGGATTAGAAAGGTATAAAGAAAAGGGAATGAAAAAGATTAATATTTGGTATGCATGATGAAAGGAAAGTTGATAAAAAGGATGTTGAGTATAAATAATAGAAATAGAGAAGGATATATATGAATAAGCAATGACACAATTACACTAAAAATGCGGAGGTATAAGAGTAGAAATTAACTTTGGTGGGATGCATGCATATATAGGTTGAAGTACTGATTGGAGGTTTTGAAAATTAAAATTGGTTGAGTGGGATTGCTTATATAATAGGAAGGAAGGAGTTATTTGATTGAGGTACCATTTCTCTTCCTAAATATAAAATTAAAGTTTGTAGTGTAATTAACTTTATCTTATATTTAAAACCGAAAAAAAAAAAAAAAAAAATGATATGATGAGACAAGTTGGGGAAGTCAGGGACAAAAGCTGGCATATATGCATATATTCAACGACCTTTGCTTCTAAGCCACGCCTTGTCCCCCAGCCCCAACCATCATCACTTTCATTCTTATTCTTTCTCCAAATTAATAATAACACACACATCCAAACAGATAGTCCTTTCTGCTCCCTACCCTCTCTCAACGTTGCTTCCAAGCACAATCCCACCACGTACCCATACCCTCTTTCATCTTCTTATACTTGACATACACTTACAATCAGATCACCGTGTATGGCATCAGTCCTGGCTTTTAATTTATTTATTACTCACTCGTTAAATTTATAATTACCTTACAAGTTGGTTTCATCTCAGGGAAGGCAGCTACACGGGCGTGGCGGAGGGATTGGGGATTGGATATATAGTTGCAGTGTATGTACTCAACAAAACTTTCCATATTCTTCTGTTTGCTTCGATCGGAAGAGACGTAAATGAGAGAGTGGGGTACATACACACATATATGGAGAAATGAGGAAAGTGTGCATTAAGTGGGGATAAAGAAGCAAAGTCAAGATTCCCTCCGTAAGAGGAAAAGTAGAAATTACAAGAAATAAAGGAGCAGAGGCCATTTTTCTTCACGAATCTGGTTTCGCAAGCAAAGAGTCAGATTATTAAACTACCCCCTTTCTCACTTATGTGTGTGTGCAAATTTCCTTTAGTTGTGCAAGATTACTACGTGGACCAACAACATCAACCCAGAGAGAGACGTGTAAACATAGTGCATTGGACGTGACCTTAGCTTGTTGATCATGAATACAGAGGAGAGGATGGTGCAAAGCAACGAGTGATGAGTGAGCCATATCCTACGAGTGACCTTGTTGTCTTTGATACAAGAGAATGGTCAAAGGAAGAGAACAAAATAGACAAACTAATTTTATTGTAACTAGTAAGATTAGCCATGAATATTCATAAAATGTATTTTGTAACTTAATTTATGATCAACTTAGTGACTCATTGTATTTACATGATATCAATGGTAAATTAAGATTATCCAAAAAATTTGTATCTAAATGGTTATTATTGTAACAACATTTGTAAACTTTTGTTATCATTATTGCAATATTTCCAGATTATATAAACATATATGAAAATACATTGACAAGGTTATGAGTGTCCATTGACAAGTCTATTAATTGGCTTCCATTGGCGTCTATTGACAAGTCCATTAATTGGCTTCCATTGGCATTTATTGACAAGTTCATGCACTTGCATTCATAAGTCAACGAAGAGCTGACAATGAAAACTCTTTGGTTTGTCAAAGTACTATGTTCATATAATTAATATGAAATTTTAATAACAAAGTTTGTTTATCAAAGTGATATCACTTTGCCCATATGATGTTAACATACATGAAGACATATTAACAAGTTCAGGGCATTGCATTCACGAGTCTATAGGCGTTCATTGACAACTTCATATGTCTGCGTTGACAAGTGAGGCAGCTGGTAGTGACGACTCTTTTGTTTATGAAAATAATGTCTACATAATATGAAATTATAACTTGTTTATAACATGATTACACTTTGACCACAATATGTAAAAATATAGGGTTAAATGCCTAATTTGCCATGAAAGTTTTGATAAGAGGGCACTCAGCACCCGGAAGTTTTTTTGGTACCAAATTTACTATGGAAGTATCAAAAAGGTAGCAAATTTGCCCCGGAAGTATGAAAAAGGTAGCAAATTTGCCTCTCCGTTAATTTTGACCGTTAAGTTTAACTGAGTGTACACGTGACATGCCACCTCATCAACCCAATAAGAGTTAAGTATCATTTTTGCCCCGGAAGTTTTCACTAAGAGCAAGTTTGCCCCGGAAGTTTTCACTAAGGAGCAATTTTTCCCCGAAAGTTTACAAAACGTATCAATTTTGCCCTTCTTTCCCACATATTAAATTTGACTATTAAATCAGTCAAAAGCCACACATGTCATGCCTTAAAAAGGTCAAACTTGGAATCAAAGAAGGAGATCCTTGAGATGTTAAGCTCAAGGCGGCCAGAATTTGTGAAGCCGAACTGGTCACAGGAAGCATCACTTATGATCTAAGCAAATGATCAGTCTATACAAACATAAATATTATCACTATTGATTTGTTTTACTGAACCAATTTTTGGAACAATTCATTTCTCGTTTTACGTTTCATTTACTTAGATTATAAGTGATGCTTCCTCTAGGTTTTGCGACGTACCTTTCAAATCCGTGACTAGTTCGGCTTCACAAATTCCGTCGCCTTGAGCTCAACATCTCAAGGATCTCCTTCTCTCGACTCTAAGTTCAACCTTTTCAAGGCATGACATGTGTGGTCTTTGCCTGATTTAATAGTCAAATTTAATATTGGGAGAAAAAAGGGTAAAATTGCTACTTTTGTAAACTTCCGGGGCAAAATTGCTCCTTAGAGAAAACTTCTGGGGCAAACTTGCTCTCAGTGAAAACTTCCGGGGCAAAAATGATACTTAACTCTTATTCGGGTTGATGAGGTGGCATGCCACGTGTACACTCAGTTAAATTTAACGGTCAAAATCAACGGAGGGGCAAATTTGCTACCTTTTTCATACTTCCGGGGCAAATTTGATATCAAAAAAACTTTCGGGTGCTGAGTGCCCCCTTATCAAAACTTCCATGGCAAATTAGACATTTAACCCAAAAATATATGAATATATATTAACAAGTGCAAGAGATTGCACTGACAAGTCTATGGGTGTACAATGACAAGTCTATGAGCATACTTTGATAAGTTCATGTTTATCTATTGACAAATGCTTTTATATCTAATTTTCATTTACATCTTCAAATGCATCTAAAAGATAGTAACTTCATATTCACAGCCCATCCACAAAAATCATATGGCTTGCTTCTCTATTTATTTACCCCTTAACTTTAAGTATGTCTAATGACATTTAAAAAAAAAAAAAAAAAAAAGAGTACGAGATGCATTCTCCAAAAAATATACAAGCCACCATGGATTAGGATTCATGCAAGTCTTGGCAGTTCATTGCATCGCCACAATGATAAACCCATTTGAACTCTTCATAACTTGTGTTCCTTAATGGTTTTTGTTCTCACCATGCCTCTAACATATATTATATCAACTCCTCCGTTAATTACTGTTAGTTCCCTTGTTTTGATGATAACAATTATAATTAAAGTCAAGGCAAATTCATTGTGAATTTTCTGTTTTAAAGTAACTTGAAGTCATAACAAAAGAACCTCAAGTTAATGCCTTGAATAAGTTTTTAAATAAAACCTTAACTTCAAGTCAGTTATGCCTTGTCTCAAGTTAACTGTGCCCAAAGATTTAAATTCTTTGTTTCGCGCCTGTATCCTATTTTAACTTGAAGTTAAAACATATTTGACTCAAGGCAAATATATATGTTTAACTTGAAGTTAAAAATGATTTGACTCAAGTTAATGTCTTTCTAAACTATTTTTCAAAGTGTATATCGTTTTTAACTTCAAGTCAATTAGTAAATGACGCAAGGCAATTTAAGTTTTTAACTTGAAGTTAAAACATTCGTAATTCTAGTCAATGTCGCGCTATTTCAAAATGAAAGATTTTAACTTGAAGTCAAATGGCGAATGACTCTAGGCAAATTGTTTTTAACTTGAAGTTAACCAATAATTGACTCAAGGCAATATATCTCTCGAATATGTCTTTTGAACTCAAGTTGCGTTTTTAACTTGAAGTTAAAAACTTAATGCCTCCAGTCAATAGCGTTTTTAACTTGAAGTTACAAACTAAATGCCTCAAGTCAATAACGTTACACTACGCTAATTCTGAAATGAAAGATTTTAACTCTTACAAATAAAATCATTGCCTCACGTCAATGACTCAAGGCAAATATTTTAACTTGAAGTTAAATATTATTCTTTCCTTACTTATCATTTTTTACTTTCTCAATATCAAGTTAACTTCCTCTTCTTTGAAGTTAACTTTTTCAAAGTCATTTTCCAACTCTGATTTCAAGTCTTTTATGAAAGAGTTAAAGTGACTACAGTTACAATATTTCATGCTTCGAGTAAATAACTCAAGTTAACATTGTTTTAACTTGAAGTTAACTTTATCAGATTTGAAAATCACTGTCTTCAGAAACTGAGAATCATTGTCTGTGATTTAATTAATCCTTATTATCACTCATTACTATTCCTAACTATCTTTAATCAGTTTGCTAATGAGTTTCAAATGATTATATCATGGATTAACAACAAATTGTTGTAAAGCAATTTGTGTGTCAGTACGCATTAAATGCAATTACCATATCGAGACACAATCACAGCAACCATACCTCTGAGCATTCGAAAGACATTCATACTATTTCAATCAGTCATTAAATGTCATCTCACAACGGGCAAAACAAAAGGAATGAAAGAATGTTGAGACGGTACAAATCTACCTAGATCATTAACGGCGAATGTGACTATCAAAGCTTCATCTGTCTAACGGCTATATTCAAGAGTCACAACAGTGAATCTTCAAGGTCATTAATTGCATCAACTATAAATACAAGAAGCATTGAATTCGTCAACTACCGAAACGATGTGCATTCAATTCGAACTTATTGCAATCTACTGTTTCATCTATTTCATTAATATCTTTAGATATTTTATACTTGAATGATTATCATTTATTTACTCAGTGAGAAGTTAAACACTATTTCATTATCTTAGTTGTTAAATCTAAGGTTGTAGAACCTTAAGTGTGGGTGTACGATTACAACTTGTAAGGGGAAGTGAATCCTAGAGTGAGAGGATTACTTCGAGTACAGAGTGTGTAATTGTATTTGTGTTTGAAAGATAGTGGAAATCCCAGAGTTTCTAGGAACTGGACGTAGGTCAAAGAGTTGGACCGAACCAGTATAATCTCTTGTGTTCATTGTTTTTCTCTCTGCCTCTGTTTTATGTTCCTGAGCTTTTGTGAAAGATTTTTTATAATCACCTATTCACCCCCCTCTAGGTGATATTTCACCTTCAATTACAATTCGTCTCCTTATATGAAAGTAACATAGTAGATTTTTCCTAGATGTACTAGTCATCACCACTGTTAAGCTGCATAATATAGTTGTCGTCATTAATAAGTTTGTCACCTATATTATTTAACAACTATCGTTTCTCCCATTAACAACACATTCTAACTTCGTAAAACTAGCACAATATAGTTGTCAGCATTACAAATTAAGGTTGCTATATCACATGTATCATTTCTTTTATTCAAGTCAATTCAATATGCTAGCTGTGAAGAGATACCTGATTTCCGTTTCCCATATTTAATCTTATCACTATTTCAATAGTCTCATGAAATTGATAATTAAATTATCAAGGTAAATAAACCATTATATATATATACACATAGCATTTTTTTCCTTCAAAAACTGATAACCTTTCCTTCTGTAAATCTTTAACAGAGCACTGCTAAGTCATTTGAGTATTACCAAGGTAAAGAATATCACCTTTAGATTTTGAGGGGCAAATATTGTTGAACGAGTTGGGCACAATTCTAGGAAGACAACCTGGACAAACAAAATCAAGGCATGCGATTTTAGCATGAAAATGTACAAGCTGGTGGGAAGACATGAAAAAAAATGCAGGTAGCTAATCAGGAGAATCATTCATCCATCAACCAGTAGCTATGGAGTTCAAAAGGGAAAGCACCTGTGGCTTCAAAAAATTGATTATTTGTTGCCCTTCTCCACAGGATTCCTGTAAACAAATTCATATAGCTTAGAATAGATGTTAATCACTCACCATTCCCTATTTTACCATCTGTAACACCAAATTCCAAAAGGCGCATTTCAGTCCAGTCCAACCACAATGAGGGGCCTTAACCAAGCAATTACCTGAGAAATATGAGAAGTTCCAACCAAGTACACGTCACAAACACCACTCTCAACGTTGGATTCGCATGTCAGGACCACTACGTTTCTTAAGAGCTCGTCTTTCACTTTGGCTGCTTCACTAAGGTTATTTCAGTCTTTACACAACTGAATTATATTACCAAATATCCTACAGACTTTGTTACAAATTGAAGATTTCAAAAGAAATTTAATTCCTATTTTCTACTTCAGGGCAATTAGGAGGTAAATAAAATAAGGTGAATCCAAAGCGTGCATAATGCGTGGGAGGATGGGAAAGAGAGTAGGGAGGAGTGGAGGACTAATGACTGAGGACTAAGGAGGGTGTCACGGACATATTCACCCTGTCATTCAATGCTTTACCAAACACATTTCTCTCCCTCTTCTTCTTCTTCTTCTTCTTCACCTATCCTCTCACTCTCTCTACCTGCTCTCGGCTTTTTACTCTCACTCTCACCTGAAATGGACTGCCAAGCTGCTTTCAAGACCAGTTCTCGCAGTGACGCCTGCTTAAAACTCAGCCCTCGCGCCTTCGTCGATGACTTCAAGGTGCAGAACCTCACCCCTTCCGACGACTTCTTTGTCGACGACCTTCTTGACTTCTCCTGCCACGACGCCCTCTTCGAACAGCCTGACGAACCACAACCACAACCACCCCCGCATGACTCTGTTTCTGTCTCTCCTCGCCGGCACACCCAAACTCCTCTCAAAGACGAATTCGCCTCCCCCCAACTCATCCTTCCGGTACTTTCTTTCACTTCCTTCTTCACCACACTGCTTTTCACCTATTTTCTGCCTCCCCTTTCACACTTGTTGATCAAAGTTGTGATCTTTATAGGCCGATGATGAAGCACACTTGGAGTGGTTGTCTCATTTCGTCGAGGATTCCTTCTTGGAATGCTCCCCCGCGTACCCTGCCGGGACTTTGCTGGACATCCCGAAGACCAAGACGGAGAAAGTACTTGAATCCGAAACCCCTGTCGTGGCCTCACCCCGTTTCCGAACTCCGGTTCCTGCTAAAGCCAGAAGCAAACGAACACGGACAGGAGTTCGGGTTTGGTCCCTGTGCTTTCCTGCTGAGTCATCATCCCCAACCTCCTCTTCATCATCGTCCTCCTCATCTCCTTCCACCACATGTCTAATTTATAACAGTGTCCCTGATGTGCACTTCGTTAGTTCCGAGTCAAAGCCACTAACGGTGAAGAAACCGAGGAAAAGGGCGGCAGGTGAGGCGGCTGGGGGAGGGAAAGCTCCGGCGTCGCGGAGGTGCAGCCATTGTGGCGTGCAGAAGACCCCGCAGTGGCGGACGGGGCCTTTGGGAGCGAAGACCTTGTGCAACGCGTGTGGAGTCCGATATAAATCGGGTCGACTGTTGCCCGAATACAGACCCGCCTGCAGCCCGACATTCTTGAGCGAATTACACTCGAATCACCACCGGAAAGTGCTGGAGATGCGGCGGAAGAAGGAGATGAGCGAGTTGGGGTCGGGTTTGGAGCATCCGCATGTGGTCCCCAGTTATTAGTGGAAAAAGAATCTAGTAAGGAATAGAATAATAATTAATTTAGCAGAGAGAACTCGAGCTGGTGTAAATTTCTTTTTTTTCCCCCAATTTTTTCTTTAAACCTTGTTCATGTGGTGGGTGCGGTAGGTGTTAGTCATGGTAACCAATTGGAAAGACTTCAATTTGAACTCCTTTTCATTTAGACGAGGAAACGAGTTTTTTTTTTTCCCCCTTAAAAAAAAAGGGATCGAATTGAATGAATATGTCGTGCTTTTGAAATAGGGAGGGAGTTCAGGAAATGGGAATTACCGAATTAGGGATGGGAAGCATGGGCTTACCACTAAACTAAGAAAAGGGAGCTGGATTTTTGTCAAAAAAAAAAAAATTAACACAGAGAAGTTGTTTTAAGGAAAAGAAGAATAAGAAAAAGAGTGTGAAGGTGGTGAAAGTTGAAAAGCCTCAATTGTTGAGAAGCACATGCTTTCATGATCTTTTTATTTCATTATTTATCATGAACCCATCGAAACCATTAGTTGGAAAGAAAAGGGAAAAAAAAAAGTTAAAATAGTATTGTGATATTTTAGATTAATTGTATGAAATAATTTAGAGATTATAATAGATTATGAGAAAATAATAATGAGAGAAACCCGACCTAAATGGTGTTGTCACATAGAGTTTGTATTTTGGATAGCTTCTCTCACTCCCAAACTCCTCAATCCGGGTCTGTTAATATCCACGACCATCCTCTTCTTTGAAACTGTGTCGTTTTAGCACAAAATTGTAAAGGTTGATATATATATATATATATATATATATATATATATATATATATATATATATATATTTTGAAACTAACTGGATACTAAAAAGATGATTATGATCTTGATTGATACTGAAAAAAATACTTCATGATATTGAAAAATTATTTTAGGATTTTAAAAAATATTTCAGGATACTAACTAGTACAAAAATGATACTTTTGAGGATATTGATCGATACATAAAAAACTTCATGATCTTGAAAAATTATTTTAGAATTTTAAAAAAATATCCTGAAGTATATTTCTAGTACAAGTCAGTACTCTGAAATATTTTTTCATGATCTTAATATAATTTTTTAAGATCATGAAGTATTTTTTCAGTACTAGTCAGTATCCTTTTAGTACCAGTCAATAGCCTGAAATATTTTTTCATGATCTTAGTATAATTTCATGAAGTATTTTTTTCAAGATCTAGTCAATGCTTAAAATATTTTTTTCAATATCTTAAAATAATTTTTCAAGATCATGAAGTATTTTTTTTTGTACCAATCAAGATCCTCAAAGTACTTTTTAGTACCAGCTTAATATCCCTAAATATTTTTTTTCAGTATCAATCAGTATCCTTTTAGTACCAATCAATACCTTGAAATATTTTTTCAAGATCCTAAAATAATTTTTCAATATCATGAAGTAATTTTTCAAGATCATGCAGTAACTTTTCTATATCAGTCAGTATCCTCAAAATATCTTTTTAATATCGGTTAGTACTCTGAAATATTTTTCAAGATCCTAAAATAATTTTTCAAGATAATGAAGTATTTTTTCAGTAGCGATCAGTATCCTAAAGTATCTTTTTACTACTCGTCGATGCCCTGAAATATTTTTTTAAAAAAAAGTATCAGTCTTCACAATTTTGTGCCAAAACGGCATAGTTTCGGAGAAGAGGACGGCAATGGATATTAACGGAAGTGGATGCTAGCCGCTCCCCCCCAATCCTTGTATTGCGCTACACAATGAAAAACTTCATATTTAAAATATATAAGTCATATAAATATATAAAACATATATACAGAAACATCAAAATAATAAACTTTAACAATTTCTAAATTATAACAATTCATTCAAATCAGTAATGAACATGAAATACTAAACAAGAATATAAAAAAAAAAAAAAAAAAAAAAAAAAAAAAAAAAAAAAAAAAAAAAAAACTGTATTATGGAGGAAACTGAATAGCCTGCACTGTTTACACAGGAAACAAAAACCTGTGAAAATTGTGAAGGTGTGAAATACTTTCAAGCTCAGAAGGAAATTACTGAGAAACATTTCACCACCCATCCAATGAGATAAAATTGAAAGAAATTAAAATATAAGACCAATTAAAACCAAAACTAGCAATGAACACATTCAAAATCCTACGAGTCTTCGAAATACCCCAACACACGTGTTTCCCAAAAGAACTCAGAGTAAAATATACTAAATTGAAGCCAAAAACGGGATAACGGGAAATGGAAATTGAAATTTCAAACCATGATCACTAGAGTAGACTCCATAGCTAAAGAGCACCAATCGTGCACCAACCAAAGGACGCGTAACAGTACACCGAGAGGCAAAGACTCAAAACCCTAACCCTAGGCAGAGAAGCGCTTCAGATTAGAAACAAGGAAGGGAGGTAGGTACTCAAATCTGGGAAGTGTCACGGTAAACCGCTATAAATGCTCTGGTTTGGGTGTTCAGTCCAAATATAAACTGGCAATTCGCGGATTGTATGATTGTTTGGGTTTGGGTTAGTCAAGAGGAGGCAACACGAAAGCACGATGGAGATTGGAGAATGGAGATAGTGATAGTCATATAGGGTTTTCTTTCTTCTTTTTTTGGTTTTAAGTGAAAATGGTAATGACTGTAAGAACGTACATTTGTACTTGTTTCTACACTAGTTTTTACCTGTTTTACCTAGGACAATGTTTACCTACGTTTTAGCACGTAACATCCCAGTAAAAACGTACGTTTTTACACTAGTTTTTGACAACACCGGCCGCATGGGTGCTCGTCGTGGAAAAGGAGGAAAAATGGGTTCCAAACTTTGTATAAGAATGTTGAAATTAACTGTTGAAAATTTATGATAGATGGAGTCCAATTTTGTAATCAGGAATCTTTCTAAGCAAGATTGATGTTTAAGACCGAGGCCCGTTTGATAGGGGGAAGATTTGAGAAGGGAATTAAACTTAGAGGAAGGAAACAAATGGAATGGAAGATTTTGAAAGATGGGGGAAGATAAGTTGTTTGGTAGTAAGAAAATGAAGTTGTGATAATTGATAAAGAATTGGGAAATACATATTTTACCCTCAAAAGTAATTAATTTAAAATGAAAAAGAAAATATTTTAAAAAAAAAATCTTCTTATCAAGTTTGAATTTATCTAAAATATTTTCCCGTCAAATTCAAACTGGTTTTAAATATTCTTCCGTCAAGTTTGAACTTAAACTTATAGCGAGTTCGAATTTATAACACAAGTTCGAATTTAATCTTATTTTCTTGTATTATAGAAAAAATATTTTATGAGGGTAAATAGGTTTGAAAGTGTCACTGTTCACGTAAGAACTTGAGTTCCTAGCAATTTTTGTGAGATTTTATCTTCCCACATTTAAAGGAAAATTGATGGGTCCAGGGTAGGCTCAAGAACTTAAGTTTTTGAAAAGATTGGACACAAAAAAGTATACCAAATAAGAAAACTTACTCATCTTTTCTTCCCTTCCCCGCCCTTCTCACATGTTCCGCGTACCAAACACACCTGAGAGTTGTTTTGCTTGAAACTAAATGTTAGATTATGTAGGCTAGGCATGTACAGATGGAAGTATCAATTTTTATTTATGCTTAACTTGTGTTGGGGGATTTTTTTTCCCCCTTATGAAGGGTTTAGACGCAAATGTGTAAGTGTGAATATATTCCACTAATATGATGGATATGTCGGCCAGATTTAAAATTGCTAGTGTTTGACTCTTCGCAAACCAGTGGGTAGACGATATGAGAGAGTAAGAGGCGGAAGAAGAGATTAGGGAGAACTAGGGAGTGATAGGACAATGAGGTAATTTAACAACATTCTCAAATCCCAATTTGATACACGGAGGCTGATTTGGCATTTGTAAAATTGAAATCATTGATTTGGGTTTTTGTAATTCTGAGAGTATTTATATGGGATTTTCCCTATCTTAAATAAAGGTAAGTGGTGAGTTAGTGTGGGAGGGCAGGCTATTATTTTGGAACCAAACTGTGTGGTGAGGTGATTGGCGGGGTTTCCTTTCATTTAGTTGTTGCTCTTCCATTGAATCGCCTTGCTTCCTTTCTTCTATTTCATTCTTTATCATTTTCAAACCTAACAAGCATCTTATTCTTATATCAACACAGTGGCGGAGCCACACTTGTGCATATATGTGCAAGTGCAGACACAAAAGTTTGAGAATATATATATATTGTGAAGGACTTTTGTGACAAGTTGTTGGGTGGTGTTGTTGGTTATCATGCCAGTCTTTCACATTAGTGGTCCCTGGTTCAAACTTGCGCTTCGACAATTTGCTTATCATTATATATATATATATATATATATATATATATTCTCGCTCTTTTTTGTGGCTCAAGCCTTCCCACTTCCCAACTCCTCTTTGGCGCGTGCGTGTGTGTATATATATATTCTCGCTCTTTTTTGTGGCTCAAGCCTTCCCACTTCCCAGCTCCTCTTCGTACGCCGATCCAGAGAATCCCGATTCCGATCACGCCAGTGAGAATTTGTTTCTCTCTCTCTCTTTTTCCTTCAACCCTATTCCCTTCTTTGGTTCCTTTTCGTGCATGAGGAAATGATTTTAGGTCTTCTTTCTTCACTGTGTTCTTCGTGAATTGATTTTGTGGTTTGTGGAAATGAATTAGTTTGGATTATTCCAGTGTTTATCAGTTTGGCTCTGTTCTTAAGGATGATTCCTCTGTTGTGCTTGAGATTGTGATCGATAATTCTCTGAGTTCTGAGATCATCAGTGAGAACGCCGACGGTGGAACTGAGAGTATTAGTATTAGTATTAGTACTAATAATGATAATGATCAAGGAGGGGTAAGTGTCTCTGTTATTTCTATATCAGAAACCACTTCATCCTCATTATTGGTTTGTTCTTTGAAGAGGATGTTTAGTATTAGTATTTCCTTCTTCCAATGTCACTGAATTAGGCACATCGTAAGATGCTAGCCACTTTCTGTACAGATTATTACTTTTGTGTTATGCATATCTTAGTAATGATATTCATCTTTCAAAAAATATCAATTCTCTTATGTCTTAGTTTTTTTCTTTAATTAGTTAGATAAGAAATCATATAGCCTCTGATCTTATTCAACAAAACGCAAGAAAGAAAAGATTGACCCATCTCTTTCAGCAATGGTCAATTCTATCTGGCCCCTTTTCTTATTGGTTGTGAGTTGGCTGGTCCTAGCTTTTCTTCAATCTTATTGCACAGCATTAAAATCTATACCACCTGCTTCATCAATCTATTCTAACATCAAAACTTACTGTGTATGACTAGGCGTACTTTCTGAAAGTATGATAAGAGATGGTAATAATAGCTGCTACTTGAAACTAGAACAGACAAAACGAACTAGTCGTTTTAAATGCTAGTTATGCTATATGTATGTATGGGTGTGGTTACTGTTGTTATGTGTCATAGCACATGACACTTTTAAGTGATATCTGTCATTTATCTTCAAGTTTCCTGCAATCTCTGCTGGTTTCTTTTAAATCTTCTATTTTTGGTGGTGCTTCCTTTGGGAGCTCCATCTTGAGATATTATTTCTTTGTGATGACTGTCTCTTCCATTTCTTGCTTGGTGGTTCTATTTGAATTAATTGCGCTGTTTGACATTTTGGCTTAATGGTGAGACCAATTTAGTCTTAGCAATCAAGTCACTTGTTCGAAACTTGAATTCTTCTCTACTGAACCCCAAAAAAAAGAATTTAGTCTCATTATTATTTGATGCAACCACTTGCCAAAACACATTATGTTGGTTTAATTTTGATTTTTTCTCCTTATAGAATTAGAACTCAAGTCAGTGCCAGCGTTTGCAAATAATAACTTTTCTATGAAATGTTCATATTAGATATTAGGGTAAAGGAGCAATTTTACACATAAAGTTTGCTCCAGGGAGCGCCTAGCACCACGAAGTTTTTTCTAGAGCAAAAGTACACACGAAGTTACGTTTTGGGAGCAAAAATACCACGGGCGGTTAGTTGACCGTCAACTTGGATGGAACGTTGACGTGGAATTAAAAAATTCAAAAAATTAGAAAAAAAAATTCAAAAAATTAGAAAAAAAAATTCAAAAAATGTGAAAAAATTTCAAAAAAATACCCCCGTCAATGGGCCCCACCACCGGCCACCCTACCGGCGACGGCGGTCGGTTGCCGGGGGCCGCCACCCGGCGGCGGCGGTCGGATAACCAACTAGTGAAGGAGGAGTTGTATATACACGGGCCGGTGCAGTTGTTGAAGACGCACTAGGGTAAGGTGTTCATTGAAAAAATAATAACAATTAATTAATTAAGATAATCTTCTTGTCAATTCACCCTACCTGAGATAAATATAATATGATGTGTGAAGTCTCGACTAAGAACTGGATAAGGAAAATTTTAAACTTTATTAATTCTATCACAAAATTTTAAAAATTTTAAACTTTAATCCTATTTAACTATACATTTTTTCAAAAAAATAATTATCTGAATTTTTTTCTAATTATTTGATTTTTTTTCCAAAGTTTTCTAATTTTTTTCTAATTTTTTTTTTTCTAATTTTTTGAATTTTTTATTCCACGTCGTCACACCAAAGATGTCACCCAAATCAACACCAAGTCAACGTTCCATCCAAGTTGACGGTCAATTACCCGCCCGTGGTATTTTTACTCCCAAAACGTAACTTCGTGTGTACTTTTGCTCCGTAAAAAAAGTTTGTGGTCTTTGAGTCTTTCCTGAGGCAAACTTCATGTGTACAATTGCTTCCTTTACCCTAAATATTATTGAAGGGGAAGGACCAGAAGCTCGTGGGGGAGATTTGGTTGAATTCAACTATGTATGCAGGCGAGCAAATGGATACTTTGTTTATTGGTAGCTTCATACTGTGAATTCTTTCTTTACCCTAGTAATACCGGTACCCTACATATAAAAAAATAAACTAATTCTCATGACCCAAATCACTGTAGGACTTCAGACATTTTATCATTTAGTTTCTTGTTTCATATTTTGGTTATTTTCCCTTTCTTATTTTTGTGTCAGTAATATCTAACCTAGTTCTCTTACTGTTGCTTGGTTTTATACTCATGGTATATCACTGTGGATCAGTTCAGTAGAGAAAGCAAACCAGTTATGCTTCCTTTGGATGAGAACCATGTTAGAAATTTCTTGTCACTCAATGTATAAGTACGATAAACCTCAAAACATGGCTATCAGATGAAGTTTATCCCTTTTCTTTTGGCTTTTCAATCAAGGGTTAAATATCAAATTTGCCACAAAAGTTTTGCTAAGGGGACACTCAACACCTGAAAGTTTTTTTGGTATCATTTTTGCCCCAGAAGTTTATAAACATAATGATCTTGCCGATCGGTTGATCTTGACCGTTGGATCGTTGCTCTCTTTGTAAACTTCCAGAGCAAATTTGCTCCTAAAAAAAAACTTCCGGGGGGCATATTTGCTCTATTTTGTAAACTTTCAGGGCAAAAATGATACCAAAAAAACTTCCGGGTGTTGAGTGCCCCCTTAGCAATACTTCCATAGCAAAAATGATATTTAACCCTTTCAATCAATGTATGGAATTTAGATGTTAAAAAAAAGTTCCTTTCTTGAATGGAAATGTTGAAATAAACATTGGTAGGAGAGGATTTAATTGAATCCTTTTATTTTTAGAAACTAAATTATGATTGTCAACTCGCATTTGGTATGAAGAAATGATGTAGTTTAGAAAGGAAGAGAAGAAGAACCAGAAGTATACATTAAGCAATAATAATCCCCGGACCCCGAATACTCTTGATTATTATTATTTTTATGTTAAGTTGAAGTTTTCTTTACTTTTCTTGTCTATATTCTTTTGTTTTTTTTAATACATTTAAAACTTTCCTTAAAAAAAAAAAATCGGTGGCGCCGCTCCCGAACTCTCGAATTCCCCCATTAATTATGTACTTACAAATATAAAATCTTAGCTCCGCTACTATATCAATATAACAATTTTCATGCGTATTGACCAACAAACTATCCTCATTTTTAATTTCTGAGTGAAATCATGCAACCAACTTGCAAATTGTGAGTAGCTAGAAGGCCGTCAGAGTCACATCCTATGTGAGTTAGTATTATAAACTTTGTCTTATATTTAGGATCGGAAGGAGTACCATTTTTTTTTCCTTTCTTTTTGTTAGAAAAACAATTACACAAATGACGGGTGGCTACTTGGTTCATGCAAAAGTGCTTATGCAACGATGGAGTGAGTAACTAAAAGTATTTATAAATGGAGGGCCAACGTAACGGGAGCACATAAGGTGCTTCTCACCTTATGTGCTTCTTACATGCTCATCCCTCTAATTAGAGGGATGAGACATTTTTTTTAATTTTTTTTAATTTTTTTATATATTATATTTATTTAGATTTAAATTATATCTTTCCTTCCGGAATGTTTTTGGACCCGATCTCAAATTAATTAATTTATAGGATACTGGTATTACAGAGAAACATTTCGAATGCAGGACCGAAAATTAATTAATTTGAGATATTGGGTGTAAAAAAATTCCGAAAAGCCATATATAATTTAAATCTAAACAAATATATTATATAAAAAATTTAAAAAAAAATTAAAAAAATGTGCTCATCCCTCTAATAGAGGGACAAGCACATAAGGTGCACATAAGGATGTGCACCTAATGTGAACCCCAACGTAACGTTATTTGAAGCTGAAAGTAACATTGAATTTGAATTCCCCACCAAAATTCAAGCTACCTTAACCACTTCATATAGACACGTACGCGCCCGTACGTTGTGGATCCACCCCGGGACACATTATTAATTCATAATTATTCATCTTTAACTTCTAAAAATGACGCCATCACTACTAATTCACTCTCATTGAGTGCCACATCTCATTTTTGCACACTCTAATGCCTTATTATTTATGAATCCCTGCCTGCCTCTTCCAACACTCTCTTCTCATGCAAGAAACTCACACTTATTATTCCACTTAATACCTCTTTCTTCTGCTCCTATTATTTTTGGACATTCATCCAACAACGTAACCACACCATCTTCTTACACGAATGCACACAATATCACACCCAACATAATCTCTGCTCCCACTCTATCTACATTCACTACTACAAAATATCCAAAAAATTGTCCTAAATAAATCCCAATTAACGTCCCTTTTTAAAGGGACGTTGGGCAGGGGGAAGTTTAAAAAAAAAAAAAAGCAATAAGGCGACCTAAATGAGGTTCAGGACGCCTTATTGCTTTTTTTAAAAAAAATAAAAAAATAAAACCTAAAGCCCCAATTCTTATTTAATCAAACATCAGATGCAAACACGTTAGAACATAGAGAGAGTTTTCCGGAAAACTACAAAGAAACATCAATGGGAATCGAAATAAAACAAATCGAATTTGAAGTACGTGGGATCCAAGCCAACAATAATTAATCAATATGGAATATCTGCTTCAAACGTAATAGCAGTTTTCAAACATGGAAATATCATTCTTAAGTGTGAAGCACACACACACACACACACATATATATATATATACAAACCATCCCAAGTTTAACAAGTAGTAATATGTAGAAGCAGAACTAGAATAGCAGATCTAAAAATATAAAATTCCAGATCTAAGAAGAATAGCAGATCTAGAACCTGAAGACTTGCGATGAGCGACGAGCAAAACAGGAACCAAGGTCGCGCCGGAAGAAACAAAGGAGGAGGAGCTCTGGTTTGTCGATCTGAGCTCGCATCTGTGTTCTCTTTTCGTGGCGCTCGAGCTTGGTGGACAACAGAGGAGGAGCTTCGGCGTGGTTGCAGCGTGGTGCAGAGGAGGAGACGCTGGTGTTGATGGCGAGTGGTGAGTGACGGCGACGGGGAGCGGTGAGTGACGGTGACTTATCTGAGACGTGGAGACTTTGGCATGCAAGGGAGAGCGATGGTGATGATTCGTGCAAGAGAGAGAGAGAGAGAGAGGGACGATTAACTGATGAGAAATGTGAAAGGATATTAATAATGGAGCGGGGAAAAAAAAAAAAGAAACAAGACTTTGGCGTCCGATTTAAATGTAGGACGCCTATTTTTGGCGTCCCGAACTTTTTCCAGGAAGCAAAAAAATGAATTTTGGCATCCCGAAAAAGTTCGGACGCCAAAAATTTGTTTAATTAAATTTGATTTTTGATGAATAACGAGATATTAATTTGATTTTTCCTACATTAAAAAGCATTCTTAGGATTTTGATTTGAGCTAGATTTATGGCATTTCTTTTGTTATTAATATTTTATAATTATATTTTAATTAAATTTAAAAAGCCACTCAAGATATTTCTTTCTATAAATATTAAGTTTCGTAAATATTTTATGCATATTTTTCGTTTACACGATAATTACTTTTAAATGAATAAATATGAAAAAGTATGGAGATTTTTAAGTAACAGATATTAATTTGATTTTTCTGATTACAAAAAGAAGAATCTTAGGATTTTGATTTGAGCTAGATTTATAGCGTTTCTTTTGTTATTAATATTTTATAATTATATTTTAATTAAATTTAATAAGCCACTCAAGATATTTCTTTCTATAAATATTAAGTTTCTTAAATATTTTATGCGTATTTTTCGTTTAAACGATAATTACTTTTAAATGAATGAATATGAAAAAGTATGGAGATTTTTAAATAACAGATATTAATTTGATTTTTCCTTACAAAAAAGCATATTCTTAGGATTTTGATTTGAGTTAGATTTATAGCGTTTCTTTTGTTATTAGTATTTTATAATTTTATTTTAATTAAATTTAATAAGCCACTCAAGATATTTCTTTCTATAAATATTAAGTTTCGTAAATATTTTATGTGTATTTGTCGTTTACATGATAATTATTTTTAACGAATAAATATGAAAAAGTATGGAGTTTTTTAAATAACAGATATTAATTTGATTTTTCCGATTACAAAAAGAAGATTTTTAAGATTTTGATTTGAGCTAGATTTATGGCGTTTCTTTTGTTATTAGTATTTTATAATTATATTTTAATTAAATTGAATAAGCCACTCAAGATATTTCTTTCTATAAATATTAAGTTTCGTAAATATTTTATGCGTATTTGTCGTTTAAACGATAATTACTTTTAAATGAATGAATATGAAAAAGTATGAAGATTTTTAAATATAGCAAATTTATTGGTCCAATTATATTAATAATTTTTTAGAATTTTCACCCGGCGCCAAATTTTTTCGAAATGTGTATTTTTGGCGTCCCTGGATATATTTCAAGACGCCAAAAAACTCACCAAATGACGCAAAAAAACTCCCTTGGTGCCAAAAAATTTCACAAAACGCGCCAAATATTTAATTTTAGGCGTCTTAAACTTCTTTCAGGACGCCAAAAATTTTCACCAACGCCAAAAAAGCCCTTCGCGCCAAAAAATTTCACTAAATGTGCCAAAATAATAATTTTAGGAGTCCTAAATTATATTTAGGACGCCAAAAAAACTTTTTAGGCGCCCTAAATTAATATTTAGGTCGTCTAAAGTCTCAAAGTGAAGAAATAATTACGACAACGCTATCGCCTTCACTTTTTACATCCCTTTTTTTAAAAACGGATGTCTTTTTAGATAGTAGTATCTATAATTTGTAGTAGTGATTCTTTTATGCTTACTTCTTATATACCAAAACCAAATTTATCTGTATTACGTTGTTGTTGTTATTATTGATTTTTTTTAAAAAAAAATATTTACTTATTTGTTACTGTGTTTTTTTATCATAACATGCATACCAAATGGACTTTATTTTAAGAGTTAAATGACAATTTTGCCCCGAAAATTTCAGCAAGGGGTAATTTTTTTTCTTGAAACTATTAAAAAGTGAGCAATTTTGTTTTGACCATTATCTCAGTTAATTTTGACAACTAATTGACTAAATATGTTGAATGGAAGCCTACAATTACAAACTTGACTGCAATCCAACCAACAACAAATTATGGCATTCAAAATAAGGGCGACGCCGTTGTAATGACATTGCAGTAATAATAAATACGAGGAATTTATGCTATTCATCTTAAAAGAGCAGCCTATTTAGGGAAAAAGGAGGACATCACTCGTATTCATGTGCTGGAATGAATCAATATAGTAAGACATCTGTGCGGTATTTGCATTTGAAATCGGACGTTTGACTTGGTGCTCGTTTAACCTCAAAAAAAATCTTTTTAAGTACTTTCTCTGAAACAAAACTCCTCTCATCACATATTTACTTAAAACACTGCTAAAAAACTAAAACGAACAACACTACTTCAAGTTTGTATATTTATAATGTTTAATACATAATAGTTACCGCTAATAAATATTATATATGTTGAAATGGAGGTCGCACAATGATATATAACGTTTAAAAGTAACAATTAATAATACACATTGTCATGTGTTGCAACGTGAAATTCTCAAAAATGCAAAAATAATGATTATAGTTAATAATCGTCATTTATTTAGTAACAAAAGTGATGGCTCTTTCGAGACAACCGTTATGTAACACTTACAAGCAATTGATCTTCTAGCTTTACATCAGCGAAAACACAAACATAATGATTATATATATTGACCGTAAAGTATGAACGACAAGAACGAAATTTCATAATAAACAATCATCACGTAAAGAACACATATAAAAAGCACATCTTCAAAACCTTGTCCGGTCTTACACCAAGTACCGATTCTCCTAAGTTAAATATACTTTAGAGTGAAGTATTCAACTCTATTTATACATATCTATTCCTTTTGTTCTTAATACTCTAAAAAACACATTTTCATAATCTCGTCCTTGTCTCCCTCATCGTGGTTAGATGCCATAGACCTATTTTCATTCACCCTCCTCCTCCTTCACATGCCCTCTTCCTCCTCCTTGTCATCCGTCCTCACCCTCCTCCTCCACAAACCCCTCCTCTTCCACCATCGCCTACACCACCACCACTACCTCCACAAAGCTCCCCCTCCTCCTCTACCATCTCCTCTTTTGCCTCCTCCTCAAATTGAGGCTTTGCTACAGACGTTGGCCAGCCTTGACCTCTTTAAAAGACGTCTCGCTAGATACGCCCACAGTCCAAACAAGAAGTTGGACCTCATCCTTATCATAATTATCAAGTTGCACTACTAAAAATTTCGGTTTTTGCTACGGAAAAAATCCGTAGCAAAAACCCATTTTTCCGTAGCAAAACATGTTTGCTACGGATTTAGTCCGTAGCAAAATATCACGTGGCAATTGCTACGGATTTCAGGAAATCCGTAGCAATTGCGACGGATATGAAAATCCGTAGCAAATTGCTACGGATATTAAAATCCGTGGCAATTGCTACGGATATTAAAATCTGTGGCAATTGCTACGGATATTAAAATCCGTCGCAATTGCTACGGAAAAAAATCCGTAGCAAATTTGAAAATTTGCTACGGATATTTTCTCCGTAGCAAATTTCACAAATTTCCGGAATTTGCTACGGATTTTTTTCCGTAGCAAATTTCGAATTTGCGGAGATTTTCTTTTCGGTAGCAAATTTTAAATTTTTTTAATAGAAAATTGAATACAAATAGTAAAGTAATGTACCATGAATATATTAACGATAAAAAAGAGTTTACATAGTGAAAACACAATATATATATATAATCCGTAGCAACAAGCAAATACAAAAAAGTAGGCTAAACAGCAACAAAGATTGTGATCATCGTCATCACCAAAGATGGTCATCATCACCAGGAGTCGACCGGAACCTCCGTCTTTCATAAGGGACATGATTTGAAGTTGCATCACCCTCATCAACTCATTCCCGCGAGTCATCTCCCGTCGCATCACCGCCCGTTCTGCGCAACGCCGCTTGATCCGATCTTTTCCCGCCGCAACGCCCGCTTGATCGATCTTGTTCCGAATCATCTGCGCCTCATCATCATCTCGTTTCGAGTCGCCCGTGGCTCATCATCTCCCGTTCTGGGTCATCCGTGTTGCTTGCTCCTCCACCAACGCCTTCATCTTCTTCACTCATCTACAAAATTGATTAGTACATTTATTATTTGTACTTCATTTGAATGGACAAGAGAATGAAAATTATCAAAAACAAATGTATTATGTTTACCCGAACAAACCCCTACAAAGGTGCCGGATGAGAGGCGCTTTGTCCGCTTCGCCGGGCCGGCGACTCACCGTATCCAAAGACCCTCCCCTTCTTGTCAAATCCGCCGCAGCCTCAAAGAACGTACTCTCGTTGTCGAATATAGAGGATGAGGGGTCGGTCCTCACGCCGCGTGGCTCTCTCCCGCGACGCCTTCTCAAAGTTTTCCTACAAGCAAACAAATACATAACAAATAAGACATGTAAAACTATATAAATATGGTGGTGCATAAAACAAGTAATAAAGGCAATAAATGTCTAACCGCTATTTGTTGCGCCCTTGGATTAATCCATTGCCTCTCACTCCCTCAGTCACGGGAATGGGTCCGCCGAAAGGTAACCCACTCAACCGATCCAAATTGGAGCTTCCCTGCACTCTACCCGGCAAACGCAAATGATGACCTTAATTAATTACTTCAAAGTACAAAATATTGAATACGTAAATAGAAAATAACGTGTACTTACAACTTTGCGTCGATGCTCACTAATTGATATGGAGCCGCCAAAGATATGACGGTCCTTCCATTTTGGCCCTATTTTGCTTATTTTTCGCACTTATGGTCTTAAACTTGTCATTGCTTTCCCAATTGCCAAATAATTCATCTCTAGTGTCCCGTGGAAGCCAATCTGTCTTGCCTCTCGACCTTCTCAATGCATAGAGCTTTCGACGCACCATCACGCCGGCCCCGTGGTTATAAGCTTTTTTCGATTTTCAAGATGCTCGTGCAACGTCATATGCTTATCCCGAAAATCAATAACAAACAATTAGTGCTCAAAATTTTAAAAGTACTAAATTAACACGCATAAAAAAATAACTTACCAAGAACTCCTTGAACCACGTGTCTCGTTGCTTCTTAGGAATCTCTCGTCCACGCGGTCCAAGCTTGAGTGTAATTACGGAATATTTGGTCCGACATGAAAGTCGCCACCGGAGTATCGTGCAAAAATCTGAAAACAGAGATTATCATGCAAATATTAGTATACAAACCAATTAGAAAAGAAAATTGTAACATTACAGGTAACTTTGCATGACTTACTCGTTGCCGTCAGGACGGATCCAAAGAAACCCTGTCTCAGGATCTCTTGAGCCCCAGATTGGTACCTCTGAAGAACTACCTTCTTCCCCGACGTGGCTCTGAGGCGACGCAGTGTGCTAAGGAAGAAATGTGAAATATTGAAGATGTTTGTACATAGATGGTTTCAAGAAACTAAACAAATGTAAATCAATCAGAAATGGTAAAGTAAACTGTGGTCCTCCTTGCCGTGCATCGGGGGGTAGCCGCCGTGACGACGATGTATAAAGTGACGGTGAAGATGACAAATATCCCGACGGTGACGACGAAAAATCAAATAGTGGCACCTCCGGAGAAGAGGCCGAGCCCTCTCCCTCCATATGGAGCGGTTGGCGTCGCCCTCTACCCCTCTTATAGTACGGGCCGGGCTCGACCACCGCCACGTCCACTACTTGAACGTCCTCCCGGATGCTCCATCTCGAACACTTATAGACATCATGGCAAAATATATATATAAAAAAAAAATTAGTTAATATGAGAGTAGCAAAGAAACAAAGTATGTAGTATAACATATCGTCATAAACAAAGAACTAACATAAATCAACCGGACGATTCCCGTTCATCGACATCTACTTGCATGTCTTCATCTCGAACTCTCATAGTCGTCGAACTCGATTCACTATCGAGAAGCTCATTTCGCCTCATCCTCATCGTCTCGATTTCTCATCATCAATTTGTATAGGAATCAACTCTAACTCCGCACGAGAATCAAAGAGATTGCTTGGTACTTCGTCATCGAAGATGTTTATGGGCGCACATGTTCCACATCGCTTGGAAAGGTTCAAATCTACCTGTCATTTAATTCCCCGCTCTTTCGACTTTGGTATAATATTTCGTGCTTTGGTTTTAATAACTCCCGTCCACCCTTGGCGAGATGTAGGGTATGGTGTATAGTAAACTTGTTCCGCCTTTGTTGAGCAAGGATGAATGGGTCATAACCAACCGAATATCTCCTTGTCCAAATGGATCTCAATATTTCCATGTTTGTCCACTTTTGTCCCACGCGGACCGTTATCAAACCACTCACACTTAAAAAGGGTCACCACCTTGTCCCACCGGTAACTCACCGAATTATCTCAACTAACTTCCCGTAGTCTTCAAGCTTAGTGTTGCTAGGGTAGCCGATAGCGATGAATATTCACTATTTTCAAAGTGGTCGCAACCTTCCCATAACGGACGTTGTGCTTCTTGAAGCATTTTATAGAACCTAGCAGACTTCCGGATGAGAATCCTCACCCATGTTTGATGGTTGAGGATGGGTACCGCCTCCTCTCCCATGTATGACGGTTCGCATGAGTAACGGATCAAAATATTGGCCGATCGACGGTCCCGCGGCATCCATAACCAACTGCTCATATTGATTAAGGTTTTCTCGATGACTACCGTCCCCGTAATAACCACTCGGTGTCCGTCGGACTTCGCCATGACATTCCCAACATTCATAATCTTTTATGAATCCCTTTTGACACAAATGAATCCCGACCGTGTCCGCATCCTCGTAAATCTTAAACACTTACATTTGGCACACGGACACCTGATCTCCCTTCTTGAATTATTTGAATTCGCCAAAGCAAATTGGACGAACTCTTCCAAACCCGCGAAGAATGTCATTGTTACTTGTCTTCTATCGCTTAGACGATTGTACATCCAACTTCTATCATGGTTGCCTTCCATACTTCCTAGCTAGTTCAGTTACTACCCTAATTAACTTCTCAACATACCACAAATATATATAAGTCGCCTCTTATGCCTTCCAATTGCCACTTACTCAAGAAAGTGAAAAACAAACACATGCATTGAACAAAGAACATATTCCAAGAAGCAACCGAGAGAATGAGGATAACACACCGTAACATGGACACATGTATGTGGAGGGGGCAAACAAAGAATAGAATACTAAGTATTTTGGAGTTTCTAACATATATGGGCTAGATCAAAGAGATTACTTAACATTTAATCAAATTTATTGTATAACTTGTTAAACATAGATTGAAATAAAAAATTTAAATGAAATATTTTTTAAACAAATTACTAACAGTCATTTTTATAATAGCCTAAATCAAATAATAAATTCTACTAATTTTTATAACACATACAAATGTGATTATTCTTCAATGTCACACCTTCCTCCTCCCAAGGTTGACATTAATTAATTCATTGTCTTATCCCTAAATTTCATTTCCAAACACTTCACTTTTCTAGTTTCAACATCATCCTATTTAAATATTTATGTATCAATACCAACTAATACAAAATCTTAATTTTATCACACCAAAATCAGAATTGGAATTTATAAATTCCTAAAAAGTGCTAGATAAAAATACTTCATTATTCATTATTTTCATTATTCCAAAATAAGCAAACATAATACAAAATCTTAAAGTGCTAGAATTGGAATTTCTAAATACTTCATCAATACCAACATTATAATTATTTAATTATTTTATTTAATATTGAATTCTATTTTATTTTTTTATTACAAAATATACTAATTTTATTATAATAATAATAATAAATGATAAAAAAATTAAATAATTTAAAGCTCTACTTCATTTAATTTGTTATTGTTCTATTAAGATTTTTACCTGTTATTTTTCTATTTTTATATTGTTACAAAGAGATTTTTGAATCACTACAATTCATATCATATATACTTATACAAAGTAGATTTTTATATAGAAATCTATATAGAATTCTACTAAGTATATCTAAATGAGTATGAGTATATATAATACATTATTCAATTTTTAATTAGAATTCTAATTTTAATTATAAATATATAAAAAATAGTAATATTGAATATTCATTTTAGAATGAATTTTAGAATAGTTAATTCTATTATAATTATATAATTATTATATTTAAATACAAAATCTTAATTTTATCTTAATTTCACAATTTATCTTATGTAAAAAAAAACGATTTAAACTCATGTAATCGATAATCTTCTACCAACATGCATATTTTCATAATAAAAAGTGCTACAATTGGAATTTCTAAATACTTCATCAATATCAACTAATACAAAATCTTAATTTTATCTTAATTTCACAATTTATCTTATGTAACAAAATACAATTTAAACTCATGTAATCGATAATCCCATACCAACATACATATTTTCATTATTCCGGCTAAGCAAACATAACATAAATATCAAATTGTAATAAAAAGAAAATATACTTCAAACTAACCCGCAAAATCGAAGGGGATTTGTTTGTAACCCGCAAAAAAAAAAATGAAAGGTAAAAAAAAACTACAAAAAGGGGAAAAAAAGGCAGCTTACATACCTTGCAAAAATGGGGGATCGAACGGGAGAAGGCGACGGAGGAGGGGCGACGGAGATGGGGGAGGGGGGTCGGGATGAGGGAGGAGGCCGGAGGTGGGGAGGGGGAGGAGGAGGGGGATCGGGTGAGGGTGGAGGAGGGGGTCGTGGGTGAGGGTGGAGGAGGGGGGGTCGTGGGTGAGGGGGAGGAGGGGGGTCGGGAAGAGGGAGGGGCGGAGGTGGGGAGGGGGCCGGAGCGGGGGAGGGCGGGAGGGGAGGGGGCGGGGAAAATTGGGTGAGGGAGGAGAGGCGAATGTTGCGGCTTTTTAGCCGCAACATTTTTTGAAAGCGCTAAAGTGGCGGCCTTTTTGGCCGCCACTTTGCGACGGATCTATTATCCGTCGCACTATTTTGCGACGGATCATAGATCCGTCGCAAAAGCGCTAAAGTGGCGGCCTTTTGGCCGCCACTTTGCGACGGATCTGTGATCCGTCGCACTATTTTGCGACGGATCTATAAGCGCTAAAGTGGCGGCCTTTTTGGCCGCCACTTTGCGACGGATCCGTTATCCGTCGCACTATTTTGCGACGGATCTAGTGCGACGAATCTATGATCCGTCGCAAAAACGCTAAAGTGGCGGCCTTTTTGGCCGCCACTTTGCGATAGATCCATGATCCGTCGCACTATTTTGCGACGGATCACAGATCCGTCGCAAAAAGTGCTAAAGTGGCGGCCTTTTTGGCCGCCACTTTGCGACGGATCATCTATCCGTCGCACTATTTTGCGACGGATATCTGATCCGTCTCTATACTGCGACGGTTTGCTATTTCCGTCGCAATAGCCGTAGCTATTGCTACGGAAATTTTATTCCGTCACTATTTTTTTTTTTTGCTACGGATTTAAAAATCCGTAGCAAAATCCGACACCATTTTCCGTAGCAAATTCCGTAGCTATTTCGTATTTTTCTAGTAGTGTTGTATATCGTGGTTTCACGATATTCGCATTGTTGTAATAATAACGGGTGTTATCTTATACCGTTATAATATATGTAGAATAAATAATGATTTGGAACCGTAATTTATATGTTTAGAGCAAATATAACGTTCATATATATGACAGTTAGGAACCGTGAAATATAACAGTTAACAACGGTCATGTAACACGATTTCTATAATAGTTTAAGCACTTGATCATGGAATCAAGACATTTATATATAAACTTGATCATGGATTCCCCCCCCTAGTTTATTTGCCAATTCAAAATTGGAACTGGAAAGGGGGTTCAACCAAATGGGAGGGTTGCGTGGGGGTCAAGTCACGTGTTGATCAGCTTTACTTGTTGGGTCAAGTCACTTCCCTGTGTTTCAGTCTGCGATATTCCGCAACGTTAAAGTGATACAATATAAAATTGGTTTCAATAAATCAACTTGGAAACCGTCAAAGAGGTAAAATCGTGGGAAGGAAGCATATATAACAGGTAATTACAGCACTGATAATATGCAAATTTTGACGCCAGTACGTGTTCGCACATATATGTTCTTATATTTCCATCAATTACCGAGAGAAACCCTGGCTCATGTGTGGCATATGCAAATTATAATCATTATATTTTTGACAGGGAACTCCATGTTAACAGTATTCATACAGCTGTCATCATGATCGTAGTGTTGCTGATGCAGTCCAAGAAATACTTTGTTTGATTGCTCTGTTAAAAGAAATGTCCATTACGCTCATTGGAGTTCCAACCATCTGGTGTGACAATTCTAGTACAGTCTCTCTTGCTGCTAATCCTCTCCTACGAACCAAAACTAAACATGTTGAATTGGACTTGCATTTCATTCGAGAAAAGGTAGCTGATGGTGTTGTTCAGGTTAGCTATGTTCCTGCTGCTGATCAGATTGCTGATGTTCTCACAAAACCGTTGGCCAATACTCTGTTTATGTATTTCCGGGACAAGTTAAATATAGTTGATTCAGTTGTTCATAATGTACTTGAACTTGAACCAGTTAAGCGTGCAACCTAGTCTGGTCTTGTTTTTTTCTTTTTCATCTTCAGCAGGGGGAATGTTAACAGTATTCATACAGCTGTCATCATTATCTGTCACTATGCACATCACGTGTCCTAGCACCACCACTCACGTGTTTCTGCACCATCACTCACTTCTGATTATATAAGTGAGACTTGTACTCAGATACAATCAATGAAATACATTACGAATTTTCTCAGTTTCACATTTTCCTTTTCTGCATTCATTTCCTTTGACACTCCAACCTGGGGCTCCGTCTTTGTGTATCTTTTGCCTCGAATAATGACTTCACCCTGGAGTTTCAACTTTTCAGCTGTTTTGGCTCCCAATTATTTGGATCTTTTTTTTGGAACAATAAAAGTTTAGGTGAGTGGAACCAGAGTCTCTTTTATATATGTATATACACACAATTAAAGTTTAGAAAAGTTAGGTCCTGTGGTTTACTAAAGTTTGGGTATACGTTTTTTGGGTTTAAAGAGCTATAGCAGAGATACTTACAGATCACCCACCAATAAAACTTTCACATCGGCAGCGAGATTTGAACTCACAACCTTATGAGCTATGAGCCAACTTCTTATCAACTATATCAACTTTGGTGTTAATTTTTTTTTTCTTTTTTGGATTTCTGCGTCTTAATTGTTTCATTCATCAAAGTAGTGGGCTGCATTCCAGAAAGGATCAACAGCCCAAGTCTCTACCATCATCATTGTCGGCCCAAAATTAAGATCCCTATTTAAAGACAGAGCACATGTATCGAGCAACCCCCTAGACTAGTCTCTTTTAGGGTATGTTTGGTTTGAGGGAAGGGGAGGGAAGGGAGTGAGGGGAGAGGAAAATTTGTGGCCCCGCTCACTCAACTTTAAAAAAAATTTCCCTCCTCTCCTTTTTTTCTCCCCTCCCCTTCCCTCCCCTTCCATTCCCTCAAACCATGCAAGTTGATAAATGATAGTTTGGGATTACAGTCCCTCTAGACTAGTTTCTTTTAAGGTGTACGGCTTTGCGGTTTCGTTTGTGAAAGAAAAAGGTTTATATGGAGAAACCACACAAAATAGCATGTCAAATCAACATAAAACACAAATTTTCCTTTTTATTCTCAATCTCATACAGTCGTACTGATATAGTCATTGGCCACATTTCTATTACAAACACTAGACTCTCTAAAAATGGGACAAGCTTATAGTTCGCCCTTGTATATCGTATATAATAGTCATCTCAAATACATCAACAAAATTTTATTCCATCCTACAAACGCAAGCCATGAAAGGTAACCAACATGTCAAGGTGAGTGCTTATCCTTAGCTTTAGACGGAATCTTGCTGCTGCTGCTTCCTTCTGATTCCTTCTCACCTCCACATCCCCACACCCAACATCCTATATTCCCCTTACCACCCCCTCCCCAACCCCAACCCCCACCTTCCCCGCCTCCACCTCCTCCTCCTCCTCCCCCTCCCCCACCGCCTCCTCCTCCTCCTCCGCCTCCGCCTCCACCATTACCTTTGCCTCCTCCTCCTCCTCCACCTCCACCATTACCATTACCATTGCCTCCGCCTCCTCCTCCCCCACCACCCCCCTCCTCCACCTCTACCTCCGCCTCCCCCTCCTCCACCAGTACCATTTCCACCCCCCCACCCATGACCTTTCCCATTTCCTCCTCCTCCTCCTCCACCCCACCCATATCCTCCACCACTGCCTCCCCCTCCCCCCCCTCCCCCGCCATTGCCTCCGCCTCCTCCACCGCCCCCTCCACTTCCTCTACCCCCGCCATTATACTTTCTTCCCCGTCCTTCGAGTCTGCCTCTGCCTCTACCACTTCCTCCTCCTCCTTTTCCGCTGGTCTTGCTCACATTCATATTCTTCTCAACCGCCATCTCATCAGGAGTTGCAGTCGTAGAATTAACGAATCCGACAATGCCTTCTACTTTCTCCACGTTATCTTCGCTTCTCGCATCAACCAAACAAGCACCCAAGGCCACCCCAAGTAGCACAACAATCCCCATAACTCTTCCAGTTATCTCCATCTCTAATAATGCCCAATTACTCAACCCACAAATGCATATATCACTATTCCCTCACCCCATATATCCTTTTATACCCTTTGCATTTATATAATGCCGTGCCTGTAACTCCCATTTACAACCAAGTGCTAGTCCCCACACTAAAACACAAACCGCAAGCCTCCCATAAGGCTGCAAAAGTTAGGTTGCAAGATGATGAAGCGATTCTGTCGTTTCCCTTGCACTTCAATTTGTCCCCACTCCTATACTCCTTTTTCTTACTTAATTCCCGACACACTACTACCCTTCATTAACCTTCCAAACATGCTGGGTTTTTAGCTACAAATAAATATCTTATCTGTTTAAACTGGTCACTATATATATATATATATATAAGTAGAAGGGCCTACGTATGGTGTGGCCATTTTTAACGTTAATATTCTGGTGAGGATAAAGTATTGAATAAGACCATGTCTATCTGTCCTTGGTCCGCATGATCAACAGAAAAGATAAACTGATGGGGATCGCATAAGCCTTAACTTTAATTTTCGGAGTTGTCATTCAATAATATTTTATGTAACATGTTCAATCCGAGGTTAACATTTCGTATTTTAATTTGTATCTGCCAATCATATGCATACCACCAAATACCCACTAAAGAAAGAAATGCACGAGGCTAGACGCATATAGTAGAGTGCCCATGTGATTTGTTGAGTGGGTGCGTGTTGGCTTTTGCTTAACGATGCGAATTGTGCAAGCTGCAGCAGCGTCTTCAAGACAACACAAAAAGTAGATTAACTAAAGGGACAGTATTTAGATATCTTGTTTTTCGCGAGTTTCTTTTTAATGAACAAGGAACATTTGTTTCTTCACCTATAACATTCTTTTTGGTGAAGAGCTGCTTTTATACGTACCTAATCTTGGTTGTCATAAGCTACTGAGATAAGGTTTGAGCAGGGAAACTTGGAAGAGCATTACAAGATAAGGTTGATGGGTTGTGCGGGTATCAGGTTGGTGCCCAAGGGAAGAGGTTGTTGGAATAAAAAGTCAGGCCACACAGGTTAATATTAAACAGGGAGAATTTTATATAGCATGTGATTTAATTTCAGTCAACCCCAAAAGATTTTAAGACTTCATTGCACTCTCTTAAATCAAAATAAAATTAAGTTTTGTGAGTGAAAAAACAATGATGCCCTTTTATTTTCCTAGAAAAACATTTACAAGACAAATAATGACATGTACAAGATGAATAAAGATATTTACAAGACAAATCAAATGATTTGAAAGAACATAGGGAATTAATTATTTATTTGACAATTCACAAGACAAATAAAGTAAGGGCATCATTGTTTTTTACCCACAAAACTTAATTTTAATTTGACCCAAGGAAGTATAGTGAAGTTTTAGAATCTTTTGAAGTTGATTGAAATTAAGTAAATGTGAATATGGCCATTATGGAATTAATTTTAAATAAAGTGGTATAATTGGAATCAAAGTTTTTGGAGCTTTGGGGTACATTTGCCATGGAATTATATTAAGAGACCAGATGATATTGATATGTGCTGGGGGCCGACTAATAAATATTTCAAACTTCAGTCTACCAATAGAGGTTGTAGTCTCCAGGTTGGCAGGTTGAAAACGTGATCTATCCCCTCTATTGGAGGCATTCAGTAATGTAATTTATGATAGTCACAATCTGGAAGATCTCACAGTCTAATTACAAATTCAGGTAGGCTTGAGTATCTTCTATTCGGCTAAATTGATATTGGGCTATACTTAAATTTCTGGATTTAGTTGCAATTGATAATCATTAATACGGTATTGTTACGAAGTCGATTGATTCGGAACAAGCAATTTCCACAATCTTCGATGCCATCAGACATTCCGTTTCTGCTCACTCTCATTACGTATATATGCGCTTCTCTCATATTCAATGTTATCCCAAACTTTGAAGGTGAAATATTTTGCTCCGTTAAGCCCAAAAGAGGAAGACTGGGCCTATCTTCAATGAACTGGAATTTTAGGCTGAGAGAGACTATTGGAGATGAATAGAAAATACAACCGTGTCGCCTTAAAATCAGGAACCACTAACCACATTTTTAATTAAAACTATTAAAAGTTGATCCAATGGTTGAAACGTTAAATAGAGAGGAAGGTCACGGGAGACCACCTCTCCCCACCTTTTTTTCCCATCAAACATCCCACTCAGAAAGCACTAATACCTTCCCGGCCACCAGTTTGCATGATACGTTTTGATCAACTAACTTTTTTTATTTAACTCCATCAAGATCCTCTCTTTTTCTCCCGTCTACTGAAGTAAATAGCTGGCGCTAAACTTTGCTCCATCATTACAGAATCTTAGACTTGACAATTTTGCAATAGAGCTAATTGAATAGAAATGTTCAAGAGAAGTTCTCTACATATTTTGGCATGTGTACTTGTTTGTTAGTTCATTCTGGTTGTGTTGTATTAATATAAACCATAGCTTTGCGAGCCCAAAAAAACATAAACCGTAGCTTTCCACGTGAGTGTAGAGAGAGAGAGAGAGAGAAAGAGAGAGAGTGGAGTCAGTTCAAGTTGACATTGGAGCAGCGAAGGAGGCGCAATAATAGAGATAGCGAGTGCCCTCCACTCCTCTATCCCTTTTTCCTCCATCTGTGCTTGTGTGCTATGAGAAGTATGAATCTTATGTTTAAATTAGGGGCACATCTCTTATATGTATTTTATATGTTCATCTCTCTAATTTTGAGGTGATCATATTTTTTTTTATATATTTTATTTATTTAGATAAAATTATATGTTGCGATCCTAAAATATTTTATGTACTATCTTGAATTAAGTAACTTTCAGGATAATAGTGTTACAGAGAAAATATTTCTAAATGGAGGACTGAAAATTAATTAATTTGAGATGTTGGATATAAAAAATATTTTAGGATGCATCATATATTTAATCTAAATAAATAAAATATATATTAAAAAAATGCTCACCCCAAAATTAAAAGAATGAATATATAAAAAGCATATAACGTATATGAACATAATGTGAACCCATCTCATATATAATACTGTTGCTACGAAAAGCTCCAATACGAACAAATTAGTGTTTTAATATCTATTGACGACAACGGGAAAATTAATGCACCGAGTGGAGGACTTTTACGGGTCAAGTTTCTCTCATCATCATTTTCTCATTATCCCTCATTATCTCTAAATCACATCCGTCTAATCAATCTAAAATATCACAATACTACTTTAATTTTTTTCTTCTCTTTCTAATCAACGGTCCAGATGAGATGAGGAGGGATGAGAAGAAAAAATGCTTATGAGAGGATCTCCTTCCGACTTTTACATGATATCTACTACTTGGGGTGTGTGCGTATGTATATTTATATAATATATTAGGAAGCGATTAAAAAAAAATTATCTTTGAGGAAGATTATCTAGTGTGAAAACTGCATGTATTGAGAGGCCTAAATGTATACACGACTATGAAAAAAGCCAGAAGGGTCGTTGTCATGATGAGATGGCACGATATGATTAATGGAATGGGTTCACAACTATAATTAAAGGGGACCATGAGGTAAGACTGACCCATGCATGAAGCAATGGGTTTTAATTAATGAATAATTAACTTCTAAGAGATCATCTCAATGATTATGGGTTTGATCCCACTGGGGCCCTCAAGCCATTAGTGCCTGTAAATTGACAAAAGAGGCCTTCGCTTTGTTTTTCTTTTTGTTTTTTTTACCCTCTCTGATGAAAAAAACATACGAAATAGCCATCTTGCAGGCAAACATATTAAGGACAGATTTTTTTTTTTTTTTTTTTTTGGGTATGTCCCAACGATGATATTTTTCATTCTATATGTGTGTATGAGATGTGTATTTCGAATTTATTGGATAAAAGGTGTGTGTATTAAAATTATTTCTCACCTCCTGAAAATACTTTTTAGTACCAGTCAATATCCTGAAATATTTTTTTTAGTATCAGTCAGTATCCTTTTAGGACCGATCAATACCTGAAATATTTTTTCAAGATCCTAAAATAAATTTTTAAAATTATGAAGTATTTTTTTTTTGTACTTGAGTCGATCCTCAAAAGTACTTTTTTTAGTACCAAATCGATTTGAAATATTTTTTTCAATATCAATCAAGATCCTTTTAGTACTTAGAGTCCAATCACCAAATATTTTTTTAAGATCTTAAAATGATTTTAATTGAAGTAAAATTTTTAAATTTAAAAAAAAGGGAAAATTCCATTTAAATACCATTTGAATTTACAAAACCCCCAGAGGTCCTCTGAATTTGTAAAAAGACTCAAAGGTACTAAGGATCTATGAGGGATATGCAAATTCGGGTGAAATTACCTTTTTTACCCTTCTTTTAAATAAATGAAAAAAATAAAAAAGCCCTCACGGAGGGCCTCATCGGGAGGACCACGGCCGGCCACGGTGGGGGTGGGGGGTTTTTTTTTTTGGGAGGGGGTGGGGTTTTTTTTTGAAAAAAACAAAACTATTTTTGAAAGTGTAGGGGTGGGGGTTCGAACCCCCACCCCCAACACAAAACCAAAATAGCTCAACCGGTTAGGCTGCGGTTCTTTAATTATATATATACATTAATAAATATATATATTCTTCTTAACAATTTTTCAATTGTATTTACCATTCCACAAAACGCGAATTACCATTCCACACAACGCAAATTACCATTCCACAGAACGCCAATTACCATTACTTTCCCAGGTTTTCATTTTTTACTCTTTCATGTATGTTATGGATAACAAAAAAATTGACATTTTAACCATTCCACAAAATGCGAATTACCATTCCACAAAACGCGAATTACCATTCCACAGAACACCAATTACCATTACTTTCCCAGGTTGTCATTTTTTACTCTTTCATGTATGTTATGGATAACAAAAAAAAATGACACTTTAACCATTCCACAAAACGCGAATTACCATTCCACACAACGCGAATTACCATTCCACAGAACGCCAATTACCATTACTTTCCTAGGTTGTCATTTTTTACTCTTTCATGTATGTTATGGATAACAAAAAAATGACATTTTAACCATTCTACAAAACGCGGATTACCATTCCACAAACGCCATTTACCATTCCAAAAACGCCAATTATGTTATGATTTTTTTACTCTTTCAAATGGTAATTGGCGTTTTTGGAATCGTAAATGGAGTTTGTGGAATGGTAAATAGCGTTTGTGGAATGGTAAAAATGTCATTTTTTTTGTTATCCATAACATACATGAAAAAGTAAAAATGACACCTTGGGAAAACAATGGTAATTGGCGTTCTGTGGAATGGTAATTCGCGTTGTGTGGAATGGTAATTCGCGTTTTGTGGAATGGTTAAAGTGTCATTTTAATTGTTATCCATAACATACATGAAAGAGTAAAAAATGACAACCTGGGAAAGTAATGGTAATTGGCGTTCTGTGGAATGGTAATTCGCGTTGTGTGGAATGGTAATTCGCGTTTTGTGGAATGGTTAAAATGTCAATTTTTTTGTTATCCATAACATACATGAAAGAGTAAAAAATGACAACCTGGGAAAGTAATGGTAATTGGCGTTAATGGAATGGTAATTCGCGTTGTGTGGAATGGTAATTCGCGTTTTGTGGAATGGTAAATACAATTGAAAAATTGTTAAGAAGAATATATATATTTATTAATGTATATATATAATTAAAGAACCAAGTAGCCAAACCTGGTTGAGCTACTTGGTTTTTGTGTTGGGGTGGGGGTTCGAACCCCACCCCCTACACTTTCAAAAATAGTTTTGTTTTTTCAAAAAAACCCCACCCCTCCCAAAAAAAAAAAAAAAAAAAAAAAAAAAAAACCCCCCACCCCCACCGGTGTCCGCCGGCTGGTGTCCTCCTCGCGCGCGCCGCCGGTGGTCCTCTCATGGCCGGCCGGCGCGGCCCTCCGGTGAGGGGCTTTTTTATTTTTTTCATTTATTTAAAAGTAAGGGGCAAAAAAAAATTTCACCCGAATTTGCATATCCCCATAGGTCCTTAGTACCTCTGAGTCTTTTTACAAATTCAGAGGACCTCTGGGGGTTTTGCAAATTCAAATGGTATTTAAATGGAATTTTCCCAAAAAAAAATGGTGTTGGGCGCTCTTTTTGACAAACCACATGTGTATTTTTTTGCACCTTTGAAATGTCATGTCATCATCCAATCAAGAAAAAGTCAAACTTAACCGTCAAACGATACTTTTGCATCTAAAAAAAAGCACTTGCTACTAGGCGTTCCTCGAAGAAAAGCACATGTGTATTTTTACACCTTAGCCCTATCATTTTTATCTTTTTCCCCCTCTTAACGGGTTAGATTTAACATCTTATAAAAATACTATTATAATTTTACTTAAAGATACAAACATAAATTTAAACTGCTAAAATTTGATATGAGGAACTCTATATTATTATAGATTAGATTTTTTTTTTCCTATTTTTTCTTAGCAATTGTGAACTGTTCACATAAAATTTGAGTAGTTTAAGTTTATTTTTGTATTTTTAAGTAAAATTATAATAATAGTTTTATAAGATGTTAAATCTTAACCATTGAAATTTTAATCCAATAACCGATAAGGAAAATGAATGGAAAGAGTATGGGAGAGAAGATAAATCCAAAATGAAGCCCCACAAATCTAAACCAAAGAATATCAAAACCTAAACAAAAAATTTAAAAAAAAAAAAAAATCTTGCTAATACCCAAAAAATGTGTGTTTCTTTCAAAAGCAACTAATTAAACAACTTTGAGTTAGCGTTTGCTAATATTTTATAGGGTATCACCGGCGTGCGGTTAGAGACCTGAACAGTTAACCTTAAAAAAGAAGAAGCTCCAAACAAACAAAACCTAAATATCATCGTGTCTCTTTCACTAGTAAAATTAAATGTCAATATCATACTTTTCCCCCAATTCAAATATTGGTGATACAACTTCCTGATTAAAATTTTTGTATATTCAGACTTAAGAGGACAAATGAAATTAAGAACAAATCCTATAACTGTCCGACACAATATGAACCCATGTTCCTTTCTACATTTGCCTTCTAAGTAGGAGTAGAACAATTAATGTTGTTTGAAAATAATGAAAGGTTATTTTGACCTTGCAAAGTTTGAAAGTGACCTCTTCGTCCCTAAAGTAATTTAATTAGCTTCCTTAATATCTTCAAAAAAAGTCAAATTGGTCTTATAATTAGGACCGAAGGGAGTATTTTGTTAGTTGAGTTGGCTGGGGTAATATATAATTTTATTTTTTTAGTTTTGAAGGATTTCGGGCGTATCTAAAATCTGTTACCTCGCTGAGTGCCCACACGAGATCAAAACATTGATATGGACTTCGATCACGTTTATACAAAAGATGCACCGTAGAGAGGAGATAGTGGTTATTTTGGGAGTTATTCTGTCCGTCACTAAAAACTGACTCCCATCTCACAAATATATTCCTATATCTCACGTATGTGAAATTATTTTAATTTGAATTTTAAATCACATAAACTTTCTCTATTTGACCATATCTCTCATATTTACAAAATAACCTCAAATCAATTGGGCTTGAGCCATGATCCAACAAGATTAATCAACATCAGGACAAATATAAGTAGTGCAACCTTCAGTCTCTTATATAAGAACTAGTGAGAGTTGAGTTTGATTCAAAATATAACATTTCAATCCATTTTATTTGTTTTTTTTCTCCAAACATCTGTCTAATCTATCTATGTATAAACTGATATGTGAAATAATGTTATACAATATAAGAATATTTTAGGAAAATAATGTCTTATTTGTTCAAATTAATCAATTTATTTTAGTTTCTTAATCTATCAAATTAGTTAAATAACTCTAATATAATATTAGGGATTAGAGGAAGTAATAAGAAATAACTAATTCATCACTATCAAAATAATCTTTCATATTGGACTATATTTGATAAGTAAAGAATCATTCCAAATAGTTTAATTAATAAATTAATTGGCCAAAAAACTATGCATAGCTTAATCAATGTGATGGTACATTTTTTACAGTTTAATTTGCTGACAAGGATATGCTTTTATATGGAATGTGGGTAATAACATCGTGCCTCAATTCCTTTAACAGCCCTTTTCAACTTTATTAAATTTGATTATATATTATAGGTATGTTTGAGTTGCCGATAGAAATGTACAATTACGTAAATCGAGATAAAATTTCTCTCACAAATTTCCTCGTGTACCAAAAATCATGTTGTAAAATTAGTTTATACCATTAATCCAAACATACACCGTTTTTACACCGTGTGGCCCAACTTATTAAATGACCTTTTTGGGCTGACCATATTATACATACCGTCATACAGTGTACTAGACGTGTAGGGAAGGGAGCCACAACCTCTGAAAAAAGGAGCTATCCATACATACTAGAGGAAGCGTTTCCTATCGTTTCCTATATGACAAGTGTTTATATGTTTCAAGTTCAAACTTCAAACCGACCAAATCAATTAAGCTGCCCCATCGCGTCTTTATCCTGGAAGAGGATTGTCTCATCATCTTTTTTTATATATATATATATATATCCCTCATTAGCCTCATCTCAACCATTGAGAAGAAGATGAGAGAAAAGTTAAAGTAATAAAAATGTAACTTTTTTAGATCAGTTGGACATATATGATTTAGAGATTATGAGAGATGATGAGAAAAAGATAATGAGCTAACCCCTTCATCCTTTGTGAGGAAAGGAATTCCAATTAGTCTTTTCCCCAAAATATGTTCATCAGCTAATTCAGACTTCATTACTATCCAGCTGATTGACTCTTTCCGGCCGCTTCATACATTAACCTCCTCCTTATTAATTAATCTTTCTTAATCTCCTGCTTAACAGCTAAGCCTGAGGGTGCGTACACGTACATGTCTCATTTTCTCAACTCAATCACTCCCAACTATTTGTCACCTTCTCGCAATTAATGCACTACTTGATTTTTATATGACAATTCTGCGACCAAATCAACAAGTGGGAACGTACAGCTAGCCATACATATCTTCGGCTTTGTGCTTTGATCATGTTATTCTCCATTCCTCCCATCAAATTTTCACTTTCAATTTTCCCGTAATCAGGTATCATCAGTCAACTCATCATTACAGCGCATTGAGTTAACTCTTTGAAAATAATTATTTTTATTAATTACAACGAAAATGATAGTTTTAAGATGGAATTATAAATGTACTTTCAGTAAAGCATTTGCTCTCTCACACACACATGTATGGTAATTATAAATGAAAGAATAGTAGTGAGTCACGATGGAATTTGTAGACGGCGAGCTGGGGAAGGGAAGGAGGGAGCTCGCCAACGCCAATGGTCAGATTCCATTGTCATATAATGATGCTAACGTGGCTTGTTAGAGCGTTAATAGAGGGTGAAATTGATCCATTTCTATTTTAAATATATGACGAGTAAAATTTCCCCAGAAAATATTTTAAAGTACTAAATACAACTGAAAAAAATATTTTTAGGGTTAAATGCACTTTTATCTAAACACTTCTAACAATAAGATAGATTTTCAATTTTTTATGTAAAACAATCCTAATTGAAAATGGTCTCCCTTTTATTTTAATTTCTGTACCTCAATAAAAAATTAAATCGATACCTGGTTCCAAGGAGAGGTGCTTCTTGTTTTTTTTTTTTTTTTTTTTAGAAAAAATAAAAAAAAAAAGGATACATTTAACATAACATGCACTACTATAAAAATAGGGAATGGTGGCACAGCTTCTTATGAATTTTTTATTTTAAAAAAATTGGGATGCTGCAATGTTTTCTCACGTAAACGCCACAACTCTTTGTGGGTCTTATGTAGCGCTTGCTTGATCAAGCGCCACATAAGGTTTTTTGGTTTTAAGTGAAGTAGCAGCTATGACGCTTGCTTAAGAAAGTGTCATAGTTGCTACTCACTTTGTAAGACAGGCGCCACACAAAATAATTTTTTATTCTTCTTTTAGAAACCCTTCTTCATCATACATAGCCATCTCTCCCGATTGGCTTCTCCATCCCCTTATCCTCCCCACCTCTTCCTTCCACGTGCTCATCACTCTCATCCCATTATCCTCTTAGTCCCCACATTTCCTCCTCCTCCTTTTTTTTGTCACTCACATAGTCTGTCCCCTCTTCTCACATTTCCTCCTCCTCCTCTTTTCATCACTCATCACCGTCCGCACTTTCTCCTCATTTCTTTAGTCCCATTTCTTGCACCAAACTGACCCACTCCTCCTCCCTCCTTATTTTCTTTGGTCTCATTTCCTCCTCCTTATAGATTCAATTCGTGCTGTAAGTACCCACCACTTTTCTTTTCTTTTTTAATATTTTAAAGCTACAACACATTGTCTTCTTAATTAACCACCCTTTTTTTTATTTTTTATTTTTAAAGATGCATGCAACTTTGTCTTTGTCTTTTTACTTTTGTTAAAAAAAAATCCAGGTGTTGTTGCGCTTGAAGTTTCAGCACAATCTATTCAAGCTACCTATATACTGTAATTTTTTTATAAAAAAAACTTTTTGAGCTTACAAATCTAATTTTATTAGTAGTCAATAGTTTAATTTGCTCAATGTCTTTTATATTTAATTTATTATGAAATATGAAAAAATTATTCTCATTTTTATATGCCGAAAAATAAATGAGATAAAATTAAATGTTATTATATATAGGTTGTAAGTGAAGATATGTAGTAGTTATAATTTTTAGTTGTTGTAGTAATGGTTAACATTGATGAGTTGCATCAGTAAAATAATTATTTATTTTTAACACTTTTATTTTATTTGTTGGCTTGTAATGCCTTCTAATTTACCTATGATATGTGTTGGCAAATATGATTTCCTTCGTTATAGGCTGTGAAAAATTATTATGATGTTGCAAGATTAATTCATTAATTATTTATCAATTACAAGAGAGGGTTTAAGACTTGGAAAGCTTCAATTCTTAAGATGTTATGCTGCCAATTTTTTTTAAAAATAAATAACAAAAGATAAAAGTAATTAGTAAATGCAATAGTCAAGCAACTAACCACTTTTTAAAAATAGGTTGAAGGTATAGATGGATCAAGAAATGGATGTCCTCTGATCGGTGTTCAAGGGAATATATAGATGGGGTGAAAGAGTTTATTAGATTTGCAATTGAGCATACAAAATATCCTAATGTGTCCTTGCTTATATTGTTGTTATGGAAAGCGGATCAGTCCTCTTGTTTTACTAGATCATTTAGTGTGTCATGGAATTAATCAAACATATACACGATGGACAAGGCATGGTGAGACGGATGATGTATGTAGTGATTGGGTGCATATATACCATGAATGGTGCTTCCAATGAGTTTGACCCAAGCATGTGAGATGAGGACGATGGTCTTGAAGAAATACTGAAGGTAGTTGAATGAGTGCTTCATAATTGTCCTGAAGAATTTGAGAAGTTGAAAGGTGATGCAGAGAAACTATTATATGCCGATAATACTAAATACACAAGATTGCTAGCTGCAGTGTTGAAATTGTACAACTTTAAAGCGCGCTATGGATTGAATGATTCAAGTTTCACCGCATTGCTTGAACTTTTGCAAGATATGCTTCCAGAAGAAATGCTTTACAATTGGTATGGTTTTATGAGTAGAACTAGGAATTAGGGTCGGCCTTTGAAGGGCCATGGCTGGCCCTTGAAGAGCTAGGCCCGGAGGAAGAAAAACATTTGTTTTTAAGGCCCGACCCGTGAGCGAACGTGCCAAAATCAACCCTATAGGGCCGGTAGCCATTTTTCTAACTTTTAACTATTTATCCCGCATTTTTTTCAAAGAAATATAATTAGTAAATTACAAAAATTAAAGCTATAATTTAACAAATACATATTGTCATCATTAAGTTCTAAACAACACACATCATGCAACAAATAAATACAGTCACTAAGTCATAATCAAAGGTAAACTATTGTTCACATACCACAATTACAAATAATTAATAAGAAAACTTAACAAAATTTAAAATACTTCTTATAAATATGTCCGAAAAAGTGTAAGTAGTCAACGAAATAAACAATACAAGATATGAACAAAACAATCACTAGAAAAAAAAAAGCAAAATTAGTAAGAATATTTATGAAATAAGAAATATCTTGTATAAGTTTAAAATTTTTAGGATTCTTAATACAAGATGTTCTTATGAAACCTAATTCTAAAAAAGATAATAACAACTAAATATTTGCAACATCTTTAACAAAATATAAAAACTCAATAATATTATTATCATATAAATAATTAAAAACAAAAACATACAGGCTTAAAAGGGCCAGCCCTTAGCCCTACTGTTAGTAAATAGGTGTCCTAGAGACAATCTATTTTGACAGAAGAACACCTTTTTCTATTTAGTATTCCATGATTAATAAAACTGAGCATCTTTTATCTTTATCATATTTGTGTCTCACTTTTATTTAAAGTAAATATGCATTTAAAGATAAAAACTCTAGGAATAGAACATGTGTTTACTCAAGGATCTATAATAGGGATTATGATCATGAGAACTCGAGAACACTGGATGTCTATTGCTTGAAACTTGTTGCTAGTCTTGAATCACCAAGAAAGGGTATTGATGATCTCAATAAGACTAGTACGACATCATTTACTTGTATAGAGATACAAAGTAGGGACTTTATGGAATACAAGCATGTGATGCCTTAGCTGATGTCGTGAGTGGATCTGTTGGAGAACAGATAGCATCGAATTGACTTACCGAGAGACTCCAAAAAGATTTGTAGAAAGTATCATTGGATATAAAAGTCTCTCAACATTTGGTAGTGTGGATCATCCTAGACTTGAGATTGTCATCGAGCACTTTGTACTAAGGTCATACTTTGACTATACAACTCTATCCGCCTGAGAATGGGGAACACAATGTACTCTTGGGTATGACTTGAATATATGAGTGTAGATGGACATATCGAAAGGACTCACAGTCCCCTATAAGGGATTACTTATTTATAGAATCGGTAGGACTTGGATAACTTCTAGTTGACTCGGGAATCTGTGCACAGTAAGCGATCATGAAAAGTCATGATCCATCTTAGAGTCAATAGAAAAAGATTTCTAGTTCCATGAAAAGCTACATTTAGTCAACCAAGAGAGATGATACTCTCTCTTTGCTCTTGACTAAATGTGAATGACGATGTGAAGGATGAAGCCAGCACGGTATCCAAATTGAAAAAAGGTAGATCACTTGATCAACTCAATTAATTCTGGGGCCACAGAGCATTGCTAGTGTCTTATGTGGTCATTAGATAACTTGGGCCCACTAAAGGAGTTTGATTGGTCCATGATTATTTATATCAGTGATTAATTGGGTCTTATGGGTTACACATAAAGGTTATTTTTTATTGCTTAAAATTAACAAACTTGGGCCAATAATTGTTGCTGGGCTTTCTCGAGATAATAGGTGCATTTGGGTTGGAGTTGGACTCTAAGCCCAATATACAAAAATGGCGCCATATATGGTTATTTAGTGGGAAATTAGTTTCTCCGTTAATAGGCCCAAATATGTTACAAGACCAAACAAGGTCTTAGGCCAATTTGAATTTAGAATTCAAATTTTAAATTTGAGATTTAAATTTGAATTTTAAATTCAAAAGATTAGGTTATAAAAGATAATTTTGAATTATCTACAACATTTATTATATATATATATATATATCCATATAAAGATTATATAAATAAATATATAAAGAAATAAAGATGATAAATAAAGGATAAAGATATGGATGTGATCCATTATCTTGAATTAATAATTCAAGAAATGATTAAAGATATGGATGTGATCCATTATCTTGAATAATTAATTCAAGGAATAATTCAAGATATGGATAGGATCTATTATCTTGGATTTTTGAATTCAAGCTTGGATTTGACCTTTCTTGTAAGCACTTGAATTAGGGTTAAACTCTAATAAAGTTGTTGATTTTTGGTGCCCCTTTTTTTGGACGTTTTTTCAAAAAGAAGAAAACAAACAAGACGCAAATTGGTGTGTGCCGCCAATTCAAAAAGGGGAAAGTCCAACCAAGTTTCATTTTATCCTAAACCTAATCTCAAGAAACCTAATCTTCTTGAGATAAAGAAAACCCAAGAACCTTGACTCCTCAACCTTGCCGTCACCTAGCAAGCATTCAAGGAAAGAGAGGAATCAAAGAGAAGGAGTTCTTAAGGCAATCTGGAGATAGCTGTGTGAATCAGCATTAGAGGACGTCAAACATTTGAGGTCTTCAGTGATCTAAGGTAATCCTAAAACCCCTATTGCATTTTAATGAGTAGATCCTAAAAGGAATATCCCATGAGCTCATGTAAAATGTTACAGGAATCACATGATCAATATTTCTGAAACAGCCCATGAGTATTTCTTTATCATTTAATTTGGGATAACTCATGAACACCCGTAAATAGTTACGGGTTCTCATATATAACTCATGAGAAATATAATCATATAATATGTGTGTGTGTGTGTGTGAAAATTATGTAATGATAACTCATGAGTACTATAAATAGTTACGAGTTCTCATGAGTACTATGAGTAATTATGGGTTAGAACTCATGAGTACCATAAAAGTTATCGGTTCTCATGAGCGCTCATAAAGAGTCACAAGTTTTATAATAATTATATTTATATTAATATTTAGATCCATGCTCTCCGTAAAAGTTACGGATTTTCATATATTAACTTATTAGTTAAATACTTAAAGTTTTAACTAACCCATGAGTACTCTAAAGAGTTACGGGTTATCATAAGTACAGTAAAGGTTATGGGAATTATAAATTCCGTTGCAATAAGTGAAGAACAAAAAAAAAATCGTTTTTCCACCTCATGAGTTTACGCTTGAACGTCAGGCAACGCCCAAATTATACCAACTCCTACAAGGCTAGCCCTTTTAGGCCCTCAGCCTTACAAGGTTAGCCCTTTTAGACCTGCTTTCACTTTTGAGGCAAAAATCTTTAGCCTGATTCTTGTAAATTCAATGCCAACATGGGCAAGCTTGAACTATTTTCTCAGCTCTAGTTATAAGAAGATACATGCATGTTCTAACGATTGAATATTATTTCAGAATTAGTATGCAACGTTAAAGAAGTGCCCTAAATGCAATGCATCTCGATATGGAAAGAAGAAAGGAAAAAGTCCTTTGAAGGTCCTATGGTATTTTCCCATTATTATGAGATTCAAGTGACTGTACAATAATGTAGAGATTGCTAAGCAGTTGACATGGCATATAGATGAAAGGATTGAAGACACAAAGCCTAGGCGCCCTACAGATGCCTCAATGGAAAAAAATTGATCATGAGTACCTTAACTGTGCGAACGAAGTAAGGAACCTACTCCTTACATTGTTAACTGATGGAATCAATCCACACGGTGTTCAGAGTAGTACACATAGCACGTAGCTGGTGTTATTGATGATTTAAAACCTTCCTCCACACTTGATCTTGAACCATAAGTTTATGATGTTGTTCATTTTAATTTCTGGGCCAAGGCAACTTGGGAATAGAGTTGGGAAATCGGGCCTAGTCCGTCAGGTCGACCCTTTTAAGCCCTGGCCCTTCAAGGGCCGGGTTTGAAAATTAGAGGAGTTAAATAAAATTGGCCCTGAAGGGCCTCAGGCTTAAAAGGGCCGGCCCGTTAGGCCTTGTTAAGTTTTTTTTTAAAAAAACAAACTTAATAAGGAGTTGGAAGATATGTCTTCACATTCGAATATTCATTGAAAATGAAAGTTAGCTTGCTCCTTATATTGGCAACCTTCTCATCACAAGTCACAGGGTCAATTTTGTCAAATAAATATTGTATAATGGTTTAAATTTAAAACCTAGGTATGCTTCTTAGGTTTTATATGATTTATTTGTGGACAATAATTTGCTTCTGATTATGAATTAGTGAATGTGTTTACTTGTTGTATAATTCGTGTTGTTTGAATATTAATGCTGACAACATTTATCTGATAAATTAAAACTTTAATTGTTGTAATTTACTAATTGCTTTTCTTTGAAGAAAAAAATGAAGGAAAAATAGTTAAAATTTGGAATTGTAACTTCTGGGCCCTGTAGGGTCAGCCCTGGCCCTTCAAGGGCTAGCCTTGATTCCCAGCTCTACTTGGGAATGATATAGATGTATGTTTGGCTACTTTAATTGATGAATTGAAGCTGCTTTGGGAAGAAGGCGTCAATGTGTATGATAGGTATAGGGAAGAAGGATTCACTTTGAAAGCCATGTTATTTGGCACAATTAATTATTTCCCCACTTATGGTAATTGGTCCGGATACAGTGTCAAAGGATATTGTGTGTGCCTTATATGTAAAGATAACACTCATTCAGTGTGACTAGATCATTGTAAGAAAAATGTCTGCATGAGACATAGGAGATTCTTACATCGAAACAACGTAGGAAGAAGTGGAAAAAAAAACTTTCAATGGTGACTTAAAAGAAGGTAGTCTATTGAAGATGTTGATTGGTGCTTAGGTTGTTGAAAACTTAAAAGACTTGAATAACAATTTTGGCAAGCCTTTTGCAAAACAAATTGGGACAAGTGGTTGGAAGAAAAAGTCTATTTTCTATGAACTTTCATATTGGAAGTCCTTATATGTGAAACACTTTCTTGATGTGAAGCACATAGAACAAAAATATATATGATAGTTTAATTGGCATGTTTGCAGATAGTGTCAATGCAAGGTTAGATTTGGTTAACTTGGAAATAAGAGATGGGTTGGCACCGGTTGAGCAAGGGCACTGTACTTATCTACCTCCAGTGGCTTAATTACACTCTATCTAGGACAGAGAAAAAATTGTTTTGTGAGTTTTTACAAGGAATTCAAGTTCCAAAGGTCTACTCTTTAAATTTAAAGAACCTTAAATCTCATGATTGTTATGTGCTCATGAAGAATTTCTTACCAATTGATATATGGTCGATTTTACCCAAAAAAGTAAGAAAACACAATCACTAAACTTTGCATATTTTTCAAGTTGATTTGCAGTAAATGGTTCATTCAACAAAATTGCAAGGTTTGAAAAGGCTAATTGTTTGTACTTTATGTGAACTTGAAATGTATTTTCCACCTTTATTTTTTGACATTATAGTCCATTTAACTGTACACTTGGTCAAAGAGGTTCAATTGTGCGGTCCAATGTAGTTGAGATGGATATACCTGAATGATCGATTTATGAAAATTTTAAAAGGGTATATGAAAAATAGATATCGACCAGAGGGTTGTATTTTTGAACGGTACATGGTTGAAGAAGCAAGTGACTTCTAGATGATTTTTTTATCAAATGTTGACCCTGTAGGGTTGCTAAGTCGCATCATGATGTACGAAGATCAGGGAAAGGAATAAGTAGGAGGGATGTAATAAGGATATCAGTGACTGAATGGGAGCAAGCTCACTTGTATGTGCTACATGTATAACACTGATGAGGTTGAACTGTATGTTCAAGAACACAAGGATTCTCTTCGATAATTATATGGTGATAGGAATGAAAATTTGATAACAAAAGAGCATAATCGACATTTTTCAAGTTGGTTAAAGAGGCGCATTAATGATGAGATGGAGAGAAATCCTAATTTAGTTTTTGAAAAATTGATATGACTATCGAAGGGACCGAGCTTAAATATATTATCTTACAATGGTTATGTAGTCAACGATCACACATTCTATACACAAGACTATGATACACGAAGCGCGATGCAAAATAATGGTGTAACACTTGTTTTTTTATTCTTGGCATAGATCCAGTGCTAAAGACATATGCCCTATCTATGCACCAATGTCATACCTTGGTGTTATTGAATACATATGGGAGTTAGATTACTCTATGTTGAGGGTCACTGTCTTCAGATATAAGTGGGTTAACAATAATAGTGGATTGCAAACAAATGAGTTAGGGTTTGTTCAAGTGGACCTTTCTAAAGTTTGGTGTAAATATGATCCTTTTATTTTACCATCCCAAGCATAGCAAGTGTTTTTCATTCCATATCCTACTAAGAAGAATTGGTCCATTGTACTCCCATTAAACAAGAATTATCAAGAACAAGTTGATGTTGAAAGTAATGAATATTTGAATATTATTGAGGATGATTGTTTCTTTGAGATGTTGGGTTCAAAAGATATTGGCGTAGATGATGCTGAAGATGAACCTTATACATGAGCATGATCATGAAGAGGGGACTTGAGTTAATCTATCAATTCCTACTACTAGCTAGGAGGCTCAAGAGAAACACAATTCTTAATTCAACAAGAATAATGAAGAACAAAATTTTAAATCAAACAAGAAAGAGGAAAAGATAATGAGTGCCTTTACTTTTTTGTGAAGCGCTAGAAACACAATTCTTAATTCAACAAGAATAATGAAGAACAAAATTTTAAATCAAACAAGAAAGAGGAAAAGATAATGAGTGCCTTTACTTTTTTGTGAAGCGCTAGCAGCAGCAGCAGTAGTAGTAGTAGTAGTAGTAAAACTTTAGAATATAATAATTTTGGTAAATAATTTTGGTATTATTTTATAATTTATTAATTGAGAATAATTAAAGAGCCCAGCCCATAGCTAAAACCCTAGATTTTAATTATAAACTTAGGTCTAGCAGCCTGAACCTAGAAAACGCTCGACACTTTTTTTCTCCGCTACTGCATCCACCTCCCGTACTCTCATCAAATCATTTTTCTAGGAGGCTAGCAAAAACGGAGATCAGGTAATCTTAATCCCCATGAGTCTTAGGTTAGTTTTATATAAATTTTGATAGGGTAGAACAATATGACTTGTGATCAATTTGTCGGATTCCTTCTTTATCAATTGAACACAATTGTTTGGCCTCGGATTGCATGCTTCAATTGTGTATATATATACATGTGCGTTCTTTTGAATTCAATTGCATCGCCTTGGACTATGTGCTTCAATTATATATATGTATGTCCCTGTGCGTCTTTTTTTTGTGATTGAAAACAATTGCCTCACCTCGGCCATCGTGCTTGGATTGTATATGAATACAATTGGATACAATTGCCTGGATTGAATTTCCCTGTGCGTCTCCGGTTTCTTTTCGTATTGAATGCCATTGCTTCGTGGGGTCCACGCCTTCTTTGCATTAATTGCAATATATAATAGATAATACAATATACTATAAACTATATTAACCTAAATACTAGCTAAGCGCCTTTGCTATACTATATTATTTGATTTCTTTCTTTTTTTTCCTTCTTTATATAATATCTCCTACATAATAAAATAGCATATGAATAGATTTTATATCTAAATATCTTTATATCCTATATTTAATTAAAATAATAGAAAAATATATAAAAGATAATTAAATAATAGAAATAATTTAGGAGTTTATTATGTGTGTATTTTAAATAACTTAACAGTGAGATGATAGCTTTGGGATGGTACCTCCCAAGGTGATGAACACAATTAGGCTTTATGCCTTCGATATAATTTTTGATGTGAACCGATAGTAACCCTAGAATGGCTGCAAACAATGGTGCTGCTGAGGAAATGGACCGACGTCTGAGGGCCATTGAAAATCTTGCTTTGGCTCTTGGACAACAAAACGTCCAACAGGCTAATGCTGAGAATACCATCTTTAAGAGAGTGGCGTCTCATCATCCACCTGCTTACAAAGGGACTATTGATCCAATCACTCTAGAAAACTGGATTCGCGATATGGAAAAGCTGTATGAAGTGACAAATTGCCCCGAGAACATGAATATTAGCATAGGCTCGTTTTATCTGAAGGAGGAGGCAGATAGTTGGTGGTCCACAGTGAATACGAGCTACGTAGCTGAAGAATGATTTGACTAGGGAACTTTCAAGGAACAGATTCGCAATAGATTCTACCTCGATGCAATTAAGTGGTAGAAATAAGAGGAATTTCCAAGGTTCAGGATGACGGGGAAGATGACAGTGCAGGAGTACACTGACAAGTTCATTGAACTCTCGCGTTTTGCTTCGAATCTCATTCCTACGGAGAAGGACAAGGCGAGAAAGTATGAAAAAGGGCTGACATTCAAAATCCAGAAGTCCTTGGGAGGTATACCATCGAAGACCTTCCAGGAAGCTTATGAACGAGCTTTGAATGTTTTTGATATCCTACAAACTGAAGAGGAAGTCATGGAGAGGAACAAAAGAAAGCAGTTTGACAATTATCCTCAACAAGCTGGCGCCGAGAAGAAGCCTTGTTATGATAACGGGGGCAACAACTGGAGTGGCAAACAACCACAAGGGCAAACGTATGCCGGCGGAGATAATTATGGCAAGAATCAACTCAAGACCCAAGCTCAAGGAATAAGATCATATCCTTGTAGAGGATGCGGCAAGGAGCCACACCTGGGGAGGAAGTGCAATGGAGAACTTATAACTTGTTTCCAATGTGGTGGCAAGGGGCACAAGGCTAACCGATGTGATGTCAAGGAATTTAATCTGCAAACAAGCTCTCAAGGAGGACAATCAAAACCAGATGGAGGACGAAATGGGAACAATAACCAAGGGGGTAGGAATAATGACAATTAGCCGTGCTACCAACAAAACTTTCAGAATGGAAATGAAGGGAATCGACAATATGCCACTACGAGAAACCTCAACAATGGAGCTGGAGCAAATCGAGCAACTGGTCAGAATGCTGATACTAATCAAACCGTAGGGAATCAAGGAAGGATCTATGTCATGAACCACTCTGAGGTTACAATAAACCCGATGTTATTATAGGTACCTCCTTACTCCGGTCGGTACCTGCTAATATTTATCTCATCTTCTTTTGTTGAGAAGACGAGAATGGTACCATCTTTGACCTCCTAAACCAACATTACCTTACCCTTTGGAGTCGTTGTCTCTTGCTCCAATGTTTATGAAAGCATTCCGATTAGTATAGATGGTTCTGAGCTACCAGCCGATCTCGCCATGGGGGGGCCCTAGTTTTATTTGTACTCAATTAAGTTTCGAGGATGAAACTTATTTTAAGGATGGGTAGAATGTAATGACCCAGAAAAAAATAAATAAATAAATTAATTAATTAATTAAGTTTCAGGAAAACTTATTTTTAGTAATAATAATAATAATAATAGTAGTAGTAGTAGTAATAATATAGTAATAATAAAAATTTAGAATATAATAATGTTGGTATTATTTTATATTTATTAATTGGCAATTTAGAATTTAATAATGTTGGTATTATTTTATTTTATTAATTGAGAATAATTAAAGAGCCCAGCCTATAGCTAAAACCCTAGATTTTAATTATAAACTTAGGTCTAGCCACCTGAACCTAGAAAACGCTCGACACTTTTTTTCTCCGCTACTGCATCCACCTCCCGTACTCTCATCAAATCATTTTTCTAGGAGGGTAGCAAAAACGGAGATCAGGTAATCTTAATCCCCATGAGTCTTAGGTTAGTTTTTGTAACATCCCGACTTTTTAAAAGTAGTATAATTTTTTTTTCATTTAAAATCAGAGTAGAGCATTTGAGCGGAAGAGTAACTGATATATAGATTCAAAAAGCCGTAAGTCTCATTTGTTTACAACATCGGTACAAGAACCGAAAGTGTTTCAAAAGTACAAAACAACTGAAAGAAAGGCTTCCGCCGAACATCAAAAGTAAAGGATAACATCGGAAAGTCTTCATCCTGGTCCTTGAACCCGCCGCTTTCTTTCCTCTCTCCTCGGTCCTCGGTCCTTCCAAACTTGATGCTAAGTTAAGAGCCGAGATCCAATTTACCACATTGGATCTCGGGTAACGATTAACCTCATGTTTATGTATACACATACGGACAACGACATCCATAATATCAACAAGACAACAATCACTCTACCACAACCCATGCATATGTATTGCCCCCGAAGATGCGACACATTGCACCCAAGATACGACCTATTGCACCCAAAGATACGTGACATATTGCACCCAGCAGACTGACATATTGCACCCAGCATACAGACATATCCTCTAACCGCTATATGCACTCGCACAGTATAACATCTCTACAACACACATACCACATATATGTAAACCATAAACATCAGAGATAAGGTTACCAGTACGCGAACGTACATACCACATACCATACACATAGCACATATACGCATACCATAAATATCAGAGTTAGTGTTACAGTACGCGAACGTACCTTTTTGGCGGTACAACAGAACTTTTACGGAAAAACGTGAAATTCGACAAATGGAAAAAACAATATGACGGCGGCACAACAAATGGCTCGATTAGCTCGGATATCCTATAAGGACAAAGTTTATCAACATTTGGCATCATAACAGGCATTTGGGCGAAAATTACTATTTTGCCCCTAGTACCCCTATTTGGCGGAATTTCGCCGAGCTTCGCTTTTTTCGCTCTATCTCTCTAGAATTTTGACGAGATCTTTTCCCTTATCATATTTTCGAAATATGTATCATATTTACCCCTAAATATGATATCTAGACTATCTTGAAAAATTAAAGATAAATCTAGCATTCCTACTATATCTACCGAAAGAACTACCGAAACTAAAGACTAAGGACCGAAGAACTTACCCGGACTTTGCTCGGACTTTCTCCGAGCTTCTCTCTCTAACTTCTCTCTAAGGGGCAGATTTTTGGTGTGAAAAATGATGAAGGTGCTCATGCCTTTATATAGGCAAAAATTGTGCCACTTTGGTAATTTCCATATTCCAAATCTTGTAATTTTCTCTTACCTTATAACCAAGTAAAATAAAGGCTAAATGGTGGTTAATTCTTGACCATGGGCTGCCCTAGTCGACATAAGGGGGTGATGTGGCAGCAATTGGTCCAAGAATGGTGACTCAAGCTCACTTTATGCCCTATCCGATAGAATTTCCCCGATCGGTGTCCGTTTCGCGTAGTCTCGGAAAATCTCAAAATTCTGAATTCATAACTTTGAAGATCTTCTCTTCCTCATCAATAATATCTAATTTAACTTAGATTTCGGTCCCTTACAGGGTTCCAACAGTCCAGTTGAAGTTTTCTCGAAAAATGTGTCCAACACTTCCTGTCGGAAATCGCTTTCGGAATCATCAATCTCGGATAATAATTCACTGATTCCAAATATGTCCAGATAATTATAAACTCATCTCTAGATGTTGAGTTATAATTATTTTCTTCAAATCCAAAATGTGAATATCTCGCATTTTTCCCTATTTCGTCTTATTAGGCAAATGCGCTTACCGACCTCGGAATAAACTTCCGAAGAGGTCACTTGAAGGTAAAAACTCACTGATCAATATTTTACCTTGACTTTGGAATTCCTATTCCTAGTTCTCTAGATAGGATCTGTTTCCTATTTATTCCATTACTATTCACTATATTATATAATAATACAATTTTACAAAAATATCATGATATTTTTTTTTTTTTTATTTTTTTATTTTTTTTTCTAAGCATAAAATATTTTTTTTATTTTTTTTTATTTTTTATTTATTTAATAATTTCGAATTTCTCCAATTAAAAATAATTATTTAAATTATTTTTAATTCATTTACTTTATACCTTAATTATCCCATTAATTACCAGATTAGCCACTTACTAATTTTTGATAATTTTCTTAATTATGGATAAATCATTATCTCACAATTATTTTACTTACATTGGTATTTTATATCCCATGTAAAATATTAAAAATCATGGGGTCAATTATGATCCCCAAAATAATATTAAATCTTGCCTCAATATTTTCCAAGGAAATTAATCCCAAAAATTACCTAAATTAGAGACAACATATTCTCCAATTTTTAATAAATATTTCATTGCCTCTTAGGATTTATCATAATATTTTCAGGGTATTTTATGGCCCACAATTGCATTTAGGGATTTTTAGCTCTTTATTCACCCTAATTTCACTAGAAATTACCTTAGGAAATAAGATAATTATTACTTATTATTTGAAACCCCATATTCACCTATTTTCAATAGGTATTATTTATCGAAATATAATATTCCAGATAAATAATTTCCCGGGTATTACAGTTTTATATAAATTTTGATAGGGTAGAACAATATGACTTATGATCAATTTGTCGGATTCCTTCTTTATCAATTGAACACAATTGTTTGGCCTCGGATTGCGTGCTTCAATTGTGTATATATATACATGTACGTTCTTTTGAATTCAATTGCATCGCCTTGGACTACGTGCTTCAATTATATATATGTATGTCTCTGTGCGTCTTCGATTTTTGTGATTGAAAACAGTTGTCTCACCTCGGCCTTTGTGCTTGAATTGTATATGAATACAATTGGATACAATTGCCTAGATTGAATTTTCCTGTGCGTCTCCGGTTTCTTTTCGTGTTGAATGTCATTGCTTTGTGGGGTCCACACCTTCTTTGCATTAATTGCAATATATAATAGATAATACAATATACTATAAACTATATTAACCTAAATACTAGCTAAGCGCCTTTGCTATACTATATTATTTGATTTTTTTTCCTTCTTTATATAATATCTCCTGCATAATAAAATAGAATATGAATAGATTTTATATCTAAACATCTTTATATCCTATATTTAATTAAAATAATAGAAAAATATATAAAAGATAATTAAATAATAGAAATAATTTAGGAGTTTATTATGTGTGTATTTTAAATAACTTAACAGTGGGATGATAGCTTTGGGATGGTACCTCCCAAGGTGATGAACACAATTAGGCTTTATGCCTCCGATATAATTTTTGATGTGAACCGATAGTATCCGTTCTTCCCAAAGTGGTGTCTAGTAGGTTTCTGGAACACTAGTAGCAACTTTGGGAAGATGTGTGCATACTAGGAAGATATATTTTATGGCCAACTTGACGATTTGTGACTGGCAGGTTTCCGGGTCACGGGTAGGTATCGCAGTTTTCGGGTCTACCATGGTTCTCTCCCACAAATTAAATTGAATAAAGAATAATAAAATTGTTTGCTTGGATATCAGTGTATATATATGTGGATGATATTTTTATTATGTAAATATTTTTGTTTTCTCTATATTGCTTTGTTTTATTAGGATTACCAGCAATTGCTGATGTTTGTGTTCATGGGCTGCGATGATCCTTCGGGGGAGCAGAATTTCAATGAAACAGGTGCCAAGAGTTGGGGCTAGCAGTGAGTAGTGAGGAAGAACGTTCAAGGCCTCTAGCTAGTTTTATTTTTTTTCTTTATTTTTTTTCTTAAATAAATCACATTTAATTGAGTTTGGATTTTCATTATTGTAATAAGTAGCCTTGCACTTGTCCCAGTACAAGTGCGGCGGTAACACTCCCTAAGATTGTTTATTTCGAATTTTCAGTATTTATTTATAAAATCATTTAAATTTTATACTATGATAATTGTTAGAAATTGTGGGTGTTACAGTAGCTTCTTTAATAATTTTTTTGGGGCTACAGTCTGAGATAAAGTCCCTATTACAATTCAATATTTGAGATGGGTGATAGAAAAATGGGAATGAAATATGGGGTGAAGTCTAGGTAACACATTAATTACTTTATTATTTGGGTTGTTTTGTTTCATATAATTACAATCTAACAAATAATGTATGGTTTTTTAGTCTTGGTTTATTATTCATGGTGATGATCAAAAGAACTTTGTGCTAAGAAAAGTTGGTAAACTTATGAGAAAGTTTCGTTTCGATCTTGTAAAATTCTTCATGAGAGATGATAATAATGAGAATATCATTCCTACACCGCCGGATTTATACAATGGAATCATCACTTAAGAAATTTGGGATGAGTTCTTGAAAAAACATTCAACTCATGAATTCAAGGTAACATAATATTAGACTTTATCGACTACTTGTAATTAATATTGGGTTAAGGAGCGTCCAGCACAATTAACTATTAGCTTAGGAGCGTCCAGCACAATTAACTATTAAGTGGACCGCCCAGCACAACAAACTTTCAAAAGGAGTGCCCAGCACAACACCGTTAAAACAAAGTTAACGCCGTTAGCAAAAAGTTAATGTCTGTTATCTAAGGAGCGCCCAGCACAACAAACTATTATTCCAAGAGCGCCAAAGACAAAATTCTAAATTTTACTAAATTAAATAATTTTTTACTCAATTGTCATTATTCAAAACTACTTGTATAAATATCTATGGACAAAAAGTACTCATTTTTCAATTTTGTCAACAAATTTTTTAGATTTTTTAAATTTTATTAACATTAAATGAATTTTTTAACTCACATAAATTTCTTCTAAAATAAAAATAAATCATATTTTTTTTGTTTAACATATATAATAAACTATAAAACACCTTGGGTTTTTACTAAATTAAATAATTTTTTTCTCAATTGTCATTATTCAAAACTATTTGTATAAATATCTATGGATAAAAATTACTCATTCTTCAATTTTGTCAACAGATTTTTTAGATTTTTTAAATTTTATTAACATTAAATGAATTTTTTAACTCACATAAATTTCTTCTAAAATAAAAATAAATCATATATATTTTTTTAACATATATAATAAACTATAAAACACCTTGAGTTTTATTTAAATCATATAATTATATTTTTAATCAAAACTTTTGTTTATTTTAGCAAATTATAATTTTGAAAAAATTGAAAAATGAGTAATTTTTGTCCATAGATATTTATACAAGTAGTTTTGAATAATGACAATTGAGAAAAAAATTATTTAATTTAGTAAAATTTAGAATTTTGTCTTTGGGCGCTTGGAATAATAGTTTGTTGTCTTTGGCGCTCCTTAGATAATGACGTTAACTTTTTGTTAACTGCGTTAACTTTTTTTAACGGCATTGTCTTTGGCGCTCCTTTTGAAAGTTTATTGTCTTTGGACGGTCCACTTAATAGTTAATTGTGCTGGACGCTCCTGAGCTAATAGTTTGTTGTGCTGGACGCTCCTTAACCCATTAATATTTATTAATATGCATCATTTGGATCTAAACAAGAGATAAGTGAGAAAAATCGCTCCAATGTGACCAACATGGCATTTGGATACACACAAGGATCGATATCATATACACAGTAAGTGCAAAAAATTGTAAGAACTAATGATTATTTCATATGTATCTAATTTATATGACTAATTTTTAACTTCAACTAAATTTGATATGAAGATAGAAGAATCAAATTCAAATATTACACAAGTAACACGACATGATTTGTCGGTGGCCGGTCGGTTGCACTAATAAAAATGGTGAAATTTGTAGTGAAGAAGCGAGAAGAGTTGTAGAATATGTAAGTGTTGGATTATGCATACAATAAAGAATCAGATTTACTTAAATGATTCTATTTTATAATAATTGATAGTGTTGTAATTTTTTTTCGATAAAGATCAAGGACATAAGAGGTTCTAGAGTTGGTGCGATATGTTGGTCGTGATAATCTGTTAAGTAGAGCATTAGGAGTACTTGAGTATGATGGTCATGCTCAAGGTACTGGTTTTGTAGTCACACAGACATCATACTTTGGACGCCAAAAGCGTTCCAACAAAAGTGACTTTTTTACAGCTGAGAGAGGAGATGAATTGTTTCAAGCATCAAATGCAAGACTGACAAATGTATTTTAATCATATTGTTTGTTTTCTATAATCACATTGTTTGTTTAATCAAATGCAAGAATTATTTATCACTAAATTTTTGGGCTTTAATCACATTGTTTGTTTTCTATAAAGGCACTTGTATCATGATGTATTATTGGACACAGACATGGTGTAATTCTCATTTGTCAACCTTATCTCATTGGGCAGCATGAGGAGAGAGTAGATTTGAAAAAATAATCTAATGATCTCAAAGATTACTTCAGAAAGAAAGCAACCGCTAATATGTTATTTCTACTGTCATACAATGTAGGGTAGTTTATTAGTGGTAGTATTTTAATTTTTTTTAATGGTTTCATTTTTACAATAACATGATTGTTGAAGAAATTTTTTTAAAATATTTTAGGCCACATTAGATATTGATTGTTATCAATCCAGCGGAAACCTTCATACCCTCTCATCATTTACTATGTAGATCCTCTAATTGGAGGTCTTTCAGAAAACCATCCTGATATGTTGCGGTTGTTCAATAGGTAAATGTATGAGTGTATATGTAAATATTTGTACGTGTGATTGAATAACAAAAAAATAATCAGTTTTTATTTGTTTTGTGAACGCATTGACTGCCTATTAAGCCTCTGCCAAATTTAAATATTCTAAAGCTACTGACCTTGTCAATAGCTATATGTCGAAGATACATGTACTTATATATGAATTTACTCAAATGTTGTTATTAAACAATTTTTATTCAAAAATTTAGTTATCAATTTTATTATATTGTTGCAGAGTCTTTTCCAACCGAATAACAATAATTACGGGTATTACATCATGAAATTCATGGAGGATGTGATTATTACTCATGATCAGCCTGTTGTTCATCCAAAAGCAAGTCATTTTAGTGTTTTAAATTTAATTGAGTAGTGTCTGATAATTAATTTTTAGTGATTTTAATTCATTATGTATATGATTGTATATGTTATGGACCCATATATTAGGCCAATCAGCTACCCTGCCTAACAAGAGGGCTCGGAATGAAACACCCATTTAGCCAGGTAAATGGTTTACCACTACTCCATCGTGTCTGTTATGCAGGATCGTACAGGTAGTGGAGCAGTTGTTTGCAGAACGTGGGAGGTGCATAATGGCTGATGGACAGACGCATTTACATGGGAGTGAAACCCTAGGTAATCCCTATAAATAGGAGATTACCCATCAGGTGCAGGTGGACTCTCTCTATTTCATTATTTACCATTCAGTCACACTGCGCACACACACCACCCCTCTGGCGAAACGCCTCACCTGTGTAGCACTGTGATCTGAGTTCTCTCATTGATATCTCCACCATAGATATCACCGAGCTAAAGCCTTATCCTTAATACTCAACTCTAGAGTATCATCGAAGGGCCCATTGATCCAACATTAACCATTCCTAGCTCCTTGAAGCTAGACATCTGTGTTCTACACCAGAACATTGGCGTCGACCGTGGGGATTGAACCCACGACCACATTGTCACAGAATTTGGGCACCCAAATTCATCAGCAGTAAGCGGTAGCTTCATATGAAATACTTTCTGCTGCTGCAAGAACCCCCAGATGTTGATGCAGATCCCTATCAGTTGCGGTTAACCCATCAGTAGCAACTGATTTCACGTCAGGAAATCGCCGTGCGGTGAAGATCTCTGAGTCAGAGAGCTTCAGGGCAAGGATCTTCCCCGATAATCAACGAAACGTGACTGGGATCCCTGATGAAATATTTTGCCAGGCAGATGAAGACTGGCAAATATATCTGGACTCCCAGATGCCCGTTGGAGGATGTGGATGAAGACTGGCAAATATATTTGAAGATTGCCGCTGGCGAAGACTGCTGGTGACTTTCTGATCGGTGTTTGTTTTTTCTTCCTTGCTTTTTGCCCGCTCATCTGCAAAAACTATAAAGGGAAAGGTGAAGGGCCATGAACTGATTTTCCTGGCATCCACAATTCTGCTTGTCTGGAACAATGCTTCATGGGCAAAACTAATGAGGTGGACAGGAAGATCAAAAGTTCGAAAAGCGTGGAATAAGGCAAATAGGGTGAAGAAATATAAGCTTATATAGGCATTTTGACATTGGGAACGTCAGGGGCAGTTAATGCCTCTTTAATTCTGATGTTTAAAATGCCAAGGGCAATAAATACATTCTCAGTGAAAGAATGTAACCGACAGGAGCCATTAGCTCCCTTTTCATCGGAAAGAGCAAGCGCCACCGATAATAAATGCCTTCCAAATGGGAAAATACAATAATAGCAAGATCGGGAAGAGGTGCGAGCATTTAATATGCACGCAAATCAAGAAGGATTGTTACGAAAAGACGGTGATTCCATATCCTTAGGTGGATAGGATCACGCCTGAGTCACGCCTGCGGATATTTCCAACCCTTTATGACAACCAATATTGGGGGCAGCACGTGAAAGAAGCTCGCAATCTGACTAAGGCCGAATTACAGAAATAAAAGAGTCAATCTCGGTTATCATAAAAGAAAACAACCCGCCACGTAAAGCCAGACCGTCATTCGGCGTTCGAAGAGAGTTGACAAGGTGGCAGGAGCTTATAGGTCGGTTATGACCGAATTCACAATGACGACTTTCAACCCGGGATCACCGGTCAAGGCAAGTTTCGATTGGTATAAAGGTGGAAGAGATGCTTGAAATCGGGCCCATCATTTATGATAGAGCGCGATAAAGGAAGACGAGCAAGGGAAAAATCCCGGAGGATTCCTTTAAAACTCGAACTCCGGATTAGTTAATATGCTAATCTCGGCACTTCAGAAACCTGAAATACCGAGCTTGGGGGCAACTGTTATGGACCCATATATTGGGCCAGTCAGCTACCCGGCCCAACAAGAGGGCTCGAAATGAAACACCCATTTAGCCAGGTAAATGGTTTACCACTACTCCATCGTGTCTGTTATGCAGGATCGTACAGGTAGTGGAGCAGTTGTCTGCAGAACGTGGGAGGCGCATAATGGCTAATGGACAGACGCATTTGCATGGGAGTGAAACCCTAAGTAATCCCTATAAATAGGAGATTACCCACCAGGTGCAGGTGGACTCTCTCTATTTCATTATTTACCATTCAGTCACACTACACGCGCACACCACCCCTCTGGCAAAACGTCTCACCTGTGTAGCACTGTGATCTGAGTTCTCTTGTTGATATCTCCACCATAGATATCACCGAGCTGAAGCCTTATCCTTAATACTCAACTCTAGAGTATCATCGAAGGGCCCATTGATCCAACATTAACCATTCCTAGCTCCTTGAAGCTAAACATTTGTGTTCTACACCAGAACAGTATATATACAGTGTTATGGAGATCACAGTTTGAATGACCATCAAGAATGAAGTCATTACTTCCTCCTATGCAAATGAACGTTTTTTAACTTAGGTAGGATAAAATATATATTTTTACATGTCTTTATTGTTTTAAAAATTATTTTTCGAAACACACTGTCGTTTTTTACTCTGTTTTTTTCAAATTTATTTATATTGCAAAAGCATTAAGTTGTATAAATTGTATTATAATATCTATAGTACGTCGAAAAGTGTGAAATGCCATAAAACACATGTAACCCATGAAAATCCACGTCGAGTTAGTGATTAAATTCTATTAAGTTTAATTTGGAACTTGGAAGTGATAGCTTTTTGAATTAAATCATTTATTATATTATAAATGGCGAGTCCAATTAATATTTCCGTACACAGTCCACAAAATGAACAGTGAAGTGTGAGAGTAAGTGCGGAGAACTGGTGATGGGTTTCTATTTAGTATTTACTTTTTTTGCAATCAAAATAACCTCTCAAGATATATGGATCCCACAATAATCCCCCACTTCATAACCCTACGTTATGATGTGGCGAGCTCCTGTGTGGCCACCTCATCCCCTGCGTTCTCCCACATTATGAGGGTTCTTTTCACGATGTCTGGTAACGAAAGATCCTTCAATTCCTAACCCTTAATGGTTTCATTCAATTATTTGCTCCTATAGATCGAGACGTATAACATTCTTTATCCGATAGATACCGCTTTCTTTTCTTCGAGTGTATGCATATTTATAATTATAATCTGCTCCCCCTTTTGTGACCGGCCAGTTTGAATATACAGTAGTAAATACTATAATATATATTCTCTTGTAATCTTATGGAAACTAATTGACCATGAAGCACTTCAAATTTGAAATGGGAGTTTCCAGAAACGGGAGGCTATAGAGTGAGAATTGATGAAGCAAATTTGGAGGAATGGTGAAACGACACCGTCGATGGGTCTAGGATGTCTATCCAGGAGAGTGACAACTGATTTACAGAAATTAAATAATAAGGTGAGACATCAAATCTGTCAGCTTTCGAGGCCGATGGAGGATCACTAGGTTCGACCTATTTTTGAATCTCTCATATATGCATGGACTCCCTCAGTTTCTAAATTATTAGTTAATTAATTATTGAGCTGTAATAAATAGATATATATATGAAATTAGTTGATAATGAATCAACCGGGACAATAATACTGTTGAGGGATAAAAATATCTGATGACTGTGATATCAAGATCGGATAACGTGTGGATCATATTTCAATGTATATAAGAGAGACAAAACTAGAGGTAGATAGCCACCAGTTTTTCATGCCTTTCAGATTTTCTTGCTAAGGCAGCAAAATCAAAACATACATGGAAAGCAAACTATAATTTAATTAACTCACTTTAAAGCAAACTCAAACATCACATAGTTTCCATCCATCCATCTATTCTTACAAAATATCGTGTTTAACAATATCTATATAAACCAAATATATATATTTTCGATAGATGACTTATTATTAACCAATTATATATAGATCGCTTCTAGTCGTTGGAGTTGAGGGACGACGGAACTGGACAATAGACAAGGCCAGATCCAATTAATGCAGACAAGCAAGCATTAAATGTGTTGGGTCTACGTCCTGCTTGAGATCATTTATTGAATTTCTTTTCTCTATATATAATTTGTCAACCCAAATGAGTGATTGTCGTAGTTTTGGCATCATTTTTCTGAAAATTTGTCACACTACCTGTCTCTTGTATTCTTATTTCATTAAAATACTGACAAAAACAACCAAATCGTTTCAACTCTACTACCCGCTATTAGTCATTTTCAAAAGAAAATTTTAATTCCAAAAAAGGTAAAATAAAATGTGTACCTACATAATTAGCAAAACTGTAAGAAATCATAAAATATGGTAGCCATCCATGAGTGATAAGAAGAGGGATAATCAATTATTATTTTAATGCAGTGGCCCTTTGGGTTTGATGGATGGATGGATGGATGGGGCCGGGATATAAACGGCACATGATCAAGCCATTAAACTTCACGAATATAAATGGGATATAAACATTTAAACTCACGAGTTTAAATAAACTCGTAACAATGATGTAAACTCGTATCGTGAATTCGAATCATAAACTCGTAAGAATTTACTTCAACTATTAAATAGGTATTAATAGTGTGTAATAAATAATTAAAATATAAAAACATGATAATAATTTGATTTAAAAATATTTTAAATCCAAATAATTGAAATTAAACCCATCAACATTCAAAATTTACCATATTTAATAAAGAAATTTTTATAAAACTTATATATAAAGCCATTGAGCATGATTAAATAAAAAAAAGTTAACACGAGTTTAAATATGAATTAACACAATTTTATAAGTTAGAAACGTAAAAACGGTAAACTCGGTGTATAAACTCGTGAGTTTAACCGAGTTTACAACTCACAAGAGAGTTTACTTAATGTGATCGACTCGATTTGGTAAAGCTTGAAACGTAAAAAACGGTAAATTCGAAGAGTCATCTCGTGAGTTTGACAACCATGGCTACAGGATACTAGTAAAATTCAACCATAGTGATTTTAGGTGACACAAAAAGATAAACCGTTTTAGACCAATCCATTTAATATTATAATTAGGCATCTTTAATATATTATTCAGAGTTTGAAAAGTAAGTTATCACATGCATGTTTGAAAACAGTATTACTCTAATTTTCCTTTTATTACACACACACAATCCCTTTAGTTTTATTTATAAAATATAATTTTTGGAAGTAAAATCATTCTATTTGTAAAATATATTTAAAAACGTCTGAAATTTTAACCAAACTTTTTTGTTTTAAAGTTCATTAGTTACATATTATATAATTATTGCATTTATTATCTCACACACTTTCTTGCCCATTCTCTTCCTTTCAGTTTTTCCCCATAAATAAGAGTATTTTTAAAAAATAAAATACATTTTTATGTATATATTATATCCTTAACCAAATTTAATCAACCTTTTAATTTACATAATTATAATATTTGTGCCTTATATATAGGACAAGAAGGAGTATTAGAGCGTGCATGTATTTTCCTTTTAAACACTAATCCTATTGTCTCAACAACAACACACATCAAACATCATGAGATAACCAAAACATCATGATGACCTCTCTCATAAACGACCGCCTCCTTATCTAGAGGTGTGATTGTTGATCAAAGATAACCCAAACCCCTGTAATTTAAGATATATATAGGGAGTTGATCTTAATCCTAAATATAATACATAGTTTTTCTATTTATCAATTTAATTTACCCCTATTAATGCTCATTTAAGAAGAATTAAAAGGAGGCGGGGAATAAGGGGATTAAGGAAGATAACCGGGATACTTTATAAAATACATATCATGTTAACTAACTTTTTTAATCTAATCAAATTAAATAAATATGCATTGTATTAAATACAGGGGTATATATAAAAGTTCCCCACTAGACTATGACATCTTTGCCCAAAAAAAAAATGAGGAAAAGTATTGCATACAAGTGAGACCTAGCTTTATCCGCAATGCCTCTAAGAGGATGGTTAATCTCACATCCTCTTAAAATAAAAGTTAATGGCCTTATTTAAGCAGTATGACAATACATTGATCTTCCTAAAGCCTCTTGCCCAACAAATACATATTAGGTCCATGAATTATCCCTATAAGTTCTGCAATAGGATGATGTGTTTTGATACACTGGTTGATGTGCAGGGAAGGCATTAATAGGAGTTTGAAAAAGATGGCTTGGACTCATTCGAAAAAGTAATACTGTAGGTAAGAAATTCTCTAGCTAGTCAAGTTTCACTTAATTTCTCAATGAAAACAAGTAATTATGGGGATGAATGACGTAGTCTATTATATAAGATGCATTTGAAAATTGCAATGTTTTTTTTTTAAAAAAAGGTCAAAATTCAAATTGCATAGTTTAGTCGTCTTTTTACCATACTCAAACTCAAAAGCCTAAGGGGGTCAAGCCGTCGTGCATCATTCATTCATTAATGTTAGTTGAAAGGATAAACTTAAAAATCCCACAGTTTCAACACAAAACTCAGAAATATCTATGCATACAAGCCATATATGTCAAAGTTCGCATTTACATTAAAAAAAATATTTTCATGGACTAATTAAAACACAATAAGCAGGTTAAAATAGCATATTTTTGTCCATATTTTCGAAGTTAAAAACCATAAACATTATAACTGTTTTCCATAGTGAAATTATCATAAACCTTTCCTGAAAAAAAAAAAATACGATGTCATCTGAAGAAAGGTGTTATTAGATTTTATAAATTATAATTTCAATTTACTTTCTTATAAGCAAGACACTTAATCACATATATAGTAAGTATTTTTAAATTTTATTATGCTATCCGCAGTCCTTAAAAGTTAAAAATAATCATAAACCAAGTGCCGGAATCATGCTTGAAAATAAGATGTGTGGTTTCTAAGAGCATGTTTGGCATAGTGCAAGTGGAACATTCAAAAACATATTTTCAATATACAAAGTTAACATGTGAAATGAATTTTATCTCAGGCTTGTATGAATATACTTATGATAAGCAGCTTCAAGAAAAGCATGAAAAATAAATAAATGGATTTTTTTCCCTTTAATTTGGAAATTTTTGGCTCTATTTTATACCGGGACATTTCATTAATAATATTGGAAGGATTGGGTAAGTGGTAGTAATCAAAAGAAACCTTAAAATTTACCTCATAGGTGCATGTGATGAAGAAGCAACATAAATCATGAATTAGTAGGAGTGATAATGAAATAAATATATAGGGGTTAAATGAGTGTGCGCGTGGAAATACAATACAAGTACTCACAAATTTCTGATTATATACGTTGAGTGGAGGAGGGGTTCACACACAAGGCGCCCCTTGTAAATAAATGCAATCTTAATTTTAATTATACAATCACATGTTTTTAATTGTATTCTATTATTGGAGAATAAGATCTGCCATGATCAATGAATCAATCAATAATTTGAAGAGGAAAATCAAATATTAATAAACAAATTTGGGGTTTATTTAAGGGCACACGATATCTCCCTCACCGTAGCAACACTCAAAGTTGCAGTACATCAACACCCATACGCATGGATTCTCTGCACCAACCTCTGCCCATGGCACTCTTGTTCATCGTCCCACTCTTATTACTTCTCAGTCTCGTCGCTCGATATCGCCGGCGTTCACCCTTTCCGCCGAGCCCAAAAGGCCTCCCTATCATAGGCAACATGTCCATGATGGACCAGCTCACCCACAGAGGTCTGGCCAAGCTCGCCTCCAAATACGGCGGTGTTTTCCACCTCAAAATGGGCTTCCTCCACATGGTGGCCATCTCCGACCCGGACGCCGCTCGTCAAGTCCTTCAGGTCCACGACAACATCTTCTCCAACCGACCGGCCACCATAGCCATCAGCTACCTCACCTACGACCGCGCCGACATGGCCTTCGCCCACTACGGCCCCTTCTGGCGCCAGATGCGTAAGTTGTGCGTCATGAAACTCTTCAGCCGCAAGCGGGCTGAGTCTTGGCAGTCGGTCCGGGACGAGGTGGATACCGTCGTCCGCGCGGTGGCCAGTAACGTCGGAAAACCCGTGAATATCGGTGAGTTGGTGTTTTCGCTGACAAAGAATATAATATATCGGGCAGCGTTCGGGTCGAGTTCGCAGGAAGGACAGGACGAGTTCATAGGGATATTGCAAGAGTTCTCAAAGTTGTTCGGAGCGTTCAACATCGCGGACTTCATCCCTTTCCTGGGGTGGATCGACCCCCAGGGACTCAACTCTAGACTTGCCAAGGCACGTGCCTCTCTGGACGGATTCATAGACAAAATCATCGACGAACATATTCACAAGAGGACGCACAAAAGCGATGGCTTTGGCCATGAGGAGACGGACATGGTGGACGAGTTGATGGCCTTTTACAGTGTTGAAGCTAAAGTCAGTGACTCTGAGGATCTCCAGAACTCCATCCAACTCACCAAGGATAACATCAAAGCCATCATCATGGTAACCTAACCTCCTCATCACTTCCTTCCTCTTTCTTTCCATCACCTTCTTCAATCTCCCACCAATTTTTGCCACCTCCCTTTTTGGAATAAAATATTTATCTAATTTAATTAGATTAAGGAAGTTAATTAACATAACATATATTTTCTAAAACATCTTAATTATGTTTTTTTAATTCCTTCATTTATTCTCTTCTTTGATTATTATTAGGCCAACATCAATACGGTTAAATTAGGGGGAATTGACAAATATGAAAACTATGTCTTATATTTAGAATAAAGATCAACTCTTTAAATATATCTTATATTAAGGACCGGAGAAGTATTTTATATGCTCCTAAAATTACTAGATTTAAAACGCCTATTATCATATATAAAATTTTACAACATTTACATTACTGTTTATACAAGTTACTATTTATCTTTAAGAAAGTCTACATATAGTTGCTTATGACAGTCTTAAAATATCACAAATTTTAGTAGTAATTCTAATATTAAATTTTTATACTGTTTAAACCTATAAGTTGTTGGATGATGGTGGGAACATAAACAATTGTGCGGGTGTCTACCATTTAAGATCCATACATATTTTGAACCTGGATATAATTAATGCATGCACCCCTTTGTCTAACCTCCTTGACTTTTAATTTTCCCTAAAAACAACCCCAAGTTTTGTTTTATTATTATTTTGGTGATGGCTATATCATGTTTTGTCTATTACATAAACTTGTACCAAAATGGAAATTTTTTTTTTTAAAAAAAAAAAGCACACAAATTCATGACCCTTACTTTGTGATCCATTCTCTTATGTTCTTATTGGAGCAAATGGACGGTGTAAAGATTGTTCACCTAAACACAAGAGGCGTGATGGGGACGGAGATTGGAAACCGTTGAAGTCTGTTGCCAGTAAAATATTTTTTAATTTGTTGATCTCACGAGATTTTCTAATTAAATCTGACAGTAATAGAATATTACAATATATCATAATTCATAACGTCCTATGTTGTATGGAATGGAAGATAAGTCTTACTAGATTACGAACAGTCCACCCTCCTATAAGTATTATATTATTTGCAAACTATAAATTTAAAATAATACAATAGATAAATTTTTCATATGTAATATAAAATTCGAACAATATGCTGTGCTATTTAGGACTTGTGAATAATTTGAGTTTTAAAAATATATATTCTCCTTCTAAGTATAGGACAAAGTGTAAATTACACTACAAACTTTATCATATATTCAAGACCAGTATATTTTATTATATATTTTTATCTTCATGTATTTTACATAATTAAATATTTTATTCTATGGATATTTTACTTTAAATTAAAAATATATATATATATTGTCTTTTGCATTAGTGATACGCTAAATTGTGTTTGCACTTGATGTGATGTCCGAGTGGTAAAGTACAAGGGTGGTGGAGGTTGCTATTCGCTACAACAGAATCAGTTTGGCCACCTTTTCAATTCAAAACAAATAAATAAAGTGTATTTCTTTGTCCCAAAAAAATATAAAAATTGCAAAAACACGTAACTCAAAAATATGTATTTATATTGACGAGAAAAAGACAATGCATGACAGGACGTGATGTTTGGTGGGACAGAGACGGTGGCGTCGGCGATAGAGTGGGCAATGGCGGAGCTGATGAGAAACCCAGAAGATCTAAAGCGGGTCCAACAAGAGCTTGCTAACGTGGTGGGCTTGGATCGCAGAGTTGAAGAGACTGACTTTGACAAGCTCACCTTCCTCAAATGCGCCCTCAAGGAGACCCTCCGCCTCCACCCACCCATCCCGCTCCTCCTCCATGAGACCGCCGAAGACGCCGAGGTTTCCGGCTACTATATCCCCAAGAAGTCGCGCGTCATGATCAACGCGTGGGCCATCGGCAGGGACAGGAACTCTTGGGACGACCCGGACACCTTTAAGCCTTCTCGGTTTTTGAAACAGGGCGTGCCCGATTTCAAGGGGAGCAACTTCGAGTTCATCCCGTTCGGATCGGGTCGGAGGTCATGTCCCGGGATGCAACTCGGACTTTACGCGCTGGAAATGGCGGTGGCTCACCTTCTTCACTGTTTCACTTGGGAATTGCCTGACGGGATGAAGCCGAGTGAGATGGATATGAATGACGTGTTTGGACTCACCGCTCCCAGAGCGAATCGACTCGTGGCCATTCCCAGTAAGCGCGTGGTGTGCAATCTCTCTTAGATCCCATTCGAGAGAGTCTTTCTCTTTGTTGTTTTTTTTGCCTTTCAAATATCTGTCCATTATACTGAATATAGCATGAAGGAGAACAGCAACAACAACAATAATTGATTCAAAGAAAGAAGAGGAAGAGTATGAACACGGGGGAAATCAATTGTCTTTAAGCTCTTGTTCGTTGGATCTTTATGTTAAATCGTTTAGGTCGTTTGGTTGTAAGTTGCACCTCTTCTGTGTTGATGATCAATTAGTACCTTGAAATAAAAATGAATTCGCAACCTTATCTTTGAGACATGAATATATTATTTCCTCCATCTCTCCGATGAAAAATGATTCAATTTGAATTATCGAACGGTTTATATTTATTATTAGAATAAAAATATTGGAGATAAATTTGAAGGCCAAGTTTTACTGCAAATTAACGTTAAGTTCTAAGATTGCATATCTTCTCATGATGAAAAAAATAAAGAAATACCATAATATTAGAGTAATTGGAGCGGGAATAATAAAAGGGCAACTAAAATTAGCAAGTCAAACTAATGAATGAATAGATAGAATTAGAAAATAGCAGTATGAGGAATGAATGGAAAGAGGAAGAGGGCCTGCCTTGAAATTCAAAATGGTTGGCTGCTAAGCCACACAAAATACATCATCCTAATTTGAAGGGCAGACACTTGGTGGTGTGGTGTGTGAAGATGTTTTTGGTTTAGGCACGGCATCCAATTGCTGCATTGAAATGCTGTCTGGAGGGGTTGGTGGCCGCATTCATGAATCATAACACATGAAATTGACCTCTCAGGACGCTTCCTTCTCCTCTCATTCTCTTTGAACCAAAACGTCATGTTCTACCTACTCTCTCTATATTTCTTCTTTCCCATTACAACCTGTTGCTAGAAACTCCTTCCCATCCACATCAACTTTTATCACCAAACTCATTTACATGTGCCATCTCAACTCATTTACATGTGCCATCTCATCTTCACTTCAATTCACCCAAACATCGGCCCCAACCGCCAACCCCTTCCCACCACATATTAACGATGTAACCAACTCTCTTATACCCCGGCTAGGCCATCTTCAAGTCAATATTAAGCCCTCTTTCTAGTATTACCGTCGATATTTAACATTCTCAGTACTCAAGGCCTTATAGGAGTAACATAATTAATTATTTTGTTATTTTGTTATGTATCTAGTTCTGTTATGATGTAGTCATTTGCTAATCATCTGGTTGTGTATATAAGTACATTATTTCATCAATAATAATAATATTCATTCTTCCCTTCGACAGATACTGTCACATGGTACCAGAGCCTTCTCAAAAAAAAAATTCCCTATCTTACCCTCAAACACTCGTTCATTTCTCTTTTCCTGATTTCTCTCCCCCCCTATCTTCTCTGTCTACAAACAGTCTCTTCTCTATTTTGACTTACCTTCTTTGATCTCTCTAATTCATTTCCATGGCTTCCGATTCATCCTCAACTTTGACTAGCCGTTCACCGTCTTTGGCTTCTGATCGGGTTGTAGATCCAGCCAGTCCCTTTTACATTCACCCTAATGAAAATCTTGTTATGGTTGCTCCTCCTCTTGACGGTTCCAATTATCATGGTTGGGCTAGGGCCATGCGCATGGTTCTCCTCTCAAAGAACAAGCTGAAGTTTGTCAATGGTTCAATTCTTCCACTGTCATCAACCGGTCCTTCATTTTCGATCTGAGAGCGCTACCACAATTTGGTTCAAGGTTGGCTCACGAGGTCTATTTCTCCGATGATTACAAAGAGCATTCTCTGATTCAACTTTGTTCACAAGATCTGGACTGATCTTCAATCAAGATTTTCTCAGTCCGACCTCTTTCACGTTGCGAATCTCCAAGAAGAAATATGCAACCTCCGACAAGGAGATTTAACTGTGGGTGACTATTTTACTCGCCTAAAAATTCTTTAGGATGAACAAGCAAATATCCGTCCCTTAAAACCTTGTTTTTGTGGTTCCGTCACTACCATTCTCACTCATCATGATGAAGACCAAGTTATTCACTTCCTAAAAGGCCTCAACGAGCAATTTGCCTCTGTAAAATCTCATATAATGCTTCATGATCCTTTGCCTACAATCACTTGAGTCCTTTCACTGGTTCTTCAACAAGAAAGGGAACTCCATCTCCCTACTGATTCCAATGTTCTTATTGCCAGAGCTCCACGGTATGCTTCTTCTGGTTCTAAAGTCAAGCAAAGTTCCTTTTGTGGTAGACCTCGCCATACTGAAGATACATGCTACCAGAAACATGGTTTTCCCTGGCTTCAAGTTTCCATCCTCTGGTTCTCCTACTACGATCAATCATTTCTCAACTCAGGCTTCTAGAATTGTTTAACACTCTTTTCCTGCTAAGGCCTCTCCTCCAATTCCTTCTTCCTCACAGCTGTTGTTTTGCCTCAATTATCTACTGACCAATACAATCGGCTTCTTGATCTTCTTAATTTGTCCTAACCTTCCCAGCCGATAGTCAATAATTTGTCTACCTCAATTTCTATTCCTACTAAAGGTATCTCTCTTTCTCATTTTTCTCCTATTTTTTGTTTCTTGGATCATTGATTCAGGGGCAACGGATCACATTTGTTTTTCTCTGGCTTTGTTTGATTCATATAAGTCAATTTCTCCAATTTATGTAAGTCTTCCTACTAGCTCTAAAGTTGTTGCTCACTTCTCAGGCATGGTTCGCCTTTCTGCTTCCTTACTCTTACAGAATGTCCTTTACCTTCCTCATTTCTCTTTTAATATTTTGTCAGTATCTTATTTAACATCTTCTTATCATTGTTTCCTAACTTTGTCTTCCAATGTTTGTCAGATATACCAAATTCAACCTTTGCTGATGATTGGTTCAGCTAGACTATTTGAAGGCATACATTCTCACTACATATATGAATTTCCAAAACAACTCCTTTCATATTCTTATGGCCAACACTTCTTCCGTCTTAAATGCTACTCTTTGGCATGTTCGTTTGGGTTATCCCTTTGCCTCTACTATATTTATTTTACATAAACATGTGCTTAATATTTCCTGTGTATCTCATTCCTTTACATGAGATGCTTGTCATTTTGCTAAACAAAAACGTTTACCTTTTCCTGTAAGCACAAGTTCAGGCAATAAATTTTTTGATATACTTCATGTTGATATATGGGGCCTTTTTTCAATTCATTTTGTGCAAGGCCATCGTTATTTTTTTTACACTTGATGATTGTTCTAGATATACCTAGATTTTCATAATGAAGAATAAGTCTGATGCCCATAATCATATTCAACATTTTTTTGCTCCTGTGGAAAATCCATTTTCATCTTCCATTAAAATTTTACGTTCGGACAATGGTGCTGAATTTCAATTGCCTTCGTCTTTTGCTTCCAAAGGTGTTATTCACCAAACATCTTGTGTTGCTGTTCCTCAACAAAATGGTTTAGTGGAACGAAAGCACCAATACATTTTAAATGTTGCACGAGCACTTCTTTTTCAATTACATATACCAATTTCTTGTTGGTCTTTTCTAGTTTTACATGCTACTCGTATCATTAATTGTTTGCCTTCTCCCATTATTCAAAATTGTACACCATTTGAACGATTACATGGTTTTCCTCCATCTTGCTCAAATTTTAAAAGGTTTTTGGTTCCCTTTATTTTGCTTCCTCTCATCATTCTAAATTTGATCCTAGAGCAAGAAAATGTGTTTTCTTAGGCATTCCATATGGTTCAAAGGCTTTTACTTTATTAGATATCTCTAATAATCAATTTTTTCTTCCTCGGGATGTTATTTTTCATGAACATGTGTTTTCTTTTCAAAATGGCAGCATTTCATCACTTTCTTCACCTTTACCTAAACCTCAATCTTGTTCCTCTTTATTGGATGATTCTCCTACTCCTCATTTACCCACTTCCTCTTCTCATTCTTCGCCGCCTCCTTCTGATCTTTTGGTTTCTCCACCTCCTTCACTTTGTCGTTCTACTAGACCTCACCACCCTCTTTCATATCTGTAGGATTATCCTTATGATTTCATATCTTCTACTAACCGATCATCATGTAAAGGTCGTCCTAAATATCCCTTATCCTCTGTTCTTTCTTAAAATTCTCTTTCTTCCTCTTATAAAGCTTTTGTCAATGATATTATTGTTTCTCCTTACCCAACTTCTTTTAAGCATGTTGTGAAACACTTTATATGGAGAGAGGCTGCAGAAATTAATGCTTTTGAACAAACACAGACCTAGGTTCTAACTCAATCACCATCGGTAAGAGTACTATTGGATGTAAATGGGTTTTTTTTTTTGTACCAAATTTAAGGCCAATGGTGATATAGAAAGGCATAAAGCTAGGCTTGTAGCAAAAGGGTATACTCAAACAGAGGGTATTGATACTGACACATTTTCTCCTGTCGCAAAAATGACTACTCTTCGTTTATTGCTTTCTATTACTGCTGCCAAAAAATTGGCATTTGTATAAATTAGATGTTAATAATGTTTTCTTACATGGGATTTGCATGAAGAGGTATATATGAATTTTCCTCCTAGTTTTACACCCTCTCATCCTAATCAAGTGTGTAAATTGCAAAAGTCACTTTATGGATTAAAACAAGCTAGGCGCCAATAGTATTCTAAACTTTCCTCAGCTTTGTTATCTTATAGTTATTCTCAGTCAACATCTGATCATTCCCTATATTTTAAGTCATCTTCCACTTCATTTACTGTTATTCTGGTTTGTGTTGATGATGTGTTGCTTGCTGGTAATGATTTGGCTGAAATACGGTTGGTTAAACAACAATTACATACTGCCTTTACCATAAAAGATCTTAGTGAACTTAGGTATTTTCTTGGTCTTGAGCTTGCTCGGTCTAAGTCTAGTATATTTCCGTCTCAACGCAAGTTTGCTCTGGAATTGCTTGATGATACTGGATATTTGGCTTGTAAACCTGCAAATTGTCCCATGGACCCACATTTAAAGCTTTCTAAAGATCGTGGTAAGCCTTTACTTGATCATCTTTCTTATCAAAAGCTTATTGGTCAATTACAATATCTTACAACAACTCAACCTGATTTGAGATTTGTTACTCAGCAACTTGGTCAATTCATGCCCAGACCTTGTGATACTCATTTGACCTTGTGATACTCATTTGGCAACTGCTTATCATGTTCTTCTTTATCTTAAGTCTTCTCCTGGTGCTGGAATTTTCTTTTACTGACTCTGATTTGAAATCAAAGTAGTTTGTGACTCTGACTAGACTAGTTGTGTAGACACACGTAGGTATGTTACTAGTTTTGCTATTTGTCTTGGTTATTTAATATCTTGGAAGGCTAAAAACAAGCCATGATTTCTAAGTCTTCTATAGAGGCTAAATATAGAGTTTTGGACTTGTGAATTGCAATGGCTTGTATACCTTTTGAATGATTTTCACATTTCCCAGCTTGATCCAGCTCTTCTTCACTGTGATAATCAATCTGCCATACAAATTGCTACCAACCCCACTTATCATGAAAGGACTACACACAGAATTGGACCATCATCTAATTCGAGAAAAGCTTCAAGACAAGGTCATTCATCTCCTTCTAGTTCGGTCTTCAGAACAAATTGCTGACATTTTTACTAAACCTCTACATCCAGCTAAATTTCAAGAGCTCACATCTAAGCTAGGTCTCAAGAACAATCACACTCCAACTTGCAGGGGGTTATAGAAGTAACATAATTAGTTAATTTGTTATTCTGTTATGTACTTAGCTCTATTATGATGGAACCATTCTGATATGAAGTAACCATCTGATTATCTTCTGGTTTGTGTACATAAGTACACTACATCATCAATAATAATATTCATTCTTCCCTTCCACAAATACAAATACTGTCACAAGGCCCTCACCAGATAGGGTTAGGGAGGGATACAAGTAAATATTTTAACATTCAAATCACAAATTCAGCAGTTCTCTCAACTAAAGAAATTCAAGTCCCACACGTCTCCAGCAAAGATTACGTGATAGAGTACATATGAACAAGATACAGGCTTCCCACACTCTATAGTCTAACCTCAACTTGTGCTGTAATCCATCATCCAAAGCATGTATAAAAGTACTTACAAGCAAAGCTAAACCGTAACAACGACATCTTTAATTCATCCCCAATAAGGAAGAGAATTATAGATTATGATCTATGGACCTGATGTATTATCGTTGACCTGGCTTGTACAAACTATGAAAATACCCCATCAGCAATGGTGCAAACAAATAACAAAAAGAATATGGAAATGTTTCGATCCTACTGGGAGCTGCAGTCTTCACCTCCACCTCCGACAGCACAATCAAGTCTAGAAACAGTTAATCTTACGGGGTATTTTCGAGCTTAACTATGCAAATGTTAGTGGACAACAAATGTTTACATCAAAATGCGAACAACAGCAAGGCCAACTGCAGAGATTGAAACAAGGGTCCCTATACAGTATTTTATAACTTCATATTTTGCTGCTTCCAGCTGTGCTTTTAAAGCATGAATTTCCTGAACATTACATTACGTTGAGATATATAAATCAAGAGAATACTTAAAAACATGCTTCTCAAGCTCACATGAACAACATCCTTACTCTATCAAGTTTGTTAGTCAGATTTGTAGTTTCAGCACTCTGATTGTTTAATTCATCCCTTATTCTCCTGCACTTGCCATCAATAATCAAGATTAAATTAAAACAAAAAACCCTATTTAACACGTGTTTTATTATGATCGATCATGAACACATTTTGAAATTTAAATCTCACCCCCTTTCAAGGTTCAAATCCAGCCGCTGCCCTGCAGTGACTTTATCTATCTCATATCTGTATCACGACCAATGTGATAGTGATTGCACATTAAAAATCATATCAGAAAATAAACATAAGCACAGAAGTTTATCAAAGTTGACGCCATAGACCTTAATTCATTACGCATCTTTTCTATATCATTCCGAAGTTTCTCAGTTTCATGTTGCAACATAGAAAAATGATGGCCCTGCATAACAAATTTTTCAGGATATGCGAGGTCAGACAAGCAAGCAAAAACTTCCATCCTAAATCTACTCAAGAACTTGGGGTGATATTAAGAAAACTCAAGCAACAAAGATATTCCCACAAGAAGATCAAGGTGTCTGATATGTAAGGTGTAGAAAATATCAGAGTTAGTTAATTAGTAAGGAAGTTAGTAGTTATTAGAGTTAGTTAATTAGTTAGGAAGTTAGTAGTTACTGTTATTACAGTATGACCTTTGGGAATTAGTTAGGAACTGCTTACGTAAGTATAAGGGCACATCCTATCTTATATAAGGGGAAGCCTAGACTATTGTATGTGTGGAATAATTGATGTCAAGTTGAATACTTGAATGAAAAGAAACAGTGATGTGCTTCTGTGTTTCTCTCCTCTCTTCTTTCCCCAATTCTTCTAAATTTCTACAACCTATCTATCAGTGGTATCAAAGCAGAGTCAACCCCGGCTCACTGCTGTAAACTCAGAAATTCTTGTGCACTTCTGAACCATTCTTCTTCTTTACGGTTCAGACCTGTTTCAAGTAACAACCCAAAAATTGCAAAAAGATATTCAAGACAGATCAAAAAGACCCAAGAATTTATCCTCGACCAGATTTATACAACCTATCTACACAAGAATAGTCTTCAAGAACAGTCAAGAAGACCCAGAATTTTCAGTCTTCCATCACCAGATATTGCGTCGCACGATTCTGGTTCACGTCACAATAATTCTGGGTATTGCATGATTCTGGTTCACGTCAAATAATTCTGGTTTTGCATTTCCGATTTCATTGACTGGACCTGGGTGCTCGTCTTCGTTGAATGTTTCTCGTTTTTCATTCGGTCTCATCAGATTCTAGGTTCACCAGCAATTCAAGATTAATCAAGAACACTAGTCTTGAACCACCAGAACCAGCGTTGCTTGATTCTAAGCACGAGGACGTCAGATTTTTGGATTCTTGTTAGAACGTTTGAATTTGCATGGTCACCACAAGAGCTCAAACTGCTTCCATGGCTGACCCTGTAGAAATTCGGTTCAAGGCGATCGAAGATACTCAAAAACAACATGGGGACACTTTACTAACCATCTCCGCTCAATTAGAGAAGTTGTTACATGTGACCGAAAAGTGTCGTGGACCAGCAACGAGGGTAACTATGAACGAGAAAACTCACAGGCATGTGGAGAATGCAACGGGAAGAACCAGAGAAGCAAAGACAGGCGTGAGCGACTTGGAGTTGTCAACGCCAACGTTCTCGCAGGCGTCACCGAAGGACAAAAATACTACAGCAGATGGAGTTTATGGGTCTGGGAATTTCAACTCGCCTGAGAAATTTCTGGGTAAGTTGCCCAAGTCATCTTCATGTTTGACATTGTCGCTATCTCCTCTTTCTCTCTTGCCGCCAACAATTACTGTTTGCTCTCTACCGTCAAGTCATCTCCCATTGTCGCCGACTGTTCCTGATATATCGGAGGGCATAGTTTTTGTTTGCAGTGTGCCGTTGGGTTCTTGTCTGTCGTCGCTATCTCTTTCGCTTGATCAAAGGACTGAACTGGTTATGGGTAGTGATGAACTGAAATTGCAAGAAGATGGCATGCAAGCTTCAAGTCGAATGGAACTGGTTATGGGTAGAATTCAGAGGTGTACGTGGCTGTTAAAATCTGGTGTTGAAGGGTCAAAGTCACAGCTGGCAGCAAGCAAGGGAAAAATTGGCATGAATCTGACTTTGGTCGGTGATAAACTCAATCCTGCCTTGAGCGTGAATATGATTTGGTTCAGGGGAGAGTTAATTACAATGCTGTGAGGGAGATTCTGTTCTTTGAGAAAAGAGAAGAAGAAGAAAGCAGGAGTTGAGTGGCAAACTAAGAAACTTTCGGAACTGACTTGAATTTCTCGTGGTTGAGGGATTTTCAGTTGGAAAAGTCAAACTTCCAGCTGTCCTCCATTTTCTTGAAGGTGTCTGTGGGATTTGCATGCTAAATTCTCAGTTTAAACAGTGCAGTACGTAGCCATTTACTTTTTTGCTGGCACTATTCCTCTTGAATGAGTATAGCTGGCTTCCATCTCCCTAAATTAGGGCTTGTTTTCAACATTTATCAACGTCTTTCCTGCTGGATACCACCTACTCTTCAGTAATGTCACATGAATATTGGGCCTTGTTTTTGAAGAAAATGGCCCAAGTTCATTGCTGCAATGGGTCATTCCTATCAAGCCTACAAGTTTTGCTACGTAAATGGGACAGGACAGGAGGAATAGTGTGCACCAGTACTGAAGATCAATCTGAAAGACAAGTTTCTGGATACAAGATTTCAAGCAACAGTTTCCTTCAAAGATCAGCAAAAGTTCCAGAATTTTACAGCTTAAGTTTTGTTGCATCAGTTTTGAAATTTTGAGGTTTAGTTTGGTGTTTTTGTTGTCAAACATCCTTGAGGGCAAGGATGTTTTTGGGAAAGGGGTATTGATATGTAAGGTGTAGAAAATATCAGAGTTAGTTAATTAGTTAGGAAGTTAGTAGTTACTGTTATTACTGTTATGACCTTTGGGAATTAGTTAGGAACTGCTTACGGAAGTCTAAGGCCACATCCTATCTTATATAAGGGGAAGCCTAGACTATTGTAAGTGTGGAATAATTGATGTCAAGTTGAATGAAAAGACTCAGTGATGTGATTCTGTGTTTCTCTCCTCTCTTCTTTCCCCAATTCTTCTAAATTTCTACAACCTATCTATCAATGTCTTTCTACAAATGGTTTAACATTACAGGTCTAAGAAATTTCTCCCATGTCTATCTGTTCTCTCCATCAAAAGAATTGTTTCTATAACCCATTTCAACTGATAGTGAGGACAAGAGTGGAAGTTAATAAAGAAGAAGTATGTTTTTCCCTTGTCAGAGCTAGATAACTAATTTGTGGATATTAAGGAAGTTAATTATTTTGAAACAAATATGAGTTGGTTTGCCTAGCCCTTTCTTTATTTGATAACTTAGAAACACCCTTTCTAATTATGTGGGTTGTAACTACTCTCGATGGAAACCCCCTTCCTATGTGTACTCAATAGGATACTTTGGGAAGAAAATTATAAATTTGGGGATAAAACAGATTGAGATCTTATATTTAAGGCCAAAGTAAACCCTTGTCTAGTTACTATATTTAGGAACAGTATTAACTAAATAAAGTACATCAGAAGAAATCCTAAACAGAAGATACCATCCATCTTAATATAAGATGCTAATATTCTCTTTCCTATTGTCTTCTTCCTTGGTTAAAATCTTATTCACTCCTTTTCTTTGATTTTTTACACAATCAAATATTACATACATCATAAGTTAACATGCTTTTGTTGCAAAATTTTAAACTAGACGTTCCTGTGAACTCTTTTAAGCAGCAGAAGATAAAAATAAAGCAACTTAACCAAGGGGGGTGGCAGTAGAAGTTAAACATATGAGGGATACCTAAAATCAAAAAGTTTCACTGAACATTATGTCAACTGTCAAGTGAAAACTAGAAATTATCGTAATAGAAACAAGAAGAACGTGTTTCAGCATCTTCTATACATGCATCAATGTCAAAAGTGACCGGGATACATTATGAATGGGAGAGAAGAAAAAATCATCAAACACACAACATATTGAATTATGGGGAAGAGAACTAATTGTAAACAAAATTCAAAATTTATAAGCAGTCAATTTGATTTAATAATTTAGATTAGATAACCATTCACTGTAGAATGATTTAATAATTTAGATTAGATAACCATTCACTGTAGAAAATCGGCCCAAAAGGGGCATTGGAATGTTATGTAGCTGCTTAAGAGAAGAATGAGTACTAAGCATTCACAACAGTAAAACAACAAATGGACTTAATCATCTTCAACATCCACAACTGTTATGATTGTTGATCTTAGGGTTAAGAAAGTAGATGTAGAAGAGACACAAGAAAGGGGAATAGAAGAGAGCTCCAAAAGGCTCTCTCAATCTATATTATTGCAATCCCATAACAAGTCTGATCTCAATGTACAATGGGAGGACGGGCTATTTATAACACTATAGCCTCCTTCAAGTCCTAAGTAATCCTAGTTTAGAATTATTGACTAATTATCCTACTAACTATCTAGTTTACAAATAGGTCCCTAGGTTTATCTTACAATTAGGTTCCTAAATGCATATTATTATCTTTACATATCAACAACAGTGTACGGAAAATAAATCTTTTACACTCTATCTCAGCAATTATACGCATCATCATCATCACAATTAGCAAAATTAATGAATACCTGTGAACTCTGCACCTCTGATTTGAATTTTGAAACGTTGGCTTCTTGAATCATTTCAATCTTAAAAACATAAAAGGAACTAAATCAGCTAATATTAGCTTTTGCAATGAATATTTTCATACTGAGTTAAAACATGATTAGGAAAAACAAGAGAGAAATCACACATTAGTATCGGTACTGGACAAAAATTGATTTGACCCTCATGATAAGCCTTGAAAAGCTTAAAATGGCACCAAGAAGTGAACAACACTATAATGTAGCAGCAGGAGATCTTACTTTTTGTATTTCACCTTTTGAAACAAATGACTGAGATGCATTTTCCATAGTGTCATTCAAAACATCAGTTATGGCAGCAGTTATAGCCTCTGCCTGCTTTGAGGGCACACCTTGCCCTTCTAGTCTCCTAACCTAAACAAATGACAGGATGACAAATTCATGTCTTAAAAAAATATCTCAAAAAACAAAAATCTTCTATAGACTTCTCAAAATCAAGCTCCACAAAAAAAAGGGCCGGGGGGGGGGGGGGGGGGGGTTTGCTAGACATTCAAAATTACAAATCCAAGGTATAAATAAATAAGAAAGAGTCGAGTAAATTACAAGAGCTAATGTGTCGACGAGAAACAATCGCTTTCCATTGGAATTCGCCAGTTGAGAAAAGTGTCTACAGTAAATTGGTGTAGTCAGAGGCAAAAGAGCTGAAGACGCCCTATAAGGTGAAGAGTACAACTTTGGAGGTGCTAAGTCAATCAAGCCCATTCCTAAATTTGAGCCTAATTGCCCCACCCGCTTGCAAGCCATCAGATTCCTCAAGTAAAGCCCAACAAATATCTTCAGAAACTTTTTTCAATGTCTAAATTCACTAATCAAACAAAAAGGGGATAATCATGAACAAAGATATGAAAAGCTAGGAACACAAATATCCAAATAACTGAAGTGTTCCTAAATTACACACCAAACAGAAACAGAATTGAATACATCAACAAAAAAACGGATTATTTCGGATTCAGTTTGTTCTTTGAGTGCCTTGTGGAGACCAGGCCATGTTTTAAGTATCTAACCAACAAGTGCTCAGTGAAAAAAATATGCAAAGTTACCAATTAAAAATGGAATGACAAAGAAACCACTAAACCAAAGCACAAGGTCTAGATAAGAACTCGATAGTAAAATCAATGCTGCAAATTCCACAAGCAATGCAGAGAAAGACAACATTGAAATAAAAACACACGAACAAACAAACCAAAAGAAATTATGGACAGAAAAACTCAAACTTCGTCTCAGAAGCACATATGGGGATAAAAAATTTCTATTTATTCAGAAGAGACAAAAGCGAAGCCTACCGAAGAAGGAGCATCATCAAAGAATTGAGGGCACGAATTGAGGAATCGGAGGAAAGACTGAGAAAATTGTGGGTGGGTTTTGAAATTGAAGCAAAACCTAGAATAATCCCTATGAAAAACACGAAGAAGGTGTAGAAACTAAATATCCGAAAGCTTGATGGAAATTTATGGAGAAGAGACTGGGTCGACGTCGAGGGAGTGAGGAAGCCGCAAGCAGACTGCAGACGGCAAGAAAACTGAGGACTTAGGAGACGACAAGCAGACTGTATAGGCTGATTAGAGAGGGATCTGAGCCGCCGGCGAAACTGAAGAAGGAAGCTTCAGCCTTCGGGTTCGAGAGGCGAGGGCTTTGTTCGAGTGGCTGACCGTGTGAGAATGCAGAAAGAACGGCTGTGAGCTTGAGACGGGCGGACGGTGATGAAGGAAAAGGAGAGAAAAGCGATCACGACTCTGAGGCAGAGGCAGAGGCGGAGACGGAGACGGCGGGATGCGAAAGCAACAACCAAACATGCTAAGGACATTTAGGTATACCTCTCCCTTTTACTCTTAGGCCGAATTGGATTTTGGAGAGAAAGGAAAGAAAATGGAAGGAAGAGTTTTGGTGGTGCCTTTCTTTGTTTGTAAGTTTTAAAAATAAGAGGGGAGGAAATTAGGGATTTTTACAAATCTCCCAAAACCTTCTTTCTTCTAAAAATAAAAAGTTTCCCATGGTTTTAAGGGGAAAAATAGATTAATTACTTTTTTACCCTCGTTCACCACCCCACCACCGTCATTGCCACCACCCCACCACCGTAGCCGCCACCGCCACCACCGCCATCGCCGCCACCACTGTACCACCACCGCCACCACCACATAAATAATTTTTTGAATATAAAAATTACATAAATAATTTTTTAAGAAAATTTAAATTTATTTGTAAAGTATAATAATTATATTAATTATTAAAGAAAATGACAAAATGGTAAAAATAGCTCATTAATCTTCTATCTTCCTCCCTTACTATTTTTTTAACTCTCAAACAAATGAAGGAAATATCCTCCATTTCCCTTCCATCCCTCCCCTCCCATCCATTCTCCTTGCATCTCTTTCCTTCTCCTTCCTTCCAAACAAAGCCTTAGGGTCTATTTGGTTCGACAGAGGGGAAGGGAAGGGGGATTTTAATATTACCTTGTTTGGATTGATCAGAAGGAAGAGGAGGGGAGGGATTTTAATGTTACCTTGTTTGGTTTAGAAGGGGAGGGGAGAGAAACTTTTTTCACATTGACAACTTTACCCTTATGTTATAAGAGAGATTTTAATGTTATCTTATTTAGTTCAGGAGAGGAGGGGAGAGAAATTATCTTCACATGGACAACTTTTTTTTTTTTAATGTTCATGACCAAATTTGGGAACTTTTTGTTTTTCTAGGTGAATATCTGTGAACTAGTCAAGTTGAATCAGATTCCCGACATTATACTACCTAATCCCTAATATCTGTGAACTAGTCCTAAATTCTTCAATGGCGCTGGTTTGTAGCAGGGGGTGTGATTGTGTGAAGGAAAAATTTGCGATAGGACAAAACAAATCCAACTCCACAAGTCACTTGGATAATATAAAATGAGTAGAGATCTGTACATACAAATCCAACTAGTCCTAAATTCTTCAGTGGCGCTGGTTTGTAGCAGGGGGTGTGATTGTGTGAAGGAAAAATTTGCGATAGGACAAAACAAATCCAACTCCACAAGTCACTTGGATAATATAAAATGAGTAGAGATCTGTACATAAAATGTTGAATAAACCCATATCGAAAAAGAAAATGCCCAATCGGTTGATTCCCTCCATAAATCCCAATGCTCCATTTAATGGCCGGTGTTCTTGTTAGGCTCTCTCTCAGGCCAACCATGGCATGCTCGAGCAAACCACGGCATCCCTCTTGTAAAGAACTAAGATTTATGGGATTTTGTAGGGAGGGTAGGATGAAGATGTAGAATCAAACCATGGCTTAGATGATGAGACAAGTAAAAGGTGAGCTATATCATCACATATGTGCCTGATCGAAAACGGATAGAAACTGAACATTCTTTGGCAAAGACATTAGCTTAGGGCAAGCAAAATAGGAACAGTAAATATTGTAGACAGCAGAGAATGCATCATATGAATATGAAATTCATTCAGCCATTGTGGCATGGCCAAATTGATCACAAAGTCAATCTACAGAAGCTGGAAACCTTACAATAATCAAATATGTTCTTGCCTTCACGGCTCGAATACAATAACACGTAAATACAGCCATATGTACAGAGCGAATGCTTTACTTTAAAAGTTTAAAAGAGCATTTATCAAATTAAGTCCCAAATGCAGTTGAGAGTATATTTATGGGCATGCAGCATGACGAAGACTTTCAAGCATACTATCGTCGGTCTTCTCTCTCGCCTCAAGGAATGAGCTAGCTGCCGAATAGGGTTTGTGTGAGCTACATCAAGTTAAACTTAAAAGGGTTTCAGGGTATTTCTGGCATAACGTCGAAAGACTAGGGACATTTTTGTCCATTGATACACCAATTTTAATAAATCCCTTCGAATCTGTCCGATTTGGGGGTGACATTTTTTAGGGGAGAGGGGGGAAATTTTAAAAAATTCCCCTTCCCCTCCTAAAAAATATCATCAGCCAAACGAGGGGAGGGGACTAAAATCCCTCCATCCTCCCCCCTCCCCTCTGATCCCTCAAACCAAATAGACCCTTAGAGTGTGTTTGGTTTGGTTTGGTTTGAGGGTAGGGTTGGGGAGGGAGGGGAAAATTTTAATGGAGAGTTAAACCCTTGTGGCCCCAATGCATTAAATTTTTGTAAAATTTTCCCCTCTCTCCCCTCCCCTCCCCTCAAACCAAACAAACCCTTAATCGCAGCATCTCATCCAAGCCAAATACTTGGTTATTCGTTTATCGGTTAAGGTGAAGATTGACCAATGAATGAGCGTTCAAAACAAAAAAGTTTTAAGATGACCAAAAATATTTAAAAACTTTTTAAAATATAAATTTAGCACAATGTCGTTAGAAAAAATCAATATGCGTTAAAATCATAAACTTTTAAGGGTTAAGGTGCAAATTAGCCAACAAAGTTTTACTCTAAAAGCATCCAGCACAAAAAACTTTTACTTCAGGAGCGTCTAGAACAAAAAAGTTTTACTCTAGGAGCGTCCAGCATAAAAAAGTTTTTAAGTGGACCTAAAATATCTACTCGTTATATTTATGATTTTTTTTTGTTACATTCACTCTTTCTAATTCCAATGCCCATGGTTGAAGGGTCTGGGTAAAGATTTGCAACAGTCGGATTTTGGATGGATTGCACATAGACTTGCCCATAGACTTGCTACCCTTACTCAAAATGAAATCTACTCGTTACATTTGTGATTTTTTTGTTGTATTCACTCTTTTAACCCCCAATACACATGGTTGGGGGTCCGGGTAAGGATTTGCAACAGTCGAATTTTGGGTGGATTGCATATGGACTTGCTCGGACACATTTGAAAATGTAAACTTTTAAAGGTGCCCATGTAAGTTTTCGAACGTGCCCGGGCAAGTCCATGTGTAATCCACCTAAAATCCGGCTATTTATTGCAAATCCTGTTCGACCCCCAACCATGTGTATTGGGGTTAAAAGAGTGAATGCAACAACAAAAATTACAAATGTAACGAGTGCATATTTTACATCCACTTAAAAACTTTTTTGTGCTGGGCACTTCTAGAGTAAAACTTTTTGGCCAATCTACACCTTTAAAGTTTGTGATTTTAACGGACGTTGATTTTTTTCTAACAGCGTTATGCTAACTTTATATTTTTTAAAAAAATTGGTATTTTTGGTCCACTTAAAACATTTTTGTGCTAGGTGCTCCTAGAATAAAACTTTGTTGGTCAATCTGCACCTTAACCCTTAATTTAATAGGGTGGTTTAGGATAGCGGCGACAGAAATGACTTATTTTCAATATGATTTTTGTAGAAGTAAGATAGAGTAAAAGTCAAATTGTAAATGTGCTTTGCATTTGGGATAGCGGTGATAGAAGTGGCTTTTTTTTAAATGACTGAAAAAGTCAGTTGAGATTGGAAGGTTAAAGTGCAAGATGTGAAAGCAATAACCAAACATGCTAGTGTTTGAAAAGTCAGTTGAGATAAGAAAAAGATTTAAAAAGACACGAATCTTATTAAATATTACATATGTGTGTGTGCGCGCGCCCATATATATATATGTGTGTGTGTATTAGTTGTATATATTGTTTAATTGGATAAAAAATTAAATTTCATAAAAAAAAAAATTATTAGTTGTAAAATTCATTTGAACTTAATTTTCTCATTAATCTTAGTACAACAATGACCACCTATATGAAAAATCAAGATTAATGATGCTAAAACCCAATGTTAAATACAAGCTAACGGAAAATCAGAAGCCACTATCAGAAGCTAAAAGCCAAGTTTAGTAGAAGCCACTTTTAAAAGAAAAGCTCAGTTGATATTAAGATGAGATCCCAAACACCCCAATTTTTTTTTCCACTAGGTGTTTACCCCCTCCACTTGGCTTATTTGTCTTGGAATTGTCATGACAAACGGGCTAATAAGGTTAAAGTGCAATTTTGTCCCCAAAGTAAAAAAATTATCTCTCGTCTTGAGAGCAAGTTTGATCTTTTCCTAATAAACCCTATAGAGCCTCTTTTTCACCTTTAACTGTTGTTCAATGGTAATATTGTAATCAAATACTTCTTTGCTTTCTTTAAGATTGTGATGGTTCCTGAAGTGAGTAAGATAGAAGAAGCGAAATGGCCTCGAGAGGTCTGGATTTTCAAATGCAATGGAAAAGGGGAACCTCGAGAAACAATGGTCATTTCCTTGTTGGGAGGGTGATTTCAAATACCAGAGCGGGGATAGGCTCTATAAGGGAACAAGTGATGGTTGTCTAGAAACAAAAGTGAAAGTTAGAAGTCAATGAACTGAGTTTCAATCTATTCTCTTTCACTTTTGATGATGTGGTGGAGGCACAAAAAGTACTAGAGGGAAGTCCACAGGTCGTGAAACAACATATGATGAGTCTGGAAAAAAGAAGGTCATTTCTCTGTGATAGTGAAATACAAATTAATACATGTGTGTTTTTTGGTGCAATTTCACAACATCCCACCGAAGGGAAAGATGGAAGTAAATGTTAGATCTATGGCCAACAGATTAGGGAAGGTTATTGAGATAGAAAGTTCGAAAGATAAGTGTTTTGAGTCGCGAAGCTTCTGTAAAGTATGAGTGGAGGTTGATGTGGATAAACCTCAAGTGCCTATATTCAAAGGCCCACGACCAAAGAACCTGGATAATGCGAAGGTGAAGGTAAAATATGAAAAACTTGCCAAGTTCTGTGGGAAACTGGGACATGATGATAGGTCCTATGAGGTAGAGGATGAAGATGCCCGGCTGAACAATCTTAAAATAGTTGATGATGCTAATATGTATGCCCAACCTCTAAAGAGGTCAGGTTATGCTGACGGGGAAGGGAAGTACCCAAACAGTGAACCATCGAAAAAGTCATGGAGAGAGAAGGGGTCACGTGAATGAGGACAGAATTTGGGAGAAACAGAGGCACACGAGAATTTAGAAAGCTCAAAGTACAATGAGATGGAGGCAGAAGGGACAAGTAATGATGTGAATTCCAAAGCATTTAATTTTGGAGGCGTCTATGGAAGGATCTTGAGGGACCCACAGCTAGATTGACAGAGATAGGGATTTGTGTGGAGGAGAAGAAAAGTCAAGTGAGAACTAGCATAGTCATCAATATATATACATCTCATCCCTCAAGCAGCTGATCATGGCATATTTATGGCTCCCCTCACATATTACTGTTCATAAGCCACATTGAAATTTCTCGGGCTCCGTATAAGTTGTTTTTCGTTTGCAATCCCCCACCTCAATTTGAAATTCAAATCAGTCATCCCTTGTCACGGTCCCATAAAAAAACTTTTTGACCAACGTTCTATTTATCTTCCCCGCTTCTCTCACCATATGCCTCCTTGTGTCCTTTGTTCTAAATAAATGGAAACAAGGGAAAATCAATATTCAGACTCAAAACACTGTCCTTTTAGGGTGAGAAGCTGTTGCATCTTGAATCTAGGACGATGTGAACAACAAGGGAAGCTATCCGTGTGCATCCTGACGACAATCGGCCGATGAAAGTCCTGTATGCATACGAGTTCATTGTCTTTGATGAGTCGTTCTCTCCGCCATCGCGCTCTAAGTTGCTGATTGGCGGATCTGAATCCCAATTTGAGTTCTAGGTCTTTTCTCATCTCTATCCTCTAGATTTTACTTCTTCATATCTCCGCTTATACATTAATATGAAATTATTCATTTCTTTCCTTTTCTTCCGCCTTAGATTTCCCCAAACATTTTCAATTGAACATATTTGGGTATCTGCAAGTTTTCTTCAAATATGTGTGTTTGCGTGTTTTCAAGGACATCTGTATGTTGAGTTAAATCAAGATGGAATAGATCAAACAATTGCAGTAAGTTTCTTTTGTTTCTCAATTTCTTTCCTAAATCCAAACCATATATTTAGAATTCTTTCTTTCTTTCTTTTCGGGGCCGATTTATGCCTTAACGAATAGTGCCAATTTTTTGGATGGAGGTGGCTGAAAGCCTATATAAGAAAAGAAAGGTCTTTGTCGTATATTTTTCTTTCTTGAAGCGAGCTTATGAGACTTTTATCCGTCACTTGAAGTGAGGAAGTAGATGAAGGTAAGAACCCTTTTTCTTATTCTTCATCCTCTGCAGTGATTATCTTCTTACGCTTCCATCCTAAAGCCGACTTGGGTTGGAGGTTTTGTGACATGTATCATAAAGGCTAATTACAAATCCATTTATGTTTATTGATGGGACATAAATGCTTTGAAAAAAAGGACAAGCTGTTATTAGTGATACAACATGCTTTCTCAAGGTATCTAAGAAAAGGGAACAACATTCTGTCTGGTTTTTAATGTAGTTGCTGTGATTGCCTATTGGATTAGAGGCAGTGGTAAGCTTATCTCTATAGTGATACTTTTATATTTAAATGCTGGCAAGTCTCTGGTTTGTGATGCAATTTGGACCTAATGTTTGAAGTTTAAATTTGCAGGTGTTAAATTTTTTTTCCTTCCGATAATTTATGCTCTACTTGGAGTTCCCCTTTCATATGTGTCACTTTACATGGAATTAGTAACTGTTTTGCGTACTGGAGTGTTGCCTTTGCTATTTTACACACAAGCAAGATTGCTGAAGAATCTGCAAAAGAAAAGTGAGGCAATTGATGTAGCTTCCTTCTGCAACTAATGAATTCTTCCAGAGATTTGTTGTTCTAAAATTCCTTGACCATTTTTATGGGAGATCTTTGCCAGAAAGTTCAGTGAAGAACAAACCTACGGGATAAGTAACTTCGTGGTTGGCTAGTCTGGGCTCGGCATGGGGTGATATGAAGGTTGAACATAATGTTCTAACAACATTGGCTTCGATCAGTTTCAGACTTGGTACACTGGTAACCCTTGCTTTTCTTTTCAATCATGAGTTTACTTTCCATATAGCCAACAATTCTCCCTGACACCGTTAGGGTTGATTGAGTTTATTAGCAACAATTTCCTGTGAAAGCTGAATTCTATTTGAAAATTGGTTTTACATTAAGAATGCTTATGTAAAGAAAATATCTGTTGTTTGCATCAAAGTTTCCTAGTCCTTAATGCTTTTATTGTGTTTGAATGGACAAAATATATTACTCGACTATATTTTGTCCATTCTTTCGGAAACTTTGATCATTCAGGGTGTAAATTCATTTGGTCAAATAATTGAGGTGGATGATTTATTCGAGAAAAAATAGATAGGGTGGTTGTGAATTGTAGATAGTGTGGAAAATTTTTGAGCGGTCAGTGTACTTGAGGCTATTGGGTCAGATCATTGCCCAATTTGGATGCAATTTTCACATGATGAGGTTAAAACCCCACGACTATTCAGATTTGATGCTCAATGGTTAACTCACCTAGAGCTTATGGAGCTTGTCAAGTCCAACTAGAAAGGAAGGGGAGAGTAGGTTGTTAGAGGAGTTGGTAACAAATTTAGAACATCTCAGCAAAACTCTTTAAGAGTGGAGTGAGAGGGAGTTTGCAAGCTGTCCCATCCTAATTAACAAACCGGTGGCAAAAGTTTAGAAATGCCTAGGCGGGGAGTGGAATGGAGAAATTGCTAGAGAAGTTGCAGACTTAAAAAAGAAAACTGGTGAGTTATGGCAAGAGGAAGAACTATACTGGGAACAAAAATCCATGATACAATGGCTAAAAAGTGGTGATCATAATTAAAAAATACTTCCATATGATAACAGTTACAAGGAGAGCCAGGAACAAAATCACGAGACTGAAAAATGATCAAAATTGATGGATGGAGCAAGAAGATCATATTGGAGGTTGCTTCTCTAAGTTCTATAATAGATTGTTCGCTTCCTTACCAAACATAGAATTTGTTGAAGTATTGAGTAGCTTGGATGAGATAATTAATCAGGAAGACAACAAGAAGCAGATAAGGGAGATAACTTATGAAGGAAGTTAAGAAAGTCGCATTTGAGGTAGGAGGATCCAAAGCATCGAGACCAAATTTTTTTACAGGAATCTTCTATCACAAAGTGTGGAACACGATGGGACCTCAGGTTTGTTCTTTAATTCGAGACTATTTTATGAATGGTTTTCAATTGGATAAAATTAATTAAACTGACTTATACTTATCCCAAGGGTTGATTGTCCTGAAACTTTGAGTGATTATAGGCCTATTAGTTTGTGCAACTTTTCTTACAAAATATTCTCAAAAGTAATCTCGTATAGATTGAAACCACTACTTGATAAGATTATCTCGAAGAATCAAAGGGCATTTGTGCCAAGAAGGCTTATCCAAGATAATATAATCATTGTATATGAGGCGTTTCATCATATAAAGTTAAAGAAAATAGGTGTTTGTGAAGTTGCACTCAAGCTAGACATGAATAAGGCCTATGACTGTATAGAACGAGATTTTGTGTGTTGTATTAAGAAAAATAGTTTTTTTTTCATGAATGGGTGGATAGAATCTTGTGGTGCATATGCACAGTGTCTTTCTTGGTTATGCTATTAGCTAAAAAGATTTCCCAAGTGAAGCCCCCTTATCTCCCCATTTGTTTATTATTGTCAGCAATGTACTATCTCGACTCATTGATAGGGCTGAAAGATATAATGATATCAAAGGGGTCAGAATAGCTCGTAGATGTCCATCCCTCACCTTTTTTTTTTACGGATAACTCTATTTTATTCACCCAAGCAGATTTGGAAGCTTGTAGAAATCAACAAAAGGTATCAGAAGATTATTGTGCAGCTTTTGGGCAACTAATAAATATCAACAAGTTATGTTTTTTTTCCTCTAAAAACACCTGAGTTACTAAGAGAGGAGATTGGGAATGTTTTTCAGGAACATGCAGCTGATATTCCTAGAAATTACCTAGTCTTGCCAATAACATAGAGAGATCAAAATCACAAGTGCTCAATTTTGTGCTAGACTGACTGAAGAAGAAGATCCAAGGGTGGCAACATAATTTCTTATCGAATGCAGGACGAGAGGCATTACTAAACTCAGTTGCCAATTCAATTCTGGTATACCCCATGTCCTACATTTTTGCCTGATGACAAAGGGGGAGAGTGACTGATTGTATAATGTTATATTTTTTTTCTTGTGTATTGCAAACTTTATGATTATCATTGATGTTAACTTGTTCTACAATTTAATGTTTGACAATAATAATATAATATTATGTTATGCATATGTTTCTCATATTCATTCTGTGATCTTTAAAGTTTTTTGAAACATATTTTCAAAAATTTAAAGTGTTGTCATCATCAAAAAGGGGGAGAATTCTAGTTTTCGGTTTATGTTTTGATGATAACAAATTTGGAAAAGAAAGAGGACTTGTTGATTCAAGTCACTAGAGTGTATGTTTCAAGACACTCGAGTGAACAACATTTATTTGAACTAAAACTTGAATAAGGAAACTTTGCAAAGTGATCTGAGATGATCACTTGAGTACTGGTTAACACCTACAAGTATTTCTGCAAGACAATTGCTTCATTTCTGGAAATATTGTGATGCACATTTCCAGTGCATAAGTGAACACTCGAGTGTTGACTAACACTTGCATAGATTTTGCATGACACTTGCTTCATAGAGGAGGTCGAGAAAGAAAAAAGAAAGTGACTCCTGGAAGTATTGTGATGGACACTCGAGTGTGAACTCGAACACTTGAGTGAAAGGCAAACGCTTTCAAGTTCAGTGCATGATGCTCACTGATGAACTAAGAGTGCAGTCTTCTTTTATGAAGTGCACTCGACAGTACCTCTATGACACTCGAGTGACACAAGGCTATCTGGTAGAAGGTGAAACCATTTTAACTAACACTCAAAGTTAAGTTTCTTAAAACACTTGAGTATCCTATTCTTCAACAGTCTTCTACTAGAGACTAAATTCAACAACACTCAAGTGTGACAATAAGTGCACTCAAGTGAATCTGAAACCACACTCGAGTGTCTATTCTTGCTGAATTAAACCATCATCTACGAGATTTCAAATCCATTGATTAACATATATTTACACTTGATTACTACTCATACTACTTCTCAATGCTACTAAATGTAACATCCTAATTTTTTATTCTATAACTAAGTAATATTTTAGGATTAATTAATTTATGGTAATTAAAATTTATCATGTAATTACTCTATCAAAATAAATTTTCTACCGGCAAAGTTTAAATTTTTTTAATATATATATATATATATACATATAGTTAATGTGCATGTTATATATATATATATTAATGATATAATAATATATTATATATATATATATATATATATATTAATTATATAATAATATATTATAGGGTAAAGGTGCAAAAATGCACATGTGCTTTGTCCTTAGAAGCACCTAACACCAAGTGCTTTTTTTAGGTGAAAAAATGCACATGTGGTTATAAAATAGGTGCAAAAGTCACACGCTCCGTTAAAAGAAAAATGTTGACCATTAAAAAGAAGGATTTTGACTAACACTGATGATGTGGACGCTGACTTGGCATATTTAGCATCTAAAAAAAAATGAACACCGTAGAGCATGACGACGATATCGAATCAAAGGGGAGCTTCACCTTCATTCTTCCGTTTCACCTCTCTTCTTCCTCACCGGCGACAACTTCCACCTTCACTGTTGCCGGTGAGCTCCTCCTCTTCACCATAGCCACTATGATTGACAGAAACCTTAGTTACCTTAGGGTCAAATCACAATTTCCACGAATTAAAATGCAATATAGTGCAAACAACTTTCGGGATCGTTCTACCTCTTATCGAGGCCAATTTATTTTGAATTCCTATGTTAAACTAAGTCTAAAAATATGATTAGAAAAGGGGTTTTGTAATTGGTTTTCTCTAAATTAAAATTCATGAAAAATATAATGCAACTATTTCTATTCTTTTTGGTATTTTTGGAAAATAGTGAAAAATGCTTTGGATTAAAAGGGATTAATGATGAATGCTCTTGGTAATGAAGGAGATGGCTATCATTGCTTAAAAAGATATATGGGAGTTAACTTTCATTAAGTCTAAAAAAAAAACCTCAAGATACCACTTGAGTTGATAATCTCAATTAATATTAGCTTCCTACAAACATCGCAAACTACTACCTCTCGAGATATTGTTAAAATCCACTTAATGTATAATTTAAATTGGGATGATCAATTTGTTTTTCTCAATTAGAATGTTCAACGAACCATTCAAAAAACTAAAATCAACTATTTTTACCATTCATAAACACGACACAAAGAAAGATAATTTCATCAAGCGTTTAAAGAAATACGGAAATTTGAATATCAAAATGACCATCCAATTAAAACTACAATAATAAATCCACATTTAACACATAATGAAGAATCCAAATCTCATAACTAAATAATGATAAACTTAAATAAGGAAATAAATTAAATAGTCTAAGCAAAAGATTAAATTAAACAACTCCTTATTGAAGACACTTGCTTGCTCACAAGTCTCCATCACCAAGATGCAAGGATTTTAGCCACTCATTGCCATGGGTTCAAGTAGCAGATTAAACCACATTAACGGCTGGATGAAGACAAAGGAATTTCCTGATGGAGATGAGAATGAATGATTTATGGTGAAGGTGTAGTTGAGTGATGGTGTGGTCGATGGTCTATGATGAAGGCGTGAATGCGTGGTCGATGATGAAGAATCCTTGTCTTGTGTGGCCTGAATATCTTTTCCTCCAATGAATAAATCAGGTCTCCTCCTCCTCAATAAATCCTTTGCGGTGCTGTGATGCTCAAGTCGTCCTCCCCCATCTTGTTTGCGTATCTGTCCGAATGTGAAGGCCCAGTCCAGGTGCATCAATGGTTCAGCGCTGAAGTCCCCCAATGTGAAGGCGTGAAATTCAGTCCTCCCCATGCTTCGGTGTTGCGTCTCTGGTCTGTCTTCCCTCTCAATCCTCGGCGCTGCAGCTAATGGTGGTCGTCGTTAATGGCGGAGCACGGAGGTGCTGGTTGCAGGATGGTGAATCGGTGATAATGGAGTTGAAAGTCGAAGATGAGGGAAGCAATCAAGAAGGAAGGTCGAAGGTGGAGATGGAGTCGTCTGGTTCTGTTTTGCTGAAAGACGACAGTGGAGAAGACGATGGTGAGGTCGGAGATGATGGTGGTGAAGTCGAAGATGATGGTGGTGAACGTGAAGATGATCCAGTCCGACAGCGTGAATGTATCGTCCAGGTCGAAGCTCTCAGCTCCCTCTCCTTCGCGGCGCTCCTCCTCTGTTAATTAATATGTCGGGTCCCCCAAATCCCTCAGCTCCGAGTCCTGTATCTGACCTAGCTCCTAACTGAAAAGATTAAAACTTTTCTGAGAGGGACTAAAGTGTAACTTTTTAAAATGTTTGTGGGGGCATAACTGAGATTTCTGCAACATCTGGGTCTTTTTTTTTCTGTAATTTTTCTCTGGACCTTTTCTTCATTCATTTCCAATTTTCAGAAATTGTTGGGGTCTTTCTTGTAATTTTCCCCAGTCCTCAAAAATAATAATTATGACCCAAATGACAGTTTTCCAAATTCTTCAATTTTCTTTCAAAACACCTACAATGCAAAATTAAGCACAGGTAGATCAAATGTCCAAGAAATCATTTGTATGAATAATTAACAAATTATGACCAATTTACCCATAATTACACTTAATTCAATACAAATGTCCCTAACTCAAATTAGTCTTAATCACGATAATGTCCAAGAAAATGTATTAAAAATCCCAATTTAATTATGAAAAATCATGTAAAAATATGGTTCAATCACACTACCGTCGGAAGCTTTCAAGAGAAATAAAAAACAGAGTGCGTCGTGGCTATGAGTTCAAAAGAGGGAGCAAGATTCAAACCAGAGAGCTCATATCGAACCTTCCTTGGCTGCGTTAGAGAATCGGGAGAGAGGCGGAGAGCTCAGAGAAATGAAATATGCTCATTGGGATCTTCAAGCAGCAGTCAAATTCATTCACCTACATGCATTTTTTGCCAAACCAAATCATATATACTTTGCATTTGAATCATTCATGTGTTTAATAATCTTCTAAGGTTTCAATTTCTCAAATTTTACAGTCCCTAATGATCCAATCAATGAGAGAAAAGTACCCCACAAGCAAAACCAGAACCTTTGAGAAATTTAGAAAAATCCCGAAATAGTACCTAACCCACAATCCAACCTCGTCATTCATGAAATTCTTAAAATCCAACTACATTCAAGTTGTTCACGCCAAGATGGAGTGTTCCTTGTTTGGGAATTTGAACTGGAGGAAGCAGGTGAATTCTGGGGGGGTTTCCAGATTCTATTTTCTTCACTTTGTTCGCTGAAATGGCAAAGTGTGTGTGGGATCTGCATTTTCTGGCATTGTCGTTTGATGAAGGAGTTACAATTTTTCAGGTGAAGAAGAACAGTAGATTCTCTGAGGTGTACATGGAATGTGTTAATGTCACCGAATCATATTTACAGTTTTAGAGCCAGGAGTGAAGAAGTTGTTGGTGCCGGCGAGTTTTGAGTGGGTTTAACAGTTAATAAAATGGTGGTGCAGAGTCAGGTTTATCAGTTTTTTTCCAGATGCTAAATATGCCAAGTCAACATCCATATGATCATTGTTAGTCAAAATCATTCTTCTTAACGGTCAACGTTTTTCTTTTAACGGAGGGTGTGACTTTTGCACCTACTTTATAACCACATGTATATTTTTGAATTTAAAAAAAGCACTTGGTGTTGGACGCTCTTGAGGACAAAGTACATGTGCATTTTTGCACCTTTACCCTATATTATAATATATATAGTAGTTTTGAGGGAGAAAAAGTAAAGGAAGATCGGTTTGGTGTTAGGGTTCTTTGGTGGCGTTATGTCTATTGTGTGTGCGTATGTATATTGTCACACAATTCTGGTTCTAGGTGCACCAAATCCCATCGTATCATCACTTCTAATACTTCCAATATAAATAAACCCTTGTTTCTTGCTATTCAAAGTCACAGCTAGCTGGTAGCTTGAGTTGATATGAAACCCACACACATCCAACGCACGCGCACAGTCCGACGAGAGAGAGAGAGGGAGAGGGGGGAAAAATAAGAGAAGAGAGAAAGAAAGAGGCCGTGAGAAGTTGTGGTGGAAATTATTTAGCTTCAACAGGAAGCAATTATTGATAACTATAAGCTTTGAGTAGAGGTAACCCTGGTTATTCTTTTATATACTTTTCAACTATATGTGTGTGTGTGTGTGTGTGTGTTAAATGGAAAATTACATTTAAACACCATTGGAATTTGCAAAACCCCAAATGTCTGTTGAATTTGTTAAAGGACTTAAAGGTACCAAGGACTATATTGGTATTTTCAAATTCGGGTGAATTTACCCTTTCGCCCTTAGTTTTTAAATAATTATTTTTTTAAAAAATGATCCTCGTCGGAGGCCCATCATGACCGGCTATGGGACGACTATGACCGCTTGGCGCTTAGGCTCCGGCACCCGGTGATGCGAGGTCCGGCGGTGGTTTTTTTTGGGGGGGGTGGGTTGAATCTTTTTTTTTTTAAAAAAAATCGATGAAAGTGAGGTGGGTGAGATTCCATCCCACCCCTCTTTCATGGGGGCCAAGTGGCCCAACCACTAGGCCACTTGGTTCCTTTAATATATATATATATATTATATATATATATATATATATATATATATATATATATATATATATATATATATATATATATATATATATTCTTTTTAACATTTTTTCCATCAACAAACACTCTTATAAATACCATTGCGAAACTAGTAAATATCATTGAAGAATTGGTAATTGCCATTAAAAGATTTGTTATAATTGCACTTTTGTTGTTGTTTCATCAGACACACATGTGGTAAACCTGAACAACAAACTGGTAAATACAATTGCGAAACTAGTAAATTCCATTGAAAAATTGATAATTGTCATTGAAAGATTTGTTATAATTGCACTTTTTGTTGTTGTTTCATCAGACACATACGTGGTAAACTTGAACAACGAACTAGTAAATACTATTGCGAAACTAGTAAATGTCATTGAAGAATTAGTAATTGCCATTGAAATATTTGTTATAATTGCACTTTTTTTGTTGTTTCATCAGACACACATGTGGTAAACCTGAACAACGAACTAGTAAATACCATTGCAAAACTAGTAAATGCCATTGAAGAATGGGTAATTGCCATTAAAAGATTTGTTATAATTGCACTTTTTTGTTGTTTCATCAGACACACATGTGGTAAACCTGAACAACAAACTGGTAAATACCATTGCAAAACTAGTAAATGCCATTGAAGAATTAGTAATTTCTGTTGAAAAATTTGTTATAAATCATTTTTTTTTTTAAATCTCATATCCTTCATTGAACATTACATTCCTGATTTACAAACATCATGCACAACAAATTTTTCAATGGCAATTACCAATTCTTCAATGGCATTTACTAGTTTCGCAATGATATTTACCGGTTTGTTGTTTAGGTTTACCACATGTGTGTATGATGAAACAACAACAAAAAGTGCAATTATAACAAATCTTTCATTGGCAATTACCAATTCTTCAATGACATTTACTAGTTTCGCAATGATATTTACCGGTTTGTTGTTCAATGATATTTATAACAAATCTTTCAATGGCAATTACCAATTCTTCAATGACATTTACTAGTTTCGCAATTTACCATATGTGTGTCTGATAAAACAATAAAAAATGTGCAATTATAACAAATCTTTCAATGGCAATTACCAATTCTTCAATGACATTTACTAGTTTCGCAATTGTATTTACAAGAGTGTTTGCTAATGGAAAAAATGTTAAGAAGAATATATATATATATATATATATATATATATATATATATTAAAGGAACCAAGTGGCCAAGTGGTTGGGCCACTTGGCACCTATGAAAGTGGGGTGGGTTCGAATCCCACCCACCTCACTTTCATTGAATCTTTCTTTAAAAAAAAAAAAAGATTCAACCCACCCTCCCAAAAAAAAAAAAATCGCCCGGACCTCAAGTCGCCGGTGGCCGAAGCCCAAGCGTCAGCGGTTTCGGGCCGTCCGTCCGCGTCGGTCCTCTCGGCGGCTGACCTCGGTGGCCCTTTGGCAAGGGTCTTTTTTTTAGTTTATTTAAAAATTAAGAGCAAAAAGGTAAATTCACCTGAATTTGAAAATCTCAATATGGTCTTTGGTACCTTTAAGTCCTTTAACAAATTCAACAGACATTTAGGGGTTTTGCAAATTCAAATGGTATTTAAATGTAATTTTTCATATATTAAACTATTTTAGGATTTGTTGTGCCCATGGAGGGCTTGATTTGGAATTATATATTTGACTAAATTTATTGATGAGTGAGAAACTTTTCAAGCATGCTTGTTGTATTTTTAGAACTCGTGGATATATACTTTGGAAACTTTTGTAGCATGCTTATATTATGATAACCATATTATTGATTTTATTGTGATTGATTGTTTTGCATGCATATGCACGGTGGTACATTTGTGATGGGTTGGAGTAAGGAGGAATTTTTATGATGAGATTTGTTTATGCCATCACTCGTTGCATAGTGTATGGTAGTTGTCAGGGCCCCTTCTTCCATTGTGGGATAGGTGACACTTCCTTAGTTGTGTTTAAGGAGGGGAGCCATAGTCCAGACTTAAGCTCTATACATTTGGCCGGGTGTATCTTAAGATCTGGTGAGCTTGGGACAATCCAGTTAAATGAATGGGTTTCAATTGAACTATGTGTTAGCCTATGCCTCCAGTCAGCGGTATAAGGGTGGACGGTGATATAAGGGGGCATATGCATATTGCATACTGCATAATTGTATATATATTATAGGATATCTTTTGTGAAAAATGTTTGGGAAATGAATTATGATGTTTTGGAACTCTTTTTGGGAGGGGGTTTTCGTAACCAAGTTGAGAGGCTTTTTTTTTTTTCCTATTTGCCACTTTTTAAATAATTAATTACCATTTTGCCACTTTGTTTTCAAACTATTTCCCAATGTGCCACTATTTTGTCGACTAAACCTTGGTTTAGTTAAAACAAGGTTTAGTCGACTAAAACACGGGGCGCTGATTTTTTTAAATGCCCCCGAGATTTAGTCGACTAACCCAAGTGGATTAGTCGACTAAATAGCGACATGGGGTTTTTTTTTTAAAAAAAAAAAACCCGATATTTAGTCGACTAAGCCACTTGGGTTAGTCGACTAAATCGCGGCAGAAGGGTTTTTTAAAACCCCCCAACTATAGGAACCTTAATCGACTAAATTCCTCCCCAAACCTCCCCTCCTCTGTTTTTTTTACCAAATCCTTGCTGAATCCGTTGGTGGGTAGTGAAGGAAACTTCATTCTAGTGTCATTTACGTCGATTTTGGTATGTTCTCATCTCCATTTCGAATTTCCGCCGTTGTTCTTGCATTTATGTGAACCCCATTTGCGTTGTTGCGTTTTGTGCTTTCATGGGGTGATTTTGTTGTGTATTTTTGATTAATTTGAGTATTTCATTCGTATATACAACAGAATCAATAAATTTTTACCCATTATATAAAGATGTTTCAATTTGAGACGTTTATAAAATAAAAGTGACGTTTCAATTTTGTTGGCAAAAAAATAAAGATGTTTCAATTTATTATTTATAATAATAGTATCGGTTAAATTTGAAATATCAAAATACTATATTTTTAACAAATTAGTAATTAGTCCCTAAAGTCTTATTAAAAATTTCTGAATGTTGTTAAAAGACTATGATGACCTTTGATATTTAAAAAGAAAAAAAATGAAGATATGTGTATGCCTAATTTTAATTAAATAATATCATATCAGATAAGATATGAGTGGATTCTCTTAAGGGTTAAGATCATAGCTATACACATTTTTTGTAACTTCAAATATATTTTTTTCAAAGTAAGATAGGATGAGTTTTTAAATTCTTTTGATTAATAAATCAAAATTATCAAAATTGAGTTGGTGTAGCAGTGTTACATTAGGTCCCTCTAGTCTTGAGTTCGATTCCAAGGAGAGACATTTGTTTTAAGAGGGGCCGTCACCAATCCCAAACCGCATACCACATGATATATATATTATATATATATATATATATGTAAGAGACTATTCTAACACCACTTGTAAAGCTTATAATCCAATAACACTTGTAATACCTAGAACTATACACATGGAGAGATATGGGGAGAGAGGGGAAGTGAGTGAGACATAGGAAAACAAAAGGGTTGTATAGAATATAATTAAGAAAATCACGAGGAGAAACAATGTAAAAGAAGACAAATTAAAGTTGCAGTGAAATTTGTAAGATTGTGAAGAGAGCCATTTGTAAAAATCTGTGTGTAGTGAGTGTTATCACTATCAAAATCTTGGCTAGCTTATACTGTGACAGGAAGAGGAGCAAATTGCAGTAATGTGCGTGTTTGAACTTGAACGTAGTTCCCCGTTTGATTTTCATAATTTTCATTTTTCCTTCAAATTGAACACCATCGGGACCTTTAAAATGCCTCCCACTATGGTAGATTACAGTAACGTTCGTGTTTGAACTTGAACTCATCCTTCAAACAACAATTTGTGAGCTGCAAAAGGGAGGGTTTCAGCTTACAAACAAAAAAGAAAAGCCGAACAAAATGAAACTACAACGATTACACAACAATAATTCCTTGAACAAGGTGGAATGAGATTAAACTTTGATGGGTCGCACTAAAACTGAGAAAAGAGAGAGTATTGGGGGAAGGGTTGCTATATGATAAGAGTTCCATTATGACGCAAATGAGAATTTTCTGCTGAAAAATTTTACTGTGTGATATGTGGTGGACTATATATTTTGCATATAAGTAAATTGAAGTATATTATTAATGATATTATCTAGTGATGTAATATTATATGGTAGTTTCTGAAGAACTAATATATATTTTTCTTTAGAGCTTTAAAGAGCTTGAAATTGATTTTAAAATACAGATATAAAGAAAGTATGTTTGTATGACTCACACTTAGAGCCGGGTCCATCAGGCCGGCCCGTTTAAGCTTTGGCCCTTCAAGGGCCGGGCTTGAAAAATAGACGAGATATTTGAAATTGGCCCTGGAGGGCCGGCCCTGAAGGGCCTCGGGCTTAAACGAGTCGGCCCTGCAGGCCCTTTTCACTGCAGCTTTTCCTTTTTTTTCCTTTTTAAATTTATTAATTTATATATTTTTTGTATTTGTTATAGAGTTATTTATCCATTTAACTACAAATACATAATAACTATACTCTAATTTTATGATTTGGTTTATTATTTGTTGCAAATAAAGATTATGGATATATTCATGATGCGGGAGAAGAAATTTATGATATTTTTACTCATGAGCCAGAGGCTACTACTCAAAGTGAAGAACAATCAAATGTCGTTAAAATTGATAATAGTGACGAAGATTACGACAATAATAGTCATTGTACTAATGTTGCTTAGTGATATGTTTTTTATGTTTTATGTGAGTTATTTGTGAACATAGTTTGCTTTTGATTATGAATTAGTGATTGTGCTTATTTATTGGATGATTCATGTTGTAATTTACTAATTATATTTCTTTTAAAAAATGGAGGAAAAATAGTTAAAATTTGGAATAGTAATTTTCGGGCCCTGGAGGGCCGGCATTGGCTCTGGTGTTCTCAGGCCGGGCTTTGAAAAATAGATGTTTTTCTTACCTCGGGCCCTGGAGGGCCAGCCCTGTTAGGCCCTGGCCCTTCACGGGCCAGCCCGGCCCTGATTCTCAGCTCTACTCACACTTGAGGAGGAGATTGTTAGAATACAAGTATGAGCTAATTTTTGAAAAGTTATATACTTCCCACACAAAGTCTAATAGATCTCTCAAAATGGATGTCAGATTATGATTTAAATCATAATTTTTTGGAAATTGAAAAGCTTATGATTGGTTGAGATATATGTTACAGTAAACCAGAAGTTTACTGATCCAAACAAATTCACTGTTGGCATGACTTGTTTTATCATCCAAGTCACATATATAATAAGATTATGTATTGACATCCATTGAAGAACCAGAAGATTTTTCATAAATAACCAACATATTATTTATGAATTATGTGCTGCTTGTTCTCATTGATCATGATGGATATCATTATTTCTGGAAATATATCAAACAGTATTATATAGGCCCACTGAAATAGCATGTAAACCATATAAATTTGAAAGATGCATCTATAAAATGGTTACATGTGAGACTATTAGCTTGCAACCTGAAATTTGTAAGAATGTTTATAACCTGAAGTTTGCAATAATGTTTGCAACCTGAATTTTGCAATAATGTTTAAATAAATTAAGCGCGCTATTTCCAGATTATACAATCCAAGAATCATGTATTAAAGCATCCATAAATAGCTAGATCAATGCTTATGAGAATAAAATTTCTATGTTGGTTTATTTGATCTTATATATTGCAACATTTATATAAGCCAACAAAATTCTCCATGTATAATTGGCTTTTGGTCAAGAGCTAAAAAAAAATTCCATTTTAAAAAGTTTGAATGTGCACGACAATGCATATAGATGGATAAATGTTATGTAAGGACCTCCTTCTTCTTGTTTGTCTCTAAATGAAACAAAATAATGTTTCTAAAGGAAACAAATGGATTTAGGAGACTTATACGGTATGATTAGTCAATTATTATTTAACATTGTTTTCTCAACATTAGGGGGGAGAAAATAAGTAGTTGGGTAAATAAATTAGCTATAATGAATTATTATTGGCTCATTTTGATCCTAGGACAAAACAATGTGAACCGAAAGTTCAAAAGATAATTAATTTTCAGAATTTAGCTAATCGAATGCCAGAAGCATTTACTGACCCAAAGAAAGTGACAAAGTCACATATCCTAGCTACTAACGCTCCTATTGATGTCTCTGAAGGACAACCTATTATAAATGAATTTAAAACACGCCTGAAGTGTGGTAGCCCATCAATTCCAAAGATAAAAATCCTCGAAAAAGAAAAGGAGTTAAGAATATAGATGATTAAGTAGAGGATAATCAAAAAAGTTAGTAGCTCCAGAAGAGCCATCTCCTAAAGAGTTATTATCTCTAGTAGAGATATTTATAGAAGAAAATGTTATAGTCCCAGAAGAGACCCAAGTACCTAAAATATGTAAAAAATTATGAGATCTCAATAAATTATGTTATGAATAGAATTTGATGGGATTAAAAGGAAGTCAACGTTGACGACATTTTTGCTTATAATATAGCATATGATGTAATGAATAAAAATGATGATCATGAGCTACAATCTATTAGCGAGTACCAGAAGTGCAAGTCCCCAAAGGACTTAAGGTGCCAGAAGCATACGTCCCTAAAGGACTTAATTAACGTGCCAGAAGCACAAGTCTCCGAAGGACTTAACGTGCCAGAAACACAAGTCCCCGAAGGAATTAACGTGCCAGGAGCACAAGTCCCCGAAGGACTCAAGGTACCAGAAGCACAAGTCCCTGAAGGACTCAAGATGTCAGAATCATCTAATTCAAGCCACTACTAGAAAAATACGAAATAGCTACGGAATTTGCTACGGAAAATTTTCCGTAACAATGGTGTCGGATTTTGCTACGGATTTTTAAATCCATAGCAAAAAAAAAAAAATAGTGACGGAATAAAATTTCCGTAGCAATAGCTACGGATATTGCGACGGAAATAGCAAACTGTCGCAAGATAGAGACGGATCGATATCCGTCGCAAAATAGTGCGACGGATAGATGATCCGTCGTAAAGTGGCGACAAAAAGGCCGCCACTTTAGATCCGTCGCAAAATAGTGCGACGGATCACGCATCCGTCGCAAAGTGGCGGCCAAAAAGGCCGCCATTTTAGCGTTTTTTGTGATGGATCTCGTGATCCGTCGCAAAAAAAGTCGACGGATCACGATTCGTCGCAAAGTGGCGGCCAAAAAGGCCGCCACTTTAGCGCTTATTTGCGACGGATCTTTGATCCGTCGCAAAATAGTGCGACGGATCACGATCCGTCGCAAAGTGGCGGCAAAAAGGCCGCCATTTTAGCGTTTTTTGTGACGGATCGTGATCCGTCGCAAAAACAAAGTGCGACGGATCACGATTCGTCGCAAAGTGGCGGCCAAAAAGGCCTCCACTTTAGCGCTTTTGCGACGGATCCGTGATCCGTCGCACGCTTTGCGACGGATCACGGATCCGTCCGCAAAGTGGCGGCCAAAAAGGCCGCCACTTTAGCACTTTTTTGCGACGGATATGTGATCCGTCACAAAATAGTGCGACGGATCACGATCCGTCGCAAAGTGGCGGCCAAAAAGGCCGCCACTTTAGCGCTTATTTGCGACGGATCTTTGATCCGTCGCAAAATAGTGCGACGGATCACGATCCGTCGCAAAGTGGCGCCAAAAAGGCCGCCACTTAAAGCTTTTTGCGACGGATCTCGTGATCCGTCGCAAAAATTTTGCGACGGATCATAGATCCGTCGCAAAATGTTGCGCTAAAAGCTGCAACATTCGCCTCCCTCACCCAATTTTCCCCTTCCCCGCCCCCTCCCCGCCTCCGCCCTTCCCCGCTCCCCGCCCCCTTCCCCACCTCCGGCCCCCCCCCCCACCCCTCCGGCCGCCCTCCCTCTTTCCGACCCCCTCCTCCCCCTCACCCACGACCCCTCCTCCTCCACCCTCACCCACGACCCCCCCCCTCCACCATCACCCGATCCCCCCTCCTCCTCCCCCCTCCCCACCTCCGGCCCCTCCCTCTTTCCGACCCCCCTCCTCCCCCTCACCCACGACCCCTCCTCCTCCACCCTCACCCACGACCCCCTCCTCCACCATCACCGATCCCCCCTCCTCCTCCCCTCCCCCCACCTCCGCCTCCCTCCCCTCATCCCGACCCCCCTCCCCCATCTCCGTCGCCCCTCCTCCTCCGCTTTCTCCCGTTCGATCCCCCATTTTTGCAAGGTATGTAAGCGACCTTTTTTTTTTTCCCTTTTTGTAGTTTTTTTTTTTTTTTTTACCTTTCATTTTTTTGCAGTTACAAACAAATCCCCTTCGATTTTGGGTTAGTTTGAAGTATATTTTCTTTTTATTACAATTTGATATTTATGTTATGTTTGCTTAGCCGAATAATGAAAATATGTATGTTGGTATGGGATTATCAATTACATGAGTTTAAATTGTATTTTGTTACATAAGATAAATTGTGAAATTAAGATAAAATTAAGATTTTGTATTAGTTGATATTGATGAAGTATTTAGAAATTCCAATTGTAGCACTTTTTATTATGAAAATATGTATGTTGGTAGAAGATTATCGATTACATGAGTTTAAATCGTTTTTTTTTACATAAGATAAATTGTGAAATTAAGATAAAATTAAGATTTTGTATTTAAATATAATAATTATATAATTATAATAGAATTAACTATTCTAAAATTCATTCTAAAATGAATATTCAATATTACTATTTTTTTTATATTTATAATTAAAATTAGAATTCTAATTAAAAATTGAATAATTTATTATATATACTCATACTCATTTAGATATACTTAGTAGAATTCTATATAGATTTCTATATAAAAATCTACTTTGTATAAGTATATATGATATGAATTGTAGTGATTCAAAAATCTCTTTGTAACAATATAAAAATAGAAAAATAACAGTAAAAATCTTAATAGAACAATAACAAATTAAATGAAGTAGAGCTTTAAATTATTCAATTTTTTTATCATTTATTATTATTATATATTATTATTATAATAAAATTAGTATATTTAGTAATAAAAAAATAAAATAGAATTCAATATTAAATAAAATAATTATATAATTATAACCACGGGGCCGGCGTGATGGTGCGTCGAAAGCTCTATGCATTGAGAAGGTCGAGAGGCAAGACAGTTGGCTTCCACAGACACTAGAGATGAATTATTTGGCAATTGGGAAAGCAATGACAAGTTTAAGACCATAAGTGCGAAAAATAAGCAAAATAGGGCCAAAATGGAAGGACCATCATATCTTTGCGGCTCCATATCAATTAGTGAGCATCGACGCAAAGTTGTAAGTACACGTTATTTTCTATTTACGTATTCAATATTTTGTAATTTGAAGTAATTAATTAAGGTCATCATTTGCGTTTGCAAGTAGAGTGCGGGGAAGCTCCACTGGATCGGTTGAGTGGGTTACCTTTCGGACCCATTCCCGACGACTGAAGAAGGGAGTGAGAGGCAATGGATTAATCCAAGGGCGCAATAAATAGCGGTTAGACATTTATTGCCTTTATTACTTGTTTTATGCACCACCATATTTATATAGTTTTACATGTCTTATTTGTTATGTATTTGTTTGCTTGTAGGAAAACTTTGAGAAGCCGTCGCAGGAGAGCCACGCGGCGTGAGACGACCCCTCATCCTCTATATCCGACAACGAGATTCTCGTTCTTTGAGGCTACCGGCGGATTTGACAAGAAGGGGAGGGTCTTTGGATACGGTGAGTCCGCGCCCCCGACCGAAAGCGGACAAAGCGCCTCTCATCCGGTACCGTAGGGGTTTGTTCGGTAAACATAATACATTTGTTTTTGATAATTTTCATTCTCTTGTCCATTCAAATGAAGTACAAATAATAAATGTACTAATCAATTTTGTAGATGAGTCAAGAAGATGAAGGCGTTGGTGGAGGAGCAAGCAACACAAATGACCCAGGAACGGAGATGATGAGCCAGCCGGCGACTCGTGAAACGAGAGATGATGAGGCGGCGAGATGATTCGTGAATAAGATCGATCAAGCAGGCGTTACGGCGGGAAAAAGATCAAATCAAGCGGGCGTTGCGCGAGAACGGGCGGTGATGCGACGGGAGATGACTCGGCGAGAATGAGTTGATGAGGGTGATGCAGCTTCAAATCATGTCCCTTATGAAAGACGGAGGTTCCGGGTCGACTCCTGGTGATGATGACCATGCGCCGTGATGACGATGATCACAATGCTTCGTTTTAGCCTACTTTTTTGTATTTGCTTGTTGCTACTACTTTTTTGTATTTGTTTGTTGCTACGGATTATATATATATTGTGTTTTCACTATGTAAACTCTTTTTTATCGTTAATATATTCATGGTACATTACTTTACTATTTGTATTCAATTTTCTATTAAAAAAATTTAAAATTTGCTACCGAAAAGAAAATCTCCGCAAATTCCGAAATTTGCTACGGAAAAACAAATCACTACGGAAAAAAATCCGTAGCAAATTCTCGAAATTTGTGAAATTTGCTACGGAGAAAATATCCGTAGCAAATTTTCAAATTTGCTACGGATTTTTTTTCCGTAGCAATTGCCACGGATTTTAATATCCGTAGCAATTTGCTACGGATTTGTAGATCCGTCGCAATTGCTACGGAAAAAAATCCGTAGCAAATTTGAAAATTTGCTACGTATATTTTATCCGTAGCAATTGCGACGGATATGAAAATCCGTAGCAAATTTGCTATGGATATTTAAATCCGTGGCAATTGCTACGGATATTAAAATCCGTAGCAAATTTGCTACGGATTTTCATATCCGTCGCAATTGCTACGGATTTCACGAAATCCGTAGCAATTGCCACGCGATATTTTGCTACGGACTAAATCCGTAGCAAACATGTTTTGCTACGGAAAAATGGGTTTTTGCTACGGATTTTTTCCGTAGCAAAAACCGAAATTTTTAGTAGTGAGCTCTCAAGAACAATACTCAATTAAGTTAAATAAGTCTCTGTATGACTTGAAGCAATCAAAACGCATTTGATATAATCGTTTCAAGAAATATCTTTGAAAAGAAGGGTACAAAAATGATTCAATATGCCTATGCATTTTTGTGAAAAGATCTAGAAATGAATTTGTTGTAATTGATATTTATTTTGATGATATCAATATAACTGGAACTCCTGAAGAGCTTCAAAAGACAATTAATTGTTCGAAGAACTACTTAGTCTAGAAGTACCATATTTTAGTGATATTGAAGCACTAATGTATCTTACTTATTAGCAAAATAGTTATTTACCAATACGAAGACATTGGAAGTAATGTTGTCATCAGAGGGAGTAATACTGACGTTGTCAAAAGGAGGAGTCAATATATGCAGTACTCTTTTTCCCTTATCTAGGTTTTGTCCCACTGTGTTTTCCTTGCAAGGTTTTTAATGAGGCAACATTGAAAAATGTATCAATGGATGATGTAATCTTTTCTTTGGCTAGGTTTTTATCTCACTGGGTTTTTTCTAGTTAAAGTTTTTAATGAGGCACATTCATAATGGACATCCAAGGGGGAGTGTTATGAATATATTATGTGGATGCCTCATTAGGGGTATTAAGGTTGCCCACTACTATTATGGTGGGGAGTGGGTAGTCACCCACTATGTTTATGGTGGAGAGTGGGTAGAAGATACATAAACATTTCCTACTTTTCAACCATTATAAATAATCCCTTACCCCTCACATAAATGTACATCGAAGAAACTGAATGAGAATTTCTCTTTCTTGAATCTCTCTTGCTCTTGTTGTGTATCTTTTACTTCTTCTATATCCTTATATTTATAACAGGATTTGATTAGTGGGACAAACATACAGTCATCATATGGTTGATTTTAAACAAGTTGGAAGAATCAAGTAGAATTGCGGAGGTAAATAAGACTCTAATGGTCTTAATATCGAATGTGGAGAAGCTAGAAGTCGTGACCCAGTTGAGACCTATTTCACTATGTGATGTAGTGTATAAAGCATGGTCAAAGATTGTGATTGAGAGACAAAAGCATATAATGAGGCCAGTGATATCACCACTTCAAGCTAGTTTTGTCCCAGGTAGATGCATATAATCAAATATTATTATTGGCAAAAAAAAACCCTCCCACACAATGCATAGGATGAGTAGGAGGAAAGGATACATGGCAATCAAAATTAATCTTGAAGAATGAGGTGAATTTTTTTTATTAAAGTACTAGAGGTGATAGGAATTCAAGGGAAAATATTGGAGGTTATTGAGGATTGCTTCAGCTCCTCTACGTTCCCATTCCTATAGAATGGTGCAAAATCCTCACAATTTATACCATCTAGAGGGATATTCCAGGATGACCCACTACCTCCATACCTATATGTGTTGGGAATGAATAAATTATCACATATAATTGTTAATGCAGTAGAAGCAAAAAGATGGAATCTAATTCATTTAGAAAGGAAGAGAGCAAATGTTTTGCGAATGATTTGTTGCTCTACTTGTGAAGTTGGTAAAAAGCAAATTGAAGTAGTTTTAGACTGCTTGAACTAGTTTGCTGCAATCTCTGGACTAAGTAAATCAACATAAGACAAAGATATGTTTTTTAAAGAATGTAGAGACTGGAAAGCAGGAAGAATTAATTTGACTATGTGGGTTTTAAAAAACAGAGGAGATAGAGATATCTGTCGAAGGTCAAAGAAAAAATTTAGTTTTCTTACTAATAAGATTCAGAAAAGACTAAGCAGATGGAAAAGAAACTCCTTGTCACTTGCAGGAAGATCGATACCTGTCCAATCAACGACCCAACAAATTCTTGTGTATCATATGTTATATGAGAATACTCCAAAAGGGATATGCCAACCGATTGAAAAAATGCAAAGAGAATTTATTTGGGGTGTGGAAGGAGGAAGGAGGAAAATATATTCTATAGGGTGGAAGCGACTATGTCTACCTAAGGAGGACGTAGGAGGTTATGGTTTAAAAGAAATGAGGACGGTGAGATTTGTAAAGTAGGTGGGAGATGATGGCAGAGCCAACAAAGTTAGTCTCAAAAGTCTTGGAAGCGAAGTATGGGAGGAAGGCGGAAACTACAAGAGAAGTGGTAGTGAAACAAGGTGATTCTTTTATGTGGAAGAGATTGGGAGAATTATGGGAGAAGTTAGCGGAAGATGGGTAGTTAGAAATGGAAAGAGGATGCGATTTTGGGGGAAGAGGGGTTGATTAGGGAGGAGCTCTTCTTGGAAAATGTGCTAATACACTAAATGAAGACATGCAAGGTAAGACATTGGCGGACTATGTAGATCAAAATGGCCAATGGAGATTGAGTGAGTTAAGTAATTGGTTGTCGGAAGAAATCATGGAGAAAATTCAAGCGTGCTTGCCCCCAAGAGAGGATGATAATAATGATGTGATCAACATGTTTTAATGTTAGCAGTTCAGCCAAACTTTGGAAGGTGATTTAGGGGTGTAAAGGACGACCTAGAAGAGTTCAAGCGTTTCTATGGATGATGGGTTGCTAACTTCGGTCAGGAGAAGCAGAATACTAAGCACTTCTCCCACTTTGTGTTAACTGCATGTTGGCGGATGAAGATGTGGCTCATGTTTTAAGGGACTGGGTGTTGACTAGGAGGGTATGGATCCAGCTATTAGAAGACAGAAATGCGAAGAATTTCTTTGAGCTACCTATCAAATAATGGTTTCTACACAACCTTACAAAATGCAAATGTATGTGGTTTGACTGGAATTTAATATCTGATGTAAGTGCTTGGTTCTTCTGGTGGTACTGGGGGAACTGTAAGATGTTTGTTTCTGGATTTGTACGACCTGTCGACCAGGAAATCCTGTAATCGTGATTATGCAGTATGTTAAGGAGGTTAGGCAGGCGATAATAATTAAAGAAAAGGGGAAGGAATCCTTAGGCATGGAAGTTAAATGGGAAAAACCAGAGAAAGGGTGGGTTAAACTTAAATATAGAGATACCCAAAAATGCAAAAAAAAAAAAAAAAAAAAAACAAAAAATAAGCCTTTGGATTGTTTTGGGTGTAAAAGAGATTTAAATTTCTAGACACTGGTTTGATCATTTAAATAATGTTTGCTTATGCAGAAAATGAGAACCGGGCTTGGACTCCTTCAAGCTTTGATTCTCTTACAGTTGAATGTTGATGCATCCTTAGTAGGATCTTGACAGAAGAATGGTCTGGGCCATGTCTTGTGTGATTCCTTAGGGAAAGTGGTGGACTTGTTCTGTCAATCGTATACTACATAGGTGAAGCAGAAAGCTTTTCATAGAGTTGCATGTGCTTTGATGTAAGGTCCATGACCCTGGCAAGCTGGAGGTTGAATCGGATTGTTTAGCTTCAGTGCAGGATGTGAAGGAGCAAGCTTGGCTTCTCGTCTTGATTGGAGATTAGTTAATGTTCATGTTCCTGGCTTACAATGCTTGCTCTAGACTTGTATACATCTTAGACTTTTTTATGTTTCTGGCTTGAGGTGGGAAAATGGTCCGACTACTATTATAAAAAGTCCTTATTTTAAAGTATAGCCCATTTACTTACGGACACGGGCTTCAAACCCTTTTAACAAAAAATATATTTGTCATTTTCTTAAGGAAATTAAATTAAAACACTAAAATTTTTAATTTAAGAAAAATATTTTTAAAGTATCAAATGTTTTATCTTTTTTAATAAATAGAATAAGTGATCATTTACTTTAAAGCAAAATTCTTCATGAGATAGAGACTCTATTTTCTCATTTGTCAATATGTGCAATTACTTTCTCTTTTTGATAAATTTGCATAATAGTTGGACCTCTACAAATACAATTACAAAATTGTTCTCTTTATTTACCTTATATCAATAAAAAAAAAGATTCTTTCAATATTTTATAAGGCAAAATTTCTTTAGGGAAATATTAAGAAACAAATGATATATTCTTAAAAATTGAGTAATTTTTTTTTTTTTAAAAAAATCAATTAGAAGACTTTTAACTAACTATAATGTCATCAACAAGCTTCTCTTAGCTTTTTTTTTTTTTTTTTTTATCGGAAAGCTAATTATATTAATACTAAAAACATGTACAATATCCTCAGTACAAGTTAAGCCGCATCCGAATAACAAAATACATCCAAGACAAAAACAACAACAAAAACAGCCAAATCACCGTACATAAAATATTTAGCGAAGTAGAAGTAGAATCATAGACAAAGCGGCCTCCTCAATATCCGGGGTTAGAAGTGACAAGGAAGAAGGTGATGGTTGTAAACCCACCCAAACAAAAGACACCTCCTTATAAAGCATTAGCGTGCAATGAGAGCAATATATCAAAGTACCCATATTGGGGTTAAGAACACAAAAAAACCCAACCTCAGATGTAAGAAGACCCATGATGTCTAGACGAAATCTTCTGCTCCTCTGTCGAATCAGATCTAGTGACCATGGCCACACAACAAGCAACGCCTCTTTAGATCTGCCCCCAAGAACGTAGATCCGAACTACCAAGGGAGAATCAGATCTTATAACGTTCATACAACCGTCCACCCAAGAGGATATGCACGCAGATCTGTTTATTACAAGAGATAAAAACACCACCGTGACAACCCAAAATCACGGAAAAGTAATTAAAAAACGGATAAATCTCACCTCCACGGATCGATCCGGAGAGGAGAGGAAAGGGCTCGCCACAAGGACGAGAGAAGGCCACGTCCGACGTAACTCGAGGGAGAGGACCATAGATCAAGGATCTGGACTCCAAAACACCCGACCGTAAATCAAAGATATGGACTCGCAACAACCACTCGGACTCGTCGTGGCACAAAGCGGTGGTCGCCGACGGCCATGTGTGGAAGGCACAAGCCGCCGCGAGGAGCATGCGATGAAGAAGATGAAGTGCAGGGAGGAGGAGAACAAGTTTTTGATAGCTTCTCTTAGCTTCACTTCCTTTAAAACATTCAAATAACAACCCTATATGATTTGAAAGACATTTCCAATTTTTTTAAAAAAAAAATCAAAGAAAATTCAACTTGTAGTCATTTAATAACATTTTAAAAAACCAGCGGGCTTCAATGGGCTGGTCATCAGCCCTACATGGCTGGCCCGTTTCAACCCGCAGTCCTATAGGACTAACTTTTAGGTCTGACTCTTTCTGGAGGCTTTAAATCATTAGTCCGGCCCTTGACAGCCTTGGCCCGTTTTTCCGGTTTGGCTAAACCTTGCCATCAATATTATAACATATATTCTCTAATATCCTATTTACTAACATGTTATTGAAATTTGATTTCATTACTAATATATTCAAAAAATTATAATTGAACCAAAATATAATTAAGGCACTTCAATTCAAATTCATTTTAGCGTAAGGAAATGAGCACATCATGAACATTCTATTTTTTTTTTTTATATATAATATAATAATCCGTTTCACAGTAGGAGAGTGAGTGTCGATTTTTCAATGAAGCATGCCGTTGAAGGGGGAAAAAGGTGAAACAATAGAAGACTCTAGTGGGCTTCGTAGATATTAGGGGGAAGCATCGTAGAAATTTCTGAGTGGGTGTTCTGGAGTAAATATCGAGTGTAAAGAGTAGAAGCGAACAAACAAGTACGACAAAACATTAAAAGTCGAGCTTCATTCCAAGACATGTTGCGCAAATGAGGAGTAGAGTGCAGCAGCAGCATCATCTCATGTATGTTTCCATTCCATGGATGAAAAGAATCTTCGGGGAAAGTTCCCGCTGAAAATGACCGTACAGATTTGCTTGCTATATATAAGAACCAACTCTGGCAGTGGGATTCACAGAAAACTCAAACATCGATCGAGAGAGAGAGAAAGAGAGAAATGGAGATCGAGGAAGTAGGCGGGCGGGAGGCACTTCCCCTGCTCTCGCTGAATCATGTGTCGCTGTTATGCAGATCGGTGTGGGAGTCTGTAAGGTTCTACGAAGACGTGTTGGGCTTCGTTCTCATCAAACGTCCCTCTTCTTTCAAGTTCAATGGCGCCTGGTCTGCTATCGCTACCTCTTTCTCTTGTTTCACACCAATTATGTATATGCATGCGTTTTTGATACATATAAATATATTAATTCATTACACAGGTTGTATAATTATGGCATTGGGATTCACTTGATCGAGAATGCAGAGATTATGGAGGATGGGTTTGAGAGGCCCATAAACCCAAAGGACAACCATATATCGTTCCAGTGCAGGGACGTGGAGGAGGTGAAGAGGAGGCTGGAGGAGCTGGGGATGAGGTGCGTGACGGCGGTGGTGGAGGGGGATGAGGAAGACAGTAGGGTGGATCAGGTGTTCTTCCACGACCCCGACGGCTACATGATTGAGCTCTGCAACTGCGACAACATCCCAATCCTTCCCATCTCCTCTTGCTCCTTCAAGCCCCCTCCTCCCCACACCTTCACCAATAAGCCTCCCGCCAAATGCGGCTTATTCATGGAGAATGTTATGATGGAGAGCTTGAGCATGGACATGTTGAACTTCTCCTTTTAATTCCACCACTTCTCTCCTTTTTGTCAGGATTTCAACCACACACAACATACTAAGTTGTTTGTTCATTCCCAGATTGTGCATGTTGTTTTGTAAGTAAAACCAAAGTCTTGTCTTCATTTGCTGCAGTTTGCAAGAAATTGTGATATATATATATATATATGTGTGTGTGTGTGTGTGTTTGATGTTATTGTGCTGTAATATTTACCCCTCTACTACCAACAACACTTGATTTACTTCCTTATATACATATTACCTATGCTTTCCTCTGCTTGTTTAATACACACATTTGGATCAATAAAGTTGCGTGTCATTACTTCGATAAACCTTCTAATGTCTAAAGAGAGGAAGCATGCAAAAGAATTCGACAGATGATTTTGCTAGCTGCCTGATCTTAACATTTGTTGTCCCCTTAAACTAGAGTTACAAATTATAAGAAGAAGGAAGAGCAGCCCTGGCATTCTCTGGACTTTGGGAATTCTTTCATGCATTTATGTATTTAAAGAAAGTAAAACAACAAAATATGACTATATATATATGAACTCACGTCTCATGATTTTAATTTACTTTTTTAATCTCTTTTTAAACCCACCTTTCATATATTCACAGGGTGAACTTTGAAGGGAGAGGAGAACACTTGAGGGCAGTGAAAATAAATAAATAATTCACACGCACAAAGCAATTTTGTATACTTATGTTTGATTTCTTAATTTATTTTCTTTCGGGTATAAATTTTTAACAGACGCAATTATTTATGAGTTGGAAAGGAGACGAAGACATTAAAAAATACATGCACTGCAACTTAAAAATAGACGACGGAGTGGAGGTGTCAACGAAATTATATAAAGTGGTTGGCACCGTGGATAATATTATAATTATATAAAGCGGTGGGGGGAGATCAAGAATATGATTCTATGGATGTTTATTATTATTAAATATTAATATGAATTCTTAGGAAGTCATTATATTTTTAACTTTAATAAATGGCGTAAGATTGTCATGAAAAATAAAAGAATTAACAGGGTTATTATCAATAATTGAATTTAAAGCGCATGTTTATGGTTTCATATAAATATTAGTCCTCTATATTTTAATGTATGACCTTATTTATCTAATTTGATTAAATTAATAAAGCTAAATAAATTATTTAATTATAACATATATATGATAAATACGAGGGATAATATGAAAAAAGGTATAGTCTTATGTTTAGGATGGAGGAGTTTTTGAAGATGTAAATTATACGGGTATGGGTCAAGATGAATGAATTTGTAGATTATAGTATATATGAAGCAAGCATATTTGAAATAAAAGCGAAGAAAAATAGAAAATAGGAATGGAATTGGCTTGTGAGAGAAGTTGGTAATTTAAAAAGTGGTGGGCGAGAATGAAGGGCGGGGAGTTGTCAATGGCACAGTGGGTATAGTTTGTGGCTATGAAGTTAGGTTGGAGTTGAACAAGCACTCATTGATCGTGTCTTTGTTTATTAATACTCTCATCCTCTTCCTTTATCAAATGCTACTTTATATAGTTTTTGCTGTTGGCTTAACACTCAGCTCAGCTTCAAGGTCCCCCACCTGCCATTGCAAATTCCTCCCTTCTAATCAAATATCATCATCATCTGCCACCACGACTTGCAACTCCAGCCACCCCTCATACGATTCCCCCAAAAACAAAATTATCGTACCCACATGGATTTGGTGAAATTCTGTCTCCCTCTTTTCTCCTTCCTGCTTTAGCAAATCCACCATCTTTCTTCTCACTCCCTTCACTTCTCTTGTATTTGATGCTTCCAGCAATGAAACTGCCGGCACCTTTCAATTATGAGACCGCTTTGTGACGCTTGTGAGAGCGCCGCCGCCATCCTTTTCTGCGCCGCCGATGAGGCCGCTCTCTGCCGTGCCTGTGACGAGAAGGTATCTCTTTTTTAAAATCCTTTTACCCGTCGAATCGGATAACAAAACTACTCCATGACTCTAGATCCTTTTCAAGAAACCAAAGTTGACTGGTATAATAGTCTTAGAGCAATGGACTATCTCTGGAAAAGCTTTTTTCTTTTTCCTATTTTTCTCTCTGCGTATTTCCAATGCTTTTAATTTTATTGCTTTTTTTTTTTAACAATAATGTTGGGCTCATCATTATGATGTAATCAATACAACTACAAGAAATGCAATTATTGATCGAACACTTGGGGAAATAAAAGTCCGTTGACAGAGGAATTGAGCACTTAGAGGTATTCTCTTCTGCCATAATAGGAGGGACTTGCAATTTGGCCACAAGGCTTTTGTGTTGCTTCATCAACATACTTGAATAGATCTTTCACTGAACTTGTGTAGATTTGAAGTCTAACTCCAATGTCATATTATCTAGTGACTGGTAACGTTGATCCTGGTCAAGATTTTCTTAAACCAATGTTTTGAGTTTAATCTGTTTGAGTGGCAGGTTCATATGTGTAATAAACTAGCTAGCCGGCATATAAGGGTTGGTCTGGCAAGTCCTAGTGATGTGCCTCGCTGTGACATATGTGAAAATGCACCTGGTAGACAGTTTCCTTTCTCAATTTTTATCCAAAGTTTATCTGTCTTAAGCTTATGTTGTGCCTTTTGAACTTGGATGTAGCATTCTTCTATTGCGAGACGGATGGAAGTTCACTTTGCTTGCAGTGTGACATGATGGTTCATGTTGGGGGTAAAAGAACACACGGAAGATATCTTCTTTTTAGGCAGAGAGTTGAGGTATGCCTCTCCTTCCACCTTAAGCTGTTCATAATTTCTGATCTTGCTGCCCTGTTTTGTGTTTTAGTATAATACCTGTTTTCTCCATAGTTTCCAGGAGATAAAACTGGTCTCCCAGAAAACTCAGCTTCAGTGCCTCTGGAACCTGGTGAGACTAAAAGAGGACAAAATCCTCCGCCTAAAGTAAAAGTGGGAGAGAGACAACAAAATCATAGGTTGGCTCTGGCTGCAGTACCTGAACATGATGCTGACGGCCAAGCCATGATGGAAACTAACATGATTGATTTGAACATGAAGCCTCAGAGAATACATGAACAAGCTTCCAATAATCAGGTTAGATTGCATGAGAAGTCGGTTTTCTTTGACTAGTTAGAAATCTCTATCTTGTTTCATACTTGCTTCAGATAAATGATTAGTTACTTCAAATTCTCACAGGCTTGAAGGTAAATAAAAACAGTAACTTCATTTATACTGTTAACCGGTCTTAATAACTAAGGTCGTCGTGATTCATACGAATGACACTGTAGAGTTAGACCAACTGGAATTTGGGGATATATATTAAAAGAAAAGGAATTTGAACCGTGTCATGATTCAATCCAACAAGTGTTAAGCTGGCTGCCTAGTGAATAACCAGTTATCAACCTTGCTTGATGCTTCATATCAAGCTCCACTGTTGTACTTGGTCACGTTTTGTCAAGTCTGATTCCCAGCTTTTGCCTTGAAGGATCATCTCCTGGTCCCTGCATATGAGGACACATTGTGAAGAGTCCATTAGAAATCATTTGGAAACAGGTTTTGCACCAGTCAAAAAGAAACTCGTCAACTTCTAAGTATTGCTTCCTTCCAAGACACAGATTATAAAATTCTTATAAAACAAAATATATATATATATATATAATATAAAAAAAAAAATACAAATCATTGGTCTGGAAGGACCGCGAGTTGCGACAGGTCTGTTTCTTTAGCGTGAAGTTGAGCTGAATCTTGACATTGTGGATTGCATGCACCAGCATATTTGTGTATAATAGTTCTTTTCTTCCTGGCAGCCATAAATTATGCAACTTGTGAGTTCAGTTTCTGCAAGTATCATACGCCATCAATCTATGGGGGGCAAAAAATAGTCATATAATTCTCAAGTAGGCAAGTTACATTGTTGGCAAAGTGTAAACATCCTCTTTCGGCAAATGAGGGGTCCAGAAACCAAGACTTGAGGAGTACAATTTGGTCATTCATTACCATGCATGTTTGTAAATAATGTGCACATCTTATTCCCCAAAGATTGAGCATTTGAGATTAGATGTTTTAGGAGAAAAAAGTGACAATGTTTTGCAGCTGTGGTTTGTGGCAGCTGTAAATAATAGAGCATCTCGTCCTTCTTTATTAGAACTTTACAAGACAGTCATTTACTTTCACTGATGAAGACTTTCATGGTTGTAAATACCTTCACTGCCGAAGGGAGAACCGATTCTTTATTCGTGTATCAGTCATTGTTTCCTTTATTCCTCCTTATTTCTTTACGCATTGAGTAGTCTTGGCAAATGAGACATGTCACTTGTGTTCGTTGGTTGACTAGTATTGAAAGAGCTACAGCCACGGATCTTTGTGCTTTGACTCCACCCGACTTAATTCCATGTTGTGTAGCCTTTGTTGGTTTCCAACATTTAAGTGCATTTTGAATTTTATCTGATGCAAATTGTTTTTAAATCTAACAACAACAACAAGAAAGTCTTTATCCCACTAAGTGGAGTTGACTACATAAATCGAACGACGTCATTGTCTTTATCAAAAACTAAATTTAATAAAAACATTAAAACATCACGGATTAATGTGCAAAAATAAAACTTTTATTAAAAATACGACATTAAATATAAACTATTTTTTAGAGTAAAAGAAATTATAAACTTTTAAAATAGGAACAAACTCGTTAAATGCAACTAACTTTCATGTATTACAATATGAAAGTATTGAAATAACCCTACTTAATAAAAATAAAATAAAAAACCAAACTTTTAAAATTTGGACAAAACCATTAAAAACTAACTTCCATATATGGGCCCGTTTGAAAAACGTAGTGGCAGAAATGATTTATTTTTAATTTGACTTTTGCAAACGTAATGTAGGATAAAAAAAGTCAAATTATAAATGTGATTTGTGTTTGGAATAACGATGACAAAAATAATTTTTTTCCAAACTGAAAATTGTTTGGAATAGCATTTGAAAATTTAATTAAGATGAAAAATGACTGAAAATAGTATGAATCTTGTTGAGTACACACACACACATATATATATGGGTAAAGGTGCAAAAATGCACATGTGTTTTGCCCTCAGAAGCGCCCAACACCAAATGTTTTTTTTTTTGGTGTAAAAATACTAATGTGGTTACAATTTTAGACCAAAAGTCACAACTGCTGTTAAAAGAAAAAATGTCCGTTATAACAGAACAGAGGAGAGCCCATGAGAAAACGAGAAAAGCAGAGCTGATGGAGACCACGGAGAAGACGGCACAGTAGCTCTCAAATTTGCCTGAGGAATTAGGCAGCGCGTGAATAGCTCGAGTGGCGGTCATAAAAGCAGCAAGAACAAAGAGCACAAAGGCATGAAAAGTATGAGGACGGCCCCTGAAAACGATCGTCGGAATAGGGTTTTCTCCGATGTACTCATAAGGAAGCTGAAGAACTCCGAGCATTACCGTGAGGCAAAGTCCGATTACACATTCTATAACTGTGATATGAGGAATTTTACCTAACGGAGTGACGTAAAAGACGCGTTCATGATGAATGATCATTTTGACGCATTCGAATCACTCAAGAGATTGTTGATGTTGTCGCTGTCGCCAGGCACTTGGAATTTATATGCTTGGAGATTTGAGTAATCAATGATGTATATATATGAAGAGATAGTTGTAGAATTGCTTCAGGGCAAGTTCATGGTAAGAAAAAAATGCAAGAAATATGAGAAGAAATATGCAAAATTAACTCAAAATTCTCCACCCTACATTCATTTTCCGTTTGGGGGAACTACAGTCTACAGAATATGGTTGAATCTACTTTGATAGAAAACTACTTGTCGAATGATTAACAAATAATTTGTTTAATGAAATATCAAAGGGATTATCCTAAACCACACAGAAATAGGGTATAATTGAACCCCCAAAACAAAAAATTGCTAATCTATGAGCAACCACGGAGATTTGAAGTTCCAGAATGAAGAAGTATTAGTGATGATCAATGATTTCGTAGCAAGCAAACCGTGCAAACAAAAAATTAGGTAGAGAGACTCGTGAGAATTGATTATAACTTGAAGAAGAATCTGGAGATAGCAAATAGATAGGAAGAATCCCAGGTGAATAACGGACGTTTTGTCATTTAAGAGTAGGTGTGACTTTTGCTCCAAAATTGTAACACAGATACTTTTGTACCCAAAAAAACACTTTTGGTGTTAGGAGTTTCTGGAGCAAAATACATGTGCATTTTTGCACATTTACCCTATATATATATATATATATATATATATATATATATATATATGATAGGGCAAAACTTTAAGCCTAAAACTCTGCAAGTATACGGACCGTATCAAGTAATAAAGAGTAAGTAAGAAAATTATTGTTCCCACAGAGACTCAGTCAAACTAGTGATTAGGTGTTAAATTTTCTTTTTTTCGTTTACGTTGAGAAAATCAGAATTGTTTTCAATAAGAAAATAAATAAGAAAAATAGTAGCAAAGACTTTTCGAAAAGAGCGAATTTCCAATATCAGAGAAATACAACCTAGAGTCACTAATCCCTTGTTGGTTTCTTAGAATTAATCCCCACTAATTTAATTTTGAATTAACCTAATCAACTAACCTAGAGTATTAATGTTTATAAATGCCTTCCGGTCCATTTATAAACCTATCTTAATTAACTATGTAATGCCTCACACAATTAACTAAAATGCGTTTTAGATCGAACTCACCCTAATTTGATTATGCGGAGCTTCTAGGTATATTCCTATCCTAGACGCAAATTAGATTAAAACCTAATTCCTTATTAAACTTAAACCTAATTCCACATTATCTAATCCCAAGGTCAATTTAGGATTCACTTTTCCAAGTTCAACCCTAAATCCCCAAAACATGCTTACTAGTGGCCAATTAATAAGCAATAGCAAGAAAAGCAAGAATAAATAAACTGAATAAAATTAATCAAAACTACCAGTGGGAAATACTACCTAGAACCCAAACAAGTTCATAGGTTCTCTAGGTTGAAAAGAAAATTTAGCCACACATGGCTATAATAAAATTCATGAAATAAAAGGATGAAACTCAGATTTAAACAAGACAGGAAAAGAAAAGAGAAATAAGACTCCCAAAGAATCCTTCAATTCTTCTCGTTCCTTCCTGTGCGTCTCAATGCGTCGTCCACATGTGCTTCCTTCTTTTATTCTTGAATGTAATTGTTCTTTGCGTCTCCGGTTTGCTTCTCGTATATCCTCAATTGCGCTCCTCCTTGAATTGTGTTGCGCCTCTTTTCTCGTTCTGTGCGGTCGTCTTCAATATATAGGATTTAGGTTTCTTGCCTTTTTGCTTGCGGGTCCCACACGTTTATTCCAAATCTTTTAAAGATATGATATATCATATCTTTCCAATGGCTCAATTGCTTTCTCTCCTTTCATCCATCCATTTAAGTATTTGGTCAATTCTATTATAATATAATACTATACTATACTATATAATATGATATATAATATAATTATTATATTATATCCTTTTCAATTTAACTTGTTGCCATTGTTGCTTTTCCTATATTTTTTTTTTCTCTTAGATCACATAATATCTCCCGCACAATAAATAGGATATCAATAGATTTTATATTATAATATTCTTTTATCCTATATTTAATTAAAAGATAGAAAAATATATAAAAGATAATTAAATAAGCATAATATTAATAAATTCAATTCAATATATCTCAGAATCTATACTTATTTAATTATAAAATATACACTTATCAAACTCCCCCACACTTAAACATTTGCTTGTCCTCAAGCAGAAGAAAGAGAATTCATTATCTGAAAAGAACATTGCTCATAAAATTCCTAAACAGAAAGCAATAAACCACCACACTTAGATCATATCATCAAATCTTATTTAAGTTAATGTCTTATAAGAATAAATCACTAAGCCAATAGCCTTAAACAATTGTAATAATCTCTTAACATCCCATGATCAAAAGATCGACAAGCAATAAGTTCAACCATAAGATTAGTAAAAGAATATTACGCTACTCAATTTCTTCAGAAAAATTCAAATGCCCCCACTAAACCAAGCTTTTCATTTAATTTAATAAAGATCCTCTGGTAGGAAATAACTCCCTTTTTTTCTTTCTTTTTTTCCTCTTTTTTTTCTTGAGCCGTTGTAGGTCCCCTTTTGACGCGACCCCGCACATGGGTGATGCAGCACCGGTTACTCAGTTACTCCAACAGACATCTCAAGAGGCTTTTAGCCAAACTCATAACCCTCTTTGACTTTACCGTTTGACGCGACCCTACACATGGGTGATGCAGCATCGGTTACTAAGTAAGGCCTAGAGAAGTCATCAGTGTGCATGTGTTGTTTTTTTTTTTTTTTTTTTTACCCGAGTCATTTCCCTAAACAAAAGTTTTACTTAGCTAGCAAAGGTCATCATCTAATTTTCTAAAGAAATCATGTAGCAAAATATTCATAAACTAATAATCATGTGATCATATCACAAACTAATCTCTAGTCTCATAGTCAATCTCAAGACTATGACAAAAATTCAAGGCTTAGAGGCTTAATTGAAACATTCTTTTTATTTTAATTTTTTTTTGACTTGATAATATTCTTTAAGATGGGGAAAGCTCAAAATTGAGGTCAATCCTAAACAACGCAAAAATCTCAAATAAAAAAAAAAATTATGTTCAATTGCATAAGGACAAGCATAACCAAAGAAATCATATCCCTCCCCCACACTTAAATCAAACATTGTCCTCCATGTTGCAAAAATATAAAGAGGGAAAGGAACTAGTACTCCCCGGTTTAGGTCTCTAACTGATGTAGAGTGCTTCCCCGGTACCATCCATAATATTTCAAATTCTGAGGAAAGAGTGCACAAGCAGAACTTTGCAGCAACAAGAAGAGGGATCATCTTCAAATTTGAATAAAACTGAAAGGGAAAAAAAAAAACAAAAGAAAAAGAAAATAATAATAATAAATAATGCAAGCAGAACCCTTGGGTTGCCTCCCAAGAAGCGCTTGGTTTATAGTCTTCAGCCCGACTATGTCAGATTGTCAAGGAGGTTGAGACAAGCAGTGCCAATGTTGCCCAGAAGAGGATGCAGAGGTCTTCGCAATTTGTTCACTGCTCCTGTAGGTATTCTCCACACTCTTTTGCTCGATGAAGATCGTTTTAAGGGACTCTTTATTGGCAGATGAACCCAATTTAGCTTGATTGAGGTCATTTATCACAGCAACTTTTACACATTGTTTGAATTCATTTTGAAACTCCATTGCTTTGTCCCTCTTAAACTTGACTTGCTCATCACCAAGTCGTAAAATTATCTTTCCTTGTTCGACATCTACCAATGCTCTCGCAGTATCCAGGAATGGTCTTCCAACAATTAGCGGAATCTCTTGATCTTCATCCATGTCAAGAACAATGAAGTCAGCCGGATAGATAAAAGAGCCAACTTTCACTAGTACATCCTTAATGATACCATATGGATAAGAGAGACTTTGATCAGCTAGCTTGAGTGTAACAGGTTGTAGGACTAGACTCCCTAGTTGAAGCTTCTTAAAGAGAGATAGAGGCATAAGATTTATAGCGGACCCCAAATCACACAATAATGCACCACCTTCAAATTTGTCACCGATCACACATGGAATAGTGAAGGAACCGGATCTTTACACTTTAAAGGAACATTAGGTTTAATGACACTAGTGATCTCCTTAGTCAATGCTACGTTGCAAACTCAGTAAAATGCTTCTTCTTACTCAACATCTCCTTCAAGTACTTAGCATACTTAGGCATTTGCTCCAAAGCTTCTATGAATGGGATGTTAATGTGTAATTGCTTGAAAATATCCAAGAATTTCTTGTATTGTTCATCCAATGCCTTCTTTTGGAATCTTTGAGGAAATGGTAGAGGCGGTCTCCATTTAGGAATCTCGCATTTGCTTCCCTTTTGTTTACCTCCTTCTTTTGGGATTCACTGTCCTCATCTATTCCCTTCGCCTTTTGTGTAGACTCTTTATCATTTCCCACAAGGCCCGCAAGATTTTCTTCGCTATTAGAACATGAAGGCTTCATTGCTGGCTGCTGTATCTCAGGCAATTCTTCACCACTTTTAAGGGCAATGGCTTTACACTCCGCTCTTTCATCTCTACGAGGATTAGGGATAGTATTACTTGGCAATTCTCTTTGTTGTAAAACATTCACAACATTTGCAATTTGTCCCACTTGTACCTCAAGATTCTTGATAGATGAGTTTACTTCTGCAATAGATGAGTCTACTCTTGCATTAATAGCAGCTTGCTCTTGAGTATTCTTTAATTGAAAACTTGCAAGCTGAGATATCACTTGCCTCTAGATTAGATTTAGGTTCTTGGGTAGGAATGACTTCCTTTTCAAATTGATAGAACCCGGAGGTGGCACTTGTCTTGTACTAGAGGTTGATGTTTCATTAAGAGTCGCTCCATATTTCCAAGAGAGGTTAGGATTTTTACGCCACCCAGAATTGTAGGTGTTCGAGTAAGGATTGTTCTGGTTGTTGCCATGGTAATTTCCAGCATAGTTCACTGGCTCTGTCTGTTGAGATATGAGGCATTGTCCATTTTCATGATCGTTTCCACAGTAATCACAAGGGGCATGAATAGCATTGACTCCCATGTGTCTACCATTAGATCGAGTTACTTGAGCTTCTAAGTGATCAAACCTCTTGTTGATTGTATTTAACATTGCCATCAACTGTGAAGAAGGGTCCTCAATAATTTTATCAACTGACTTCACCGGCCGTCTGTCATTGTTGTTCGTAGAAAGTCAACGGATAAGTCATCTAAGCATTTCCAAACATGATTCACCAATTGCTTTGTAATCCCCCCATTAGTGACAACATTTAATTCTGATTTAGATTCAGGAGTCAACCGGGTACTGAAGATTTGAAGTAAGACCCACTTCTCTAGATTGTGACCAGGGCTCTGCCTAACAAGCAACTTGAACCTCTCCCAGGCTTCATACAGATGTTCCCCAAATTGTTGACTGAAATTAGTAAGAGCGGCTCTTGCATCCACCATCTTGTTATGTGGAAAAAATCTTGATCTGAACTTTTCTTCCAATGTCTCCCAAGAGGTTATGTTGCCATCTTCTAAGTTGTTGAGCCATTCTTTGGCTTTCCCTTGTAGAGAGTAAGGAAAAAGCCGAAGGCGAATTACACCATCAGGAACTCCATTCATCTTGAATGAGTTGCAAACGTCAAGAAATTGTACCATATGCCGATTTGGATCTTCTGAATTGTTTCCTGCATACTGACCCTGTAGTTCAAGCATCTTAAGCATAGTCTGCTTGATTTCGAAATTGTTGGCTTGAAACTCAGGTACTCTGATTCCTAACTGATACCCTCGAGATTGTCTTCCCAAAAAATCATTAATACACAAACGATCATTTTCATCCGCATCCATTTCTTCAGTGTCAGTCTGAATCAATTCCTCCTCTTGGATCTGAGATGTTGTGGCTTCCAAAAGCTCTTGTGTATTCCTTGTTTTCTGTGGCGTTTTAGTAGATTTGGTTCTACGAGACATGTACCGAAGTACCTGCAAAACCAAATAAATCTCAAAGTATCAAATTAACACTAAAAATTAGAAAGAAAAGAAAAATAATAATAATAAAAATAAAAACACTCAAACTAAAACTACTAAAGGATTTCTAATACTAGTCACCAATTGCCTTGAGTCCCCGAAACGGCGCCAAAAACTTGATAGGGCAAAACTTTAAGCCTAAAACTCCGCAAGTATACGGACCGTATCAAGTAATAAAGAGTAAGTAAGAAAATTATCGTTCCCACAGAGACTCAGTCAAACTAGTGATTAGGTGTTAAATTTTCTTTTTTTTCGTTTACGTTGAGAAAATCAGAATTGTTTTCAATAAGAAAATAAATAAGAAATAATAGTAGCAAAGACTTTTCAGAAAAGAGCGAATTTCCAATATCAAGAAATACAACCTAGAGTCACTAATCCCTTGTTGGTTTCTTAGAATTAATCCCCACTAATTTAATTTTGAATTAACCTAATCAGCTAACCTAGAGTATTAATGTTTATAAATGCCTTCCGGTCCATTTATAAACCTATCTTAATTAACTATGTAATGCCTCACACAATTAACTAAAATGCGTTTTAGATCGAACTCACCCTAATTTGATTATGCGGAGCTTCTAGGTATATTCCTATCCTAGACGCAAATTAGATTAAAACCTAATTCCTTATTAAACTTAAACCTAATTCCACATTATCTAATCCCAAGGTCAATTTAGGATTCACTCTTCCAAGTTCAACCCTAAATCCCCAAAACATGCTTACTAGTGGCCAATTAATAAGCAATAGCAATAAAAGCAAGAATAAATAAACTGAATAAAATTAATCAAAACTAATAGTGGGAAATATCTACCTAGAACCCAAACAAGTTCATAGGTTCTCTAGGTTGAAAAGAAAACTTAGCCACACATGGCTATAATAAAATTCATGAAATAAAAGGATGAAACTTCAGATTTAAACAAGAATAAAAAGAAAAGAGAAATAAGACTCCCAAAGAATCCTTCAATTCTTCTCGTTCCTTCCTGTGCGTCTCAATGCGTCGTCCACATGTGCTTCCTTCTTTTATTCTTGAATGTAATTGTTCTTTGCGTCTCCAGTTGTGCTTCTCGTATATCCTCAATTGCAGCTCCTCCTTGAATTGTGTTGCGCCTCTCTTTCTCGTTCTGTGCGGTCGTCTTCAATATATAGGATTTAGGTTTCTTGCCTTTTTGCTTTGCGGGTCCCACACGTTTATTCCAAATCTTTTAAAGATATGATATATCATATCTTTCCAATGGCTCAATTGCTTTCTCTCCTTTCATCCATCCAAGTACGTGTTGGTCAATTCTATTATAATATAATACTATACTATACTATATAATATGATATATAATATAATTATTATATTATATCCTTTTCAATTTAACTTGTTGCCCTTGTGGCTTTTCCTATATTTTTTTCCTCTCTTAGATCACATAATATCTCTCGCACAAATAAATAGGATATCAATAGATTTTCTATTATAGTATTCTTTTATCCTATATTTAATTAAAAGATAGAAAAATATATAAAAGATAATTAAATAAGCATAATATTAATAAATTCAATTCAATATATCTCGAATCTATACTTATTTAATTATAAAATATACACTTATCAATATATATATATTAATTGTATATATTGTGATCATTTTTGAAGATAAAAATTTAAATTTGATAAAAAAAACGTTAAATTATTATTTTTAAAAATTAAAGAAGACTATGAGTGAATAGGCGAATTTCGCGGAGAAAGTGAAGTGGAAGCTGTCGGTTTTGGTGAAGGAATGGAGATTGGAGAATCTGGAAAAAGACTATGGTGAGAGCCGAGGAAAATCGACGGGAAGGTAGTGAATGAGAATGGAGAAGGCGATTATGGTGGGCTGTGATGACGGCGGAGATCGACGCCGTAGACGGTGGTGGTGTGAGCTTCGTTCTCCTTCTCTTTCTTCTCCGATTTCCTCTTCTTTTCTCCATCTTTCTTCCTCAAAACTCTATTCGAGTCACATGGCCTCAATGATGAAGGTTTTGGTGATAATGGCGAGTGAGGATCCAAGGGGTTGACGGAGGTGGTGGTCAACGGTGAAGAGGGAAGAAAGTGATGGTGGTGGTGCTTGGTAAAGTCGTTCGAACCTCCTCCTTTCTTCGTCTAAGGAGGTAGCTTGGGTATGGCAGGAGGTAGCTTCGGTAATGACACAAGAGCACTGTGCATTGTGCAAACAGTACGCCGACACTGCAAATGGTGACACAAGACCGGTGTATTTATACGTCTGGTCTAAAAATTCAATTTTTAAGACCGGATGAATTCACCATCCAGTCTTGAAAGTCAGTCTTTTAAGACTGCGTATAATTAGTCGTCAGGTCTTAGAAGCTGCTATTTTTCAGACCAGATTTATGTTTGTCCGGTCTTAAAATTCTGATCGTTCAAGAGCAGCCAAGTTTTTGTCCGGTCTTAAAAGTTGAGTTTTAGGACCGAACAAAAAATATTTCAGCTTTATTTAGTTCGACTTTTAAGACCTAATGTTTTCAATATCCGGTCTAAAAGAGTTTCTTTAAGACTAGTTCGAGTTTGGTCTTAAATGTAGATTTTTAATACCAGCTGGAACAAGACCGGTCGCGGGTCCGGTCTTACAATGCTTGTTTTGTCCGGTCTTAAAACCCTTTTTTGCACTAGTGACATATCTAAGATTCAATGAATCTAGACACTATTCCTCGTGTTCTGTTATTCTTGTGTGTGACTCTGTAGGCCCACATGAGATTGGCAGCGGGCCAATATTGTACCAGCCCACAAGTCGCAAGCGGCCTCTAGTAAGACATTGCGACTACCTAATTCATATGGGAATTGATGATATGATACAACCTATTATACAACCATGTCATGTCTCTTTTGTCATGCGATAATTTGGTCAAGGATGAGGCATGGATAATGTCAACTTCCTGTTCTTGACCATTACTTTCTCGATTCTTGAGTAGTCTAACAATTGAAATGGAAACTCCTTTCCATCGTAGTATGGCCATACATTTCTCAGACTCACTCATCGAAGGGCCCAGTATTATCTCTCTACAAATGTGAGGGACAAATTCCATTTTGACCATTCACATTCCTCTGCATGAAAACCACTGATCCTAACCCAAGCCTTTATCATCACCCGGTCAAAAGTGACTTTTGACTAGGTCAAAGATCAGCGACTCATCATGTAGGAATCCATGATGATCTCAGGTCAAAGGGCATTGTGACGCGATTACACATGAGAAAAGCTTATGACTTAATCCATGCAGTTTTCTCATAGTGGGTCAGTCTAGCACCTTGTACTCTTACAAGTGCCTATGACTTTGATTCGTATCTCCTACTCATCAAAGTCATACTGGCCTTATTTCATCTTCGCTCCCTTGTAGATGACTGATCAAGGACATTTATGATAATCTATAAGATACATCCAAGGAAATAGTTATCACTATAAACATGCAAATGATATGATAACTAAATGGAGAAATACTGTAAATATCAAAAACGTTTAAAGTACATTGACTTGCCCCTATGGCATAATTTCCAATCTTCGCCACCTACTGAAACACTGTGCATTCAATTCTGCATTATTGCAATAGACTGTTTCATTAGTTTCATTTAATATCTTTGGATATTTTCTATACTTAAGTGATTATCACTTATCTACTCAGTGAGGAGTTTAAACACTATTTGATTATTTGTTTATCAGTTAAATCTTAAGGTTATAGAACCTTAAGTGTTAGTGTACAATTACAAGTTGTAAGGGGGAGTGAGTCCTAGTGAAAGGATCATCTTGAGTACAGAGTGTGTAATTGTGTCTGTGTTTATTTGATTACAACTTGTAAAGATGAGAAGTTCTAGTGAGAGGATTACTCGAGAGTTACAGAGTGTGTAATCAAGTTTTGAGATAGTGAAATCCCAGAGTGTTTCTGGGGACTGGACCAGGTCAAGAGTTGGACTGAACCAGTATAATCTCTTGTGTTCATTGCTCTACTCTCTGTCTCTATTTTATGTTCTTGAGCTTTAGCGAAAGATTTTTTATAATCACCTATTCACCCCCTTCTAGGTGATTTCCACCTTCATTTGGTATCAGAGCGTGGTTACTCTGTTGGGCTTAACATCCTGAGTTAGATCATGGATGGAATATTGCCAAATGGCGCCTCAATCAATCATCTACCAGGCTTCAATGGCGAACATTATTCATTTTGGAAAAACAAGTTCAAAGTCTTCGTTATGACAACTGAGTTTGGTCTGTGGAATGTGTTCGAAAGAGGAAACTACCAACCAACAGCCGTCGAAGATGAAGTTCGTATTGCAAAGCTCGAAGAAGAATATGATGAAAATGATAGAATACTTGTTACTCTTAACAGCAAAGCTATTTTGATGCTGCAAAGCGCTCTCAATCAACAAGAATATTTTCGAATATGTAATTTATCAAGTGCAAAGGAGATGTGGAAAGCCTTGCAGATTGCCTATGAAGGAACAACCGATATTAAGGAGAATCGAATCAATACCTTGATTACCGAGTATGACCTCCTTCATATGAAGACCAGAGAATCCATCGGAGAATTTCAACTTTGTTTTACTCATCTGATCAATCAATTGTCAGCTCTGGGAAAGATATATGAGAAAAACTCTCAAGTCAAAAAAATTCTCAATATCTTGACAAAAGATTGGGAAGCCAAAGTAAAAACTATCAAAGAAGCTCGTGGAGAATCAATGACTTCAGTTGCTTCTCTGTTTGGAAGCCTATCTGAATATGAAAGTAAGCTGAAATTCAAGAAAGGCTTAGATGAGATCAACAACAACAGAAGTAAAGGCGTTGCTCTAAATGCTGTAAAAGAAAATGAGAGTAAAGACGAAGAAGAAGAAGAAGATGATGAGATGGGAATGTTCGTGCGAAGATTCAAGAAGTTTTATAAGAAGGATCAGGGCTTCAGAAATCAATTCCAGAAAGGAAGCTCCAGTAACAAGTGTGAGTTCAAGGATAAAGAACAAGTTATCTGTTACGCATGTGAGAAGCCCATACATTACAAATCAGAATGTCCTCAGTTGAAGGGCAAAGAAAATGACAAGAAGAAGGCATACGTGTCTGCTATATAGGGAGATAACTCCTCAGATGAAGAAAGTGAGGAAGAAGTTGCGAACGTGTGCTTAATTGCTGAAGAAGAAGAGCAATGTGAAAACGATGATGAGGTTTATGATTCGGAACCCAATTATGATGATTTACTTTCAGAATATAATGAACTGCATTCTGGATTTAAAAGAATTTCAAAAGATCTTATTTCTTCAAAGAGGAAAATCAAATTGCTTGAACAATAAACTAAAGATACTCCTCTGGTTTGTGAAAAGTGTCTTGATCTTGAGAAGAAAAGCATTTATCTTACGAAAACACTTGAGAAGTTCACTAAAGGTAGTGAAATGCTCAATGTTATTTTGAAAGCTCAAAGATTTACAAATGATCGATTAGGCATAGGTTACAATCCCATTTTTGACAAAAAGAAAGGGAAAAAGAAAAGTGGTCGAAAATCCTACTTAAACTACTTTCAAAAAACAGTCCACTCTTCGAACCCCTTTGCTCATTGTAATTATTGTAACCGAAAGGGACATAATACTTCATCATGTTTTTCATAAGAAAGATAAAAGAGACAAACCTGTTGGTAATTATCAATGGGTACCAAAGGAAACTTATGTTTCGCTTAAGGCCTGAGCTAACCCGGAAGGACCCAAGTATAAATGGGTACCAAAATGTCCATCGAGTGCCTTGTGTGTGCAGATTGATTCCAAAATCAATGGACATGAGGATACGTTGAAGAAGCCAAGAGTTTCTTGTACACCAATTGAAAGGAGCATAGCGCCTATATCAAACAAGAGAACTCTCGGAGCACCCATTCTTTGAAACTACAAAGTCTAACCACCAAGTGAAGCAATGGAAAATATGAGTACATTCCACCTCAAGAATAAACTATCATAGAGTATTGTTCAACTATCTTGAGGAGAACAAGAAAAGGAGAATCTCTCGAATATCAAATGGAAGACTATTGAAGTCAATATCGTTTAAGAGAGCCTTGCAAACACCTAAAGGAAAACATATGAAGAATCAGTGGATGAGCAAAGCCAATCTTCCAAGTGCCTAAGGTAAAAACCTCCTACGCTATTATCAATAATAATCATTGAGGTTTTATACTTTGGATATTATGAATGAGCATTGAAAACTATTTTGAAATTTTTTTCTATCTCTTGAAAATCCATTTGACAGATTTATTCATAAAGGGATTGCAATGTTCAAAAATTTTAATTCTTTATGCAGACATGATAATTTGAAAAGAAATTATTTCTTTTATAAAGTCATGTTTAATTCTCTGTGCTCAGTTATTCTAAATTGATTATATTCTTAAGAGCATATGATTTTGTTCCTACATGCTAACAATGATTGGATCCAAGCAAGGTTGGATACCAAGAGCGAAAAAGACTTATACGGTTTTGTAGGATCAAAGAAAGCTTCTCAAGAATGCAACATAGAGAAATGATTCAAGTCTTGAGAAAGCTAAACAAGTTTTTTTATGTTAAACCCATCACAAACAAAAGCATACAAACACCAAAATACCCCCGGCCGGTGGGCCCCACCACCGACATCCACCGCCACCCCACCGCCACCAATGCCGCCCGACCACACCGCCACCCCGCGACCACCACCGCCGCCGTAGGGGTATTTTAGTTTTTTTTTTTAAAAAATATTTAAAACTAGGGGCAAAAGTGAAATTTCATCCGCATTACTATTCACTTCCATCCAAGTTAACGCGTTTTTGGTCAACTAACTAACGGCCGATGACGCGCTCCCAAAACGTAACGTCGTGTGTATTTTTACTCCAGAAAAAAGGTCGTGGTGCTGGGCGCTCCCTGTGACAAAGTTCATGTGTAAAATTGCACCTTCACCCAAGTTTAACCAATATTTTTTTAATTGCCAAAAGAGTTTAACCAATATTGTATGTATATTAATTCATTCAACAATATATCAATTATCCATCATAGAGGTTGTACTTTAGACCCGTTGAATCACAGATAATGTCAGACACGATAGCAGCTAGACAATTATTGAATAACTTGCATGTTTGCCATCTTAAAAACAAACGCAGAAAAGCACAATCTCATTATTCATGGTTATGAAAAAAACTTAGCAAGTTAAGAAAATTACGCCTGTATAAATAGTTTATATAACACGTAAAATTTGTCACATAACTGTACAATTGTTGGTCCTTTCCAAGATGTACATGAATGAACTTTTTGTGTGGCTTTTTACACATGGACTGTACAAACTTCAATATCGCTGCTCCTTGCTAAACCACATAACCCTGGGAGACATTTGCTTAAACGAGTGAAGGAACAAAGAATAATTAGCAACACTTGTGGATGCCCACGGGCTCATTCCTCCGAGTGATACCCCTATTAATCAATCAATGCAGAAGAGCAATAATTAGACTGAAGCTGGGAGATACTAAGACGCGGGTCTTGTGCTAGCGCATAGCAAACTACCTTGATCTATTACATGACAGCGACCTGCAATAGAAAGTAATTGGTGCTATATGTCCCCAAAAAAATAAAGGAAAAAACTCAGAAAATTAAAAGCTACATGATCAAAAGGATGTCCCACATTTATTATGACTGGAAGAGAGTTATAGTTGCAATATAACCATTTTTCATCACCTGCAAGCCCCACCAGAATATAGATTAGCAGTCTCTTCAGAGCCACGCACTAAATTAAACTATAATCGCAAAGGTTAGCTGTAAAAACTTCAAGAATAAAGAATGACTCGCCTCCAACGCAATATTTTGATACCCATAGACGAAAGTGTATCCAAAAGGGTTGCTCGTAGAACCTTGTTTTTGAATGGCAGCCCGCCCACAATCACCAAGAATTTCCTAAGAGATTAAAATACATGCTATCATAGATGAATTCGATCAATTAAAAAAAGGAAAACTGGTATCAAAGCACATCACATTTTCTTCATCAGATTATACAACAGTTGATACTACCTTAACCTGCTCCCACTTTGTGGAATGTGTAATGACTTTTTGCTTGCTGCCATTTCCATCCTGAAAAGATGCCCCAACTGCTGGAAAGAAAATCAAAATCATCTTATATCTTCCCTTGCAAAAAAATCAATGTTAAAATAGAAGATAGCTTACGATCTGAGCCATAGATAGCAAAATTGCACTTCATGTATGAATTAAAATCAGCATGACCAGGGAAGTTGGTATGCAACACAAACTTTTTTATTTTGTGACTCTGTAATAACAGACACAAGAAAATCCATCATAAAATGGAAAATTGTCATCAATGTACATAAGTTAAAAGAATGGATGAGGTGAAACCTGGCCATCAAATAAAATGTCAAGCCCACGAGTAAAATAATTATAGAAGTAATCCCCACATAGAGTTGTTCGAGGCCGGAGATCAGAGGCAGAATGAATAACCATTGGATCCACCTGCAATATTAATCTTTCAGTATCCATCCATAAAATACTTACAAAAGCATTTGATAGTTAAGTATATCACTGTATTAATCTGTTCACATGGTGGCTGAGATATCACCTCCGTAGATTGAAAAGGTAAAGATAATTTTCAAGTAAACAGTAATAATCCATGGAGAGGGAGCATATAATATCGAAATAACAAGAAGAATCAAATAGATTCCGTTTTTCTTTAAACTATTGGCCTGTCTAAAATTACTGTTTTGACTTTAGACTCATCCTCATTCCCACAGTTTTTAGAGTTGTCCATATTACATGTACCATAACAAGATCAGATGAGACAATTCATTACATGTTGGCAGGAACTTGTCACAACATATAACTTCGGCTGGAATTGAGATGAGTGGAACAAGCAACATGATATTTGCTATTAATGGCTGCTCAAAGATTGGAACTTTTTAACATGACAATGTTGAAATACGCTGAGACGAAGGAGTAAACAACTTCCACTTTGGACCCAATGTTCATGAAATTGGGTCTTAGGAAAGAAAGTATAGTAAGAGTTAGTCCCGGATCCAATTTTGGAAGAGTCTCACGTGTGACATTTTAAGGCTTTACAGTAAGAATGAACTGATGCAAACATAATTATGACAGAGAATTATTTCTTGTGGACAACAACTTTGCCAGCTACTTGGAATGCCTAGAGAAGTTAAATAAGGACGCTTTACAAAGCAAATTACATGGGAAGAGACTAATCAAAGTGCAAACTTCAGCCCGTGCCCAGCGTATAATTATCACCTCGAGGACAATGTGAATCTTATTTGGGCGAGTAAAGATGGGACTCTGTAAACGCATGCAGCCACAACACAGCAGGGGTCAAAAGGAAGGTAAGAGGGAGGGAAGGAGGAACTGATGGTGGAACAAAGGACCTAAAAGTTTATGCATAAAATGGAAAAAATAAAGGAACAAGAGAAGGGACTAATGATTGAGAAGTAGGGAGAGTAGTTAAAAAGTAGATTAAAGGAAAAGCTGAGAAAGGAGTGGCCCTAGAAGAATCCTAAATCTGGTTTTGGTGGGAGAAAGCCATCCCTCTTGAAAGTTGGCATTTCTTATTCTTTTTTTCCCTTTTTCTTTATTGGATTAGCACAGTTAGCACTTTTCATTCTTCATTTTCCATTTCTTTTGCGTAGTTGCTGAGTATATGTTATTTGTTGTTTGTATTGCTACGTTGTGTATAAAGCTGGTTGTAATCAGTAGTAACACATTAGTATGATAGGTTGTAACCTTTTGTCAAAGGTGCATCTATTTGAGCAGTAAGGTTGTCTTGGTCCGACTGTATCTAGGTGAAAATTGTTTGTTATATAATGAGCGATTCTATGTGCTGTAAGCATCTGTCCAAGGGATATATACTGCCTTTATATCAGTGTTGCAGTGCTCATTTGTGTTATTTCAGCAATATATAGTTCAATAGGTGTTCTGACACTGAGTTTAAGGATTCTAACAAGGAAAAAGGGTCAATTAGTGACCTTAAAATTTTCAGATATTACTGCAAATTAGATCTGTTGACTCCTGTAAAAGGTCTACAGAGCATTAAATTCCATTTAAAAGATTAGTAGTTTGGTACCTGCTTCTGATGAATTCCACAAGGGCGACCTAGTTCAGTCCAAACATCCTGAAGATTGCAGAAAGCTATAATTAGAAGGAGAACAAATAACGAGCTAAAGAATAGCACTAACCTTAATTCACACAAAAGAATACAGGATCAACTCAAAGATTGACAGACCAGAAAAAAAACCAAAAGGACTGGACGACAAAATAGTTTCATGAGAAAGCAAAAACAGACTTGATTATATGCAACATAAAACTTGCCTGTGGAGATGCACCAAAAGGAATTCGCTGACCACCAACTGTAAAATACAACTCTTCTCCAAGCTATATTACGGAGAGAGAGAGAACCAATTAAACCCCAGAATTACAGGAAACTTAGTGAAATGGAGCAGAAAAATTCTCAGAAATCAACATCTTGCAAAAAATTAAAGCTCCCAAGAGGTGAGTATAAAGATAATATATTATCATCCCCAAGAACCCCAGTATTTGAAGAGTACAGACATAGGGCTAAAAGAAGCCAAACCTTAACGTGAACCTCTTCCATGTAAATGCTGCCAGCAGGTAAAGGTGGAGCAGAAGCCTTTTCCATTAAGGACCCTACACCAACCTTTTTACCAGAAGAACTATCATATATAGAAACACGACATGTGACTGGTGTAGTGCCATCCGGAAACTCCAACGGCAACTCCACTTTCATAATAAAAATGAAACAAAAGGTCAACAAATAAGAATATGAAAACTCAGTGGGACATTTTGATTTCATGAAAATATAATGAATACCTCCTCCATCATGGCAGCAGTCAGTATACTGACTTGGAATAGGAAATGCAAAGGAAAGACCCTAAAAACCAAAATACGTAAAAAATCAGAATATAAAATATTTATGAAAATGAATTACAAATACCAAATACATACCGGGTAAAATAGAGTGTAAATGCCTCGATCCTTGTCAAAAATTCCTGGATATGTTGGTCCAAAGAGTGCATAGACAGCAACAAAAGTAGCTAGAGTCGATGGCCCTCTATAAATTAACATGATGGTCAATAATACAGATAATCAGATATAAATAAAAAAAATGAGTAAAACTTGAAGTCCATAGACTCACCCAATAAGAGAAGTGGAATAGCGCATTTGAAGCCTCTTCACATCATATATCTCAATCAGGCGCAATCTCTAAGGTAGTAATCATATATTAAGTCAATAACATGACAAAGTCATCTTATCATTATGAACAACAACAGAAAGAAGCAATATGTGAGAAACTTGAAGTCTTGAATTGATTGGTTCAACAAGAACCACAAGATAGAGAAATTGAATAATCAGCTCTATATGAAGAAAAAAACATGGTTGAAAATCCACTACCAACATTTGTAATATAATTCTACAACTATTCAATCGAAACATTTTCTTAGCAGGAAGGAAAACGTCAATGTAACAAAATATATGACCCACCCAATGGTAATATAAACTGTTCTAGACAAACACTGAGAACTAAAATAAAAAAGGAGGTACTTAAGAGGATCCTTAAAAATTCATAACCCAAAGTACATATTACAAAACTTGAATTACGCAATACATATACAGCTGATTTGATTGTGCTTCAGTGTTTTGGTCATGACATCCCAGCATTAAAAACCAAGATATTAACCATGGTAACCAGTCCCATCAAATCAGGTGCAATACCAAAAAGGAAACAACAATTACAGTCCGCCCACACATTAAGCTAGTTATCGTTCCTATCAGTGACATGATAAAATAATTTAAACTAGCCAAATGTAGCCTCTTTTTTCACGTTTACAAGTAGGCTTAGTAGCTTCCAACAGAAAATATAAACAAGTACCTGTGACCATGGATCAAACCGAAGATGAAAACCATGATCTGGAAAGCTTATAACAATATCCAACTTTAAGGGTTCCTGCACATGCATGAGGTTGAACCAACAATTAAAAAGTCTGGAAGACGTCTCGAAGATACACATCACTAAATTACGGTCTGCCTGCGCAGATGGTCCTATATAGAATCCAGGAAATTTCAAAGAAACTATGGACAATTGTTGCATGAGTACATAGTGAACATAGATGACAAAAATTATGAGTCGTCAGACCGTTTGTCACAAACCTCATCAAAATACTTCACATGGACAACATCATAAATGTTAGGCTGCTGCTCTATCTGAGCAAATGCTTCACATATGGGCATCCCTGAACAGAATTTGAAAAGCTAAGCGTAATTAAAAACAAACGAAAGAGCATAGTAATATATAGGTGCTATTAGGATTGACATCTCATGTGCATAAATTTTCATGATAGCTCAACCATGGATAAGAAGAAGTCCGTCCAACAGCAGAAAACAACCACGGGACTGAACGACATGACTTCCAGTCCCATCGATTAAGAGAATTTTAAGTTTCAAGTAGTCGACCTATATCTACAGAGGCAAACGCGACTAATAAAAAGCAAAACCCAGAAAATACTTCAAATTTTACCCATCTTTAGCAAGCCGTACAGGCAAATATAGAATGAACACTAGATTATCATGATCCTGAGTTGGCTTCAATCGAACGGATCAAATTATTGGAAAATCTTAGAATCTATTCCTCCACTTTCCTCACAGATATTCTCAGGCAACAAACAAATAACGTCAAAATTTGAAGCCAATTTAACCGGATATAGGAATGATTCAACAGTAAGTGGTAACCGCTCAATGAATATGGCGGCCAATTACCGAGTGAGAAGGGGCCGATTCCAAGGCCAGGTCTAAGATCAAGAACAATAGCGCCCATGGCAGTGCCCTCGCAACGTCGTCTAGCTCTCTGCAACATAATCGCTCGAGGGTTGTTTAGGTGTACTTCTCGGGAATGAAAATCTCCGCCGTTACTTGCGTCAATTGAATGCTCAGGGGTCGTTTCTGCCCTTTATAACGTAGCAAGATGAGGCCCTTCCCGACACGGATCGTCAACTTCCGCAATCGGCGATCCTTTTTTATTTTTCTTATTAAATTAAATTATACGATCCGCTACCCGTCTGTCACCTTTTTTGTCTTTATTATAAGGTACCAACTAACAATTTTCATAAACTAATAAAAATAGTTAAAGTCACTAAAAGTTGTCCTACAATTTAAGTAACTTTCAATATTACACATACTAATTACACTAAACTCTAATATTATATTAATTATTACTTTCACCCATAAATGTAAAAAAATAATTAATGTTCTTTGGAAATAATCAAGGGCCTTATAAAAAAGACTAAATACAATTATTAGTTGGTGTCTTATAATAAAAATTAGAATGTGGAGATATAAAGCTGGATAATTTTTATGCCAACGCAAAACATATATAGTAGTATAATCATTATAAAAAACGTAAATATAATAATAACACATTTTTCTGCCTTAAAAAGAACTCACAAATAATTTTGATTTATATAAAAAAAATCTATATTATAAAAATACTAGATTATGTGGATGTTCATAAACTCCCAACTCTTTCACTTTCTACATTCCATAATTTCATAACACATTATATAATTTATACTAGAGTAGTTTTTTTTTCCCATAATTCAAAGGTTACAATATGTGCACTCATGAAGATTAACTTTGATATTTATTTTATGTAACTATTGGTTGAAGTTGAAAGCCTATAAATAGAGCATTATTTACTACACTTTGATTGCATCCAAATGAATAAGATATTACTTCATTTTTCTCTCAAATTCTCTCTTCATATCTCTTAATCTCCTTCATCTCAATCTCTTATATTTTCTTAATTTCATAACATGTTATCAACACGAAGCTCTAATGAAGGTATATTTTTTCATTGTTGGTTTAACAGTTTCTCCTACCTTCTTTTACGGTATATATATTTGAGTTATCTTGATTATCTAAGTCTTTATATAGAATTAAATAGACTTTTTTATTAATTGTTTTATACATCAAGTTCCATAACTAAGATTAGAGATTATTGGTACTTTATTCTCATTTACAAGTTTTCTTTATTTTATTTACATTTTATGTTTTATGTTTTATTTTATTTATATTAAAATATTATTGTTATATCATTATGTCAATCTTTTATTTTCATTTGTTTATTATTATATTCATATCTAATAGTATTATATATGATCATATAATGTGATATATATGATCATGGGCTTATCTATTATTTAACTTTGATAATGAATTTTCATTTACTTAATTTATTTTATAGTATTTTAATTTTATTAAAAATCTAGAAGCCATAATATTTTAAAATTTGTAATAAGATTATCAAAAGTCATATCACTTTTGTAATAATTCTTATATGAAAGAATGCTATTGGTGTCATTAAATGGCAAGATTGACAAGAAAATTTTTGGAATTTTGATGATTTAATTGTTACAAATATCAAACCCCTGAAAGCTATAGATTCAAATATTAAACAAAAAAAAAAAAAAAAAACTTTTAGCTTTGCAAGATTTTTGCTAAGGTCCTGAAGACCAATATATGGAGCAATTGATGATGTGATATATAATGCAACAAATTATAAAATATTATGTATTGACATCCATTGAAGAACTAGAAGATTCTTTATGAATAGCCAATACATTATATAATTAAAGAATTATGATGTGCTGCATGTTCTTAAAGAAAATTGGTTATGAGAGTATCATTGTTTATGATTTGGAATGGATCTCTAAATTTCTGGAAATAAATGAAATTTAAATATATGGGCATATTCAAAAAAATATGTAAACTATATAAATTTTCAATAATTTTGAGAGATGCATCTAAGATGATTACATGTGATATTACTATTAGTTTGCAACCTGAAGGTTGCAAGAATGTTTGAATATATTATTATGTTAAGCGCAATTTCCATATTATACGATTCATTCATTGAAGCCTCTAGAAATAGCTAGATTGATACTTATGAGAACAAAATTTCTATTTCTGTGTTGGCATATTTGATCTTACATATTGCAGCACTTATACTAGTCAACCAAATTCTCTCGATAAAATTGGTTTTTGATCAGGAGTCAGGTATTTCATCTTAAAAAGTTTTATTGTGCATTCCTATTGATCCACCACAATGCACATAAATGGATATGTAAAGGAAATTAAGATAAATATTGGGTAAGAACCTCATTCTTCTTGTTTGTCTCTAAATGATGTTTTTAATGGAAACAAATGAATTTAGAAGATTTATACTATATGATTAGTCAATTGTCATTTGACAAAGTTTTTCTAACATGAATGAGAGAAATTGAATCGCTGGAAAAAAAAAACTAAATGAATGCATTATTACTATCAATTACAGATATTGCTGGTAATGCACAAAGATTCTTTACTTTATAGGGCTTGGTCCAGAGTTTTGTTCTAATAAAGATGATGAATGCTCTTCTATAATTTAGATGTAGGATGTTTTGATTGAAATTGCAGTTAGATTATCCTATCCATTCCTATTACTATTGTGAGGGTAGGTGATCTTACATTAAGTCTTACACAATGTATTGGTGGAATATGTGACAAGAAATATGTAGAGTTATCCATTAGGGATATTAAATAAGGATACTTATATATTAGATTATGATTTATTGGAGAATTATTATTTTAATATTCACAAGTATCTTAAATAAATATGATATCTAGATTATAATTGTCTTGATTATCTTAGGATTTGATTCATATTTGAATTTGAATTTAATTATTATTATTTTTATTATTTCTAATGTTTACAAGGACTTAGGTCGGGTTCATGAAGGAAAAGTAAAAAACTTGTTCTTATTTTATCCATTAGCCGAAACTTTATGGCTTCAGTAACTTTCACCCTATGTTTAGATGGGGAAAAAAATTAGAAGAGAAAACTCCCAAAAATAGTAATTTTTTTATATTAGTTACGGAAGTTTTCAAACTTAGTATTTTCTTTTTCCAATTTTCCTCTTTCTTTTCTCTTCATTCAAACATAGTATTAGGAATAAAGATGGTTTTATTTGATAGTGTATCCCTCTCGAAAACTCCCATGCTTATCCCTCTCGCAAGAATGTAAGAGCTAGAGCACTCACGATGGATCACAATAATTAATTTGCCTCACGAAGACACGCTCAAACTCAAGCCTCTCCAATATCATGTTCATTCTATTAGTGAAAGTCCAACCACTGCATGAAAAAATATTTAACATGTTATTTATTATCTAGGCATGTGGAAGCGCGGATCATCATATCCAAGCATTTGTGGCACCACCGAACTATCACCCTTTTGGCCTCTGTCCCACCTCCCACCCATCCCTTCTCACTATTCCTTTCCTTCTTTCTTTCATTTTTCTTTCCCAATCCTTCCATTTCACCACACCAACACATGACTCTGTATTTACCTATTTAATTTAATTACGCATGTCGTACGTGCAAAATAAAGAGAAGGACGAGGGCCTGGCTCTATAGTATACATATATATCCTACCTCTTCTCTATATAGCTAGCATGCAATTCTTCCATTTTACCATACCATGGCATAAAGATTTGAACTTTGAAGGCACCAACCCGCTCCATTTTGTAGGATTTGAGAATCTGACCTACAAAAAGCAGTTTCAACGCAGTCTTGAAGCTGTATAATTGAAATCTTCAAGACTTCATTACTTATTCATAAACCAAGGCAAACCCACTCACAACTTCATTCTTTTCTGCGAATTTAAAATATCTTTGAAATAAAAGGAAGGTTAAATGAAAAACAAATAATCCTTTTCATTTCATAAATTAGCTACATATCACCTCTTTAAAATACAATTGAATTTCACCTTAATTAAACTTTCAAGTTGGCCTACTTTTTTTTTTTTTAAAAATATTTTCCTCAACAATATTTTCAGAATAGTTTATTTCAAAAGCCTACACGGTATCATGTGCTCGATGCTCGAAGAAGCAACTCAAGCAAGAACAAGTCCTTTTTTTGTTTTTTGCCGCCACACAAGAACAGTTCTCGTTCTGCACGCGCGGAAACGGGGGCTTCGGCACGTCAGGCCCGTTAGGGGATGATATTACCGCCAGAACAACTCTTGCAAGTAACGGACAAAGGAAACAACGCAGTACGATCGTTTTTTAGTTACCACGCAGTACGATCTTTGAATCTACATAACCCCGCAAATTTCAATTTCAATCCCATTCGATTTCGTAGCGACGATCTCTCTACTTCCTTTCGGTGGGATAACCCCAGAATAATGTTCATTCGCCTTCTTCAATTCCACCTCCATCCCTGGTCTTAGAATTTTAGTCAACGGCTGCGATGTTGTTTCTGACGCCGACCCAGAAGTATGCGGCTGGAGCCCTGTTCAGCCTCGCTATTCACCATGCTCAGACTCACCAGACCTGCCCATTAGGTTTCTCCGATGACTATCAATCCGGGGAACGAACCAGTAGCAGTAGCTCCGGCAGCGATTCCGTTTCCGAATGTCCGGATCTTTGGGTCCATGAGAACTCGGGTCTTCTCCGTCCCGTATTCAAGTATGCGCGATCGTTTTCGCTGTTTACTTTGAATTTTTATACTGGATACTCTTGGTTGAGTAGTTATATTTCGAAGGATTACTGGTATTGTGTTGTCTGGTTCTCTGATAGTTGAATAATTACATTTGAATAAACCATTGTGTTCTTTTCTTTCTTTCCCCTCCATTTTTAATGACACTGATATTAGTGTTGAAGATGACATGTTTTTCTCATATCATTACTCATATTCTATACATTTTTCATTTCAAGTATCGTACTAAATCTTCGACCCTCTAATTTGTACTCTTTTCACCTATACCTGTAGCTTTTTTCAATGATGAACCTGTATGTCACATTTTCTCTGAACAGGTTTCTGGACATTGATTCTGCTGCTTGGTGTGCGCTTGAAGAAACTGCTGGGTCTGACCATCCCGTGGGACCAGTATGTCATTTTACTTTTTTCATCGCTCCTAAATAGTTCACTGCTTGCATATACAATTACACATACTGAAGTATTTAGGTTTACGCCTTCTAATAACGTGACGCTTTTTTTTTCGATGTTACTATTAAAATTTTTTCACTGATAAACTTTGGTTATACTTCCCTAGTACTTTATTCAGTCAGGGGCAGGTCAATAGCTGTAACTGTAAGCCTGTAACTATATGATTTGATTCACTCTCATCTTTGTTTACATCTGTATCTAGCAAGCCTCTGATTGACCCAACCAAAATAGAGGTGGAAAATGTTAGCTCAGGCATGTCTGGCTCTTGGGTCTTTCAATTCCATATTTTCTTCTTTTCTTTTTTGACTATCTTATGCAATAAATGGACATCACTAATTCCTTCTTGTGTCAAGAACTATTTTATCAGAAGAAGTTAAAAAAAATCTCTTGACCTTAATTTTATGCCTACGCAGATGAAAATATAAGTAAACACTGTTTAAATGATTTGTTCCTTTTCGCATGTGACAATCTAGAAAACAAGAAAATTTTGACATGATCAAAGTTTAAGTGCCATCATATAAACTACTGTTGTTGGGCCACTGTTGTTGTTCTCTCCCTCTCTTCTACAACAAATGCCACATCGTATTCAATTTTCTTCTTTTGTCTTAAATGCTCATGTTGCGGAGCACAACTGCTCAACTCATTGTTGTTGTTGTTGTTGTTGTTTTTGTTTTTGTTATTATTATTAGAGTTAAGGTTAATCCAGCATCTTGAGGTATTTTTTTAGGTGCATCCAGTGCCCTAAAATACTTTGTGGTGCGCACCTAGCACCTTGAAGTATTGTACACCACAAAGTATTTTTTTAGGTGCGTCCATTATCATGAACTATTTTTTTGGTACATTCAACACCCTAAAATATTTTTTAGGTGTATCCAATACTCTAATTGTTAAGTGCAAAATTACATAAAAAAGTACTTTAGGGTGATGAATGCCCTTGAAAAAATACTTCAGGGTGCTGGGGCCACCATAAAATACTTTAGGGTACTTGATGCACCTTGAAAAATGCTTTAGGATGCTGGACCTTAACCATTATTATTATTATTATTATTATTATTAGGTATTACTTCTAACTTCTCATATGATTAGTTCTTTTTAATGACTTTTTTAAACTTCTGCTCTAAGACTATGTATGTGAATGTCACAGTTCATGAGATTACTTTCTGAAGAAAGTGATGATGATTCTTCTACAAAATTAGATCAAGAACTTGCTTTATCAGAAGCAGTTGCAAATATGGAAAACAGCATGGTAAAAAGTGCAGAGTCTTCTAAGTCTAAAGAAAGGCATCATGAATATGTGAATCAATGTCGAGAAAAATATGTACCTCCGCAAGTTCAATCAAATTCTGAAAACCTAGATATGCATATGGTGGCTCATCAGGAGACAGATACTCCTCTTCTTGACTTTACTGGCCCACATCAGGGATTTACTAATAATATGATTGATGAAAGGCCTATTGAAGAGGTAACGATGCTTAGCTATCAGAGGAAAGTATCAGTTTTGTACGAACTTCTCTCTGCTTGTCTGTCAGATTTGGATGAAAATAACAAGAAATATCACCGAAGAAGAAAAGGTTATGATGCTCGACATCGTGTGGCACTGCAGTTGCTTGCAACTTGGCTTGATATCAAGTGGACAGAAGTGGTTTGTATACTGAAACTTTCAGTAGACAATTTTATGCTGATCAACATCTTGTTTTAAATTGAGGTGACCGTGAGAGACAAGCCTAACTTATCTCTAATGTGTCTAATGTCATAAATAGCTATGTCAGGAAGTTATTTTCACTGCAGTGATAATCATTTTTACACTTGATTTCCAAACTTGTCTGATCAAGTTGAGCATAACTGTGCATGTCTTTTGAGTAACACTTAAAATTCCCATTTTCCATGTTCCCAGATTCACGGGTTCCACTTTCATATCTTTTAGTGATGAAGATGAATATTTCACTTTGCAGGAGGCCATTGAGACCATGGTTGCTTGTTCTGCGATGGCCTTTGTTAAAGAGCAAGAGCTAAAGAAAGAAGAAACAAATTCAAAAGAAAGCAAGTGGGCTAAATGGAAGCGTGGTGGCATCATTGGTGCTGCTGCAATAACTGGAGGAACCTTGTTGGCCATTACTGGTGGTATGTGTCCCTTATATCTTTTCAACCTGTAATTTTGAAATATTTAGTTTGCATATGAATCAATTTTCTTGTGTATTTGACTGGTTGCTAACCTATTTTAAGCATTCAACAGGATTAGCGGCCCCTGCAATTGCTGCAGGGCTCAGTGCATTGGCTCCAACTCTGGGTACCCTGGTCCCTATAATTGGAAGTGGATTTGCTGCAGCTGCTGGTGCTGCTGGAACTGTAGCTGGATCTGTTGCTGTTGCAGCTTCATTTGGAGGTATGTATTTGGCTACATGTGCCTTGATCTGCAGGAATTTACTAAGGCTTCTTGAATCTCGCCTCAGCTGTCATAGAATAACTCTTTCTTTGTGAGTTTATTGTGTTTATTAAAGATATGATCAGGACTATGAAATTCTTACGTATATGTTCATGTGTCTTAGAGGTGTATTTTTGTTCAACATAGGGTTCTAGTGCACACTCAAAATGGTGGGTTTTGAGCTACTTTGCTGCTTAGCTCACACTGATATTCTGTATAAGTAAATAGGTTGCAGAGGTGGTGATTCTGTATTTTTTTGGTGCTAAGGTGGTGATTCCTTTGTTGCTGTATATAATTGATTGACATCTTCATAGTTACTACTTGAAAATAATTGGCAGTAATCTATGTTGGAAACTCTTTATTTTATCTTTTGGTGTTGAAAAAGAGATTTTACAAAGTTTATACCACTCCGGTCCCTATTATAAGTCCCTTTTAAGTCATTCTCACATACCAAGGAATGACAGTTAAGTTATCAAAGATGTTTCCAAATTTGCCCTTATTAAATTTCTCTCTCTACACATTTACAAATCATTCTCACCTCTCTCTCTCTCTTTCCAACATAAATTAAATAAGAGTAAAATTGGAAAACGGTCATTAATAACCCTCCAAGTGATTTATTTATATTTGGGACCAAACTTTTCTCCTACAAGTGACTTATAATAGGGACCGGAGTGGTATGTCATTTTGCATTGAACTTTAAAACTGACTTGAGAAGTGATGCCTAGCCATTACATCCTACAGGCAGCCCACATGACCTTCATTCACTGTATCTATACATTTTTATGATGAATTTGACATCTCTAGCTTTCTTTCCTGCAGTTAATTATAGACAATTCATGTATTAATTCTATTAACAATTTTACACCAGCTGCTGGTGCTGGTCTTACTGGGAGCAAAATGGCTAGGAGAGTTGGTAGTGTGGATGAATTTGAATTCAAAGCTATAGGAGAAAACCATAACCAGGGTGTAAGTTTTTATAGCTTTCATGTTCCACCACTTGATGGTATATAATTCTTCGCCGAGCATCTCGGATTGGTCTTAATCTAATGACCTGTTAGCATGTGTGTCTATTTTATCTCACCTTTTATTTTTTTTTATCAAGACATTTTTCTACACTAAGCTTATGGTCTCAAAATTAAATTACTTTTGAACTTCTACTTCAGAGGCTGGCAGTTGAGATCTTGGTCTCAGGATTTGTTTTTGAGGAGGAGGATTTTATAAGGCCATGGGAAGGGCAGCATGACAACTTGGATAGGTAACATTGTTACCATCTTCCTTCTCCCTACTTGGTCCCCATGTTTGGTTAATAATCATGAGTAAGAAATGAAAACATATGATACAATTGTGAATGTTTATCCATTATCATTCATTATCCTTTGCCAAGGAGTAAGGTAATCAACGAAGGTAATTCAACATGGAGTGATTTGTGTCCTTGCAGTGTGTCCCTCAAAACTCTTAGTAGAATGATTTACATTGTATATTCCTTCATGTGTTGTTTTGGTGATATAATTTATGCTCTCATGGTTGATGAACTCAGCAAAAAAAATGACTTTTCACTTGGCCTTGCATAAAAGCTAGGTATGCACTACAATGGGAGTCAAAAAATCTGATAGCTGTGAGCACTGCAATTCAGGATTGGCTTACTTCAAGTAATTGGATTTGATCTATGACTTATAATACTATATAGTTAGTAGTAAACTAGCTAGAGTTGAGTATGATATCAATATTTTTGCCATCTTCTATAGGACTCGCAATGGAGCTGATGAAGCGAGGGGCCATGATGACTGTATTAAGCACACTTTTTACTGCTTTGGCTTGGCCAGCTACCTTACTTGCGGCGACTGACTTCATAGATAGTAAATGGGCAATTGCAATTGACAGGTTTACACCTTATATTTCTTGATTATGGCTAGAATTGTACACTTGTCAAGGCATTGGGAATTGGTGCTTGCTTTTTGTTAATACTTATCTTGGATGCACTTTAAGGGTTTGCATTCTGTTAAACTGTAACTTTAAGGGATGAAATTCATTTATTCATCAGATATTGTGATATTTCTTGAATATGAAGAAAGTGAACTGTGGAAGTTGACCATTGTAGGCATATGTAAAATAAAGTAATTGAAGGTTTTTCTTTAGTTGATGAGTTAGAACATGCTATTCCAAGCATTTGGCGTAGGATTGATAATTTGACTGTTCCAAGCATATGGCTTAGGATTGATAATTTGACTGTGTTTAATTTTGGCCAAGTCTTCTAAGAATTAGATGTCATATTATCTAAAATCTACTTTTTTTATTCAGTTTTAGCGTCATTTTTAATTTTCCATATATGAATTATGTGTAGATCTAATTCGGAAACAATGGCACATATATTGGATGGCTACTTTCTTCTTCACTCTTCTCCTTTCTCAATGTAACAAGTGACATGTGGGAGGATCCTCTTCCTCAAAACCGACATGACACTCGAATATTGCCAAGAAAGAATTGCTTATTTGGGTTCTGGGTGAATTGAATGTGTCTTTCCACTTTAGGACATGTTCTCATGATACATTTTGAGGTTTTAGTTAAAATGGAGGGGACAAAGTTTTATGTCAATATGAAGTTCATTTCATCCTGTCCTTGAAGATTATTTGATCCTAGCAAACAGCCCTACCGTCAAGTGTGCCTTTTGCCCCAAAGCCCAAATATGAATAGGATAGGATCACGTTGATGGCTTATTCTCAATGAGTCGCTTTTGTTTCAATTTTCAAGGGAGTTTCCAAATTATGCTACGCAAAGAGATTGAGCAGCTTTATTGCGCCTTATTGGTCTTTTATTTCCAGAAAGTGCAATTGAGCAGCATTATTCCAAAGAGTTTGAGAACCTTTTTGGTTTTTTATTTCCTATTACTTTCTCTGTTTTGGAGGATATATCGTCCTCCTCCACGACCTAAGAGCACTTTCTCTTTCTCCTCTCTAATGAAAATTATTTTTCTAAATGAAAAGGGTCATATTTCAAGTGAACAAAAACTACATTTTGGATGAGAATGACTCGTGAAATTTCGTGGTGGTTTGGCTTGCCAAGCCTGTACCAGTTTAGCTTATCTTTTATATGAAAGGCTGTGCAGAATGTGATGGCTTCATTGTCTTAGAAAAATTTTGTTATGAGCAATTTTTATCCTTAGTTCATAGGCGAATCCCTGCTTATCTAAATTTTGCTTTTCAGATCAGACAAAGCAGGAAAGCTACTTGCTGAAGTATTGGTAAAAGGATTGCAGGGGAATAGGTACTAGGCCAATTTAGAGTCTTTCCTTGTTAATTCTGCTTTTCAATAATTTTGGAACAAGCGTTACTGTTAACCTGAGTTTCAGGCCTGTGACGCTCATAGGGTACTCACTTGGGGCACGAGTTATTTTCAAGTGTCTCCAGTTTTTGGCTGAAACCGAAAACAACGGTAAGTAGCACTATTTGCCTACTCCTTTCTGTTTTCATAGAATTTTAACTCTGAAAATGTCTACCAGTGGTTTCACGTCCTTGTTGACTTGAGCAATAGTTACCTTTAGTTGATTAAGGTTCTTGTTCCGTCTATTGGCAGCCGAACTTGTAGAAAGAGTTGTTCTTCTCGGAGCACCCATCTCAATCAAGGATGAGAACTGGGAAGCTGCTAGAAAGGTGATTTCATTCTTCTTTTCATAGCACCTTATTCTGCTTTACTCTTATGCCAATGAGCCATTCCATGCTGATGGACACGGGGTTGATGAACCGAAAATGGTGTAAGTGTATTAAAAAACGAACAAGGGTAACAGAGGAGCTTCCTTAACAAAAGGAAAAGGAGACTCGTAACTAATTGGGCACCTTGGGTCACATGTAATATGTGATGGATGAGAGAGGGTATAAGTTGTTACCGGGGTATATTTGTGGTTGAGTTCCGTTAAGATGAAGAAAGGTATTCAATGAGGGGAGAGATGCTGGCCTCTTGTAAGCCACTCAATGTTTTTGTTTCCCCTCTTTCTGCATCTTTTTCTCTTTTGCTTTCTGATGTGATATCTCAGGCCATTAGTTATTCTTCCAGTCTATGCTGTCTGAGAGAAGGATTGCTGCTGTTTTATTTCTTAAATAATATCATATTGTTAGAGGTTCCATTGCATGTTTTTATGTTTTTGAGATTCTGTGGTCTTCTACAGATGGTAGCAGGAAGGTTCATAAATGCTTATTCTAGAAATGATTGGATGCTTGGAGTTGCATTCCGTGCCAGGTACATGAAATTTGAAAACGTAGATTGCTAGAATTTCTGTAGTGTGTGGATATTTCCAGTTGGTCCGCGCTATTCAACTTATTGACCACTTGTAATTTTAGAAATTAACTTCAAAACAAGAAGAAAGATAATGGAATTTAGACAATTTTTATTTTGGAATGCTTCTTTATATCCTGTATTGGATAAGGCATAATTTGTGAGAACAATGTGTGTGCGACAGCCAGGGCGGGGGGAAGCTGATTTTACTTGGTGTGGGAATATTATATAATATTATTCTCCCTAGGTTGTTGTAACCTCTCCTCTATTTTCTCCTTGTTTCTCTCCTAAATTTCCTCCATTAGTTATTCCTTTATTCTCTCCTTAATTTGTTTAGCTTTATCTCTCTTCTTATTATATAAGTAGGTATTGTATCACAATATTAATCAATGCAATGAGAATACAATTCTTCTCTCATAAATTCCACATGGTATCAGAGTAGCACGAATAATTCCTGAAGAAAATTAATAGTGTTCTGGTTTTCCGGCGCTGGTGACTTGCTATCTCCCAAGTTCAGCAAGGCACTAGTGTCGGGAGACACACATCTATGGTTGAACCAGAGAACAATCTAGAGCCTCTTCCATCGTCCAGGCAATCCAGAGCCACGAGTTTTTCAGAGCCAAGAGAGCTTAAGCGAGAGAGGAGGAAAACAATCGACTACCTTTGTCCCCTTTAACACTGTCCATCGCCGGCAAGTCAGGTTATTTTCCAGCGAGCCTAGGAGCCACCGTCGAACAAGAGAAGGAGAGAAAATCAGAACCAGAGCGACCCATCGAGAGTGAAGCTCAGAGGCACCATGGGGAATAAGAGCTCAGAATCAGTCGATACGATCATCTCCCTTCCTCGTCGGACCAAAGCACGCTGTGAACAAGGGCAAAGCTCGGACACAGAGAAGCTTGAGACTGGACCGTGGAAACTTAGTGTCGGACGAGGAAGAGAACCTCACCATCATCGCTGACCCCTTCTACTCATTGTTACCGGAAATGTCCTTCCTTCACCCTTCTTAGATTCATAACCGGCCTCGTTCTTTGTCATCTCCCTTATCACCGTCGGAGCAAGAGGCAGAAATGGCTCAGAATCAGACCACCTTCTTCCTTCCTGGTGAAGTTACTATACCGTGCCAGAGAGCGCCATGAACATGGGCAATGATCAGACACATAGAAGCTCAGATCGAAAGCCCGTCCATGTTCTTCTTCACCGTTTCTGGCCACCACCATCGCGTCGGCCTTGCTACCTTCGCCGCTGTCGCAGATCAAAGGAGAACGAGAGAAGAGAAAGAAGGTGAAGTCCACGACACTCTGGATGAAGTCACAGATATGAGTATCTGATCTAAAAGTTTTTTTTTATTTTATTAAAAAAACGAAAAAAGAAAAAGGAAAAAAGGGTGTGGAGCTCTGCAAGGAAAAAAAATAGAACGTTGCAGATTTTTAGATTTTTTGACAGAAGACTAAACCGTCATTTCAGAAATTCGAAGATCAAATTGTCATTTCTGAAATTTGCAGGACCAACCTGTCATTTATCAAATTGAGGGACCAAATTGTCATTTTAGAAATTCGTAGGCCTCTGAGACTCAAAAAGGAGTACAAGTCCAGACAAAATAAATGGACCTCTGAGACTCAAGAAGTACAAGCCTAGGGATTTTGAAGACTCAAGCAATTATGGGACCTTCATCTTTGATCTTGTCGCAGCCGCTGCTCGTCGATCTTGTCGCAGCCACTGCCCGTCGATCTTGTCGTAGCCTGTTACTCCCAAAGTTGTTGTGTATCTGCTGCTCGTTCATCTTGTCACAGTAGTAACTCCCAACATCATCGAGACCCTAATAAGTTGCATAAGCAAGTTGGATATGATTAACATTTATGATCCAACTTGAGGGGGAGTGTGGGAATATTATATAATATTATTATATTATTCTCCCTAGGTTGTGTAATGGATACCAAGTGGCTCTTAAGCTTTGGACTTATGCCTCAGGTCCAAGGCTCGAGCCACTGGGGAGGCGCTCCTGGGAATTAATTTCCCAAGGGACAAAACCCCTAGAGGAGGGGGACAATACCCCAGTGGGGGCCGGCCACCACACAGGCTTCGGAGCGGTGCTCCGGGGACGGTGGTTCCGCATTCCAAGGTGGAACCCCGGTGGTGGGCCGTTACAGGTTGTTGTAACCTCTCATCTATTTTCTCCTTGTTTCTCTCCTAAATTTCCTCCATCAGTTATTCCTTTATTCTCTCCTTAATTTGTTTAGTTTTATCTCTCTACTTATTATATAAGTAGGTATTGTATCACAATATTAATCAATGTAATGAGAATACAATTCTTCTCTCATAAATTCCAAACTTGGTCACTTTGTATGGTTTACTAGTTCCGTTTCGGAACAAGTTTCCCTACTCATCGGGGACCTCATTCCATCTAGGCCGTCCATTTTTATTTATTTATTTTTTTCAAAAAAAAAACTATTTAAATGGGTAGAGAATCTAAAATAAAATAATCTCTCATCTAACATATTTTTTAAAAATGATTTGAAAATCGGCTGTTAAAAAAAAAAATTGGATCATCTAGATTCCATCTGGACGGTCCAGATTAGGAAGAGGATGATTAGGGAAACTGGTTCCGTTTCTTCACAGTTTTGGATGAGGTATTCAAACTTGAGAGAAGCATGAAAACAATGTGCTCGCATGCACCTGCGCTCTGATTTTGCTTGTTCAATTTGTATTGTTTCTATAAAGTTGTCTTTTTGGGATGGGGTTATAGTTATATGACTCCAGAAAACTTACAGAGATTGATTTGTTAGGCAGAAAGTAGAATTTTAACACTTTTATATTTGAGCAGTCTACTTACTAAAGGATTAGCTGGAATTCAGCCTATCAATATTCCTGGGATCCAAAATGTAAGATGTTCATCCACATTCTATTAACTATTACTCGAACTTGAAAATTGCTATATACTGAGATCTTGACGCATTGTTATCATTCATTGAATTTGGATCTCAGACAAAATGGGTGATCTTTGGATTTGCAGGTTGACGTGACGGATCACATTGAAGGCCACTCTTCATATTTATGGGCTACGCAGACTATCTTAGACCAGCTTGATTTGAATTCGCCTTATCCTCTTTATAACAACGTTCTTTCTGGTCCAGCATCTTCTCTCAGCTGTGACAGAAATTAGTGTGATTGCTCGAACACTTTTCTCTTGTTTAGAAATTAGGTCTTGTCTTAACAAATAAAGGAAAAGGCGTGTGGCTTCTTGTGTAATCATGTTAACCCTGCTTACTCTGCAAGCAGTTTTAGTGAATGTGACGAACCTGCTTTTGTTGAGGGAAAACAAATCAGATATCTTTGGGACAAATCTTTCACTTTTTCTTGTAACAAAACATCAGAATAGTCACTTGTATATTATTTTTCTGTGCCGAATTTACATGGTGAAATTTTGGGGTGTGGAGAGAAGTGAAAAAACTGCAGTTATACTTTGTAGGGTGATTTAGTTTGTGATGTGTATAGAATATTATAGCAAAATGCGTTGTTTTAACAAATTTAATTTGTTGAAACTTGGCATGCCCGCTCACCTTGGGCGAGCCCCTCTCTCCCCCACTTTAATCCTCTTGGGTGGTGGTGGGAGCTTTTCTCTCTTTGTTGGTTGAGTTGTTGGGTGACGGCGTCTTCCTCCTCAATTTTGGCTGGGGTGGAGTTGTGTATATTTTGTGTCGGTCTCAGTTCCTTTTCATGTTTCTTTGAGCTTTTGATGATTGTGTTGCGAGCGAATTTGAGGGCTTCAACAACTGAGATCTCAATTAGTGACTTCGATTCACGATTCAGTTTTGGAATTGGGTTTTAATGACTAGAGTCTCACATCTTCATGGCTCTATCTTTCAATAGATTAACGAGGGTTGTTAGTGGTGGTGAATCTGAAGTGTATGTGTGTGTCTCAATTGTTTCAACAAGGTAACTTTCTCGCTATCCATCCTCCTGAATAGTAAGTCGAAGCCAATTCATTTTTTTACCAAAAAAATATGGATTTTCAGAAGTTAATTTTTTCCTGCTTTTTCAGAAATGATCTATCAAGATTTATTTTCTAAAATCAATTTTATTGCTTTTCTTTAGAAGCTATTATAAGTTAATCTAAATCTAGCCAATCACAGTTTTGTAAGTGGAATTACATGCAATAAATATTTATATTTTTATAATGGCAAAATGAAATACTTTTAAGGGAAAATTATAGCCAGGTCCCAAGGACCATAAAAAATAGCAAAAAAGTCCTAATAAAAATTCACATATCAAAAAAGTCTTGGGGACTTTTTTGATATTATTTGTATGGAATAAAAATTCAGATTTTTAAATTTTGTTGTAAATATGGGTTTTTGTTTTTTTGTTTTTTTGTTTGTTTGTTGTAAATGGCCAGATTTTAAATTTTGTTATAAATATAACACTTTCTATTGTAGATCTAGCCTTTTTCTGTTGTAAATGACTAAATGACTTCGGTGCGTTTAGGGACTTGAGTTTGAAATAAAATCTAGGTATTTAAATGTTGTTGTAAATATGACATTTTCTGTTGTAAATATGGTTTTTTCTGTTGTAAATGGTCAGGTTTTTAAATTTTGTTGTAAATATAAGATCTTTCTCATTGTAAATATGACGTTTCGCATTGTTAATACAAATAATATAAAAAAAGTCCCTAGGAACTTATGTGTAATTTGGTAATTTCAAGGAACTTCATTGTATTTATTTCTGGTCCTTTGGACTTGCACGTAATTTTCCCTACTTTTAATTACACAAAAATAATATATAATACTCTGTACTGTATTATCAAAGACTCAAATGAATTAGGATCTAATTATGAAAGCTAAGTTCATAATAATCAAGTTAATAAGGGAGAGTGTTTTTTTTTTGGCAAACAATGAGGGAGAGATACTTTAAAAATAGATGTGTAATTTATATATCAATAATATAGTAGCACATTTTTTTTTGACCTGAACACATTATTATTATTATTTTGCTCGAAACCTGTAGGGTGGTAACTTTGCGGCACAAAGATCAATATATTAGCGCCTCGTTTAATTCTAGCGCGGTTGGTTTTTAGTTTTGATTTTTGAAGGCTAAAAATATATATAGCAGAGAGAAGGATAATTGTGAGGTGACGCCATAGCCTCTCCTTCCTCATAATCTCAATTGGTAAAGCCACAGAAGCATTCAGATATACCCACGACGCATTGATACAGAGAGATATTGTCGAGAAGGAGGCTTTTCTTCAGCTTTCTCTCTTTTCGCTTTCAATTCATCATTTGCGGGCAGGTCTGAAATTTCCGATTTGATTTCGAGATTTCTCGTCAGATGCTTCTGGCTTTGGATGTAAGATCGCATTTGCATGAGGTGAAAGTATGTTCTTATTTCCAAATCATGCATTCTCTTTTATCATTTATTCTGGACATTGAGTTTGAGCTTCCACTTTGTTTGTTTTCCCTGACAATGCACATAATGTACTGACAATTGAAATAATGTACAAACAAACTTTAAAAAAGATAATCATAATAGTTATGTTTTGTGATCGTGATTTAAAGTCTTTCTGGAGAATCTATTTACGTTGAGAATGTTGTGAATTTTAGTTACCTGAAGCTTCGGTTCTAAACATGTCATCCGTGAAATCAAAGATAGATTTTGACTCCCGGACTTTGTCTCGGCATAATATTTTTTGGTTTCAAATGTTTAAAGTTAAAACTATGCAGAAATGTTCTAAAAATAAAAAAAATTATATAAATTCTTTGTGACTTTTTCTAACAATATATAAACTTTCCCATATAAAAATTTCGATAAAAATTTTCTAAAAACAAAGAATAAATTAGACTAATATTTCATGAATTTTATTAAAATTGCAGATAATTCCCTCTATTTACATAAAAGGTATGTCTATATTGATGAAAGTGGAAAATAAATTTGATAATTTAACAAAATTCATAAGTTTCTGTCAGTTTGTAGCCCCCTACGTACCATGCCATATAAGCACTAGGTGAGCTGATAATCAGTGATTTGTGCCTACAAATGTCTAAAGCCAATAAAGAATCAATGATTTCGAATACAGGTTAAAATAAATAAGTTCAATTAAGGCCCCAAAAAAACAAAAGAAATAAAGGAAGAAAGAAAAGCAAATTAGTTCGAGTCCCCCCCCCCCAGTTGCTGGTTTAATAAACCAGCGTGTTTTTTAGTGTTGAAATTTATTCCCTTCTAAGATCATAAAAATATTGTTCTTACACATGCTCATTTATATTTTCTTCTTCTTTAAATATGTGAAAATGTTCAGGCCTTAAAGAATATAAATTTATTGTGGAATCTACTCTCGTCGGTGGTGTAAGAACTAGATAATTAATTTGTATATATTAAGAAAATTAGTTAAGTTAGTTATTTGTAACATATTTGTGTTAGTTTCCTTAAAAGACCCTTTCTAATTATATGTATGGTAATTAATATTGATGAAAACTTTATTCCTATGTGTAATCAATAGAGATACTTTGGAGAGAAAATTATAAATATGGGGGATAAATTGGATTGAAGTTATATTTAAGATAAAAATAAATCCTTTGTTTAACTCTTATATTTAGAATAAGAGGAAATAATTATTTGCTGAATGCTTATATAAATTTATCTACCCTTTTAGGGTTTGGGGTTAACAGTGGGTTTGTTTGTAATGATGGGATTAAGTTTGATTATGGTAATAGTTTTCATGTTATAACTTAATAATTAATCTTCATATAAAGAAATTAAATCTGAATGGATTCTATGATAAATTTGTTGCTCATTTTAAGTTCAATTTGTGTTAATGAATATACCTAATTTATTTAGATGTTGCATACTCAATTGTGAAATTTATGAGCACATTAAAATAATACAACTAGTCATGATTTAATTACAAGAGCGCATTGGGGGAATAGAGAAGCTTGAACTTGTGTGTGAGTGAATATGAATAGCATTGGAGTACGTAGTGAATGAATATAATGCTGAATGAAAACAGTGGGAGAAATGTGCGAAGGGAGAGGGAGATGCTAAGCAAGAAAATAAAGAGAAGGCTGACAAGAGAGGAGAGGCATAATGTGTACCTCAAGTGGGGGATTCGGTTGAGTTCAAGGAAGAGGAGGCTACACTTGGCTCACCTCTTGTGGAGTCAAACACAAAACATGGACCACATCCGAGAGAGTGCCTCACTTGTAGCCCAGCTTCTCGGTGTTGTTCAGCCTCAACGTACTCTCAAGGACCTGTTTGCCCTCCATTCTTCTATCAAGCATATTTTGTGATCCCATTCCCATTCATCCCCCTTAGCTTCCTATTGAGGGATCCAAATCCCAAGAAACACTGTCTCACAAGAGAACCGCATAGAAGAAAATGAAAAGGATGTCATAAGTTATTGGAGTTAAGAAGAAATTGCATTTCATTTTAAAAGTCTCTAGTCTACTTGGGACTGAACATACAACTAACCAGCGAAGATAAGAATGAGAATCATTCGCCCTACAAAAACAATTTATCATTCATCGTCTCTCTCTCTCTCTTTTTGTTCTTTTTACCAACTCCATCAGCATGTCAATTTTAATGCATCAAAATGAAGCTTGAAGAATCAAAAAGGAGTGAACCAACAAGGCAACAGTGAAACGTACATACGTAAAAGTGAAACTAAAGGATACTACCAGGACATCCCTGATTTACACCACAAATGCATAAAATTAATGTGATACATGCCATTTCTATTCTTTTACAGTTCACGTTCTCTATGGCAAAAAATATGTTTAAATTTCATTCGCACATCCTTTTGATGGTCAATAATAAATAATACATTCTGCATGCTAATTTGTATGAGGGTAACTTGGGGAGTACGTTATTGGGTAGTGGGTATTCTGATAATGGGGGAAAATTTTCAATTTCCTGTAGATGCTAACCGGACTTTCTTAACGCATAAGCATCACATAACTGCTTCTATTCTATCATGGTTCTACGTTCCCCTGCTTTTTGTTCAAAGTGAATCTCTTTAGGCTTCGGGCTTCGGCGTCTAGAAAAGTCGGTTTAGGTATCAAAACATGTATATGGTCTTCTCAACTGAAAGCCCAATATAATAGGCTTTTCAGCTGAAACCGAAGAGGAGTTGGCTAAATGGTATTGGACTGAGCTTCAAAGTAGACTGTACTTAAAGAGTAATAAAAGTTGGAAACTAGTTTTGGGTTTAATTGGCAAAAGGGTCGGACATTCTCACCAAAAGGAGGGGGTTCGATCCTAGAGTTGGTCAAAGCACTGAGGGAGACATCTTAGCTCCTAGGTGCCTAGGTTAACGCCTGAGGATAATAGACGGCTCGCCCTGCCCAACATCGGTATCACCTAGGAGGAAGGGAGATTTCGCCATGCCCTTGGATCGTGGGTGAACCCAACCCATTTCCTAAAATTTTTTTATCAAAAAAAAAAAAAGTTGGAAACTAGGAGACAATACTTTTTTTTTTTTTTTTTTTTTGGTTGTTGATAATAAAGAAGGCAGAGCCTTGATTAATTAAAATAAAGAGTTGGGGAAGAAATTGTCATACAATCTTGAAAGACCAAAGTACGTACTCAAATGAGAAGGACACATATCATAGAAAAAGGAAGAGGAGAGACCCTCCTTGGCAAGCTTGTTAGCCACCTGATTCTGAACTCTGCTTATATGGTTGATTGTCAAGTTCCATCTCGACCTCATCAAAGCTTTAATGCAAAACATAACAAGACTTTGATGGTTGTTTGAGTTGCTAGCAAGCAGCAGATTCACAAGGTTTTTGGAATCAGACTCAACAAAGATCTTTGTGAATCCCATCTCCCATGCCAATTGTAAACCTTTTTAGGAAAGCCCATTCCTCCTCCTCGTAAGAGCTACAAGGACCTAGCGGAGAAGCAAAGCCAGCAAGCCAATTGCCATAACTGTCATGTATTAGCCCACCGCAACTTGCTCTGTTCTAGAGATAAGACATCGCTCCATCTACATTAATTTTAACCAAGTCGGGAGGAGGAGCTTGCCAAACTAGGTTTTCCCTATCTGTGGAGGAGCCTTGAATCAACTGATCCACCTGAAGCACGAAAAGTGGGCACATCTTAGGAATAATTAACTGAGGATTGCTAGGACGATGACAGAATTGGTTGAAAGCGGTATGATTCCTCCAATTCCATAATTTCCAAACTCCAAGGCCAAAAACCATATTCCAGTTGGTTTGATGATTCCGACCAAGATCGTCCTTGAGGTTCACGAAGAACCACTGTCGCAAGGGAGCACCAAAAAAGGAACTATAGTGTCTCGGACTAAGTAAAGCCATCCGCATATTTCTAGCGTATTCACAATCGCGTAAGATATGGATAAGACTTTCAATATTGGAGTGACAGTAATCACACAAAGGAGAAGAGTTGGACCAACGGCTTCTTTTCTCATTCAAAGGGAGTCTGTCCTGAAATGCTAATGGTTAGAATTTAGGATAAAATCCCATGGGTTATGAATAAGAAGAAGGATGGAAGAGGAAAAAGGAAGAAGGAATGTGTGTGTGGATAGAAGTCTCACATTGATTAGTTGGAGAGAAGTTGGAGGGTATATAAGCTTCAACTTTGTTCCTATTAAATGGGTCCTTGGGCCAACCCACTTTTGTGGAGGGGTGAGGACTTCGTGACCCATGATCCACCACGCTCGTGCTGTCCGGTCCAGTTTGCGCATGTGTGAAATATATATATATTTTTTTGAATTTCCAATTTGACCCCGAACTTTTAAAAATTACGTTTTTGCCCCTTCGAGATTTTCCAACCAGCGGCTACGTATTGCGATTCGTTCGGATCGTTCGCTCTGTTTTGGTGCGTCTGTTCGTGCAACGCACCAGTTTTCCGGCAAGAGATGCAGGTCGCTTCTGTTCGTTTCGTTCTGGTGCGTCTGTTCGCACGACGCACCAGTTCGCTGCAACAGATGAGTCCATCTGATCGATTTTTTTAGTTGTCTATAAATAGGGTGCCCTAGTCACAGAATTGTATCCGATTTTTCTACATACACTCTTTCTGCATACTGCATATACAAAACATTCTGTGCGTTCCGAAAGCAGACTCGTTGGATTCGCTTAGGCTTCTGATTGAGAGAGCCATATTTCTGAAGATGAATAATCTTCTCTATCTTAGGAGGCAATTGCTCAGAAACCTTCGGCATCCGTATTGAGGGAGCAATATTGTCTTAAGGAAACAACGTACGTTGGGCCCGGATTTCTGCATAGTTCATTACCATATTCGGCTGTCTTGTGAGTTCATTTATAGCTTTTTCATATTATACATACTTGTTGTATGCTTTTTGTATATGCTATTTCAATAATACAGATTCTTGTTATGCTGTTCTGTTTGCTGTATATTCAATTTCTACCTACTCAATACATACTTAATAACACTAACCACATGAATACCTTAATTCTTTCAGCACCGAGCCATTTCCATATAAGCTTGTAACAAGAATGATATAAATTATCATTGGTAGGATTAATTAAGGCATAAGCCAATTTGACAGTGAAAATACCCTTCTTCGTTCCACTCCAAAGTAACATGTCTTCACCTGCTTTAATCATGGGTGGCATTATAGCTACCAATCTCTGCAAAACCTCCCTAGAAACTAAGGAGTCCAATCGAGAAAAGTTCCAAGTACCATTGATACTCCAGTCGTATATGGAACTAAGTTTTTCTTCCTCTGTAAGTTGCCTAAGACACAAGTCACATATCTTCCTCCTTTAAAAAGCCAAGAATCATTAAAAAAGTTCATAGGCTGACCACTCCTAACTCTCCAATAGGAACCTTCTTCAATGATATGTTCCTGCTTACAAATAAAACACCATAATGGGGAGTCACTTGGTTTGAATTCAAGAAGACTTTGCTCTCCTCTAGAACTGTATTTACCAAACAGAATGTTCGACCAAAGACGGTTAGAACCAGAGATTAATTGACAAGCTAGCTTACAACCGAAAGCTTGGTTGATGCACGATAGCTTCTTAAAGCCTAAACCCCCATAATCCTTAGGTTGAGGAAGAGAGTTCCAACCCACATTATGTAGTCCATGAGCACTTGTTTTGCCCCAAATAAAGTTACATTGAAGCCCCTCTATTTCCTAACAAATACTGGATGGTATTTGTGCAATCTGCATAGGGTATAACGGAATAGAGCAAAGTACAGATGCTAAAGTAATGCGCCCTGCCATAGACAAGGAATTTACTTTGCACATGCAAGCTTTTATCTAACCTTATCAAGGATGTAGTGAAAGATTTCCTTCGGGTTCCTTTTTCTAGACAAGGGAAAGCCTAGATATTTCCCAATATCATTGGTAGGCTTCATCCCAGTGATGCTTTGGATTGTTCTTTTGGTAGTTTTGGGCACTTTTGGGGAGAAAAATGTTAGTGTTTAGGTGTCCTAGAGACAATGGTAAGGACAGATCAATACCATTTTTACGTTGTAATATTTCATTAATAATAAATAAACATATTTTATCTTTATCATATTTATGTCTCGCCTTTATTTTAAGGTAAATATGTGTTTGAAGATAAAAGCCTTAGGAATAGAACATGTGTTATTCTTGAGGATCAATGATAGAGATTATGATCATGAGGACTCGAGAACACTAAATATCTATTGCCTAAAACTTGTTCCTAGTCTTGAATCACCAAGAAAGGGCATTGATGATCTCAATAAGACTAGTACGACATCATCTACATGTATGAGATACAAGGTAGGGACGTCATCGAATACATGCATGGTGATGCCTTAGCTGATGTTGTGAGTGGATCTGTTGGAGAATAGATAGCACCGAACTGACCCGCTAGAGACTCCACAAAGATTCATTGTTGAGAGTATCATTGGATATGTAAATTCTCTCATCGTTTGGTAGTGCGGATCGTCCTGGACTTAAGGATGTCATCGAATACTATGTCTTAGGGTTATACTTTGAATGTACAACTCTATCCGCCTAAAAATGGGGAGAACAGTGTACTCTTGAGTGTAACTCGAATACATAAGTATAGATGGACATGCTGAGAGGACTCACAGTCCCCTACAAGTGATTAGTCTTTCACAAGACCGGTAGAGCTTGGATAGTTTCTAATTAACTCGGGAGTCTGTACGCACAACAAGTGATCATGAAGAGTCATGATCCGTTATAGAGTTAATATAAGAAGATTCCTAGTTCTGTGAGTTAACTACATTTAGTCAATTAAGAGAGACGATACTCTATCTTTGCTCTCGACTAAATTTGAATGATGATGTATGGGATGATGCCTGCATGATATCCAAATATGAAAGGTAGATCACTTGATCAACTTAATTAGTTCTGGGGTCACAGCGCATTGCTAGTATCTTATAAGGTCATTAAATAAATTGGGCCGATAAAAGGAGTTTTAATTGGTCCAAGTTTATTTATGTCAGTGACTAATTGGGCCTAATGAGTCACATACAAAGGTTATTCTCGATTGCTTAAAATTAGCAAACTTGGGCCAATAATTGTTATTGGGCTTTATCAAGAGTAAATGTATAATTGGGTTGGAGTGAGACTCCAAGCCCAATAAGAAGCAAAATGTCGTCACATTTTGGTTCATAGTAGGAAATTAGTTTCTCCACAAAAGGGCCCAAATGTGTTAGAAGACCCAACGGGGTCTTAGGCCAAGTTGAATTTGAAATTAAATTCAAAAGGTTAGGTAATAAAAGATAATTCTGAATTTATATATATATATATATATATATATAGATCCAATAACGATTGGATAAAGATAGGAGAAATAATAAATGAGGATTGAGATAAAAATGATTTTGAATTTTAGTTTAAGAGATGAATGCGATCCATCATTTTAAATTTTTATTCAATTAATCGATTAAGATATAAATATGATCCATAATCTTAAATGGTTGACTTAATCAATCAATCAAGAAATACATGTAATCTATCATCTTAAATGATTGATTCAATCAATTAATCAAGATATGAATGTGATTCATCATCTTAATTCAATCAATTAATCAAAATATGAATTTAATTCATTGTGATTTGGATTTTCCAATTCAAGCTTGGATTAGGCCTTTCTTATAAGCACTTAAATTAGGGTTAGACTCTTCTAAAGTGCAGATTTTTGGTGTGCCCCTCTCTTGCATGTTTTTCTAAGAGAAAAAACAAGATGTCTTATGCTCTTTAAATTTCGGTCATTACCAAAGGTTTAGAGAAAAAGGGCGCCATCCAAGAAAGGCAAGGTTCCAATGATCTTGCTCTTTTTATCTTTAACCTAATTCCAAGAAACCACCATCTTCTTAAAAAGAGAAAAACCCAAGAAAACCAAACCTCATCCTTGTCTTCGCCTAGCAAGCATCCAAGGAGCAGGAAGTTTCAAGAGAAGGAGTTCTCATTGCAATCGGGGATAGCCGTATGGATCAACGTTAGAGGACATAAAAAACATTGAGGTCTTCAAGTGATCTAAGACAATCCTAATCTCCAATAGTCGTGTTATTAAGTTATTTTAATCCCCAATAGTTGTTTTAACGAGTAATTCTGAAGCTCATGAGTATTATAAATTGTTATGAATTCTCATGAGCACCGTAAAGAGTTATGGATTAATAATTAATAACTAATTAATGTAATGAGTTATGGTTAATAATTCATGAGGACTATAAGGAGTTACGGGTTTCCGCAACGATTAAACAAAATTTTTGTTTTCAATCTAATGAAACTTTGCATGAAAGTCATGTAATAGGATTTTTTTTTATTAAAAAAAATAGAGGATTTGCAATGCTAACTTTCTCACCAGATGCCTTACAGAAATGGTTAAGAACACTGGTTATACACTTGGCTTGATCTGTAGTAGCTTCGCCAAAAAATAATAAGTCATCAGCAAAAAGTAAATGGGATATCAAAGGCCCTGCTCTGGACATCTTAACAGGTTTCCAAAGGTTCTTATCAACTTCATCAATAATAAGGTAAGATAACCAATCAATACATAAAACGAATAAGTATGGGGATATGGGAACACCTTGACGAAGACCTATTTGGTTTAAAATACTCAATCTTTTCGCCATTCCATAAGACATTATAAGTCACAGAGGTAACACAATTCATGATCAAACTAATGAAATCAGAATGAAGGCCTACCTTAATGAGCACCTGGTTAAGGAATTTCCACCTAAGCCTGTCATAAGCCTTCTCCAAATCGATCTTCAAACCTATGAGTCCTCTTTTGCTTTTTGTTTTTCTCATTGTGTGGAAAACTTCTTGACCAATGATGATATTATCCTGGATATGCCTCCCCTTAATAAATCTTGCATGGAAAGGGGAAACAAGCTCATCCATCACGCCTTTTAGTCTGCTAGTGATGATCTTTGTTATATACTTATAGTGCACGGTGCAAAGGGAAATTGGATGGAAGTGGCTAACAAGTTCAAGTTTACCTCTTTTGGGAATGAGGGAAATTAGAGTCATGTTTGCTTCTCTTAGGACATAGAGATATTAAAAACTCCCTTCACAAAGAGACAAACAGTAGGACCAATCGTAGACTAATTGGCTTGATAGAAAATAGAAGGGTACCCATCAACACCTGAAGCCTTGTAAGATCCCATGGAAAATATTATAACTGCAGAGTTGGCATTAGATTTGAGAGGACCTGTGGACTCGATAGAATCCTAAAACAAGTTGGTGAATAAACTCAAGACAAGATCCTTAAGATTAGCCTCCTGATCAACCCAATCCCCATTGTCATTTTTGAGAGCTAATACTCTATTCCTTTGACGTCTCATATTGGTCTTCAAATGGTAGAACTGTGTGTTTCAGTCTTCTTGGGAAATCCAAGTGGTTCTAAATTTTTGGAACCATTTAATTTCCTCAGATCGAAGCACTTCCTCTAGATCCTTTTGAAGCTGTAATTCTAATTTACAGAGGAAAGAAGAATCATGGTAGGCATTGGATTTTTGAATGCCATTAAGTCGAGCTAGAATATTATTTTTCTTCTTGTCCACTAATTCGAATACATCCTTGTTCCAATCAGTAAAGCTATTTTGTAGATTATGTAAACTATCAGGTAAGCTATCATGTAAGGACCAGTTGTTATTATGGAACTCCTTGAAGGAATCATGTCCCTTCCATATTGCTTCAAATAGAAAAGGTATGTGAGGTCTAGCAAAATCCAGGTTATTCTTAACAGCTAGAAGAAGGGGATTATGGTCAGAGAATTCAGTTTTGGGAAGTACCTAAAGAAAGGTATCCGACAATTGATTGAGAAACACAATGTTCACTAAGGCTCTGTCAAGACGTTTATATATCCATGAGCAACTTGCAATTTGAGGTCCCTTCAAGTCATTTTCGGACCAATCGATCCCAAATCGGCCAAACCACAATTGTTAAACCATTGCATTCGGTTGCTAGATCCAGTCTGACCTCCGACTCGCTCAACCGGAGAGAGGATGTCATTGAAGTCCCCTAATACACACCATGGATGGGTTAAGCCTGTCGATAATCTTAGAAGATTATTCCATAGTGCAACTCTTCAATTGGAGTGAGGTATTGCGTAAATGGTTGTAAGAATTAAAGTAGGGAGAGGGGGAATATGGTACCAGAGATGAAAGTAATGTTTATCTTCCTCAAGGACTTCGACTGTGATGTGGGCACTCTTTCAGGCAACGGCTAACCCGCCGGATCATCCGATGTCAGGAATAACATGGATCGAATCGAAACCCATGGATCGTAAGTTATTAAAGTGATTAGGGTCTTCAACTCTTGTTTCATCTAAAACAATAAGATTGACCCTCGGCCCGTGTCACAATAGTTTTAAATTTATGAGCAGGCCTTTACCACAGGCCTCTCTAACATTCCAATAGAAAAAATAATCCATAAAAAAACAAGATTGGTAGGAACATGAAACCTCATAGGCCACGAGACAGCTGGGTGTTAGAGGCTAAAATCTCTCCACTAAGTTCATTGGGCTCACAGATTATTAGGCTATCTAAGTTAGGTCCAATGTCCATTTGTCCAATGTCTCCCATAATTTGGTTAGTGGCACCCAGGTCTTATGGTAAGGCATACAAAACCTGCAGATCAAGCGCTCTGTTGATCTTAGAATCATTAGCCACATAAGATCCCTTAAATTGTTCCTCCCCTTTGGTGATCCTCATTACTTGACCATTCTTAGTAGTTTTAATTTCCTCCAAGTCCCTCGCATGTTTATTCACATGTCGTTTCACAATTGGGTACCCGTCCCTGGCCTCCCGGGTCCCTTTCTCTAGAACAAGCAAATTCTTTCTTTGACTTTTTAATTCTTTGGTAACCACCTTTGTCATACCGTACTAGCATAGTGCACTTCAAAAACTTTTGTTCTGTCGAAGGATTATCTTGCATTGAGGCCCTGTACAATTCCGTATCTTCATAGTGGAGATCCATGTTCTCCTCATTGGCAAGAAGGGAAAATGAGATCCTGATGTTTGTTCTTTGGTTGGCTCACCCTGTTTCCCTTTATTCCACTGCGGCTGGAGGGTTTCTGTACAACTTTCCAAACAGTATCATTCATACTCTCTATTCTATTGGCCTCTATTTCTTTGCCTTGTTCCTGCTTGTTAGGAGGATTAGGCCCCTCAGCCTTTTCATGCGTCTTCTTCCCCTTTGTACAGGTTTCATGGCGATGACCGTAATATCCACAATTAGAGTAGAGCATGTGAAGACCCTCATACTCTATATAATAGTCCTCACCGTCCACCTTGAAACCTGACATAAGCTGTTTAGTTAGATCCACCAAAATGCACAGGCGAGCGTAGTGACTTCTCAGATGACAGGAGGTGTTAATATCGACCTTTATAGTCTCTCCAATTCTATCTCCTATAAAGGAAAGAGCTTCCTTATCATATATAGTATTCAAGGAAGATATTGGGCAAGCGAACCTAGACAACAGCTCTATCGACTTTTGCACGCGTAGAATTGAATTGCAGTTCCCACGGTCGCACGATCAAATCGTAAATCATCCATGGACCACCTGTAAAAGCGTTGTGATAATCCTTTTTGTTTGACAGTTTGACAACATAAAATCCATGGCCTATGTTGATAAGCTTGATAACTCCTTGTTTGGCCCATAGAGCTTGCACTCGTGACTCAAGAGCCTTATATCCAATGTTTCTACCGACAAGTTTGATTATAACAGAGTTGTGCCAAGCTTTGAACATTCTATTCTTCATTTTCTCTGAGAAAACAAAAGTGGGAAAATTCCTCTGTTGATCTTCTATTGTGTTGCAAAGAGTTTCTCCATCTTCAGACATTGAATAATCTGAAAGGATGTCATCAGCAGCCTCTGTATCTTGAATGGCATTTTCAACTAACCCCGGCCGACGTAACTCCTTTGATTTTATCCACAAAGGAGGTCCCTCCTTTTGAGAAAACTGTATACTTCCCACCAAGCTTAGGCCAAGCAGCTTCCATGTTATCTTCCACTGATTTCCCATTCTTAATCTTCTTTGAACTGCGCGTTAGTAGGTCCTCTTCTTCTTTGGAAGAGGGGATGAACTGAGAGGTTTCTCCCAAGAGCATGAGAGCATCCGCTTCCATTTGATTAATTCTCTTCGGAGACAATACTTTTAAAATAGAGGTAAACCCACTTGTCAAAACCCAGATTCGTGTCAGTCGTGGCAAGAAAAGTTATAAGAAAGTATGAATACAAGATATGAAAGAAAAAAGGGGTCAAGAAAACCAAATATAGCCTTTTATACTCTTTTATAAGTTATTATTGGTTAATAGGTACAATGGTCCTTGATCCATCCCTCATAGAAAATTAAAATTTTATCGTCAAAATGTCCTTTATATCTCTCTTTATTTATAATTACTGCTGAATCAATCGGCCAGTAGTAACTTTATTTTTTGCGAAAATTAAAAGATTGACATCTTCTCTCACACACATGTATGTATGAATGTAAAGAGTTAATGGTTACAAAGATTATATATTCTCATGTTTTATTGGATTACAGCCAAAGTATTTTATTGAAAAAATGACAGAAAAAGGATTTGGAAATTGAAAAATCTTAAATCAGATTTGTTGTCTATTGATAAAGAAATTACTACACTTATTAAGTAATTCATAGCTCATTTTATAGCATGATTTGAAATTTTGTAATTTTAAATTTTTTTTTGGTTATTTTCCTATTTTATTTGGTGAAAATTTCTTCCCATTTATACGTTAACGAAAGGTAAATTGTGCTACTACCTACGACCATTTTTATAAAAATGTTAACTATTTTCTTGAAATTGTAAAAATTAGTTGAAATTTGTTAAATAAAAAATGGAAATTTTCAAAATTACCTTTAAATAAATTAAAATCATTATTCAATTTAAGAATAAAAGAAGAAAGGAAATTTTAAAAAAAGAGTAATAAATTTTTAAATAAATTTTATAAAAAATGTTACTCTTCTAGTCTTTAATGTAAGATTCATTTAACTAATTTGATTAGATTAAGGAAGTAAGTTAAAATAGTTAATATGACATGTTTTTTATTGGGATAAGGATCTTAAATGCCATGGAAGTTTTCACTATGGAGCACCGGTAAGACGGAAGTTCTTTTTGGACAAAAAATGCCATGGAAGTTCACAAAATGTAGCAATTTTGCCTCTCCGTTAATTTTGACCATTAAGTTTAACTGAGTGCACACGTGGCATGCCACCTCATCACATGTGGCATGCCACATCATCACCCTATTTTCACTAAGGAGCAATTTTGCCTCAGAAGTTTTCACTGAGGAGCAATTTTGCCATAGAAGTTTTCACTGAGGAGCAATTTTGTCCCGGAAGTTTACAAAACACAACAATTTTTCTCTTCTGTCCCCTAATATTAAATCAGTCAAAGATCACACATGCCATGCCTTGAAAAGGTCGAATTTGGAGTCAGAGAAGAATATCCTTGAGATGTTGAGCTCAAGGCGGTCAGAATTTGTGAAGTCAAACTGATCAAAGGGACTGAAAGGTCTGTCGCAAAACCCAGAGGAAGCATCACTTATGATCTAAGCAAATGAAACGCAAAACGAGAAATGAATTGTCCCAAAAATTGGTTCAGTAAGACAAATCAATAGTGATAGTATTTACCTTTGTATAGATTGATTTAGGCCACCTACCATGTCCCATAAGGCAAATCAATAGATTGATCAGTCTATACAAAGGTAAATACTATCACTATTGATTTGTCTTACTGAACCAATTTTTGGGACAATTCATTTCTCATTTTGCATTTCATTTGCTTAGATCATAAGTGATGCTTCCTTTGGGTTTTGCGACAGACCTTTCAGTCCCTTTGACCAATTCGGCTTCACTAATTCTGGCTGCCTTGAGCTCAACATCTCAAGGATATCCTTCTCTGACTCCAAGTTTGACCTTTTCAAGGCATGACATGTGTGGTCTTTGACTGATTTAATAGTCAAATTTAATATTGGGGGACAGAAGGGAAAAATTGCTGTGTTTTGTAAACTTCCGGGGCAAAATTGCTCCTTAGTGAAAATAGGGTGATGAGTTGGCATGCCACGTGTGATGAGGTAGCATGCCATGTGTGCACTCAATTAAACTTAACGGTCAAAATTAACGGAGGGGCAAAATTGATACGTTTTGTGAACTTCCGTGGCATTTTTTGTCCAAAAAAAACTTCCGTCCTACCAGTGCTCCATAGTGAAAACTTCCATGGCATTTAAGACCCTTATCCTTTTTCCCCTTCTAAAACACCCTGAATATGTTCATTAATTAATTCCCTTACTCCCTCTCTTACTTGATTATTGGTGAGGGAATATCATTAAGGGTAATTTGAGAAAAAAAAGTTGATAAATATGAAAAATAGGTCTTACATTTAATTAAGAACATGATTAAATTTACCATATTTTGTATTAAGGACCGGAGGATTGCGTTAGAAACTAATGTGTATGAGTCTTATGAATATGGTCAAAAGAGTTGTAGTTTCATATTATACTCTATCATTACTTGATTCAACTATCTTTTTATCACAATTACTTCAACATAATTTTTTCTATTCATGTGTCGAAGTTTTAAGCATCTACAATAACAATAAATGAAATAAAAGGCTCCAGAATGAATGCTTTGGCCCTGTGTATTACTATATATAAACGTTGTGGACTACACCTATCCTGTTTGTGGACTATTCTAGAAATGCTAAAATACAAATCATTTACATAATTTTCATATCACTAATTATTGTTAACTCTGTGAATATTCTAGAAATGCTAAAATACAAATCATTTACACAATTTTCATATCACTAATTATTGTTAACTCCCTCCTCCCCTCCCCCTGCTCCTCCGCCTCTTTATTTATCTCATACTCTTGATTTTGTTGCAGCCTCTTTGGTGGTGTAACAGTGACACTGATTTTGTTGCAGCCTCTTTGCTGGTGTAATAGTGACACCCATTTTATCTCAAAGATAGCTAACTTTGCATGATGCAATGGTTTGGTGAGACAATCTACAATTTGAAACTCCGTTGGAACATATTGCGCACTGAGGGACATAGACAGAACTTGGTCTCAGACAAAATGCACATATATTTCAATGTTCTTAGTTCTAGCATGAAGGACTAGATTTGATGCCAGGGAGGTAGCACTGGTGTTATCACATCACATTATAGGTATCCTCTTGATTTTGAGTTTAAGCTCACTCATCAAAGATGTAATCCACTTAAATTCAGCGGCTTAGTTGGATAAAGATCGACATTCTGATTTGGTAAGAAAGTTTGCTACCACTAATTGTTTCTTAGATGTCCATGTCATAAGTGAATCACCAAGAAATATAAAATATCCTTCTACAGATCGTTTATCATTTGGGCAAGAAGCTCAATCAACATCAGAATATGCCACTAAATCTAGCAATATAGAAGGTTTAATATGTATGCCATAATATGTGGTTCCTCTAAGATATCACAATACTCTTTTTACTACCTTCCAATGTTTTGTTGTTGGTTGTGAGAGGAATTGACTTAGTTTCCCCATAATAAAAGAAATATTTAGCCTTGTATTGCATAGATAATGCAAAGCACCTATAACACTTCTGTATTCAGAAGGATTAGTTAGAGGTTCTTCTGAATGAGTTGAAAGAGATTTATGAGCAGCCATGAGAGTTTGACATGGAGATTCTTTGCTCATGTGAAATCTCTCAAGGATATCACAAGTGTATTTTCCTTGAGAAAGATGGAGACCTGTCCTGTCTTGATAGCCTCAATGCCTAAGAAGTTGTAAGCAAATAGTTTAAATGTTGTGTATATTCATGTACATATGATACGTATGTATACAAGGGGGAGAGCCTCAGTAATTGTGGCTCTTAATGGTGATTTCCTATAATCCCTGATTGATAGGGATTCTAATTGATCATATATTAAGTAACGTATATTTCCTAACACTCCCCCTCAAGTTGGAACATATATATTGATCATGCCTAACTTGTTACAAAGATGCTCAACCCGTGTCCCATTTAAGCTTTCGTTAAAAGATCTGCTAGCTGTCATTTGATCGCACATGCCTTGTAAATACAACATTCTCTTTGATTTTGTCACAAATAAAGTGACAGTCGATTTCAATATGCTTCATACGTTCATGGAACACAAAGTTTAATGCTATATAGAGTGTTGCTTTATTGTCACACCATAGTTTAGCAGGTAATGTCGTGGTGATGTCGATTTCCTTCATGAGTTGAAATACCCACACAATTTCTTACACTGATTGTGACATGGCTCTGTATTATGCTTATGCACTTGATTTTGACACAATACCTTGCTTCTTACTTCTCCAAGATATCAAGTTTCCACCAACAAATACACGATAACCTGTAATGGGCCGTCTTGTGGCCTTAGATCCTGCATGATCCGCATCACAGAAACACTCGACTTTAGTGTGCCTATAATCCGTATAGAGAATGCCACGACCTGAGGAACCTTTCAAATAGTGCTAGATATGCTCTAAGGCTTCCCACTGTGCCACTATTGGAGATGCCATGAATTGTCTAAGTACACTGACCGAGAAGGTTATATTAGGGTGAGTTACTGTTAGATAATTCATCTTCCCAATAAGTCTTCTAAATCTCTTAAGAGATGTAAATGACTTCAGTTTCTATGGATCAATCTTCTTCTTTTAGTCATCAGTTCATCAAACATACTATCATTAAGATCCAGGAACAGATTCATAATCATGGGAATGCTGCTTGGTGCAGCTCCAAACTTTTCAGTCTCCTTTAACAGATCAAGAACATACTGCCTCTGAGTGAAATGGATGCCCTTATTGCTTCTCAAGACTTCAATACCAAGGAAGTACTTCAATGGGCCTAAGTCTTTTGTTTGAAAGTGGGAATTAAGGAAGACCTTAAGCTCCGAGATTCTAGAGATATTACTCCCAGTAATCATAATATCATCGACATACACTACTAGAAGAATCATGCCTGCATCGTTCTACTGGTAGAACACAAAATGATCACACTTACTTTGGTTTAAACCAAACTTCTTGACTACACCACAAAACCTATTGAACTAGGCACGTGGACTTTACTTTAAACCATACAATGACTTTCGAAGATAACATACTTTCTAATGCTCCCCCTGAGCAACAAACCTAGGTGGTTGCTCCATATACACTTCCTCAAGAAGATCACCGTTCACAAATACATTCTTAACATCCAAATGATGTAAATCCCAAAAATAGGTGGTAGCTAGAGAGATAAGGAGACGAATGAAAGTAAGCTTAGCCACAGGAGAGAAAGTCTCGGAATAATCAATGCCATAAGTTTGAGCATACCTTTTGGCAACAAGTCAAGCTTTCAACTGATCTAAGGAACCATCAGCCTTAGTCTTAATAGCAAACACCCATTTACAACCAATGACCTTCTTCCCAGAAGGTAGATCAACAAGAGTCCAGGTACCAGCCGTCTCAAGGGCCATCATTTCTTCTTTTATCGCTGCATGCCAACCAGGGTGAGTCAAAACTTATAATCTGTAAGGCTTTGATACCATGTAAGCAAATAGTTTGAATGTTGTGTATATTCATGTACATATTATACATATTTATACAAAGGGGAGAGCCTCAGTAATTATGGCTCTTAATGGGGATTAATGGTGATTTCCTATAATCCCTAATTGATAGGAATTCTGATTGATCATATATTAAGTAATGTATATTTCCTAACAGAAGTAATGTAGGAAACTGACATCCTTGAATGAGAAAGTATTATGTAATCTTATGGAGAAGCATTTCAAGCTATGTTCATTGTTGCTAGTGACTAAGATATCTTCCACATATATGAGAATCGTGAGAATTTGGGTTTTATCAGAATAGACGAAGAGTGATATGTCACTCTGTGAATTGGTAAATCTCCAACTCAAGAGTATCCTCTGTTGATTGAACTAAGCCCTTGGTTCTTGTTTGAGGCTGTAGAGAACCTTAGATAATTTGCACACATGATGGGGTTTTGAGGAATCAATAAAACCCTTTGGTTGTTTCACGCATAATCCAATTTCTGTTGAATAGCACTTCAAAAGGTGATAGATGTTGTAGAATTGCAGTAGGCAGTCTATTTATGAGATAAACAGCAGTAGAGAAAGCTTCCCAATAATATGACACCATCATTTTAGCATTGGCAAGCAAGGTAAGTCCCATCTCAACTATATGCCTATGCTTGTGTTCTACTCTACCATTTTGAGCAGAGGTATGTGGACAAGAGTGTCGGAAAAAGATTGCATGTTCATCAAGTAACTGTGGATTTGTCGAACTGGTGACCACTTTCAGTGACTGTGGAGAATATTGATAGGGAATCAAAGAAGTGTGCTGACCAACAAACAAGTAAGGGTGTGGATTTGTCGAATTGGTGACAAGAATGGAGATTGAGAGCGAGTGAGTTAGATTGGTGAAAGAGGAAGATGATGGAAAAAAAAAGGGAAGGTGTTTGACGGAGGAATGGAGCTATTTGGGTGGAGAAGAGAAGTTTCGGCTATGGTAGAGAAAGGAAATGAGGAAGGAAAGGAAAATGAAGCAGGTAAAGGGAATGAGGTAGATGACGACAAGATAGAGGTGACGGTAGAGTCTGATGTGAGTGGCAGGGTAAGTGACAATTGCAATTGGGAGGCAAAGAAATTAGGGTTTTGCTGGGGCTGCTAAAGATACATTAGGGTTTTGTTTGCTGGTGGGATTCCCAAGATGTGATGCCATTGCTGACAAAGGCAGCTTTGATACCAAGTCAATGAAATAAAAGACTCCAGAATGAAAGCTCTGGCCCTGTGTATTACAATTTAAAAATACTGTGGACTAGTAATAAAATGACACATGTCCTATTTGTGGACTATTCTAGAAATGCTAAAATACAATCATTTACACAATTTTCATATCAGTAATTACCGTTAACTCATGGTAATTGATGCATTACTTTTGTCGCTAAAACAATCAATTAAACCAGGATCAACTAATAATGCAATATAGTGGCAACCTAGGTCATTCTCCCAAGGAGCAATCTGTGGGTTTTTCTTTAGGTTGAATTTAGGTAATAAAAATTCAATGGAATGAACCTAAACAAAAATGCAAGACACTACTACCTAGATGCAAATAACTAACTAAATGCAAGATGAAAATTGACTCTAAAACCTATATGAGAATGGAACCAAGCTAGATGCAAATGCAATTTTGGGGGGATTTTATGAAAAGAGAATTAGAATTCTAAACAAATAAATTAACTAATAACTAAGAAAATCAAAACAAAGAAGGTTTACTTCAGGTACGGTGAAGGGAACAACTTAGGATTTATATGGAGTTAACTTTCTTAGCTAAATTAATTAGTTATACCAAAGGGGGATTAATGAAATATTGGAATTAATTAATTTAATTAACTAATTGAAACATGGGAAACCCTTAAGTTCGATCAATAACACCTAATCCACTAGAAAACTTATAATGGAATGAGCGCTAGTTAATTAAACCCATTAAAACCAGTTAAAATAAGTTCAAGATAGTTTTGGGAATCATGTTCACAATTGCCTAATTAAACAACTAGACAATTAACCAACCTAATTAAACAACCAAGAGGATAAACCTAAATTGACAATTAAATCAATAATGAAAACTCAATTATTAATATAATTGACAATCAAACGGTTTGCAAACAAAAATCCTAGCAAATATTTTAGCACAATTCAAATCCAAATTATCAATTAAATCTAAATTAAATAATATGTCTAAAATCTAAAACTAGATTGTTCTCAAGAAAACAAATAAAGTCTTCAAATAAATCGATAAAAGGAAAAACACTCCCATGTGGTCTTCAAGTGTAAGTTCCTAGGCCTTAGCTTCTTCCATGCTCCTCCCAAGTTGTCTCCCAAACAAGCTTAAGCTACCATGATAACACTTCCTTCTCCAGTATTACACAACTCACGGCCATTTATATTGATGAATATATGATTCAACAGAGGCAAGTAAAACAATGGTGGGTCCCGTGGTGAATTGAGAATATAGGAGATTATGGTGGAATTATCTGCGTGAATTCTGTTGTTCCAGGAGAGAACCGCAAATTCCAAGCTGAGATAGTGAGCGTGATTGTCCTGAGCGTGCGTCTGCGGTTGCGTCTCTCTCCCTTCACGTGAATGTGTGTTACGTCCGTCTCTTGGCTCTCAATGAGAGCGTACGTTTTCTCTTGGCGGCTGCTAGGTTAAATAATGAGGAGGAAGAAAAGGATTTTTGGTACCAACTTAAGCCCATTAAAATTTAAGAAGTCTAATAAAATTTCTACTATTGGATTTCCTTTTAACTTCCCTGAAAAATTCTGCACCATAGGATCTTCTAATATGATAAAATCGTGGTCTATCATATATTTAGAAATATTATTCAATCACAAGATAACAATCAGGATATTAATAATTTAAGTCAATAATCTCATAATTAATTCAGATTTATATTATATCATAAACTTGGCTAACAATCCAAATATTATCTAATAATTCCAAATTAGCCTAAAATAATCCCCAAAATAAATGAATAAGGCAGGATAAAATATATTAAAATTGAGATTTATCAACTCCCCCACACATATCATTTGCACTCTTGGGCAAAACAAATCAAGACCAAGGGAGAATAAAGAAAAAAAAAACTAAACTAAAGCTTCAAAAAATGAATGTTCCAATCATAAGCAATAAGTAAACAAAAGCATTTCAACACCTCTTATGTCCAAGTGATCTTCTCATGAATTAAGAAAACAAATATCATGGCAATTTACTTGACAAAGGAGAACCTAAGCTAGAAATCTCTCACCAAGGATAATGTGTATGTCACTCTTCACTCAAGAGTGTATAGGGTTGTGTTTACACTCAAATTCATCCCTATCCAATACTCTTTCCATAGGCTTGACAAGAATTTAAATTCTCCACCACTAATAAAGCAAGTGCACGCATAAATCAAATGGACTTTTATTAGGTTGTAATGGGGCTAATGTTAAGAAAGAAATGGTACGGTGTTTGGAAAAACAAAGTTGAATATCTTAAAAGATGAAGAGAATGATACAATAGAGAATACAGGATGCAAGCAACCAAACCAAACCTGAACTTAGTCATCATTCTTTTCTTTTTCTTTTGATTTTTTTCCTATTTTCTTCTCTCTCTTTTTTTTCCTCATTTTTTTCTCATTTCTTTTTTCCCTTTTTGAAGATAACCTACCATATTTTTCATGATGACTCAATTCCTAATTTTATGCATGTTCTTCCATCTAAAGCAGATAATGCAATGCTCTTCAACTCTCAAGACATTCAAAGGGTAGAGATTTTTTTTTCCCCAATGGCTATGGGTGTAGACAAACTGGAAAAAAAAGGTTCAAAGGGCTAAACAAAAGATATATGCATGAAAATGGTAGGCTTTTTGGCTTATCTGGCTAAAATGAAATGAATGCCTTTATCATTTTTATGAATACACATGTATAGAAGGTCTCAAATAAGATTCAAGTCAAGTTCTAGATCAAGTAAAGAGATCGGGGTACACACTAAAAAATATATGTATTAGACTCAAAATCTTACTAGGAATATGATCACTAGCCTAAATTCACTAAAGTCAAATTCATTGCCACTAGGTTCACCAACTCAAAATATGATCAATCACTTTTCAAATCAAGAATGCATCATATTGAAGTCACTTAAAACTTGCAGTTTTAAGTCATCAGCTGCGAGTGTACTTCAATTCAACTCCTATCACGGTATAATCCTTAATGGATCAACATGTTAGTACTCAACTAAAACTATCATGTCTAGATAAAAACATTGATTGGTAGTCAGTTGGAATCCTCGGATTAGTAGCAGCAAATTCTCAATTTTACAAAGATGAAGGATGAACAAATCAGCATTCGATTTTATCTGTGAAGTTATAATATTATGCATTGATGTACTTTAATGAAAAAGCAGTTATGTACAAACAAATCCATCAGAATGAAATATATTTGAAAACTAGATAAGTTTATCCCAAGTGAAATGAACAATTTACCTAGCCAACCAGAATTGACTGGTATTCCTCTTATTTATAACAAATATCATGTACATACACCTAAATGGGCCAGGGCCAATCCTATAAACCCAAACTATACATAAGTAATACCTAATACAAAATACTAATACTAATTTATTCTAACAATATTAAATCATAACGCATACACAAATTTATTAGATGGATTAAATTTTGAAAGTTGGAGATTTATGCCGGATAATTATTTATTTATCGGAATATTATATTTCGATAGATAATACCTATTGAAAATAGGTGAACATGTGGTTTCAAATAATAAGTAATAATTATCTTATTTTCTAAGGTAATTACTATGGAAATTAGGAGAGATAAAGAGCTAAAATGTATTTTTAGAGCATTAAATGGCCTAAAAATATTATGATAAATCCCAAGAGGTAGTAAAATATCTATAAAAAATTAGAAAGTATGTTGTCTCTAATTTTAGGGATTTTAGGGATAATTTCCCTTGAAAAATAATGAGGCAAAATTAAGTATTATTTTGGGATCATAAGTGACCCCATGATTTTTAATATTTTACATGGGATATAAAATACCAATGTAAGTAAAATAGTTGTGAGATAATGATTTATCCTAATTAAGAAAATTATCAAAAAATTAGTAAGTGGCTAATCTGGTAATTAATGGGATAATTAAGGTATAAAGTAAATGAATTAAAAATAATTTAAATAATTATTTTTAATTGGAGAAATTCGAAATTATTAAATAAATAAAAAATAAAAAAAATAAAATATTAATAAAATATTTTATGCTTAGAAAAATAAATAAAAAAATAAAAGAAAAAAAAATAAATATCTAGATATTTTGAATAAAATAATAATATATATGGTAAAGAGCCAACATGACGTTTGAGAATGGATAGAAATAAAATCCTACACCAAGGTATAGGGATGTAGTCTAAAGTCATCCGGACTTTTTATGAACCAAAGAAATTCTATCTCGGATTGAGCGGTCTCCCGAAGTCGGTTCCGGAACCAACGGGGTATTTAAGACATCGGATAGGAGAGAGAAAATGCGATAGAGGATTTAGAGTCAATACTTTGAAACAAGTAGTTGCCGTGAATTAGGAATCTAGTGACTTAGGTCGATCATATTACAAACCGGTGGATTTTTGCCTAGATGCGACGCTTCCGAATTCAATTCCGTAAGAAGACGTATGTCCTAAAATCTTCAAAGAGATAATGGAATACCCTTAATGGGATCATAAATTTCATTAAACTAGATATTCCTAATGAGAAAGAAAGAAACTTCAAAACTCTGCGTTAGCATTTCGCGATTCGTCAAGATTACGCGTTTCGGACCGGACCGAAACTTTATCGATGCAAACTCGAGATGTCACCATCAAGATGACATCATTTTGTTGACTATTGGGGAGGGGAGGTCGGCACAAGCAAATGGAGGGCCAAGAGTGTTTTGTCCTAAAAAATGCAATCCTACGGTCCATATTCGTCGATCAAGTTCGAATTATTTACCGTTCGCCATCCGTCTCTTCTATAAATACCAAGCTCCTCTTCTTCATTTTTCACACCAAAAATCTGCCCCTTAGAGAGAAGTTAGAGAGAAGGAAGAGCTCTTGAAGTTCTAAGCCAAAGCCGGGGTAAGTTCTTCGGTCCTTAGTCTTTAGTTTCGGTAGTTCTTTCGGTAGATATAGTAGGAATGCTAGATTTATCTTTAATTTTTCAAGATAGTCTAGATATCATATTTAGGGGTAAATATGATATATATTTCGAAAATATGATGAGGGAAAAGATCTGTCAAAATTATGGAGAGATAGAGCGAAAACAAGCTTTCTGCGAAATTCCGCCGATTAGGGGTTCAGGGGCAAAATGATAATTTGTACCTAAAATGCCTGTTATAGTGCTAGAAGTTGATAAATGTTATCCTTATAGGATATCTAAGATAATCGGACCGCCGTTGTACCGCCGTCGTACCCATTTGTTTCACCGCATCAAAAAGTACCGTTTTTAGTCAACGAAGGTACGTTCGCGTCTTTGTAACACTAACTCGATATTTATTGTATTCGTATATGTGATATGTGTATTGTATATGTGTTGGTGGTATATTATTTGAATGCATAGTGATGTTAGAGGATAATCGAACATTTGCATGCGGCTGGGAGCGATATGTACGTATGCGGCGGGAGCGATATATCCGTATTCGGGAGCGGTGTGTCTTCGCTGGAGCGGTATGTCTGCATTCGCTGGGAGCGACACATGTAGGAATGGTTCATTTGTTATGCTTTGATATCTTGTATATGTAAATATGAGGTTAACCGTTACCCGGGGTCCGTATGCATTGGACTCGGCTCTTAACATAGCGTCGGGTTTAGGAGGACCAAGGACCAGAGGAGAAAGGCAAGCGGCCGCATAGAGATCCGGCGAAGATCTCTTCGGTGACACGGCATGGCCATTCTTGGGGAGACACTTTTGTTGTTATTCACTTTAAAAACTCTCGGTCATTGTACCGTTTTTTGTAAATCAGCCAGACTTACGGCATTTATAAATATATGTATCAGTTACTCAATCGCTCCGATGCTCTACTCTGATGAAAAAAAAAATATACTGCTTTTGAAAATGGGATGTTACAGAACTCAACTTATTTGCGGTGATGCTGAAAGGAAAAGGCAATGAATTAATATCAAGGGAAGGGTGAGTCTATAATCATCTCTGTCATGTACTTCGTTTTGCGTTTTTATCAGCCTTTCATATTTTTTTTTTCACTTCACTATTAAATCTAGGCAATATTACACCTTTTTAACACTTTTGGACATTAAGCCAAAAAAGTTTCCGGAAACCCCATTGCTTCTTCACAAAAACTTTCAGGATCATGGATATGCGCACATGCAAACATACATGGCATAAGGTAAGTTCCATCCGTTTGGCTACCGTCTGAGCATGACAATGTTGCTCCTTTCTTCAACACTTTTGGAATGACATTGAGCCAAATAGCCCTTTGTGCTATGCCGTTCTTGAACTTCCTGTTCCAGAAAGCAAGACTTTGGCCATTGAAGTTTCAATAATTAACCTTCTATTCTTTTTCTTGCTTCTTGACTGAACTTCTTACTTTCAACTGAAAAATAAAGAGAGACGTCCTTCCCACATGATTGAGAGACGCAATTATGACTTGATATGGAGATCCACACACTAGCTAACATACCATTCCAGCACTTTCTGAACAACTAACTATAACCTAATAAAATAAACTAGACAAACACGAGGTTGAATGCTTAGCATATAATACAAGTCTATTAATTATGCTTTTGTTCAAATCTTACTCTTGCTTTCATCATTATATTCAATTTATCTAGAAACATTGCCCGGACAAATAAATCCTCTACAACACTTCCCACGACTTCACCTCATTTAAAGTATACCTTTCTCGTCCTTAATATAATAAGTATTTATATGATTCAAAGAGATTAAAAAAGTTAAATAAATTACTTAATTGTAACATATATGGCATGATCTCTCTAAATTTTTGTGTGTGTAACATACTATGTATGTATCAGTTTATAAATTAGACAAATTAATTTTTAAAAAAAAGTATAAATTAATATGAGAAAAATTATTACATTTAAAACCAAAATGCAATTCTAAACTAGATGCTATATTTATCACCAGAAGATTATTATTTTTTTCAGCTAATTAATAATCACAACCGAAACTGTTAACGAACGTTTTTTTTCTTATGGAATCTTCGCAGTGAAGAACTATCAGTAATTATATAAATTGGGATTGTCCACACGACTATTTAAAATGTATATAGGGGGGTTCACATTAGGTGCACATCCTTAAGTAGAGGGATGAGCACATTTTTATTTTATTTTATTATATATTATATTTGTTTAGATTTAAATTATATGCTGCTTTAAAATTTTTTGTACCCGGTATCTCAAATTAATTAGTTTCTAGTCCTGCATTCAAAAATGTTTCTCTTGTAATACCAGTATTTTGGAAACTAATTAATTTAAAATACTGGGTCCAAAAAAATTCTAGAAAACAACATATAATTTAAATCTAAATAAATAAATAAATAAAAATATATATATATATATATATATATTTTTATATAAATGTCTCATCCCTCTAATTAGAGGGATGAGTATGTAAGAAGCACATAAGGTGAGAAGCACCTTATGTGCTCCCGTATATAGGGGGCCGGGAGATGTATAAATGAAGTGCATTTGAAAAATAATTATAAGAAGCATATCTGGGCACTTGGATTTGGAAGTGTTGTTTATCTTCACTGTGAATCCATTTTGGTGCCTAGCTCATAATTATACTGCTCTTGCGTTTCCTCCTGTGGTGGAGAAAGAATATTTATATTGAGACGGCTTTTTATGATTTTCCATCACAATTTGTTTGACTTAAATTGCAAAGCAATCATGGTTATTTCTCAAATAAACATATCACAAAATCATGTTAGAATGAGTCTTTCCCATCCTAATTTTTGTTTATTTCTCTTGGGGGATTCTTTTTTCAATATTTTTACATACAAAGAAGTCTCACAAAAATCTAAGGAAAAAAAGCCATTATATTCCTCGTCCCACTCATAATGTAGCAATTTGGGGGATTTTTCATATTTAAGTACAAAATGCACGGCTTGTAATTGGAAAAATAAATATTAAACAACTTTGAGCAAGATCAGAGATTAAAGAGATAGATTTTTAACTTAGGAAGTTTTTGCATAGGAGCTGTGGGTATCTAGAAGTTCTTTTAGGTTTAGTATTACTCCAGAAGTGTTAAAATAGCAATGCCGCCGTACTCTAATAATAGAAAAACATATGCCTGTCATGCCTGACCTTATATGCTACATACCATGTCGGCATGATCGTGCTTTCTTCTTTGATCATTTTCGCCTCGACCGGGAGTCTTTATGAAAGAGCAATATCACACTGGAAGTGTTAAAAAAGGAGTCAATATTTTCCAAATTTAACATCAATTTTTTTTTTTAAAAAAAAAACTATGAAAGTCCACTAAAGACGCAGAATGAAGAACATAACTAAGACCATCAATGGCTCACACTATCTTTGGTATTAATCTATTCAAATTCCCTTTTCCTTTCAGCATCACTACACAAACAAGTGGGCTCATTTATAACTCAGTCATCAACTATGACTTGGCACTATTCAATCCTTTGCCTTTTTTAATTTTTAAATTATTATCCTTCTCATCCTATGTGGAAAAAATATTTGATAATAACATTAAAAAGTTGATCCCAACTCAGCTCCACGTAGGTGTCTCCCCATCTTCAACATCATCCTTCAAGCTACCACGACCGCCTCACCTCCAGTCCTCCACAGTCCAGCAGCCACTCACCGCCCCAACAAAAAGATGCAACTTCGGTCCAAATCTCCCATATTTTGACTCCGATGAACCATTTCTAGCGGTGAGTGGCTATTCGACTATAGAGGACTGGAGGTGATGCGGTGATGGTGATAGCTTGAAGGATAATGTTGAAGATGGGGAGGCGGCTACATGGAGTTGAGTTGGAATCAACTTTTTAATATTATTATTAAATATTTTTGCCACATTGAATGAGGCGGAGAATAATATAAGATTGAAAATTAAAAGATAAAGGATTGAGTTATAAGCAAGTCAAAAGTTTAGGGAATGAGTCATAGTTGAGGGGCTGAGTTATAAATCAGTCAAAAATTAGAGGATTAAAATATTAAACTTCCTTTTGTCACAGTTAAACATGAATATCCAAATGCTGCAATTTCATTCATCTATAAAAATTTTGTATGAATTTTTGATCTTTTTTTTGGGTATTACAGTGGGTACTACAAATGCAACACAATGAGAGGTTGCTCAATGAGAAAGCATGTGGAACAAATCCTAGACGATCCCCAAAATGTTGATTGTAAGATACAAAGGGGCATAGTAATGTAGAGAGTTGTTTATCATCTGCTTCTACCTCATATTCTCTTTGGTATTTGTTTCCCTTATTCCTCATAGTCTCTGTCACTTGGTTCATTTTGTGTTGTCATTAGTCTTTCATTTGCTTTTTTCTTTCCTGTTAAATATGAGTGACACTAATAGCTTCTTTTTTTTCCCCCCCGAGGTAACATTGTTATTCTTTGACAAAATTCAGGGTAAAAAAAGACCAAAGAAAAAAGCTCAGTTATACCCACATGGAATCATACGTACACGGCATAAGATCCAATGTGCCAAATGTCTGTTTTGCTATCATTAGAATAGGGCAACATCACTCCTATTTTAATACTTTAGGAGTGATATCAAACCTAAAAAAACTTTCAGATTCCTATAGCTCATGGGAAAACGTCTGAGGCTAAATGGACCTTAATTCTAAATAACATGATATATTTTAATCATTATAATTAATATTGCAAAATGGATTTAGGATGAGAACGTTTTCAGCTTAATTTCCCATTTGGTTGTATGGAAGAAAATAGATTGTCTCCAAACCACTGCAAAGAAATTTTAATCGTTTATTGTTACATTGCTATATTATATTTTTTTATTTTTAAATTTATAGGCACGGAAGTAAATATCATGTACAATATGGGGAAGTAGGGGTGTCGGCAGTTAGCATTGAAGCAGGAAAATTGATGGTTTTATAATCGATTAGCATTTTGGAATTTGGATTTTAGGAAGGAAGCAATAGGGATCCTTTCCTTCAAACTGACAAGAGAGGGGCATATAAGTAAAGTAAGAAAGAAGGCATAATTTGATGGAAGGAGGGAGAGCCACACCTTTTTGACAAAGTGGCATTGTAGGTATCCATAGAAAGTGAAACGAAACTAAGCATATATATATATATATATATATATATATATATATATATATATATATATATATATATATATATATATATATATATATATCTTACAAGAAACAAAAGAACTAACACACAACTGTCAATTCCAAAAAAAAATTAACGCCTTCTTGTTCATTTTAGTTGGGCCCTCAATTCATCCATCATCACCACCCTCCTGCATTGTTCCTTTCACTTTCATTCTCGCTGTCCCCATTATTCGCCTTCATCAATCTCAATTCTTGTTGTACTCCTCCTCTACCTAACTCTTCTACAATCATCACCTCCGATCCCCATTTAATCACATTGCATATGTAATCATGTTTGTTTTACCTTCATTAATATTTGAGGATACAAAGAATGGGGACTCATATCACAATATATAGCCCCCACGACTGGTTCAACTTTCCTCGCATATGCATTCACATAATATGAACCGGACCTCTTATATTCCATCAACGTGAAAAACAACAGTGCAACATCCAATAATAATCATTCCAAATATCTAGAGACTGATACCGATAATAACAATCATTCCAAATATCTAGAGACTGATACCGATTTCAGCAGACACATAAGGAATGACCATGATGATCAATCTCCGAGATCTCATTGAAAATAATTAGGAGTTGATTAACATGCTGGTAATTTCAGTCCCACAAATCTAGAAGGCGAAAAAAGTAATTTAATGAAAGCGCATTACTACAGATTTGGGCGTTTGTAACGCCTAATACATAATGGTTACATCATATATGCATGTCAAGGCAAAAGTCGCGCAAGGATATATAATGCTTTAACATAACGGTTAATTATGCGCACTGTCATGTTAATCCTTCGTAATATCGTCGGACCTTCATAAGTCATAACCCTAGTAACATCCATTAAATCTCTATTTAAACTCAAATATTCCTTATGATTCTTACTAGGGTTGTCCAAAAAACCCGGTGGTCTGTTTGGTCCGGTCCGACCCGATCCGGTCCAGGCAAATTTTTTTTTTTGGTCCAAGACAATTTCACCGGACCATACTGGTCGGGTTGGACCGGACTTCGGTTATGGGCTTAGACCCCTTGGATTGGTCTGGTCTGACCCGATTTTATTTATTTTTTAATTATTTTTCTTTTCGTAAATCACCACTCCACTCAGCCACTCACTTGAATCTGGACATCCTAATGTGCTTTTTAACTTATAGGAATCACTTTTCACTCAGTCACTTTTTATTACTTTTGGAAGTTAGGTGAAACTAGAGCTAAAATATTGCCACACAAGAAGGCAAAAACAAAAAAAAAAGTGAAAAAAAACGTGGAAAAAAGAACTTAAAAAAAAAACACTTGGACTAGTCTGCTAACTTTTCCAACCCAAGGTCTTATCAGGCCAGACCTCAGGTTGACCTTCAACTCGGTCTGGCCCGGTCCTTGAACATCCCTAATTCTTACTACTTTTCTTTATCAACCTCCTCCTTTTCTCCATCATGTTAACATCTTAGGGAGTCCCTTCGTCGCCACTACTACCGGCCACCATCACCTCCTCCTCCTCATCCTCCTAAAATGGAGGCTTTGATGCAGCTGTTGGTAGGCCTTGATAGCCACACAAGTCGTTTGATGGCACACACCAATAGGCTAAACACGAAGTTGAACCTTATACTTCATTACAATGAAGTTGAATATGACTTGCAGCTAGACCCTTCATCTCCTTACTCCGATGATGAGAATAAGGATGATGAAAAGGAGGAAGAGGACGATAATAGTGGTGGTAATGACTAAACACCACTATTGTATTTTAAAAATATTTTAAAAAATAAGTTAAAAAAAACAACTTCATACTTATGGATTATTAATTAATAACTGTAAAGTATTCTTTTATTGTGATTTCAAAAAACCAACATACTTAACGATTCTAACTTAATAAATGTAAATTAAAGCTTTTGAAACCTTTTCTATTCCCCGTGCTGATTGACTTTGGGTGCCTCCTCGTTACCCAATGATCATCAGGAGAGCCAGGTACCCTTTCATTACATCAGCCTGTTCAACTTTCAAAATGTGCAATTATTGTTTTTCTCTAGCATTATTGGACTTTCTCTAGCATTACATCAGGAGATGTATTTTTCTCTAGCATTATTTGACATCATGGTCCATCTAACAACTTACTTGGTTAGAGAGGTACGACTTTGTGGCCCAACCTATTTAGGTGGATGTACCTGGTTGAACATTTCATGAAGATAATGAAAGGGTTTGTGAAATATCAGAGTTGTTCACAGGGTTGCATTGTTGAATGATATATCTATGAATAGGCCACTGAATTTTCTGTCACATACTTAAAGCATGCAAGCGATATTGGACTTCGTGTGTCTCAGCATAAGGGAAGAAGAATTGATAGGGAAGGGATCATGGGCAGGAAAGTTATAAACATCTTAGACCAACAGTTAGAGCGAGCACAACTATATGTGATGTATAACTCCGAGGAGGTTGACGATTACGTGCGCAACTGCATCAAATTTAGAGGGAAAATCCTTACAGAAGAGAAAAATGGTGTACCAAAAAACACAATAAATGTTTTACAACATGGTTTAAAGATAAAGTCCTTGGCGACTATAAAGCTTATCCTAAATTAGTTTCTAGCAAACTGAAGTTCTTAGCATACAGTCCAAGTAATCAAGTGGCATCTTACGCAAGCTACATCATTAATGGGTTCACCTTCTACTCCAAAGAGCAAGATGATCGAACCAAAAAACAAAATAGTAGTGTAACTCTTGTAGCTAATACTGTGCATTTATTGAGTTTCAAAGATAGAAATCCTATATATGCAAATTAAAGATGTCATAGTTTGGGGTGATTAAGAACATATGGGAGTTGGATTATATCGGCTTAAGGATTCCTATTTTCAATTGCAAGTTTGTTGACAATAATCATGACTTGAGAATTGATGATTTAGGCTTGATAAATTGAATTTGAACAACAAATGGCATAAAGAAGAGCCTTTCATTTTGTTTTCTCAGGCTAAACAAGTGTTATGCGCCCTTGATCCTTCTAAGCATGGATGGTCTATTGTTTTGTTGAAAAATAAAGTGATTGATGAGGAGATGGGTGATGGAGTTGAGGATGATTCGTTCAATGGGAAGGTTACTTGAACCATTAAATTGGGATAAAGAAGATGGTTCACACGTCATGCATGATCATAATGAAGGCATTTGGATTTCAAAGAGGGAAAAATTATTACTTGACAAGAAAAGAAGAATTCAAGCTGTAAAAAGTAACTTACAAAAATTGTTGTTTGTTTATGAAAGCATGTAGAAATTGATAGCAATACCCCTTTTTTTAAATGTTGCAGATATTTAACGGTTATTAGCTAGAAACCGTAATATATGCTTTGAAATTACCTAACAGTTTCTTCCAATAACCGTTATATATGTAACAACAGAGCAATACATTACGAGTGTTATACTTGAACTGTTATAAAGTTTAACTTTTTCCTCTATTTAAACGTCTTTCCGTGATTCTTAGCAACAATTGCTCAAGTTGCTGTGCGCAAACCCTAACACGCATTTTCATTCATTACTCACTTTTTCTTTCTTCAACCTTAGCCATGTTGCATTTCTTTGCATAGTCTGTTCTAATATATGGAGGCAGTGGCGGAGCCAGGATTCTAGGTTTGTGGGTGCAAAATTAGTGGTGGGATTCGAGGGTTCGGGGGCAACGCCCCCGAAATTTTTTTTTAAGGAAAGTTTTAAATGCTTACAAAACTCTCACCTGATCATCAGCAAGGATCCCCCTGAGCGGTAAAAACTTGATGTTTCCTATTGCACCATCCATGACAAAGCAATTTTATGAACAGAACAAGTGAACAACTGCTTCTATTAGTCAAACAACACACATGAAATACAAATTAAACAAGTCACCAAAACATCCAGGGATAAAAGGTCAAAGTTATAAAGGAGAAGGTCAGGAATCTGAATTAGGCACATTAGACTCATAAACTGAAGCCTATAGTCACACAACTAAGGATGTTACTCTGAAAAACTTTCATTCTATTGACAACGATATTAAAACCCAAGAACAAAAATTATATTGGTTTCTGATACATATGAATTATGTTTACATTCAATAAAAAAAATATACGAAATATTGCAAAGTGAAATCACAACCCAGGCAGTGAAAGTAATAGATAACAACTTTGATACTTCCCATCTTTAAAGGGAGTGATCAAACTCACATTAGTTGAGCCAAAAAAAGGGGAGAGAACAATGAAAATGAAATGAAAAAAAAAAAAAGGAGGGAGGAAGAGAGCAAGGATCGAACCATGGACCTCTAGTTATTAAGGGTAAGAGGTATAACCAAACCAACCAACCAACCATCTGCTGCATAAGTTGATATGAGATCCCTTAAAAAATATATATATAATCAAAATTTTTGTGGGTGCACTTGCCTCCACTTGCCCCAACGTGGCTCCGCCACTGTATGGAGGTATGACTTCCCTTCTCCATTATTATTCACTTCGTGTTTTATAGCTAGGCTTTTACCTAAGTTGTGCTCATGTTTTTTTTTTCCCGAAAAATCTCTGATTGAAGGTTCCTTTCCTGTTATAGGAAATCATTAAACATTTAGCAAGATTTCACTATGTTAAGTGTGTGGTAGATAGCCCCAAGTGGTATACAGTTGCTACAGGCCATATGTATAAATTAAAGGGGGAGAACATTATTCATAAATGTCTCTACAGGCCACATGTATGACCTACAGAGGGATAACACAATTCACAACTCATATATCCCTCATAATCATGTTAGCCTAGAGAGCTAAAGGACGTCATTGATTCAAGTTAGCTCTTCTAGTGTTTACCACAGAATGCTCATAGGAGGAGCCGTGCTTGTGCCGTGTGCTTGAATTTGTTGCTTGGCCTAAATAACCACCTTATTGTCATGCCATCTGTGACAAAAAATCTGTGTGTGTGCATCAGATAGAGTTTTTGCTTTTGCTTTTCTTGTTGGATTTTATAGTATAATATAACAAAAACTCACACATTCAGTATAGCCATGCAATTTGGAATAGATTAAGACATTCCTGTATTTGTGGTTAGGCTCAATGGAACTCCCTAGCGTAAAGGGCTCAAGGGGTATACAACTTCAAGCAAGACTTGATAGAGAAAGAGAGATTAAATCTATAGAATGCTATATGCTTCCTAACGAGAAGGAGCAGATGCTGTACTATAGATCTAACCTCTCCTTCTCTATCAAATCTTGCTCAACGCTGCATACCCCTTGAGCCTTTTTATAGTAGAGAGTTCCATTGAGCCTAGCCACAAAGTTGAAATTATCTTTATCCATCCCAAATTGTATGGCTATACTCTATGTATGAGCTTTTATAATACACAAAGTTGTGTACAATTTCGTTTGTATGTGTGCAGAGGCGAAAGGAAATCCACACTTATTTTTTTAAAAAAAAAATTGCCTCAAAAGTTAATGGTTAATAAATAAGAATTGTTATATATTTATACAGTATATATGGCGGTTGTTTTATTAAACCCGTTAGCATTTATAGCCAATAAATAACAGTTGCTATATAATGACCATTAATTACGCTAAACTTTTATATGACGGTTATTTTGAAAGTACCGCTATGTATGTTACATAGTTTTATAATGGTTGTTTACTTGAGACCGTCATTTATTATGACAACAATACGCACAACATAGTCTTACCACATCTTAATACATAACGGGTGTTATAATAGAACTGTTATAATATATACCAAATAAATCATGGTTTGGAACCGTAATGTATCTGCGCTGAGGTTTTATAGCGCCCGCAAATATAACGATTTAGAATCGTTATGTATGACAGTTAATAACCGTGATATATCACGATCTCTATAGTAATGAGGGAAGATAATTGCCGATGTCTGGGCTCTAGAAATGAAGAATATATCAACATATACATATTTTATAGCTCTCTCACTGAAATGTGAGAATAGGCGACCATAAGGTGTGCTATAATCATTGTTGATGTCTTTCATGAAAGAAGCTTGTGATTCACACGTACATTTGAGTGAATTTGAAGACTTTGGTTATGTAACACCCCAAATTTCGTAGCATAAATCGTGCTGGTGACACGTGGTTTTATAAAATCTGTCAGAGTTTTGAGGTGCTAGAGCTTAGCGTAATGCGAAAACGAAGAGCATGTACTAAAAATTTGAACAATGAGTTTAACAATAAGTAACTGATATAAAATACTCAGACATATGATGATGCCCGACGTATGCGATATATTAAAAATTTCCGAAGGAATGTTCATGTGATACAACAATACAAAACTTTATAATTACAATTCTTCTATGTAACTATACCCTCTTCAACCAGGCCTTAAGTAGACTTGGGGCATAGAATCTAACTCAGTTAAATCATCTCATTTGGCCAGGCTAGGTAAGGTCTAGTGGAAGTCTCACTGAGTATTTACGGCGACTGATTGACTAAAACACATAGACGACCCTTTCTAGTTTATGCACCAAATGATATGAAGTAACTTTATTAGATTCATGCCATAAGGTAGGTTCTGTTGACCTTCTTCCCGCATTTTCTTTGACCGATGCCTTCTCACGGCTCCGTCTATCGGCATCTTTTTACGGCTCCATCTACTGGTGCCTTCTGCGGTTCATGATTCTTCCCCTGTCTATTAATTAAGGCGAGGTCTAATGCCCATCGGACCTCAGGTAACGGTTAACCTCATACTTATGTAAACAATATATGCATAACAGGTATTCATGTCATTTTAGCAAATATCACTACAAAAGCCCATAACAGATGTAGGAAATACATAATCAAATATGTAAGGCAATAACAATACATAGCCCCTGCAGTATGTTTGTTACCCCAGTCTGCACATTCACCGGTGCCACGATGTACAGTCGTGTCCATAGCGCTTAGTAAAACTTTTAACGGTGTTATCAAGACCATAACCCGTGTAATCATGATTGTATCAAAAACAATTGAGACAGAGTCTTAGTATAGGAACACAACAATCATATATAAGCATATCACAAGCATCAGAGTCAGTGTTACAGTACGTCGCAAACGTACCTTTGCTGAGGGTACTTCGGTATGTTTTACGGAAAACAGTATTTTTGACAGCGGTGCAACAGCGGCACGATTACATATATCCTATAAGGATTATATTGCATTTATCAATATTTAGCATCATAACAGGCATTTTAGGTACAAATTATCATTTTGCCCCTAGTTTGACTAATCGACGAAATTGCGCCAGAGCTTCGCTACCTTGACCCTATCTCTCCAAAATTTTGACATATCTCTTCTCCCCATATATTTTTAAAATAAATACCATATTTACCCCTAAAACATGATATCTAAACTATCTTGAAAGATTAGAGATAAATCTAGCATTTCTACTATAACTACCGAAAGAACTACTAAAGCTTAAGACTAGGGACCGAAGAACTTACCCAGGGCTACGTTATACTTTCTCCGGACTCCTCCTTCTCTCTAACCTCTCTCTAGATTCAAAATTTTTGGTGTGAAAATATGAAGAGGAGTGGAGTCTATTTATAGGAAAAATTGTGACACTATTCATGCTTTATCAGATCAGATTTCAGCCGTCGGATCTTGCTTTTACACATGGCTCCATCTTGGCCATTCATGTGTGTGTGCCGACCTCACTTGCCACTAAAGTCAACAAATTGATGTCACAATGTGATGTCATCCACATGCTTTATGAGCCGGTACCGATAAAGTTCCCTGTTCGGTGTTCTAATCGCGTATTCTGGGAGAATCTTAAAAATCCGGCAACACAGCGCTGAAGGTCTATTCATCCTCTTTCAAACTACTTGGGTTAGCTAAATTTTTGATCCCATTAAGAGTATTCCGTTGCCTGCTGAACATTTTTGGACAGACGTCATCGGTTACGGAAATAACTTCCGGTAGCACCAACTTCTGGACAAAAATTCGCTGGTTCATAATATGTCCTGACCTAAGAAACATAGTTTGTGGTTTGTCACAACGGTCTTGTTTTACATTGGTTCTCATTTCTATTATCTGCCCTTTTTCTTTTTCATCCTGTCTCTTAAGTACTACGTTGGTTTCAGAAATGACTTCGGAGACATTTCTCACTCCGGATAAAATTTTACTTGTTTATAATAAGTCCGATGTTAATGACTTAGTTCACCTATTTTGAGGTATGATTTAATTTCTATCGGTTCTCGGTTATCCTGTTGGCTCTTTAAAAAATATCTCATTTTATATTATTATTATAATACAAAATATCATGATATTTTCTTAATTATTATTATTATTATTTATTTTCACAATAATTTATTTACCCCCTTTTATTTAATTATTTATTTATTTCCTAATTAATTTACTTATATCTTAATTATCTTATATTATCCCATTAATTACTTAATTAGTCATTTACTAATTGTTGATAATTTTCTTAATTAGGATTAATTATTATCTCACAACTATTTCACTGACATTGGTATTTTATGTCACATGTATAATATTAAAAATCATGGGGCCATTTAGGGTTCCCAAAATAATATTAAATTTTGCCTCATTATCTTTTTCAAGGAAAATATTCCAAAAATTCTTAAAATTAGAGACAACATACTTTCTAATTTTTAATAAATATTTTATGCCTCTTGGAATTTATCATAATATTTTCGGGCCATTTTATGCCCCATAAATGCATTTTATGGATTTTAGCTCTTTATCTCTTTCTAATTTCTATAGAAATTACCTTAGAAAATAAGATAATTATAACTTATTAATTGAGACCACATATTCACCTATTTCCAATAGGTATTATTTACTAATTTGTGATACTTATCATAAATATGATTTTTAGGGTATTACAGGTTATATATATATGGAGGGTATTTTGGTATTTTGTTTTTGTATTTATTATATGAATTTTACCAAAAGACTCTTCATTAATTCCTTTGACCCAAAAACTACGTCGTTCTAGGAGTTAGGGGAATTAATAAAAGGTGTTTTGATATTTTTGTTTTTGTATTTATTATATGAATTTTACCAAAACACCATTCATTAATCCCTCTAACCCTTAAAACGATGTAGTTTTCGGGTGACTTGACAAAACCTTATATCAAGTGACATGACAAACGATAAGTCCTATATATATATATATAAATCCTTTTCTCTGTTCCCTTTTCCCATAAAGCAGAGGCCGATGCTGATTTCTCCTCACCAACCATCGTCAACCATAAGGTCATATAAAATATATAGTAAGATATTATTATAGGTGGGTAAGGTGTAATTGATAGGAAGAGGGAAAGGGTTGGGAGCAAAGTCTGTGTCAAAAAGGGATATCCTAGTAGGACCCCGTGTGGATCTCCTTTAGCTGCTTACGCTATATTCTTCCAGTATATGATATACGTCTGATTTAATCATTTCACATGGATTAACATTATTAGTGAAAAAGTGGTTATAACATCAAATATGTAGATTTTTTCAAAATGTCATTGACAAAAGTCAATACTATAATAATTAAAATGAATTAATTATTATAAAATTTAATTATATAAAAGGATAACTAAGAAATTATTAAATACTCTAAACATTATCATTAGTTTTATATTCTGAATTAAATTAAATTAAGGAAAAAAATTATATTGAGGACATGATGAGTATTTATATATGAGTTACCGCCCTTTCCTTTTTATAATATCCAATAAATAACTGAATCGTATGATTTAAAAAATTTGCTAAAATTACTTAAAAGTAATCAATATGTAATAAATGTATTTTTTTAAGCATGCCCTTATTTATAAGAGGGTAAGAGAATAGAAAAAAATAGAGAGAAAAAAGAAAAAAGAAAATGAGATAATAGGATTATTTAAAGGTAAAATTGGTTAAAAAAAAGGATATTAGATAACCACAAACTGGATCTTATAAAAAGGATAAGTAAAAGTATTTGCTTTGTCTTTGAAAAAAAAATGTTATAAATAAATAAATGGTTTATAGTTTAACAAGACTTTCAACCAGTGCGTTGCACGGATATGTTAAAATTGTAAATGGGCTAAAATAATCAACATATGCTACAATATTATTATTCAACCAATTTCATTACATCACAATCATGATACATTTCACATAATCCTATGGTGATAAGGAAGATTATCTTCATGTTATTATTGCAATAAAATGTTTTGAAAAATTTCTTTATAAACTATATTTATTGTAGTACTACTGCATTTATTGAACTCATCCAATATAAGTAATTTCAACCCATTGAAACTCTTAACCCTCGATAGTGCATATATAGTTGCACATGTAAGAAAATCGAGACTTCAGTAGATATAGACCTACATTATACATCGATTGGCCTCGACTTTTGATTATCGTCATTGGAAATGAAATTATAATGGGAAATTTCCTCCTTATCATATTGAAAGACAATTTAGATTCAGATGGGTTCATATCTATTTTGTATATCAAAATCTCTTCGCTAATACTTATGTCATTCAAGGCCTTTTCCTTAATTACACGGTTACGGATAGAGAGCATCTTCAATATTGTTAACATAAAGATGTATAAAGAAAATAAATAAATAAATATAAACCAATAGGCTCAAAAAGATATTTCAGTATAACCTGCGGTTTAAATCATGTGTGACTTACTTATTACATGCATTAGAAAATGGCCAACTAATCTAAATTCGACTATTGAGACGGCAAAATATTGTTGAACTCATGAAAAATTATTCAAACATTAAAAGTATGACAATTGTTACATGACCTTTTATTTGGTTGAATTTAATATTTTGGATACTTTAATTCCAAAATTTAAAAATTCAAATAACTTCAACACCAACACCTTACTTACATTCAAATAATTTTAAATTACACACCATGTCTTAAAACGTATGAAGTTTTAAATCATTGTTAGTTGGATTATTGTAATTTGAATTGAGTTGTAACACTTGGGTATTGATTTTATATATTTTCATTCGCGTTCATTGAAATTGTTTTATCGAGTACATTGTTACATATGATAATTGATTTGTGTTGCTATCCATCTCTGTGAGCATTCTTCATTAAGGAAGCAAGTTTTACTAACTTAATTTAAAGTGCACACCAAGTGGTTTTCAAAAGTGCCTTAATAATTTGTTGTTATCTAGCGTTTAGGACGATTATTTGTCAAGGATCACTTGACTCAAACCGTGTTTGGTGTTTTAATTAGCCTTGGTAAATTAATTAACTCACATATGACATTAGGCAAGCTAAGATAGCCATAGATTCACTTCCAAGGAGCATTCCATCATATCATTCTTTAAATCTAATTTCATACTTTTATTAATCATTTTATCAAAAATCCAAAAAATAGTAGTTTAGGTTGTTATCCATCGTTATATATATATATATTAAAAAATCAATTTCAAAACACCTCCCATGTTTTTGTCACTTAGTTTAGCCTAGGAATCAAATAAAAAGCTCCTTAAGAGAATATGACCCGAATTGTGCCCTTCACTACATAATTTGGTTTATTTTGATTTAACCTGAGGCGACTAAATATTTTAAATAAGTGGTATACCCATTGCTATCTTGCTTATAATTTAATTTAATAGTTCCACTATCATATCAAAAATGTGTATTATTTGATCCATCAAGACAAACCACCCTATGCATTGCACGGTCACGTGCAATAAAAATCATCAATATGTATATTATTCTTTTTAGAATAACTATAGTTAAACACTTAAAATCAGCAATATTATATGCCTTGGGGTGCATGATGAGCAAGATTCTTTCAATTTCATAACCTACTAATGCCAGTAATGCTCAGTTGGACCAAACTAAAAGTCCCTTCATGGTGTTCCAGAAAATCAACATAAAAAATTCAGTATCATCACACAATTCTTCAAAATATCCATTATAGACAACCACACATATTTAACCATGTCAGAGCACTTGGTTGGAATGGAATAAAACGAACGAAGTGAATTTTTGATGCAGAAAAAAAATGAAGTGATCATCATGTGTCCATGAAAAAACAAAGTGAATTTTTGAAGTTACCATCCCAACAATAAAATGACCCATGCGGTGCGCAATGTGCGAATTTCTTTCAATGTTCAAACTGAAACTCCCTTAAAAAATTCGGCATCATCATACAATTTTTCAAAATATCCATTTTAGAAACAACCACGCACATTGCTCCAGATTGGAATGGAATGAAACAAAGAATGTTTAAAAAATAATAGTATAGGACTATGTAGCATTTAATTTGATCCAAAAAATAATAATCTTTGATTCATATATTTATTTTATGAAAAACTTAAATGTGTGTATATTTTAAAATATACTTGTTTTTATAATTGACAACTAAAAATTCCTCAACCACTTGAAAAACCTAGGTTATTCAAAGTATAAAGCAAGAAAATACTTTTCCTACTTATTTATTAAAAATTTCTCCATAACACATGTAGTTAATATGGAGTTATGGAATATATTAAAAACAACATAAATAATAGAGTAAAATACATTGACTACCCATCTATTTTACCTAAATTACACAAACCTCCCTTATATTTTAAAAACATATATAGATCACCCTTAAAATTAGAATGCATGCTACGAAACCTCCCTCACATATTTAATATTTCATTTTCATCCATCCAACCATTAGTTTGTCGTTAAGTTTGACTATTAAATATTTCTTTTCACCAAAATGACCCTCTTTCAACAAATGTATGAACGTTTATATTTTCCTAAAATTATACTTAGAGAAATAGTTCTAATATATATGTTCAAAATCTGCAATATATTATAAAATTTATTAATTTCTATTATATTAAAAAATTTAAAATTTAAAATTTAATCATATTTATTGAAATTTATTTATTTTGTATTTTTTAAATAACTAAAACATATTTATTTTGTTTTTTTTTTATCCATGATACCATGATTGGTTCACCATATGTTATTAATAATTTAAGTTTGAGACATTATATAACTTATATTAATTTTAATTTTTAATATTTCAAATATTTTTTTCAAGATAATTTATAAACACGTTTACTTAAGTATACATCTATTAAAAGAATAATCACATTTTTAATTAAGGTTTCTGTGTTTTCATTAATTAAATTAATGAAGTCTTCATCTCAATATGAACAAAAATTAACAGATAACTATTTACAAAAGTAAAACATAAATTAAGAAAAAGAAAAAGAACTCTTGAATTACTTAAATAATTTTAGCCAAAATTAGGAAATTAGTAATGATGAAGGGTAAATAAAATTTATTTCAATATAAATTTTAATTTTAAAAAATCAAAATCAATGTGAACCTAAGTGTATGTTTTTAAAATAGAGGTGAGGTTCTTGTAATTAAGTCCAAACGCAGGGAGGTTAGAGTATTTTACTTTAAATAATATGATTCCAAAGCAATGAGGAGTAATGGAATAGATAAAAAAAACAAAAATTCATAAATGATAAAAAAATTCAATTCCCTCAATCATCCATGATGGTAATTAAGGAATCTTATACTATGAGCTTCTTACTTCATGAGCCGCATAACAATGGGTACATATAGGCTAAATTAGGTTTAGTGCCAATTATTGTAGCCCTAAATTTTCCTAGAATCATGGAGAATAAATTAAATTAAAACTATTCTAATTTGACCGAGATTTAGGGGCCAATCATCTAAAATAATTAAATACAAAATATCCCTATAAGAAATCTTCTTATAATCATAGAGAATAAATAGAAACTATTGTCAAGATTTAAAGACCTATCAGCTAAAATAATTAAATATAAAATATCACTAAATACAATAAATTATGTCCTTGAATTTAAATTTAGTCAATAGTAATTGGTCGTACATTACATATTAGAGCTAAACCCTTGGATGCACTTATTATTGGTCACCAAAATAAATCAAATACATGTTATTTCATCACAGTGACCAATCCATGAGTCTTACCTTTTTTTTCTCATTTATATACCATGCACGCTCACATTTTCCAACCCCCTATATTTCTTCCCAATGTCATTTTGCTTCTCCCATGACGAATAAGCAATTTGAAATTTTCTTTTTTCCTTTGGTAATGTGCACGTCTTAAGAGGTGCATACAACTACATTAATGAGTCTTCCTTTTCAAGGTATTCTCTTTTCTATTTTTTATTGATCCTTCATATTTCTTTTTCTCCTTTTAAATAGAGTATCTTCAGAATAACTCATGATGTTTTCTTAAAATTTTTATTTTAATTTAAATATACAATTTAGATGTAAAAAAAAGCTGACTACAAGCAAATAATATGAATTGAAAGGTATTTTTAATTTATTAATTATTAATTACTTTATTCAATTTTTCAGATCACAACTTCCCATATATACCTTAATGAATTTTTGTTTCCCAAGAATTTCTCACTCCCCATGCCTTTCCATATTTCATATTAGTCTCACTTTCCATATTTTGTATTTTAGTCATTTTTTCAAATCCTTCCAATATTGTAGTCTTACCAGTGTCCTAAGGATCACATATACATATATACACATGTACATACATACATATATATGTATATATATATATATATATATATATATATATATATATATGTATGTATGTATATATGTGTGTGTATATATATATGTATATGATACAAACTAACAATATGAAATAGAAATAGTTTACGTTAAATTTTATTATTTCAATTGTAGGGCTGTAGTTATATCAAAACACTCCAATAATATCAACCCCAGAAAAAACGCAGAGCTTAAGAGTTAATTTCTAGAATTAGAATCACCATTCAAGTTTTTTCATACATCGATTTTTTTTTAAAAAAAAAATAGCCATCCATTAAGAATATACTTTTTCTGTAATTGGTTATGAAAATTTTCTTAACCACTTAAAAATATTTGGTTAAGCATGCCTTTTAAAATAGGGATCAAATTTTTCATCCCTTAAAATTATATGTCATACATATTACTAACTACGATGCATTCACTTTTAATTTTAAAAAGGTAAATGATTCTTAAAACTTTATTTAAAAAAGATATGTCAAAAGCAAACGGTGCAATACAAATAAGTATTGAGTGGTATAAATTTTATTATTTCAATTCTAACACTGTTATTAGAGCCTAAGAGTTAATTTCTAGAATTATTATCATGATTCAAATTTTTTTATCCAGATATTTAAAAAACACCTCCATTAAAAATATACTTTTCTATAACTAATTATTAAAATAACCTCAACCACTTAAAAATATTTGGTTAAGCATGCTGATTTTTACTATTTTTTTAATATTATCATTCTGGTTTTGGGGCATGTCTCTCCTAACAATGGTGTCTCATTTAAGATTCAAACTTGAGACCTAAAAGGAATCTAGCGGGATATAAATTCAAACTTGAGACCTAAAAGGAATCTAGCGGGAGGCCTTACACCGGTTCTTTTAAGGAGATGAGCCATAGTCTAGACTTAAACTCTACAACTTTGGCCGGTGAATCTTAAGAATTGGTGGGTTTGGGACAATCGAGTCAAATGGATGATTTTTTGTTGGACTATGGGTTAGCCTAAGACTCCGATCAGTGGTATGAAGATGGACGGTGATATAAAAGATGTTGCATATTGCATAATTATAGTACATGATGTGATGAAAATACATATTAACATAATTATCATTAAATTTGTAGTTGTTTTGTATGCGGAATTATGATACATACAAATATATACGTAATCAGTTCCTTATTTTTATCATATATGGTTTGCTTGTATACGGTAGAAAAATAAAATTATATGGTCATGCAAAGTATGGTGTAAAAGAAACACAATCAAATTAGATATAATAATCAAAATATCTCTACATCTTAAGAGAGAGGGGTTTGATATATATAACATGATAAGCAACCCCCGAGTTGCACAGGTTTATGTTTTCTATGTTTGCCTTAAACAATGCAATGTCATTTTGAATTCATTCATTCTATATCCGAGTTTTTGAAATATCTCTTTATAGACTACTAGTACATTGGTTATCTAATTTGTACATTTAAATATTTATTTTGTCAAATAATAGTAATAAATAAAAATGTTTATATCCATAGAATGAAGAGTTTTCAACATACAAATTTAAGATTAACTAAAACCATCTTCTTAGAAGATTTACTATAGATTGAGATTTATATCTTTACTTATTTTTATAGAAGACCTTCAAAATCTCCTAAAAAACGTCCACTATTGACCTTTACTATATTAATTCATTTTAATCCATTTCAATCTCAAATCTCAATTCATACTCATACAACATACTAATCTGAATCAATAAATTAATAAAAGAATAATAAATACAATCATTTGAATTCGGTATAATAATCCTCTAAATCCCGTAATTTGTGGTGATCAATTCTTTTGTATTGAAATTCAAATTTTAAATCTTCTAATCAATTCAATATCATTATCAATATAATAATTTGATATCATTATCTATATAATAATAATAATAATAATAATAATAATAAATCATCAATAAATAAATATTAATAATAAGTATAATTATAATCCTCTTATTGGCATGGACATAATAATCATCTAAATTCCATAAATGATAATACGGAATTCATGAATAACGATTATGAACACTTTGTAATTTCCTTTTTTTAATAACAAAATTACTTTATAATTCCCCATATTACATAAGAATAAGATCATTAAATCAGAATAAAAGGAAAGGAATATGAAAGGTACAACTGATATAAAATCTAATTCATTAAATGTAGAGCACAAACTAAAGAAAACTATATATAATGAAAGAATAGCTGCAAAAACATATCCATATCATCTGATGCTTCAAGCCAGAGTTGTTTGTTTTCTCTCTTCTCTTTGCTTCAAAGATTAGGAAGTTCTTTAGATTTGAATGCTCCTAAGGGATGAAAAACAACCATATCTTTCACATGGAATTCAATAAAAGTAAAAGAATAAGAAATTATTAAGCCATCCAAAAAAAAAAAGTAAAACCGGCCGAAATAAATGCAGCAAGTCAGCAACAAAAAAATCTGGATGAAATAGAAATCATATAATTAATATTTACATCAAGGACTTATACAATACATATGTGGTGTTAGCATGCCTAAAACTTCATCATGATCACTGGGTCGCTCATTCCTGTTTCCCTCTTCCATAATTTTCTTGATTAGCCTATATAGGTTTTCTCTAATATTCTTGAACTTTACATTGTTTGTATCACCGTCTTTGTTGTTGTTGCTGCTCAAATCACCGTCTTTCATTAGAAACCAAAGTGTCAGAGGGATGAGTAACAGTTACTTCATCACCAACCTTTTGCGGAGGCCCCTAAGTTCGATGACCGCCATACTGTTATACTTTTCTGCATGTAAAATTTCAATTACTTAGATCTAATAAACCAATATCGGCTAATCCACCGCCCAGTTTTTTAAGCCAGGGCACTGCCCAAATTAATGACAAATGATGTTTTGGCAAATCTTGACTCCACGCCTGAAAATAAATGCGTACATGGGGAAAGGTATGAAAACACAAAAAATTATACAATGTTAAATGATGCAGTTCATGCACATAGATTAAACCAATGCTGATCTGATCCTATGGAAGGTCACCATTTAAGTAGGAATCAGTTAGATATATAAATAATTTATCCAATCACATGCAAGTTCTTAATATTTTAAAGGTTAAATTACCGTTTCTAATTAATATTAATTATCTCAAAATAATGACAACAACCCTTTTAAAATATTTAAGTATTAATTTGAAACTAATACCCGTCTCCAAAATGAACGTGTAAACAAAGTCGGGGAAGTCATTGAAAAAAACTCATCGACGCGTTGAAGAGAATAAAGACATTTAAATTATCAATATATAATTACATGGAAATCATCTTTGGGGAAAAATTAAAACACGATATTCTCTTGTATAGTTATGATATGAAATTAAAACAATTAGTATTTATAATATATCTTTCCAATACGTCATCGAATAAATAATAAAATTTTCAAAAAATAAATATAACTTGATATTACCAATCTTTGAAGACCAATTAAAATCAGTATGCTTTTATTGCAACAAACTTAATAAGGTAGTATATGCTACCAAATCCAAAATATGACCATATTAATTACTAGTTTATTTAATTTTTCAGATCACAACTTTCCATATATATTATAATGAGTTTTTCCTTCCCAAGGATCTCTCACTTCCTATGCATTTCGTCTACTTATCCTCCATATTTTGATTTCAAATTCAAATTTCATATTAATCTCACTTTCCATGTCTTTTATTTCGATCATTATTTCAATTCATTCTAATCTTGTAGTGTCATCAGTATCATGGGAATTTTTCTCCTGTATATAATTTTTATATCACGGGGATGGAAAGTGAGATTTGTGAATTCACTTTCTAGTTAATTTTTATAATTTTTTTTTTCTCCACATAATTTTTCTATCACGGTGTCAATTCCTTATAATCTTGAATTCGATCATTAATCTCACTTTTTAGTTATCATGAGCAAGGTTGTCAAACTCACGAGTTTAAGCAAACTCGTGACAGTGACGTAAACTCGAATCATAAATTCGTAAGAGTTTACTTTTATCATAAAATAGGTATTAACAGTGTATAATTAAATAATTAAGATATAAAAAATGACAACAATTTGATTCAAATTTTAAATCCAAATAATTGAAATTAAATATATTAACATTTATAATTTATTATATTTAATACGAAATTTCTATAAAATTCATATATAAAGCCATTGAGGATAACAAAATTAAAAAAATTAACATAATTTTGTAAGCTATAAACGTAAAAACGGTAAATTTGGTGTGTAAACTCGTGAGTTTAATTGAGTCTACGGTGACACGAGTTTACTAGAAACTCGACTCGATTTAGTAAGGTAGAAACGTAAAACGGTAAACTCGGAGAGTCGATTCGCGAGTTTGACAACAATGATCATGAGATTCTCTCTTATTCTTACATCTCCAATTTTTATTTGTGCATTCATAAAGATAAAAATAATAAATTCTTTTCTCTTGAAATCAAATTCAAATTTTAAATCTCCTAATCTATTAAAATCGTTATCAATATAATAATAATAATAATAAGTATAATTATAATTTGCACAAAAATTATCCTCTAAATCCCATAAATAATAATATGGAATTCATGGATTCCTTCTCCACGGGATCAAGTACGTTGCAAAAGGTGAGCATAAAAAATTAATTTTCAAAGCAAGAAAGAGTGCCTGTAAAATGTATTAAACTAAAAAACTTGAAGATATATTTTCTTGAGCAACAATTGTAATATCCAAAGTGGTATTTCTGAAGGGCAAGAAGCTGCTACTGTGGACAGTGAGATTTACATGTTGTGGCGGGAGAGTATGGGGCTTAAAACTGTTAAATAAGAAATAATAGAGTTAAGTTTTTATTAAAAATCACAGAGTTGAACCATCTTTTCTTTCTAACTCCTTACACTGTAAGCTCAGTTATTTAGCAGACCAGTTTTGTTTATTATCATGAATCCTTCAACGTAATAGAATTTGCTTCCTAAAGATACTAATTTCTCCTAATCTCTCGTGAATGTTGTGAAATCTGCATATAGCAAGCTAATGATAATTAATAAATTAAGAAGGGAAAATTGAAAATAATAATAAGAAAATTCAGGAAAAAAATAATATAATATTATATTGAAATTGACGGGGGAGGCTGAGCGTGTTTTCAACACCATCTTTGTAGGAGGAAAAGACGGAAATGGTTTTCACTTGGTGATGGCACAAAGTGCATAGACAATGAACAACAATCAAACTTGAGGAAGACCCCATGAGGAGGGATGATGATGGTTAAAAGGATGTCGATGCAGTTTGTTGTGCCTTCATCTGCCATTTATTGTTCTGGTTTTTGAGACTTTGAAGGTTGCCATAGAATGGCATTGGAGAAAGAATCGATGTTAAGGGAGTGAGGAAACAACGCTCGCCTAAAATTGATGGGAAGCGACGGCAAAAGTCGACGATGCTGGGAGTTTTGGCGGCGCCGGAGTTGGAGGAAGATGGTGGTGACTGGGTCTATTCGATTTCCTCTCCTATTCTCTTGTGCAAAGGTAATTTCCAGCTATGGTAGTTGACGGTAGTTGAGAGAGAAAGTGACGGAGGTCTCCCTAACCTCGGGCACGTTCGAAGAATTGATCGACAAGGGTGGGGTTCTTCGTCTTCTTCTCTTCCCTCTCAAACTCTCTCTCCGTTCGATCTTAAATTCAAGTCTGTCAAAGCTCTTCGCGTGTGCTCTGAATGACGAGCCTTATATTTTATTTTTATTTTTACAACTGTGCAGCGTACTCTTGCACATTATGCTATATATAGAACCAAATATGGTGGGCTTTTCCACAGAATAACAAAAAACTATTATGATGCATGTGGAGTGTAATAGTTTCATTGGAAATAACACCTGCATTTATTTCTAACTGGATGAATGACCAATGCGATAATACTAACGTTTGAATACAGACGAAAATATGAAAGCATGGTGTTGAAATGAGATTTACGAACATGTGGATCCAGATGTGAACGTCCAACTGATGCCCAATGAAAAACGATGATATCGCCATGCAGACAAGACAGGTGGACCAATAGCTAAGTCGGTTAGACGTTTAGTGTTTTATATTGATGACTTGTACTGCAAACTTCCAAACAAGTATATTGGGTTAATTATTAAATTTGGTTGAAGATACACGGGAGAGGACAGATGGAGAAAATTTTTGTTGTGGGATTCACCTCACCGCCTGGGTCTTAGGAGAAGAAGGAGACGTTTAATTATGCGAAGGGTCCCACTCATGAGTTCAATGATGCCGTCCGCCGCATGACTGGAGACCTACGGCCGACCAACACCACCGTCCTACGTGGACTACGCCTGTCCGCATCAATGTCTAAATTAAGTATGTTCATGCCCAGCGTCATTAAACAATTTTTATCTGCGTGACAAGTCTATGGTGGTGGCCCTGGGGAATTTAACCTTATTATCATTCCTAAACTCTCCCTCCCTTCACCAATCCTTGTTAATATCAGTGGTAATAACTTTTTAGTAGGTTTTATTTTTGTGACGGAGAAAAATAACACCAACAAGGATTCTAAATTAAGAAAATAAAAAATATATATTTGAGTTTCATATCGAAAATGGTGCCACATTGTTTGACGAATGAGATACTAATAAAGGATGAAAAGTAAACCTTTTATAAGCTTGTTTCTTATCAAAAGGTTGGAATCAACCCTTAAAACGTTATTTAAGAGGTGAGAGCCACCTTATGAGTATAACAGAAAAATTAAAGGCTCAGTTGAAATCAGGATTAAATCAATATATGATTTTAATTTGCCAAAGCCTTGAGACTAACACAATCTGAATATTCTTCAAAACGTTCGCTTATCAATTTTATTAGAGAAGTTTAAGACCTTATATCATGTGAGATTGGACACTCATTTTTCATCACATGCCCAAAGAAACTAGGATCCGGCTTCTCTCCGCTAACACTCCCATCTGCTGCCCTCCTTTGCCTTTAAACTGCGCTGTTTTGGCAAAAAACAGGTGCCTCCCTCCCTCCCTCCCTCCCTCTCTCTCTCTCTCTCTCTATATATATATATATATATATATATATATATATATATATATATAAATAAATATTTTAGGATACTATGGTACTAAAAAGATACTTCAAGATCTTGATCGATAGTGAAAAAATACTGATTGGTACTCTATAATCTTAAAAAATTATTTTAGGATATTGAAAAAATATTTCGAGTCTTGATTGGTACTAAAAAAATACTTTAGGATACTGACTGGCACTGAAAAATACTTTTTTAAGATCATGAAGCTTCAAGATCTTAAAATAATCTTTCAAGATCATGAAGTATATGTTCAGTGTCAGTGAGTATCCCGATTATCTTTTTAATACCAGTCAATACCCTAAAATGTTTTTTCAAGATAATGAAGTATTTTTCAAGTACCGATCATTATTTTAAAGTATCTTTTTAGTACCTATAGTATATTATTTTTTTAAAAAAAAAAAAAAAAAAAAAAAGAAAAAAAAAAAGGAGAGAAAGGCACATGTTTTGGACCAAAAGGACGTAGTTTGAAGGCAAAGGATGACAGCGGATGGGAATGTCAACGGAGAGAAGTCGAATCCAAGAAACTAATAAATATCCTCATCACTTACCTACAAAAGTTGCTTTACTATAGATGGTAAAATCGTGATTTTAGATTCACTACTCATAGGTTTAGAAATTTACTTTCGGGTGATTAATTGGTGTAACAAATTGCGTAGTACAACCTCTAGTTATTTTTATAAGCAATTCTTTTTAATCATTGTGCAAAACAAACTTACGATTAAGATTAGTTAAAAACAATAAATGTATAAAAAATGTCAAATTTCTTTCAAATATGCCTATATTGATGAAAAGAGCATAGGAGAGAGAGAATGAGAAAAAAATATGAGAGGGAATATAATGGGTAATAAATGATTAAATAAAAAAGAATTATATTAGTGAAGAGTGAGAATAAATGTGTCAAAAATGTCATGTTTTTTTCTTTCTTTCCAAATATGCTCATATTCATGAAAAGAGCATAGGAGACCGAATGAGAAAAAAATATGAGAGGGAATGGCTAATAAATGATTAAATATAAGAGAATTATATTAGTGGTGACTGGTGAGTGGGAGATAATTAATATAATAATATGTATTAAATAAGGGTAGAAAAGGAAATAATAGTTTAAATTTTGAGACAAAGAAAAAAAAATGTTTATATTAAGGATCAACCTCGAGAGAGAAAATTGCTTATAAAAATGAGTATAATAAGTATTAATTACCACTATGGTATAAATTACTTGTACCTTATTCTCCATATCAAGAGATGTGTTAAATTGATAAAATTTTTCACATTTTCTCTTATTAAAATTTTGGTCTCTCTACATTTAATAATCATTGTTTTCCCTCTTTACTCTCTCACTTTCCAATAGAAATTAACTATGTACTTCCTCCATCCCTATATATATAAGATCCTTTAAACCAAATCGCGAGATTCTAAAAAACAGTGAAAAGTAGTTAAATATAATAATTGTGTAGGAAATTTAATTTCCCCCAAAAACGCCTCTATTTATGAATGAGTGATTGACAGAAATTTGCTGTGTTTCTCAAAATAACCAGATTCAATAAAAGATTTGCAGTAATAGGGAACCTGGATAGTTTTCCCAACAAATTTGCAGCGGGTTTGATTAGACAGTAACAGCGAACAGAAACAGTAAAAATGGGGGGTTTTTGGTTCAAACATAACAAAAACGCAATAAAAAGAAACAAAAAGAAATAAAAAGAAACAGATTAAAATCGATCAACCCAACATTCAGATTCTAGAGACTTCCATCATTGAACGAAATATAACTAACTCACGATTGGTTCTGGATGAACTAAAATCTTTGAATTCGTCTAGAAAATCCCTCGACTAGATGATCGCCTAGCATATGTCCGAACAGTGGCGTCTCACTGAGCAATTGCACGAGAACACCGAAACCTAGTTCAAACTCAATCCTTGGGATAAACCAAACCGAATATTAAATCTAATATTCGAACTATTTCAAAATCGAATCCGATAAGATGAAAACAGAAACGAGTTAAATTACCGATAAAGCACAGGCTCTCTGGAAGAATAATGGAATCCTCAACGTTGGGTTAATCACAAAAGTTTAGCCGAGCATGGCTGGAGAAAATAAAGAACAAACGAAGAACACGAAGACCATTGCAGAGAAAATCAAACTTCTGTATTTAATCCAAAACTGTCCAAAAATGTGAATGACCAAGTGTTGGTGGCTGACCTAGGTAAAAACCTAGCTGCCAAATGAAATGGGCTCCAATGGTTCAGCCCAAAACAGAAATAAAATGAAAATGGGCTTTAATTACAAAATTCGAGCCCAAATAAACATCCAGAAAAATACAAATGATTTCGGCTCCAAAATTGATCGCCCTATTGTCCGAATTTTCCTTTCATGTCTTCATAACAATTGTATCTCTTTGAATCATCTGAAATATGAAACAAGAATGAGGCTAATCCGATGTCTGATTCAAGAGTTATGGTAAAAATAGTGAAGCAATGTAAAACATGAATTTTATTATTAAAAATGACTAAGATCTAATCAAAGACCCAAAGCCCAAATAAGTATAAAAGTCATTATTTATTAACTAAAGAGTTCTAAATTATTAATAAAAAATACTAAAGAAGTGTATGCAATATTTCATTATCGGTGATAGGGAGAGTAATAATGAGAAAATGATGAAAGAGAATGTATATAGTACAATAATTAATTGAGGGTAAAAAAAAAAGTGTATCGATTATTAAGTAAAACTCAAAAGAGATATTACATTTAGGGATAATCCCATTAAAAAAGGCTTTTATATTTAAGAACGGGGGAGTATAAAAAAATAATAATTATTCCCCTATATAAATGATTTATATTTATGACCTGACTAGTAACTAGTTCTCTCTCTTGTAGTGTAATTGTGGCTTGTGTCCAAAAGACTAGAAGAAAGTAGAAGAAGTGAGAGCCCTCACACCACTCATGTACGTCCATTTGAATTGGTAGTTAGACTTGATATTTCATATATTAGTTTTGATGAAATATCAGACTAGAAGAAACGTTTTCTATCGCAATTTTCAAAATTTGCGATGGAAACGATATCCGTCACAAATTTTCGCAATTTGCGACGAGAAATTTGATTTTCCGTCGCAATTGCGACAACGATTTTAGCGACGGACGGTAACATCCCATTTTCAAAAGCAGTATAATTTTTTTTTCATCAGAGTAGAGCATTGGAGCGATTGAGTGACTGATACATATATTAAAAATGCCGTAAGTCTGGCTGATTACAAAGGCGGTACAATGACCGAGAGTTTTTATAGTAAATAACAACGAAGTATCTCCCTGGCAACACTCATGCTTGTGGCAACAAAAGAAATCCTCCTTTGGGACCCTAAGTGTCTTTGCTTGCCCTTATCTTCGTCGCTCGGTCCTCCGACCCCGAAGCTATTTTAAATGTTGAGGTCCAAATGCACATCGGACCTCGGGTAATGGTTAACCTCATATTTACATACACAACATATGGAAGACATCATAGCATTAATCAAAACATAAGTATATAGCGAGATGGAAGATTAATATAACAACAATACACATCTCATGTAAAGTTATCTATGCTAACGATCGCACATCGCATGTAAAGTTATCTACGTTAACGGTACACATCTCATGTAAAGTTATCTATACAATTCACTCGTATAGTCGTCTATCACATATAAGTATACAGTAAATATCAGAGTTAGTGTTACAGTACGCGAACGTACATTCGTTGATGGTAAACGGTACTTTTACGGAAAATGGTACTTTTTGACAGCGGGTACAACAGCGGTACAACAGCGGTCTGATTATCTTAGATATCCTATAAGGATAACATTTATCAACTTCTAGCAAGATAACGGCATTTTAGGTACAAATTACCATTTTGCCCCGAACCCCTAATCGGCGGAATTTCGCGAGCTTATTGTTTTCGCTCTATCTCTCCGGAATTTTGAAAGATCTTTTCCCTCATCATATTTTCGAAATATATATCATATTTACCCCTAAATATGATATCTAGACTATCTTGAAAAATTAAAGATAAATCTAGCATTCCTACTATATCTACCGAAAGAACTACCGAAACTAAAGACTAGGGACCAAGAACTTACCCGAACTCGACTATACTTTCTCTCGGGCTCTTCCTTCTCTCTAACCTCTCTCTAAGGTACGAAATTTTGGTGTAGAAATGAGAGGAGAAGTGCCTTCTATTTATAGAAGAAGGGAATGGCAATTCGGTAAATAAGTCCGAACTTTATCGATCGATTACGAGCCGTCGGATCGCACTTCGCCACGTGGCTTCATCTTGTCCATACACCTCTTGTGCTGACATCATCCTTCCGAAGAAGATGATGTCATGCATGCTGACTTACCGATAACGTTTCCCCGATCGGTGTCCGAATCGCGTAATCTTGCCAAATCTCAAAATCCGGAACTAGGTTTTGTAGTTCCATTCTTTCTCTTTAAAACTACTTTGGGTTTCATTATATTTTTGATCCCATTAAGGGTATTCCGTTATCTACCAAAGATTTTCGGACATACACCAACTAATTCTGGAAATCACTTCCGATAGAACCAGCTTTCTTGCGAAAAATCACCGGTTAAGTAATATGATCTGATCTAAGTAACCATATCCCTGGTTTGAAAAACACGGTGCATTTTCTATAAGTCACTTTTAGCACTATCTCGCCCTTTCCTAATTATCCGGTACTCTAATTACTCGTTGGTTTCGAAACGACTTCGAGACCGCTCAATCCGAGATAAATTTCACTTTGGTTCATAAAAGGTCTAGTGGTAAAAGACTAAATTTCTATATCTTGAGGTAGAATTTCATTTCTATCTCGTTCTCATATCTCCCGTTGGCTCTTTCCGATTATATTATTATTTTATTCAAAATATCTAGATATTTTTTTCATTTATTTTTCTAAGCATAAAATATTTTATTATTATTTTATTATTTATTTAATTAATAATTTCGAATTTCTCCCCTTAAATTAATCATTTGCTAATTAATTTACTTATATCATAATCTAAACAATTAGCCACTAATTACTTAATTAGCCACTTACTAATTGTTGATAATTTTCATAATTAGGATAAATTATTATCTCACAACTATTTGACTTACATTGGTATTTTATATCCCATGTAAAATATTAAAAATACTTTGGGCCATAAAGTGATTTTAATATTATTATATTTATGCTCTATATATTTTCAGGAAATAATCCCAAAAATTCCTAAAATTAAAGATAACATACTTCCTAAGTTTTTGTCAATATTTGCAGTCATATGGGATTTATCATAATATTTTCAGGCCATTTTCTGCCTTATAAAATACATTTTTCAAGGATTTTAGCTCTTTATCTCTCCTAATTCCCATAGTAATTACCTTAGAAAATAAGATAATTATTACTTATTATTTGAAACCACATATTCACCTATTTTCAATAGGTATTATTTACCGAAATATGATACTTATCATAAATACGATTTTTAGGGTATTACACGGACGAAATCGTCAAACTAAAACCCATTTTTGCGACGGAATTATTTTTGTCGCAAAAAACTGACTTTTTTTGTAGTGTTGGGAACTGAAGTTGACTTTGAATAGGTAGATTGTACAAGTAAATTAAAGACAATTGAAGTCAAATACTCTTGCCCTCCAAGTCACCCACTTCATCCAGCATGAATCAAAAAGGAATAAAGATGATTTCAAGCAATATGAAAGCTAAATCATGAAGTCAAAGCTTAGGAAAAATTTACCAATAAAAAGGGGCCAACAAGGGACAAGTAAAATTAAAGCTTCTTTTTGAAGCACTTAGAGACCATAAATCTGATCCCTCTTCAGCCCAAATTTTTTCCAGCTATGAGGACAAAAGAAAGATGAAGCAAAGTCAAGCCATAATGATAGGAAGAGGAGTCAAAAAGCTTATAGTTGAAGCCAATAAAATTCCATCAAGAATAAGACCTAGACCTAAGCTAAAAAGGCTTATAGAACAAGCCAAAATCATGTAAAAAGGATCAGATTTTCTCTAGCCATGAAGAGCCAAAAAGAATCCAAGAAAAAGCCAGAGGAGCTAAAAGAAAAACAAGTCAAAAAGCTAAGTCAAGTTGAGGACCAATAGGATTTAACTTAAGGAAATATTTTGCATAATAATAAGCCATTATTTAAGGATCCTATTGTCCTCATTTTTGGGCAGCCAAGACGCCACACCAAGAGAGAAAGAGAGTGATGGAAAGGTTTACACATAAGGAAGAAGCAAAGCCACACAACTTGGAAGATTAAGGTAAGCAAGCTCTAAAATTGTGTTGGATTAATTTCCTACCTCCCTTAATCTTCATTATTGCTTCAAGATACTTATGAACATTTCTTATATGGTGCTCTCATGGTCAAGGCCGAAACATAGCAAGGTGCAAGGAAGAAGAAATCCAAGTGAAATCAAGTGTTACACCCCTACCGGCCTTGCCCTTCTGGGTGGCAGATAGGGGATTTTTTTTTTTTTATTACCATATATTATCTAATTACTACTTATTAGCATGTATCATAGGTTTACGCAGCAGAGCATTTCCTGGTATGGATTTCAGACAATACTGGTATAATTAAAAGCAAGTAGCAAAATATAATCCCCGAAGGGTTAGATATACAATCATCCACTAGTGCCCAAGAGGCCAAAATAATATACAATCTTCCAAACTCAATAAATATCAAAATAATCTTCATCAACTCCAGCTCCGCAAACTTACCCTTTTCACCAGATACTGCCCTCGAAGCACTACCTGAAGCTTTACAAAAATATGAGATTCATAAATGGATGCTAGAGTAACCATTAATCTCATTTGTAATGCATAAACAGTGTATATATGTAACCATAATTAGGAAAACTCCAGATAACAGCATTCAGTAACAAACACGCAGCAACACAAATACAACATACCATATGTATAGTGTTGACTACGGAAGGACTACATGTCCTAGAGACAAACGCATGACTGCTCAACAAAGCGAGCCCCGGATCTATAGTGCTATGAAAACACAAGGAAAAACACGGTAGTCGGGCTTTGAACCCAGACCACATTGAATGCACACAAATGCATGTCCCTTTTCAAGATACACGGGTCCACAATCATGGAAAAACAAACATACAAAGTAACATAAGACATATGAGGATTAGGGTTACTACCTGGTAGATGACCACAAATATCAGTAAAACTTTCCCCGGTTACACGAAAATTAAAGTAACCCTAAAATAACCAAAATATAATATGTAAATAACCTTTCCTTAAAAATATTTATTTGATGACTTAAAAATAAGCCTTTCTCAACCATTCAAAAATCTAAAAGTCCCTATACTAAAAACCTATTTTGAACAAGTTGAAGGCATTAAAACAGCAACAATGAATCAGTTTCTCACGTCCTTGAGGCCAGCCAAACTCATACCTTGGATTGCACAACAACATTCATTTTTAACAACCACTTTTCTTATATCACAATAATCTTTCTCCCAAGTCCTTAAATCTTAAGTTTGATCCTTCATTCAATCATTTTTTCTATTAATCAGACCCATTTCATGAACAAATATGTAGGATACTACCATTTTCAACTTAGCAAACATGAGATCATAAGATAGTTAAAGCTACAACTTACTTGTTCTTGGTATTCCACCAACTTGAGACTTTGATCCTACACGTTTCTTTCTCTTCCTTTCGTCCTTAACCTTCAACACACCAAGGAAGAAGTCTTCCTCAACAATCTTTAACTCACGTGAAAGAAGGTAGAAGAAGGTGGAATGAGTATTCAAAGTCCTCACCTTCCTCTTGGACGTTTTGCTTTGCTCTCCTTGTGTCTTCTTGTTAGTCACCTCTTTTCCTTCTTCTCTTCTTCTCAACGCCACCAACAGCAAAATGGGAGGTGATGAGTCCCTTAAATAATCTCCAAAGCTGATTCATCTTATCTCTGGATCCCTCTTCATTATTCTAGAAATATCTAGGAATTTCTTTTGATCTCTCTCTTGGTCGGTGTTTTAGGGAAATTTGGAGGAAAATTTCTTATTTCTCTTGGTCTCCTTCACATCCAATGCTTGGGAAATATTGAAGAAAACTTTTGTGTTCTTCCTTGCCTCTCCAGCATGTACGTACGTCCCCCTCTAACCCTTTCATTAATTTGTTTTGTCTTGTCCCATCCATCATCTCCTTAGGTCTAGGTGTACTCAAGTAGTCTAGCCTTAGGTCATCATTACCTACTCTATCTCTCTTCCCTTGTGACGTGACAAAGGGAATGACGTGATTGGTGGCTGACGCGATGGAAGGATGATGGGAGAGAGGGATTTTGTTCTGATTTCATCCACACTCCCTTTTATCCAATGGTTAAAGCCTTGCCCCATAGTTCGGATTTAAATTTTCTCCTTCTTTCCTCTGAAATTTCAAAAATTGCAGGCCTTTTTAGAAAAAAAAATGTCTTCTGGTACACTTCCATCTCTTCCTAAGTCATTTTGTTGTACTATAACATAGTGTCATTTTTCCCTTCTCTCTCCTATTTTCAAAAATCTGATAGTGTCTTGAGAAGAGAAATTGTCTTTCCCTATGTCACACAACCAACCCATGAGCTTTTGTACTTGACATGATAGCTTTTTCTTTTCTTCAAAAAAAAAACGTGAATAAACAAGGAGAGAAAGATTTTGGCAAATTTTATGTCATATAAGTCTCATCCAATGTCCTCTTATATTTACCAAGTCTACATGTTCCCTCCCTCCTCTTTTCTAGGGCATATCAGATTTACATTGAAACTTCACTAATTTTTCTTCAGAATTTTCCCCCTTCTTTGTGGATGAAAATTATAAAATAATGAGGGAAAAATATTTTTAACTCCTTTAACATTACCTATATCAAATTATCCATAACCAAATTTATTAACCACATTTTTGAATAATTTCTCACTATTTTCCAATAATTAATTTATCCTGTCGGAAAAATAAATACCATTGACTACAACTTGGTGAAAAATTCATATATTCCTTTAATTTATCTAGTACATTAATTTGGGGATGTTACATCAAGTTTCAAGCTAAGTAAATAACTAGCATAACTTGTTGTGGCTTGTGTTTTGAGATTTTGAGTAATTTTTATAAAAGTGGCTGAATAAAGAAATAATGTTTTTCATGGGGAAGGCTTTGCCTAAACATTTAAAAGAGGTTATCAAGTGATTAAAGTCAAGATTATAGTGTCAAAGGAAAGGTTAAGCCAAGAAACAAAAGAATACAAAGCTAAAAAAAGTATAAATATGATTTTGGTGTGATTTTCGTACAGGGCTGTATACATGAAGATATTATATGTTTTTGATGATCTCAAAGTGTTTGGGACGAGATTTTGTTGGGGTCCAAGTGGTGAACATGATTTAAGAACTCAAAAACCCTAAGTTTTCACGAAATAAGTAATCTGCCAATTTCAGTGAGTTATGGGCAGTCATGCTTGATAAATGGTTTAAAATTAGTAAACGATGTCTGATGGACATGAAATTTTATAGGCTTACATTAGACATCTGGGGCTTTATTTTTATATAAAATTTGGTAAATTTTAGAGGTATTTACTGAGAGAAATGAATTTTGGAAAATAGCCCAAAAACTGGATGTTGCCTCTGACCAGCGAGTAAAGTTTTTACACAGAAAAATTCTATGAATTTTTGTGGCCTTTGGAAGTATTTTTAATAAAAATTAGACATGTCAACAGTTAAATGGCCACTACAATCATGCCAAAAGGATTTTTCTAGAATTTATAATTAATTCATGACAAGAAGATGATACTCAAGAATCAAGAAATAAAAGAAAGAATAAAGAAGAGATGACACCACTACTGGAGCTTCGTCTCTTTATTGCTCCTGGTTGTTGCGCATTGCTGATCCGTTCTCATTGGCTGCTACGTCTATGCGTCTCTGCTGATCTGGTTTTTGCGTCTCTGTTGCTGTGAACTTCTTTTAATGATTCTTTGCGTGGTGTTTTCGGCTTCGTGACCGTCCTTCGCTTTTTGCTTCACGCTCTGCTTCTTCCAATTTCCATTAGATCCATTGGATGTATATAATTGCGGGGTCCACGTCTTCAATTCTCCTGATTCAACATCTTTCTTTTGATTCCAAGATATATTATATCAAACAAATATATTATATGATTTTCTTTATTTTTCCATTTAACTGCCAGCTCCATGCCTTTTGTCTCCTCTTTTATATAATATCTTTTACACAATAAAATAGGATATAAATAAATTTTCTGTTATAATATTTTTTTATCCTATATTTAATTAAAAGATAGAAATATATATATATATATATATATATATATCTTACAATTAAATAGGTAAAATATTAATAAATTCAGCCAATTACATCATAAAATATATACCTATTTAATTATAAAATATATCATAGAACTTTGACAATTTATCAATTTGAATCTCTTGCAATAACATAAATGATAATTACATACAATATTAGCTATAATAAACAAAATACTACTGAAAACGGAATCTCAAGAGCTAGTGCTGGCCTAGCTGATTGCAATTAACTAAAGAAATTAAAGTACTTAATTACACCAAAGTAATTTGAACTTCAAAGTAGTCAATCTCGTAATTGATATTGGTTAACACACACACAATATATATGTGTGTGTGTGGTTATAGTACGTACTTCAAGCTTATAAGAAACCTTTGGTAGAGGTACTAGACTGCTCCTTGATGGACAATTAACTCAAAGAAAGATGGATAATCAAAGGCATGCATATGCTTAATATCTATTTTTATCTATTTTATTTTTCTTTTGGGTGTGTTTGGCTTGTACTTAAAGCCGAAGACAAATCCCCCAACCGATATTGTTTGATGCTCTACTTACGATTGCTCTCCTATCTCGTCGATTATACTTCCCATTTGTCGACCAATCATATATATGGAGACCTTAGATTCATGTAAAGAATGAGAATTAATTAAGGTGGTTTGGTAAATCCCATTCTGATAGGCATGCGTAACCAGTCGTCTTGAGCAAGTGTACGCATATTGATCAATTTTTTAATTAGTCTCTTGGCCTATTCATCATTTTAAAGGAAGTGAATACTGCAACCGCAATAAGAAAAAGCCATGCATGCATGGCTTCAGATAATTTATTTTTCAATACTCATGGTTTATTATAGTTTAACGTCCCAATGCATGCTTAGCGAAAAAATTAATTGAAAGCCGGGGTTTAATTGTTTTATTTTATTTTATTTTTTAAAATTTTACATGCATACATGTATGTATAGGAATGTTATGTAGTAAATTATATTGTTGTTTTATAGTTAATAATATAATTTAGTAGTTCCTCTGCACTACATTTTTCATTAAAATTTCATATTTTTTTTTTTTTGAAATTTAATAAAGGGTTAAAGTGTAATTTTGTCCCGAAAGTTTTCACTGAGAGGAAATTTTGCCCTGAAAGTTTTTCTAAGGTGATTTTTTCCTAGAAGTGTAAAAAATGGAGCACTTTTCCCCTAGTAGTTTTCCCAATTAATTTTGACCATTAGTTGACCAAATATATCTAAGCTGATAGTCTACATGTCATCCATGTCATTTTTTTTAAAGATATAAATAAACTTCTATTCGAAGTCCATGTATCATTTATTCCATCTTTTTTTAAAGTTAGATTTAAACTTTTTAGGACAAATTTGCACCTTAACAAAAATAATGTGGATGACATGTGAATTGTCAGCTTAGTATATTAGTTCAACTAGCATTTTAAGTTAGTCGAGATAACCGTCGGGACAAAATTACTCTTAAGTCTAAGAAATAACCTTATCCAACTAATATACAAGACAATTCCCAAAATAGCATGAACACGCGAGAATTACATTCCCGATTAAAATTCAGCAATAGAAACCTATAAATAATGTTAGCTAAACAAACCACGGCAAAGCATAATATACTACTCCCTTAGATTTTTAATATAAGATCTACTTTAATTAAAAAATAGATCTTATATTAAGACGGTTGATTACTTATCAATAGTATGATTTAATGTTTTATAATGTTTTACATAAAATTGTTGAATATCTCAACCTAATAATCTTGCATTAGGATTATATAACAAAGCAGAGACAGAATGGAATTCTTCTTATTCATGAATATAGAAGTTCACATTACATTCAAATAATATGCTGTGGAAACTATTTATAGTCTCAATTGTCCCTAACTGTCCAACTAGTGCAAAACCAATACAATGAGAATATATACAATGAGAATATTACAATACTACTTTTATATATATATATATATATATATATATATTCTAATATTTTTATATTTATATATTATATATATTCTATATTCTAATATTTTTATATTTATATATTCTAACACTCCCCCTCAAGTTGGGGGAAATATGTCAATAGACCCTTAACTTGCTCAATAACTTGCGTTGGACGTCTCCGAACACTGGTTTCATTAACAAATCAACCTCTTGCTCATGAGAATGAACATGCAGAAGGTCTATCACTTTCTCTCGCCACATATCACGAATAAAGTGGCAATCCACTTCAATGTGCTTCGTTCGCTCATAAAAAACTGGATTTGCAGCGATGTGTATTGCTGCAATATTGTCACAGTAGATCGGCACTGGTTGCGTTAGTGGAATCCGCAAGTCACGAAGCAGTCCACGTGCCCAAACTATTTCAGATGTGACCATACTGAGTGCCTTATATTCAGCCTCTGTAGATGACTTTGACACCGTGGTTTGCTTCTTTGTCTTCCACATCACAAGAGATCCTCCAAATTTCAGCAAATATCCAGTGACCGAGCGTCGTGTAATTCTACAAGAAGCCCAATCTGAATCACAAAAACATTCTAGATTAGGATTTCCATTAGAACTCAACTTTATACCAAGTCCAATGGTACCCTTTAAATATCTAAGAACATTTCTAGCTGCTGCCATGTGTGACTTAGTCGCTTTTTGCATAAACTGGCTTAATGTCTGCACACAAAAACAAATGTCAGGTCTAGTCATGGTTAGGTAAATCAATTTACCAATCAAGCGACGATATTGTTCTGCATTCTTACACAAATCCTGTACATTGTGTTTTCCTTCCTGAAAAGGCATTAATTTCAAATTCTGTGCCATTGGAACACTCAATGGTTTATATCCACTCATACCTGTATTAGATAACAAATCCAATACAAACTTTCTTTGAGATAAAACCACACCTTTTTCAGACTTAGCTATTTCTATGACTAGAAAACATTTCATATGTCCTAGGTCTTTAATCCTAAAATTATCATGCAACAGACCCTTGGCATAACTAATGCCTTCTTTAGAACTACCAGTAATCAACAAGTCATCTACATATACTAAGACAAATACCACTTGGTTATTCCAATCCATAGTAAACAGAGAGTAGTCACTTTTACTTTGGACAAAGCCACCCTTAATAAGGGCTTGAGATAATTTTTGATTCCATTGGCGGGAAGTTTGTTTAAGTCCATAAAGGGACTTTTTAAGCTTACATACAACATTCTCCCCCTTACCTTCGAAACCTTGAGGTAATCTCATATATACCTCTTCTTGGAGGTCACCTTGCAAAAAAACATTATAGACATCCATTTGATAAAGATTCCATGAATACATAGCTACCACTTTCAATACCAGTCTAACTGTAAACATTTTTACAACAGGTGAAAAAATTTCATGGTAATCAATCCCTTCTCTTTGACTATATCTTTTTTCTACTAACCTAGCTTTATATTTATCTATGTTACCATTAGAATGATACTTGACCTTATATACCCACTTACAACCAATGGCCCGCTTGTCTTTAGGTAACTGCACCAGCTCCCATGTTTGATTTTGTGCCAAAGCCTCCATTTCAGCCTTCATGGCTTTTACCCATTTAGGGTTGCTAATAGCCTGCTTGTATGTAGAGGGCTCAGGAACTGCATCAATACAAGATAGAAAAGCCAAATGATCAGCAGAAATACCATCATAAGAAACAAATTGACTCATGGGATAGGAACATTTGGTTACATGTGTTGTAGTTGTTTCAGAAATTAAAAGTGAACACACATAATCATTAGACCAAATCGGTGGTCGCCTATCCCTCATAGGATGTGATTGATCTAAATTACTTGGACTGTCAGCTTCCTGATAAGGGATTTCCTGATAGGATTGTTCTGTATCATGTATTTGTGAAAGATCATACTTATCATGTGTCAAATCAAATTGCATATAAGGTGTGTTGGATTCAAACTAGAACATCTCCTTTATGGTTGGATGTATTTCCTGCTCTTGTTATGAGTGTGAATGCCTGAAAGGAAATATTTGTTATGCAAAACTGACATGTCAGCTTACAAATAACATGTTAGATTTCATATTTAACAACAAATAGCCTTTTTGATTTTCTGGATAGCCTAGAAATAAACAAGGAAGAGCACAAGGTTGTAGTTTATCATGGATTTTAAGATCTGTGGCATACGCAAGACAACCAAAAACTTTCATGTGTTTGAGGTCTGCCTTATGCCCATAAACCCTTTCAAATGGGGATTGAAAATCAAGAACCTTAGAGGGCAACCTGTTAATCAAATATGCGGCAGCCTTTACACATTCACCCCAGTACTGAACTGGAAGGTTTGACTGCAACATCAAACTTCTAGTAACTTGCATAATCGTCCTATGCTTACGTTCTACAACTCCATTTTGTTGTGGTGTATAAGGACAAGTGGTCTCATGCACAATACCTCTTTCTTTAATAAGCATTTTAAAGGGATTACTTAGAAACTCACTCCCATTATCACTCCTAATCTTCTTAACCTTCACATTGAATTGAGTCATTGCATAAACGATAAAATGATGAATATAAGTAATTGAATCATATTTATGTCTCATCAGAAATAACCACGTAGCCCTAGAATAGTCGTCCACTACTGTGAGAAAATATGTAAATCCTTGATGAATGGGTGTCCTATATAGACCCCATATATCTATGTGTATGAGCTCAAAACAGTGAGTAGTTTTAATACAAGAGGAGGAAAATGGAAACTTGGTTTGCTTAGATTGAACACAGATATCACATCTATGATTTGTCAATTCAGTGTCATTAATTGCAAAATTCAAACGCTTCATTACAAAAAAAAAGAGCATGGCCTAATCTCCTATGCCACAAACATACATCAACAAATTTCAGATTATTACTGTGTTTCTGTGTAATGTGCTTTTCTGCAACATTCAATACATGAGAAACATTGGGAACTCTAAGGATGTATAAGCCACCTATCATTCTACCAGTCATCTTCGTCCTTCCATGTAGAAGGTCTTGTAACAATGGTCAGGAAAAAAAACAAGCCATACATTCAAGCGCTCTAGTGACTTTGGAGACTGATATGAGATTGAATTTCAATTTTGGAGAATATAGTACGCCAGTTAATGTAATATTAGGAGCTATAGTAATTGAACCTATATGTGTAACAGGGATTCACTGTCCATCTGGGATTTTAATTGATTTAGTAGGCCCATTATATGCAATACACTTATCTAAGAGAGAAATATCACTGACTAAATGTGTAGTTGCGCCTGAATCTAGAATCCAATATGAATTAACAAAATTTAAATTTGGAGATGTATTCAAACCTGTACCAGTCAACGCATGCACAGTTGACTCCTCATCCTTGTGCAACATAATAAGCAGGCGCTCATATTGTTCTTTAGATAGGGAAGTGGTCACCATGCTTGTGGTGTTGACATGTAAGTCTGAGTCATCAGCAGAGTCAGTCCCTAATTGACCAGATTCCTTTTGCTTGGGCTTGTTCCCTTTGAAGCTAGGTGGATATCCCACCAACTGAAAACATCATTCATGCAAGTGGCCCTTTTTGTGGCAGTAGGTGCATTCAATGGAAAAATCCCTTATACCTCTGCCTCTGCCACGACCCTTGCCTTTAGTAATCATAGCAATGCCTTCTGGTAGGTGGCCACGATCCGCAATGGATCTCTGTGTCTCATCTTGAATGACCATGGAGTAAGCCGCATTCACAGAAGGAAGTGGAGTCATAAGGAGAATCTGACTACGAATCTGACTACGAGCTTGATTGTAGGACTCGTTAAGTCCCATTAAAAATGGTTAAAGTTTCTACTCTTGGACCAAGTCAGAATAGGCCTTTGAGGTATTACAGGTACAGGACGGTAGGGTAGTTAAGGCAGATTGTTCCTCCCACAATTCCTTCAACTTAGAGAAGTAAGTGGAAACAAAAGAGGTACCTTGAGAATGCAGAGAAATCTCACGGTGTAGACCAAAAATCCGAGCCCCACTCCTTTTATCAAACCGTTCCTGAAGATCAACCCAGACGTGGTGGGCATTCTAGAAAAATATGACACCATTAGCCAATTCCTTGCTGATCGAATTGAAAAGCCAAGAAATCACAACAACATTACAGCGTTCCCATTGTGGTTGCAGCAACGGGTCTTGGTCTTCTTTGAGGAAATTCCCATCGATGAAGCTGAGCTTGTGTTTGCTAAGCAATGCAATCCACATCCCACGACTCCATACAGTGTAGTTTTCGAAACCTGTGAGTGTGTGTGGGACGATAGATGAGCCTTGAGTATCAGATGGATGAAGGTATAATGGATGGGAGAAAGGAATGGATCCAGGGGTGGTCTTGGCAGACGCGTTCTTGTCGCCCATGGATAGAGAGACAAAATCGACGATGCTCGAGCGTTTGACGGAAGCCAAAGTCAGAACCCAACAATAATGGAAAACGACGTGAATCACCGTAGTGCAGAATTCCAACGAGAAAGAACAAACAATTACCTGAAAAATTCACAAGAATCAATCAACAAGGAATGGATCCAGGGGTGGTCTTGGCGGATGCGTCCTTGTCGCCCATGGATAAAGAGACAAAATTGACGATGCTCGAGCTTTTGACGGAAGCCAAAGTCAGAACCCAACAATAATGGAAAATGACGTGAATCATCGTAGTGCAGAATTCCAATGAGAAAGAACAAACAATTACACAGAAAATTCACAAGAATCAATCGACACAACTAAATGATTCTGAACACAAAACCAGATTCCCAACTTGAGCAGATGGCGTGACACTCTATTGTCGAATTGATCAGAACCCCTCTTTGTGTTGACCGATCCCCTTTTTTGTGGAAGCAACAGTGGGAATTTGGGGACGATGAACCCGAGAGATTTGCGAGGGCTTGCGGAAGTGACGATGGGAATTTGGGGATCCAAATTTTGATTAATCCCTTCGTGGAATGGTGTTATCTTGTGCTAACAGCAGATGGAATTGCGCGGGTCGGGTAATGAGGATCCAAGTAACTTGGTGTATGGACGGAAAGTGACTATGGGAATTTGGGGATCCAAATTTGGATTAATCCCTTCGTGGAATGGAGCTATCTTGGGCCAATTCTTGATTTGGAGCCCAACTGGATGCTACACTCAACCATGAATCTGGTGCTGGATAGGAAATCTTGGGCCGGTTCTTGATATCCAACCTCTCTATCACAGTGACACAGATGAATCCATGGAGAAATTATGGCTCTGGTACCATGTTGAATATCTCAACCTAATAATCTTGCATTAGGATTATACAACAAAGCAGAGACAGAATGAAATTCTTCTTATTCATGAATATAGAAGTTCACATTACATTCAAATAATATGTTGTGGAAACTATTTATAGTCTCAATTGTCCCTAACTGTCCAACTAGTGCAAAACCAATACAATCAGAATATTAAAATACTACTTATATATTCTATATTCTAACAAAAATCTCACGAATAAGACATTACATTGTTTAATAGCATAATTTATTATAATTATATATTAATGGATGGTAATGTAATAATACTACCTCCAGTCCTAATTATAAGAGCTAGTTGACTTTTTTTGGAGAAATTAAGGAAGAAAAATAAGTTATTTAATCATTTCATTTGTTGTGTATCCTTAAATTATATATTAATTTATTAGTCAAACTAATTAGTTTGAAGAAAAACAATAAAAAATAAAAAATATTATAAAGTAATTTAATTAACTTCCTTAATCTCTCCAAAAAAGTTAACAAGGCCTTATAATTAGGACCGGAGGGAGTACTAAATATATTAAATATTATGAATAATGAACATAGATGTAAAATTTGTAATTCAAATACTTTTTTAATTTGAAGATTTTTTTTTTGAAAAAAAGCATGGAAGTTGGAAGGGAGCTAGTGACGTCACCTACTGGGGGGACAGCCATCAAGAGCATGCGCGCAATTCAGCGGTCCCCCCCCCCCCCCCAAAAAAAAAAAAAAAAAAAAAAAAAAAAAAAAAATCCTTTCCCCACTTTATATATTCTCTCCCAACCCTGCCTCTCTCTCCCCCAACGCATTCCTTTTATTACTTTATTCTCTCTCTCCCTCCTTATTACTCTGTTTTCTTCTCCATTCATCCCCTTTGTTTCCAACCTCTTACATTTCTCCTTTTGTCTTCTTCGTCGACCTTCTTCTTCATCATTCCACTCTCCTTCCCCTTACTTACTAATTAACTCAGGGAAGCACGCCTCAACAGGTATTATCAGTTTCTCAACCCAATGACTTCACATTAATTCCATCGTTCTATTGAAACAATCTTTCTTTTGAGAGGATGAGAGATCCATCCCCAACTGAAACTAAAGTTATTGTACTATAGGCATTTTCTCTGGTGAGAGTCCATCCAGATGAAGGAGGTCAGATGTGCTGTGAAAATTCTCGACAAACAGACAAGCGAGTCAGAGCCTCAGTTTCCACAACCACATACTATTCATACCTTTTCTCATTCTCTCTCTTCTCCTTCCCATGCCCGGCCTTGTTCCAATACTAAAGCCTTTTCCCTTTCGAGAAACGCGTGCCATTTTGTGATAACGTCATCCTTACTACTCCCTCCTATCATCAATATTCCCATTCCTTCTCTCTTCATTTCCCTACTTTAATTTCTCCTCCTGTTTAAGTTTCACCTCTTTGGAATTCTTCATTTCATCTAGTGTTTTCTTATTTTATTTTTTAAAAAAAACAACTTTTTGTTTGTTTTATCCTAGTCATTAACCTCTGTGTGTGTCTAATTATTTCTGAATATAATTATTTATAGCAATGAAAGGGGAACCCCGTTCTTGTTGAATCATTCCTAGCATTCACTAACACAAGACAACATCATTAGCACAAGCCTCTGGTTGTCCGTTTCATACACAGATCCCTCCACACACCCATCCTTATCTAACCCAAACTCTCATAATTCACTCTCTCTCTCTCTCTCTCAACCCCTGGAAAATTCATTATTGTCTCTGATATGGGTTTTGTTTTTTATCACGAGCTGATTTCTTTACTCAGATTGAATTTTTGGTGACTGTAGTTGCTCAACACCAAACGAGCTAATGATTATCTCTGATAACACTTGTCACCTTTGCCCTAAAAGAGCTTATGGTGTATAATTCCCCTTTACAATGTTTCCCCGCTCTTCTTTTAAAGTCAAGGGTTCTCTTCTCTCATTCACATATGGTTCTCTTTGGTTATAATTTATACATGATGATGAAAATCAAGTGTGGTTGGCATTAATGGAGGTGGTGAATTTTATGCAGTAGCAGTTATTGCTATGATGGAGTCGGTGGAGTCATGTGTCCCACCTGGGTTTCGTTTCCACCCAACCGATGAAGAGCTTGTTGGCTATTATCTGAAGAAGAAAGTTGCTTCTCAGAAGATTGACCTTGACGTTATCAGAGAGATCGATCTATATCGTATAGAACCGTGGGATCTTCAAGGTAAAAAATACTTACATATATACAGCCCTCTCCTTTTTTCTGTCATTCCATCCCATGTTAGGGTTTTCAACGTCAAATTCTACAAGTACCGATACTTCGCCGGTCTCTTATAATATATATATATCTCTTATAATATATATATATATATATATAATATATATGTATGTATCCACACATACAATAGTCCCGACATGAATCCGATTGCATCTATATATTTGTGTGTGTGTGTGTTATATACGTTCATTTCGTATCTTACCATGGATTACACAGATCGGTTCTTGTTAGGTCTTTAGCTAGATTAATGCACCCATAAATCTTGGATGGCTATCCATATATCCTAATAGTTTATTACTCATCATATATTTAGGATCGGGGACCGGATGTAGTATTATATATTGGATCTGTTTTAAATCTGCTAGTTATGGTATATATAACGTTGAGGTGTATCGATATACAATTCGCAAAATATTCTTAGTTCAAATCCCAGTTAGATCTGTCATGTAATATTTGGTCTTTTCAGAATTTTCACGGCGATGCTTGTCCATACTTTCCTAAAATATAATGACGAATGATGTGACAGAGAGATGCAGGATCGGGTACGAGGAGCAGAACGAGTGGTATTTCTTCAGCCACAAAGACAAGAAGTATCCGACAGGGACGAGGACGAACAGAGCTACCATGGCGGGTTTCTGGAAGGCGACAGGAAGAGACAAGGCGGTGTACGACAAGACAAAGCTCATAGGTATGAGGAAGACCCTCGTTTTCTACAAAGGAAGAGCTCCGAATGGCCAGAAAACTGACTGGATCATGCACGAATATAGGCTCGAATCTGATGAGAACGAACCTCCACAGGCAAGTTCTGCACATATCCTTTCCTTATTTTGTTGTTTCGAGTTTTCGTGAATCCAACTATTGAGTGTTATGAGTGGTTGGTTTTACATGATAACCTATCCCCTCACTTTTTCCTCTTTCAGACACGCACATAAACGAGGTCTTAAAGTATAACAGCGCTTTTCTTGGTTATTGCATTGTGTTTGTAAATTAATCTCTTTATAACTTAAATTAATGGAAAGGAAAAAATTTAGTTAGCTTGCTTCCCAGACCACTAACATGTGAATATATATTTCACCAAGGTTGTACGTACAAGCTTTATTAAGACATGACTTTCACCAACGTTAAGTCAAAAAGTCTCACTCCTGTCAGCAGCGAACCATATTTTTTTTTTTTTTGCTCGAGAGCGAACCATAATTGATACTATCCTTATGACATTCCTTTTTCTGGTACACACTGTCCTGCCATTTCACTTGTCAAACTATGAACGGTAGACTCGGATCTGAGTTATATTGATTATTGTGTGGGCCATATCTTTCAATATTCTTTGACCATGCCATCTCATACTTTAATAAGTCTTCTGATTAATCGAGTAAATGAGAAATCCGCAAAAGCATCAAAGAAAGATATTCACATAAAGAAAGTATTTTTCTTATATTGATCCACTGCATGCCTACTTGCACTACTTTATCTATCAAAACCATACCTACAAATAAATAATATTCAACAGCAACAGCAAATCATACAAATTAAACTTCATTGGGCTTAGCTTAGTAAAAAACAGTGTCTCTAGCACGCAATCAAGTTAATTTATTTTTTTTAAGAATAAAATTATACATGTACAAACCTAGCGTGAGAGAATGCTCCGATCTCTTCAATTTGACTTGATAACTAGGAGATTATATTGATTATGACTTAAATAAAGCCAGTCAATACCCTAACCATAATAACATAAAAACAGAAGGGTAGATAAATGACTTAATACCAATTTGGATATCAGTGAATTGAAAAAGATATAACACAAAAATCTGTGACTTTGTGCTTATTATATAAATATATCATCTTGACACACCTGTAATTTTTTCCTACTATTTTCTCTAATGAACGTATTGCATACATTTTGTTTGTGTTGTTCATGCGTACGTAGCCTAGCCAGTGATGCATGTCCAAATATAAAAGCTGGAAGTATTGTCTACTTGTTTTCTTTCTTTCTTTTTTAAGGAAAAAAAATGGGTGAGTTTGTGCAGGAGGAAGGATGGGTTGTATGCAGAGCTTTCAAGAAAAAAACGAACGGCCAAACGAAGGCCATGGATAGATGGGATTCAAGCTACTTGCTGGAGGAAGCAAGTGGAGTGAATCCTATTGAGTTAATCGCAAGGCAGCCTCATCATCATCATAGTTATAACGTAACACGAAACAATTACACGTGCAAACAAGAGATAGAATTGGACACCTTGATTCACTCATCAGACCCATTATTCATACAGCAGCTTCCTCAGCTAGAAAGCCCGTCTCTTGTATTGACAAAGTGGCCTAGTTCATCAGACAACAAAAACAGCAACGAGGAAGATGACCCAACCACAAAGAAAGTGACTACTGATTGGAGGGCTCTCGACAAGTTTGTGGCTTCCCAATTAAGCCGGGAAGACAGCTTTGAAACGCTTAAATATAACAGCTCCGACATTTCGTCCTTGCTCTTGTTGCAGAATACTGCTACCAGAGATGAAGCAGATGAAGGCAACAGGTTAAGCTTAAGCCCTTTTCTTAACACTAGAGCCTCATCAGACGGTGATATTGGGATATGCGTATTTGACAAATGAAGATTTGACAGCAAGTCAGTGGAAATACAAGTGTTTTCATTGGCACTTAGTCATCATCAATTAATATTTTAATATATACATATGAATTTGTATTGTATGAAAATGCTGATATTTTTATTAATCTATCTCCCCACCCCCTCTTTATATAACTACATGAATATAATATTATTGGATCAGATTCAAGCACGGTCAAATTTAATTTGAGATTACTCTCTTCCAATGCCTTTTTTCCTTCTTTCCAATTTATACTAGAGTAACTCAAACCCAATATATCAAGTTTAAAACTGCCATAACTTCTTTTACTAAAATTAACGCCTGTTGCTATATGCCTATCTCTTTTTAATTACATAGGTTGTTGCATAACTGACGACAGTGAAGATAATCTTGTCCCCAAAACATGATCCCTAGACGTTAATGATGGTTTTTATTCGCACAGTTTCAACCTTCATCTATCCAAATTAGGGTCTGGTAAAAAAACAATCATGCCCAAGGGTTAAGGCATATCATCCATCCATTGCATATATGGACATGCTTGCCAGGAGTCTACACGTGTGCGCACGTGTTTCTTCCAAGTCTACCCACAAATTAATGGGTTAAGGTGTATCTCATGTGCATCCAATATTTTTAAAATATTTTATGGTGCACTTAGCACCCTGAATAATTTTTTTCTTATGCACATAAGACCCTGCAATATTTTTTTTATGCGTATTCAGCACTATAAATTATCTAAATTGTGAAGTGTAATTCTCATACATGCTAGAATTATCTAAATTGTGAAGTGTAATTCTCATACATGCTAGAATTACCAAAATAGAATAAAGAAGGAAAGGAAAGGAACCAAATATACAGATGCTTTGATTAAAAGGAGATGGATCACAGAAACACAAGTTGAAAGCAGAAATAGCACCTGAAAATTAAAAGGTTGGAATATATGAAATGAAATGTTGAGCAAATTAGTGAATCTGGTCGTATGAGTTGCTGTGGGTCCATGCATTGTCTCGCATGCATAATGTTCTGCATGCTGTCTTTTTTGACACAACACGAACATACGGTGCGCAATACTTTAATTTGACACCATATATAGCTAGCTAACTATATACAACACATTGATTGTGGGGCAAAACGTGGGATTGTTTGTTTTTAGCTTTTTAACTGTGTTTGGATGAGCGTTTTGTCTATTGGGCTTTTAGGAAAAAAGGAGCTTAAAGTTATAAGCCACATTTCCTTGCTTCTACCCACAATTGGCTTGGTGGGGCATTTAGTGCTCATTAAATTTTTTTCCTGTTCTGTATAAGAACATAGATGTCTAGCCGATGCGCTAGTATATATGTTGATATTGGATCAGATAAATACCTCAAGATATCTATAAGGCAAATACCAAAGGGAATATGATTGATCCGGATATCTATAAGGTAGATACCAGGAGAATAATAGATCACTGTGCACAAATATGACGTTTAGCCAAAAGGGGGTAGGGTGCGTGCACAGTGAGGCTGAATAGTAAATAGGATGAATAAAGAGTGTGCATACCTTTTAGGGTTTACCTCTTATTTATAGAGTGTACCTTAGAGTTAGAGTTTGGACTTGTGGGCCTCTTGTGCCTCCAAGTCTAAACGTTGTGCCGTCATGTCTGTGTCATGTTGATTGCCCCTTGTTAGGCTACACCTTGGATAGGGCTCATATTTGAGTCCGTAACAGTTGCCCCCAGCCTGGTAGTCCAAGTCTTTGGGCGGCCGGGGTGCATTGATTGCTTATCTCGGATCTCGTTTTCGAGTTGTTCAACTTCTATTCGAGTTTCGACGAACTTCAGATTTATTTATTTTCTTTGACTTGCCCCCAGATCTGTAATCCGGGTTAATTTGGTTGGAACTGTCTATGCCTTCACTTCGAATTGGGATCTCTTTTGCATCAAACTTCCAGGTTTCCGAGTTGTATTTTTTAGCAACAGGTTCCCCCCCAGTTAGAGTTATCATGAAGAGGAACAGACTCCATTTGCTTATAATGCTGACAGTTTTGCAGCTGTACACTTGTTGCCCCCAGCCTGGCAGTCTAGTTTTCTGAGCTACCGGGGTGCCTTGACTATTTAACTTGGATCTCATGTCTGAGTTTTGTCTTCATTTCAACAATAAGTTGATTATATGAACTCAAACATATGTTCAGAGTTCTATTCAATGATTGGGCCAAAGTCAAAAAATATTTACGTAGAGTCTATTTGAATATTCGTCTGGTATTAAAACCAGGTATCATATTTGTGAAGATTTTAACTAATCCGTCACATTACATTCCGACTCATTCGACCAGAATCTAATCCGGAGTAATGGCAATCCGTCACATGTTCAAACTCAGTTTTTAACCAACGTTTTAAACATTCACTACAAAAAAAAAATCAATTTTTGCTACGGAAAAATTCCGTAGCAAAAAAGCCTTTTTCCGTAGCAAAATCGATTTGCGACGGAATTTGCGAATCGATTTTGTCTGTCGCAAAAAACCGCGTCGCAATTGCGACGGAAATGGGAAAATCCGTCCCAAATTCGTAAATTTGCGACGGAAAATATTTCCGTGGCAAATTTGCAACGGAAATTCCTATCCGTCGCAATTTGCTACGAGAAAATATTTTTCCGTCGCAAATTCTTTTTATTTTTTAAAAAATAAAAAATTATTTAAAAAATAAAAATAAATAAAAAATTATAAAATATAAAAATTGCATAAAAAATTATAAAAATTATTAAAAAAATATAAAAAGTTACACAAATGTTGGAAGTTACTATGGAGTATAATAATAACCAACCCTTTAAAATGTATATATATATTTGACATCAATTTTGAGGGAGATTCGGGGCATCTCCATTTCCGAAAGATTGATGAAAATCAACTTCAAAAATCGAACTAATACGATATATTCACGAGCACAAAAAATAAATTTATTTACAATGCATGGGGATAACACGAATTAATACACCAAATAAAAATGATCTAGGTCGACCAAATTCTCTTATTATTGTGCAATATAATCTAATTTCTCAAGAAAAAATTGTTATCTAATAGTAAGATTAAGAGTAAAATATTATTTTATAGTATCATGCATATATTTTTTTAGAGTTAAGTAGATTTATAGAGGGAATGAGAAACCTCAAGCAACAGATTTATAGCTAGCTAGAATCATGTAACAAACAAAAATACCGATTGAGGACGACGATGAGGAGGCCGGAGAACCGAACCGGAAGGCAAGAGTGGAGGACGGTGGACGGAAGACGAGGCCAAGGAGGCGGAGGACGGACCGGCTAGGCGCAGGAGACGGAAGGACGGCCAGAGGTGCGCACGAGGGGGAGGAGAAGAAGAAGAAAGGTGGACGATGGTCGAAATGTCGCAAGTTTGAGATTAAATCTAAGATTTTGCGACGGAATTCAATTCCGTCACAAAAAGCAAATTTTTTTGCGACAGAAATTCAATTCTGTCGCAAAAGGGTGGGAACTGGCCGCCAAAAGGCCACCAGTTTGTGACGGAAGTGAAATTCCGTCACAAAAAATTTACTTTTTGCGACGGAATTGGATTTCCGTCGCAAAACCCAATGTACTTTTTGCTACGGAATTTGAATTCCATAGCAAAAAGCAAATTTTTTTGCTACGGAATTGGATTTCCGTCGCAAAACCCAATGTACTTTTTGCTACGGAATTGGAATTCCATAGCAAAAAGTAAATTTTTTTGCTACGGAATTCTAATTCCGTAGCAAAAAGCAAACAAAAAATTCACTTTTTGCTACGGAATTGAAATTCCGTCGCAAAAAGCAAATAGTTTGTGACGGAATTGGAATTCCGTAGCAAAAAAATTGCTTTTTGCGACGGAATTTAAATTCCGTAGCAAAAATTTGCTTTTTGCGACGGAATTCAAATCCGTCACAAAAAACAATTTTTTTGCGATTATTTGCGACGGAATTTTATTTCCGTTGCAAATACCCTAATTTTGCGACGGAAAAAATTCCATCGCTAATCAAATTTGTTTTATAGTAGTGATTTCGACTTGATCAGGGTCAGCATGACGGTTCACTTCATTACCCCGGAAAAACATGTTGATGCATCATAACCGTGTTCCTTAATTGGACCCCGGATAAACTGAAAATACAATTAAATCCGCGTTCATTAATTGGACCCGGATAAACTAAAAGTACAGTTAAATTCGCGTTCCTTAATTGGACCTCGGATAAACTCAAAATTTGAGTCTTTTCTTGAGCGTCCTGAATTGTATTCAAGACGCCTTACATGAGGTGTCCTAAATTATATTCAAGATGCCAAAAATCACAAATATGACTACCCGTCGAGACGTTCCTCTGAAAAGGGACGTTAATTGGGTCTTATTTAGGTCGTTTTTTTTTGTAGTAGTAGTGCCATCTCTTTTTCCTTTCATCTTCTAGACATTGCCTCTTCTCCCTTTTCTCTCAGTCGTCGATCTTTTCTCTTCAAGATGTTTGTTAGGCTCTTTCTGTCTCCGATTCTGAAACCTGCATTTCCTTTCAACTCAGTTCTTTCCAATGCCTAACTCAATTCAGATGGAAGGCATAGAGGCTTAACTTTTAGAAGAGAAAACTACCATTCCTCCCGAATCAAAGAGGCAAAGAGAGGATAATATCTTAGATTTATGGTTTTTTCACCAAAATCTTAGATTTATTATTTGTAAATATCGTTTCAATATAAATATATCAGGTAGTAGTTATTATTATATTTTTTAGTTAATTTTTTTTTTGCATTTGCATGATTACATTTATGAGTGTTTATTCTTTAAATATGTTTAATTAAGCATTTCAATATTTTCAAAAAAATTCCAATAATGAATTAACTATTTTTCTTAAATTTATCGCAATGTATCTGGTTTTCACTGCTGATCTTTTTAATATATACTATTACTTAGGGTTATGCATGGGCCGTTGGCGTGATTTCTGATCTTCTTTCCATTAGATTATTATATCACAATAATATCCCTTCACCAATTAAATATCCCGTGGCAATTGCTTTGTATGGGTTCATGTCTTTATTCAAAATCTCTTTCCTTGATCCAAATATATATCAGGTGCTTGACTCCAATTGGGAATTGCCTCGGCTATCTTTTCTCGTATGGGGTCCACACCTTTTTTTTAACCTTTTATCTTTATATATATGTATTATTTGATTTCTTTTCATCTCTTTCTTCATATAATATCTCCTGCACAATAAAATAGGATATGAATATATTTTGTGTCAAAATATCCTTTTATCCTATTTTCAATTAAATAATAGAAAAGTATACTAAATAAGTATAAAATATTAATAAATTCAATCCAATATATCTCGAATCTATACTTATTTAATTATAAAATATATACTTATCACTTAACCACAAGCTTTATGTGTAAACTTGAACCATCTCATTTGAAGATAATCATGTTTGGAACACTATTGGATACTAAATATGAGCATATCTTCTGGTTGTGATTTGAACATAACTAGGTTCGATATGTTGTAAGAAACTAGCATCTTCTATTAGATCATACCGCATTAGATATAAGAGTGTAACGTTAACCATAAGTTGTAGAGACAAGTTTTAGAATGGAAGGATGTTGGCTTGACCCACATTTAGTGCACAATAGTGCTTCAGGCATGATTGGTTTTAGTAGGAAGATACATACACCTATAAAAATTAAGAGAAAATTTTATATAAGTACCATTGTAGCAAATTAGTTCCCACTAGTATCCAAAGAAATTTGAAATTTCATTGTAGTTCAGTGCGGCTAAAGTGAAATTAATTTGTGAAGTGAAAAGATAAAAATAATCGTTTCAAAAGAAAAGGAGAAACAACTTAATTTGCAAGTGTTTTACACATCATAAACAAATTGGAATAGTCTTATGAATAAGAGGAAATTAATTTTTTAGGAAGAACACGTCGGAGCATAATCAAGTTAAATTTCATTTGCAAAGGGTGAACACATCATGTACAAGTGGAATAGTCCTATAAACAATTTCAGGATGGTACTTGGTAACAAAGTATAATTTCATTCATTCATAGAACTATTTCACTTGTTCATGATGTTTTTGTCACTTGCAAATGGAATTTGACTTAATCATGCTCAAATGTGTTCTTGTTAAGAAGTTAATTTCTCTTGTTCAAAGGCTATTCCACTTGTTCATAATATGTTCGCCACTTGCAAAAACATTTGATTTAATCATACTTCAATGTGTTTTTGTTAAGAAATGTATTTATCTTGTTCATGATGTATAAAACACTTGCAAATCATATTGTTTTTCCTTTCTTTATGAAAGGGTTATTTTTGCATTTTTATGTCAAAATTAACTTCACTTTAGCCCCCACTAAATTGCAATGAAACTTCATATTTCTTTGGCAGCTAATCGAAATTAATTTGCTACAGTAGTTTTAATGTCTTGAGTTTTGCTTTACCAAAAACCCCGTACATTATGAAATGTTCAATAAAATGTCATGGTTGAATATTTATTGTGATATGACTGGTTTATTGAATACATGTCAAGTGAATGTAAAGGCTATCGGGGTTTGTATTGGACTAAGGAGTTAGGCCCAAATCAAGGAGTATTGGAAAACAATTTGGACCCTTGGAGGAAGCCCAGTAATCACGACCCAATAGAGGTTTATGGTGAGCAAGGAGGTGTCAGGGACACGTGTCACCAAAGGAAGGCCAAGATGACACATGGCACAAGCTCTCTTCCCTTGTGACACATATGGCTCCATTACATATGAGAAGATAACATGTGGCATTACATGCAAAATCTTGACACTTTGCCATATACAAAACCCAAACACGCAAATCAAGACAACAACAACAAAACCCAAACACACAAATCGAGACAATTATAAGAGAACCCAAGCACGCAAACTGAGACAACAACAGAACCCAAACACGCAAACTAAGGCAACGAGAACAGAACCTAAACATGCAAACCGAGACCACGGACCTTGAAAAATAACATATACAATACTTTCTCAAAAACCAGGCCTACCTATTGTTCCCTCCCAAATTGTGACACATGTCACACACAGACACATGGTGTCATGCATACTCATGACACCTCAACAAGACACATGTCAACACCTTATCCTCCTCAAGACACATGGTAACATGCATGATTAACCACATGTCACATACCTAATTAAATCATATTTTTAATTTCTCTTCCCTCTCTTGTTGCACTACTTAACACTACACACACACACACACACACAAAACTGATTCTCTCCCTCTTCCCTCATTCTCCACAATTCACCTCTTCAACACCAACAATCATTCTTCTCTCAAACTCCAACCATCTGTCCTCCTCCTCTCCTCCTTCCATCTCCACCGTGCTTATAATCCTCCTCACATTTCCTCTAGGTTAGCTCTGTTAATCACTCAAGGTTGAAGATCAAGAGTCGTGGTAAGGATTACAATCCTTCTCTTGACGTTTTTGGAAGTTGGTTGTAAAAATCTAGATTTGTTGGTCTGAGATAAACTTGAAAATTTAAAGATATTTTCATAAATCTGAGGTCACCATGATGTTCACCACGAAAAATAGTGTGGGAATATAGTGGTGAATGAATTTTGAAACATAAAATCACAAGCTTTTCAAAAAGATGAAAAACTGTTAGTTTTGATCTTTGGAGTCAGTCAGCTTGCTTGTGGGTTCTTACTAAGTAAATGAACTCCATAAATTGTGAAATTTTCCAAAAAGGAAGTAGAGGTGTATAGCTTTAAAATGGTGGGTTTTTGTAATTTTCAGAGTTACACACAAAGAGTTATAATTTTTGTAAAATAACCCAAGTTTTTGGAAAATAAAACTAGGCAGTAAGCTTGTGTGAAGAATTTGACTAAGTAAATGGACTAAACAAATAATGAAAATTTCCAGTTAGATAGAGGACATGCAGAGCTTTAATTTGATAGATAATAGGTATTTTTTTTAGCTTTGTACGACGAGTTATTAATTTTTAAAGTGAAATTTCTAAAGAATTTTCTAGACAATGAAGGGAAATTTAAAAACTGGGAATTGTGTGGCATGTTCTGACCTTGGGAATTATTTTTCCATGAAAATAAACTTATCAATGAACACGTGGGTTTTGGAAACACACCATTTTGATTTGTGTGCAATTTATTATGTATTTTGAAGTTACTGGATTTTCTGGGCAGTCAAGCTTTGGGACTAAAAATGATAAGTCTGGGTACTTAAATTATACCTTAATGTATTAAGGGTTAAAAGGGGAACTAACATGATAATTAAAGACCCTTTTATCATGTTTACATATACGAATTAAGTATTAATCATTATCCCAAAATTATAGGAATTCCCGAGTCCGTGCGCACCCCAAAACATTTGAACGTTATCAAGGTTAGTACTTTAGTCAAGTAGTAACTCTAATGCTCTATGATATTTGTATGTTTATATGTAATTGTCATACTTATGGATTTGTGTGTTACACACACAGTTGATTACATTTATGTATTCTGTTGTTTGGCTATTAACCTGTGTCCTCCTACGTGCTAAAGGAATTCAGAACCCGGTACACTAGTGCAAAAAAGTGCTTTAAGACCGCCTCATTTAGACAGGATTATAGAGGATCAAGTCTTAAAAGTATTATCGGTGGCAGTTTCATAAATATAAATAACTTTTTAGATCGGATTATAGAGGATTAGGTCTAAAAAGTATAACCGATGGCAGTTTTGTAAATGTAAAGAATTTTTTAGACCGGATTATAGAGGAATATGTCTAAAAAGTATGACCGATGACAATTTTGTAAATATAAAGAACTTTTTGTAGACCAGATTATCGATGATTAAGTTTAAAACCGGTGGCAGTTTCATAAATATAGAGAACTTTTTTTAGACCAAATTATAGATGATGAAGTCTAAAATATATAACCGGTGGCATTTTTTTAAATATAAAAAAATTTAAGACCAGACGTTTAAAGAGTCTGGTCTAAAAAGTCTACTTTTAAGACCTCATTTTTATTATAACCGGTCTAAAAGATTTTCATTCCGAAAATTGAATTTCACGGCACTTTGTTCTCTACTTCCTAAGCCTTGTACTCTTCCTTGTGCCCATTCCCAAACACATCGATTCTTCCTTCCTTCTTCACTCTTTCTAGATTTTCAGAATCGCAAGACCGTCGGTGTCGTACTTCTCTCGCGGGGTGTGGATGTTGTTTCGGGATCGTTGTCGTTGACGGAGCCAAAGCCGTTGATGTTGGAGCTGCAACCAGATCTGATACCGATGCACGTGGCGAGGAGTATGGATGAAAACAAGAGGTGGGCTAAGATGAAACCTCAAATATTGAGAGTGTGTTCACTTTGATTAATCCAACTTTGTTGCTTTTCCCTCCTTCTTTACTCTTTCCAGATTCTTCCCTTTGATTAGATCCAGGTTTGTTGCTTTTCCCATTCATTTCTGTAAGTCTAAGGCTTCATTTAGTTGGAAGCATTCTGCATTTTGGTTCCTTTCTCAGATTAGCTCAACTGAGAAATCTTAATATTGTTTCCTCTTCTCCTTAGTTAGTGTGTTCACTTCAAGTGTGGTTTTTGTATTTCATAGTGCTGCAATAAGAGTTCATTTTACCTTCTTGTTATTGAGCTTCTGCAGTGATTATTCTTTCATTCTATCTAGGTTCTGGCTTGACATTCAATTCTGTTTCATTACTTTGCTTCTGCATAAGTAGTAAAACTATGATCCAGTTACGAGTTCATAAAATCCTTTATTTTTCCTCTTTACTGTAGTTATTTCATTTTTGATTAATCATATCTGTGTAGAAATGACAAGCTTCATCATATTTGGGTTTTCAATTTCACCTTCAAATACCTCAACCTTTTTATTTTATTTTATAGAAAGTGACTTTTAAGACCGGATGTGAAACACATCCGATCTTAAAAGTCTATTCTTTTTGTGTGTGAAAGAAATGGACTTTTAAGACCGGATGTGAAAACACATCCAGTCTTAAAAGTCTCTTCTTCTTTTTGTTGGACTTTTAAGACCGGATGTTTAAAAAGTCTAGTCTAAAAAGTCTTATTTTTAAGACCTCATATTTTAAAAGTCTAGTCTAAAAAGTCTCTTTTATGACCGGTTGCGCATCCGATCTTAAAAGTAACAGACTTTTAAGATCGCTAGTATCGAGACCGGTTCCAGATCCAGTCTTAAAGGACGCTTTTCGTCTGGTCTTAAAGCCTTTTTTGTACTAGTAGTAGGTTAAGCGTTTACTTTCCTATGTGCTAAGGAATTCGAAACCAGGGAGGTTTTGTGTTTATCTTTCCTCGGGTAGGGGAATTCGGGATTCGTAGGGTCCCGTGTTTACTTTCCTAGCACGGGGGAATTCGAGACTTGTAGGGTCCTGTGTTTATCTTTCTTGTCAAGGAATTCAGGACTGGTAAGATCCTGCGTTATTTTTCTAGCACTGTGGAATTCAGGATTTGTCTAGTCTTGCGTTTTTGGACTTGTAGGGTTCATTCATGTTAACATTATAGGTATGATATACTGTTATTTGTTGTTGTGTGTTGAAACTAAATGTTAAAATATTTCCAATGTTGTGGTAATTTATTTTCATATATTATGTACACTATTCATAGAGATTAACGTGTTACTCTGAGATTCATTCGTGAATCTGGGATTTTAGATCAAATTTTGTTTTTTGTTTTCCTTTTATTTTGGTTTGAAATATTGTGACCTTCACTTTCTCTCTTTCATATCGCCTCTTCATTGCCTGCCTTCTCTTTCATCTCATCTCCATCACCTTCTCTTGTCATTCTCATTTTCACAACCTCGTCAACTACATCAACTTCATCATCTCCTCGACTCTCGTAGCTCGCTAGATCCGCCTGGGTCGCGATGAGGCGCCGCCTCAATTCTACTCCCCGACTCCTGTAGCTCGCCGGACCTGCTCGGATTTGCTCACCTCGATTCTCATCACCGTAGCTCGCTGCTTCGCTTTGCTCTGCCAGACCAAACCTTTACTTTTGAAGATTGTCTCGCCGGATCTGCCATATTTGGCGAGATCTATGCCTGGGTCGCGAGATCTTCAGGTTCCAGATCTTCCTCTCAAACTGACTCCTCTATAGTTCCTCCCTCGCCGGCAATGCAAGCGACCTCCGTGGATCGATTCCTCCCTCCACTATAGTAGGTTGGATCTTTTTTTTTTTACTGTGATTTGTTTTTTATTTTCTTCTGATTGTGATTGTTAGATCTGAAATTTTGGATGTTAGTCATATTCTTAGTCCTATTTTGGATCTGTTTTTTCTTTTGATTTGTTTTGATCTGCTAATTTTTTGCTCTGTCATGCCTCTTATGAGTGCATGTGCTGTGATTGTTCTCGTCTGAACACCCAAAACAGTCCACGCTATGATTGAGGGTCGCTGAGGGTTTTTTTTTTTTTAAAAAAAAAAACTTTATGCGTCCTTATTTGAAATAGGGGCGTTGTAAATTGGTACCTATGGCGTCCTTTTTTTGGATGTCGTAAGTCTGATTTTCTGCGCCCCTGATAGGTGTTCCAAAAAAAAGAGAGACATAATATATATATATATATATATATATATATATATATAAAAACGACGTTAATGACTGTTTTGTAGTAGTGCTTATTCCATTAGGTGGGTCGGCTACATTGATCACATGACATCATTATACTTTATCGAAAATCAAATCCTTGGATATATTATTAACCAAAAGATCCCGCTTAATAACCTCATTGAGTGTTCACTTTGGTCTTCTTCTACCTCTTTTCAAGGGACTATATATTGCTTGATTGACCATCCTCATCGACGCATCCAATGGCCTGTTTTGAATGCGTCCAAACCACCTCAAACAATTTTTTTTTTTATCATTTTCTCTTAATGCTACACCAACTCGTTTGCGTATATGACTATTATGAATTTTAACTTTTCTTGTATGACCAAACATTCATCTCAGCATCTTTGTCTTAGCCATTTTCACGTTGTTTCATTAAATCCCAACTCTCACTATTATATATTATTACTGGTCTTATAGCAGTGCGATAAAACTTCCATTTTTCCTTATTAGGCACTTTCCGATTACAAATAACTCCAATAACTTTTCTCCATTTATACTACTCAGCTTCAATAATTCTATTATTAACATCTTCATGACTCCATCAATTTTGCCATCTTGTTGTATAATTAATCACAAATATCTAACTTTGTCACTTGTGGAATGACTTGATTTTGACTATATTGTAACATTTGATCATAAATATCATTATTTTAATCTACATCACCAAACATTGTTGCTTTTAATTTTTCAATTTGGGCATTGGGCATATGTGGTCTTAAAAAAAATATTAGAAAGAAGATCAATTGATGTGGAAAAAGATTCAATTAACTAGAAAATCAATGTTGTGGGCCAACTGTTAATCAATTAGTTAGCTAATACTCTCTCCCGACTTATTTATAAAAGCTTGATAACTGAATTACATAGTTTAAGAAAATGATTAAAATTATTTAAAAATAATTAATATGTCTAAAATAATAAACTTTTTTCACAAGTATGCTCTTATTTATGAGAGGTAAGTAAGAGAGGGAAAAGAGTAAATATAAGTATCACCAAACTTTTAATTAATGCAATAATATACTTAATGAGGGACAAAAATGAAAAAAAAAAAAAAAATCATTAAATTTTCAAACAACTTTTGTCAAGCTTTTATAAAAAAAGAACAAAACAATTCATATTTTAGGTTCTTATAAAAAGGAACGGAGGAGTAATAAGGAATAAATATATCAAAAGGTTCTCTTAGAGTTAAATGTTTACATATCTTTTAGTGATTAACTTTAGGCTTTTGGGATTTTACTATACTTCAAGAAAATCCATAAACAAGTAGCTAGTTTAGTTTAATTAGATAATTGAAACCCAAACCCTATACTCTTTAGTTAACTTATTAATATTTACACATGGTTTTTAGGATAAACCATAAGCTCCTTGTGAATTCGACCTTGGTTGTATCATGCATATTTAGCTTAATTTTTATTTGGAAGCCCTAGGACATGACACTTCATTAGGTCCTATATTAAAGACTAGCTGATATACAAATACTAAATTTAATGCATTACAAGAATTTATTAAGAAATATCAAATATCAGGTTAAATCAAATAATCAAATTACCATCTAAAAGATGACCAACGTAACTTTTGAAATTAATAATCTTAAATTTAATTAGAACTATTGATTTGAAACAATTTTAAAAGAATGTTAATAGTGATAACAGCAATTGCTGCGTGCTATATCCTTTCAAAACGTTTAAAAATATATGCTGAAGGCAATCAGCATATAAACGTGAGACTTTCATGATGATTTACAATCAAAGGTGGATTACAATCCTATATTTGATATTGGAATATACTCCGTATAAACTAAACCACCCGCCCCCCGGGGGCGGGGGAGCCGGGATTATTTCGTTAATATACTGTTTCTGTCTAATTAATATATATATATATATCCAACCACTTCACCCAGTTCATCTTTTGTTAAAATAAATAATTTATCTTTTAAAAATTATTTTGTTGCCCGACTTTTTTAAATCAATTACTTACTATGGTAATGGTAATTTATAATCCAAAAAATATACTGTCATAGAATGTAAACTAGCATTATTATGATAGTAATTAATTTTAAAAAGATAAACTGAATATTTAATAAAAAAGAGAAGAAAATGGGATCCAGATTTTCTTCTTTTCCACCTTATCTTTTTCTTTTTCAGAATATCATATCAATCCTAAAATTTAAAAAAAAAAAAAAAAGGATGATTTAAATTTATAATTTAATAAAATTAAAATAGATATATAAAAAAGACTGATAAAATTTGACATGTACAATACAAAAATGGAAAATTTTAATTTAAGAAAATAATAATACTAATAATAAAATTTTATAAAGTATTAAATAAGGGAAAATCCCAAAAAAATACTCTTAAAATATAAAAAAGACAAATTAATTATTCCAATATCTCAAATCCTAAATCAGACCACTTGAACCAATTTGGAATTTTAAAATCTTACTGAAAGACCTAATTGCCCCTAATTCTAATACAAAAACCTACGTCTCCATCCTCTCGAGTACTCTGCTATATATCATGCTTCGCTTCTCACTACGAAGGTTGTCGTCGATCAAACTTGGCCCTCTGAGATCTCTCTTGGCGATGTAGACATGAAGCTCATACTGGCCTTTCCCATTAATGTGGCCAACATCAACCTTCAGCTCGTCTTCTTCTCGAATTTATTTGCCGTTTGAACCATCAAACCTTCATTGGAGGAGGACTAGTCATCCCGTAAGAGATGCTTCATTTTTTGGTTTTCTGTCGCCGTCTATTGGGTCTGAAGAAGGGTTTAGATTTTGATTCTATTTTTTGGAGATTGAGTGGCTAACAGAAAAGGGGGACCATTATCTCGTGTTCCCTACAGAAAGCACACATGTGGGTTAGTAATAATTCTAGCTTCATTTGGAATTTCTTTTTAACCATGTATCAATTCCTTTTCTTTTCTTTTTCCTAATGCAATGCAAGTACAAAGGTATCTAGCTCCAGAGTATTTTTTGCATGGAGTTGTGGATGATTCCAGATGAAAGAACCGATGTATTCGCTTATGGGGTTTTGTTAGTTGAAATCATATGGCTATTGATTCTGATAGTAGGCAAAGTCTTGTGATTTGGGTGAGACTTTACAGCTTGAAATTCAAACAAAATTACACTTCACTTCCTTGCTGAACTAAATAAATTTAGATTTGATAAGACTGAGATTGACGTTAATTAGATTGTATTAAACTAGTGAATTGTTGCTGTGTTGAAGGAAAAGACTATATTGGACCCAAAAAATGAAAGAATTAGCGGACCCTAGATTAGAAATCGGTCAATTGCTGAAACTGATGTTTTGGAAATCTCATCTAACATTATTGAAGCTTTCATCCTGGTTGGGAAAAGATGTAAACATTTTGGAGCTTATTTTATTATATGTTTGAGTGTAAAATGCTAAATACTTGAAAGGCATAGAGCTATGCTTCACTTTGTTACATGGTTGCTGCATCAATTGGCTATATTTTTTCCTGTTGTCTCTTAATAGTAATGTTTGCTGGGATCTAGTTCACATATTGGAGCCATAAATACGTTTTTCCAATTGAACTACCAGGCTGTTGGTTGCAGCTGATGGTTATAGTTTGTTCCCTCATTTTCCTCGCTTTTCACTTAACTAATCTAAATTCATTTTTATACACAGGACAGAGGCTATGTTTGCAGGCCTTGAAGGCTTTTCTAACCATGCTCAAAATGCTGCCGAATTACATGATGTTCAGTATGGTGGTTATGGACTAGAAATTGGTTGTAAATGTAGGAGGATGTTTTTTTTTTTTACCTCGTTTGAACCCTTTTTTTCTTCTTCATTTTTATACGTTTTTAATGAATGGAATATGTACTTTGATGTAAGTTACAAAAGCATATTAAGTGCACGCAGACCTTAATATTTGCTTCTCATTTAATATAAGGAAATTTTGTCATGTCTATTCTGGTTTTTATTTGGTACCATATCACTCACTATTTACAAATTTTTTTCTTCATTTACTACTTTATTTATGTTATTGCTTGCTAATGTTTCACACATCCCAAAACCATCCTTGGAAAAATTTGTGGAGGAGTCCCTTCTTACTTACCATTTACTACTTTTATTTGATGATTTACTACTTTCGCTTCGTTATTGCCTACTATTGTTTCACAAATTTTAAAAATGAATTAGGAACACACTCTTTTAATTTGAAGAAATTAATAAAGGAATCCCTGTTCTACTCCATTTACTACTTTGATTTCAACATTTACTACTTAAGTTTTGTTGTTGCCTATAGTTGTTTTACAAATTCCAAAAATGAATTAGGAACCCCTAGCTACTCTTGAAAACATTCTTAGAAGAGCCCCTTGTCGCTCACCATTTACTACTTTAATTTCATTATTATCGCCTAATGTTGTTTCACAAATTCCAAAACTTAATTAGGAACACCCACTACTCTTGGAAAAATTCATAAAAGCCCCAGTTTCACACCATTAACTAGTTTTATTTCACCAATTACTAGCTACTTTGGTTCACTATTGCCTACAATTGTTTCACAAATTCCTAGACTAAATTAGGAACACCCACTTTTGGAAAAAACGTGGAGAGGCCTTTGTTGCTCACCATTTACTACGTTTACAAGTAATGAAAGTTGTAATTGACTACACCTCATTAACTATTTTACCATAACAACTTTGGAATTAACTACCATTTTTTTCAAATTCCAAATTTGCTAAAATAAATGAACGAGGCCTCTACTCTAGATTGTTTACTGCTTTTGTTTAGCAATTTACTAAACCTCATTAGTTGTTTGTCATAAAGGTTTAGCAATTGATTAAATGTTGACAAGTTTAGTTTAGCAATTAACTTAAAATTAACGTATCAACATTAGCAACAACGGATTAACAATTAACAAGTTCAGTTTCGCAATTAACTAAAAATCAGTATAGTTGTAACAGTAACAACCTTGCCTAAATTTTATGACAATTTGTCTTGCGTCTATCTCCTAACAAAGGTTTTTTCTAGTTCAGGTTTGGTCTTTTACAATGCTATCTTGGTACAACTTGCTTCTATGTTTTCTAGCGTTGACCACTTACTCAACACCAGTCTTTAAGCTTTCTTCAACCTCCAACATATTACATTTACCTCACCAAAAGATAAATCTTCGTCTTCTTGCCCTCCATCGTGTAATTGCATCATCTTCCTTTTGCATGTTTATAATTCTACAAGTGAAAATTTTTTATCAACAAGAAATCTACAAAAAAAAAACTAAAAGTAGGCCCCACAAAACCAACTTATGTCATTTTTATATTCCGAACCAAAGAATATGAATTATGGAAATCCTCCACTCTCTTCAAATTGAATTTAAAGTTCCTAACATACCCACTTCAATCGTATAAAAAGATGGGTGTCACTAAAGAAAAGCAAAGTATAACATTACCAGACAGTAAGGTCTAGTTAACTTGGAAGTTCACCAACACAAACAAGAAACACTACCCAAAAAAAATCTGAAATTTGCGACAGACGAAATCCGTCATTATATAGCGAATTTCCGTCGCAAAAACAATTTGCGAAGGAAATTGCGACGAATCAAGGTCCGTCATAAACATTATCGTCGCAAATGGGTTTTTGCGATGGAAAAAAACAATTTCTGTCGCAAATTTCGAATTTTGCGACAGAAATTTGTTTCGTCGCAAAGTTCTAACTTTGCGATGGAATACTGATCCGTCACAATATAGGAATTTTGCTATGGATTTATCAAATAAATTTGTCACAAAATGTATTTCAAAAAAAAAAAGCACGGAATTTTGGATCCATTTGTGACGGAATTAATTTCGTCGTAAATATTAAAATTATATATAAAAAAACATATTTATTACGTCTCTTCCTCAGCAGCAACCAAAAAAAAATGACGAAATAAAAAAGAAGTGTATATGATGAAAAATATATAATAACAATCTTAAAAGAGTATACAGAGAGAAAACGAAATATAAACAACAGTGTTGCGAACAAAATGGAATAAAAAGAACAAAAAAATCATAAATAATGTCTATGCGGCAGCAATATGGTCATCATCACCACCAAGAGCCGACCCCGTATCCTTCTTGTCCTTCATTAGGGACCAGAGTCGATCCTACATCTGCTTCATCATCTCCGCTTGCTGATTCACCAACTGCTCTTACTGATTCATATTCTCTACTTGCTGATTCACCAACTGTGTCATAGCCTCCAGTTGTTGTGTGGTAGCAGTGAGCTACTATTCTAACACCTCCACCCTTTTAAACTCATATGCAAAAACAACATTAGGAAGTCATTTTATTTTTTGTACTTCATTTAAATGGACGCGGGAATGAAAATGTAACAATTAATATCAAAAGTATTACGTTTACCTGCAAAAAAACACCTCTAATATTCGCTGGATGAGCGCTTAGTAGCCTTCAGTCGGCTAGCAGAGGCACCCATCCCGAACACTCTCCCTTTCTTGTCAAATCCTCCTGCAGCCTGAATGAAGAGGTTCTTATTATTAGACTAAGAGGATGCGGGGTTGTTCTCAATCTGCGTGGCTATCTCCTATGACAGCTTCTCCTAGCTTTCCTATAAGCACAAAAATATATCATAAATGTGGCATGTAAAATGAAATAAATATATTGGTATCTGAAACAAATAATAAATATAATAAATGTCTCACCGCTAATTGCTGAGACTTGGCGTTAATCCAGCGCTTCCCACGATCTGCAGACTCCTAGGAATGGGTCCGTTCAAAGGTAACCCAACCAACCAATTCTAAAGATACGTCCCCAGAAGCTTCCTACAAATACAAATGATGACCATTACTTAATTACTTTAAAGTACAAAATATTGAATACCAAAATAGAAAATAACGTATACTTATAATGTTTCCTCGATGCTGACTTATTGGAATGGAGCCACCAATATATGAGGGTCCATCCATTCGGAACCTATTTAACTTATTTTGCATAGATTTCTGCTGCCATTTCTCATCGACGGCTCAGTTTTTGAATAACTGTGTTGCAGTCTCAAGATGAATCCAAGTTGTCATGCCTATATATTTATCAATTTATAAAACTAATTAGACAACCACATGCTTGACTTGTAGTTATAAGCTTTTTCCAAATCTCTCCGATGGTCAGGCAACCACCTAAACTTTCCCTGAAAATCAATAATAAACAATTAGTGATCCAAATTATAAAGTTAGTTTGCATTTTGATGAAAAGAAATTAATAACCATAAAGGACATAACTTACCAAGAAGTCATCGAACCAAGCATGGCGAACACCTTGAGGAATGTCTGACCAATTACCCCGAGGGTGATTGTAATTACGGAATAATTGCTTATCCATGAAATCCACAACCATTCTATAAGGCTCAACCTTGAAAACAAAGGAAATGTTGCAAATATTAGCATGCAAACTAAGGGTAAGAAAATCCGAACATTACTAGGAACTTTACATGACATATTTGGTAGTGCCGACAAGACGGATCCACGTCAGCCCTATCGCAGGATCAACCGATCAACATACTGGTGTATCAGGGGAACTTTCTTCCCCGACCTGGCTCCCAGGTGACGTAGTGTGTTGAAGAAAGAAATGTGAAGTATTGAAAAAGTTAGTACATAGATGCTTAAAGAAAACAAATTATATGTAAATCAATCAGAAATCATAAAGCAAAACCTGCTCTGCCCCTTGCTGTGGATAAGTGGGAGTGGTAGGCACACTTGTATCGCCCATAATGGAGCCAATAGTAGACGGTGAAGATGAAAACTTAAGTAGAGGCAGATCTGTGGAAGAGGTAAGCCCTCTACCTACAGAGGGGGCAGATGATGTCGTCCTACCACCTCTGATAGGACGGCCTCAGCCTCTACCACCAGTACTTGAACACCCAGCTGAAGGCTCCATTTGTGAACACTTATAAACATTATGTCAAAATATATATAAATATAAGAAATATATACTTAATATGTCAACAGCAAAATAAAATGTATCTAGTATAACAAATCGCCATAAACAAAGAACTAACACAAATCAATCAGACGATTCCTGTTCTTTAACCTCTGCTTGCACACCTTTCTTTGGAGTCTCATAGTCGTCGAATTCAGATTCACTACCATAATAAATCTCTTGTACCTCATCGTCTGATTCCTCATTGTCAATCTAGATAGGAATCAACTCTAACTCCGCAACAAAATCAAAGAGATTGCTTGGTACATCATCTTTGGCAATATTTATGGGCAGTACATGTTCCACATCAGCTTGGAACAGTTCAGTCATATCGTCATTTGTTTCTGACTCTTTCGACTTGGGTATAAATTCCAGGCTTTGGTTTTGATAACTCCCCTCCACCCTTGGCAGGATGTAGGATATGATGTATAATAAACTTGTTCCGCCTGTTGAGCAAGTATGAATGAATCATAACCAACTCTATATCTCTTTGCCCAATGGATCTCAACATTTCCATATTTGTCCACTTTTGTCCCACGCGGAGTGTTATCAAACCACTCACATTTAAACAAAGTCACCGACTTGTCCCTATGGTAATCCAACTAAATTATGTCAATTAATTTCCCGTAGTAGTTACCCTCAACCCTGTCAACTTGGCCACCTCAACAACATACACCATAATTGCAACTTGACATATTTTCGTTCGCTTCTAAAGTTGCAAACAGATACCCATTGATTACATATTTTTTGAACTGGGTAACAACTCTTGTAGCTCCATAAGATAAATTCCTTGCAACATCATGGAGAGTTGATTGGTTTTTCTCGAAGTAGTCTTGGAACCATTGAGGAAACTCAACGTTCATGAAGTCATCAACTTCAGAATCTGACCTTGAAGGATTTCTCGATCGAAACCATTTGGAGAAGTAACTGTAACAAACAAATGAAATTAATACTTTAATACTTATCATAATTGTAAAAATAGAGGAAATCTTTCTCTAAGTACGGGGTGGCCTCTTCACAGTTATTTAGAATGTACTACTCTGCTACTTGCTTATCTCTTCCTTCCAAAGTTGACCTACATTGCCTTCCCACAACTTGGCTTGGAAAATTAAATATTGATATTTGACCACTCATATTACTGTCATCATCGTTGCGAGATACCCCTCTCCATCTTGATATAATGTCAGGAGGATAATATATGATGCAAATTTAGTGGCCTCTTCGACTAGATATGCTTCAGTGATAGATCTTTCAACGTACCTTTGATTTTTAATCTTGTACCTAAGTGTGCATAAAAACCTATAATGGACAATCAGAGGGTATTTATAAACTATAGCACCATGTGAGTCAATTAATAACTGCACGAATATATATATATATATATATATATTACCTCTCAAATGGATACATCCACCTATATTGTTGCAGACCTCTTACCCTTGCTTCATAGGCCAAATGAATAGGCAAATGTTCCATTGAGTCAAATAAGCTAAGAGGAAACATTATCTCTAACTTACATAGCATTATTGGCACGCTCGCCTCCAGATGCCGTAACTTTTCAACAATAAGCTCAGAAGAACAAATTTCTCTAAAGAACATGGAATATTCTGTCAGAATAGTCCATATATGCTTCGGTAGTGCTTTGAAGGCCTACGACAAAAATCTCTGAAAGAAAACATGACACTCATGACTCTTCATCCCGAATAACTTCACCTCATTCATGTTGACACATCTTGACAAGTTTGATGCATAGCCATCCGGGAGTTTAAGATCTTTAACCCATCGCAACAATTCTAAATTCTGTTTTTTGTTCAATGTGTACGACGCTCTAGGTTTGAAAGTTCGGCCCGTGGCATACTCAGCCAAATGCAAATTAGGCCTTCTGTAAATCGCTTATATGTCTCGTCTTGCGTTGATTGTATCCTTCGTCTTGCCCTTGGTGTCCATCAAAAATGTACAGAATATTGCAAAACACATTTCTCTTAATATGGACGTTGAGGTTGTGTCTTAACAATTGATCTTTCCAATATGGTAGGTCCCAAAAGATGTTGCATTTGTTCCAATGATGATCAACATTATATCCCTCAGGTTCGCTCAAAGCAATCCCCTCTTCAACACTTTGAATATACTTCACCCTGTCCCATATTTCTTGGCCACTTAAACGACGAGGTTCATTTGATCGTTCAACTACACCATGCCTGAAGTCTTTTTTATTTTTCCTAAGCGGATGATCGATGAGCAGGAATCGCCGGTGCCTATCAAACCAACAGACCTTGCGACTGTATTGCAAGCTAAAACCCATGTTATATTCCAGACATACCGGACATGCAAGCTTCCCCAATGTTTGCTAGCCACTCAACATCTCATATGTAGGTAAATAATTTATCATCCACATTAAGGCAACCCGCATGGTGAAATTCTACCTCAATGATACATCGTACGTAAGAACCCCTTCATTCCACAACGTCTTCAACTAGTCTATCAAAGGCCTGAGGTATACATCTATCTTCTTTTTTGGGTTGGATGGCCCAGAGATTAATGCATTAAGGAACAAAAACTCTCTTCTCATGCACATGGAAGGTGGGAGGTTGAACGGAGTCACAATCACAGGCCAACAGGAATAATTCCTACTCGTCTTGTTAAAAGGAGCAAACCAATTCAAACATAAACCAAGATGAACATTACAGGGATCCACTGGAAACAAGGGATTCGCCTCGTCAAATTTAAGCCAAGCTTCGACATCATATGGATGTGTCACAAATATTTCATCCCTACGATGCTCCCGGTGCCATCTCATGTGAGCAGCTGTTTGTTCTAATGAATACAATCTCTGAAGTCTAGGCACGAAAAGAAAGTATCACATCTTGCTTAATGCTTGAAAGGTCGTTTTCCTTCCATTCCTCACAACTTTGTACCTGTCATGTTCACAAAATTTACAATTGGTCTACTCAGCATCATCCTTGTAATAGAGCATGCATCCTTTCAGGCAACAATGAATTTTTTTACATCTAAGCCCAAGCTCTTTCACCTTTTTCTTTGCTTGGTAAAAATCCTTTGACAAATTATTGTCATTGGGAACAACCTTACCTATGATCTGTATCATTTTGTTGTAATTCTTCTCACGTATATGGTGTTCACTCTTTAAGCTTAGTGTTGCTAGGGTAGCTGATAGCGATGAATGTTCACTATTGTCAATGTGTTTATAACCTTCCCATAATGGACGTTGCACATCTTAAAGCATTTTATAAAAACTTTCGATTTTCGGATTAGGATTCTCTCCCATGTATGATGGTTGAGTATTTATACCGGGGTCATCTCCCATGTATGATGGTTCAACATGAGTAACAGGATCAAAATATTGGCTAATTGACAGTCCCACGGCATCCATAACCAACTGTTTATATTGATTAAAGTTGTCTCAATGACTACTGTCCCCGAAATAACCACTCGGTGTCTGTCAGACTTCCCGATGGCATTCCCAACATTCATAATCCTTCATGAAGCCCTTGCTACACAAACGAATTCTGACCATGCTCGGATTTTAAAATTTGAAACACCTACATTTCACTCATGGTCAACTAATCGCGTTACACTACTAGAAAAATACGAAATAGCTACGGAATTTGCTACGGAACATTTTCCGTAGCAATGGTGTCGGATTTTGCTACGGATTTTTACATCCGTAGCAAAAAAAAAAAAATAGTGACGGAATAAAATTTCCGTAGCAATAGCTACGGATATTGCGACGGAAATAGAAAACCGTCGCAGTATAGAGACGGATCATATATCCGTCGCAAAATATTGCGACGGATAGATGATCCGTCGCAAAATGGCGGCCAAAAAGGTCGCCACTTTAGCGTTTTGCGACGGATGTGTGATCCGTCGCAAAATTTGCGACGGATCACGAACCGTCGCAAAGTGGCGCTTTTTGGCGCGCCATCGTAGTCTTTGCGACGGATCCGTGATCCGTCGCAAATTAGTGCGACGGATCACGAATCCGTCGCAAAGTGGCGGCCAAAAAGGCCGCCACTCATGCTTTTTTGCGACGGATCGTGATCCGTCGCAATTTGCGACGGATCACGAGATCCGTCGCAAAGTGGCGCCAAAAAGGCCGCCACTTTTTACTTTTTTGCGACGGATCGTGATCCGTCGCAAATTAGTGCGACGGATCACGAGATCCGTCGTCGCAAAATGGCGGCCAAAAAGGCCGCCACTTACTTTTTTTTGCGACGGATCTATGATCCGTCGCAAATTTTGCGACGGATCATAGATCCGTCGCAAAATGTTGCAAAAGCCTAAAAGCTGCAACATTCGTTCCTCTCCCATTTTTCCCTTCCCCGCCCCCTCCCCGCCTCCGCCCCCTCCCGCCTCCGGCCCCTCCCCACCTCCGGCCACCCTCCCTCTTCCCGACCCTCCTCCTCCCCCTCACCCACGACCCCCTCCTCCACCATCATCCGATCCCCCTCCTCCACCATCCTCCTCCTCCTCCCCCCCCACCTCCCGCCTCCCTCCCTCATCCCGACCCCCCCCCCGCATCTCCGTCAGCCCCTCCTCTGTCAGCTTCTCCCGTTGGATCCCCCATTTTTGCAAGGTATGTAAGCTGCCTTTTTTTTTTCCCCCTTTTTGTAGTTTTTTTTTTTACCTTTCATTTTTTTTGCAGGTTACAAACAAATCCTCTTCTGATTTTGCAAGTTAGTTTGAAGTATATTTTCTTTTTATTACAATTTGATATTTATGTTATGTTTGCTTAGTGGAATAATGAAAATATGCATGTTGGTATGGGATTATCGATTACATGAGTTTAAATTGTATTTTGTTACATAAGATAAATTGTGAAATGAAGATAAAATTAAGATTTTGTATTAGTTGATATTGATGAAGTATTTAGAAATTCCAATTGTAGCACTTTTTATTATGAAAATATGTATGTTGGTAGAAGATTATCGATTACATGAGTTTAAATCGTTTTTTTTACATAAGATAAATTGTGAAATTAAGATAAAATTAAGATTTCGTATTTAAATATAATAATTATATAATTATAATAGAATTAACTATTCTAAAATTCATTCTAAAATGAATATTCAATATTACATAAGATAAATTGTTATATATTTGTTTGCTTGTAGGAAAACTTTGAGAAGCTGTCGCGGAGAGAGCCACGCGGCGTGAGAGATCGACCCCTCATCCTCTATATCCGACAACGAGAGTCTCGTTCTTTGAGGCTACCGGCGGATTTGACAAGAAGGGGAGGGTCTTTGGATACGGTGAGTCCGCGCCCGACCGAAGACAAAAAGCGCCTCATCCGCACCGTAGGGGTTTGTTCGGGTAAACATAATACATTTGTTTTTGATAATTTTCATTCTCTTGTCCATTCAAATGAAGTACAAATAATAAATGTACTAATCAATTTTGTAGATGAGTGAAGAAGATGAAGGCGTTGGTGGAGGAGCAAGCAACACAAATGACCCGAACGGGAGATGATGAGCCCGCCGGCGACTCGGAAACGAGATGATGAGGCGCGAGATGATTCAGAACAAGATCGATCAAGCGGCGTTGCGCGGGAAAAGATCGAGATCAAGCGGCGTTGCGCGAGAACGGGCGGTGATGCGACGGGAGATGACTCGAGAATGAGTTGATGAGGGTGATGCGGCTTCAAATCATGTCCCTTATGAAAGACGAGGTTCCGGTCGACTCCGGTGATGATGACCATGCTTGGTGATGATGACCATCTTGGTGATGACGATGATCACAATGTCATTGTTTAGCCTACTTTTTTGTATTTGCTTGTTGCTACTACTTTTTTGTATTTGTTTGTTGCTACGGATTATATATATATATTGTGTTTTCACTATGTAAACTCTTTTTTATCGTTAATATATTCATGATACATTACTTTACTATTTGTATTCAATTTTCTATTAAAAAAAATTAAAATTTGCTACCGAAAAGAAAATCTCGCAAATTCTGAAATTTGCTACGGAAAAACAAATCTGCTTTAACAAAATCCGTAGCAAATTCTGAAATTTGCTACGGAGAAAATATCCGTAGCAAATTTGAAAATTTGCTACGGATATTTTCTCCGTAGCAATTGCTACGGATCTAAAAATCCGTAGCAAATTGCCACGGATATGATAATCCGTAGCAATTGCAACGGATTTTAATATCCGTAGCAATTTGCTACGGATATGTAAAACCGTCGCAATTGCTACGGATAAAATATCCGTAGCAAATTTTCAAATTTGCTACGGATATTTTATCCGTAGCAATTGCTACGGATATTGTATCCGTAGCAAATTGCTACGGATATTAAAATCCGTGGCAATTGCTACGGATTTTCATATCCGTGGCAATTGCTACGGATATTAAAATCCGTAGCAAATTTGCTACGGATATTAAAATCCGTAGCAAATTTGCTACGGATTTTCATATCCGTCGCAATTGCTACGGATTTCACGAAATCCGTAGCAATTGCCACGCGATATTTTGCTACGGACTAAATCCGTAGCAAAATCCGTAGCAAACATGTTTTGCTACGGAAAAATGGGTTTTTGCTACGGATTTTTTCCGTAGCAAAAACCGAAATTTTTAGTAGTGTTACTTGAACTAGTTGCATGTGCCAAAGCAAATTGGACGAACTCTTCCAAACCCTCCATGAACACTCGAGTTAGTTGTTTTCTTTGATTTAGACGACTGTACATCCAACTCCTATCACGATCGCTTTTCATACTTTTCCAATCCAACCCTACACAAGGAGTTTGTTTCATTAGGATGAATGTTTGCATCCCAAGCATTAGCTAGGATGTTGTTTGCATCACAAATATATGCAGTGGGAACATACCCCAGTCCACAAAACAACATGTGATAGATAGGAAACAAAGGAATTTAGAAGAATCGGGGAAAGAAGAGGGAAAGGGGAGAGAAAACACATATCACTTTGCACTTTCATTCATCATTCGTCAATATTAAAGACACTACAATAGTCTAAGCTACCCTTTATATAGGATAATGACTTAGACTTCCTTAGCCATTGTGCAACGATAATAACAGAATGACAGCAACATAATAACATAACACAGTAATACTAACTAATTCAGTTACTAACCTAATTAACTGACTCTAACTTCCTTACTAATTAGGCCACTAATATATTTTACATGCTTTACATATCAACATGCCAAAAATATAAGTGCCAAATACAATTGACCGCTTGTACCAACCAATTGCCACTTAATCAAAAAAGTGGCAAACAAACACATGCATTCAACAAAGAAGAGATCCCAGCAAGCAATCAGAGAATGAGGATAGTACACTAAAAGATGGGGACATGCACATGGAGGGGGCAAACAATGAATGATAAAGTACACAAGAATATGGGGACATATTACAAACTATGGGGAAAACATATATTCTAATATTTCATCACAATGCAAACACACAATTACATCAGGGTTGTAGTTTGTTACCTCAATTCCAGCAACTGATTGTAGAAAAAAAAACAAGGGTTGAATGATGCAAAAGAGAATAATCCACACAAAATCCAACTGTGGCCAATGAGCAAACTATTGGCATTTCAACATTATCAATTATTTGAAAAGTAACAAAACCATTGGTATTTCATGAGAAATCAAGAATACCTTAACTATAATGAGAAATCAACATTATAAATAAATTTTCCACAAAATTTAGACCATCCCCTTTTCTTGTTCAACAATTCCCTTTGCTTTGATCAGTTTGTAGTTTTCTGGAGGAAAATATGTTGAAAATATTTGAATCGTACTTGATCTAGTAAACACACCAAATTAGGATTTAACTTCATGGTGAGACAGTAAAATCAAGATCATTATATCATGTTATGTTTTACTTCTTCTCTTGAATTCTTATGAAAGCATCCATCTTTTACTTAATAATTAAAGTCATTTAAAAGATACTGTTGGAAGTGATTATTATGGCTGAAGTAAACCCAGTAAATTGAACTAAAACTCTCTCAATTAAGAAGGAATATAATGGCTCCAAAAAGAAAGAAGAAACATTGCCACAAATACATTTATATTATTTCCTAAAAAAGAAATACATAACCATGTTACTCATAGCGTTGCACAATATGGTTAGCCAAAGAAGCTAGCATTTCCAGATGTTTAAATCATTTTAACATCTTATATCAAAAGAAATCTAGGGAAACCCCACAACATCCCTCTTATTTTCCCTCTTTATATCAATTTAACAACTCCAAAGAATCACCAGTTTGCCCATGTAGTTTCTTGGCACAGTTTTAAGGTCTATTTATCTAACCCACATTGAGATTTTTGAATGATGCCTGCAACCATTTCAAGACAAGTATGACAGAAGATTTGAGTGGCATTTCACAATACATTATATGATAGCCCCTTATAACATTGCCATAATAACTAGTATCACATATTCCTTGTTGAAGGTTGTGGTTGTGCGTAGACTACCTTAGATCAGGACATGCACAATGCTTGTGCAAAACCACACATACTGTAGAGCGAAGCAACCAAAAACTAAGTATTTCATAGCTAAACTTGGAGAATAACTTATTAGAAAAGATGTTACCTGGCAAACCTTGCTGAAAAATATCCAACTGCGATTTCACTCCTACATCAAGGAATTGAAACAGAAGGGGAGAGAATTAAACTAAATCAGAATAATTAAAGAGAGAACGAAGAAGAACGGACAGCGAAGACAAGTGGCAATGAACTCGGAGAGCTATCGGCGGAGACTGGAGAGCGAACGGTGGACATGAGCGGAGATCTGGACCACGCAGATCTGAAAGCCATATTATGCTTTGATTTGCAACGGAGAGGTTTCCATCGCAAAATCACTAACTTTGAGACGGAAATGGGATCCGTCGCAAATTGGCGTGATTTTTAGGCCTTTTTGCGACAGATCCCCCTATCCGTCGCAAAACAGCATGATTTTTGACGCCATTTTGCTACGAAACATGGATCTGTCGCACAATGGCATCTTTTTTCACGCTATTTTGCGATGGATTGATCCTCCGTCGCAAAACGGCGTCAAAAATCACATTGTTTTGTGATGTAACATGGATCCGTCGCAAAACAACACCTTTTTTCACGCCGTTTTGCCACGGATAGGGGGATCCGTCGTAAAAAAATCATGCCATTTTGCGATAGATCTCGTTTTCATCGCAAAATGGTGTATATTTTCCATCCCATTCAATATTTCATTATTGATTTATAAAATCTGTTGCAATAACCATATCCATCGCAAAAATCTGTACAATTTGTGATGGAATTGTTTCCGTCACAAATTCCATCGTCATTTTGCTATTTTCTAGTAGTGAAAAAGAATTTGAGCTGATTCAGATCTCTTATTGTACATTAATCAATTATAGAAAGAGAACCAAATCAAGGATTAACTCAATGCACTCAATGATGAGTCCCTTAACGTAGGACTCGAGTTATGTTGTCTTTATCTTTGTATCTATAAGTGTATACACATATTGTTGTGTTTGTCTCTGCGTTTCTTGTCTTTTGCTTAACTCATGAAGGAACAATAACAACACTAAAATGAGAGGAGAGAGGGTTAGAGAAATGTCTAACCACAATTGGATAGTGAAGCGACGACGTCGGGTTAGAGTTAGGGAAGACGACAACGTGAGGGCTGAGGCGAGTGAGAAAGTATAGTGTAGCCATGGGTGAGAAAGGCGGGAAGTGAGTGTCAGCACAGTGGGGAGTGAGAAGATAATAATTAGGGGTAGTAGTGTCTTTTGATAACATATCAATATTCCAAATTGGTCCGGCCAGAATTATGCATATTCACCTCCTTGATTTGTACTTTACGTAGTAAAGATATTTTTGTGAGATTTCCCCAAATTGAATACGAAGGATGATAATGAATCAAGTACCGAGTATGCCAACTCAACCCGTATCGCGATTGTTGCGTGATGCGTTGTCACTCCATCACGTCGTCGAGGAGCCGCAGGTTTGCCTATCTGCACAGCACACCCCATTACTCTATTTACTACGGTCATCACTCATATGATACCCCTCTTCCCCCACACTATATAACCTAACCCCACCCACACTCTCTAGGGCTTCTCCACGCGGCCGTAACGGTCCTCTCACATAATTCGCTCTGCCATCCGCCCATCCCTCACATTTCACGATCTACCATGAAGCGGGCAAGGAAATCGTCTAACAGGGTTTCGTGGGCTCCTGCACCCAATCTCTGTCAGGTATAACCGCGCCATTCTCTTACTCACTCTGTTCTTGCTTTCCTTCATGTTAAAACGATCCCTTCCTTTTCCCCCTAAACTTCTAACCATTGTCCCTGACGTTAACGTTCTGGAAGCTGTGGACGAAACAGGGGAATTAGTGGCCCGGTAATAAGTGATAAAATTTAACCAGAGCAAGTGCCCCTTGAGAATCCCTTCAATAGTTCACATTCTAAACTCTAATTATTGTTGCTTTAAGTTACATTTGATTAATGAAACGGGGATTAAAGTGAAATTCGCATGCAGAGTAAATTTATTACTTAGATTTGTGAGTCTTAAAACAAGATCATTCATGCCACTGTTTACACCTAGCGAATAGTTCATTAATCCTTACGAACTATACGCTCAGTTGTGCCATCTCGTCTCATCTTATTAATAAGCTAGACCTATTCACCCTTAATGCCACTAAAAAGAATAATTTGAATACTTTTACAGTTCGAAGACTTCAAGGTGAAAGGTTGTTTCCTTACCTTTTAATTAATGGGAAGTTCCTTTTCAACATATATACCATAATCTGTCTTTTGATAGTTGCAAATCCAGCCCTATTTATGAAAGTACGAAATCAATTTTCGTACAAGTATCCAACATTTCATGGATGTTTGACATTAAAAGGGATTTTTTTTTTTTTTTGTAAAAAACGAGAGGGATTGGAAGTAATTGATTATATCAATGGACATTAGCTAATTAGATTTAGATATTTAATACACGCACGACCGTATTATGAAATTATGTATTGACAGTGCCATTTTTGATGTACTCAGATTTCAGTGCTTCAATTTCTAAAGAATTAAGACCCATCATCATCATCGATTACTGTACAATTTTGTTCTAATATGACGATGTATTAACCTGTGGATATGATAGATGGCAAAACAATCGACACCTAATTTGTCATGCTAATCCAAAAAAAAGCAATATAGACTTACACAGAAACGCTAGCGTTGGAATTAATGTCTAGCAGAATGTGTGTGTTCCACCAGTTGCCTAAATGTTCCATCACTTGCCTGTCTTTTGACCGAAAGAAAGATAACAGTGATAAATAGTGCCCATTCTGTGTAGCGAATCGTTTTACTTAGTGTCCTAGCTAGTTATCTGACGGGATTTGATTCAGCACTAAGAAATATTTTTCATTTAAGTTTGCGTCTTCCCTGGGACCACGACTCTATTTGGAGCAGAACCGTTATGGTAATAAAACTATTACAAGACTTCCTACTTATGATTGGGAACGCTAATTAATTGACGTGCCAGATTATTTTGTATTTTCTTTATAAAGTTTCCGTGTCGACAATGATTTATCACGTCCCGTGTATGCAAATTTTTATCCCTATCTGATTACTGTTGTGATGAATGCTGATTTTTATTTAAAAGTATATGTAATTGCCATTGTTTATAGATGGGAACAAAAATTGTTATGCTTTTGAAGTTTATGTAATTACATGTGGGTCTGATGCACCATATGGAGTTTGAGATGAGTTGTACTGTTCAAAAAATTTTGCTTTCTGTTTTTGTGTGTGTAATGATTATACAAAGTTATTTACTATTAGCCTGTCTATTTTAACGAAAAGAAGTTGTTTCATTTGCCAGTGAAAATGGTTATTTAGACTTCTGTAATACGATTGGGTAGTGTATTCAGACTAGATGTTATATATATGTGATGCAAATAGGACTTCTAGAAGACTGACATGATTAAGGTAATAGCTCTTGAAAACATTTTTTGGCAGTCGTTTAAAATATGTGATTTTTAATGTAGTGCACAGTTGCCAATATTTGGAAACCAATTTTCATGTTTCTTGTCGTTGCTAATAGAGTTGGCTGAACCTTAGTATATTTGAGATGATAATGTTTTGGATCATAACATAGCTATTTTTCTGTTACGGTTGCTTATACCTTGTTAGTACTACAGATACCAGTTTGCATTACTATGCCATCAGCCAATATTTGCCATGTATATCATCTCATTAAAGAAGCTATTTGATGAAGTTGAACCCAAAAAATTTCCATATCTTATATTCTAGCAGAATGGCTTTTTATTATGACTGACATTAAACTATAGAGCAATACAAGTTAGTATCATTTTGATTTATGAAACCTCTGAAGCACAGACACGCTTATTCTGGGGGAATTTGCGCGTTGGACGGTGTCGGACACCGACACTCGTCCGACACGCTCCGACACGCATGTCGGACGTGGTCAACGCCGGCCGACGTGTTGACCGGTCCGACACGCATCTTTGACCGTGTCGGACACGGTCAAGGGCAATCCTGAAATATTAAAAAAGAGAAGAAAAAAAAAAAAAAAAAAACAGGACGTAAGAAGCGCGGAAGAGGAGATATTGAGATACTGATTAAACTGTAGAGCAATACAAGTTAGTATCATTTTGATTTATGAAACACTGTAGTTTTATAATTAAAGCTGCAGATTTCTGCTTGTTTTGTGATGTTCATCTCTAGATTATAATATATTAACAAACTTGCTAAGTTTTCTTAAACCTCTCTTAAAGATGCAGAGATAGATCAAGAGTTCTCTGTATAATGATCGGCTATAATTACTTTCGTGTGGCACTTTGACCTTGTAAAAACATCTGATAACAATATAGTAAGCTATTTCCTGATAGAGGCTCTGACTCACAGGGCGCCTGATGATCTTAAATGTTCTTGTTTGCAATCTGGTTTTGAAATCTGAACTGCATTGCAAAGCTTCTTATTTGTGTGTTTGGGGTGGCGTACACTGCACTTATACCTAGAAGCAACATTTTGCGGCTTCTTCATTTATGTGTAAGTTGGAAGTGTTTTTGGGGTCACATTAACAAACGCTATGTAGGCTGTTCAATGTGGCAGAATTTTCCCATTGTCATAGACCCCCTCCATTTATAGAAAAATATGTCTCAACATGGGTTGATTTTAATTCTGTGGTTAGAACATGGGATTTTTTTTTTCATTTGTTGTGTAATATGGCTTGTCAAACTTGTCAGTGCTGGGGGTTTTTACGTTGGCTCTATACTCTACAGTCTGTTGCAAGTAATTGATGATTTTTTTATTTTTTTCCTGACTTGTTTGTTTATTTTCTTGATGCTGTATTGCTGTACCATGATTTTTGTAATTATGAACTTGCCAGTTCCTTCTGTTATTCATCATATGTGTCTTCTCAATATACTTTTTGTGCCTGTGTCTTTATTTAGAAATATGCCTTCATTTTAAAATTTTGGTGATAGTTTCCTTTTTTTCTGGCACTAATAATTGTTATTTAATAGGTAAAATTGTTCGTATCTGAGGATTGCCCTTCAAGAGTTGGCCAGAAATCTCAAGATCATCTTCAAGCAAAGATGTCATCAATGTTGCATTCAAGTACTATTGAATTTAATGATTTACCCCCTGGGTTTGAATGCCATCCTCTTCCAAACCAATCAAAGCATGAACTCTCTTGCATTCCTCAGATTAGTTGGAGATGCCCTCCCCCGGTAATGAGATATTTGGCATTTATTAAAAGATGTCGATCATTATTAGAACGTGTATCCTGTTTGCGGTTCCTCTTGTAATGGTCTTTCTATAGTTTATGGTTTTCTTTTTTGTTTATGCTCTTTATCTAGTTGCTTGGTTTTATATTCTTTGACAACTTTGTTGATCTGTTTATGTTTCAAACCAGTTTGTTTTCAGTTATAATTGGCATGTCGTAGCTGGTGAAGAAAGCAGGGAAAAAGAAAATCAAAAACTTAGAGAGCTCAGAGTGCTTGAAGCAGTTTACCCTCGTCTGTCTGCAATTCCTCCAAGGTAATATGTTGCATAACTAGGAAAGCCTTATGTCACTTGGATATTCTCCTTTACTAACCTTGTTACCTTTTATTTGGTATAGCCCTTCCGTTGCTTTGGATGTAGAAGAGGAAGATTATGATGATAACGTCACTCCTCCGGTCCCTATTGTTCCCATTGAGGAAGATGAGTCAATGGATGATAAACCCGAATTGGCAGCAGCTAGGGAAGCTCCTGCCGCTGTGCAGTCACAAAACTTGCACCGATATATGTCAGCTATCACGGCACCAATTCAATGTCATACCTCTTCTTCTCTTGCCTTAACCATGAGCGGAAATTCCTCACCTGGGATATCCCCCGGTGTGGAAGTAGATTTAGCAGCTGCTTCTGCTGTTGTGAGTGCCATTATGAAGAGTAGTGAGCAAGGAAGCTTGATTGATATGGATCTACTCGTTAAAATATTCAACGACCCATTAATGATTGAGAAATTAGTTAATAATCTTAGAACTGCTGCTGCTGCCACAACCGCAACCTCTAGTGCAGTGGCAATACCCACTTCTGGACCGAAGCTTGCAGCGCCTTCAGTTCCAACGTCGACACCCACACTTGGAGTTGCACCCACAATCACTGTGGGTTTGTCATCTTCTTCAGGGTTGGAGCCTGAAATTCGGCCAATCTCATTGTCAACACCAATGCCTGGCTCTGTTCCATTGCGGGCTCCTGCACCTGTGAACAAAAGTTGTCACCATTTGTCAATTGGAGTTGTACCAACTTTAGATACCCACCCTCCTCAACGAGATGCTTTTCTGGCGACTGGGGCGATGCATGCAGCATCGTTGGCTTCCATTCCAACCATTTCTCCCAATGGGAACTTGCAACATTCAATGACAAGTCAGGTGCGATCATTTGCTACCAAGGAAGCTCAATCTGTTAAGGATGCCAACTATTTAAAGAATCTGATTAGGCAACACGGTTCAGATAAGAAAGACACGCAGGACTCACAAATAGGTATCCGGCATAGTAACTTCCAAAATTTGAAATCGGTACATAACAATAAACCGGGAGAAGTTAAAAACAAAATCCAGAAGAAAACTTGCATATACTTTAACAGCTCAAGGGGGTGTCGCAATGGTTCCAGTTGCCCCTATCAGCATGATATGTCACTCCAGTGGGAAGCTGGTAACGCTTTAGGGGGTCAGAATTCAAAAAGATTGAAACTAGAACCGAAATTAAGGGAATATAAATCTTAAGTGGCTTATTCCAACAGTAAAAACACAATTGCTTTCCTGTTTGATCCTGTAAATAGAAAATTTGCAGAGGGAGGGGGAGTAAGTCTATGAGTACAAATGTTTAGATTTCCCCTGAGTTTTCCCAGTTAATTAGTTATCCTGGGATTTGGTGGCTAGATTCTTAATTTGATCTGCGGCTTTGCCGAATGTTTAGATTTCCCCAGAGTTTTCCCAGTTAGTGAGTTATCCTGGGATTTGGTGGCTAGATTCTTAATTTGATCTGGGGCTTTGCCGTAATTAAGGTAAATGCTCGTGCGCTTCGGTTTCCTGGGCCATCTTTGATCATAGGGTGGGAGTCAACGGATCAGAGATTAAGAATTATATAATTTATCAACAAACTGATTTTTATTTTCGCGATATCGGACTGGAAATTTACTCGATCTTGGCCATCAAGTGCATAGTCAATGATGGTCCAGACATGATGTCTTGACCTGCCCTGCCTAAAAGAGGAAGCCACAAAAAAAAAAAAAAGTAATTGATACTTTGTTAAAAATAATACCTAATTTTTTTTTTTAAAAAAAAAGAGATTAAGAAAGTTAACTAACTTAATTATTCATATCACATGCTATGTATTATTAAATTATATATCAATTTATAAATTATGTAAAATAATTTGAAAAATAAATAAATGTAATTACTTTAAAGTAAATTAATTAACTTTTGAGAAAATTGCATTTAGGCCTCGGGCAAGAGAAAATAAGAGAAAATAATCCTTTGAAATTTTAAAATTGCATTTAAGTCTGCGGGATTTTTTTGCAATATATTTCAATTGTTAAATGTTTATGGATTTGTCAATAGATGGCCGTGAACTTAGATGGTCGTGAACTTATCAGTGTAGCATCCATAGACTTATCGGTGGAATTGAAATTTATTGCGAAAAAAGTCTTACAGATTTAAATGTAATTTTAAAATTTTAAGGGATCATTTTGTCATATTTTCTTTTACCTATGACCTAAATACAATATTCCTTTAACTTGTGTTCGAATATTACTAAAAAAGTCTATTGATCTTAAATTGAGCCTTATATTTATGACCGGATGTATTATAAAAATATCTCAATTAAATTTGAAAAAAAATAATTTGTTATACTTAACTAATTAATTTAATAAAATAATTACGAGCCCTTTTATGCCAATTTATAAAATTCAACAGAAAAATCCTAGCTGTTAAAAAAACTATATCATCCGATCTCGTGCACCGGAGGTAGTATTTTAAATCTCAATCATTTTATCCATTTTCAATTTAAATATTAAAAATATTTGTTTATCCTACATATAATGTCATACTATATTTTATTAGTATTTTTTGACAGAGTTATTAGTAGGGGTAAACTATGTCTATTTACTTATAGGGAAAATTAGGGTATGTTAATGTGTTTTATTTTCAAAACAGATTTATAAAATTGTTTTTCAAAACAAGTTTTGGAAAAAAAAATATGTTTGGGTAGTTGTTTTTTTAAAATAATAATAATAATAATAATAAGTTTTAAAAAGTGACGTCGTTAGTGGTGGTGTGGTGGTGGTTAGTGCAAGTGTGGTGGCGATAACAAACAGGTGATAGCCTCAAAAAAAAAGAAATAGAAAACAAAAATAAGAAAAAAATCTAAAAACTGATTTGATTTTTAGGTTAAGGTAGAAATTGTCATGAAATTACCTTGAATATGTTTTTAATAGAAAAAATCCATATGGGGGTCCTTTTTACCCAAATAAACCCAAAAAATGCCCAAACCACTTTCACATATCAGTTTAGGCCTTAGGGCCTTTTTTGACATTCAATTGTAAAGGAAAAAGACGAAAAAACCAACTGTCTCTAAAAACAAAGGAACGGGCAATTTGAAAATACCCATCTCAAAATCATCCCATCTTGCTCGCTCGCTCGCTCGACTCTTGTCTCTCGTGTCGTCTTCTCTGCGCTCGACGCTCACTCGCCGTCTTCTCTGTGCTCCGTTGATCTTCTGAAGCTCGTGTGTCGCCATTGCCGTCGAGGTTCACCTGTAGGTAACATTTCGGGGTTTAGGTTTTTTCGTCCCTTTTTTTTATGAAAAGTATAATGCTGGTTTATTTTTTATCAACTTTGTTTAATTTTTGTGTGCATTCATACGTCTCCCACAGTCTTTCAGTCTATCAAAGCCAAGCATCGATCCTGCAAGTTCAAGTTGCTGTGTGTTCTGATTTTCGATTGAAGAGCGAAAAGTTTGTTTTCTTATTTTGGAGGTAAATTAGCATCTTTTCAAGCTTTTAGGTTTATGTAGATATCTAGCAGAGTAAAGCTATGTGAATTTCTGTGATTTTTTGAATTGCTGCAATAGGTTTACCACTTGCGTTTTTCTTCTACAAGAAAATAAAAGCTAGCTAGCATGTTTGTTTATCACACTTTTTTTATAAAAGAAATACTGTGCTTGGTCAGGATCAAATTAAAACGTTGAGGTGTTGAGAGGTTGAAATGTTTGGAAGGGAGTGAAGGGCATCAAGTATTGGCTTTTTCTGGTTTTTGGTTTCTGATGAGTGGAAACATCAAGTTAGGCTGAACTTTGATAGCTGTAACGAGCATTTAGCTGTGTAAGTTTGTTGTGAACTGAGGTTGGGAATATGAGCTTATACATTTGAGACCCCATTTAGTGCACTGCTACAAATCTATTTTTTGTGCTAAATTTTTTTCCATACCATTGGATTTTGGATACAAAACCTCAATCTAATTTGTTTGTCACTATAGCAAATGACATTGAATTCTGAATTATGTTTGATGAAATCACTTGTATTGTATTGCACATTATGTTAATTCTAGAGTTCAAAACAGTGAAATTTAGTTAATTATGATCAAGGGTAATTTAATGAACTTCATTTACAATTGTTGTAAATACACGAGCAACAAGGCTGTGATATAAGAAGCAACAACATGTCGAAATTTTCACAAATGGATCCAATGTTCTCTGGATACAACCTATTCATTGAAGAATTCTTCAAGCAATATGAGGAACGACATAAGGGTAAGGGTAAGGGCAAGGGCAAGGGCAAGGCTAAGTTAAAAGGTGGATTGAGTGTACAAATGACAGAAGCTTGGAAAAGGCTAAGTTCAAAGGAAAAAGCTGAATACACAAAGAAGGCTGAACAACTGAGAGCCCTGGTGAAAGTGAAGAAGTATTTGGTGCCCTTCCTAACTAGATGTGCACCAAACACATTCATCCAAGTTTGCAATAACTTGAAGGGAAAACCTGAGGCGATGATAAGGCTAAAGGCGATCGGGTTTGATAGGTTGGTCAATATTAGTTGCCGACAGATCAACCGTTCGTTATGTGCAAAATATATGACCTGTTTTGATCCCCCTACAAAGGAAGTGTGCATTAGGGGGGAGACCCGAGTGATAGGGGCAGAACATGTCCATCAATTGATGGGTCTTCCTTTTGGGGGGAAGGCCATAAAAGTTAATGTCAACGATCAGCACACCATTTTCAAGGACCTTAGGAGTGTATACAAGAAGGTCAAGTACAAAAAAATTGGAGAGTAGTTGGTAGAAAAATTGGACGAAAATTTCGAGTTTCTATTCGCCTTGGGTACCCTATTTTGAAGCTGATGACGGTGACTAAGGATGCATTCGCTAATTGGAATTGGTCCTCCTTCATCCTTCAAGAACTCTGCGAAGAGATACATGAGTTCAAGAAGGATTCCCAAAAGTCCAAGAGAAAACAGAGCAAAACTGTAGGCGGATGCTTATACTTCCTCATGGTAAGTTGTGTTTAACTATGTTTGCATCTGAACTTGACTCATTAATGTATAATTGTTTGAAATCATTTTTTGTTCAGCTCTTTTGTTTCCAAAATTTCCCATCGGGTGACGTTATAGCCTCTCAACATGAGTTGGCCATGGCATTTTGGACCGACGAAAAGGCGAAGAGCAGAGTGTTGGTTGAGAAAAAAAGCAAAAAAGGCCTCCTAGTTTGTGTCAAGCCTCGTCAGCCACATCCTCAGCCATCAGTCAGTTCGTCAACATCGTTTGACCCAAATACGATGCTTATGCACCCGGTAATGTGTGACAAAAATTAATCTTTAAGTTGTTTCATTACAAATGTTGATGCTATGATATATGATGTAATAACTGATATATGTTTTTCCAGGTAGTGCGTACGACATATGCACGACTACTATCCAACTTGCAACAAGAAATGCTGGTGCTTCAACATACATTGTCTAAGGAAGGCCAGCATGAAGGTGACGCACCGAACAAACAGCCATCTACTTTCGGGGAGTCTGACGATGACAATGGACATGACACAGAGGAGGGAGATGACATAGACAAAGGAGATGAAGCGGAAAACATTATTGATGTTGACGACAGCCCTGAACATGGAGAGGAGACACCTAATATGGATGCTGGTCTTGCGGGGAACAATTTGAAGACGCTGATGTTCCATAACATCTGAGTGAACCTGTAGAAGAAGAGGTCAAAGGACCTGGGTTTGAATTGAGGAGATCTCAGAGGGTCATAATCCCTAGTAGCGTTTTAAAATCCCCTTGGATCGATCCCAAAGCGGAAGTCTAAGGGAAAGAGGACATACGATGAGAAGGACACTCTATATGAGTTGTGCACAAAGACCGTCATTGAAGATGAGGCTTCAGAGTAAGTATCATTTACTGTTTCAGATGGAATTACTTGTCATTACAAAAAAAATGCATATTTTGATTAAGATTGTCATATGTTGTAATTTAGGGAATTTGTGGACTATGCATCACTATTTTCTCATAAGGAAAGAGCTACAATGTCTAAATCCATGAGCTTGGATAGGTGATCAGGTACGGCACGTTTACTTATCAAACTATATCATTGTTATTTATTGGTGATGGTTGCAATGTGACTTTAATTTCGATCCATATTTGCATCAATATCTGAACTCATAATAGTATTCAAAAATATTAGAACAATAGCCGCTATGTTTTGGTGCTATTTGTGAGTTAAAAATTCGTAATCACACTTCATCGGCTTGGCTTACATTTTTGTTTTCGTGGTATTTAAAAAGTTATGCTCATGACTTAGGTTATATAAAAAGTTCTAGTTATAAAAACATTTGCATGCACATGACCATATGTTTTTTGTTGGTTTGTTTCTCCCTAATGTAGCTAATGACTATGGTAGCAAAGACATTAGTTGCGGATCAATTAGAGCATGGTGGTGTAGTCCATAGACATATTTTCACTGCTGACTTCATGGATAAAATGATTAGTCCTAACCTGAAATGGACAGTCGAATCAAATGTTGCGCAAATTCTTCCTAAACATGTAGGATCCAATATTGGTGACTGTCATTTCATATTTGGCCCCTGTCTTTTTCTAAATCACTGGTTTTGTTATGTCCTCGATACGACAACTATGGCTTTCTACGTGCTTGACTCCTTCATTGAGAACGTAACTTATTATCGGATGCAATATGAAAGGGAACATCCAAAGAAATTTTCAATTAAGAAAAAGCCAGAAAAGAAGTCATCCCTTGAACCAAAGGAACTGATGGCAACTAAAGTGGTAAGTTCAACTAAAATTCAATGTGTGTTGAGTTGGTAAACTTGTAAACATGTCTAACTGTTTGAACTTCCTTTTCAGCGCAATCGTTTCATGGATATACTCCGAACAGTCAAGCCACAATTGTTTGAAGATGAGGACAAAATCCCCAAGGATGTTACATGGGCTAAAGTCCATGTCCAAAGGGACACGTATGTTTCTTAGGTGGTTTATTTTTTACATCCGACATTAGAAGTTTGATAGCTGATTTGACTAGAAATCGTCTGTCTATTTTATTTCAGGCCCTCTTGTGGGGTTCATGTGCTTTCCTGGTTACAAATGTGGGATGGCTCAGAGCAAGGTGACGATGGGCACACAATGCCATTCTACACCAAGGAAGAACTTCGTGAATTGAAGGTGGGCTTCTTGTGGTGGCTGGTCACCCATCCTCGCAACAACCATCGGCAAAAAGTGTTGTCTTTAATTGAGGACTACCACAAGCAAAAGAAGAGACATTAGGGGGCATAATTATTAGGACACAAATGTATTTATGACTCCTTTGTATTCATGAGGATGACATTCACCCTTTGTTATTTTGTAAATTGTCTATTGATGCTAACTTCAAAATCTTTATTAAATGACAACAGAAAATTTTTGCTTCTGTTTTGTAGGAAAATTTGTGTGCAATGCTATATTTGTACAACGTTTCATGGAGGGTCACAGCATTCTCAAAAATTTGTCCTTCTCCCATTATCAAATCCTTCCATTTACAATGATTCATTTCAGGCCTGCTTAATGGCACACTTTACGAACAACACGACAATGATAACAACTCCTGAGTTTCATTGAACAGAGGAGGGGGAGACATAGACAACTCAGCTGCACCTCCAAAGACTTGATCCCTCCTGCAACAAACAACAATTATTAGTGCAAGTAATGACAATTTATATATGAACAAATTACAATTCTTAACACAACAAGACTTACACTTCTTGTTCTTCCATTTGAACATTCCTTCATTGTGGTCTATTGTCATTATTCCCATTTTCTTCAATGTACACATGACAATATTGTTTATTATACCTTATTAAATGTTCTACCCCTTCATCATCTACAAGATCAACAAATGTAGATGTATCCAGGCTAAGTTTAAACTTCACGGAAATTTCAGTATTTTCTTCCCCAATTAAAGACACTATGATTTTTTGGAACTCCTCATATGTTGTTCCTTCCTTGATGCCTCTTGTTCTTACTATTCCACCAACATAATCACTTTCTTGTCCTCTCCTTGTACAAAGATACCCCCCACATGGAAGAAACATAATAGGTTCTTCCCTGAAGTACTTGCCATCTTTAATTATGATCTGCAACATAAAGTTAGTATTAACAACTTTAACAGTCACATTAACAACTAAAACCGTAGGTATTAACAACAATCTCATTTTAGCGTTTTCATATTCAGTCATTCCCCCTAACAAACAGACCTCCCTCTGTTTCCATGCCCAAAAACAAAGCAACCTACAGTGTTTTAACATTCAGCTCGTATTAACAACTATATCAGTCATATTAACAACTATCCCATTTCATCATTTTTTAACCAAATGTAGCTTCATCCCATTGACCCATTCCCCCTTAAAAACACACCTTTCCCTCTGTTTTCATGACAAAAAATAGAGCAACATTTTTTCCACCCTACCCCCCAATGATTAAAGACCAACTAGAATGGTGATCATGATATTTTGATCAAAATCTTAGTATTTCTTACCTATTTCCTAGCCGATAATAATATAAATTTAGCCAAGCTCCAACCTTTCAGCTACCCAACCTTCTAACTGAAGAAACCGTTCAAGAACAGCAAATATAAACCTGCTGAGTGCAGCCTGTAACTCAGTGGATGATTGGGAATATAAACGTTCTCTCCCTCGCTGAGTTGAGCAACTATAAAGGTTTAGGAAAAACCGTGTGTGCCTTGCGTTCTCTCCCTCGGGTTCTACTTCGTTTCAGCTTTTTCTTTTCCCACCACACCTGATCAGGCGCCAAAACAGAATAGGATATATTTTCCAGACTTCCTTTTTACTTTCTAAATCCAGGGGTATTAATGTCATTTCATTTTTTTAAAATTCATAGGCCTTAGGGCCTAAACTGATATGTGAAAGTGGTTTAGGCCTTTTTTGGGTTTATTTGGGCAAAAAGGGCCCCCATATGGATTTTCCCTTTTTAATATCAATGTCGTCTCGAAAAGTTTAAGAATGTATAAAAATGTAGCAATATTGGCTTCTACCATCGCCACCTACTTCTTCCCTCTCCACCTTATCATCTCCCGGCCCCTCTCCCTCCCTCCCTCACCCATGTTCACCTTCCAATTCCACCCCCCAAGCCCATGGACATTCAGTGTGTTGTTGTCAACAACCTCATTATTGGAGGACGTTTGATTTTGGTTTGTGTTTCTAGCAGAAGTGGGGCTCTGCTTTAGATTTGGTTCGCATTTCTGGGTTTCACAAAAACCCGCCTCATCCTCCTCTCTTCTCTCTCCTTCCCTATAGTCTTTCTCCCCCTTGTCTGTGTTTAATTGAAGGAACAACATTGGCTAACAGATCAATGATTTCCTTTTTTTGACAAGGACTCAAAGGAACTCTTGGCTGACGTTGATGACGGCAATAGATGTTTCGCTCTCTCTCAATCATCTCCTTTCTTTCTTTTTCTTTTTTTGAATCACTGTCAACCATCCCCACTCAATTCAGCAATATAAGTTTTTGTTGAAGGATTTGCTTCCGACACATCTTAAACCCCACTCTGATGATTTTTTTTTTTGAATTTTATGGTTTTTGTTACGAGTTTTTTGGAGGTGGTTCGATTTTGGTTTGTGTTATTGGCTTATGTGGGGGGTTTGCTTTGGCTTGTGTTTCTGAGTTTCACAAAATTCCATCATAGAATTTTTTTTCTGGTTTGATTTTCTAAGAATTTTCTTAATGATTTTATACATGTCCATTTGATATTCACTAAGGTTAGGATTGCATCAATATTTTTTTCCCTTGTGATATTTGTTCTTAATGGTGATTTTATGCTAGATTCCTGATTTTTATTTTTATTTTTTAAAAAAACAAGTTATTGAAAATAGTATTCCAAATAAGTTTTATAATTTTTTTAACTTTAAAAACAAAAACACCGTATTTAAAAATAGAATCAAACAATCTCATCTTTTAGTTCCTATAGTTTTGACTCAATTGTAACTCGGTTCCTATACTTTAATTTGGTGAAACTCAATTCTTATAGTTTTAACTTAGCAATAACTCAGTTACTAAACTGTGACGTACTGCAACTCAATCCTGTAGCTTGAATCATTTTGTAATTGAATTTTTGAGCTTCGTTATGTGTGTGAGAGATTTTATTTTCTAAAATATAGGGACTAAAATAGAAAATAGTTAAGACTACAAGAATTGAATTGCAATGATTTAAAGTTTATGGTTTGAGTTACAATTGGTCATAACCATAGAAATTGAATTATACAGATTCAAAATGTAAGAAGACTATAGTACAACTGAGTCAAATCTATAAGGATTAAAAAAAATTAATTTTGCCAAACTTATATCAATTAAGTCTGATTCTCATGAAGAAAGGAATGGAAAGAGAAGTAAATTCAATAGTCTTACTTAAAATGAGATCATAACGTTTAAATTGTGAGATTAAACGGAGGAAAAAACAAAAGACATCTTTACAAGTATACATATAATCAATAGGACCAACACGCATGATTTAATAATATATATAAGGCCCAATTGAGAAATTAATCTTGGTGCTAGATTATGATATCCTGAAGTACCCCCTATTAAAAATAAGAGTGAATGTGCAAATATAATAATGAAGTATTTTACTATAACCATCTAATAGAATTATATCTTCTACTGGTGCAAAAGTAGCAAAACCCATTTAAAATTGGAGCAAATTTTGCAATTAACATCCATTAAGTGGGGTCCATTTGATGCCTAGGTGAAAAGTTTGACTCTGACTATGGCCATTTTCTCACTCTCTCTCCACCCCTCTCATCGACTCATCCTAGGTGAAAAGTTTGACTCTGACTATGGCCATTTTTGCAACATGAGGATAGCTTTGCTATTGAGAGTGACTAGCTTTTTGTCATTCTCATCATATTCTTCTTCCATCTTTGGAGTTCGAACACCATCTTCAATTGTGGATGGCGTATAGTCCCCTCTCTCGAACACCCTCCATAGGCCATATTCAGAAGCCAATACAAAGACTTTGAATTTGGCTTTCCAGAAGGAGTAGTGCTCTCCATTGAAACCCGGTGATCTGTTGATTGAAGCTCCATCAGGTAGAATTCATCCATGTTGATCCTTCTCGAGATGTTAAACCCTTTTGAGAAGACCTTGCTCTAATACCAAATGTAAATGGAGGAAATGACCGGGTGAATTGGGGATTTTAAAAATTCTTTTGCTGACACCCAAAACCAAACAACAAAACAGGGTAAAATAGAGGAGGAGTAGAGAAGAATGACACAACAAGATTTATACTGGTTCGGTCTCAACAAGACACTCTGGGATTTTCACTAACTCACAAAATCAGTTACACACTCTGCACTCGAAAGTTATCTTCTCACTAAGATACACTCCCCCTTATAAGTTGTAAACTGATAAACCCAATCTCCAAGTCCCACGACTTGAGATTCTTACAATAAATGATATTCAATGATATACTCTCTAAAAGAGCAGATAGAAAAAGAACTGAAGTACAATGTATCAAAAAATACTTTACAAGTAGGTGAAAACACTAAATGTAGATGAACATTTGATTGCTTTTCGTTTTCTGTAAGTTGGTTGTTGTAGAGACTTGAATGCTTCAACTTATATATCAAGGAAGCATTAAAAGACCGTTGGAATGATTAATATAACCATTGGAGACATTAATCAAGCTGTTAGGTGCAACTTGGTCCTTTCTCTCTCTAGCTTTCACTTAATCCAGGTGCCCAGATGTTTTTGGTTGACTTCCCTTGAAATAAATCCGTTGGAAGAGCAGCTTCTTGATAAGGAAAGAAAACATCTAAACCTTTGCATCGCTCAAGGAATGATTATCCAAAAGGGTGCAAGGTTTTCTGGACTGGCAATAAATGTGCTGACGTCACCTTTTGCTTTATTCCAAATCCTCATTCTAACACACTTATAATAATCTAAAACTCATTAACAAACTGATTAAACATAATTAAGAATAGTAATGAGTGATGATAAAAAGTATCCAGATCAAACATGAAGATTTCACAAATTCGAACAATTTGATTTTCAAACAGGGCGACACAAACTCAAGTTTGTTTGAGCAAACTGGAGTTTGCAACTTTTCTTCAGAACCTAAACTTGAGTTTAGTTCTTCCAAAGAAGAACGTCGTGATTTGAACTTTGAATAGCGTTTTGATCATAAGAGCAAACTTGAGTCATTAAGTAACAAACTCGAGTTCGAGACTTTTGAAGTGAAAATATGTTTAAGTCCACAAAGCTCAAAACTGGAGTTTTCAAAAGCAAACTGGAGTTTTCAAAATGTCAAAATATTGAGATGCTCTCTGTATGATCTAAACTCGAGTTGACAAGAACAAACTCGAGTTTTCTTAAAAGATGAAAATCTTTGAAAACTCTCTGTCAAGTGCAAATTGGAGTTTACTTTTCAAAACTCGAGTTTTCACAAGATATGAAAATCTTTGAAAACTCTCTGCCAGACACAAACTCGAGTTTGACATTCCAAACTCAAGTTTGATTAAGTTCAAAAATATTGAAAGCTTTTTGTCTAGCTAAAACTCGAGTTTAAAAAAGCTAACTCGAGTTTGCTTAAGTTTAGAAAACTTGAACTACTCTCTGTTAAGTCCAAACTCGAGTTTGCAACTACAAACTTGAGTTTACCTTTGACAGTAAGTTTTTCAACTTAACAAAGACAAACTTCAATTTGAGTTTACAATTGTTAGTTATCATCAAAACACATAGATAACTAACAACTTTTAATGCCATAAAGAAAGATCACAAAGTAGACTCAACATAAGTATAATGAGCTTGAGCAAAACAATTACTACAGTGAGCTTCATCACTAACCACTGGATACAACCCCTATTTTGGTTTCCCTTACATCAGAATTTGTCCTGTCAATCGATCCTTCACATAAAAACCAAGATCTTTAAATTCAACAATAACAAGATTATCCTTAACTAACTGAGAGACACTCAAGAGCTTTTTTGTAGAATATAGCACTACCAAAATCTTATTACGATTTATATTATAAGAGAGTTTCTTTGATCCAATTGCTTGAACAGAGGTTTGTTCACCAATATAGGTATTAATATGATACTTACCAATAGAAGAAGCGTGGTCAATGTAGTTAGTGGAAGGAGTCACATGATAATTCGCTCCACTATCCATATACTATGCTGGATCAGCAACATCTCCAGTAGAGGCATAATTAGTTGACCTACATCATCACTCAAATAATAACACTTCAAGATATCATGACTAGGACGCTTATAGTATTGACAAAATGGACGACCTCGATTTTGACCACGAATAGAACGACTACGACTCCAAAAATTCCCACGAAATCCTCTGCTTCCTCGCCAATTTCCTTGTTAGGTATCAGAATCATTTTAGGATGAGGAGCAATATTGAGGATTAGCACTATGTTGTGCTATGTTCACAGTTGGTTCAATGCTAAGACTAGAAAATTGATTTAATTGTTTAAGCCAACTTTCAAAAACAAGTAAGTGAGCCTGAATATCAACCCAAGAAAGATGAGTTTGATCTAGTAATTTAACAACAATAACATTATATTCTACATCTAAATAATTTAAGGTATGAATCAGATTTATACACCATGACCCTGGCTTTAGTTGAATCACCACTAAGAGAACATGTTTCAACCTATATCTCCCTTGCAGTTCAACAGTGCAAGAGTTGAGCTCCAACTTCGACGCTTATAATGTTACAGAGCTAGCCTACTAGATGACGATCAGTAGCATTGCAGTCTTCAAAATTTGGGTTCATCTTCATCTCAACACCATTTGAGACGAGATGGGTCGGTGGCTTTGCTAAACTGTCAAGATGATTTTCGAGCCTATTGCCCTCTATAATCAGTAAGATGATCGATTCCCATAGCAAGTAATTCCCACGATCCAGCTTGACCGAGTTTACTTGATTGAAGGAATTAAACATGGGATTAGTTTTGGAGACACTGGTGATTGTGATATTAGTGGGTGAAACAGGGGTCTGAGACGCATCTTGGGAGGAAGGAGATGAGGCAGACATGATGAACAATTTGAAAAGAAAATCTTACACTTTGATACCAAGATAGAAATCAAGCTCAAAATGGACAAAATTACAATAGCCTCTTAATGATATAAAGGCACTCAATTTACTGTAAATTTATAGAAGGAGTGAACCAATACAATTTGTACACGTATGATATGAATACTAGATTTGCATAACAAAATGGATAGAGAGAATATTATAGCTATTACATTTCTAGACTATTCTATATATAAATATTCCTATATATTCTTAACATTAAGGATTAGAAGGAGAAGAAATAGAGTAGGTGGATCCTTCAAAACAAAAACCTATCAGACGTAGTGTCTGTTTGTCTATCCCTAGTCCACAAAGGGAAGGGTTGAATTTGAAGGAAAACAACACAATAATGTTATTTTACTTTTATACATGTCTCTTTATGTAACATCTCAAGGCCTCGCTCTTGATATTGTCCGCTTTGGGGCCCATCACCCCCTCACGGCTTTAAAACGCGTTGAGAGGAAGAGGTATCCAGACCCTCATAAGGATCTTTCGTTCCCCTCTCTAGTCGATGTGGAACATAACAAAGGCCAATACTTTTGTTATGCAAGCATGAAGAAGTTAACCATCATGCCAGTACGGAAGAAGAAGTTAGGTGACATAGCGACGGAAACAAAATCATCCGACTTTCTTATCACGAAATTAGCGAATCTACCATGAGGTAAAACTAGTTCGTACACAAAAGCCCTTACAATAGAATGCGTGCCAAGCACGTCCGTAACAAATGAGCAAACAAATGCGCCTATCAACACCACGGGCAACAAAGAATTATCCTATGTGTCTTCTTCATTCTTGTCGCCCTCAATAATGTGTTGCCTCATGACAGGACGCAACACGAAGATGCAAAAAGCGATGAACGCCATCATACCCAACACTGACCACATGTGCATGCACATTGTTATTGGCAAATAGAATTTTGATATTATAAATAGAAGCTAGCCACAGGTGTCGCTGATCATGGCGATTGTCAGGATGGATTTTCCTAGGCCGGTGTAAAGAAGTTTGAGATCGGCAAGAATAAGCGCCAGCACCAGAAAACCCGTGATGGTGAGGGCTAAACTCTAGAACAAATAAGCTTTAGCTGTATTTTGACCATCTGCTCTAAATACCAGAGACGGAGTTCTTGGTAAAGCTTTTGTAGCACAATATAGAAGCCCATTCCCATGGCTAAAGGAATGATGATATCGGCAATGGCAATGGTTGCGGCCTTCTTTTGTACTTTTAAAATGTCATCGAAATTCATTTCCAATTCACTAAGGAACGCATAACACATGATGCCCATACTTGAGTACGTTTCGATGTTGAGGATTCCTTCCGAAGGTAGAACTAAGCGCACCAACATGTTGTCTGTAGATAAAAGAAGACCCACACTCATGCCAGCCTGCACATATATGATTGGTTATTTATTTATAATGAAGAAAATGCTCAACTAATCAATATTATAAGAGAATTACGTGTACTTACAAGAACCTCCGCGATAAGAAGGGGTTGATGAAGAGGCCTAAGTATGTAGTGAAAGGTATTGCACATGAAGATATTGAAAGCAATTTGCAAAAGTAATAGAGGGGCATAGTTCGTGAGGATCGGGCCCGTTTTCCACATCTCATTAGGTTAAATACTTCTTCAACATAACATATTTTCGCTTTAGCCATGTATATGATAATTAACTTTCCTTCCTTCCTTCCTTCTAATTTTCCCCTTGTCACTCAGGAATCACAATCTCTGTGACAATCTGAATCGACTTATATATTAAAAATAATTTATGATTCGTAAACGGATACAGAAATGAGAAACATATAGTTTGTTAAAATGACATCATCTAGTATTTTCTGTTTTCTTTTTCATTGGACTCTAAAATAAAGGAAGTAACAAACTCTCCCAAACTGAATCAGTTTTCATCCTTTAGACAACAAATATTTTTAAATAAATCGGTTTCCATCTTATTTTACTAAACAAACAATATATATATATATATAATAATGAATAAGCACACTAAGATGTCAAGCTCGATAGAATTCAAAAATTCTGAATCTCTATTGATTTACACTACTCGAAAAAACATTACTTACATTGAAATATCTACACCGGTTGCTAAGGAGATGGTATAGAAAGTTTGGCTAGTGACATTTTTTATACTTGATTAATCGCTTCTGAAGTTTAGAGAATTTTTATAAATAAGATTTGTAACTTTGGACTTCTATAGCAATTTCTCAAGCAACTGGTTAAATAAAACAATCGGGGTAGATAGTTATTTTAATTATTAAATTGTTTAAAATTAATAACTTTCTCCATCCATTGCTCAGCCAACCGATGTACTCTACATCGGATGTGTCAGTAAAATCGGTGTAGAAAGTAATTCAAAACAACTTTGCTTTAGTTGTGTGTTAATTCATTCATGCCTATCGCACCATATCAAGTAACAAATCTCCCCATCATCTTCATCACAAATTCACTTTTTCGCATCAATTTCTCCCTTGTTTGTCATCTTCATCTTTGCAATTGTACATCTTTATTAGCATGTCTTCGTCTTCACCGTCCTCATGTTGGGTACGTCTTCATCGCAATCGTCGTTTTTATGTACATCATTTCTTTTGAGTGACTTAGGCACTTCGAGGAAGTAATGTGTATTATAATGTTATCTTACTTTTATACATGTCTCTTTACACACACACACACACACATATGTACGTACGTATATATGTACACACACACACAATTATATATGTATGTATGTATATGTGTATATATATGTGTTTGTGTGTGTGTACACATACACACACTCACACAAACACACACACATACATATATATCTATATAAAGTGTAACATCCCAAGGCCTCGACCTTGATATTGTCCGCTTTGGAGCTCATCACCCCCTTACGGATTTGAAACGCGTCAAGAGAAAGAGGCATCCAGACCCTTATAAGGATCTTTTGTTCCCCTCTCCAGTTGATGTGGGACATAACACTCTACCCACCTTTGGGCTCAGCGTCCTCGCTGGCACATCAGCCCACATCGACCTGAGCCTAGCTCTGATACCAATTGTAAAATCCCAGCGCCTCGCTCTCGATATTGTCTGCTTTGGGGTAACACCCCAAATTTCTAACAATTATAATAACTTAAAATTGCAATAGTTTTTGTGAATAATTACTAAAATTCAAAATAACCAAATTTGGAAAGTGTTACCGCCGCACTTGTACTGGGACAAGTGCAAGGCTAACTTACTACATTAACATAAATCCAAACTTGAATAAAAATGTTTTATTCAGAGCATAAAAAAACTAGCTAGAATTAGCTTAATGTTCTTCGTCACTTCTCACTGCTAGCCTCAACCTTTGAAACATGTTTCACTGAAAATTTGCTCCCCCGAAGGATCATCACAGCCCATGAACACACAAAAAATCAGCAAAGCTGGTAATCCTAATAAAACAAAGATAATATAGTGAAAATAAAATATTTACATAATAATACAAATATCATTCATACTTATATAATCAAAAGAAAATGTCAGTTTCATTATTCTTTATGAAGTTTAATTAGTGGGAAGAGAACTATGGTAGACCCGAGAAACCCTGCCAGTCACAAATAATCAAATTGGCCATAAAACATCTCTTCCTAGTGTGCATACCTCTTCCCAAAGTTGCTACTAGTGTCCTGGGAAACCCTGACAGACACCACTTTGGGAAGAACGGATAATCTCTGTTCACATCATATAATATATCAGAGGCATAAAGCCTAAGGGTTGTGTTCATCACTTTAGGAGGTACCATTCCAAAGCTATCATCCCATGATTAAATTATTTCAATCACACACAAAATGGATTTCTCAAATTTACGGAACCAAACCGAATATATATATACTGCTATTTGTCAATTACGAAAACCTAGGCAAAACCATTTAAAAAGAGTACATGTATATATTTTAACACAGGTGCAAATTGAACAAATTGAAAATGATATATATATATATATATATAGATATATATATTAATGAAAGGCATATATAAATATATATGTGTTTCCATTGCACAAACCGAAGCACCCAGGGAAAAAGACGTACATGTGTGGTATTATATAGATTAATGAAAGGATATATAGATTTCATTCACAAAAGTCGAGGCACCCAAAGGCGCGCGCGCACACACACACACACACACACACACCTATATATGTTTCCATGGCAAAAATCGAAGCACCTAGGAAAAAAACAAACGTTAGGTATTATATAGACTAATGAAAGGATATATATATATATATATATATATATATATATTTCAATCATGAAAACCGAGGCACCCAAAGAAACAGATGTACAGGTATATTCACAGCCATGAGAACGATGAAGGGCTTTACAATAGTCAATCATGCAAATCAAGAAGAAGAAATATATATATATATATATATATATATATATATATATATATATATATATGTACACAAGAAGGTGCAGCGTTTTGTTTTCCTAAGGTTCAAGGATTAGGATTACCTGGTCTCCGTTTTTGCTAACCTCCTAGAAGAATAATTTGACGCAGAGTAAGAATAGATGAAGTAGTAGAGGAGAAGATGAGTATTGAGTGTTAGCTAGGGTTAAGCGACTAGACCTCTGTTTACAATTTAAAATTAGGGTTTAGCTATGGGCTGTGCTCTTTAACTATTGTCAATTAATAGGTTATATAACAATACCAACATTATTGAATTCTAAATTTTTATTATTAATATGTTGTTGTTGTTGTTATTAATCTGGGGTATTACATTCTACCCTCCTTAAAATAAGTTTCGTTCTCGAAACTTAATTGTGTACCTTCTTCGAATAAAAATGGATATTTATTGCGCATATCGTCTTCTGCCTCCCATGTTGCTTCTTTTACCTTTTGACTCCTCCACAAAACTTTAACTAGTTTGATTGACTTGTTTCTCAACATTCTTTCACTTTTATCAAGGATCTTTACAGGACGTTCTTCGTAGGTGAGATTCCAATCTATCTTGATAGACTCAAGCTAAAGCTTGTGTGAAGGATCTGGTATATATTTCTGGAGCTAAGATACGTGAAAAACGTTGTGCACATTCTCCAATTCCATTGGAAGAGCTAGTTTGTATGACACTTCACCAATTTGTTCAATAATGTCATATGGGCCAATATACTTTGGACTTAGCTTGGCTTTCCTTCCAAATCTCAATACCCCCTTCATCGGTGATACTCTTAAGAATACTTTTTTCTCCAGTCTCAAATTCTACTGGCCGTCATCATTGATCTGCATAAGACTTTTGCCGATCCTGAGCTATTTCATCTTTTCTTGAATTACCTTCACTTGTTCCATTAATTCTTGAATCATATCTGGACCCACAATTCTAGCTTCTCAAAGTCATTCCAACATAATGGGCTTATGCACTTCCTAACGTACAATGCCTCATAAGGTGCCATGTCGATGCTCGCATGGTAGCTGTTGTTGTAAGAGAACTCGACCAAAGGTAAACACTTATCCCATGAGTGATTGAATTCCAAAGCACAGGCTCTTAACATGTCCTCAAGAGTTTGAATCGTCCTCTCTGTCTGTCTATCTGTAGCAGGATGAAAGGCTGTATTATATTTGAGTTGGGTTCCAAAAGCTTGTTGAACCTTGATCCAGAAGTTTGATAAAAACCTCGTACCTCTATCAAAGATTATGTCTTTTGGGACTCCATGCAGCCTCACTATTTCTCGCACATAGGCATTGGCCAACTGGTTCAAACCCCATGTGTTTTTCATCGTAATAAATCTTGCAGTCTTAGTCAACCTGTCAACTATGACCCAAATAGCATTCTTATCCCTTTTAGTCAGAGGTAAGCCCGTGACAAAATCCATAGAATTGACTCTCATTTCTCTCTCAAAACTTCCAATGGTTGTAACACTCCTGCAGGTCGTTTGTGTTCAATCTTCACCTTTTGACAAGTTAGATACCTTGCCACAAATTCAGCTATTTCTCTCTTCATCCTAGGCCACCAAAAAATCTTCTTCAGATCTTTGTACATTTTCACTCCTCCTGGATGAATTGAGTAGGGCGTATTGTGAGCTTCCTCTAAAATCTTTCTTTTTATACTTTCATTGTCAGGCACGCATAATCTACCCTTGAACTTCATTGTGTCACCTTCATCAATTTCAAAGTCTATAGCTTCTACTTGGCCTTTCTTCTCCTTAATTCCTTGCAACAAAGAATCAGTCGATTGCGTTTCGCGGATCTCATCAAAGATAGTTGGTTGAATGGTGAAAGCATTAAGCATAACTTTTAGCTTTGCGGGTAAAAGTACTTCAATCTCTAACCTCCTGAACTCTTCACATAATTCAATGGGTATCACAAAAGCATTAAGGGTATGTCTCCATTTCCTACTAAGTGCATCGGCCACTACATTGACCTAGCCTTCGTGGTATTGGATTTCGAGATCATAATCCTTAATTAGTTCTAGCCACCTCCTTTGCCTCATGTTAAGCTCCTTCTGGGTGAAGATATACTTCAAGCTCTTGTGATCCGTGTACACCTTACAAGCCGAACCATATAAATAATGTCTCCATATTTTCATAACAAAAACCACAGCAGCCAACTCCAAATCATGGGTGGGATAATTTCCTTCATACGACTTCAACTGCCTTGAGGCATACGATATCACCTTCCCATGTTGCATCAGAACTCAACCAAGTCCATTTTTGGATGCATCGCTATAGATCTCAAATTCACTCTTTTACTATATTATCTCATAACTTGTTTCCAGTGTGGTGGCAAGGGGCACAAGGCTAACCAGTGGTCTATCAGGGGATTTAATCTGCAAAAAGGCTCTCAAGGAGGACAACTAAAACCAGATGAAGGAAGAAATGAGAACAATAGCCAAGGGGGTAGGAACAATGACAATCAGATGTGCTACCAACAAAACTTTCAGAATGGAAATGGAGGGAATCGACAATATGCCACTACTAGAAATCTCAACAATGGAGCTGGAGCAAATCGAGCAACTGGTCAGAATGCTGATGCTAATCAAACCGCAGGGAATCAAGGAAAGATCTATGTCATGAACCACTTTGAGGCTGCAATAAACCCATATGTTATTACAGGTACCTTCTTACTCCAGTCGGTACCTGCTTATATTTGTTCGACATCGGTGCATTGCTCTCTGTTATTTCATCTTCTTTTGATGAGAAAATGAGAATGGTACCATCTTTGACCTTCTTAACCAACATTACCTTACCCTCTGGAGCTGTTCTCTCTTGCTCCAATGTTTATGAAAACATTCCTAGTAGTATAGCTACTTCTAAGCTACCAACCGATCTCGCCATGGGGGGGCTCCAGTTTTTTTTGTACGCAATTAAGTTTCGGGAAGGAGGATAGAATGTAATACCCCAAATTAATAATAATAATAATTAGAACTTTAATAATATTGTTATTGTTGTATAACCTATTAATGAGTTGGCAATAGTAAAAAAGCCCATAGCTAAACCCTAATTTTAAATCATAAATAGAGGCCTAGTCTAACCCAACTAACCCTCAATACTCCTCTTCTCCTCTACTACTTCCTCTATTCTTACTCTGCATCAAATTATTCTTCAAGGAGATTAGCAAAAACGGAGACCAGGTAATCCTAAAACCACTAATGTATTTTAATAAGTTGATCGTGGGAATTTCCCATGAACAACTAAATGATACATAATCAACGATTTCGGGGTTTGTCTTAATCTCTTATTTTTGAGCTTTTGAATTAGCTATAGCGATTATGATAATGTCAAAACTGCTTCTCGCTCCTCGTATTGGCAGTTCTATTTCCCGCAATGATCACGTCTTTCATATTTTTGTCAAGCCTTGGTCTTCTTGATTTATTCGAAGATGAGCGTTTTCAACGTCTTGCCAAGGTTTACATCATATACTAATTTGATTGAGCATTTTGTGAATAACCATAGGCCTGACTTAGCATTGGGGGTCCTAGGGATGATAGTCAAGCGTGGTTTTAAAATTCACGTGTCTAATGTAAACCAAGTATTGAAGGGCTTTTGTATAAGTAATGATATTGGGAAGGCGACATGCTTATTTAATGAAATGAGAAAGAATGGTGTCCTACCGAATAGCTATAGCTACAACAAACTTATTAGTGGATGCTGTAAGGCAAAGAATTTGAAAGAAGTAATGAATTTGTTCATGGTAATGAAGCAACAGGATTGCCTACCTGAAGTTCTTATAAGTACCAATTATTTTAATCACATGATTAGAAGTCTGAAAACATTAAATCATATTTATTATCATGAGTATTATAAGAGTTATGGGTTCTTATGATAACCTTATAGGAAGTAAAGCCAAAAAGGGATAATGAGTAGAGCTAGGGTTTAAATGATGGTCCTGGGAATTTCTCATGATAACCTTATAGGAACCTATGAGTATTTACTTTATAGTTTAATTTGGAAAATCTCATGATAAAATTGAGACAAAATTTCAATGATTACATTTGCACGAGCTCTCGTAAAGAGTTATAGCTCTTGGGTTTATGAAATTAAGATCCATACTCTCCTGTAAGAGTTATGGATTCTTATTATTATATATATTTGATTACACATACTGGAAATAGTCTGGGAATTTTATTATGTGTATTTGAAATAATTTAACAGTGGGAGGATAGCTTTGGGATGGTACCTTCTAAAGTGATGAACACAACCCTTAGGCTTTATGCCTCCGATATATTATTTGATGTGAATAGATATTATCCGTCCTTCCCAAAGTAATGTCTGGCAGGGTTTCTCGGGACACTAGTAGCAACTTTGGGAAGAGATGTGCACACTAGAAAGAGATGTTTTATGGCCAATTTGATTGTTTGTGACTGGCAGGGTTTTCCGGGTCACAGGGTAGACTGACAGGGTTTCTCGGGTCTACCATGGTTCTCTTCCCACTAATTAAACTTAATAAGGAATAACGAAATTGACATTTTTCTTTTGGTTATATATGAATGCTATTTTTATGTAAATATTTTATTTTTACTATATTATCTTTGTCTTGATTAGGATTACCATTTTTGCTGATTTTGCTAGTGATGCATCCCATGTTGCATCAAAACGCAACCAAGTCCATTTTTGGGTGTATATTCATTTACCATTGAATATACTTGTACTAGGTTGCTTTGGGTGCTTTAGTTTTTGTGATTGAAACATATATATGTATCTTTATATATATATATATATATATCCGGGCCTCAAAGCAGATAATATCGAGAGCAAGGCACTGGGATGTTACAATTGGTATCAGAGCTAGGCTCGGGTCGATGTGGGTTGATGTGCCAGCGAGGACGCTAGGTGATCTAACCATTATTTTATATGATTTTTCATAATAAAAATGGGATTCTCAATGCATTTTGTTATAGTTATTGAGCTTAAAATGTCTTTCTTTTAATAAATTGAAATTAAGAGTAAATACATTAAATTATGACTAAAAAGGGCAAAATTATCAAAGAAATTGTAATTTCTCTTAATCATTGATTTTTATAAGAATATTTGATGTTAGATTAATTATTTTATTTGTAGATGGCTAAAAAGATTACATCAAATTTGAAAATTGAAGTTTGAACCAAAATTACAAATGTTTCAGTTTAGTCCCTCCATGAAAAATTTTAAACTTTGCAATTAGGTCCTTGGTCAAAACTCTGCGTTTTGATCAAGGGAATAATTAGGTTTCCTTTCTCCTGGATATATCAGATATGCAGAGATGCATTGGAGGTGGTGGGCTGCGAATGAATAAGAAGGGAAGGATCCAAAATCAATATATACATTACGCAAGGATCCAAAATGGAGGGAGAATAAAGGCCACGGAAGAAGAAAAAGAGATTGAGATATCAGGTAGGGAATCCAGCGCCGCAAAGGATCGATTGGAGAATTCAGCAGACACGAAGGAAATTGGGGGATGACCTGATATTTCATTGAGAACACAGAGTCGCGACTTGGGGGATTATTCATTGAAGAGATTCATATATCGGTGTGGGAATTCAGCGCGCAAAGGATCAATTGAGAGACGCCGATTAACGAGAGAGGAACCACGACTTACGAGACCATCGCCGCGAAAAGAAAAATTTGGGAACTCCTTTGATCGTTCTTTTCGGATTCACCATGGGAGAGGGCTGGAACGCAATATTCAGAGATTATATTAGAGTTTATCCCATGGCTATCTGTGGCTAAAATCTTTGCTTCTTGGTGATGGAGACTTGTGGCTTGAGCATTTATGCTTCAATAGGGGAGTTATTTAATTCAATCTTTTGCTTAGACTATTTATTTGATTTCCTTATTTAGGTTTATCATTATTTAGTTGTGAGACTTGGATTGATGTTATGTGTTCATGTGGATTGATTATTGTAGTTTTAATTGGATGATTATTTTGATATTCAAATTTCCATATTTCTTTAAATGCTTGATGAAATTATGCTTGATGTGTCATGTTTATGAATGGTAAACATAGTTGATTTTAGCTTTTGAATGGTTCGTTAGAACATTCTAATTGAGAAGAACAATTTGTATCATCCCAATTTAAATTACACATTAAGTGGATTTTAACAATATCTCAAGAGGTAGTAGTTTGCTATGTTTGTAGGAGCTAATATTAATTGAGATTATTGGACTCAAGTGTTATCTTGAAGTTGTTCTTTAGACTTAATGAAAGTTTAACTCCCATATATCTTTTTAAGCAATGATAGCCATCTCCTTCATTACCAAGAGCATCCATCATTAATCCCTTTTAATCTAAAGCATTCTTCACTATTTTCCAAAAATACCAAAAAGAATAGAATTAGTTTCTTATTATTTTTATGAATTTTAGTTTAGAGAAAATCAATTTCAAAACCCCCTTTTCTAACCATGTTTTTAGCACTTTGTTTAACCTAGGGAAAACAAAATAAAAGGCTCCTTGATAAGAGAACGATCCCGAATTGTTTGCACTATATTGCATTTTAATTTGTGGTAAATTGTGATTTGACCCTGAGGAGACTAAGGTTTTTGTCAAATCACTGGTCCAAAGGTGGGTAGATTGTTATGTCCCACATCGGCTGGGGAGGGGAACGAAAGATCCTTTATAAGTGTTTGGATACCTCTCCCTCTCGACACGTTTTAAAGTCGTGAAGGGGGTGATGGGCCCCAAAGCGGACAATATCGAGAGCGAGGTGCTAGGATGTTACAGCCTTGGATGGTCCTAGTTATCTTTTTGCTACTATCCATCCCAAAAGTTGTAAGCACTTTGATAACCACTTTCTTCTTCGGTGTGCCCGTTCGAGAAGGTTTGGGTATCGGATTCCTTCTCAACTCTAAAGGTGACTTGGGACTCATAATATTAAATACAGCTTGGGATAGAAAGGTATGAAATTAAACAATTATATTCTTAATTTGGTTATTCATCATCATGTATAGATATATATATATATATATATATTAACTCAAATTAAACATCGATCCAATCATTGTGCCGTGCAGATTTTGTTTGTTGTAGCCTTTTCAATTATGGTGTGTGCATTTTTCATAATGACAATCTTGGTGCCTCTTTTGGTTAATGCAATATACAAACCAAGAAAATTGTACGAGAAATACAAGTTAAGGACCATTGAAAAGTTAAGGATGGATTTAGAGCTTCGAATTTTATGTTATGTACTTAATATTCGGCAAGCCACCAGTATGGCGAAGGTGCTGAGAACAATGAATGCTACCAAAATATCACCATTACACGTGTTGGGAGTTCACCTTGTTGAACTCATCGGACGTGCCACTGCACTTCTAGCTGCCCAAATAAAGCACCCTACCCAATCTAGATCATCACAAAACCTGTCCCATTCACAATTACAGTCGGAGGGCATTAGCAACACCTTTAAGGCTCTATCAGAGATGACAAGTAGTGCAATTAGAGTGGAAACTCTCAATGTTGTGTCAACCTATGAAACCATCCACCAGGACATACAAAGCCTGGTCAAGCAAAACGAACAGCTTTAATTCTCATGCCTTTTTCACAAAGAACTAGACGCATAGGGTGATCTGGAGACCGGTAATGAGGTAGGCAAAAACATAAACCAGAATATTCTGCAAGATGCACCTTGTTCTGTGGCAATATTTGTTGAACATGGTATTGGTTCCTTGTCCAAAAACAACTTACGCATTATGATGCTCTTCATCGGAGGGCTTGATGATCGTGAAGCCTTAGCTATTGCCTAGAGAATGGCCAGGCATCTGGGAAATCAGCTCTCCATGGTACGAATTCTTTTGTTGGATGAGGCTGCAAAAGAGGCAGCGCCAAATGATGATGGAATTCATTGGCTATCATCTGCAGCACAAGATGATGAGAGCCAAAAGTTGTTGGACGAAGAGTGTATAGATTTGTTCAGATTTAAGGGGGTGTATAACAATGATTCTATAACATACTCAAAGGAGGAAGTACACAGCGGTGAGGAATTATTTTCTAGGCTTAGAAGTCTATAGGGATGATCTGGGGATATATCTGAATCAAACCAAGTATGTTATAGATTTATTGAACAAGTTTGGAATGGCTGATTGTGCACCAGTTACCACTCCAATGGTAACTGGTAGAATAATTGCTTCTGGGGATGGTGAATTATTAAGAAATCCCACTAAATATAGACAAGCAATAGGTTCCTTACAAATTTACAATACCTACTACTACACAACCTGACCTATGTAAAATCCCAATTTTTATTTATACTAATTAAGTGCTATTAGGATATGATTTATCAAGAAATATGTGGTTTAGAGAAGATCTAAAAGTATAAATTAAGAGTTTTTGTATATATTATTAAAGATAAATGATAAATAGAAATATTTAAGATTTTAAAAGATTGAGAATAGATTATTGGTTTACTTAGATACTATCTAATTAGATTTTAAATTTTAGTTTGGATAACTTCTAAAATCAATGCTTTAAATCGTAATAATCATAATAATAATGGTATGGAAGCAAAATAGTAATAGGAAAATCTGATTTAATCTTTAGGGTATTTCAAACTATTATATAGATTTTCTTAAGCTCCCAATTTTTTTATTCTAGAACTAAGTAATATTTTAAGAGAAGTTAATTTATGGTAATTAGAATTATAGAGTAAATTTTCTAAAGTGAGAGTTTAAGAAGTTTTAATATATATATTAATTATATGATACATAATAAGGGTTTTATACTTCTTATTTGACAGGAGAAGAAAAGATCTCCTGCTAGCTGAAACGACATCGTTTATTTGTATATGGATAATGAAAACAAATAAACGGTGTCCACTTGCCGTCGGCATCGATGTGGCAGTTCCCTCTCCAGTTGGGCCTCTTTTTGCCGGAGAATCGAACCAGTCTCAATTCCATCTCCTTCTGCGTGCTCGCAGCGCCAAATTTCCCCTATCGGAATGATCACGAGTTAGGTTTATTTACCAGTATTGCTCAGTAGAATTCGTTGAGTTGTTTAAAGCCGGCCTCCTCCTCCTCCATTTAATTTCTTAGATCCGGTCATCGATTACCTATTCTCTCCCTTTCTGCTTGTTTTATTTCGTGTTTTATGCCCTTGCACGCTCCATCTATCTTATTTCTTCATATTGAATGTTTTTGTGTGCGGTGATGAGTATTAGAGAAAGTTATGCACTTCTCTGATGATTTTTTATCAATCTGTGCTGATAAATTTCTCGTACCCATTCAATCTGAGCCCTATTTCTTTTCACATCTGGAATTCTCTATTTCTTGCGAGTAATCTGGTTGTTCTGTTTTTGGATTAAAGTGTGATTGATTGATTGGATCCAAATGAACCATGATGCGCTTGGCCTCTTCGTAGTACTCCCTCCGGTCCTTATTATAAGGCACCAACTACCTATTTCTCGCGGACCAAGGAATGGAAGTTAAGTCATTAATTAGGTCCAAAAGTAATAAATGTTTCCAACTTTACCCCTACTTTAATGATGTACAGGTTTAAATGAGTTAGTTAAAAATGAGGGCATAATGGAAAAATAGTAATAAATGAGTTAGTTAAAGTAAGTTGGTGCCTTATAATAAGGACCAAAAAATGTTAGTGGTTGGTGCCTTATAATAAGGACCAGAGGGAGTAGTTATTTTGGGGTCGGTTTCTCTCATCTTGTAACCTAACGGTGTTGTTTCAGCTAGCAGGAGAAATTTTCTTTTCTTGTCACATAAGAAGTACAAAACCCATATAATAATATATTATATTATATGATATGATAATATATTATATATATGATATGATATAATATAATATTGATTATATGATATATTATCTATTATATAATGATATATTTTATAATTTAATAATATTAAATACAATATATTGAACAAAACCCACCGTTACAAATAATGAAAAGGTATATCATATGATATAATATAATTACATTAAATACAATATAAAAATAAAACCACCGTTACGTATAACGAAAAAAGGGAGGGGATGTTAACAAGTATATATAACACACATTATCATTAAGGTGTACACCCTAACACCCCTAACACGCCGCCCAACAATATAATGCCTCCACACAACGATGCCACTATATATATATATATATATAAGACGCACAACACACACCCAGCCACACACCGACGGCGAGAGGGTGAGAGAAAAAAGAGAGAGAAGGAGAGCCGGGAGAAGTTGTGGTGGAAATTATGTAGTTTCAACAGAAAGCAAGTATTGATGAGAATAAAACTCCTACGAAGATGCTAGTTGAGAAATTAAATTCATGGCATAAATTAGAGACTCTAATTGAGAGTTTTGGAGTAACTCTTATGTGAATTTTTATAAGCTTGGAGTAGAGGTAACCTTGGTTATTCTGTTATCTACTTGTCAACTGTATATATATGTATATATTAAACTATTTTGGGATTTGTTGTGTTCATGGAGGGCTTGATTTGGAATTATATATTTGACTAACATTTATTGATGAGTGAGAAACTTTTCAAGCATGCTTGTGGTATTTTTAGAACTCATGATTATGTACATTGGAAACTTTTTAAGCATGCTTATATGTTATGATCAAAATATTATTGATTTTATTGTAATTGTTTGTCATTGATGCATATGAATGATAATACATTTGTGATGGGTTGGAGTAAGGAGGAATTTTTATGATGAAATTTGTTTATACCATCACTTGGTGCACAATGTATGGTAGTTGTCAGGGCCCCTTCTTTCATGTCTTCTTTTGATCGAGATTGCGTTGGAGCTGTGAGACAGGTGACACCTCCTTAGTTGTGTTCAAGGAGGGGAGCCATAGTTTAGACTTAAGCTCTATACTTTTGGCCGGGTGTATCTTAAGATTTGGTGAGCTTGAGATAATCCAGTTAAATGAATGATTTTCTGTTGGACTATGTGTTAGCCTATTGCTCCAGTCAGCAGTATAAGGTTGGACGGTGATGTAAGGGAGGCATATTGCATATTGAATAATTGTATAGTATATATATTATGTGATATATTTTGTGAAAAATGTTTAGAAAGTAATTATAATGTTTTGGAACTCTTTTTGAGAGGGAGTTTTGGTAACCGAGTTAAGAACCACTTTGTGAAAAGTTTTGTATAAAGTATAATATAAATATATTTATTTTGAGATGAACTGTATTTTGAACCGTATGTCCTCAATCTTGGTTTGCATGTATATTTCTGAATAACCAATGGTTACTGAGATCTTAGGATCTTATGGTTGCAATATTCATTTTTTTTTTCAGGATATTATTTCAGTAGGGAGCAAGGGAAGGCACCTGTGGAGTGAGTCTTGAAGACTCTTTTGTACTCCCAGGGTATGTTGTGTTATTTGTAATTGCCATGATCATAAGACTTCTTCATTTTATTAACTCTGAACTGATTTTGGAAAATTAATTTGGCTAGGTAAATATGGGTTTTTGTTGATTGACAATATTTCAAATATTTTGGTTAAGTTTTGGTTGTTGAAAAGTGAGTGTGACAACATATCCTTTGCATTGAACAAGCATAGTCAATTTCTTTCTTAACCAAGAACAACTCATTTTTAGGCTGTAAAACAGATTTTTTTTTTTAAAAAAAAAAAAATCTTAAGGGGACACGTAATCTAGGCTTACTCATTAAACTATTTAGTAATCCTCAATTCATTGCATACACGGATGCTGATTGGTCTTGTGATTTGGATGATAGCGCTCTATGGCAGAGTTATGTGTGTTTTTGGGAAATAATCTTGTTGCCTGGTCCTTAAGGAAACAAAAGGTTGTTTCAAGATCTAGTATTGAGTCTGAATATAGAGCTCTCTCTGATGGTCTGCTGAAATTAAATGGCAGGGTTATGTGTGTTATTGTTTGAAATTTTTTAATTAATTTTTCTTACTCTTTTATTTTACATCTTATCTTTATTAAAATTTTGTAACCTCAATTCTCCCATTTTTTCTAAAAACCAATACATAAAAATTTTCCTTCCCCTTTATTTCCCTCTTGCTAAACAGACCCTTAGGATGTTCTTAGGATTTCTCATCTTCAATGTCCTAAATTGCATAACCTCCCAATGAGTCACTTGAGAAGAGTTTTTCATGGTTAATGCCATTATGATCTCCTTTATTTCCTTATAAGTCTAGGATTAAACTTAGGGCCTGTTTGTAATAGTAGTGGCAGAAGTGACTTATTTTCAATATGACTTTTACAAACGTAAGATAGAATATGAATTAGATTGTAAATGTAATTTGTATTTGGAATGACGGTGATAGAAGTGATTTTTTTCCAAATGGGCTCTTGTTCAAGTGATTATTTTAAAAGTCAGTTGAGATGAAAAATGACTGAAAATGACATAAATTTATTAAATACTACTTATATATATTATTTGTGACTTATAAATTAATATATATATTTCAATGATACATAATATATATTATGATTATGTCATTTATTTAGCTCTTTTAACCTCTCTAAAAAATAATTGTCTTCTATTAAAGGAGTGGAGGGACTAATAACAAAAGAGTCTCTCCCCTGTAATACTCCCTATCTCTCTGGGAAGCTTTAGATTTTTTCTCTAAAGAAGTCTCAATTGGAATAACTAATTGCACATGGGGATAAAAAAGGTAGAATTGGGAGCCAGTTGGAATGCATTACTAATCGGAGATGCTTTTCCATTTGACACACATACATAGAGATTGGAGATGTCATTTGGACCTGACTAGAACTCTAGAAGCTTCAAGGATTTCATGAGACTTCTTTTTTGTGAAGCTCACTTCACCTTCCTCATCTCAAACGCTTTATCCTTCACCCACTACACAGTGGTGGCTGAAACAATGATGAAGGAGTGAGAGAAATCGACAATGATGAGATGGTGACGATGAGAGACAAATTCTGACTGTGATGACGATGGAGATCGACACCATAGACTGTGGTGGTGTGAGCTTCGTTCTCCCTATCTTTCTTCTCTAATTTCCCCCTCTTTTCTATGTCTTTCTTCCCTTAAAACTCTATTCAAATCCACAACTCATAATGCTATATACTATACAGGCAAAAAAAAAAAGCCTTTTCCTATGTTCAACGCTCACCGTTAGAAGCTAGAAGCCAAGTTTTTTAGAGTCTCCTCAGAAGCCACTTTTAAAAGAAAAGCCTAGTTGACTAAAATGTGATCCCAAAAACTATAATAGTAGCTTATCCTCTCCCACTGGACTTTTTCATGACCCAGTGAGCTTTTTACCCCTCTCAGCGCCTTCCCAAACAGGTATTGGTGTCTGTTTGTATTAGCGGTATAAACTGCTTTTCCGACGTGATTAACGGTATACGAGATAAGTTTGTAAGATGAGTTTTGTCTTGACTTGCGTGTACTTTTCCAACACTAACTCAAACATTAGGGCTTATAAATAGATGTCATTCACGTGTATAATAGTATAAGGGCATTCACATATCAAGGGAATAAATTAAATGAGATAGGCTATTGTCTTCTCTTCTGTCTGGTTTTCTCATTTTCTCTAATTTTATAACAGCCCTTTTATTTTCATCCTTATGTTCCGACCATGGTTTAGGAACCCGGATCGGACCAACCGGTTCAGACCGAAAACCGGCGAACCAGCCAGGAAGCCAGTCTGAGTTAGGCTAAAACTGGGTTGACTTGGTGACCCTAGGTCAACTCGGCCTGAACCGGCTGAGTTGAGGAGTCATCGAGTCAATCAAAAGAAAAAAAAACGATGGAGAAGCAAAGATCGAGAAGAACACAGAGATTCTAAGCAAAAAAAAGTAGAGAAGAACGCAAAGATCTAGAAAAAGAATTGGTTCTCAGTCAGGAAACAGAGATTGACGGAAGCTAAGGATGATGGAGTTCTTGTCGGCGAGGGTGCGAGCATCGGCGTCGGCGAATCATCTCCACCTTCTCCATTGTCTTTGAGAACTAGTCTCTAACCCACTCCAACAGAGACGACGGTGTTCATTAGTGTTCGAACTCGTCTCCAACCCACCCCAACAAAAGGTGTTCATAGACGGCAGTGCCTGAATTCGCTGAAGAAGGTGACCCAAGAACCCTGTGGAGAAAATCAGAAAAATCTGTGCAATGTGATCTGATAAACAAAATCCTCCCTTTACAAGTCGCTTTCGCTCTGGGAAGTAATACACTAATAAAGAGAAAAATAATAAAATATCACATTTTGTCAAGCCCCGATCTCTTCTTTTTAAGAAAATAATATAAAATTACACATTCTCCTATATTACACATCCTCCCATGTTTCCATAAATTTTTTTATTATTAAAATATAATTCATATAAATATTTTATCTATTTTAATAAAATTATATTTTTTAATTAATACCGGTTTGACTCTGCTTTGACTCACTTACCCTTAACCCAGTACTTCCACCGATTCAATGACCGGTCCGGTTTTTCCCTTCACCCGAAAAAAAAGATATTTTGGTCATTGATATTAGTTTTTCCCTTCACCCGAAAAAAAAGATATTTTTTTTGGGTTTAATTATAGGGAAAATCCTTTTGAGGACCCTTTTTTGTGTAAAAATCCTAAAAAAGGCCCTCAAAATCTGACAATACATGTATTTTCAAAATCTTACGCGAGTTGTTAATTTGACTGATATAGTTGTTAGTTAACAACTATATCACCCCATTAACAACAATTTTTTAACAACTAAATCAAATTTCCCCCATTAACAACTATATTAAGACTCTGCTAACAACTATATCAGTCCCGTTAACAACTCACGCAAGATTTCGAAAATACCTGAAAAGCGCCAGATTTTGAGGTTTTTTTTTGGAATTTTTATATCAAAAAGGGCCATTTTCCCTTAATTATAAAGGGTCGATTGTATTTACAGCAGTGCATGGATACGCTACTCGATCTGCCTTCTCCCCTCTTTCTGTTGTCTCTAACCCAAAAACCCTTGTTTCTACATTTTCTCTCTCTCGCGCTCTGTACTTCTAATTTGACTCTCAGATATATAGATACACCCCCGCGCGCGCGAACACATATATGTACATATATACACGCACGCAAAGATATATATTTTTATTATATCAGTGAGAAAATAAGAATGGGAGAAGGGAGAGAAGGGGATTGGGAGTGTAGTGGATGTAATAACAGGAACTATGCCTTCCGATCATTCTGCAATCGTTGCAAGCAACCTCGCCTTCTCGTCGACAACGAAACCCCTGCTGATTCTAAGTGGCTACCCCGTATTGGCGATTGGATCTGCACTGGTTAGCTCCTTTCCCTCGCTCACCTCTCTTCTTTATCTGGGCTTTAATTAATCGTCGAGTAATCTGACTTTCTTTTAACTTTTTCACTGACTTATGGCCCACCTGCTTAGGTTGATTGTGGGTCATCATTCTCCAGTGGGTTTAGGTAATAATATGGTGTTTGTTAAGTTAGCAAATCTGTAGGTTCGCTTGGTATGCTTGTGGCGTGGTAATGGCCTTCGAAACAGCCAATTGTTAGGTCCTCTTGAAATTAGTTTATGCTTCCTGGAAGTTTACAGGTTGTTGCTGGAGCACGGGCATGACCACAAGATATGGTCATTGATTTAGAACAAAACCTAAACTGTCAATTTGTAATTAAAAATTCTATTGATGTCAATCCTCGGAGAACAATTTTTTCAAACCCACAAAATTGAATCACAGCTCAAGCTAGAAAATCAGATTATCGGAGATTGATGATATGAAGAACAAGTTCCAGTCGAATCTTATGGTTGAACGGTACAAAAATGAATATGTTTGACTAGTTCTATAATGATTCTTGGAAGAATTAAAAGAAAACACCTCGCCTTCTGAAATTTCCATGTTCATTCAAATTCTCTAATATGATTTTCTAGCTTTATTGAATTTTGATTCAATCTTGTATGATTTTGAGACTTTTACTTGAATGTTCACATCACCTATGTCGTGTCTAATATAAATATATGACGTGTCACATACAGACTCATGTCTTAAGATTGTCCATCGTTCTTCTCAGGTTTGTGCAATTCTCTTCTTTCTTATGGAACAAATGCAGAAATGAAGTTGGATGTTCTTTCAGTTCTGAGGTCTCGTAGAGTATAGTAATTTCTTTCATTGTGGGTAATATCTGGAAAAAAAATTGTAGATTTGAATCCGGTCACTTATTCAAAAGGGATAGATACTTGTTCCTAGCACGCATTGAGACAAGTGGCTTATTCCCCCCCCCCCCCCCCAAAAAAAAAAAAAAAAAAAAAAAAAGGAAAAAGTAAAGCAAAAAAGAACAAACATGGGCTGTGTGCTTATTTGAGTTCAAATTTTAGGCTGGCAGAACTTTTATTTGCATATCATTATTGTAAGTGTATAACTAAAATTTGGTGAAACTAAAATAAGCATTAGGAAGTATATTTTTCATACATATGCTGTCTTTCTCATTAATGACACATTAAGGCTCAAATATGTTATGGTCATTTGATAATCTTATGCTGCAACTAAAGATTAAGAACTCGATATCAAATAATGAGCTGGTTGTGCTTTTTGTGTGCTTTCTTATGGGATGGGCATGTTGGCGTGCGTAACTGAATATGATTGGCTTCCTTTTCCTGTGGATGCATTCTGGGATGGGGTTGTATGCAATGAAACACTAGGTTGCACTAACAACAATTATGCATCAAGAGAGAAGTGCAAAAAGTGTGGACAACCAAAGGAGGTGGCAGCCATGCCGGCAATTGCAATGACTGGAGCATCTTTCCCAACTTATTCACATCATTTTTCCAGGGCTCCAGGTGGACCTGATCAAAAAATGAATTTTGGATTGATTGGAAATAGTGCTCCACCAGTTTCCGTTTGGGTACCAAGTGGAAACTATGGTTCTGGACTTCCTTATGATAATTCTACCAACTCAAACTTATCTGTTCCAAAAGGATGGCGTAATGGGGATTGGATCTGTAATTGTGGCTTCCATAATTATTCATCACGTTCCCAGGTATTCCTTTTGCATTTAAGTACTTAATGACGTTCAAGTTATTTGATGGTGTAACTGTGTTAATAAATATTCACTAATTTTATCATTCATTTATTCATTATTCATTATTATTATTATTTTGCAGTGTAAAAAATGCAATGCCTTTCCACCTGGTATGATTTCTTTTTCTGGATTTAGTAATAGTAGGTGCAAAATTGATTACTGCATCTTCTACTGATAGATATTATGTACCAATGCCTTGGCCTCAGCATACTCCCCCCTTATGTTTTTTGCTCTGTTATGCTACTTGACCTCCTAGAGGCTCATCACATTTATAGTCAGGAGATTTCCGGTCATTTAGTATTTAGAATGGAATTCTTTCTTGCAATTGATGTAAAATTGTGTCATTTCGTTCCTCTTTTTTGGCATAAAGCACTTGGGATGAAACGATTAGCTTCTGAAGAGTTGGTTTATGACTGGGAGAACAAGAGATTGAATGTAGGACATGTAAGAATTTGTTTTTGTTTATACTTCTAACCAAGTTCTTTAGTATTAACATTTGCTCTTTTGATTAGTATATTTACTCTTGTTTCTACTTTTCCCATTCTTTTTATAAATTATTTAGACAAATGAGCAGCAACAAACATATAGTGTGGAGCAAGTTGTAGGGGCTAGTGCAGATTCAAACTCTGGAGTCTTCCCTCCTGCCACTATAAACTCAAGTACTGCTCCAAGTTTGCCAATGCCCATGCTGTTTACTCCACAAATTGCTACACCTGCACTCCTTGGAAAAGGGTAATTACTTGCTCTTGCCAAGCATCCTTTTATTCTAAGACATTAGTTTCTTTGTGGATTACACGACTCAATAAATTTTGAAATAGTTTTCAAACTGAACCTCTCCTCCTCTCCTCTGGTGATAAGCACAACTTTTCCTAGTACTATGAGATTCCTTATGATGGTATGCTGCTCTTGGAACTGAACAACAGTTTTTGTAATTTTTTCTCTAGAAATAGAAAAGTTTTGCATATGAAGTTTGGCCAATCCAAAAATAGAAGTAACACAGAGCTTCCTCCTTAGTGATGGTAGTGATGGGTCCGTAACTGATGAGCTAAGGTTGAGTCACATGGAATGTGTGAAGTGAAAGTGTGAGGTAGGGAGGGAGGGAGGGAGAAAGGATTTTAAGCATATACATATGGTAGTTTCATAAAATTTATTTTTGTGTGTGTGTGTGGGGTAGTGGGCCAGGAGAGGATGTTAAGCCTACGATGGAGAGCCTATGCCTCTCAAATGCACAGGGACCTTGGTTCAGCTTTTATTGATGTTGGCTCTGCTAATACTGCAGCTACTCTTGTGAGATTTACACTCTAGCAGGATTGTATATATAATTTCTGAAGTTATTTCCATCTGTTGAAATTTGAAGGATTATGTAAAGGGAATAAGAACCTCTAAAATATTATTATGAATTCTTGAATAAAAGAGAATACATATGGGCCTTTATATAGGCAAACCTAGAATCTAATCTAATCTAATCAAATCAAAAATAAATAAGATATAATATCCTAATATATAATATCCATATCTAATCATAAGATATGATAAATATTAAATAATAAAATCAAAGTTAATAATAAAATAATAATCAATCTACATAATCTAAAATATTGTCCAACACTCCCCCTCAAGTTGCAGAGTTGATATCAATCATTCCTAGCTTGCCTCGAAATCCTTCAAACTTAACTCTGCCCAGTGGATTTATCATAACATTTGCAATCTAGTCTGCGTATCATATGTAGGACAGACTCATGATGTCTTCTTCTATCTTTTCTTTAATGAAGTGTCTGTCTACCTCAACATGCTTTGTTCTATCATAATACACTAGGTTCTTGACTATTTTAATGCTGGCCTTATTGTCAAACTAGAGCTGCATTGATCCCTCATGTAGAATCCCCAACTCTTTCAGTAACCTGATGACCTAGATTCCTTCACATACTCTATCATTAACAGCCCTCAGCTCTGTTTTTGCACTACTTTTTGACACCACATTTTGTTTCTTGCTTCTCTATGTAACCAGATTTCCCTACACATATGTGCAATACTCTGAGGTTGACTTCCTATTCTCTCTATCTCCTGCATGGTCTGTATCTGTTAGATTTCGATGTTTCTAGAAGTGCCTTTCTTAAAGGAGATTCCTCTACCAAGATTAAGTTTCAAATAGCCTAGGATTCTGGATATAGCCTCCATGTGTTCTTCCTGTGGTTGATGCATGAACTGACTTGCTATTCTAAATGTATTGCTGAATTGGACGTGATGTGATTATTGACCAAGAATAGAGATTAGAGATAGAAAGACACAAGAAAGGGATTAGAAGAGAAGAAGAGAGAGCTAACTAGGCTCTCTCACATTGTATTCAATGCCATAACAAGTCAGATCTCTATGCCTCAATGTACAATAGGAGGATGGCCTATTTATAATACTATAGCCCCTTCAAGTCTAACTAATCCTAGTTTACCATTATTGACTAATTACCCTACTAACTATCTAGTTTACAAATAGGTCCCTAGGTTTATATTACACTTAGGTCCCTAAATGCTGTTTATTATCTTTATATATCAATACCCCCTCCCCAAAACATCCTTGCCCTCAAGGATGCTGAACCACAAAAAACAAATATGAAATCAACAAAAACATAGGCTTGATAATTCTGAAGAACTTCTTGACAGTGTATAGTTCTCGGTCTTGTATGCTGTTACCCACGAGTACAATTCACTTGTTTGATGCTGGAACAAATAGAAGCAATAAATCCATTCCAGACCCAATTAACATTTTTATCAGCTCTCCCCTAAACCAAATTTGTAGCTGAATATGTGTAGGAGAAAGTTGCATAGGTAAAATCCAGTTGAGAGGCAAATTTGTAGGCTTCATAGATATAGCCCCCAAACTATTGTCCACTGGATCTTGTAGAACAGCAGAACCCAAAAGCATTTTAATTAACTTTCCTTTGTACCACATCGAATGAACAAATGGGTAGGAAGACTCGTGTGATTAAGGCCCTATTCAGAAATACGTTTGTAGGCCTCCTAAAAGTGGCTGAAGGCAGCAGAAACTTTGGTTCATTTTCTTGAAAGAGAAAGCCCATGTACTCAAATGGGTCAAGAAAATATCTCTGACGATCAGAAATGGTGGGAACCAGATTTGACTTTTCAAACTCTATTTTCTTCATCCACGTGCAATCCACATCAAGAGTCACAGATTCTGAAATTATCACCAATTGCCACACAGCTCTTTCACATACTGTTTCCCTTGAGCCACAATTACACTGCAAATAGTGCCACTCAACTCTTGCGTTTGTCTTCTTCGCCAAATCGCAGCGATCTCTCTCGACTTGCAAGGACAGCGGCAACGGCACAGCGGCGACCTGTGATAATGTCTCCTGAACCATCACTTCCGGAGAAGAAGGAAGAGGACTCGACGACAACCTTGCATTTATGGTCTCCTCCGTCGCATCTTCCATGATTCCAAAGAGCAACTTCGCTCTCTGTTTCTTTTATTTCGGTACATTCTTGGGAGAAGGCTGAGCAAGACTTGTTCTTTTCGGGCAATCGAAGCTTCTTGTTCTTTGATACATTCATTGGTGTGGTCTAAACAAGACGTACCACTTTCTTGGACCTCGAGAGCTTCTTGGGGATCATTCTTGACAAAGAGAATCTTGCTTTGATATTCCAACTCTTTTCTTGCCTGCTCTGCTTTCTTGGTTCGTTGCTGCAGATCCTGTTCTTCCTTCAAACCTGCCATATAGAGTAGCTCTTCCATGGTATCTCGTAAATCATCCAACTTGTTGAGTTTTTCCATCTTTTCTTCAAGCTGATCAATCTTTTTGAGTTTATGGACTTGTGCTTCAAGAGCCACGATTAGATCTTCCATGGTTCTTGCTCTTGTATTTACCACCCACTTAGAGTTCTTGATGGTTTCTTGATGAAAACCATCAGCAAAATAACAGAACACCGGAACCAGAACCAATACTGACAAAAACTGAACCAAGAATGTTGAAACAGTGAGAGCAGAACTGACCAGACATGCAGGAGAAGAACCAGAACCACCCACCACTGTTTTAAGGCTGATCAAACAGTAAACCAACCCAGAAGACAGAAACCCAGAATTGAAACTGACAGAACCTGACAGCAGAGGAAGCAGATGACTGGCGGCAGAATCACAAAAACCAGAACTGCCAGCTTTATTGTTCCAATGAACCAAGAAGCAGGACCAGAATCGAAGCGGCAGAACCAGAACCAAAGAAAGATACCAGAACCAGAAATGGAAATCAGAAAGAAAGAACCTGAACCATTTGATGAAGAAGCCAAAACAGATGATGGCAGAATCTGGAACCAAACTGCCAAGAACCACTTTCTTTATCTTTCGTTTCTTTTCAATCGAACAGAGCAGAACAGAACCAATATTCTTTTTCTTTTCTCTAGTCAAAACAGAACAGAACTGAACCAGTCTTTTTTTTTTTTTTTTTTTTTTTTTCGTTTATCGAACAGAATAACGAGGGGATGAGAATTGAGACAGAAAACAAGAGACAGTAAGGAAGGAATGCTCGATACCACCGATGTGATTATTGACCAAGAATAGAGATTAGAGATAGAAAGACACAAGAAAGGGATTAGAAGAGAATTTGGGTGATGCTCATTCACCACTGTTATGGAAATTATAGAAATAAGAGATTAGAGATAGAAAGACACAAGAAAGGGATTAGAAGAGAAGAAGAGAGAGCTAACTAGGCTCTCTCACATTGTATTCAATGCCATAACAAGTCAGATCTCTATGCCTCAATGTACAATAGGAGGATGGCCTATTTATAATACTATAGCCCCTTCAAGTCTAACTAATCCTAGTTTACCATTATTGACTAATTACCCTACTAACTATCTAGTTTACAAATAGGTCCCTAGGTTTATATTACACTTAGGTCCCTAAATGCTGTTTATTATCTTTATATATCAGGACGTGTGTGGGTTAAGTGTATCAATTTTCTTACAAGTCTTTTGTATCTTTTTGAGTCAACTGGAACACCTCGTGGCACCTCGTGGCTTATTCTCAAGGTGACATTCTTCTTCCATTGGCGTCCCCTCAGGTTGGGCACCCAACATTCCTGTCTTGTGTAAAAGGTCCGGGGTATACTAATGCTGAGATACGTTGATGCCCTTTTTAGTTCTTGCTACTTTCATCCCATAAAATACCTCATTTGTCCAACGTTTTTCATCTGGAATTTGGTTGACAAATCCCATTGTAGTTGAACAATAGATTTTTCATCGGTTCCTGTAATAATTATTTCATCAACATAGATGATCATGATAGTGATGTTGCCATTGACATGTTTGATGAACATGTCATCTGCTTGTCCCTGAGTGTACCCAAGTCTTTTCATTGCTTTGGTGAATCTACCGAGCCATGCTTTAGGGAATTGTTTTTGTCCGTACAAAGATTTGTTGAGTCTACACATAGAGTTGTTAGGGGCTAGAACTCCATCTAGAATCTCCATGTATACTTCTTCTTCCAAGTCTCCATTCAAGAGTGCATTCTTTACATCCAGTTGGTGAACAACCGATCCAAGTTGGTTGCAATTGATAATAACACTTGGATGATATTAAACTTAGCAATTGGAGCAAATGTCTCATAATAATCATTCCCATATGTTTGGGTATATCCCTTCACAACAAGTCTCACCTTGTATTTGTTGATATTATCTTCTGGATTGGATTTTGAGGTGAAGATTCACCTGTATCCTACATGCTTCTTTCCTTCGGGAAGATTTGTAATCCCAAGTTTAATTTTCTTTGAGAACTCTCAACTCTTCTTCTACAGCTTGTTTCCAATTTGGATCAGCGATAGCTTGCCAAAATGTGCTTGGGATTTTCATACGTGCACTGTTTACAACAAAGATTTGCATTTTTGTAGACAAGTTACCCTATGAAACGAACTGTTGAATTAGATGTTCAGTACAAGATCTTACCCCTTTTCTCAGTACTTTAGGATTTAATCCGGCATTGGAGTCATGCTCGTTCCTCTAAATGGGAGAGATAGTTCTACCACTGTTGGGTTCTTCTTGAACTTGTTACCTGGATTCTGCTTCTCATCTGTTTCGACCTCCTCCCCTGAATTGATCTCAACATTTGTTTCTAGTTCATTTTGAGTGTAGCTTCAGGTTGAGGTGGAGTAGGCTTAGACTAATGATCAAGTTGGGTAGGACTGTGTTGGTTTGTGGGAGCAAATAAGTCAAGGTTGACTATAAGGTTAGGCTCAGGTGGTGGTGATGTGTTTTGCCGGGACTTCGGAGTTGGATTCTTTCAAATTTAGCCATTCAATGTCATTATACTCCCCCTAATTGGGATAGAAAGCTTCTTACTCAAAAAAGGCAGTATCCTAGGAAATTAAAAGTTTCTTGGAAGTAGGACAATAGTATTTGTACCCTTTTTGAGTAGGGGAGAAGCTAAGGAATATGCATTTTTCAGCTCGAGTGGCAAATTTTTGTCATCATTTTTGTAAACAAACACAACATCACCCAAAAGATGGTGCTTTTCATGAAGTTTATGATTAATGACCATAATTTGGGATAGAAGTTTTTGGATTGGAGTAATGTAATTAAGGACTTTAGATGGCATTCTGTTAGTCAGATAATCGGTTCTTAGTACTGCATCACCCAAAAGTTGGTGGGAACACTTCGTTCCATGAACAAGGTTCGGGTTACTTCTAACATGTGATGGTTTTTTCAATCGGCTTCTTCGTTTTGTTGAGGGGTGTAAGGGCAAGAAGTTTGGTGATGAATTCCTTGCTGATCAAGAAATTTTTTAAAGGTTTCACTCATGTATTCTTTGACATTATCACTTTGTAGGATTTTAATGGTAGCATTGAATTGGGTTCATACAAAGGAATGGAAGCTTTGAAACACTTTGGCTACTTCGGATTTTTCCTTCATTACGTAAACTCATGTAGTTCTTGTGTGATTATTTATGATAGTAACACATCATTTAGCATTAGTGATTTTGTTTTGCAAGTTGGCAAGTTCCACAATGAAAAAGAATAGAAATTTTATTAAACAAACCTGGAAACATGTTTCATATAATCAAAACTAAGGTGGCTTAAATGACAATGCCACAAAAATACATCATTGTTTTGAGAGTTGGAGCTAATCCGTGCCCTTCTTGCCTTCCATGCATCTTTATTCTTCATGTTCGATCCTTTTAGGTAGAACAATCTATCCCATTCTCAAGAAGTTCCAATCGTTCTCCCCGATTTTAAGTCCTGAAAAACACAAAGATCATCATCAACTACTACTCGGCATTTTCGACCTTTAGTCAACTTATAGATATTAGATTGCAGGTGAGTGCTGGCACAAACATGATATTGTGTATTTCCAAGTGATTAGAAAGTGTGACTCTGCCAATTCCTTCAACTTTCGTGAATATACCATTAGCTACTTTGACTGAGTTGTTCATGACAGAATTTAAGTTATTAAATAAAGCTTTGTTACTAGTCATGTGATCTGTAGCTCTTGATTTGGCAATTCAAGTATCGTCACTAGTCATCACAACATTGAGAGCTATAATGGAATTACTTGATTGCACTAGATTAACACCAGACACCGAGTTTGATTTAGTTTGTTTGTCAAATATCCTGCAAAGCACTTGCAATTCTTCCTGGCTTAGATGATCAGCCTCAATTTTTTGTTCAGCTGTGGTGAGGTGACTTTGGAAGTTTTGTTTTCCATTTGATGGCCTTTCGTGCAGCTTCTAGCATTCTTCTTTGATATGACCCTTTTTCTTGCAATAGTTGCACCATTTGTTATTCCTTCGTTCACATGTGGTCCTCTCACAACAAGTGTTGAGTTCTCAATTTGACTTGGGCCACTTTGATTAAGGAGTTTTATGCTTTTTTCAAATTGCACAAAGTTGACAACATCAAATAGATGTGGTAAGGGTTTTAATCCCATAATTCTACCCCTTACCTCCTTGAAAGGGTCGTTTAGGCCTAGAAGAAAGTCATGTATTCTTCCTTCTTTCACTATCTTCTTGTACAATTGAGTATTCTCGATGTTTTTCCACGGATGAACTTCAAACAAATCCTGTTTTTGGCATAATTTTAGCAAAGCATTATAGTATTCAATCATTGACATGTTACCTTGTCTCAAATCAAGGAGTTGTCGCTTTAGATGGATCAAGTCAATGGTGTTGTCAAGGGAAGAGTATGTTCTCCTAGTTGCATCCCATATTTCTTTTGCTGTGGTTGCAAGAAGGTAGCCCTCACCAATATCAAGAGTCATTTAAGTTACACAACCAACTCATCACTTGGTTATTCTTAGCAAACCAGGTGTCGAAATTTGGATCATCGTGGGCTAGTTGAAGAGCTTCTCTGTTAGTATACTTCTCCTTCCTCTTGCCACGTAGATATCTCAGAATACTCTGGGACTACTGGAGGTAGTGCTTTCCATGAAGTTTATGGTTAATGACCATAATTTGGTTTTCTAAGAATTCTAGTGTCATCTCTGAAACTTTAGAAGGTGCTGTAGATGAGGAAGAAGAAACAATGCTGCTTTGAGTTTGAGAATCAGTTCCTGACATAAGAGCCATGGATTGACTCTGGAATTTGTCGCATTGTTGGGAAAAGAACTGATTTTTTATTTTTTTTTTTTTGGGGGGGGGGGAGAATCCATGTTTTGGGTGAAAAACAGCGGCGGTGTGTGGAACACAACAACGACACGTGAATTCAAGTTCTGATTGAATACCATGTTGAAATTTGAACGATCATGCAAAGGGAATAAGAACCTTTGAAATATTATTATGAATCCTTGAATAAAAGATAATACATATGGGATTTTATATAGGCAAACATTGAATCGAATTTAATCTAATCAAATTAACAATAAATCAAAATAAATAAGATATAATATCCATATCTAATCCCAAGATATAGTAAACATTAAATAATAAAATCAAACTTAATAATAAAACAATAATCAATCTGAATTATCTCTAAAATATTATCCAACACCATCAAAGTATTATAGTGGGGATAATTCAGGAAAAAGAGGAGGGGGAAAATGGGAACCTTGCTGGAAGACCTTGAAAGAAGATTTTTTGGATGGAGATTGGAAAAATGGCTTAGAGACTTAAAAAAGATGAAACATATGTTGAAGGAGATACTAAGGATTTTGAGGGAAAAGGAGGAGGAAAAAAGAACATAAGGGCTAGCATGAGTTGAAGTGTCTGGAGGATGATGCCAAAGATGATGCTGAAGGTAGTATGGTTGTACATGTAATTGAAGTAGCTGTTAGTGCAAATAAACAAATCCCATTGTCGGAGTGCTCATTGAACTAGGAGGTACGATGAGAGTGGGGGATTGTTTAGATGGAGAGAAGATTGGAGATAAACGCCGGGGAAAAATAAGCAATGTGAAATCTGGTCTAAGGCTAAAGACAATGACAACAAGAATGAGAAAAGAAAATTGGAGACTAGATCAGGTTAGGTTAACTAATAAGATACCTAAATCACTTGTGGTCAGAAAACTTGTGTGGGCTTTTTTCATAACCCTTAACTTGACCCAATCACTTAATTCGATTAAACTATTCTAAACCTACCCAACACTATTGGGTTAATCTAGAAGAAACCACGCAAGCCTCCAAAGAAGATGAGAGTAAGAGTGTGTCTTTGCTGTCATCTGCAGTATCAAGCCACTCAGGAGCTTTTTGCAATTGTTCTATGTCAATACAGCAAGAGGAGAAACAAGAGAGCTCCTCGGCCACAAGAGTGTGTTTGGGACAAAAATTGGGGCCTCTTCGTTTGTCTATTCTTCTTTTGAAGTGTCTTCTCAACTCTAAGGCAATTAAGTTGGTGTTTGTATTGTTAAGCTTCCGAATATTGTCTTTGTTGGTAGCCGTTGGTGAGTGAGTCACAAGCATATTTAAGGGGTTTCTTCTGCTTGCGGGTGAGGGACTGGGAGATTTGCAGGTTCTATATGCTCTCTGTTTTAAAATAATGTTTTTCCAGTTTTGGTTGATTATTGAGCTGTGTATTGTTAGTCGATTTCCTTGATGGCAAGTGAACCAGTCGAACAAGTAATAAAGAGTTAGTAGAGTATCGTCCCACAAAGACTGAGATACTGAATGATGACGCCGAAGTACAAAATTAGTTGTGTATAAAATCTGATTGGTTTGGGAGTTTTTATAGTTATGCTAATAAACAAGAAAATAAATAAATGATCGTAGTCGTAAGAAGATATCAGTAAAAAGATAGGCTGAACTTAGAATCCTTCCTAAGTATTTCAATCCCCTAGTTGCCCATACGCATTGCTATAGCATATATGCTGCACAGCTCTCGCAATGCTACAACATAAACACCTTTTACAATGTTATTTAGTTAACCCACCACTTTAATCTACCGAAGCTCTCGCGTCTAATACGTACTTTACTTCTCCCAATGCCTATGGTGATTTTCTAGTTAGATTATCATTACAAATCAAGGTGTTATGGTTATGAGCGGTAGACCCATTCCTGAAGCCTTTAATAATAGGTCAAGCCTTGCACCAGCCTATGATTAAAATCCTAGCAATCAATGCGGTTTTTTTTTTCCGATATCTAACCCGACTAGTGGTTGATGGACCGATATCGTCTCGGATTCCGGAAGTCGAGGCCATGGTTTGGGAATTCGGCGGAATCGGGGTTAAAATGGGGAAAAAAAAAACCAACTTAATGAAGGGTAAATATGTCATTTACCTTGGTGTCTTTTCTGATCTAGCCTTTTCCTCTCTTCTCTCTCGCTCTCACTAATCGACCTCCTCTTCTCTCGAAATTAGTTGTTTTCCGCTAACTTAAATTTGTATTTGACTTTACTTGGATTGTTTATGTTTCTAGAATGTTATTTAGTTACATTCAATGAACTAATGTGGCTTCCTTTATGTTTCTTGAATCCTTATTTTGAATGGGTAATATACTAATATTTTGGGTGATTTCTTATCTTATATTGCATTTATATATGAATTAAAAAGTATTTATATGCAATTGGGTTCATTCCAAACTTAGGTAAATTAAAAAATCATTCTTCGCAAACTTAGGAAATCATTCTCGCTTAGCCACAGGAGATTTAGTTCATGACTGACGAGAGAATCACTAAAAGATCACAACAGAATAGCCCATGACCAAAAGATTTACTAGAATTAAATAAGGAAAGAAAACAAAAAGTTTGATGGAGGTTCCGATGACGTGGAAGAAACCCTATCACGTCACAACTCCACGTCTTCTTGTCTCTGTCTCACTGCAAGGAAGGATGCTGGGTTCTCTTGGAGTTCTCGTTCCTTGTAACTTCTCTCACTCTTCTTTCGAGTCTGGCCGTATGGGAATGGTCTTTGACTCTCGACGACTTCGACCCCCTTTAGGGTTGGCTATTGTTTCCTTATATATTCAAGTCTACTTGCGGCGTACGTCCAGCGAACTGGGCCTTTCCAAATCCGTCGGAGTCCAATCGTAGTCTTTCTTTCCAATCTCGGTAGATTGATTCTGTTGATCCTGCAAGATTCTTCAAATCTTAGTTTTGATTCTCCACATCTTCTATTCCAATATGTCAACAATCTAATCGTTATTTTTGTTCACTTGACGACCTGCACTTTATTTCCTAAAACAACATTGACAAAAGATCAGAATAGATGCCACATAGCATTGCTTCACTTACTCTGCTATAGCCTCAAGGATGCATTGTATTGCATTTCGATAAAGTTGTCTTGATGCTATAGCATTGTATCGGCTATGTTATGCGCCTTTTTCATAAAACCTCAAAACTCGTTCTTTTCTCAGCACATGTTTAGGATGAATGTGAGATTTATCCTTAAGTTCCCTATATAATGAATTAATGCCTTTTTGCTCAGATTAAATGCAGTTAAGCTCATATTCACCATACAATATAGTTATATAATATAGGAAAAACATGGCATAAATAGCACTCATCATGTATGCATTGAATTTCTTCTCTTTCTGGGTGGGGATCTCAATTATTGGTCATGTTTAGTTAGAGTTCGTAATTATGTCCTTGACCAAAAAAGGAAAGTGGAGAAGATTTTCAAAGAAGCTGCAAACAGAGTTTTTAATTGGGCATGTAAGTTGAGGATGTCTGGGTTGTCTTGAAAAATGGCATTGTTTGTTCTGTTGTCCCTAGTGGGGTTTCATTCATGTTAGCTTCTAGCTATGCTTTTAAACAGTGCTATACAGCTTCTAGATCAGTTATATTAGAATTTGATATAATTGTTGAGCTGAAAGTACCAACAGATTGTATCAGATTTGCGTTATGCGGATTGATGGAAGACATCATTGCTTATGTTCTGGTTTGCATGGTACAGTGACTGCAATCGTAAAACGACATGGCTTGGTTTTCTCTGGTGACATGGGTCATGGAACTAATAATCACAATTGTGGTCAACTTGCAAAGAACCCACTAATTCCCAATTCCAATTCTCACCTTGAGGGCAAGTTGAAACTTTGGGGACTGGGAAATGATGTGCCCTTTACTTATGGGCTAAGGCTGAGTCACATGGAATGTTTGAGGGGTGTGAGAGAGAGCAGGCTAGGGATGGGTAGTATGTGTTTGTGAGACAGTGGGTTGGGAAAGGAAGTTAAGCGTACTGGGAGTGAATTGCTGTGGAGATCCTATCCCCTTGAATGCATAGGGACCTTGATTGAGCATTCATATGTTTCTGTCTTTGCCAATATTTGCTGCTACTCTTTTGAACTGACTCTAGCAGGATTTTTAATTTTATGCATTAATAATATAATTTTTGGAGTTGGTTCCTCCAATTACTATTGCTTTTGGGAGTTGTAGTTTATGTGTTTGAACTTTCTTGACTCATCAGAGCAAAACAATGGCGTAATGGCGATTGGATGTGCACAAATTGCAACAATCACAATTATGCTTCCAGACTACAGTGTAACAGGTCATTCTCTCCTCTATATGGTTTTTCTACGTATAAAGAGGGAGGGAATTATAAATTGCAGAGGATTCATTTTCAGGACATACTGTTTAAAATATTTTCCTCCACATGAAAATAAAATGATGCTTCTCAAGCCGTCATATATGTTTGACATTTTTGATTTTCTTGTATCTGGTTCATTAAAAACAAGTATTGTAACATTGGTTGGCAGGGATGTTCCGTGTGCCTGAATAAGTAAACCATTTCCTAAGATAATGTAAAATCTACATGGCGAATTATTTTGACTCATCCAGGGCTTAGATTTCCTTGTTTGGACTCCTTTCCTCAACATGGAGAAGCATCCATGTTGCTATCGTTGCCTAGAGAACACAAAATTTGAGAACATAGGAAGAGTGTTATGCGGGTCAATGCGATCATGCCCAGATATTTATATTGATTTATTAAACGAGTTACAACTACATCTTCTTAATGCCACGATATTTTTTGACTGAAATGCAAATTCATAATTTGCCTGCTTGATTTTTGACTTTGGGCGGGTGTTGATTGTGTTGCAAGTGTGTTTGTTCAAATGGAACTGAATTATAAATGCGTATCATTTGCAGGTGTAAAACTCAGAGAATGGCACCCATACAGCCCGTCAATGTAATGTAGTGTGGTGGTTGATTACATTACTAGTTAGAATGTTGTTGCTTGCACAGTTGCTGCTTGAGTTTTGTTTTGGTTTTCCGGCACGTATTATTCAGCATAGAAGTGGATTTTCTGGATAGGCTCGTTATGCTTGCATGATTTAGTGGCAGTGCATTTCAATTTATCTGAAAGATGTATAATTATTTATATTAATATTCATGATGATATACAAGATTTTTGGTGTGAGCTGTTACACACGATGATGATGCTCTTCTTTCTGTGCCAGGACTCGATGCTCGGCGAATTATAATTATATTCTTGGTCCGTTTAATGGGGTCGCGGTAACCTTGGCTGGGTTACAGTCACTTTTAACCACGTTATTCTTGATCGGTTTGTAATGCTAACCAAGCTGCAACCTTGTCTTCCTTGCGGATATGGCGTAATCTAACCAACCAGTTCTTCCTGATTGATTCTGATTTAACCTAAGTCGTATTGGTCAATCAATATTAGATTTACTAGGTATAGAAAATGTAGCATAGGAGTGACTGACAATTCCTACATCGTTTTCTAGGAGGTTCAATTACTTGGGTCCAATTTGATCAATGTCCAGCGAAACAGTGAAACAAACAGATTCAGAATCTTGTTGCAAACTATGTTTTTATAGAACTTCATTTTTGGAAAGAAGAAAAGGAGTAGAGAAGAGATGAATGAAATGCAATGAAATAGAATGAATGAATCAATCAAGCCTTCCCTTCGAACTTCTACCTTACCATCATAGCTTCAATTCATGGAGATGAGCTGAGAAGGGTGATTTAATCAATCAATCAATGAGATACAAATATCTACAAATGCCATAATGTCTAGATTTGAAACAATTATAGAATTTGCATACTTAGATAATATCTAACGTAGATTAATAATCAAATATGACCAATCAATCACCATTTGATTAAATCTCTCGTCCAGCATTGAAGATCTCAATTACAGTAGTCTTAAGATTATAATCTGAAAAACCTAGATCTAAGCTCAACCAATACAAATCAAGAGAGAGAAGATACTCCATGAATCTTTAAGCTCAAGTTTGGTTTCACTTCCAAGAGGGGGAAAAAAACTCAGCTGCTCATGGCTCCACAAACGACTTCAAGAATCTGATTGGTGTGTGCCATAGGAGATGAAATGTGGTAATGGAGTGAAGTTTAAATCTGGGTCCAGATCTAGAATGGAAGAATTGAATTCCATGTACATAACGTGGGATGAGAGAAAGTGAGAGTATATGAGAGAATTTCATCTATCCAGATCTAAAAATACTCCTTCCGATCCCAAATATAAGACAAAGTTGATTTTTTTTGGGAAATTAAGAAAGTTAAATAAGTTACTTAATCATATCATATGTTGTGTATCTTTAAATTATATATCACTTTATTAGTCAAACTAATTAGTTTGTAAGAAAAAATAAAAATAAAAATATTATAAAATAATTTAATTAACTTCCTTAATCTCTCCAAAAAAGTTAATTTGTTTAATACCCAGGACCGGAGTAGATGAGGGAAGTGTGAATAATTGTGAGGTGTATTGCAAGGGAGAATGTGAACCAGATGTGGATGTGAGTGTAAACATGTGAAGTGTGTGTAGATGAATCTGGACATAATGGAAGCTAGAAATAGATTTGAAAGTGAATACAAGTTGACACGTGTACAATGGATGGGAGAATGTAGAAACGTGTGAAAAATGTGCTCCCCACTCCTTTCACAAATTCCAGATCTGAAATGCCGATAAACCTTCTTGAATGCTCTATTCAATTTTCAGCTCCCAATTCCTTCTCTAAAAGCACGTAGCTTCACTAATGAGGCACCAATCTGCCTTGAATTCATCTGGTCCTTGATATTAAATCCTCAATCTGAATTTGCCAAATGCCAACTTAGTCCCATGAATGCCTCTTCCACATAAACATGACCAAAAACACTTCTTTCCTCCAGATTTAGCACAATTTATTGATATGAGAATTTATTCCCAATTCATGTCCCAAAATCCCTTAAAGTGCATAAAAACCTATTTCCAAAATATGAATTTACAATGCAAAATGAAGGTTTATCATTCTCTCGAGAGTTATCAACTAGCTTAGAGGTTGTGTACTCACAGCCCTGTATATCAAATCCGATTGCTGACTTCGGAAACTCTGGCGTGGTTTTTACGTATTCAGTATGTACAAAATCTCTTAGTGCGTAACCGTGTGTATCTTTTTATCCAGTGCAAATTCTTTACATTTTGGTCGTGTTTTTCTTTTTTCGGGAAGAGATGAACACAATATTTAGTTCACTTTGAAAGGAAATATTCTCGGGTGCATCATGAGTTCAGATCGTGATGTTTGTCTTGTAAGCCTATGTAGATTTTGAACAGTAAGGCCCTATTTGGTACGCAGGCCTGGATTTTGAGGGACTGGAACAGGAACTACAAGATTTGATTTATAACAATGATTGCATGTAGCAAGAAAGAAGAAACTGTATAGTAGATTCTGTTACGTGCTCTGGGTTTATAAAAATGAGTGCATGTAGCAAGAAAGAAGAATGGCTAAGAAACTAGTTACTTGAAATTCCTATATGGTCTAAGTCTATGGCACTAATATCTATCCATTGTGATAGTCAGTTTGCTCTTAGATAAGAATCAAGCTCAGAGCAGATGAATAACAAAACAAAGAATGGAAGGAATACACAATAGCCTCGATGATTAGTTGAGACACTGTGCCATTGTATTTATAGTACTATTTGTCCAATATAATGGATACACATGTTACAGTGATAACGGGGAACACAGAATATAAGATCATAGAGAATCTTTACAGTTGTGCATATCTAGACTATTTTATACATAATCATTCCTAATTAGTCTCTAACATTATTAGTCTTAACATTCCCCTTCGAGCGAGAATGGGTGGCGACCAATCCGAGCTTGTTTCAAAAAATTGAGAATTGAGGATGAGCTAAAGCTTTTGTAAAGCCATATACAATTTGTTGTGTTGAGGGAATGTATGTACCGAACATCTAATTGTTTTGCTAAGACTTTATCTCACACAAAATGAATGTCAAACTCAATGTGTTTAGAGCGAGCATGCTGCACATGATTAGAGGCAAGAGCCTTTGCACTAATGTTATCACACCAAATGACAAGAGGATTTCTGCAGTAAAGACCTAATTCAGTAAGTAGGGAGCATAACCATGAAAGTTCAGCAAAGGAATCAGCTAAAGATCTGTATTCAGAATCAGCACTTGAGCATGACACTACATGTTGCTTTTTGGATGACTAAGAAACCAAAGTTCCCCCTTAATAAATTCCAATACTAGACATGAATTTTCTATCATCAACACAAGTTGCCCGCCCAATCAGCATCAGAAAAACCAACTAAGTTCAAACCAGGAAAGGATTTGATATGCAAACTATAGTGGTAAGTTCCTTTAAGATATCTCAATATTCATTTAACAACCTTAAAGTGAACATCAGTGGGACTAGAAAGAAATTGACTCAACTTATTGATAGAAAACGCAATATTTGGTCTAATAGTGGTCAAATATTGCAAAGCACCAATAGCTTGATGATAAACAGTGGGATTAGGCAGTAAATTACCATAATGAACAGAGAAATGTTGCCCAAAAACCATGGGTGTAGGCATTGAGGTTGCATCGAGCATCCCAAATTTTTGAAGTAAATCCAATTTATATTTACCTTGACTTAAATATAAGCCATAAAAGTCTCGAAAGACTTCAATTCCCAGAAAATAATGAATAGCTCCAAGGTATTTAAGGGAAAACAGAGTATTTAACTTGTTAACAAAATTACTCAGATAAGCGTTATCATTTCCAGTGACCAATATATCATCAACATAAACTAAACCATAGATAAACAATGTATTATTCTTCAACACAAACAAAGATCTTTCATTCTTTGTATTCATCCCGATTGAATCAAAATGAGACGTAGACGATCATACCAAGCACGTGGTGCTTGTTTAAGGCCATAGAGAGCCTTTTGAAGCTTACAGACATGGTTAGGGCGAGTTGTGTCAGTGAATCCCTCAGGTTGTTGCATGAACAGGTGTCGTGGTTTATAGTGGAAAATCGATTGTTGACATTTAATTAAAGGATCTGTAACATGTAATGCAAATCTTATATAACTAATGGAAATTACTCCATTCAAAATCAAATCTTTCACATGGCTATGTCTTAAGCCAATATGTCACTGGGAATGATAATGCTTATCTGAGTAATTTTGTTAACAAGTTAAATACTCTGTTTTCCCTTAAAGACCTTGGAGCTATTCATTATTTTCTGGGAATTGAAGTCTTTTGAGACTCTTCTGGCTTATATTTAAGTCAAGGTAAATATACATTGGATTTACTTCAAAAATTTGGGATGCTCGATTCAGCCCCAATGCCTACACCCATGGTTTTTGGGCAACATTTCTCTGTTCATGATGGTAATTTAATGCCTAATCCTACTGTTTATCGTTAGGCTATTAGTGCTTTACAATATTTGACCACTATTAGACCAGACATTGCATTTTTTGTCAATAAGTTGAGTCAATTTCTTTCTAGTCCTATTGATGTTCACTTTAAGGCTGTTAAACGAATATTGAGATATCTTAAAGGAACTTACCACTATAGTTTGCATATCAAATCCTCTCTTGGTTTGAACTTAGTTGGTTTTTCTAATGCTGATTGGGCAACTTGTGTTGATGATAGAAAATCCATGTCTGGTATTGGAATTTATTTAGGGGTAACTTCAGTTTCTTAGTCATCCAGAAAGCAACGTGTAGTGTCACGCTCAAGTGCTAAGTCTAAATACAGATCTTTAGATGATTCCTATGCTGAACTTTCATGGCTGTGCTCACTGCTTATTGAATTAGGTCTTTACTGTAGAAATCCTCCTGTCATTTGGTGTGATAATATTAGTGCAAAGGCTCTTGCCTCTAATCCTGTCCAACATGCTCGCTCTAAACACATTGAGCTTGACATTCATTTTGTGCGAGATAAAGCCTTAGCAAAACAATTAGATGTTCAGTACATTCCCTCAACACAACAAATTACAGATGGCTTTACAAAAGCTTTAGCTCATCGTCAATTCTTAGTTTTTCGAAACAAGCTCGGATTGGTTGTCACCCCTTCTTGCTTGAGGGGGAATGTTAAGCCTAATAATGTTAGAGACTAATTAGGAATGATTATGTATAGAATAGTCTAGATATGCACAGCTGTAAAGATTCTCTATGATCTTATATTCTGTATTATGTTATCACTGTAACATGTGTATCCATTATATTGGATAGATAATACTATAAATACAATGGCACAATGCCTCTGCTAATCATCAAGGCTATTGTGTATTCCTTCCATTCTTTGTTTTGTTATTCATTTGCTCTAAGCTCAATTCTTATCTTCCTCTATTCCTTCTGGAAGGATACCACCGAGTGCATATACTTGTAGTGGTTCATGATGTGGAAGCCAACTGTCCTTCCTTCCTGAATCTCACTCTGGTCCTATCTCCGACATGCCAACCCATACCTTTCATCAACTTATCCCAATTGTCTCGGATACCCCTCCATGCCTATGACCCCTGGCGCTTCGCATCTAACTTTGGTATCACATCGTTGCCACACTTATACTTTTCCCTTAAGAATTTCACCCAAAGAGCATCTCTTCTTTTTATCAATCCCCAACCCAATTTTATCATAAATGCCGAATTATGCTTTCGAGCACTTCAAAGACCCAGCCCCCCATTCTCTTTCCCATTACACTTACACCTCATCCCAAGCTACAAGGTGCATTCTCTTTTTAGTTGGTGTGCTACCCCACAAGAAACCGCGACACCACTTATCAATCTCATCACATGTAGTTGCTGGTAATAACGCTGATTGCATTGTGTAAGCAGGTATGGCAGATGCCACCGAAGAGTTATGTCGAGCCGCCATAGATAATGTATTCACCTTCTAGCTGGATAAACGCTGGTCTAGACATTCTATAATATGTCGGTATGTATGTTTGGATACCCTTTTATAACGAAGAGGTACCCGAGATATTTTTCTAGATCAGATATAATCGTAAAACCCAAGAACTCACTAATCTCTACCCTGCATGTGTGGCTAACATTCCTTGAGAAAAACACTCGTGACTTGCTTGCATTTATTTTTCTGTCCTGACTCTAGACATGCTTTGAAAAACGCTGCTTGGTCCATATTGGCCTAAGAGAATAACATCAAATCATCAACAAAGAATAGATGAGAAATTGTAGTTCCATACCTCGATAATCAAAATGGGAGCCAAGTGTGAAGAACCGACTGAACCCAAGAGGGGGGTGAATTGGGTGAAGATTAAAAACTTGACACTTTGAAAATCTTTTCGCGTTTTCTAAATCAACAGTTTGATATTCAAATAAACATATACTGGAAATATAAGAGATAAGGGAAGAGAATATGCAAATTGTGATTTATATTGGTTTGGCCCTTCCTTGACCTACGTCCAGTCCCCAAGCTCCACTTGAGATTTTCAATCCACTATCTCCTTATTTAACCAGGCACAAGAGAAAAGCCTTTACAACCTCACAAGTTTAGTCGGGCACTTGTGCAGCCTTTACAATCTTTTACCAAGATACTCCCCTTTACACCCTGTAAGGATACAATTACACACTCTGTAAATGAAGGATGATCCTCTCACTCTTGAAATCACTCCCCCTTATAAGTTGTAATTGATATACCCACACTTAAGGTTCCACAACCTTAAGATTTTGACAACTAAAAGAATTAAATGATGTTTAAGAACACCTCACTGAGTAGATAAAAGTTAATCACCGAAGTACATAATCGATCATCTCACTCTCTACTGTAAACTATATAAACATTGAGAAACAGAGTGTATTAACTATCGACTGTGAAGTAGTAAAATCATTTCATTGGCTTTGTCATCAATCGTCGTCACTTCTTCCGGTTTGAAGACTTCGCAATTTATAGGTTATTGTGTTTCGACCGTTGCGAGTATTCGACCGTTGGAGATCAGTTGGAAGTATCCGTTGAAGCTTTTGTTGCTTTTAGCCCGTTGAGCTCTAATCCAACTTTAATCATAAAATGTTTAACATTGACTTCGTTACTGCTCCGTCTTGAGTGTTGTATTAATGGCCGTTGGAGAAGCTTGAAGATTAATTGTTGTCTCATGAATATAGCCGTTAGACTCAGAAGCTTTCCTCTGTTTGTAGCATTTAATGCTTCTCTGACACAAAAATTGCTTTATGCCAATTTGTTGTTAATCCATGATATAATCATCTGAAACTCATTAGCAAACTGATTAAAAGCATTTAAGTATAGTAATGAGCAATGATACGTAGAAATGAAATCACACACAATGATTTGAGATTTACGTAGACGGTGATTTTGAAAACAGGATGATCATGCTCGAACATGAATAAGTAGTGTGCTCGGGCATGTTATGAGAAAGTGTATTTTCAAGGAATGAGATCACCCAGTGCTCGAGCATAAAGCCAAGCTTGCTCGGGCAAGCTTCTTCTGAAACTTAATCATCATCGTCGTTGCTCGGGCAAGTTGCAAAGGTATGCTCGGGCAAGTCTTTTAGAAAGATTTTGAAAAGAGATTTTATCGATGATGCTCTAGCAAACTATTAGAATTTGCTCGGGCAACTCTCACACAGAGACTAGAAAACAAGTTGGACGTCTTTGCTCAAGCAGCCCAGTTATGTTTGCTTGAGCATGGTCTGCGAGCATGCTTTCTGACTATGCTCGGCAAGGTCCATTCAAGAGCGAGAAAAAAAGTTACTCGACTTTGCTCGATCAACCCCTTCAAGCCTGCTCGAGCATGGTGCTCAAGCATGCTTTCTCACCTTGCTCGGGCATGACCATTTTACCTTGTTAGCTTTTGCTAGGATCGATAGTGCTCAAGCATCTTTGGGATCCAATGCTCGAGCAGGACTCCTTTGGACTTGATGCTCGGACATGATCACTCGATATGCTCGGGCATGGTGACAAATATTTTTCTCTTTCTGGCTCGATGTTGCTCGAGCATGAATGTATTCTCTGCTTGAGCATGTTTACCTTAGAGCAGGTATTGCCCGATGTTGCTCGAGCATGACTGTATGCTCTGCTCGAGCATGCTTTCCAAATTGCAATTCTTTGCTTTGAACTTGTTGATGCTCAGGCATCCCAATCACTTTGCTCGAGTAGGCTACCTTTGAGTGTCAGGTTGTTGCCTACCATGATCTTGTGCAAATATCAAACTCCATTGACTTTTCAAAAACGTAATAGCATAAGCAGTACGAGAGTCAATTTTCAGAGAGCGTAACATCTTCAATATAGCTCTAAATTTGGCAAATCACCCATGCTCCGAAATATCTTTAAGTCTTCTTTCCAATTCAAGAAGAATCAGCCCTAAACTCATTGTAGTTCATCCATAATCATCAGATGAATGAACGTTGTTCTTGAACAGCATTTTCTGCAACATCCTGAACTGACCATCAACTTAAAAACATCATATCTCCTTCAATTGCTATTTTTTTTTCATTATTTTGATGTTTTTGGAAAGGTGTGTGAGTCTAGTTTCATATGCCACTGATTTCAACTCAATCGGATTTGTCGTTTGTGAGTCTAGTTTCATATGCTCAAATTACCGAAGCTTGGTCTGGATTGTGACGATGATTTTTGTGCCAACTTTCAAAAATCATAGCTCTCTCATATGGACTCCTTTGGGATTTAATTTTATATCAAAATGACTCATTGGGAGTCTATTTTCATATGCCACTGGTTTCACCTCAATCTGATTCTTGGTTTGGGAGATATCCTCAAATTACCAAAGGTCGCCTGAAATAGAGCTGAACAGAGTAGTTGAAGAATGACCTTGCTCGAGCAGGATTTCTTTTCATGCTCGAGCAAGAGCGGATTTTGAGCTGGAAATGCACCTTGCTCGAGCATAACATTGTTGTGCTCGAGCATGACTTCAGGAACTCAATTATAGCTTATTTTAACTCCGAATCGAGCCATTTCAACTTCCATTTGATCATGGAGACTTCCAGAATCAATCTTAGAACTTGAATGATGATATCTTCATTCCATTTAGCAAGTTCTTCCTTCTTCCATCTCCCAACTTGATCATTCTTCATCATTTATCTTGGGCTCATCATTCTCTGCAGCTTCTACCTTCTTCAATATCCAGAAAGCCGAGGGATGCTGAACTTGTTCCAGAATTTCATGTGTTGACTTTCTGTATTAGCACTATTCATGTATACTGCACTGTAGCTCAAATATAATGAAGCTTCATTCCAACTTCTGTTTGATTATAGAGACTTCCAGTATCACATATAGTGCAAGTTCTTCTTTCTTTAGCCTCCTATCAAACTTTGCATCTACATTAAGTATAAGAATTAGTCAAAATATAAGATAAATGTAGTATGCAAACTTTTTGCTTCTTAAGAATGACATCTATATAAGACATCATCAAAACTAATCATAACCAACAAAGTGCCCTTGTGGACCTCGTTTTGAATTAAGTGATATTATTTTTCCATTACTAGCACAAACATAGATAAGGAGAAATGGGGTCACCTTGTTTAACGTCACGCAGGGGTTAAATTTTGAGTCTTTTATTCCATTGTATGCTACTTGCATTTCTACTGAAGTGAGACAATGAAAAATTATATCGATGAAACTTTCAAGAAGGTGCAATTCTTGTAAGCATCTCAATACAAAATCCCATCATACTCTGTTATATGCTTTTTCAAGGTTAATTTTGAGAGCCATAAACCCCCTCTGCTTCTTCATGGTTCTCATCGAGAGTATGACCTCTTGAGCTAATTTGATATTATCCTTACTTTTTCTCCCTGGAACGAAGCTACACTAATTCAGGGTGACAACTAGTGGCATTTTGTGTTTTAGACGGTTGGCTAGGATTTTGATGACCCCTTTATAGATAACATTACATAGACTGATAGGGCAAAAAATCCCGAAATCCCTTAGGTACATCAAATTTAGGAATTAAGACAATATTCGTACCATTGACTCTCTTCACTTCTTCTAGTCTTCTAAATATGAGCTGAATCATTTCTACCACATATGGACCTATAACTTCTCATTGGCTTTGATAGAAGAGAGGGTATAAATCATCTGGCCCAGGTGCCTTTAGTGAACCCATACTGAATATAACTTGTTTCACTTCTTGTGAGGTAATCATACTGGCCAGTTGCTCTATATAACTAACCAGTACGGGTGGGAAATGTAGAACCAAAGTTAACCGAGTCATTATACTCTTGGTCAACGATATAATACTTTTGATAAAAATCTTGTTCCTTCTCTTGCTAATTATGGTATTATGAAACCATTCCCCATTCTCCCTTTTTAATGCCTCCACTTGCTTCCGTCTCTATCTACACTTAGTAACGGTGTGAAAATATTTGGTATTTCGATCTCCCTGGTAGTAGCAGTTGCTTCTTGAGCGCTGCAACCACACGAGTTCCTCATGTGCCCGTAAATTCTCTAGTTCAAGCCATAAACCCCACTGATTTTTTGGAACCAGTTTCCCTACTCATCAAGCTCTTCCCCCATCTAGACCATCCAAATGGAATCTGGACGGTCCATATTTAATTTTTTTAAATTGTCGATTTTTAAATGAAAAAAATCATTTTTAAAAATATATTAGTTGAGAGATTATTGTTGTTTTATATTCTCTACCTATTAAAGTAATTTTTTTTAGAAAAATAAAAAGAAAAAATGTAACATCCTGAATTTTTTTTAGGATAGATTAACTTATGGTAATTAATTTGTCATCTAATTACTCAATATGTGAGGAAATTTTCTAAAGTTAGAATTAAATATTTTTTTTTTAAAAAAATATACATATGATTATAAAATTATAATTATAATATATATATATATATATATGTGTGTGTGTGTGTGTGTGTGTGTGTGTGTATTAATTAATATAGGGGTAGGCGGCAAAGAAAGAAAGGAAGGAAGAGATCGAGGAAAAAAAAAGAAAGAGAAATGAAAAGAATATATATATATATATATATATATATATATATTAGGTTGGGCTTCAAAAGTGGGGGCGCCACCCATATTGTAATACAAGGGGCGATGCCCCCTGATAAAAAGAAAAAGGGGGCGAAAAAAGTAGGGGGGATTGTATAAATACCCCCACCCCCAACACACATACACTTTCACCGTTCGGTCAGAGGAGAGCGTGAGAGAAAGAAAGAAGAAAGAGAGAAGGAAAGTAAGGTGATAATTATTTGCAAGCCTAGTAGGAGATTTTTTGTGATTATTTGGGGAATAGAGAGTAACAGGTAACTCTGATATTCTTCCATATACTTGTGAATTGTGTACGATTATGAATGCTTTTTTTTTTTAAATGGACTGGATTATATGTATATATTGTAAATTATAATTTAAAACCAAAAATTACAGTTTTATCCTTGAATTTCAAAAATGATAGTTTAGTCCCAAATTTTAAGATGATATTTTAGTCCTTTGAATATTAAAAATGACAAATTGGTCCAATGAAGCTTTATGACATGTTGGTTTATTTTTATCATGTGATATTTGATATAAATGGAAGTATAATGCTTTGTTTCATGTTATGGCCACTAGGAATAACCGTATTCAGAACCAGATATGACCATTATGAATTTCTTGTTATGCCATTTAGGCTAACAAACGCTCCAGCTGTATTCATGGATTACATGAATAGAATTTTCAGGTCATATTTGGATAAATTGGTAGTGCTCTTCATTGACGACATCCTTATCTATTATAAGGATAAAGAAGAGCATAAAGAACATCTCATAATTGTGTTACAAGTGTTGAAAGAACACAAGCTCTATGTGAAGCCGTCTAAGTGGAATTTTGGTTAAAGGAAGTAAAATTCCTAGGCTATGTCATATCAGCTGAAGGGGCTGCGGGGGACCTTACTAAAGTTGACGCAGTCCTTCAATGGGAACAACCAAAGTCTGTAACTGAGATCAGGAGTTTTCTAGGATAGCTGGCTATTATAGCAGATTCATTAAGGGCTTTTCACATATAGTTATGCCCTTAACAAAGTTAACTAGAAAGAGTCAACCATATGTATGAGATGAGAAGTGTGAAGCAGTTTTTCAAGATTTGAAGACTAAGTTAACCACGGCACCGGTACTTATAATTCCAGATCCTACTCAGACTTTGGGTTTGTACATTGATCTTCCAAGAAAGGTCTTGGGTGTATGCTAATGTAAAATGGTAGGGTAGTGGCTTATGCTTCTCGACAGTTGAGGCCACATGAAGGGAACTATCCTACTCATGATTGGAGTTGGCAGCAGCGGTATTTGCTATGAAGATTTGGAGGCACCATCTCTATGGTTCACAATTCGAGGTCTTTAGTGACCATAAGAGTCTAAAGTACCTGTTTGACCAAAAAGAGCTTAACATGCGACAGAGGAGGTAGATGAAGTTTCTCAAAGATTACGACTACGAATTGAAGTATCATCCCGGAAAGGCAAACATTGTAGTAGATGCCTTAAGCAAAAAGGCAATCCATGTAGCTCAGTTGATGATCAGGGAATATAAATTGTTGGAGGATGTACAGAGTACATCTATTGATGTAATGTCAGGACTAGTTGCTATCATGGAAGCATTAACTATTGAAAGTACAACTTTGAAAGAAATTAATTTCGCTCAGCTTGATGATGAATATCTATTGAGTGTTAGGGGAGATACTAAAAAAGAAAAAGAGTCAAAATTTGAGATTGGTGAAGATGGGATATTAAAATATAAGGGAAGAGTGTGTCTATCTGATGATAGAGAAATAAGAAAGCTTATGCTAAAGTAAGCTCATCGTAGCAAATATACTATTCATCCTGGAGCAACCAAGATGTATCATGATCTCAAACGAAATTGGTGGTGGCGAGGCATGAAGAAAGATGTGACTAAGTTTGTTACTCGTTGTTTGACTTGTCAAAAAGTCAAAATTGAACAGCGAAAACCTCCTGGATAATTACAAAATTTAGAGATCCCAGAATGGAAATGGGACAACATCTTTATGGATTTCATCATGCGACTTCCTTTTACTATGTCTGGACATAATGCCATTTGGGTAATTATCGATAGATTGACTAAGTCAGCTTATTTTCTGGCTATCGTAGCAGAATACTCTCTTGAGAGACTAGCAAATAAAAGGGAAAATATCACTCATGTCCCAAGGAACATAAAAAATATCAAAAAAAAGTCCCAACGGACTTTTTTGATATTAGTTGTATTGACTACAAGAAGTGCTATATTGACAACAAAATTTAGGAATATGAAGTGCTATATTTAAATTTTGTTGTCAATATAGCACTTCTTGTTGTCAATATAATTTTTTCTGTTGTGAATGCCCTCTGTGCGTTTGGGGACTTGAGTTTCAAAATGGCCAGGTTTTTATATTTTGTTGTCAATATAGCACTTCCTATTGTCAAAATGACTTTTTCTGTTGTGAATGACCTCTGTACGTTTAGGGACTTAAGATTCAAAATGGCTCCAAGTTTTTAAATTTTGTTGTCAATATAACATTTCCTGTTGTCAATATAGTTTTTTCTGTTGTGAATGACCTTTGTACGTTTACGGACTTGAGTTTCAAAATGGCTTCAGGTTTTTATATTTTGTTGTTAATGCCATGTTGTCAATATAGCTTTTTCTGTTGTGAATGGCCTCTGTGCGTTTAGGGACTTGAGTTTCAAATGACTCCAGGTTTTTATATTTGTTGTCAATATAGCACTTCCTGTTGTCAATGTAACACTTTTTGTTGTCAATACAACTAATATCAAAAAAGCCCTTAAGGACTTTTTGGATATGTGATTTTGGGTAGGGACTTTTTTGATATTTTTTATGTTCCTTGGGACCTAAGATATGAAGAAGATTGTCAGATTGCATGGGATACCGAAAAGAATCGTATCTAATCGTGATCCGCGATTTAGTTCACGATTTTGGAGAGCATTGCAGGATGCTATGGGAACTCGGCTGGGGTCTAGTACTGCTTACCATCCTCACACTGATGGGCAGACTGAGAGGACTATATAGACTCTGGAGGACATGGTGCAAGCATGTGCAATAGAGCTGGCATGAAGTTGGGACAACCATATTCATCTTGTAGAGTTTGCATATAACAACAGTTATCACTCAAGCATTGAAATGGCACCTTATAAGGTTTTGCATGGAAGGAAATGTAGATCTCCTAATTGCTGGACGGAATTGAATGAGAGAATTTTACTAGGTCCAAATTTGGTAGATGAAACAACTTTAAAGATTAAGGTGATTTAGCAGGAACTTCTCACTGCCCAGAGCCGATAGAAGAGTTATGCCGATAGGAGAAAGTGACCATTGGAGTTCATGGTGGGCAAACATGTACTTCTAAGAGTCACACCGATGACTGGCATTGGTAAAGCCATTCAAGCAAACATTTTATGGGTTCTTATGAGTTTTGAGAAAGAATAGGACCAGTAGCTTATAGAATTGCATTACCTCCACAACTTGCAAACCTTCATGATGTCTTTAATGTATCACAATTGAAGAAATATCAACCAGATCCTTCCCATATTATTGAAGTAGAGGAGATAGAACTAAGAGATAACATGACATATAAAGCTGAGCCGGAGCGGATTGTTGATGTGAAGGATAAGCAATTAAGAAACAAGACCATTAGACTTGTAAAGGTTGTGTGGAGAGGAATGACTCCAGGGGATGCTATTTGGGAAAATGAAAAGAACATGCAACAATCCTATCCTCACTTATTTAATTAAGTAAGTAGAGTTCTTACGTACATTGAATTTTGGGGACAAAATTTCTTTTTAAGAGGGGAGAAATGTAACATCCTGAAATCTTTTAGGATAGATTAACTTATGGTAGTTAATTTGCCACCGAATTACTCAGTATGTGAGTAAATTTTCTAAAGTTAGAATTAAATATTTTTTAAAATACACACACACACATATACATATATGTATTATTATATTATTACAAAATTATAATTATATTATAATATATATATATTCATATAGGGGTAGGCGGCATAGAAAGAAAGGAAGGAAGAGACAGAGGAAAAGAATGGAAGAGAAAAAGAAAGAAAGAAAGAGAAGAGAAATATATATATATTAGGTTGGGTGGAGCCCGCCATTTTCAAAAGTTGGGGCGCTACCCATATTGTAATAAAAGGGGCGATGCCCCCTGATGAAAAGAAAAAGGGGGCGAAAACGTTGGGGGGAAATTATACAAATACCCCACCCCCAACACATACACTTTCACCGTTCAGTTAGAGGAAAGTGTGAGAGAAAGATACAAGAGAGAGAGAGAGAAGGAGAGTAAGGTGATAATTATTTGGGAGCCTTGTAGTAGCTTTTTGGTGATTATTTGGGGATTAGAGAGTAATATGTAACTCTGAATATTCTTCCATATACTTTTGAATTGTATATGATTATGAATGCTTATTTTTTTAAAAAATAGATTGGATTATATGTATATGTGTATGTATCGCAAATTATAATATTATTTATAATTTAAAACTGAAAATTACAGTTTTGTCCTCGAATTTCAAAAATGACAGTTTAGTCATTTAAATTTTAAAAATGATAGATTGGTCCAACGAAGCTTTATGACATGTTGTTTTATTTTTATCATGTGATATTTGATATAAATGGAAGTATAATGCTTTATTTTTGAATGAATACATTTATCATGGTGGCTGTATTTGTGATGAGTTCGAGTAAGGAGGAATTTGTATGATAAGATGTTTTAATGCACCACTCGGTGTACAGTGGATGGTACTTGTCTAGGCCCCTTCTTCCATATTTTCCTATAGCCGGGATTGCATTGGAGCTGTGGGACATGTGAGACCTCCTTAGTTGTGTTTTTTAAGGAGGGGAGCCATAATCCAGACTTAAGCTCTATACCTTTGGTCGGGTGTATCTTTAGTTTTGGTGAGCTTGGAACCATCCAGTCAAATGAATAAGTTTCTGTTGCACTATGTGTTAGCCTATGGCTCTAGTTAGCGGTACAAAGGTGGGCGGTGATATAAGAGAGACTACATATTGTATAATTATACAGTTCACAAATTAACATAATGATGATTAATTTTGTGAAAGAATTTTGTATGAGAAATTATGGTATATACAAATATATATATATATATATATATATAATATCAGATCTTGTGTTTTGTCATATGTGATTTTTTTTTTGTACGGTAGAACTTTCAGTAGTTACTGAGACGTGAAATCTTATCCTATATTAACATTTTTCAGGTGAATATTCTAGTAGGGAACAAGGGAAGACAATTATGGAGTGCGTTTTGAAGGCTCTTTTACTCCTATAAATTACATTATTTTATTTTATTTTTCATGACTATGAGACTTCCGCTTTGTATTTATTATGAAATATTTTGGGAATTTATGTTGACTCTAAAATGGATTTTGGTTTGAAGTAGTTATTTATTTTGACGATTTGGATGTTGAGCATCTTTGTGGTGATGTTTCAAATACTTTGGTCAAATATTTGGGTGTTAGATTTGAGATGTTACAAAAACAATTAAATCTAGATGGTTTAGATGGAAAAGCTCTCCCTATCTTTTCTCTCAGTATGGATTTGGCATGTCTTGCCAATTAACATATTCCATTTGCCCAATATTTTAACCTTCCTATAATTAATGTTCCCAAAAAATGCCAATTCCATATGGTAACCTCCTTCGTTTAACCTTTTCTAATTTTGTGATGTGCTACAAGCATTCTTTCCCACACCCATGAGACCCTCATGTTTAACCCATGGAGCAAAGAATTTAAACAGCAGTGAATGAGTTCTGCATCTCTGTCATTCCCTAATGCTAAATAATAATGGGCAATGGTCAGACTTAAACTTTGGTAAGTGAACAACCAGTGCCTCAGTAAACCTCTCAAAGCAAGACGAAGATGCCAACACTCTATCAATGTGACTACGGGAAGTGCCTCAATTCCAATTGAATTTTGGTCATTGCGTCATAACCTCAATTACTCCCTTGGATCTAACCCAGTTAACAAACTCTCTATCCGGTCCATCCTGTCTACTAGACGTCGAACTTCTTTCACCTTTTCTCAAGATTGCGTTAAAGTCCCCACCCACACACCAGTTCTCACAACATAGATACTTCAAAGTTGTTGCCACATCTCTTTATGGTGAGCTGGGTTCGGATGCTAACGGAGTCTGTCACTTAGTTGGCATAATTAGTTAGATTATAACTTACTTTATATAGTTCTATTGTAACAGTTTTGTTGTAACAACTTTCCACATATGTAACAAGTTAGTCTTTGATCCAGTGTGTATAAATAAGTCATATTGTACAGTGAATATTCAATGAATGATAATATTATTTTCTCTCATATTTTGTTTTCCTAGTTTCAATTTGTGTTATGGTATTGAAGCATTTGCCCCAAACATTTTCGCATTTCTGTCTTTCCCTTTGTCTCTAGCCTCAAACTCATTGAGTTTTCCTGGCGTTCATTTTCTCTTTCTCTTCTTGTTCAGCTCTGATCTTCTTCGATCTGTGGTTTCTATGGTTTGTGATTCTTGGATTTGTTTTGTTTAGATCCGATCTTCTTCGATCTGTGGTCTACTTTATATTTTTGGATCTTTCCCTGATTACTTTGCATATACTTTCAATGGCTACTAAGAATTCCTCATCTGTATCATAGCTAGCTCCGGTTCAAGATCCCTCTAGTGCTATTTTCTACATCTGAATGAAAATCCCTTGCTCGTGCTCGTGTCTTCTCCTCTGATTGGTTCCAATTATCACCATTGGGTTCGTGTTATGATGCTCGCCCTAATGAGTAAGAATAAGCACCAGTTTGTCGATGACACTTTGATGATTTTGGCTCCTAATGATCCTTTATTTTCAGCGTGGCAACAGAGCAACATGATGGTTCTTACCTAGCTTTTCCAATCGAATTCTTCGTTCATTAGTCTGAGTGTCATCTGGCTCAATCGCACAGTGGATGTCTGGAATGACCTGAAGGAGCAGTTTAGTCACTGAGTCACTTTTCGAGTGGTAGAGCTTCATGATAAGCTCTTTCAAATCAGGAAAGGTGATATCTCTATTTCTGAATATGTTACCAAAATCAAGATTATTTAGGACGAGTTACTCAACTTTCGTCCTATCGCTGACTACTCATGTTTGTCAAAAGAATATTTTCGTCAAGACTATGTCATCATATTTTTGAAAGGGCTCAATGATCGATTTTCCAATGCTCGATCCCAAATTCTGCTATTAGATCCTCTGCCTTCCATTAATAAGGCATTTTCACTAGTAGTTCAACAAGAACGTGATCTTACGAGTCTCACGGACCAAGCATCTGTCTCACTCATACTGATTCACCTTCGAAGCCTGCGTATCAGCCTTGATTCAACAATACTATTAAAGTGTGCACCTATTGTGGCAAGCCGATGCACACTATTGAGACTGCTACAAGAAAACATGGATTTCCTCCTAGATACAAGTTTCGCAATAAGGCTTCAGTGAACAAAGTGGTAACTTCTTCTCCTAGTTCATTGGCTGGTATTTTGTCTCCAACACCTCTTACTGCCAATTCTTCTATTAGTTAAGATCAATATAAATATTTACTTGCTATTTTACAATCTCACATAGCTGTTCCTCATGGATCAGTTGCTTCTATCTTTGCTCCAAAACCTGAGGTTAACTCTGCTCCAAAACTTGAGGTTAAACCTTGTATTAATCAGCTTACCAAGCTCAATTTGCTCCCAATGCTTATTCATAGGGTATGTAGACTCTTGCGTTTGATTCCTCTAATCACTGGATTCTTGATAGTGACGCCACCACTCATGTATATTATTCCTTATCTTTGTTTACATCCTATTCTCATATTTCTCCAATACGTTTGACTTTGCCAAATCAATCGAATATAGTTGCTAGCATTTCTAGCACTATACAACTTAATGACCATATCCGTCTCACTCATGTCCTTTATGTTCCAGATTTCCATTTTAACATTGTTTCTGTGTCACAAATAGCTAATGAGTTATCTTGCTGCTTCTTATTCTCTTCCTCTTGTTGTTTCATATAGGATATGCGGACATGGAAAATGATTGGTATTGTTGATCTTTCTCAAGGTTTATTCAAGATGCATAGTCACTTACCTATTACTGCTACTGTCAGTTTTGTGTCCTGTATGCCCTCCAAACTCGATTCCCCCATTGATTTATGGCATTTTCGCCTTGGAAATTTATCTTCTTACCTATCACTCCTACTGTTTCTTATCTTCAAATGTTGCATGCTGACATATGGAGACCATATAAACTTTCTTCTACATATGGCCATCGCTATTTTTTAACTGTTATAGATGATTTTACACGTTAAACTTGGGTATGTTTTTTTTTAAAAAAAATTGAAGCTCGTCATTCCTTACAATCTCTCATTCTTTTCCTCAAAAATCAATTTTCACACCAAGTAATTAAGATTGTCTAAACTGACAATGGTGCTGAGTTTCAAATGCATTCTTTTTATTCCTCTAAAGGTATTTTTCATCAAACCTCTTGTGTTGAAACTCTGGAACAAAAGAGCATTATGGAAAGGAAACATCAACATCTTTTACATGTTGCTTGAGCTTTAATGTTTCAATCTCATTTGCCCTTATCATATTGGTGCTATGCAATTTCTCATGCTGTTTATATAATAAATTGACTTTATACTCCTGTTTTGAACAATAAAACTCCATTTTCTCTCTTAAATGATGAAATTCTATATTATACCTAATTTAAAGTTTTTGGTTCTTTATGTTTTGCTTGCACCTCTCCTTCTTATTGAACTAAATTTGATTCTAGAGCCCATAAATGTGTTTTTCTTGGTTACAAAATGGGAACCAAAGGTTTTGTTCTTCTTGACATTCAAAATCATCAAATTTTTGTTTCAAGGCATGTCATATTTTATGAATCCATCTTTCCTTATGCCACTTGTTCTTCTCCTACGACCAATTCTTCTATGGATTCCACACCCATGCCCAATTCTTCCATTTTCAATGACCTTGCTTATACTGACCCTAATCCTCAAATTGTTTCTCCACCCATTCCCAGCTCCCCTGTTCCTCCCCCTTCTGATTTATCTCTTTCCCCTCCTTCTATTACTTTTGCTCATACTTCCCTTCCTCCTATTATCACCCCTACTACTCCTCTTCGCAAATTTGACAGAATCCATAAGCATCCTACATATCTAAGTGACTATCATTGTTCTCAACTCACTTCAGCCTAACCTGATTCCATTTCTGTTCTTGTCACTATCCTCTTTCTTCTGTTTTATCATATGGTAATCTATCTTCTTCCTACAAGCATTTTATTTGTTCCATTTCTATTGCTTTTGAGTCTAAAAATTATCGAGAAGCAATTAAATATCCTAAGTGGCAGGAGGCCATGCAAGCTGAAATCACAACTTTAGAGCAAAACAATACTTGGATCTTGACTGAGTTACCTAAGGACAATCTCCTATTGGCTATAAGTAGGTGTTCCAATCTAAATTTCATGTTGATGGTACTTTGGAGAGGTATAAAGCCCGGTTTGTGGCAAAGAGCTATACCCAAATTGAGGGAGTTCATTATTTTGATACCTTTTCACCATTTGCCAAAATGACTATGGTAAGATTACTTCTTGTTGCTGCTGCTTCTTCCAATTGGTATCTTGAATAACTTGATGTCAATAATGCTTTTTTACATGGTGATCTTTCTGAGGCTATTTATATGTCTCTTCCTCCTTTCTTTTCTACCCCCTATACCAATCTAGTTTGCAAAGCATAAGTCTCTTTACGGCTTAAAACAAACTTCACGCCAATGGTTTTCCAAACTATCTTCTGCTCTTTTATCTTGTGGGTTACTTAGTCTAAATCTGATTATTCTTTATTCACTAATCATAATGGTGCTTATTTTACTACTCTTCTTGTCTATGTTGATGATATCATTTTAGCTGGCAATGATTTGATTGAAATCAATACTGTTAAATCTTTTCTTGATACTACATTCAAGATTAAAGATCTTGGCAAATTCCAATTTTTTTTCTTGGATTTGATGTTGCTCGTTCTTCTATCGGTATTTCCTTAAACCAGCGTAAGTTTTCTCTTGATATTCTTCATGATGCTGGTTATTTGGGATATAAGCCTGTTTCCACTCCTATGGCTCATCATACTCGTTTATCTCAAAAGGTTGGTACTTTACTTACTGATGTTGCTCCTTATAGAAGATTGGTTGGCTGTCTCTTATATCTTACTACTACAAGATCAAATATCTCACATGCTGTTCAACAACTTTGTCATTTCACTCATGCTCCCACTAATGTACATTATCAAGCAACTTTAAGGGTCTTACAGTACATCAAAAAATGGGCAGGCAAAGGTATCTTCTTTCCAGCCTCTTCCTTTGTACAAATGAAGGCGCATAGTGACTCAGATTAAGCTGGATGTCCTGACACACGTCGCTCGTTATCTGGTTATTGCATTTTCCTTGGCAATTCTCTTGTTTCCTGGCATTCTTAGAAGCAAACGATAGTTTCCCTTTCTTCCTTTAAGGCTAAATATCGAGCTATGTGTTGTGTGGCTTGTGAAATACAATGGCTTCTTTATTTGCTTGTTGATTTACATATTCCTCACACTCTTCTCCTACTATTCTTTATTGTGAGAATCAGTCAGCCATTCATATTGCTTCCAATCCTACCTTTCATGAAAGAACTAAGCATCTTGAACTTGATTGCCACTTTGTTAGAGATCGACAAGGTTCAAGCTGGGATGATCCGTCTTATTCCTGTTCGCAGCATCAATCAACTTGCTAATATTTTTATCAAGCCACTTGATCCTCAACCTTTTCATAGTTTCTTATCTAGGATTGGCATTATCAATACATATGCCCCAACACTTTTTTTTTGGGGGGGGGGGGTAATGATGTCTGTCACTTAGTTGGCATAATTAGTTAGATTATAACTTACTTTATGTAGTTCTGTTGTAACAACTTTCCACGTATATAACAAGTTAGTCTTTGGTCCAATGTGTATAAATAAGTCATATTGTATAGTGAATATTCAATAAATGAGAATATTATTTTCTCTCATATTTTGTTTTCCCAGTTTCAATTTGTGTTAGATGCCCATACACTATACAGAGATATCCCACTGCTCAGTACTTCCAGCATTAAAGCATCCATGCACCACCTGAGATAACGTCATGGTAGCTTAAAAAATCACCGAATCATCCCAAAAACACCAAATCCTATCACTACAACTTACAGCCTCTACTACCTCCATATTACAGAAACCCATACGTCTTGCTATAGGATAGTTGCTTTTTCCTTACTCTTCTTGGTTCAACCAAAGCTAAGAAATTAAACCTATATTGGCTCTTAAGCTGACTTAATAAACCTATAAAAGTCTTTCCTCCAACTCCTATGGAATTCCATATCATAATTCGTAAATCCATAAAATAACTAATATTTATAAAAGTAGAAACCTGGACCGACATGGCTTCTAAATTGACGGGTTTTCTTCCCCTTGCTCTACCGTCATGACATCATCTTGATTAACCGATACAGGATTATAGCCTCCCTCAGCCCCCGGATCCAAAGCGTTATCATCCACTTTCATAAGTAATGAGTCATTCGAACTTGGTAAAGTCCGAGACACGTCTTTATTTTGCTGCTTTATTATTCCAACTCCCTTCTTCACTCCCACTACTAAAGCCCGAGATTCACCGCTACCTACCATATCTGATGCTCCCCCACTCATTCCATTCAGCCTAAGATCCTTTGTTTGGTCTATGTTCTTTAGTTCGCATGATAATGTCCACATCTGTCTCTTGTCTCTTCTTTGGCACATTAGTCGTCTTTGGCCCAACTACATGTCCCGTACCATGTCCCGCTAGTGAAGTGTGTCTCTGTTGTGCCAAGCCATGCAATACTTTCATGGGAAAATTGCTGGGTAAGAGAAAATACGTCATTTAAAATCTCAATTATATTTAAGTCTTGTGAGATTTTTTTGTAATAAATTTGAATTCCACCGACAAGTCTATGGGCGTTACTTTTGACAAGTCTATGGGAGCTACACTGGTAAGTCCATGGGCGTCCATAGACAAGTTTATGGACATTTGACAATTGGAATTTATTGTAAAAAAATCTCATAGGACTTAAATGCAATTTTGTGATTTCAATGGACCATTTTGTCGTATTTTCTCTTGCCTGTGACCTAAATGCAATTTTCCCTACTTTCATCCCCCGTGGGACCCTTTATTTATGATCGCATCCTGCCTTTCCTGGATATCATTAGATTTGACAATTATGTGTCTGTTTGAATTAGTGGTAAAAATTATTTTTTCAATATGATTTATAGTATACGAAGTAAGTATATTGGAAGAGTTTTATTTCGATTTTCGTCAACATACTTTTACAACTCCAACTTAGAGCCCATTTGGATGGGCTTTTAAAAAAAAAAAAAAACCTTTTTTGCATTCCTTTTTTAAAAAAGTACTTTAATTAGAAGTTAAAGTTATTTTACATTTAGATAAACCATTTAAAAAGCACTTTTTTTTAAAAAAAAAAAACTATTTGGATGTTAAAATAGAAAAGAACTCTTTTATTATTAAAATTACTGAAATTTGCATATAAACTTGTTAACTAGATTGACCCACCCCTCTTTAGTAAAATGAGTGTGAAGCCTATTAATTACCAGCTTCAACCTCATCAACGCAAACTTTCAAGAAAGTTTCAGTATTTGAATAATTCCATTTTGCATTCGCAGAACTTTCACTAGCATTCTCATCGGACTAAACAAATTTTTGTGTGTAGATATTATACGAGCTAGTTTCGGTCTTTATTTCTAAACTAAAATGAAGGAATAGTTAAAACTAGCATGAATATTGTTGAAACCTAAACCAACATATATATTGAAATAAAAAATAATAGTACACTAAAAGTTTATTATTAAAATTAAATAGCTTATAAAAACAAATTAAATAACTTCAAGTTAATAATAGATTGCTAAATGTTTTTAATCCTCAAAAGTTTTTATACTTCAACTAACAGTCCTCTATGAATATAATGAGGCTAGCTTAAAGTCAACATTACTCAATATAACATTTACCTATTGAACATCTTATCCTATCTATCAAATACTTACCCCATTTAAACCCAGAAGGAAAAAAGAGGGGAAAATCTATCAGGCATTCTATCAAACACTTTCCAGACTTTCTAAACACCCCGCAAAAGCTATTTTGCTGATAGTTAACACTCAAGATAAATCCAGATGAAATATCCAGCATTAACAAGCAATAATAGAAAGTCAAAATGCAGAAGTTTCAATCAGAGGAGGGAGACGCTACATAAATGGAGATGGGCATGTAAATCCAGAACAAGCACACCCCATAAAAATCTCTAAAATTAAGCAATAGAAGCAAAAAAAAAAAAAAAAAAAACAGCCCCAAAACATCCTAAAGCATGCACGTATCGTAGCACAGAAGCGCCAGAAATTTTGGGAGGAAAAAAATGCAGCAAAGCAACAAAAAGAGAGCGCTGACTGCAAAGTGAGAGAGAAAGATCGATAATTATATAGGTCACGCATTCAAAGAGAAGTCATTAACTTCTTAGAGAAATTGCAAGCAAAACCCCACCTCAATGTGTGGTCCAAAAATCCTCTGCTAATCAAAATCGAAGAGAGTGGCTGACTGCTCTTGTTGAGAAAAGTCTGGGATAGGGGTTATCATTTTATTGAAAATCAAGGATAATTGTTGTCAAAATAAATTATTAAAAAAGAGCCGGTCATTTATTTTTGTATTCTCTCTCTTGTGTGTTTGTGAAGCTGCAAATTGAAGCTTTAAACTCAAACATGCATTACCTCCCCTTCCTTCTTCTAACGTACGCCCCTGAGAATCTGCATGAAACCCCGACTCCTCCTCCTTCAGCACCGATAATCGTGAACCTCTTTCGCGCACTCTGGGATTTGGCTAATAGTTTCGCTGCGCGTTAATCTCGACTTCCCCGGATCCGGTCCAGCAAGCTCACCGCGTTCTTTGTACATTCATCCAAGAATTATATACGGGTGTGTTATTGCTCGTAGCTTGCCCCTGCGTCATATTTTCACCTGCATTTCCACTCGATTGTCCCACTTTCTTCTGGCTTCCAACATTCCTTGCAGTAGTTGCAGCGCCTTCCCCATTCTCTTGGTTCTCCCCCAACGAGTCGGTGGGGGCAATGGTCAACATCATGACCATATCGGCCGAAAGAAAATAAAATAAAATGATTGCCTTCTTACCGTATTTTTTGTTCGACTCCATTAATGAGGATCATAGGTCTCAGGCGCATTTAGGTCCAATTCAACATATTTTCTCACGAAGCGTCCCTTCTTCCGTCCTAGTGTCGTTGAATCCAGCTTCAGTACCAGTCCCACCTGTGATCCTAGCTAGGACATATAAAACCCCCTTGTCATAGTAATCCAATGATAAGAATGTCAGGCGAATCCAAGCTGCTATCTTAGTTATCTGTTCACCTAGCGGGTTGAAATTTTGTCTCCAAGGTTGCACGGCAAGATAGTAGTCGTAAATGAGCCACGGACCTCCCGTCAACGCTTGATCGTAGTTCTCCATATCAGTAAAGGTCACAACAAAGAACCCTAACCCAATATCTATGGTCTTAACTTCACCCCGCCTCGCCCAGAACTGATATAGTTTCCGTTCCAAGTACTCGTGATTCACCATACGTCCTAACAGCTTCACTATGAGCGCACTCTTCCATCTCTTCGCCAACCTTTCCTTCTCCTCCGATGAGACGATGACGCTTGGACCTCTCCGTCATCTGCACGAAAGTCCTTTCCTGCGTGCCATTTATCCTTGCTCCACCAATCCTCTTCATCCTCCTCCGTGTCAGCTGTAGCCTGCATGAAAGCCTCTTTAAAAGAACCCCACTTCCTACCTGACTCCTCCCTCCCTTTCCTCCTTCCGCCCGTTTCAATCTCGTCGTGTATCCAGTCGTCATCGTGACAAACTAGACTCTGTGTATCCTGAAACTCTCCTTCCCCGGCTCTTACCCTTTTCCGGCTCCTCACTAGGGCATCTCTCTCTTCCGGCAACGGCGCCGGGTTTCCTCTCTCTCTTTCGCTCTCGTCCATAGATAAAGTTATAATTGAATATTATTACTATCAATATAGATATCTAATTAGATTATTTTATTATAATTGCATATGAAATCATTAAAAAAAAAATTTATAATTTAATTGACAATTCATTTTCATATTATTTAGAAGTTTTTAAATTTAATATATATATATATATATATATATATATATATATATATATATAGACACATAGCATGAGTTATATTTACAACAGATGTGATAGTTTAAGGACAAGTGATAGTTTAAGGACATATTTGAGCTGGCATTGAAAAATTATATTTACGTAAGTCGAGACTGTCACGACTTGAAATTTAAAGGGGTGACTGACACAGAATATAAGTGTACTCAAATTCCTTAAGCCTTAAACTTATAAACATACGATTCAAAATACATGGATTATACATATAAATTATATGAAGCATCTAGCTTTAAATATTAATACAAAAGTCTATAGTTATGATTACTTCGACTAGTAGCACCTCAAAATGAGTCGACGAACTTTAAATCATTAAGGAGACCCTTCACCGCTCAGCAGAAAATACATATGATCAGCAATATTGTCTGAACTAAAGCAAATTTTCTAGTAAATAACGTCTCATTCTTATAATTTAATAAAATACAGAAGTGAATAATTTAAATATTTTTAAATGTTTGATAGTAACAATATGCCAATAGATTTCAATGTCTAAATCATACAGCCATGAATAAAATAGAACTTTATATAAAATATCATTAATCAAATAAATACTAAAACCTTTGATTTGATATAATCAATTTAAACCATAATTCTCAAACTCATCTTTCCGTAGGACTTCTTACAGAATGAATGACAAGCGTAGTCACACAGTCCACGAGGGTAACTAGCCAAACATGGCTCGAAGCCATGAAACAAGTATGGACACGTAGTCCATGAGGGTAACTAACCAAGAATGACTCAAAGCCATGAAACAAGTATGAGAAAAAATTCCATGAATATCAAGGGAGCTTGAGGTTAACCATGGTGCACCAAGAACTAACAATACTAATGTTAGTAACCGGCGTTTTGTAATTAGTCCTCTCTAAAACATTTTCAAACATGCTTGGGGTCAATTTATCAAAGTAATAAAAATTCTTCCTTCAAGATAATAACAGCTCTATCTCATACTGTATAATCTAATCCCCTAGCATGAAGTTTCACAAACAATATTTCAAAACTTTCCTTCAATTTCAATCGGTCAATAAATCCTTTTTAAAACATCAAGAACTCGCGTAAAAACATTCCATCTCAAATAATAAATTCTAGTTTATAAACTTTCCAAAATCCAAGATCATTTCAATATAAAATTTATGAAAAATATCTCAAAAGTCTTATTTCCATTTAACTGCATAATCATGAATTATGCTTTGAAACAATTGGAAGAAAATACATAATAATGAATAAAATCATCATTCTTTACTCGTATACTATCAATAATATTTCTTCACAAAATCATATTTTTAAACATGGAAATAAACATAAAAGTTTAACAATAAAAAATATCATTGTAAAAATAACGCTAGTCACTCACTTGTTTCTCTTCCAAATATATATATTATACCGTTGCTTTACATGTATGGCCATTCTTCAATATCCTGTTGACTTTTCTGAAACTAAACCATTTTCTAAAATCCTTTTTGATTCACTTTTCTCTTGAGCTCAGACAATTGTCAATTCTTATAAATTTTAAAATTCATATTTGTTTAGGGACATTAGGAATGTCCTACAACTCCTTAATTTTCACAACTTAATACTTATACACATACACACAATTTTACATACATACATATATACACACACATGGGAGGACCCACGTTTTTTATTTTATTTTTTGGGGGGGGGGAAGTGCCCCCCTTGAATTTTGGATTTTTTTTTTTAAATAAAAAATTTAATACATATTTGAATGATTGCCCACCCTTAATACATCAAGACTGCACTTCATAATCGGATAGGAGATGAATGGTTGAATGATTGTTTAGTGTCTTATATTGAAAAAGATGTATTTGATAGCATTGATAATAAGACAATTATGATGGAATTCCAAAAAATAAGGCCTAAAAGGATAACATTGTAATTATTTTTATTGTAATATACTTTTGTTATTAAAATATATGTATTTGAACTTATTGAGTGCCCACCCTTCATTGTACTTTATGTAGCTGCATTTCTAACAGAACTTAGCCTTGCTTTTTTAAATGACAGGTTTGTAAAATAATTACCTCTCTTATTACATCATCAGTATTCACTTGATTTCATGAATATATTTTTTTGGAAAATTCCACTAAAATACCATCTGAATTTGCAAAACCCCCAGAAGCCCACCGAATTTGTAAAAAGACTCAGAGGTGATATGGACCTTTCAGGGTTATGCAAATTTAGATAAAAAGACCATAATACCCTTCTTCTTCTTCTTCCTCTTCTTCAGAGATTCATTCAGGCGAACCCAGATTCATTCTTAGTCATTCTCAGAATCACGGCCGAAGGCACTTTTGCCCTCCGCCGTCGATGCCGCACTCACCCTTGGATACCGCACCAGATGATGGTGAAAAACTTTGAAAAAGGAAAAAAACTGAGGACGCGAAGTAATTTTTTTGAAATTGATTGAGAAGACGATTTAGATAGGTGACAGCGTGGCGTGAAGGAAGAAGCAAGAAGAAAGGAAGAAGAAGGAAGAAGAGAAGCAGGCGAACCCAGATTCATTCTTAGTCATTCTCAGGCTCACGGCCGAAGGCACTTTTGCCCTCCGCCGTCGATGCCGCACTCACCCTTGGATACCGCACCGGATGATCGTGAAAAACTTTGAAAAAGGAAAAAAAAACGAGGACGCGAAGTAATTTTTTTGAAATTGATTGAGAAGACGATTTAGATAGGTGACAGCGTGGCGTGAAGGAAGAAGCAAGAAGAAAGGAAGAAGAAGGAAGAAGAGAAGGAGGCAAAAAAAAAACGATTGCACTCGAGTGCACTGAAAGTGCACTCCAGTGAAGCACAACAGAAGAATTTGTAAATGGCGATGATATATTTATAAATAGCGATAGAAGTTTTGTAATAATGCATTAACTTTATGTTTTCATTTCAGAGGCAAGAATGAAGCACAACAAAACAACTTGTAAATGTCGATGGTAGATTTGTAAATAGCGATGAAAGTTTTGTAATAATGCATTAACTTTATGTTTTCATTTAGTGGAATTTTCCCTATATTTTTTATATTCTTTTTTTTTTCTTGTTTATATTCTTTTGTTTTTAAATGCATTTAAAACTTTCCTTATAAAAAAATTTTGGGGGCACCGAACCCCCAAATCCCCCCACCAATGGTGCCCCCTTCAGTAATTTTTGGATCCGCCCCTGTATATACACACACACACATATACATACTACAAAAGTCCCAATTCAAACTTGTTATTCAACTTATCCTAACATATCTAACCTTATTCTAACCATATAAAATAATTGTTGACCATTTAGAGACAACAAACAGTATTTTAGACAAAATCCAGCTCCAAAAGCTCAATCTTTAAACATTCTTGTGCAAACTTTGACACTTGAGCTGCTATCTTGTCATTTAGGAATCCAAAACAACAATAATGATCAATTTTTAACCTTTTAAAGAGGCGGCACAAGATAATCCAAAAAACATTTCAGTTTTCAAAAATAATCACGACAACCTAGAAAATTCCAACTTCAAAAGTGTTGTTACATGCATCATTTTAGAACCTCAAACACAATCTAATGATTTAAGTTACTCCTCTACATTTTAGGTGTTAAACATTCTAGGTGTTAAAACAATGGGTAATTCCTTAAATTGCAAGCCTAAGAATTTAACCCAACCAATATCTATTTTGATTCCATTCAAGCACTTGGTCTTTTTTTTTTTTTTTTTCTTTAAACTTAGGACAACCCTCTTCGTTTAATTCTAAAACTGTTTTCCAAACATAATTTTGTCATCTAAGATGGTTGTTGGGCATTCAGAGGTATTCAACAACACGTTAGACCAGTTTTCAACTTCCCAATTCACTAATCATGCCACAAAAACATTAATATCTATATAACTCAAATCCATGACATATAAAATTCTTCCTCATTTAACATATAAGCTTCCTTTATAACTATCCAAGTATCCTTTTGCCTCTCTTTACTTCTCTCCTTTATTAAAGAATCCAGCGCTATCCCTTCCAAAATAGGAAGATTAGGTTCTGTCATCATTAAATTTAGAGCCAAATTAAATTAGACCTGCAACCTCAAATCGTTTTCAAATGAACTTATCTCCTTTTCTTTGGAACACCTGTTTAGCATTTAGATATACCTAAGACCGCAACTTATGACTAATATCAAAGTTCCACAATTAAGAACCTAAAGCTGTTTAACAAAAGCCATCATATACACACTTCTTTTATAATCATATTACTCTAGCACTCATTCAGTTTCCTTGTAATATCATTACACTCTCATGAACATTTTCAATCACCCACACATTCATACTATTCCTTTTAAAATAAATCTGCTGCTGCACTTATTTAAAATGGAGCGTTTTTTTTTTCTGTCATATCCCAATAATCCAGAAGTCTCAAAGTCAACAATATGTTCAGGGTATGAACAGATCAAACATGTACTTATCCTGCGCACATTATCAATATCTAAATCAGGTTTTAGCCTTCAAAATGTTCAAACAGCAAAACCATATGATTTGGAGAATATTTCCAGTTTATAAAAATCATTACTACAGAGCAGAACAACCCAAACACATGCAACACTGAGTATGATGATTATAAGTTTCAATCCATCTTTAGTTTAGCCACAACTAGAACTCGTAATCGGTGGTTTTTCTCATTTCAGAGCTAGATTTACCCACTCCTCTCCTCTGACTCCCAAACTAACCCAATCGAAAAATCTGAAGATGGGAGGAGGCTTAACAGACTTACCTTGATTCAAAAATTGATTTGCATGTGGGTTTCAACCTCTGCTTCTCCCTTCTCCGGTGACCTTCACGCCCTCTCTCGCTCTTAGCCCTCTCTCTTGCCCTCAGCCTCTGTTTTCTGTTTTCTTCTAGTTCGTCTCTCTCTCTCTCTCTCTTTTCGGTATTCCCTTCTTTCTCCGACGATCTTCACCGTCTCTCGCTCTTACTCTCTCTCGTCTCTCGTCTTTCTTTCTAGCTCTCAGCCTTCTCTGATTTCTGTTGTGCAGCACCAAAACGAATGAGAATAAGGGCTGAAATGGTTTTATGCAGAATTGAAAATGGGCAGTGGAGCATGGGCTGCTGTCATGCTGAAGTTAAAGAGGAGTAGTGAAGCATGCATGAGAGGGGTGAGGTATCGTTAGCAGCATGAAACAACGGTAATCTCTCGCTGTCTCTGTTTTTTTTCCCCCTGTGCGTTTTCGTGTCTAGCCGAGAGGAATAATGAAAGAGTTTTATATATATATATATATATATATATATATATATATATATATATAATAATGAAAGAGTTAATCGGCTGAATAGATTCTGTGTTCTCACTGTCTACTCGTTCTCTGTTTTGGTGTTGGGCCGAAAGGAATAGCAGGTGAGGTTTTTTTTTTTTTTTGCTTTGGGCCGAAGAAAGAATAGCAATTGCAGGGAGTATATGATGCGTCATTGTTGTCTATTGATCAGGTTCTTGGTTGGGAAAAGCCACCTCATGGTTGGTTGAAGTTGAATGTGAATGGGGCTAGTGCCTCCCAATCTGCTCAGGCAGGTTGTGGTGGGGTCATCCGGGATTGCTTGGGTAATTGGGTAGTGGGTTTTGCTAAATCCATTGGTGACTGTGGCTCTTCGGCAGCGGAGGAATGGGCTATTGCTGAGGGTTTGCAGTTGGCTTGGGACTTGGGCTTTAAGAAAGTTATATTAGAGTCCGATGCTGATAATGTTATTAATGCTATCCTAGATTTATCATTCGTTACTTGCAACAATTTAGTGTTCAAAGTAAGGAATTTGATGGATTTGAATTGGCGGGTTGATGTTAGAGTTATTCCTGTAGAGACTTTAATAGAATAGGCGACGCTTTAGCCAAGAGAGGCATTTACGATTACTTCTTTTTTTAGATGAGTGTCCTTCTAACTTGAGGACTTGGTTAAACCAAGAGTGTTTGAGATTCAATTCCCCTGCTGTGTAATCTTTTCTTGTAATGTAGGCTTTTATGCCATCTTTCATATAAAAAAAAAAAAAGAAAGAGAATTTGAAGTGCCAATGTGAGTTGGCGTAGATAATAGTAAGGATCTAGGATTAGGCGCGTCATGTGGTGGGTTCGATCCTCTCTCATTGGGACTCGACTTTGGTAGCGATCTCGTAAGTCCCGAGTAAGTCTTTCATGAATGGCGGCGTCTTTTTACGTGAGTGGGGCGATGTCAAACCCCTCCAAAACTTTTTTATATATAAAAAAAAAGAGAATTTGAAGTATTGTGGATGGAGAGGGCACGTGACTTCGCTGTCCAATTGGAGTCTTTGTCCGAAATAAATTAGTTGAGAAACGAAGGAGTATGGATAATGAATTGGAATAGTTGAGCTCTCATGTTTATGTGGGTTCCACTCTACAAAATAATTTTATTTGACTATATACAAGCCCCTAACGTGATTCTTTATTCATTTAGTTGTAAATATTGAATAAATAATAGAATTTAATTCTTAATTCTATATAAGCATTTTTCTTTCTCAATTAACTCCTTTAGACCATAAAATATTGGTTCTAAAATTTCTGGGTGTTAAAATTTATCCTCTAACTATTTTTCCATAAATTTAGGAAAATAGGCTCTAAAATCCATAAAATAGCTTTAAAACTATTTAGACCACTTTTCATAATTAATCCCTTTATAATATTTCTAGATCCTCAAAATAATATTTCATAATTTTTTTTCCTAATTTTCACAGTCCAAAAATAATCTTTAATAATTATCTTAAGTTTTTCTTCATACTAAGCTTAAAACTTCTGGCTCTTACTAGCTTAACAATTTACTAATGTCAGTCTTATTCCTAAACTTATATTCCCAAACTTTGGAGTACTATAAATCACGTTGGAAAATCAGCTTCTACCTACAGCTAATTCAAACTTGCATTAAAATAGTCATTTGTGGCGTCCATATCTTGTTCCACTGATGTTAATAATTATTACCACTTTGTTGGAAAAAAATTACCATTTCTATTACAAATAACATTGCTAGTTAAATTATTATTTCTCACTTAATTTATCAAGGTCATAACATGTTTCCTCTAATATGAGGATGGCAATGAGATGTAATTAATTAAGGACAACCCCCAAATTTTATTCATATATTGATTTCGATGTGGACATGATTTTATAGATAACACCGAGAAACTCTCATGAACCTCTCGAGTATTTATTTTAGAGACAAACGAAGAAGACATGAAAAGTTCAAATTCTTGGGGGAATAATTAAGCCAGAATCTGATCCAATGCTTTGCTCTGAAAGTCGATGGCTTCGTGCTGGGGATTGGGTTCTTTGGACAGCTTCTTCATACGAGCAAACTCGAGGTCCTTGGCCATTTTCCTCCTGTACATCTCAGCAAAGGTGATTGGTTCCTCAAGCACAGATTTGTGTCCCTCTCCCATCTGCTTCAGTGGGTATACTATTGCGTCTGGTGATGGATTTTGGAATGTTGCAATCGACAATCTGCTGCACTTCGAGTTCACTACTGCTTGGTGATCCGCATTCTTGAACCTCCCATTACTCAGGTACTGTGTGTTATCAAAAGACTTCATATAAAGCTCTTCCAGATTTTATTTTATTTTTTAAATTGTACGTAGCATTTCTTTATTTTAAAGTATATAACTATTTAACCACCAAAACTTGGATTAACTTATTGTGAATTGTTTCATTTTAACCAATGGTATGGTGTTCAAGTCGTATAGTTATGTAACTATGATAATTACTTAGAGGAAGTGAGGTTTTCTACATTTGTAGGGTGTTCATTCTCACAAACTGAACTAATCGGTTGTTAGTAGTATCAAATACTAGTAGATATTTTTTTTTTTTTAAAAAAAAAGTATACATATACACACACATGAACCTTTTGACCTCCAAAAAAAAAGCTTCAATGAATTACCTTTACAAAAGGAATTCCATAAATTTCACTTAGAAATAACAAAAAACAATACGGACGCTTCTTGAGTTTTCTAAAATTATAAAAGCTTTCTCTATATTTCTTAAAGAAAATTTCTGAATAATTAAAAATATATATATGTGCGTGATGATTTGAGTAAAATTCAATAATTGGTTATATAATATATTTCTTATTTCTTGAGAGTAGTTATGGTAGTTTATGACGATTCAGAAATAAAACTGACTAGGTTTATGACATTTTTATAAAACTTAAGTCCAGAGACGGACTCAGGAATTTTACTTACGGGGGGCGAAAATAAAAAAATACTAAATTATAAATAAAAATACTTAAAATATGATAAAGACCTAATATACAAAAAATTGAAAGAAATATATTAAATTAAGCTTATTTCATTTGACTCTTACTCTACGTGTTTTCATATGGTTAAACTTATCTATAACTGAATCCGTGTAAAAACTCAAAACAATTTCTTTTTCATTGTATGCAATTAAAGAATCATCAAGAAATTAGTCTTCCATAGCCATCTATTAACAAAACTCAAAACTTGTCCAAAACAATAACCCTAAAATATTCTTTTATCAATGTAAAAGTAGTATCATTAGAAAGATAAAATCATGTATAATAAATTTCATAAAGGAAATTTAATGAAAAGAAGTGATTTTAAGTACCTTATTGATTCACAAAATTTGTATAAGCTATTGAAAAAATGCTGAACCAACCGCCAGTAGCCAATGGCAATTTTCAAAAAGTGGAAAACAAGTAATGTTGGGAATATATATTAAAGGTGTGGGCCTCGTTTCTTTACTTTGTCTTAAAATATAATATGAAAGCAAACCTGCAAAAAAAGTTTTGGAGGGTGCTTTTTTGTGAATGAATATATATGAAAGCAACCCACGACCCAGTCCGTCCTTCTTACCATCTACGAAAGCAAAACCTGCTTTTTCGTGAATGAATATATATGAAAGCATGGTCCGTGAAAGCAAACCTGTTGGGCCAATTTCAATGCAAGCATAATTTTTGTAACAGATAAAAATATCAACTAACAGAATGGCGTTACAAACCTATGCTTTCTCTGGTCCAGCAATTTTAAAAAAAAAAAAAAAAAAAAAATTGGGGGGGGGGGGGGGGCCACCCCTAGCCCCCCTCTGTCCGTCCCTGCTTAAGTCAAGGTTGTATTGAATTTAAAATAAATGAAACATATATATCAACAAAATTTAAATAAAATTTATATGGTTCACTCTAGCAAGTTGAATATTCATATGTTCACACGTAGGTATTTTTGAAATTGGTGTATAAAGTGTTATAATTATTTTATTCTGGCTCCTTAAAAATTGTAGATAAGTTTTTAGTAATAAAAGAAAGTTAGAAAATTGAGTTTCTATGGCATCAGTTTAAAACAAATCTTCCAAAATAACTTCAAGGGAATTTATTTTTCCCTCTTAAACCAACATATATAATGGTATAAATATTAAAAGCTAACTTTTGTTATAATGTTAGCATAATAATTAGTCATTGCTTTTCTTAATAACCCTTGGCACCATCCTGTGCCCATCATTTTTTCTATATTCTATACCACATATCTAAACAATCGACTAATCCAGATTGGAGATTTATATCTATAATATCTCTCCCCAAATATCTTTTAAACAAGGTGGTATTCGAACTTATTATTAATTCGCCCACCTTGTGCTTTAACTAGTCTATCACTAGACCAACTTTTGCTATTAGTCATTGCTTTTATTTGATCAAGTTTCTTTTGGATTAATGGGTTATTATTTACATAAAATTTACAAAAGAAAGAGATAGATTGGTACTCACATGGGCATGATCGCCGAGGTTGACGACGAAGGCTCCCGGCACAGGCTTAACAGTGATCCAGGTGTTGCCATTATCCCGGGTAGCCTGAAGGCCACCGACAAGGTCTTGAAGTAAGAGGGTGATGGTGCCTGCATCGGTGTGGCGTTTGATTCCAAGCGTGAGATCAGGCTGGGGGCATTTTGGGTAGAAATTGACCACTAGCTTCTGCTCCATTTCCCTGCATGCCTTTGTCAGAGCCTCCTTCTCTAGTCCCATTGCTTCTGACAACACCTCCAGCAGCTTGCATGCCAGACCCATCAGCTTCTCGCTGTATTCCTCTGTCATCCTTCTCCATCCTTCCGGCCACCTTGAATAGTCTCTGCTTCTCTTCGGATACGAAAAATATATAAACACTTCTCTCCAGTCTTGCACTGCCTCTCCCTACATGAATGCTCCCTCATTAATTATCAATCGCATAACTTAACCCTATGTCATCCCCGCCTACTACCTAACCTAACAACGAATCGCAAAATTAATATATAAAATTAGAGCATAGCAGAAATCATGATCATTACCTTAAGGTGACTGGAAACTATGAAGCCGCCTTTTTTGCCGCCGGACATGTCATAGCGAAGCTTCTCTTCTGGGGGCAAGGCAAAGAACTCTGCTGCAAGACGAGTCATTTCAGACACGAGTTCAGTGTCAACGCCGTGATCAACAACTTGGAAAATTCCCCATTCTTCACAAGCCTTCTCAATCTGCTTACATATGGCAGCTCGACGGCCATCAACCTCATCTATCCCTGCCAGAGAAATCACCGGAATTTCGTCGCTCAATTGGTCGTAAGCAACTTTCGGACGCTCATCTTCGTCCCGAATGAAGCCAGATCTGAGAGACTTCTCTGCGGCTATCTCTGTGAGGGTGTTAATCCTGGAAGCCATAGATAGATAGATAGAGGAACAAGTTCAATTACTATATTTGATATGCGCGCGCCTCAGAGGGTGTTTCCTTAAGTTGAATTTGTGAAGCAATGGAACTAGCCAAATTTATAGAATGGAAAAAGAGGGGCCGGGGTAGATAATCCACCTAACTCTTTTATGTGGATTAGCAGCCTCACCCATGTTCTTGATGATGTTGGAATAATCTAACAATAATGATTCCAAATACATTATATAATACTACAAGAAAGAGCAGTAATGAATTTTACTATATTATATGTGGATGTTTTGATGATTTAATTTAACTTATAATTATTACTAAAATTAAATTGATGATGTAAAACTAAAACTGTTCATCCATTATGGTAGCTCGCGACCAATTAAGTAGCGGCTAGTTTCAATTCATTCTCATACAATGACTCCAGAATATAGAATTTAATAAGCGTCACTCTTACTATATATATATATATATACATATATATATATATATGTGTGTTATTATTTTTTTCTTTCTATAATGCTAAATCTTACATTTGTTGATATAGAACGTCGGCAACATTGTCATCATTTCAAAATTTATATTTTATTTGATTTTTTTTTTTTAAATATCATATCATGATTAATAAGTCAGAGGGTGCTCAAATTACTTTTGATAATGCTTAGACAACCAATTTTTCTTTTTTCTCTTTTGTAACGGTGGATATAATGTTTTGATATTCATCATCTGATGGCTTTAGAAGTGAGCTATTTAAAGTGCTTAGTTAGAATTACAATTTCTAACCAATAACTAAGTTGATTAATCATACTATAATCTATGAGTTTACATATAATTAAAGAGGTTATACTTCGTACTGTTTACTATTTAAGGCCTTTGACATAATGAAGTAATTCATCTTATTGACCAGTTATGAATAAAAATGTATTCACAATATCTCTTGAATTCTTTCACAATTGATGCACGAATTCTCCATTGCACGATGTAGCCCTTTAAATTAATATCATGTCAGCTTTCTTCGTCATTTTATTTGAAATCCGTATTTTGTCAAAATTAAAGCATGAATTCAAATAGTTGACGCAACTTTTTTTTAATAATCCTTTGGGCCACTTGGTATTCGCCGCTGTCTCTGGATATATATAAATATATCACTTGTTTTTCTATGATGCTGAAGTCTTACATTTTGTTGATATAGAACATCGGCGAAATTGTCATTATTTTAATAAATCAGAGGGTGCTCAAATTATTTTTGGTAAGGTTTAGACAAACAATTTTCCTTTTTTCTCTTTTGTAACCGCAGATGTAATGTTTTGATATTCATCATCTGATGGCTTTAGAAGTGAGCTATTTAAAGTGTTTAGCTAGAATTACAATTTCTAACCAATAATTAAGTTGATCAATCATACTATAATCTACGAGTTTGCATATAATTAAAGAGATTATACGACTTCGTACTGTTTACTATTTAAGGCCTATGAGATAATGAAGTAATTCTTCTTATTGACCAGTTATGGAAAAAAAAATTATTCACAATATTTCTTGAATTCTTTCACAATTGATGCACGAATTCTCCATTGCATGATGTGGCCTTTTAAATTAAAGTCATTGATATCATGTCATCTTTTTTTGTCATTTTATTGAAATCCATATTTTGTCAAAATCAAAGCATGAATTCAAATAGCTGACACAATTTTTTTAAAAATAATCCTTTGGGCCACTCGGTATTCACCGCTGTTTCTGTATCGTATTACTTGATATCGAGTACTTAACTAATTTGGATCAAAGCTTTACAACTTTGATGCCTCTCCTCAAAGTCTTTTTTTACAAGGTGGGATTTGAATATCAGTCCACCTACTTTATGATTTAGTTAGTCGATCATTTAGATCAAGTACCCTTGATAAAGTTGACGTAATTCTTCTTTCAGGACAATTTGACAACGAATTATTAATTTGGTATTGTAATACCCAGATAATTATTTATCTGGAATATTATATTTTAGTGAATAATACCTATTGGATATAGGTGAATATGTGGTTTCAAATAATAAGTAATAATTATCTTATTTTCTAAGGTAATTACTATGAAAATTAGAAAAGAAAAAGAGCTAAAATCCATGAAAAATGTATTTTATAAGGCAGAAAATGGCCTGAAAATATTATGATAAATCTCATATAGCAACAAATATTGACAAAAACTTAGGGAGTATGTTATCTCTAATTTTAGGAATTTTTGGGATTATTTCCTTGAAAAATAGAGAAGCATAAATATAATATTATTAAAAGCATTTTTTGGCCCCATAATTTTTAATATTTTACATGGGATATAAAATACCAATGTCGAAAAATAGTTGTGAGATAATAATTAATCCTAATTATGAAAATTATCAACAATTAGTAAGTGGCTAATTAAGTATTTAGTAGCTAATTGTTTAGATTATGATATAAGTAAATTAATTAGTAAATAATTAATTTAAAGGGAGAAATTCGAAATTATTAATTAAATAAATAATAAATAAATAATAAAATATTTTATGCTTAGAAAAAAAAAATCTAGATATTTTGAATAAAATAATAATATATTCGGTAAAGGGCCAACATGACATTTGAGAATGGATAGAAATTAAATCCTACACCAAAACACAGGGATTTAGTCTAAGACATCCGGACTTTTTATAAACCAAATGAAATTCTACCTCGGAGTGGACTATCTCCGAAGTAATTTACGAAACCGGATGAGTCTTTAAGATACGGGATAAATCGAAAATAGGTCGATAGTGAAAATGGGAATCCATAGAAAACAAATTAGTCGTGACAAACCAGGGATAAGGTTTCTTAGGTTAGAACATATTACGAACCGAAATTATTGTCCGGAAGTTTGGAACTTCCGGAATTTATTTACGTAGAATCAAGGTGTCTGTCCTAAAATCTTCAAAGAGACTACGGAATACCCTTAGTGGGATCAAAAATTTAGTTAAACCAAGTACTTTGAAAGAGAAAGAGTGGAACCTCAAGGCCTTGCTATCGGATTTTTGAGTTTCGCCGAGATTACGCGTTTCGGACACCGAACCGGAAACTTTATCGATGAACTCTTCTAGAACATGGGTGACATAATCTTCTTCTAGAAGGATGATGTCAGCAGAGACACATGGAGGGCCAAGATGGAGCCACGTGGCGAAGTGCGATCCGGCGGCCGAAAATCAGTCTGATAAAGTGATGAATAGTGCCAAGACTTTTGCTATAAATAACACCACCCCTCTTCACTTCTTCTCCACCCCAAAACCGAGTTTAGAGAGAGGTTAGAGAGAAGGAGGAGCCCGGAGAAATTCTAGCCGAGCCCTGGGTAAGTTCTTCGGTCCCTAGTCTTAAGCTTCGGTGTTTTATTCGGTAGAATGCTAGAATTGTCTTTAAATTTCCCAGATAGTCTAGATATCATATGTAGGGGTAGATATGGTATTTATTTCAAAAATATGCTGGGAAAAGAGATATGTCAAAATTCTGGAGAGATAGGGTCAAAGTAGCGAAGCTCTGGCGAAATTCCGCCGATTAGGAGGTCAGGGGCAAAATGGTAATTTGTACCTAAAATGTTCGTTATGATGCCAAATATTTATAAATGTGATATTATCCTTATAGGATATCTGTAATCACGAACCGCTGTCGTACCCATTTGTCAAACCGCGTTTTAAAATACCGTTTTTACGTCAAACGTGTCGTTTTTCGTCAACGAAGGTACGTTCGCGTACTGTAACATTAACTCTGATGTTTATTGTATACGTATATGTGTATTGTGTATTGTGTGTGTATAGTTGTTATGTTGTACGTTCGCGTACTGTAACATTAACTCTGATGTTTATTGTATACGTATATGTGATATGTGTATTGTGTGTGTATAGTTGTTATGTTGTACGTTCGCGTACTGTAACATTAACGCTGATGTTTATGTTATGTATGTATGTGCTATGTGTATTGTGTTATGTTGCTTGAGTGCATATAGACGTTAGGGTGTATCAGTATGCAAGCTGGGAGCGATGCATCTGTATTGCTAGGAGCGATATGTCCTCACGATATGTGTGATTATCTTTGGGAGCGATGTGTGCATTGTGTATGTAAAATCTTTGGGAGCGATGTGTCTGCATTGTGTGTGTGTGAACATGCTTTGGGAGCGATGTGTCTACATTGGTTGTGTGTATGTCTTTGTTAATGTTGTGAACGTCGTAGTCCATATGTTGTATATGTAAATATGAGGTTAACCGTTACCTGAGGTCCGGTGCACATTGGACCTCAGCTCTTAATATAGCGTCAGGTTCAGGAGGACCGAGGATCGAGGAGAGAGGTAAGCAGCACGCTTAAGGACTCGACTGAAGACCATCTTTTGTTGTCACGGCGCGTGACGCCACGGAGACAATTTTGATTCCTCCGTTGTTATCTACTTTTGTAAACACTCGATACGGTGTAATGGTTCTTTATGTAAACAAATGGACTTACGGCATTTGAAATATATGTATCAATTACTCAATCGCTCCGATGCTCTACTCTGATGAAAAAAAAAATTATACTGCTTTTGAAAATGGGATGTTACAGGTATCATGTTTATTGAAGGGCTAGGTCCCTTGTCTATATGTAACCAATCTTGTATTGATGGCTATGGATCGGTCGAGAGAATAATATAACATAAATTATGAAACCAGATGACTGAGTCCCTTTTACGAATTCTATCTTGTAATTAATTTTATGGCAGCGTGTCACTCCAGAGAATAAAACGTTGTAAATTATGAGACCCCACGACTAAGTTAATTGTTTACGTATTCAATCTTTAAAGGTGTTGGTTTTCTCCACTAAATTCAATTGCGTATGTTTGTAATATTTATGTTAATTCTAACGTTGCCCTGAGTTTTTTGACCAGCAAGGAAAAAAAGGCTATCCTGAGTTTTACATTTGTGTAGTGTATCACCTCAAGTTCAATGTGATAAGTCGAGATTATTTATTTTTTAATGTTATTTGCTGGATGCAATGAATCATATACTATATTATTGTCGCCTATAGAACTATACTATATATTCAAGAAATGAGGGAATAAGTTAATAAAAAAACATTTCTCTTTTTTTTTGGTGACAAAAAAACATTTCTCTTTCTATAAAAACTATCTCTGATCTTTAATGTAAGATAATAGTTAGTAGTGAAAATTATGACCGAAGATTGTATATATAATCTAATAACATCTTGAACAATAGAAAAGGTATGTGATAAGAAACTTAAAAAAGCATATTTTTTTATTTTTATTTTTTTTTTTTTTGGATAAGAAAAAGGTTTTGGAGGGGTTCGACATCAGTCCCCACCAAGGCCAGGACGACGCGGCCCGGCTCTATGAGCACTTACTTACGAGATCGCCTACCAAAGGAGTCCCCAATGACGGAGGATCGAACCCACGACCCAAGGGCTTAATCCCGGATCCCTTACCATCTATGCCAACTCACATTGGTAAAAAAAAAAAAAAAAAAAAAATTGAATAAAGGGGTCTTATTTGGGATTAGGAAGTTCGTTTACCATTTTCCTTCTTTACCTCTCCTCTATCCTCCTTCCACTCCCATTGGATCAAATTTTAATAGTCCATATTTAATATTTTATAAAGATAAATATTATTATTATTTTACTTAAAAGGTACATAAATAAATTTAAATTATTAAAATTTAATCTGAATAATTCAGAATTGTAGACTATTATCAAAACGTAATTTTTTCAATGTTATTTTCTCATTAATGACATACTTTAGCTGCTAATTAGATCACGTGTCTAGCCTAATAACTATTTGATCAAGTAGTAAATTTTGGGCTTTAACATTTCAAAGGACCATTGATTGACTTATTCTAGAAAACAATAAAACAAGGGTTATTGGGCTATTTTACCCTAAAAGTATTTGCGTATGAGAAACTGGTATCTAAAAGTTCTTTTAGAGTAATGTCACCCTAGAATTAAAAACGGTGCAATAAGACCCCCATTTAAAACTAGACTTACATGTTGACTGTTGAATGCTCATTTTGACCAACTTATGCAAAGTTGACAAATTATGTTTGCTGAGCTGGTAAAGTGCTTCTCTCCACATGCCATTACCAATATTGAGCGACGTGAGGTCGTGCAAAGCTATGTGTTCCTGTTATTTTTCACGTCCAGTTGATGCAGAGAACAATCCAAGTTGGCTGCAATTGACAACAATACTTGGCTAGTATTGAATTTGGCTACCGGAGCAAAGGTTTCCTGGTAATCAATCCCTGAGTATACCCTTTTACAATCAGCCTTGCCTTATACTTGTTGATACTTCCATCTAGATTGAACTTCAAAGTGAAGATCCACTTGCATCCTATTGGTTTCTTTCAATTGGGAAGAATTGGGAACTCCAAGTTTTATTTTACTTGAGCACCCTCAACTCTTCTTCTGCATGTTGTTTCCAATTTGAATTAGTCATAGCCTATTGGAAGGTATATGAGACTTTCATTCGTGTACTATGTACATCAAAGTTATGCATCTTTGTAATAGGTTACCATATGAAACAAAACATTGAATTGGATTATGAGTACAAGATCTCACATATTTTCTAAGAGAAATAAGCCAGCCCAACTCTTCAGGATCTAATCATGTATTGGAGTCAAGGTCATTCTGTTGAACATGAGAGACATTTCTACCATTGTTCACATCTTCTTGCTGAGATTGTTGTCTATGCTCTTCTTCTGGCCTTGCTTCTACGTCAACCCCAAAATTCTCAACATCTATTTCTAATTTGTTAGGTGTAGGATCATGTTCGGGTTGAAGTGGAACAAGTTCATGTCCAGGCTGAGATGGAATAGGGCTCAAGTTGGTTACGTTTAAGGTTGGCTATAAGAGTGGGTTCAAGTTGTTTGAGAGTATGTTCATATATGCTAGCCATTCGATATATGAATGCTCCCCTGTATGGGTAATTTGAGATAGTAAGCATCTTGTTCATACAAAACAACATATTTGGAAATGATAAGTTTTTTGGAGGTGGGACAGTAACATTTGTACCCTTTAAGGGTAGTGGAATAGCCAAGGAATATAGACTTTTCAGCTCTAGCATTAAATTTGCTTCCATCATGTTTGTGGACAAAGACAACACAACCAAACACCTTTTGGGGTAATGGGTTGAAAAGGGGACAATTGAAAAAGGCACTACAAAAAATTTATTGTTTTGTCAGGGTTAAAATAAGGGATTTGTAGTGGTTTTAACTGCTACAAATGCCAGTAGTAGCGGTTAAGCAAACCGCTACAAAATACACTGTTGCAAACGATTGTGTAGCGGTTCTTTAAAATCGTTATGCGTGTAAACAAAACCACTACAAGATGCGCCTGTAGATTAGATATTCTAGGAGTATCTTGTTGCAGTTAACCGGTACAAATGTGGCACCAATTTTTTTTTGCCAAAGTGTGGGTTTGGCGAGAAATGCAATTTGAAAATTTGGCTCCAACTTTTGTAGCGGTTAGCCAACTGCTACTTATTAATTTCAGAAATTTGAAAATATGGAGACAAACATTTGTAGCATAATTGAGAATTTTGGAAGCATTCGATTGATCAAAAAAAGTAGAAGTTAGGACTGCATCACCCCAGAAGTGATCTGTGGGCACATCTTTCCATCAACAAGGTGTGGGTAACTTCTAATAGTTGGCAGTTTTTGCGCTTAGCAACTCCATTTTGTTGAGGGGTCTAAAGGTAGGAAGTTTAGTAATGAATTCCGTGTTGATCAAGAAACTCTTTAAAGGTTCCACTCATGTATTCCTTGACATTATCACTTCGTAATATTTTAATGGAAGTTTGGAGTTGCTTTTTCACAAAGGTATAGAAGTTTTGAAATACTTTCATTACCTCTTTTTTTTTTTTCATTAAGTAAAACAATGTGGTTCTAGTGTGATAATCTAATAAACTATTGAATCATCTAGCATTATTTAGGCTTTTTATTCTCGCAATACCCCAAATGTCACCATGGACTAATGTGAATAATGTAGAGGTTATGCATAACTAATTAGGATATGAAGATCGTGTTTGCTTTATAAGTAGGCAAGTTTCATAATGAAAAGAAACATAATTTTTTATTGAAGGGATAAATGTCATTTTTGCCCCGGAAGTTTTGGTTGAGGAGCACCAGGTAGATAGAAGGTTTTTTTGGAGCAAAATTGCCCCAGAAGTTAACAAAACATAGTAATTTTGCCCCTCTGTTAATTTTGACCGTTAAGTTTAACTGATGTGCACACATAGCATGCCACCTCATCAATCAAAATAGAGTTAAGTATCATTTTTGTCCTGGAAGTTTTTGCTAAGGAGCAATAGGTATCTGGAAAAAAAATTTAGGAGTAATTTTACCCTAGAAGTTTACAAAGCGTGGCAATTTTGCCCTTCTGTCCCCCAATATTAAATTTGACTATTAAATCAGTCAAAGAACGCACATCATTCATAGAACGCACATCATACCACCTCATCATTCATAGTACTTGGCCCAATATGATTTCTTGTTAAAGGAATCATCAATATTAAGGGCATCACTTAGCCTAATACAGTGAACATAAAGAAATAAATACGTAAATATATCAATCTCGTATTGTTGAACGAATCATCAGTATTGGGGGAATTAAAGGGATAAACAAACTTAACAAGATCGGACTGAACAATGCAGGAAATATCGTCTTCTTTGAGTTGCTGAAGGACCCAGATCCAGGAATCGAGAGTGCAGAGGAAGAAGTCTACCTTGGAAAGGTCAAACTTAGAGTTAGAGAGAGAGAACCTTGAGACTTTGAACTCAAGCGGTTGGAATTTTTGAAGTCAAATTGGTCAAAGGGACTGAAAGGTCTGTCGCAAAACTCAGAGGAAACATCACTTATGATCTAAGCAACTGAAACGCAAAACGAGAAATGAATTGTCCCAAAAATTGGTTCAACAAGACAAATCAATAGTAATAGTATTTACCTTTGTATAGATTGATCTAGGCCACCCTCCTTAAAATCGCTGGAATTGCTACGTTTTGTAAACTTCTAGGGCAAAATTGCTCTTAAAAAAATTTGGATATCCATTGCTCCTCATCTAAAACTTATAGAGCAAAAATGATACTTAGCCCTATTTTGACTGATGAGGTGGCAAGCATTGGTGCCACATGTACAGATCAGTTAAATTTAACGGTCAAAATTAACAGATAGGCAAAATTGCTACGTTTTATTAACTTCTAGGGCACTTTGGCTCCAAAAAAAAACTTATGTCTACCTAGTACTTCTTAGACAAAACTTCCAAGGCAAAAATAACACTTATCCCTTTATTGAATAAACTTAGAAATACATGCTTCATATAGTCAAAACTAGGGGTGGCCTAATGATAATGCCACAAAAATACATATTTGTTTTGAGAATTTAAGCTAATCAGTGCCTTTCTTGTAGACCAAGCATCTTTATTTTTTATTTCTGATCCTTTGAGGTAGAAATATCCATTTCATTCTCTAGATGTCCCAATCGTCCTCATCAAATTTAAATCCTAAAAAAAAAACATAAATAATCATCAAAAATCACTTGGCATATGTGCCCTTTAGTCCATTTGCTCACAAATATTAGATTACAAGTGAGTGCATGTACAAGCATAACATTATGTATTCTCAGTAGTTAGATAGTGCACATGTGCCAATTTGCTGATCAACTTCTGTAAATAGGACGTGAGCCACTTTGACTATGAGGTTTTCATGACACAACTTTAGAGTTGTAAACAAAGTTTTATTACCAGTCATGTGATCTGTAGCTCTAGAGTCAACAATCCATGTATCATCACTAGTTAACATGACATTGAGAACTATAATGGAATTACTTGATTACACTATATTGAGACTTCAAGTATCCTGCGAAGAACTTACAATTCTTCTTGGATTAGGTGATCGATCACTATCTTCTACCTTCTATTTAGCTATAGTAAGTTCTGCCTTCCATTGGATGGCTTTCCATGTAGCTTCCAACATTCTTCCTTTGTATGACCCTTCTTCTTGCAATAGTTGCACAATTTGTTATTCATTCGTTAACCTTGTTGTCTTAAATGCACGATTTTCAAACTTCTAAAAGCACGCGCACCAACACACATATATTTTCGTTTGATCTCATTTTTCATCCCGATGCTAGAATTATGGTCCATCTTTCATTCTTTTTTTCCCTTCTCTCTTTTGCGTTTAACCTTTCTGTTCCACAATATCTCCATACATCACACATTATTTCTAATTTTTATATGTCTATATAAATATCTCATTTTCAAGATCCCACCCTTATTTCCACCGTCATGTCTTTTGTGAAGGTATATAAACACACACACACACATATATATATATATATATATATATATTGTAACATCCTCCATATTTAAAAACAATTATTAATTAATAAGTTGATTAAACCATTCATTAATATATTTTATGCAAACAATTGAGCTTTGGATTTTACCAGGCCCATACTTTTTAACTGAGCCTTACTTCAAGATTTATCAAAATAACCAAAATATACTAAAGTACACCAAGTGAGTCATAATGTGGCAATATACAATAATTCAACATGTACCAAAAAGGTGGAAGCACCGTCATTAGCAAAAGTAATTTAAGCTTCCAAAGGCTTCTTTGATAGACCCGCACAAGAATTATCACCTGAAAAATGTGTAACCATCAGTCCATGTCATTATAAATGCTAATATGTGTTCGTGAAGTGCCAAGTGGAACATTTTAAATAACAAAATACTAGATATCTAATTTACAAATTTATTAAATCAAAAATTCTGTAATAAAATTTGGGAAAATGACAAATAAATACTATATAAATTTGCAAAATCTCCAGAAGCCCACCGATTTTGTAAAAAGACGAAAAGTGACAAGGACCTAGGAGGGATATGCAAATTGGAGTGAAATTACCCTTTTGCCCTTAGTTTTAAATAAATTCAAAAAAAAAAAATACCCTCACTTGGGGGACACAGGCGGCCGGCGCCGCCATTGGCAAGGGGGTGGGGCTTTTTTTTTTTGGGGGGGGTTAGGTTTTTTTTTTTTAAAAAAATAATAATAATAATATATTCATTGAAAGTGTGGGAGGTGGGATTCGAACCCCCCCCCCCCACACATCCATGGGGCCAAGTGGCCCAATGGCCACTTGGTTTCTTTAATATATATATACATTAACATTAACAAATATATATATATATATATTCTTCTTAACATTTTTTTAACGGTAGTTACAAAACTTTCAACGGAATTTACTAATCCTGCAACGCTATTTATAAATTTGGCAACGACATTTACAACGTTTTTTTTTTTAAAAAATTTTTTTTGCCTTTTTTACCTCTTTAATGCCTCTAAGTGAAAAACAAAAAAATATGCACTATCACAAAACTTGCAACGGAATTTACAAATCCTGCAACGCCATTTACAAATTTGGCAACGACATTTACAATGTTTTTTTTTAGTTTACATTTTTTACCTCTTTAATGCCTCTGAGTGAAAAACAAAAAAAAATTGTCACTATCACAAAACTTGCAACGACATTTACAAATCCTACAACACCATTTACCTTTTTTATCGCCATTTATAAATATGCACTATCAAAAAAAAAACATTGTAAATGCCGTTACCAAATTTGTAAATGGCGTTGCAGGATTTGTAAATGCCATTGCAAGTTTTGTCATAGTGCATTTTTTTTTTCACTCAGAGGCGTTAAAGAGGTAAACTTTAAAAAAACGTTGTAAATGCCGTTGCCGAATTTGTAAATGGGGTTGCGGGATTTGTAAATTCCTTTACGAGTTTTGTGATAGTGCATATTTTTTTGTTTTTCACTCAGAGACATTAAAGAGGTAAAAAAGGTTAAAAAAAAAATTTAAAAAAAACGTTGTAAATGCCTTTTCCAAATTTGTAAATGGCGTTGCCAAATTTGTAAATTCCGTTGAAAGTTTTGTAACTACAGTTGAAAAAATGTTAAGAAGAATATATATATTTGTTAATGTATATATATATTAAAAGAACCAAGTGGCCCAACTGGTTGGACCCCACTTGGCCCCATGGATGTGTGGGGGGTTCAAACCCCACCTCCCACACTTTCAATTAATATTTTTTTTTTCAAAAAAAAACCCCCACCTCCCTCGCCAGTGGCCGGCGGGCGGCGCCCGGCCACCGGTGGCCCTCTGGCGTGGGTTTTTTTTTGAATTTATTTAAAAATAAGGGTAAAAGGGTATTTTCACTCGAATTTGCATATCCCTCATAGGTCTTTGTCGCTTCTCAGTCTTTTTACAAATTTGGTGGGCTTATGGGGGTTTTGTAAATTCATATGGTATTTATTTGTCATTTTCCCATAAAATTTCTATATTAAATTTCATATCATGAATCACATACATAACATGCAAAGAAAAATATTGATACCCCGACCATCCTTATCACCACACATCCTTATAACCACTAACAGAACCCATGGGCTGTAACGTAATAGCCTTAGTCTCTTTGACAAGATTGCACCAAGCTCTCCAATGATGAGGTGTAGCTCGGCCAAACACTACATGACTCATATTGGACCATGGGTTCGCTTTCTTCCGAATAGAGAAAGGTGTCACTGCCCCAAGGGCTAACCCTTAACCCAGCCAAAGGAAAAGGGTGATACCAAGGGCCGTGAAAATGTCAAAGTCATCCACTGTGCACCAAGTGGTGGCATACCACGTGGTATCAATAACTCTCATCATCACTCTACATCCATCACCACTCCATTTCATGATAAACAATCATAATCTTGGCATGTATATATGAGTTCCATACGAGATTTGTAAAAATAATACATTGTCTCAATAATTATCAAGATAATAATACTATTTCAAGTTACAAAATCACATCAAAAGTGCATTATCCAAAACATATAATATCATAATTTTTTGTCTCAATAACTATTTCAAAGTACTCAAAAATATATTAAATCAATAATATAATATCACCCGTCACATTTCAAAATAAAATCCTACAAGGCAATTTCATTAAGAACATAGTTTTCATAGATTTGTATCACTCATAAACATCATACAAGCATGCATAACAAGAGGAAAGTGGTTACCTCAAGTTCTTGACACAAGAACTAAGCGTGAGAGAAATCAAGTCCACTCTAAAAATAAATATATAATTATAAGTTAATATAATTAACCAAAAATACCAACTAATACAATAACAAATTAATTAAACTATAATTGTTTTACTTAAATTTTTTTAAAATATGATAATTTATCTATTCCTCAAATCATTATTACAGATCTCATTTTCTTCGTTCATAAATTATTTCTCATTAATTATAATTATCAAAATATCTTCATGTCCTCAATTTAACCAAAACACCCAATTTCCTACCATAAAAGTTTCACATATAAATTTTAAATACTCATATTCATTTATAAACCCCAAATCCAATCCTCAATGTAACCTCCAATAAATTAAAAAGGAATTATAAATTCGGATATAAGGGACCTATTATCACAAACCTCAATTTTCAACCTAATACCAACTTATATAAACATAACCCAATTTATTTAACAAATCTTCAAACTTTCAAACGATCAAAATCATATCAAACTTTAATTTAAATTCTAAATTCCAACTCATAATTATATATAGATCAAATTTAGCAAATCCTAACATTTTAAACTGATAATAATACCTTTAGTAATCCAAATAAATTCCTTACATCTCATTTAATCCGTAGAAATATCCTATAAGACACAAATCCTAAATTCTTTTAAATACAAAATTGATTTAAAATTCCTACAACAAAGAACTAATATATTTAAAAAGATTAAAATTATCTATTAAACATGCTCTATATATATACAGTCATCTATTATCAAAACTCAAAACTTTTCAAAAATTCTAACCCCAAAATTTTCACTAATCAATACTCTATTACTTTTATTAAAAAGATAAAAAATATGTAGAATAACTTTCATGAAGAAAATTTGTTATAAAGAAATTAATTTAAGGGTTAAATGCTTAATTTGCCACGAAAGTATTGATCAGGGGGCACTTAGCACCCGGAAGTTTTTTTAGTACCAAATTTGCCTCGAAAGTATGAAAAAGGTACCAAATTTGCCCAAAACTAACGGAAGGTCAAACGGACGTTTGCCACGTAGGATTTTTTTGGGTTAAATACCTAATTTGCCACGGAAGTATTGATAAGGGGGCACTCAGCACCCGAAAGTTTTTTTGGTACCAAATTTGCCTCGGAAGTATAAAAAAGTTAGCAAATTTGCCCAAAACTGACGGAAGGTCCACATAGGTCGTTAAAATGCCACATGACTAGGAAAGAAACACAGTGGAGGGTGAGTCATATGCCAGATCATGCAACCACGTTAGCACCTCATTCATCTCTCTCTCTCTTCCCTCTCGCTTTCGGCAGTTTGTGCTTATGAATTTTCTTCCAGTCCTTCACCCACTCCTACATCGGCGGCGACAATGCCGGTGGGACCATTGTGAACACCATGGCTCTCCGATGTGGGGCTGAGGACCTTCCAGGCGGTGTGGCAAATTCATATCAAATGATTTTATCTCTTAGACCCTTACAATTTCTCGATTCTCAAATCTTCAGGTAATGCCTCCTCACTCCCCCCCCCCAATTCCCCTATTTTGCTTCTCTGAAATTTTACGATTTGGTGAAAATTTTGACAATCCATATGACCATCTCTAACTGGGTTTATTGGCGGTTTTTTATTTATCTTGATTCGGAGAACTGTTTGATTTCTTGGTAGAGAAATTTTTAGAGTACAATGGGAATACAAAATTGTTCTAGGAATTATCTCTAACTGATGGCTTTTGCAGATCCAGAGCTAATTCTAACATCCTGTTTGAAATTTTCTTGATCAATTTGATAAGAATGGTTTTTGGTTTCTTGGTTTGGATTCCTATCGTACCTATATTTCTGGGGATCGAAACCAATCGAATTTGAAGTAGAGGAAGGTCGCAAACAGAGTTGGCAGGCATTGTTGTGGAAGCTGGCATACCCGTCGGTGAAGGAGTGAGTGAAAATTCAGAAGCACAAATCGCCAAAAGCGAGAGGGAAGAAAGAGAGATGAATGAGGTGTTGACATGGTTACATGATCTGGCATATGACTCACCCTCCACTGTGTTTCTTTCCTAGCCATGTGGCATTTTAACGACCTACGTGGACCTTCCGTAATTTTTGGGCAAATTTGCTACCTGTTTTATACTTCCAAGGCAAATTTGGTACCCAAAAAACTTTCGGGTGCTGAGTGCCCCCTTATCAATACTTCTGTGGAAAATTAGGTATTTAACCCAAAAAAATCCTATGTGGCAAACGTCTGTTTGACCTTCCGTTAGTTTTGGGCAAATTTGGTACCTTTTTCATACTTCCGGGGCAAATTTGATATCAAAAAAACTTTCGGGTGCTGAGTGCCCCCTTATCAATACTTTCGTGGAAAATTAGGCATTTAACCCTTAATTTAACTATCTAAATGATCTTATAAAATAAATGACTTATCTTAAAAACTCAAATAGTCTCTTCTTTTCTCTTTTTCTCCCATCGTCCACACACACGCACACGCGCGCACACACACACACACACACACACGCACACACACAGATGAATTAATCATTTCTCATCTCCCAAGTCAATTTGGCTTGCCACCCAAGGTTATTATAGGTGGCAACCACATCGCCACCAATTTATTTTTTATATATATTTTATTTTATAACAATCCCCTTTCACTCTTTTTTTTTTTAAAAAAAAAAATTATCTTTTCTTCTTCTTCTTCTTCTTCTTTTCACACAATCACATAATACAAATAAGTCCTTTCATTTTACTTTTTTATTATTATTATTTATAACTAAATCCTAAAAAAAAAAAAAAGATGTTACATATATAGACACACACAACTTCCATGATCTCTTATCTTTTGTTGAATTTGTGAATACACACATATGACTATTAAATTTGAATCTTTGGTCTTTGTTAAACAATTTTATATTTCCAAATAATACTGTACCATGGCAAAAACAGTTTATACTAGTTTTCAAATAATACTGTACCATTCGCTCAGTGAACTTTGCAAAGTTATGCTTGAATTCTGAAAATAACCTTGTCTTTGTCGTCAAAAGCATCCCCGGAATTGTCAACAAGTACTCGACCAACATCAAAGTCTCCAGTTCTATACTTGAAAAACCAATAGGCGATTATCACAAACATGGAGGTGGCCACTGTAACTTTGATCTCTCACTAAAAACAAATATTCACACTTATCTGGTCGGCGATGGTGGAGGCGGCGGCACGGCTGAGGCAATAGAATGGCGGGGGAGATTGGGGACAGCGGCGGCACGGCGATGGCGGGGGAGAAGCGTCGACAGGAGAGCTGCGGGAGGGAGGAAGAACGCGTATGTGAGGCAAAATGAAGTCGGACCGAGGTTTAAACTTCAAAGTCCCATCTTTTTGTGAGGGAACACTCTTATTCGTGGCAAAAATAAGTAATTTTGCGAGGGAACTAAGGTTCCCTTGCAAAAATGAACTTTTTTGCTAGGAAACCATAGTTCCCTCGCAAAAAAGAGGATGTTTGTTGGCCAAATGACCGCCATTTTGCAAGGGAACTAAGTTTCCCTCGCAAAAATCACCTTCTTTGCGAGGGAACCATAGTTCCCTCGCAAAAGGGACGGTGTTTGGCAGCCAAATACCCTCCTTTTTGTGAGGGAATCCCTCGCAAAAAAGGTGATTTTGCTGTTTTTGCGACGGAATTTGCGAGGGAACCCTATTTCCGTCGCAAAAACACTGTATTTGCGACGGATTGATAGTTCCGTCACAAATGAACCAAAATTTGCGACAGAAATAACGTCCCTTGCAAATTCCGTCGCAATTATTGCATTTTCTAGTAGTGTATGAAATTGTTTTAGTGAAGCAGTGTATTTTCTCTCTCTCTCTCTCTCTCTCTCACACACACACACACACATATATATATAGTGATTGTTGTAATAGTTATGATGTTTGTTGTGAGATGCTGTATATGAAATAATAAATTTTGTAAGATATTGCTATTATGATGTTTGTTATACGATGTTGTATGTAGAATAATATATTGTATGATGTTGTTGGAAGATTATAGTAACATATTTTATATTTGTTATGGGATATGTTGGGTTGTGTGGAAGAGATTTAGTCTGAAATTGTGCCTATCGGCTTTCTCATTTCTGGCCCATAATTTGAGTTGAGTGTTTTGGGTGGACACTTCCCTGTTACAGATATCAGTGGTAGCATGAGAGGGGACAGTATTCTTGAAGTAACGAGCTAACCTTGGCCAGGTATACTAGCACTGATAGGTTGTACCACGTCTAGATGATATAAGGAGGAGCATGATGGATGAGTGGGGATGGTTCTAACTATTGTTAATTATTCTGTATTAATTAATTATTTACTGTTGATTTTATAATTATGTTAGTAAACCTGCTTCTTTGACTTGCAATCCTTTCCTACATATTTGATACATTAATTTTGGTTACTGGGATTTTATGTCTCACCCCGTCATTATCAATATTTTTTAGGCGAGACCTCTAATTTTACTAGAAGTCAAGGGAAGTAGTCAAAGACTCAGAGTCATAAGAGTTGCGAACTTTGTAAGCCTCTTTTGGTAATGGTGTTGTATGGATTATTATATTGTCATTCTAGGGCCCTCATGTTTTTGAAATAGTATATGAATTGTTTTGGGATGACTGCTTATCCGCTGTGAGACTGAATGTTTTATTTTATACACTATATTATTTTGGTGGATCCACGATCAAATCTTGTGCCGAAAATGTTTTGTGTAGACCCAATGTTGTGGGACCAGTGTTGTACGACTTGTTGGGCTATGCATTTTTCTTTTCGATGATTGTGCCCAGTTATGGATTTTCAATAATGGTTTTGTGGCCGGAAATTTGTGCCTTGAACTCCAGTGTGTGTATTTTGGAAAGAAAAAGGGGTTTTGCATAATTACTTTTTAATCCAATTTTGTGAAAACATTATGGCTAATTATTATTTAGTAAGGAATGGTCTTTTCAACACTAGTCTTAGAGTCATCCATAGAAATCAACCAAAAGGAAAAAAAGATATGTCACATGACAAAAACACAAAATAGTTCTCAGATTGGTAGAAACAGCAACCAGAGAGCAATAAATGTTATTCAAGAAACCAAAAAAAACAGTAAATCCACAAACGAAAAGGGACAACAAGCGTCAAATATTGCTCCAATAATTCAAACCAACTAGGTAGCAAAACAAATGTAAGGAACAACACTATCCCATCAAAGACACACCTGGAAACACAATCAATACCAGAAAAAAATTGATGAAAGAGGGAATTCGATTCCTAAATACGATCGAAGAAGCACGAAACCATCGGGGGTAGGTCGGATTCCACCTATCAATGCTTGGAGAGAAAGCCGTTGTTAAAAACACCACTGCGCGCGCTTTCATGCGTCATCAAGAGCTACTACCGGCCAAGCGCATGTATGCCACACCCCGTCAAGGAGACGTTGGACAATTATCAAATTTTTAGCAAACGCCGACTAAAGGGTGGAATCGAAGGGGCTATAGGGCTAAAAGCGCCTTCGCACATGAAGGCCTTGTTCTTTTCTCTAGCCTGAAGGAAAAATTGAGGAAATTGTAGGTTGTGGCAAAGTAGTCCCACATCGGGGAACTTAATAAGGAAAGGGAGACCTTCTGCTATAAAAGGGAACCCTCTCCTCCCTTTAAACTCATCCCTCAATTGTATTTTCTCTTCTATAAGGCATTTTATATTTCCTCCTCTCATATAGTATTTCACTTATAAATTATTTGGAGTGAAATTAAATTTTGGTATTCCTTTTATTGTTGTTTTATTTATTGTTTATTAGCTATTATTAGATATAGTAGTTGTGATTTATTATATTACTAAATTTTGTTTAAAAACTTTTTTTTTTCTAGTATTGTGATTTTTTTTAATATAATTGGTTATGCCATATATATCTCGCTTCCACAACAATTGGTATCAGAGCCAAGGTTGTCTGAGTATTCTATATGGTTGCAGCATAGTATGAACTTCAACATTAGAAAATATTTACTTTGGGCTTTTCCATTGGTAGCTATTAAATAGTACCTGGAACATAAATAACAAACAAAAAGAATGAAGAATCTGCATCAAATGTCAACTATTCGTCGTTGGTATCTTCGCTTTTGACAAGAATTGTGTCTAATGTGAAGTTTGCAGTTGAAATTTTTTACGGATCAAGACATTTTGGGATGTGGCAAAGAGAGGTTCTTGATGTCCTTTTGCAATAAGGACTAGACTTTGCTATTGAGAAAGGAAACCAAATAGCGTGGGGGAGGAAGATTGGAGGATCATCACTTGTGGTACCATTCGATTGTACTTTTCAAGAGAATAGAAGTATCCACACACAAAGGAAAGTTATGCATGTAGACTATGGAAAAGTAGTTAGAATAAACTCCATATGAAGAAAAGACCGTTTCAATTAACTTATACTCCTGGTATCATAATAAATGATCATATCACCAGCTTCAATAAGTTGCTAACATATTTGTAGAATATGGACGTGACCTTTGAAGAAGAAGATCTGACCTTGATGTTGTTAGGATCACTTCCTGATGAGTACGAGCACCTGAAGACTACTCTACTTCACGGCAAAGAGGAAGTATCTCTCAGAGAAGTTTGTTTTACCCTATACAGCTATGAACAAAGAAAGAGAGAAAAACAAATAGGTGGAGAAGCAGAGGCACTAGTCGTGAGTGGACGTACTGAAAACCAGACAAGATCAAGGAAAGGGCAATCCAAATCGAGGTCCAAACCCAGCAACGATGAATGTACTTTTTGTCGAGAAAAAGGCCATTGGAAGAAGGATTGTCCAAAGTTTAAAAACAAAGACAAACCTAACAATGGAAAGGCTCTTATGGAGTCAAATGTAGATGACTGTGATGGTGAAAATTTAGATTTCTCACTATCTACAACGATGTTGTCAAAACCATCAGAAAGCACGAACTAGACTTTGCTTGAGAATGTTCAGTGTATGTTGTCCAATGCTGGATTCGGCAAAGAATTTTGAGTTGAGGCAATAACATATGTGTGTCATCTCATTAATCATATACCATCTGTTGCTATTGGTGGTAAGAAATGTTGGAACAATGATATGGAAAACCTGCTACAAATTATGATTCTTTGCATGTATTTGGCTCAACTGTATACTATTATGTCAAAGAGTCAAAATTGGATTTGAGAGAAAAGAAGAAAGAAAGCTATCTTTTTGGGGATCACTTATGGAGTTAAGGATATAGTTCATGGTGTCCAGAGATAAAGAAAATTATATTCAGCAGGAATCTTATGCTATAAAAGGGACCCCCCCTCGGTCTTCCTTTTAAACTCATCCCTCAATTTTTTCTCTTCTACAAGGCATTTTGTTTTTTGCTCATCTCTTATAGTATTTCACTTGTAAATTATTTGGAGTAAAATTAGATTTTGGTATTCCTTTTATTGTTTTTATTTATTTATTATATATAGTAGTTGTGATTTATTATATTATTAAATTACGTCTAGAAACTTTATTTTATAGTATTGTGATTTTTTAATATAATCGACTACGCTCTATATATCTTGCTTCTGCAACATAAACATGGGATAGAAAGGAAGTTTATTGGTGGCAAAGGTCTTGAATTAAATGGTTGAAGCATGGTAACAGAAATACGAAAATTTTCATAATTCTGTGATTCAAAGAAGGCAAAGGAGTAAAGTGCTGAGATTGAAGGAAGAGAGTGGTCGATGGTTGGATGGTGTTGAAGAAATTAATAATTCTTTTGAGCAATTTTACACTAAATTGTTTTCTTCTTCTACTAGCAGGAACTCGGAGGAGGCACTATCTTAGTTATTCTTGATGAAGATAACTCTCTTCTAACAAGGCCTGTTACAGGGGAGGAAATAAAGCATGCAGTATTTCAGATTGGTGCAGATAAGGCCCTTGGATCGGATGGCTTCTCAGCACTGTGTTACCATGCTTCATGGGAGGAAGTTAAGGATTAGGTATGTCAGATGATGATGTTTTTTTTCTCAGAGCAACAATGACATTGATGATATTAATAAAACCAGCATAGTGTTAATACCAAAAATTGATAAGCCTAAAACAATGATTCATTTCAAACCTATTGGACTTTGTAATGTGGTTTATAAGATCTTTCCAAAGATATTGGCACTGAAATTAAGGGGGTTGATTAATAGAATAATTTCCCCAAATCAAAAGGCTTATGTTGCTGGAAGATTCGTACAAGATAATGTCATTATTACTCATGAGTCATTTCATTATTTGAGGCATAAAAAAAATGCAAAAAAGTGAGAAGTTGCTCTGAAAATTGACATGAACAAAGCATATTATATGGTGGAATGGGACTTTCTAAAAGCAGTAATGAGAAGATTGGGTTTTTGTAGTACATGGGTGACTTGGGTTATGAAATGTGTTACTTCAGTTGACTTTGAGTTGCAGGTTTATGGTCTTTCTATTGCTAGATTTAAGCGTGGGACAAGGTGATCTGATATCACCTTATCTCTTTATTTTTGTGACTGAAGTATTATCTCTTATGGTTCAATGCCATATAAATATAATGGATTTGCACGGTATTAAGCTGTCTAATAGTTGCCCGATTGTATGAGAATTGGCTTCTCTCATTTTCCCTTACTTTTCTTTTCTCTCTTCTTATTCTTTGCACTCCTTTTTACATCTCCACCATTGAATGAAAATTTCAAAGGCCTAGATTTTACATCTTATAAAAATATTATTATAATTTTAGTTAAAAATACATAAATAAATTTTAATTGTTAAATTCATTTTGAACAGTTGTGAAAAAATACAAATAAAATTTACTTTATAATAATAAATAATTAATTTTCTGAATAAACTTTAACAATTAAAATTTATTTATATTTTTTTTACTAAAATTATAATAATGTTTTTATAAGATGTAAAATCTGGGCCATTGAAATTTTCATACAATGGTAGAGATGTGAAAAGGAGAGAAAGGGAAAAAGAAAGAAGCCAATTCCGATTGTATGTCATTGCTTCTTTGCTGCAGATGCCTTGTTCTTTACAAGGGCTGATCCCAATATCTTCTTTGCATTGTTTGGCCTCAGGACAGGAGGTGAATTTTGATAATTCCTGCCTATTCTTTTATGCTAATACACCTACAGACGTGAGGGATGAAATATCTAGGATTTTGGGGATTAAGCACTTGGATCAACCTGGTAAATACTTGGGACTACCAATTGAAAATCTTTGGCTATCTTTTGTAAGGGATTAGGTGAGGACAATGATGGAAATCCAAGTTATTCAAATTATATGAAAATTTCAAGGGTGGATAAATGGTGCGTAGAAATGCTGTTAGAAAATAAAAGCCAGGATGATATGCAGAAACCCATCATTCTGGTTGTGTTGGTGGATTGGGAAATCTAGCGCAATTTCGTTTTCAAAGGTATTGAGGTAAATGCTAGCTGGGCAATCATAAGAACTCATTCTCTAATTGAGGAATTTTGGAAGAATAATTCGAAAGAGTTGGGTGTTAAGCCTTAATCCAAGAATGATGGGTTTTCAAAGGTATTGAGGTAAATGCTAGCAAAGGGCAGAAGGCCTTACTTTCCAATCCTTTATAACTAGAAGGAAATGAGGGGGGCAAAAGGCAATAGGGAAAAAAAATAATATTCTGACTTGATTAATTCTAGTTTACAAGTATATATACTAATATATGTACAGCTAGCATAGTTAAAAAGTGATATAGCTACAGAAGTTTACATATTTATCACGGAACTTTTATAGAAGTTTAAATGTAGGCTAGCAAATGTTTTTTCACCATTTAGATCTTAAAACCAGGGATGCCATGTTGGATCCATCATGCACAAGTTTCTTGGATTCAAGGCCGCTTCAACCAACTCAGTAACTCCCCTCTGCACTGGTTGGGGTGGATCCATAGGATTATCCTCCTAATTACAAGGAAAATAGAAATATAAGTAGCAGCATTAGATCCAATGAAAAGAAAGTAAAAAAAAGGTAGCTGCAGTAGCAAACCCAGAAAAGACAGACTTCAGATATAGAGGAAGGTAGTGTTCAAAAGATATAGAGGAAGGTAGAAAATCTAAACAAGGCATCTAACGCAACAGGAGGATTTGTAGTGCAACAGTTTCAGTGGCTAACCTCCTCCGAGAAATTTTGTGGGGCTATGCTCTTAATCCGTGCAATAACATGTTCCACATTAGTGGTGACCTTCTGTTTGAAGTCATGGGGGTTCATAGAACCACCTCCAGCCAAAGGCGCCATGGGCATTCCAAGTGGCCTTCTCCAAGACCAAGACAGTAGCTCATCACGGAAAAACATAGCAAGGTGATGCCATAGATGCTGGCTTTGCTGCAACATTAAAATTTGAAACCAAATCAATTGACATTCGTGAACATGAATTATGATTAAATCCTCAATATGAAACGACATGTGCATGTACAAGCTTGTATTTCTCACCTTAGGAGAAACAACAGCCTGTGATGCAGCACACATTGAAGATACAATAAGGCCTTCCACCCCAAAGTGGGAGAAAAATGCTTGCATGTTCCTTGTCAGCCTGAACGGCACTGGCTCATTAAACTCTATCAGTCCACTTGCATCATATGCAGGGTGAAAATCAGTTTGGAATATTTTTCCAGTGTTTTTTGCAAACAAGATCTTATTTGGCGACCTTCCACCAATTTGGAGCATGAAAGACATGAAACTTGAAAGTGCCAACTGGATAGCAAATTGCTTTTTAAAAGCCCACATATGATTGCCGCTTGGCAGAGTCTTGTACATGTACTGTGAAAAGATGTTGTCAGTAACGAGAGTTTTTGTTATTTCATTGTAAGCCTGCAGCCTAAGATCAACAACAGCTTCAGGCGATATTTGCCCAGATATAGCCTGGTTCAACTGCTCCTTGAAATAGGTTATTGGAAGATCTGCTTCACGGTCATTCCTAGCACAATGATTTTCATAGACCTCAAGGAAAGTGCTGTACATTAAATCATCTTCAACCATGCGCACCTGTCCAGACAATGTTTTACAGAAGGGGTCAGTAGAGAACTTCAAAAAGGACAATGGTTGCTTCTGCTGTCTTTGTAGTTTCATTACAAACAATGCTGCCGCTGTTTGTTAGAGAAGAATGCCATGGATCCAAGAAATAGATAAAGTAAATGAAACAACAATGCCAACAAAGAATCATTCTGACCTGGGACCAAACAGGAATAATTATTGGCGTGTGAATGCATATGTGACGGCGTCTTGATTCTTTGTGCTTCTCAAACATTTGGTTCATCACACGGAAAAGCTGCAATATGCGCTCATCACTTCTTGCATTAGGAGTTAAAGATGTCTGGACAATGAAATGGCGTTGGGAACCATCAGAGCCAATTAGAGTCAAACGCCTGAAACTGCTTCCATGTCTTCGCACAATTGGTATATCAGCCGCAACCCTGTCCAATTTCACAGTATGATCTGGTGCAATTTCCTGAAATGAAATGAAATTACATATTAAATATCAAAATCAGCATAAGATTCATAAAAATCTTCAACCAAGAATTATTTGCAATAAAAAAATGTAACAAACTGAAATAATGAGAAATAATTATATATATGGAAATTTGAAAGGCAACAACTTAAGGTTTACCTGATCTGTGAAGTACTGCCCAGGAACTTCAACATCAATAACATGGAAGTCCCGTAACACCCTACTTTCCTCTTCCAACTTCAATACTGCTGGAAACCTGTCCTCAACGTTGCTTTGAAGAACATTTTTCCAGTGTTTTAATCGCTCAGTCAACTCAGATAGGGTGGCCGGGAAAGTGGCAATGCTTTCAGGATCAAGATCACGTTCAAAATCTTGCTTGTATTCCCTCACAAAGTCAACATGCTTGTTTATAGCATCTGCAGAAAAGCAAGCCCTGCAAACTCCAGAGAGCTCTTTTTTGAGAGATTGAGGAACTTCTGCAGTAGTAGCTGTTGGATATTTGTAGCAGCGGTGGAGCAAAGCATTGACCACTGCTAGAAGCCTCTCTTCAGGAAGAGTGACAAACCTTGAACCAATTTCTGTTAGTAGAACCTGCAAAATCAAGGCTCATTGGTATCATAAAAGTCAATTCAATTTAGTCAAAAAATGATTGTGATTTCAATATCAGACACAGTATAATGCATATCATATATGATCAATAGAAACTCATGCCAACAACTTACAACCAACACAGGAAAAAGCCAGATTTTAAAAAACTAAACATTTATCAACATATCCAGGTTCCCATGATATTTTTTATAAACAAGTAACTTTGATCCATAGATCCTTTTATGATATGGAGAGTAGAGTGCAATAACAATTTTCCAAGCACTAGCAGAAGTTCTATAGTTTATTGCATTTAGTGTATAAATGTGCATCTAAAACATTTTTTTGTCAAATGAACATCACCTCAAGTTCACTAGCTAAATTAGCGTGCTTGCTCCTAAGAGCCTCCATTATATCTTTTGCAGCATCGAAAGCACTGGCAGCTGACGCTGCAAGACCAATTGCACCAGCACGCCTTAATGTGTTCTGACCACCTTCATTGACATTAGCCGAAACTTGCTGCAAAGGTTGGTCGTTCCCATTATGCATGCTGCTTTCTGCACTTGTAGACCTTTCAGGTTCTTGCCCATGAGAGCTTCCACCATCATGGGATCCAATTCCACCACCAGACTGGGAACCTTGGTGAACTTGGTTGTCAGAGGATAAGGGACCCCCACCTGGTCCTTGTACTCTTGCATTTCCATCAGCCAACCCACCAAGAGAACCTGCACTAGTACCAGAAACACTTTGCTGAGCTCTTTGCTGCACCATTGCCATTCTTCCGATTTCTGATTTATTTGCAACATCACGTCTTTCCAGCAAATATGTGCGTAGCCAATAGTAAAGAGCCTGAAGTTCAGCATGAGGATCAAAATTATTTAAGTTTTACGTAAGTTACAATTATGGAAGCGAATAAGACTTGCCTGAGGATACACAATTGCGATCTTCAGTAGAACAAGTTTGCAGTGAGGAGCTTCTGTTCTCTGAAGGGAGAGCAAGAGTTGTGGAATCCAAGAGAGCCAAACCCAATGAGGTATCTGGTCCAAGTATTTATCAAACGCCCTTCCCACAGGCTCACTAGGAGTATCAAAGCTAAGGAGGTAAAGCACTCGAGCTAGATGGCTTCTTGAATTTGACACGCCAAATTTTATACCTTGCAAGAAGCAGCTGACAGCATATTCTAACCAAATCTCTTCATGGGTTTCTCTATACGCCTATCAGAATCATGTGATAATGTAAGTATGGATCTCAAGTCAAAAGTCAGACAGCATGAAAAACAGAAAAGCAATTACCATATCACAATAATTTCCCCAGCTTATCCATCCTTTGGGCAAGTTTTTGAAAAGACTAATGGCATTGGAGTAAGAAAGGTTAGCATTTTCAGAGTCATTTAATTTTAACAGGAAATCTCCTTTCAGGCGGAAAATTTCTGCCTTGTGCTTTGCAGGAAAATACTCTAGATTAGTACTGTTGATTAAATTAAGGCCACTTGTTAGTTCTCCTTTCATTTCTAAATATGCCTTTGCCTGCTCTGTTATCTTAACAAATGCTTCCTGCAAATATACAAGAAAAAGTAAGTTAGATAAAATCCAAAGCAGCCCCATCAGATCAAAATTGTTCATAGACTAACAGAAAACAATTCAGGAAACAAAATATGTATTATGATTCATAAGAAGTCAAAAGCTTATGTTGATGTAAGTTGCAAAAACATAAAAAGGAACTCAGGGTGATGAATGTGAAGTCAACATTAAAGATTAGGCTTCCATGCAACAAAATAAGACCCCTGGTTATGGATTTTCAAGGAATGGGTACAGCCCATTTATATGCCTTAAATTAAGAAGACCAGATAATATCCCTGACATGGCTAAAACAGGGAAAACAGACAGCAGGGAAGGAAGAGAAAGAAACTAAAAGGTATTTACAATGAATGGGGAAAAAAATTTGTATTTAATGCAAAAGAAAATAAATAGCTAACAAATAAAGAAACACCCCCCCCCCCCCCCAAAAAAAAAAAAAAAAAAAGAAAATGAGAGAGAGATATATCAATAATTCCATCAAGCAAGTTGGTGAAAAAATATTTTGCCTGCTCTTACCTCAACAAAGTTCTAAAATAATGACAATTTTTAATAATATAGATCCATAATTTATCATGCTTCTTTCCTTTGAAGAATATATATTGCTAACTCATAATCATATGCCTTAAGAGATGACCAATAATGCATGCTGCCATGGCAAAAGGTAACCAGCTCTCTGAAATATAGAGCTATTCAAAATGCTAGTCATATTACCTGCACTTCCATGGTTGAGTGCCCGTACAACTTTTCAAGTATGGTGACACAAACATCATATAGGCCTTGTTTACGAGCAATGTGAGCAAGCTTGTTGACATTCCATGCTTTGTCACGGTAGCCAAGGTGATGAAGTTGTGAGTTTGTGGAGCTAAAATCTTTGAATGCATCTATGACAGCATTATACATTTCATTTCTCCACTGCAGTAAGTCATACCAAACAGACATATGATCCCATTCATTTGGAGTTCTCAGTCTCCAAGTCTCAAGAATGTCCTTAAGGTCTGCATAAAGGTTTCCTTGCACACCAACTACAGAGTTTCCAGAGACTTTATTTCCATTGGAAATATCCACCAGAATTCTGGATGACTCCTTAACTTCAACTATTTGTTGGAATTGCTGCAGAAGGGGAATTTTGGAATGAATAGACATTTCCGGCAGCTGCCACCATTGTTCTAGAGCAAGATCGACACCTTTACCCACCATGTTGTCAGCATCCACTATGCCATTAGTGTTTTTGTCATGAAGGGCAAAGTATGCTTGAATCAAACGTAGTTTTGGAGTTTCTTCCACTTGAGCTTTAGGAATTACGTGATCCTTCAGATATGTCCAATCAGGCAATTTCCAGAGACTGTCAAGAAGAATTTCATAATTTTCAACACTCTTACCAAAGTCTACCAAGGCATCCCATTGACTAAGTTGACTTGCACAGTATAACCATTGCTCTTCCCAGAGACACATCTCAGCCTTTGGCACAGTGTTGTTATAAGTTCCTTGAGTTGCCTTCACCATGGCTTGGTAAAAGAGGCTTTGAGAACGCTGCCAAAAACCATGCTGAACAAGAGAAAGCCCTGCCCTAGTTTCTGCAGTGATTGATCGTTTCTTCCATAAACCACACCTCATATCTTCTTCATTAAGCAATCGGTAGAGCTCAGCCAGAGACTCAGCACACTTGGTGTCATTCATGAACAATATAACATGACTTTCAAGTAATGCTAAAGCAATGTGCCATGCATTATAAGTTTTCCCAATATATTTGATGAGTTCACTAGGCATTCGCGGTTGAGGATGACTTAGCTGAAGCCCTTCTAGCAGAGCTTGCACAACATTTGGTCTGCTGGCTTGCTGCCTCTTATGATAATCTTTAGACAGAAGAGTGATCATTGGTTTTGCCAGTGTCACTTGCTCTTCTTTATGTAATGTAACCCAGACAATTGGAAACACCAAGACCCACAAATGATAGGCAACATTAGCATCTGTGTGGGCCAACTCTCTCAATGGAATTAAAAGATCTGCCACCTGAAATGGGGAAAAAAAATGAAACAAGTTAAAAAATTTCCTAATAATTTGATTTATTTCAGGAGTTGGCAGACACTGCCAACAGAAAACAGAAAACACTGATGAAACTGAGGAACTTCTCAACCAGTCAGACTGAAGTAAATAGCCAAAATTCCATGTATGAAAACTTTCAAAACCTAGCCATCTTATTAGCAAAGTAACGGTCCAACAGTGCAAGTGGGTAACAAGTGTATTCATCCTTGAGCTTGACCTATGGATATTACCATGAAAAACAAACTCCAGATGTGGGAGATAAGCTCATTGATATGCTGAACAATAATTGCAGTTTGAGATCAAACATCCATTAGTTTACCTGCAGTTTGCTCATGTTGTTAAGGAACTGGGCATGCTTATGTACCAGGGTCTCAAATGTCAGCGGAGTCTCCTCAGTACCTTCAGAGACATCATTGACCTTGTGCTGCATCCCTAATGATTCTGCAAGAGTGCTTGAAACCAAAAGTGGTGGAACCCTGGCAGAATTTGGTGCTAGTGTGATAGGTTTATCCTCAACTAATATTGCCAGAAGAAGATCAAGGCCTTGCTTGAGCCAGAAGACATCACTCAAGGCCTCCCAATCTTGAATTTGGATAATGAACTGGAGCCTAGTGAATAATGATTTCCCAAGGGATTCATGGTAGAGAGAAAAAAATTTCATCCTAACTTCAGGATCTTTTGCTCGTAAACCAAGCATGAACTGCCTTTCAACCTTCTGGAATACCTCTTGACGTAGGGACAAAGGGTATCTGAACATAAATAAAAATAACTAAGACAAAATATGACGCAAACATAGTGCAGCAAGTTTTAAGATCATTACTTACTTGTTAGAATCAGCACAAATCCCAAAAAGAAGTTCTAAATATTTCCTATCCCACTCTTCCAAAGAAGCAGGAGGGAAGTTTTGTTTATCAACTTGTGAAAGTTTCTGAAGAAATGAGACTATCTCCTTCCCATTGAGAAAGGAACTTGACGTGACTGATGTGCCTTGTCTACAAAAATCATCTTCAATCCATCCTTTGATTACATCAAGTATGCAAAGAAGTACACTAGCATCAGTAGCTTTCTCTGAGAGCAACGCATTCAGGATTTGAGACACTGATCGTTTGCAATCAGGAACAATCATCACTCTTTCCGTGATGAGCTTCAAGATAGATTTTAGATTAGAGATAACTGCACCAACATCAGAACCTTGGCGAGAAGATGTGACAGCCGAATCAGTATCTGCTCTCTGACCCTAATTATGAAGGACAAGTTCCCGCAACTTAATTTATCAAAAGATTGGAAATTAACTTACAAAAAAAAAAAAAAAAAAAAAATCATAGTAACAAGAACAAGCCCATTGTACAAGCACAAATTATAGAGCAGATACACATCTAAATATGCTACGAAGTATATGATTTAGGAAAAGCATAAAACTCAAGTCCCCACAAGATTCACGCATGATTATGAAATATTATTTATTGGGGTTCAAACTATTCACACAAAACTTGAAACAGTGAAGAACACATGCTCAAGAGAGCTCAAATTCTCCAAAGAAAGAAGGGCCATATAGTTTGATATGGTGTTTGTTGAAAGTTACCACTGATTTTCATTAAACTATTTTTATTACTTACTTTGTTGTGTTAATTAAGGCTTTTTTGCTTTTTTTAGTTATTTTTTGGATAACATTTCTAGCATTTAAAATGAGAGTATTTGGAATAAACACTGATTCAAAAGGTGGTGGTGGTTGTTGCTGTTATATACATATCTTTGTAATTAAAGCTTATTTGCGCTTTATATATCTGTTTGGATAACATTCCTAAACATTTAGGATCAACTTAACCTAAGAAAAAAAGGGCCGATTGTTTAGTTTTAATTAGAATAGAGTTATCCTGTTGTGATTAGGATAACGTTCTTTATTTACAAAAGAGTTATATGTCTTAGTACTAGTCTTTTCTCCATTTTATCATCTTAAATATAACATTACTTCCATCTAATAAAATAAGTTCAAAGGAAAGTTAATACCTGAATTTCTAGAGTATCTTTATCAGAATACATTAACAAATTGACATGTGGGGAAAATACAATCAAACTGAGGCAGCAGAAAAGGACACTATAAGCCAGAATAGACTTGCATATAATGGCAGGGTCAGGTCCAGTCACAGAGCCTAATATGAATGCTGCCTTTCCTACAATGTGCTTGGAAAAAGGATGATGGGAGTTCAAGGGGATGTTGTTGGTATTAACCAAAAAAATGAGAGAGAAGAGGGAAAGAGAGAAGAAACAGGGGAATTAGAGGAGCAGAAAGGAGACAGGAGAAACTGGATAGCTATGACATTCTCATTAGACCAAACAATGCTTGACAAGACTGATTAGGCAAAGGGCTAAGTATATCTATAGCCTTGACCCCCCATTAACCACCGCCTTTCACTAATTGCAACAGTTAACTAAGGCTAATCCTTTTAATCCCTAACTAACTCAACCCATTATTATATTTACATATCAATACCCCCTCCCAAAATATCCTTCCCCTCAGGGATCCTGAAACAATAACAAAATATAACTTCGAGAATTACACAGAAACTTAAGTACTAGACTCTGAAACTGCTTCTAGCTAGTGAAGAAATCTTTGTAACTTGGAATCTTGTACCCAGAAGCTTTTTTCCTTTAGATTGCGTTTTAGCACTGGTGCACACTTTTCCTCCTTTCCTGTCCCATTTACGTAGCAAAACCTTCAAAAAATCATTATAATCAATTCCCCATTGAACCCTGTTGCAGAATTCTGGCAGGTGAGAATTGAGCAAAGGCAATCCAACTAAGAGCCATATTTGTAGGCTTGATAGGAATGACCCATTGCAGCAATGAACTTGGGCCATTTTCTTCAAAAACAAGGCCCCAATATTCATCTGACATTACTGAAGAGAAGGTGGTATCCAGCAGTAAAGACGCAGATAAATTTTGAAAATATGTCTGAAGGTTTAGGGAGATGGGAGGCAGCTGTACTCCTTCAAGAGGAATAGTGCCAGCAAAAAAGTAAATGGCAGAGTACTGGACTGTTCAAACTGAGAATTTAGCATGAAAATCCCAGACACCATCAAAATATCTCTGACACTCAGAGAAGGTGAGGGACAGCAGTGTTTTTTACTTCAATGACTGGGACCCATGTCCTCCAGATGTCAAATATGTGTTTCTCAAACCACATGTTGCAACCCAGACTTCATTTGACATTGTCTTCATGCTTGTCGACATTCCAAGGTTGCGAGAGACAGTGACTAACCCATCCGGGAGAGACCCAAGCTGCGCGAAACTGTCCCCACGTTTTCGTCTTGCTCCATCATGCTAGTCTTCGGAGCTATCAGAGTCTTCAAGTTGAAGGGTGAACTGAAATCAATATCACTTAAAAGAGTCTTGGCCCTTCTTGAAATCACCATTGCAGTCTTCTTGAATCAGCAATGCTTCCTGCATGGGTGTATATGGCATTTTCGTAGCCTTTTCTTGGGTGTTAGTTGAACAAGACCCATCTTTTTCTAGAGTAGCCAGGCCTTCCTCTTGCTCCTCCAAGGCTTTCCTTGCCTTTCGATCCTGATTTCTTGCATTTGGGCTAGAATCTTGGCTGTGCATGATTCTTGGGTGAAATAAACAAACGGAATCTGCTATCTCCTTCTTTAGCCCAGCCACATATGTGATGACAAAATACTTTTTTGGGAGCTCTAATTTACTCGTGGCATCATCAAAGAAAGCATTAAATTCCTTGACATAGCCTTTTTGCCGTAGCCACGTCTGGTTTTCATCGAAGTCTTGGAAAAGAGGGGGGGTGGGTTATGGTTCTTTTTCTGGGTTTTAATCGAGAAAGAAGCGGACAGGGTGGGAGAGACAGCCAAGGAAGGACTGATTTGATACCACTAGTTATGGTTGTTAGGAAATATAAGTGTATATTAATTATGAGTAGTTAGGGAATCAAGTTATTTCTCTTCTCTTGTGTTATATATATCCCTCTGGTATCCCTCTGGTGTACATGAATTAACAAGAAATTCATATTATACTTTCTGAGATTACATGGTATCATAGCAGTGTGGTTGTTTTTTTGATTCAATTTCATTTCTGTGTTCCGTCGTGAGTTCCAACGTTGTGCAACAGTGAGAGAGAGGAGCATAATCGAGTTCAGTCTCTGACCTTTTCTTGAAACACGCGCCCCATCAACGTCTTCCACATCCTCCGATCGGCAGACGCCAGAATTTTGGCGGCCATCCGACACCTCCACGACGGCGCGTGGAGGTCACGCGCTCTCCGGCAGTTTCTCGGCGACGGCGCGTGGAAGGGCTATTTCGACGGCGACTTCCTGTTTCAGTTTCCTCTCCTCATTTCTGGCGGTTTCCGGTGGTTTTCGGCGTCTGGGTTCACTCTTTCCAGATCGTGAATTTGATCCTTATTGCGTTTGGAGGTTTCTGGTTCAGACGCTGATTTGTTTGGCATTTTTTGTGTGTATTTGTTCTTGGCTGCTTGGAATGGGTTTTCTCGTCGAAGTTTGGTTTGGTATATTCTGGTGTTACCTCTTCTGCGTTGTTTGGTTTCATACGAAATTTTTGGTGCCGTTCTCTTTGGTTTCCTAGTGCTGTTGTTGGGTGTTGTCATCTTTGGTGAGGTTTTCTGCTCACTGTTGGGACGAGTGTTCTTTGCTGTGCATTGGGCAATATTGGATATTCTTCGTGGCTGGTGCTCTTACTCAAAGAGCTTGTTGTGGAACTCAACTTATTTTTTGGTGAGGATCAATGGCTGAATCTATGTCTAGTTCTTCTATTGCTCTTGTTACAGGTAATATTGCCTCTAGTCTTGCTACTTCTTCCTCGAAGTGGATCATCGATTCCGGTGCTACTGATCATATGACAGGTAACCACCATTTGTTTTCCTCGTATGCGCCTTATGCCAATCCCTCTAGTATAACAATTGCCAATGGTTCTTATTCTCGTGTTATTGGCTCTAGCACTGTTGAACCTACCCCGTCTATTTCCTTATCCCATGTTCTTAATGTCCCTGACCTTACATTTAATCTTTTGTCTCCTAGCAAACTCACTCAACAATCCAACTGTTTTATCACTCTCTTTCCTGACCATTGTTTGATTCAGGATCTCACAACGAAGCAAGTTATTGGTAGGGGCTATGAATCAGGCGGCCATTACTTCCTTGAGGATCAGGTACCACGTTCAGTTGCTTGCTCTGGTGGTTCGTCCCCGTTTGACATTCATTATCGTTTAGGTCATGTGTCTTTGTCTTCTTTGAAGAGGATGTATCCTCAATTCCATCATTTGTCGTCTTTAGAATGTGATTCATGTCAGTTTGCTAAACATCATCGTATTCATTTGGCACCTCGCGTCTATAAACGAGCTGCGTCTCCTTTCGATTTAGTCCATTCTGATGTTTGGGGTCCTTGTCCTGTTGAATCCAAGCCTGGTTTTAGGTACTTTGTTACTTTTGTTGATGATTTCTCTCGTACCACTTGGCTCTATTTAATGAAATCTCGTTCTGAGTTGTTTTCTCATTTTTGCAATTTCTGTGCTGAAATCCAAACTCAGTTTGGTGTGTCTGTCAAAACCTTATGGAGTGACAATGCTAAAGAATACTTTTCTGCCGAATTTCAAACCTATATGCTCCAGCATGGCATGCTTCATCAGTCCTCCTATCCAGATACACCGGCTCAAAATGGTGTTGCAGAACGTAAGAACCGACACTTACTGGAAGTCGCTCGGGCTCTCATGTTTCAAATGAATGTTCCTAAGCCCTTTTGGGCTGACGTCGTGTCTACTGCATGCTTCCTTATTAATCGTATGTCCTCTCCTGTCCTCAATGGTGATACTCCATACACTACCTTGTTTCCTTCCAAACCCCTATTTCCTATTGACCCTAAAATCTTTGGTTGTGTCTGCTTTGTTCGCGATGTTCGTCCCACTGTTACCAAACTTGATCCCAAGTCTCTTAAATGTGTTTTCCTTGGGTATTCTAGGGTTCAGAAGGGTTATCGGTTCTATTCTCCCACTCTTCGGCGTTATCTTGTGTCTACAGATGTCACATTCCATGAGTCAACTTCGTTTTTTCCTGTCTCTACTCCACCTCCATCTTTTGTCTCTACCGATGATACCTCTGACAGTCTTGATGGTCTATACGGTTCAGATACCACCAGTGCAAGCATCTGATCCAGCACCTGCTAGACCACCTATTTATCATGTTTATCGGAAACGCCCTAGGGCAAGTAATGTAGTTGATCAGGTTCATGACCCACCAATGACTGCTTCGATGTCTGATCTAGCATCTGTTCCTTCCACTCCTACTTCTGAACCAGCACCAGTGCCTGATATTCTTGATACTCCTGATTCTTCCGCTGCTACCTCTGAACCAGACACATTGTCTGATACTCCTGGTGACTTGCCTATTGCCTTACGCAAAGGTAAGCGTACTTGCACCTATCCTATTTCTTCCTTTGTTTCCAATAACCATTTGTCTCCTTCATCTTATTCCTTCATAGCATCCTTAGACTCTCTTACCGTTCCCACTACTCTCCAACAAGCCTTAACCCATCCTGGTTGGCGTGTTGCAATGGAAGAAGAAATGGTGGCCCTTGATAAGGCCGGTACCTGGAATCTCGTTGATTTGCCTCTTGGTAAGAAGGCTATCGGGTGTAAGTGGGTGTTCAAAGTCAAAACAAAAGCTGATGGCACCTTGGAACGTTTTAAAGCTCGACTGGTTGCCAAGGGTTATGCTCAGACCTATGGTGTTGACTATTCAGAAACATTTTCCCCTGTGGCAAAGCTATCCTCTGTTCGCCTCTTCATTTCTATGGCAGCTAATTATGGTTGGGATCTTCATCAGTTGGAAGGTAAGAATGCGTTCTTGAATGGTGATCTTCTTGAGGAAGTATACATGGAGCAACCACCTGGTTTTGTTGCTCAGGGGGAGCGTGGGAAGGTATTTCATCTTCAGAAGTCTTTATATGGCTTGAAGCAAAGCCCTCGTGCTTGATTTGACAGGTTTAGCTCCGGGTTAAGAAGTTTGGCCTGAGTCAGAGTAGGTGTGACCATTCTGTGTTTTACCAGCAGACAGATGCTGGCATGATTCTGTTAGTGGTATATGTTGATGATATTGTTATTACGAGTAGCAATACCTCGGGAATCTCATCACTTAAGGCCTTTCTTAATTCTCATTTTCAAACAAAGGATTTAGGTCCATTAAAATACTTTCTTGGGATAGAGGTTATGAGAAGTAAGAAAGGCATCCTTTTAACATAGAGAAAATATGTTCTTGATCTGTTAAAAGAAACCGGGAAACTCGGAGCAGCCCCAAGTAGCTTTCCCATGATTCCTAATCCTTTCTTGGATATTGATGATAGCATACCGTTTAATGAACTACCGAGGATGTGAGGAAAAAGTTGATCCGAGAAAGATCAAGCCGTTTGCTTATCCTGAGAGATACCGTAGATTGATTGGAAAATTGAACTATCTCACAGTGACTCGTCCTGATGTGACCTTTCCGGTTAGTGTGCTTAGCCAATTCATGACTGCACCAACCGTTGCTCAGTGGGAAGCTTTGGAGCATGTCTTACATTATTTGAAGGGCTCACCTGGTCGTGGTATACTCTATATGAATCATGGCCACATCAAGATTGAATGTTTTTGTGATGCAGATCATGCGGGTTCAAAGGCTACTAGAAGATCCACCACAGGATATTGTGTGTTTGTGGGTGGAAATTTAGTATCGTGGAAGAGTAAGAAGCAAAATGTGGTTTCTAAGTCGAGTGTAGAAGCTGAGTATAGAGCCATGTCTCAATCAGTACAGGAAATTATGTGGATTCACCAGTTAATGAAGGAGGTTGGTCTTGCCACGTCATTACCTGCAAAGTTATGGTGTGATAATAAAGCTGCTTTGCACATAGCCTCCAATTTCAGTTTTCATGAACGCAAAAGCACATTGAAATCGATCACACTTTGTGCGTGATAAAATCAAGGAGAACTTCATTTCCACAGGACATGTGAGGTCTAGCGACCAATTGGGTGATCTACTAACTAAAGCCTTAAATGGAACTCGGGTTGATTACCTTTGTAACAAATTGGGCATGATCAATATCTATGCTCCAACTTGAGGGGGAGTGTTAGGAAATATAAGTGTATATTAATTATGAGTAGTTAGGAGTTATATTAATTATGAGTAGTTAGGGAATCAAGTTATTTCTCTTCTCTTGTGTATATATATCCCTCTGGTGTACATGAATTAACAAGAAATTCAGATTATACTTTCTAAGATTACAATGGTATTAACCAAAGAAATGAGAGAGAAGAGGGAAAGAGAGAAGAAACAGTTAGAGGAGAAGAAGGGAGACAGAGGAGGGCTAAGTATGGTTCTCAAAACAATGATTGCCAAGACTGATTAGGCAAAGGGCTAAGTATATTTATAGCCTTGACCCCCATTAACCACTGCCTTTCACTAATTCTAACGGTTAACTAAGGCTAATCCTTTTAATCCCTAACTAACTCTAACTGTAACTAACTTTTAACCCATTATTATATTTACATATCAGATGTAGAGAATGGAAGGAATAGAAGGATGATGGGATGGAATGGGAATATGCCCCCCTGCTAAGGAGCTCCATTAGAGAGAGGGAAAAAGAATGAATCTGCATTCCCCTATACTCCCCAATGCCCAAACCTATTTCCTTTGGGGCAACTGATTAAACGAATTTAATATTTCTTCAATCTTGAAACCTGTGAAACCAAAGATAGAATGAAAATAAGAAAGGAAAAATGCCGCTTACTTGTCTTAAATGAGATCCTGCTGATGAACCCATATCACGTTGTAATCGTTGAAGGATGCGAACTAATAGAGAAGGTTCAATGAAGTTTCTTTGCACCTCCGTCAAGGTTCTAATAACAAGCAATAAGAAACTAATTGAGCTAGCAACATTATCATCACCAGGTGTTTGAGGAGCGGTGACAGCAGATACATGCTTCTGTATCAAATCATCTAGCTTCTGGTTCAACAACTTTACATCTGCTGGTGTTGTAGCTGCTTCCGGAGGAAAAGCAACAAAGATCATCTTCAACAGGGAGCAAAAAGACTTCCCAGCATCTAATAATTTATGCTTGAAACATGGTTCAAGAATCTGGGAGGAAACAAGAATGACTTTTTACAAATGTATAATTTATTCAGAAAATCAAAGAAAGAAAACAGAGGCCTACTTGAGATATCTGGTTAATGTTGTTTCTTATGAACAAGTGTGGCTGTTTCTCCAAAACCTTGTTCATGACATCCAAACCCTGTGCGAGAGCTGTAGAAGGGTCCTTTGCCTGAGATGGTTGAATACTGCTCAGCAGCTTTTCCAAATAATTAAATTTTACGTTGGCATTTGGCCACACCTCCAAAGCTTGTGAAAGTAACTCCAAAGCTTGTTTATACATAGCGCTTGCCTCTTTGTCCTTAGGCTCTATGACCAATGCAACCTAATTTCACCATTAAGTTAATAATCATAAACATTGAGTACTAAGGAGTGGAGGGTTGCTAAAGATACAATCAATCATAACACAACAACAACAAGCCTTATCCTACTAAGTGGGGTCAATCAATCATAATGCATTTACTTAAGTTTCAATTTTGCCTCAACTACCTCTTCAATCACATTCATGCATGCACATGTACTTGTTCCAGGCTAAAAGACAAGTAGGGGCGGGTAAAGATAACAGTGCACATGTCAAAACTATTGGCATTACTTAAAATAAAATTACCAAAGAGGGTCCATGACCCATTTAATCCATTACATATAGGATATAAATTCCTCACAAATGGCAGAACCTATGGAGTTCTTAACTTGACAGTGTCAACGCTATGTAAAGGTAAAAGAGTAATATTAAAATAAATCCTCACTCTGATAAGAAAATTGATGATCATTTCCTCCATAGCAGCATTTGGTTTAAATTCTTCGTCAGGTTGACTAGCAGATCCCGGGGTTTCAATGTTAGGAATTGATGATGGACCACCAGGTGACATGACACATAGGGATTGCAAACCAGGTTCCACTTTTACTCGCTTGGTTGCATCATCAGGAAATGTAGACCCATCTATGGATCGCTTAGCATCAACTGAGCTAGGATTAAAGTCATCATTGATCTGACTGGGGGCTTCAGCATCAGTTACAGCTTTCATTTCATTTTGCCTTTGCCTCTCCCAGTTAACAACTAATCCAGCAAGCTCAATGGCAAGACGTCTGTTTTCAGCTGTGGTGTTATATGGCAATCCAAGACGACTCAGAGAATTCACCATCTGAGGAACAAATTGTGCTCTGCAGCTGTAGAAGAGATCTGAATGGCGAACAATTAGCTGGAATATGTGAATAAGGTTAGGAATTGAATGACCTTCTTCAACTAGGATCTTCTTAGTATATCGTATCCATATGGGCATCCGAGAATCACCAAGAGGCAGACGCCGTGGCAATGCTGGCATCAATATGTCAAGAGCCTGCTTGACCAACATTTTATTTTCTGGTTGGCAAGTCCTAAGAAGTGCTACAAAAACCTGCAGTTCCAAATTTTTGTTAGAGTAATGGAGGACAATACATACAAATACGTATAAACATATTACATATTTGCATACGATTCAAAAACTCATCCCCAGACTGACTATAGATCAAACTTGAAAGTTCCAAGTGAGCCTGGCTCATTAGTATGTTGATTTTAACAAATTAATTTTGGATGAGTCCTTAGAAGTACAAAAGGAACACGGCAAATTCTTTAAGATTTTTTCATTTCCATTCAAGCACACTTGCAAACAAATATCAGAAATACCACTGCCAATTACAATAGGCCAAAAAAACAGAATAAAACAATGATATAAAATAGCCAGTCCCATGCATAGATGTTACAACACCCTTCTCTGCAAGGGTATAATATGAATAATAATGTTGAGATTGAAGGATCACATTGAAGCACATGAGAAATACTATGAATATCATTGATCCTTAAGAATAGAAGAGAGTACAAGGAAGCCTTTATATAGGCAAACTAATAGAAGCCTTTATATAGGCAAACTAATAGACTAACCCTAAACCTAGAAACTAATCTAATCAAATCATAATATCTTAAAGATATATTCCTAAAATATCATATTTATATCTAATCTTAATAAATACTAAATGTTATACCTAATAATAATAATGAATTAATATTTCTAAACTTTCTTCTCAACACTCCCCCTCATGCTGGAAGCAACTTGCAACTAATCTTCAAGAAAATAATCATCCATAGCCTAGAACTCGAACAGCATCAAGCAAAACCACAGAAGCCAACCACAAGCATGACACCCAAGACAAACTCAAAGCACTTCAAGAACGTGCTGGAAAACGTAACAAATGAAGAACCCAACCACTAAAAACAAGTGAACGTGCACGAAACAACACGCCAACGGTGCTGAAATAGTAGAAACAACTGAACTCAGTCTCACAACGCAACCTTTGAAACAGAATCCGGCACACAGGAATGAGGACTCGACATCAGATAACAAAGCATGACCAAAAAAGCAACCAAAATCACCTTGAAACCAAAGAGAACAGCAACCAAACACCCAATACCTCGTATTGGACTAAACAACTCAGAAAAAGCCACACCAAAAATACCAAATCTGGGCGATAAAATGCAATCCCAACAGTCAAAACACATGCACAAGGAAGGAGAGTAAACATTGTCTCACAAGGACAAAACACTTCTAAACCCATAAAACAGATCTAAAATCACGATCCTAGCACTTGATGTCAGAGAAGAAATCCGAATCAAAAACTTGTTGGAACACGCAGTCACATGTTGAGCGCGTGAAACTTTGGTAGAAATAGGAAAGGAAAAAAAATTGGAAAGTGGTTTTGTTTTTTGATATGGACAAGGTTTTCCCTTTTGAGGCTTAGAGTGCAAGGGTTTTCACCTCTCCCAAGAAGTGCGCTTCTTGGGATTCGAACTTGTATTCTCTTTCTTTCGGAGGTGAGGCTGATGACGACCAGCTTGTTGTTTTGGAAAGTGGTTTTACCCTCCAATTGGATGGGAAGAAAAGCTAAGAGGAAATAAAAGAGGAGATATAATGAGGAGAAATATTGGCAGAAAATTTAATCACTCTTCCTGCTTGGATGAGTGAGAGAAAACAGGGAGGAAAGAAAAAGAGCATATATTTGATGACTAAAGTATCCTTACCCCTATAATAAATAATCCTATTTAAAAACTGTAGAATAGTGTATCGTAATGTTGTATATTCATGATAAAAGTATATGTATTTATACAAGAGAGAGGAGCCCCTATACATAATGGCTCTTAATGATGAGGATATGTGAGATCCCTAATTATGTGGGATTTGATTACATTTACATTTAAACTAAATATATTGTTTCCTAACACTCCCCTCAAGTTGGAGCATAGATATTGACTAAGCCCAACTTGTTACAAAGATAGTCAACCCGAGTCCCATTCAACGCCTTGGTGAGAAGGTCACCCAATTGGTCACTAGACCGCACATGCCCGGTAGAAATAAAGTTCTCCTTGATCTTATAGCGTAAAAAGTGACAGTCAATCTCGATGTGTTTCGTACGTTCATGAAACACAAAGTTGGAGGCTATGTGTAGAGCAGCTTTATTATCACACCACAATTTCGCAGGTAATGACGTGGCAAGACCAACTTCCTTTATTAACTGATGGATCCACACAATTTCCTGCACCGATCGAGACATGGCTCTATACTCGCTTACGCACTTGACTTAGAAACCGTTGCTTGCTTCTTACTCCTCCATGATACTAAATTTCCACCAACAGACACACAATATCCCGTGGTGGATCTTCTGGTAGCCTTCGACCCCGCATGATCTGCATCACAAAAGCATTCAATCTTGTTGTGGCCATGATTTGTATAGAGTACACCACGACCAGGTGAGCCCTTCAAATAATGTAAGACATGTTCCAAAGCTTCCCACTGAGCAACGGTTGGTGCAGTCATGAATTAACTGAGCACACTAATTGGAAAGTTCACATCGGGGCGAGTTACCGTAAGATAGTTCAATTTCCCAATTAACCTACGATATCTCTCAGGATAGGCAAATGGTTTGATCTTCTCTGGATCAATTTTCTTTCGTACATCCTCAGGTAGTTCATCAAATGGTATGCGGTCATCAATTTCCAAGAAGGGATTAGGAATCATGGGAAAGCTACTTGGTGCTGCTCCGAGTTTCCCGTTTCTTTTAACGGATCAAGGACATACTTCTTTTGTGTCGAAGGATGCCTTTCTTACTTCTCATAACCTCAATCCCAAGGAAGTACTTTAAAGGACCCAAATCCTTTGTTTGGAAATGAGAATTGAGAAAGGCCTTAAGTGATGAGATTCCCGAAGCATTGCTACCCGTAATAACGATATCATCAACATATACCACTAACGTAAATCATCCCAAAGATCTGTCGCTTATAAAACACGAGAATGGTCACACTTACTCGATCGAGACCAAACTTCTTAACCACGTAACTAAATCATCAAACCAAGCACGAGGGCTTTGCTTCAAGCCATATAAAGACTTTTGCAGATAGCATACCTTCCCACACTCCCCCTGAGCAACAAAACCAGGTGGTTGCTCCATGTATACTTCCTCAAGAAGGTCACCATTCAAGAATGCATTCTTGACATCTAGCTGATGAAGATCCCAACCATAATTGGCTGCCATAGAAATAAAGAGGCGAACAGAGGACAATTTCGCCACAGGAGAGAAGGTCTCCGAGTAGTCAACACCATAGGTCTGGGCATAACCCTTGGCAACCAGTCGAGCTTTCAAACGTTTCAAGGTGCCATCAACTTTTGTTTTGACCGTGAACACCCACTTACACCCAATAGCCTTCTTTCCGGAGGTAAATCAACGAGATTCCAGTACACCTTATCAAGGGCCATCATTTCTTCTTTCATAGCAAAAACCAACCGGGATGGGCTAAGGCCTGTGGAGATTAGTGGGGACGAGAATAGAATCCAAGGAGGCTATGAAAGAACAAGATGGAGGGGAAAGATGATTATAGGAAGCAAAAGAAGAAATAGGGTAAGTACAAGACCGCTGACCTTTACGAAGGGCAATGGGCAAGTCAATAGGAGCAGGAGAGTCAGGCACGGCTTCGGTGTCTGGTGTAGAGACAGGAGAGGGGGTAACTATCGATGGATCAGACTCCGAAGCAGGTACTGGTGGGGTGAGAACCTGTTCAATGCCATTACTTGCCTTGGGACGCTTTCGATAAACATGATAGACAGGTGGTTTAGCAAGTACCGGGTCTGACGCCTGCACTGGTGGTAACTGAACCTTATAGATCAATATATCATCAACACCATCGGTGATGTCAGGGGATGGTAAGGAAGCAGAAACAGGAAAGAATGGGGTGGACTCATGGAAGGTAACATCTGTAGACACAAGATAACACCGAAGAGTGGGAGAATAGCACCTATAACCCTTTTGAACCCTAGAATACCCAAGGAAGACACATTTAAGAGACTTGGGATCAAGTTTGGTAACAGTAGGGCGAACATCGCGAACAAAGCAAACCCACCCAAAGATTTTGGGGTCAATAGGAAACACGGGGTTAGAAGGGAACAAGGTGGTGTAGGGAGTGGCTCCACTAAGAACAGGAGATGGCATACAATTAATGAGAAAACACGCAGTAGATACTGCATCAGCCCAGAATGGTTTGGGAACGTTCATTTGAAACATGAGAGCTTGGGCTACTTCTAATAAGTGCCGGTACTTTCTTTCGGCAACACCATTTTGAGCTGGTGCATCTGCACACGAGGACTGATGAATCATGCCATTTTGAAGCATATAGTTTTGAAACTGGGCAGAGTAATATTCTTTAGCATTGTCACTTCGTAAGGTTTTCATAGAGACACCAAACTGAGTTTTGATTTCAGCACAAAAATGGCAAAAATGAGAGAACAACTCGGAACGATTTTTCATTATATAAAGCCAGGTGGTTCGAGAGAAATCATCGACAAAAGTAGCAAAATACCGAAAACCGATTTAGACTCAACGAGAACATGGACCCCAAATATCTGAATGGACTAAATCGAAAGGGGACGCAGCCCGTTTATTGACGCGAGGTGCCAGATGAACACGGTGATGTTTGGCAAACTGACACGACTAACACTCTAAAGAAAACACATGATGAAATTGAGGATACAACCTCTTTAAAGACGACAAGGACACATGACCCAACCGACAGTGAATATCAAAAGGGAAGGAACCACCAGAGCAAGCAACGGAACACGGCACCTGATTGTCAAGGAAGTAATGGCCGCCAGATTCATACCCCCTACCAATAATCCGCCGTCGTAAGATCCCGAATTAAACAATGGTCGGGGAAGAGTGAGATGAAACAGGTTTAGGTGACGAGTAAGCTTGCTAGGAGATAAAAGATTAAAAGCAAGGTCGGGAACATTAAGGACGTACGATAGGGAAACAGACTTGGTAGGTTGAACGATGCGAGCCAAGTACACGAGTAAGAACCATTGGCAATTGTGATCGAGGAGGGGTTGGCATAAGGTGCATACGAAGAGAATAAATGATGGTTACTGTCATATGGTCGGTAGCCCGGAATCGATGATCCACTTCGAGGAAGAAGTAGCAAGACATGAATCGAGTTACCTATAGCAAGCGCGATCGGTGCGAGGAGCATGAGCAGGATCATCAGATAATTGAACCATATGAGCAAGACCCCCGCGTGGCTGCCTCTGCAACTTACGGCAGTAGCGTTTGGTATGACCGGGTTCCTTGCAATAATAGCGGACAATCCCACCAGACCCGGGAATGGAAGAATTGTGACCGGGCCGCGGGGGCCCGGGTACTTAGGAGCGAGAAACAGGGAGTAGGTGTCCCTCCCACTGAAAAACCGGGCCGTGAGAAACCCGGTTCCTACCATCGTCGGGCGTACTTCGACCAGCCAAAGCACTGGTATTAGAATTAGAAGCTGGGTTGGCCATACTGTCGGCACGCAACACTCGAGAGTACACATCCTGAAGCGAGGGAAGCTCAGAGCTGGATAATATCTGAGACCGAACAGTCTCATAGGAAGGGTCAAGAGCACTAAGGAAACTCATCATAGCCAATTTCTCCATATTATCCACCTGAGTTTGAAGATCATTCGTTGGTGGCATCAACCGCCGCATTTCCTCATACATTTGTTTAAACTCCATGTAAAAATTCTTCAGGGGGCGACCTTGTTGATCAGCCCGATAGAAACCTTTACAAACCTCATGCATGCGAGTAATGTTCCCTTTCCCAGAATACAGGAACTCTAGGTAGTCAATAAGTTCCTTGACAGTATTACAATGACTGACCGAAGGAAGGATGTCGCTGTCAATGGAATTTTGAATCTGTAAGAATAGTCGGGCATCAACGCGAGCCCATGTCATCTTCGTGTCATCCACTGGAGGAGTCGCAGTTAAATGTCCTTCTTTCTCAATACTGAGTAAATGCATACAGATGGTTTTGATCCAGTCCGAATAATTTGTCCAATTCAACTTATGATCGGTAATTTTGTTGGAAACATGAATCATCTCAGTCGTCGCACTAGGTTTGGAGTCAGCCATAGGAGACAAACCAAAGGCACACAAGGGGAACAAGTAAAAAGGTTATGGTAAACAGCAACTAGAGGCTCAAAAAACAATGCTGAAGAGTCCAGAAAACAACAAACAACAGCTACACCGACTGCCAAACAAGAACAAGAGGCCGCACAAGGACCAACAACAGTACTACACACGAAACAAGGCCCAAAAAACAACCTGGGTCCTCCAAAAACGCCCAAAAAATAACAGACCAGTGAGTAAAACCACGAGATATGAGCTCGAAAACACCTGGGTCCAGTCGGGGGCAGAGAGTCGATCCTGGAGAAACAAACGGCGACGAAATACTCGCCGGAAAACAACGCCACGCGCCGGCGCGTGTAGTCGGACGGCGGACGTCTGGGTGGCGAAACAGACGGCGGACGGTGGGGTTCCGTCGATCGGGACCTCCTGAGCACGGTGGTCCGGCGCGTGTTGGCCAAATCGCAATGAAAGAAGGAACCCTAACTCTCTCTCTCACTCACTGTGTTCATCGCTGTGTTCATCGCAAGACAGAATTTCACAAAAAAAAAAAAAAAGACAGAAAGCAGACCTAATTGGCTCTGATACCGTGTAGAATAGTGTATCGTAATGTTGTATATTCATTTTAAAAGTATATGTATTTATACAAGAGAGAGGAGCCCCTATACATAATGGCTCTTAATGATGAGGATATGTGAGATCCCTAATTATGTGGGATTTGATTACATTTACATTTAAACTAAATATATTGTTTCCTAACAAAAACAAACAAAATATCACAATGAAAGAATCACTTTAATATTAACTTTATCAAATAATTTAACATGATAAAGATATTTTAAAATTAAATATAAAAATAAAATAAATAAATTATACGGTATCCAAACAACAAAATTATTTTATAACGTAAAAATGAAAAAGTGGATAATTATATTTAAAATCTAATATAAAATGAAAATATTAAAGTGTAATATAAAAAATTAAATACATTTTTGAAATATTAAAAATACAGAAATTTTAAAAACAATTTTTTTTCAATATTATTAATTTATTTTTAAAGCGATGAGCCTTACGATGGAGTTCGAATCAAAGTTACGATCCCGAGTACCCAAAGACGCTCCGATCGGCGTTTTACTAATCCACGTGGCAGCGAGCAAAACAACCAGGATTACAGATATCAATCACGCAATCAGTTCGGATATTATAACGGCGCAAATACCGGATATAATGTGAGCGTTAATTCCATCGGCTCTACTAATTAGGGGTCCAATTCAAATTTAGTATCTCCGGTGCGGTATCTTCGGTTTATAATCGGAATTTAAATTCTCAAAATTTAAATTTCCAAAAACCACACCCGACGGCCAACTCGCAGAATTTCACGACAATTCCGTATTCGGCCAGACTTTCGGAAGGTGAGAAACAGCAACGACGTGAAAAGGGGCTATGCTTTCACTATCGTGACAAATTTATCTCTGGCCATCGCTGTTCATCGTCAACATTGAAAATAATGGAAGTCTCTAATCAAGTAGATGGTCTGATCGAAAATGCAAAGGAAGAACACGTTGCAAACGCAAAGTTGGCTGAAATTTCCTTATTCCCCGCCTTGAGGACAAGGCTGATTTTCAAGGGGAGGGTATTGTTAGGGTTCCATGTGTCCTGTTTTAAAGAAAGACACATGCTAGGAGAAGTTAGGAGTAGTTCTTAGTTATTATCTGTTTAGGGAATCTGTTTTGTTATAATCTGTTTAGGGAAGTTATTCTATCTTATCTGTTTAGGGAAGTTATGATAGGAAGTTATAGTTAGGCAAAGGAAAGACTATAAATATATTGTATTCTCTTTCTAGAAGATTATGAATGAAATATATGATATTCAGAATTGTTGTGTTGGCTAGAGTTCAGATTCTGCTCTAGATTTCCCTTTTTCTACTTCTCTTTTAATTTCCTTAAGATATATCATTTCCTTTTCTTATCCTAAATTCTTCAAATCCTATCATGCTTTATCCCTTTAAATTCAACATGGTATCAAAGCTAGGGCCTTTTATTTGAAGGCATAGTGGCAACAAAAAAGCAACTCTCTTCTGTCCGACACAGTGACTCCGATCACTGTGATCGTCAAAACAATGACCATCCCACTGTACCTACTGTGTTGAAAATCACAGTGACAGAGGGAGATGCGAGCTTGAGAGAGAGAGAGAGAGGAAGACACGAGGAACGTGACAGAGAGCATTGGAGAGCACAAAACGACATAAACGCGACTTTCAGATTTAAGGTGAGGGGGCGCACGTGGAACTACACCACCACCATAGACGGCATTAGTGCGTGCCGTTCGACAAAACCCAGAAGAGCGATGGCGATTTGCTCGACGCGTCGGCCCTTGACACCCACGCGCCATCATGAATAGTGAGCTCCGGCGACCAAAACAAAATATGGGACCTCTGAGACTCAAAAAATGAGTACAAGCCCCACAAAATATGGGACCTCTGAGACTCAAAAATTAGTATAAGCCCAAACAAAATATGAGACCTCTGAGACTCAAAAATGAGTATAAGCCCAAACACAATATGGGACCTCTGAGACTCAAAAAGGAGTACAAACCCAAACAAAAATATGGGACCTCTGAGACTCAAAAAGTACAAGCCCAAGCAAAAATAACGGGCCTCTAAGACTTAAAAAAGTACAAGCCCGGGAAAAACTAACGGGCCTCTGAGACTCAAAAAGTATAAGCCTAGGAACAAATAACGGGCCTCTGAGACTCAAAAAGAAGTACAAGCCCAAGCAAAAATAACAGGCCTCTGAGACTCAAAAAAGAAGTACAAGCCCAAGCAAAAATAACCGGCCTCTGAAACTCAAAAAGAAGTACAAGCCCAGGTTAAAATAAAAGGCCTTTGAGACTCAACAAATAGGTACAAGCCTAGGAAAAAATAAAGGGCCTCTGAGACTTAACAAATAAGTACAAGCCCATAATACTAGATCAGAGCCATCCCAAAAATGAAAGGAGTGACGAGCCAGAGGTAAGGAGAGAGACCATCATGAGCTTCATTTGAACGAGCCAAAGGTGATACATACCACCGTCTTGCTCCGTCACTGTTGTTGATTTGAGCACCGTAGAAAGAGACGAGACGCAAAGGAAGTCAAAGTTTGAAGGATTTCAAGGCAAGCTGAGAGTGGTCGACATGTACTCTCCAGCTTGAGGAGGAGATGTTAGAATATTATGGATTATTTAGATTTAATCATTTTCTTGTTAAGTTTGATATTTATCATATCTTAGGATTAGATATGAATATATTATACCTTAATCATTTTGATTTGATTTATTTTGATTAATTAGATTAAATTAGATTCTAGGGTTAGCTCTAGGTTTGCCTATATAAAGGCCCATCATGTACTTACTTTTATTTACAGATGAATAGAGGATGCTTTATCCCTCTAAATTCAACAAAAACGAAAAAGGCGTGGAAGAAGAGGCAGAGGGTCCCAATAAGACCTCATGTGGAGCCACTCAATGATCTTACATTAGTGGAACTTATATAGGAAAGCATGCATTTGTGCTTCTCAAGAAGCAGAGAAGATAAAGTTGAAAGTTTGGAATTTTAACTTCTGGTCCCACACCTACTTGCCTCAACAATTTAGGAATTTGAAAGTTGTATCTCAAGGCAATTTTTAATTCAAATAATGTTTTGGGCCATCCATTTAATCTTCTGTTGAAAATCAAAACCATTACTTGATAATAATTAATTCATTCACTGAACCAGAAAATATATAATTAGTTCATTCAATATCAAGATACTAAGTTATCAATGAATGAATAATGCATTAATGGGAAGAGAATTAAAATCTATTTGGTATGTCATTTTAAAAAAAAAAATAAAAAACTTCATTAAAATTTACATTTTCGTACATAGTCATTTATTTTTCCCCATACATGATTAAGGGATGAATGTATTAATATAAAAATATAGTAATTTGATTAGGGCCGATTCAACTGTCCAACCATTTAACTGTCAACCAAAACATTGACCAGGTCAATGACCAATCCAGTTTAATATCCCAGAAGCATTAAACATAGAAGATGCATGCTTAAGAAAAGGAAGTTTGAGTTCAACATGTGACCTGGATACATAACATTTAAAAAAAATCAGGGCTTCAATACCTGAAGTATTATTTTTTCTGGAGCTTGATAAGCTTCCAAGAAATGGCAAACATTCACAAACGCCCACTGTTTGCTTGCAGTGTCTTCACGCTTCAAATGATTCCACCCAAACTTTATTAATTCCTTCCTGTGATGGACGAGATCATTCTGAAGATATTTAAGGAGCAAAGTGGCAAGCTGCAATAATTCTATTCGTAAAGGCTCGTCATACTCAGCAGAAACCTAAACAATGGGAACAAGATTCATTGAGGACCCAAACTAATTGAACCAGAAACTGGATCATGAAGACTTCACGAGTTATGAACAGGTCCACAAACATGCAAGAAGAAATACTGAATTCCAGAGAGCATCAGGATATACCTCTTCAGGAGGATCAAGAAGTTTATCAACGATTGTTTTTATAATAGCAGGATCGACAACCTCCCAACTTTGGTCATTTTGAAAGGCATGAGCTAGCATAGGGAGAACGAGCATTTGCATTACAACCACCAAATGGTCATGACCAAGTTGTTTTGATTGAAAAAGATTCAGAAAATGCAACAAGAGCGCCTTTTTCATGCTGGGCGGATAACCCTCTGCAACCTGAAAGGTACCAAGAAAATTTTCATAAGATTCACATAAAAGAATCAATTGACAATTCGAGATGAAATTTAGATATAACAAAATACCTCAATGATATAAAACTCCTTCAGGAATGTATAATCGATACGGCTATGAAATAAAAATATGGTAAGTATATCAAAAAGAACATTCACTTCATTCTTGTCATGCCTCAAGTAATTCAAAAAGCATTTGACAAGCCACTTGCTTTCTTTAACCTACAATAGAAAAATGATCATGAAAGCAAGTTAGCAAGCTAAAATTGATAGCATCTTTTGTCATGTCAATCTAAGACTTGGACGATGTTGTATAATCTTAAATAAATATAAAAAGTAGTCAGTCAGTTAGAAGAGGTAACCGTTAGAACTAACCATTAGTATCAGGCCTATAAATAGAATTGATTCAAATGGAGAATGAATCCACTCACTCTAATGTGTATTACCAAGGCGAAAAAAGCAACAATATATAGGCTAAAAAGAGCTGTTAGAGGAGAGAATGATGGGATTACAATTAAAATGAAATAAAAACTTTCCTAAACTAATAATAATAAAGAAGCTGTAATCAAGGAGCTATAATTCAGGGATAAATTTTTTAATCAGAGTAATTAAAGGGATTCTGATTTCTAACAAGAATAGTTACTCAATTGCATGAACCAGACTATTGTGATGAATATACAGTGCACTATTCAGTATCTCTCTATCCCTCTCTTGCTCCCATGATTCTCTTCTTTACTCTATTAATCTCTTTTTTTCTCCCCTGTTCTTTCCTATCTATGTCTTCTATTCTACCTTTCTCTAACTTCCGAATTACAAAGATACATGAGACAATTTAGTTAGCTCAAAAAAAACAACAAAACCTATGTCTAATTTATAATTTATCAATAAAGTGGAAAAAAATATGGGACAAGTTGGAGAGAACTCAAACGGAAAATACAGCAGAACCAGTATTTGAACAAAAAGCTAAAACAAAAATCCAACAGTCATAGACCAATACAAAACCCATAACAAATGACACAGGACATCCTACAGTGCAGACACAACAGCAATAGCAATTATATATGGGAGAGTCTATGTTACAAGTTTATAATATTGACAAGGAATAGTTAGTGTTGAGAATAGAAAGTTTAGTATTAAAATAAGTAATCCATATTAGTTGGGTTGATGTTTATTACTTAATATCCATTAGGATTTTATATGAATATTTTATTATTATGATTTGATTTAATTACATTTGATTAGATTAGTTTCTTAGGTTAGGGTTAGTGTATTAGTTTGCTTATATAAAGGCCTCTCGTATTCTCTTTTATTATTAAGGATCAATAATAAAAGTATTTTTCCTGTGTTTCAAACTTTCAATGTGATTCTTCAATCTCAACATGGTATCAGAGCTCTAGGGCTTCTTCTCTTCCCTGGTCTCTGTCGTTGTGGGTATTAGAGAGAGAGAGAGAGAGAGAAGCATTTGATTTGACAGAGCTCCGCAATGCTCAGTTGGTGACACTAAAAGGCTTCCTCACCCTACAATCGGTCAGATCCCAAAATATAGCCACCATCCAAGTAGCAAGTGTTTGTCACATGCTGCCTGCAATTTTGACGCAAGTCCACACATGCGAGAGAGAGTGGAAGCATCTTTCCGCTAGCGACTTCCTTCTCTGCCCTCGAATCTCTGAATCCGTTTCATTCCTCGTAGTTCCATGCTCTAGTTTTGAGATTTCAGTTGTGGGTGGTCTCTTCTTTTTCGACATGTCCCTAGTGGTCTTGTGCTCTGGTTTTGTGTTTCCTAGTTTGGGTTTGTTTGTTGGTTCTCTTGGGATCTGATTTGCACGTTCTGGTTACATTCTTTTGTTTGATGGTTCTCTTGGGATCTGATTTGCAAGTTCTGGTTACATTCTTTTGTTTTTGGCCTTTTTGTAAGAATGTTGTGTTTCCATCCTTGGTGTGGTTGCTTTGGTCCCTTGTGAGATTGTTTGTGATATATAACTATAATCACAGTTTATAAAGTTGTTAGAAAGGTAGTTAGGATATAGCCATTAGAGGATTAGCAATTAGCACTTACATGATAAGAGCATAACTACTCCTGCCTTATTATAAATAGGCAGCCCCCATTGTAATTCAACAGATTGTTAGTATGGAATAATATGGTGCCCCATTCGGTTTCTCTTTGTCTCTCTCTTGTTCTCTCTTGATTCTTCTTCTTCAACCCCTCTATCTCTCTGTTCTTTCCTTCTGTCCCTCTCCTTTCTTCTATCATCTTCTACATAACTCTGTCCTAATTACAGAGTTGTAACAATTTGTTGCTGTTTCTACTCTGGTTTTGTACTCTTTGTTGTTTAGTTCTTGGTGAAGCTAGTGGATTATTACCTCAGCCTTTGTTGATCGAGTTCTAGACTATGGATCTAATGGCCATTATTTCCTTGATGATCAATGGCTTCTCATATTCAAGTTGTTTCTAGCATGAGGAGGAGTGTTGAGAATAGAAAGTTCAGTATTAAAATAAGAAATTAATATTATTAGGGTTGATGTTTATTACTTAATATCTATTAGGATTTGATATGAATATTTTATCATTATGATTTGATTAGATTAGATTTGATCAAATTAGTTTCTTGGGTTAGGGTTAGTCCATTTGTTTGCTTATATAAAGGCCTCTTTGTATTCTCTTTTATTCTTAAGGATAAACAATATTAGTATTTTCCCTGTGCTTCAATATAATCCTTCAATCTCAACAGTTAGGTAGGTTGGTTAGTTAGATAGCTGTTAGAACTAACCAAAGCGTAGGCTTATAAATATAACAATTCTTAATTGTATTAGCTCAGATTATTATGAATGAACATTCAGTACGAACTATTCAGCATCTCCTTCGTCTCTATTGCTCTCTTTTCTTATTCTCCCTCATCTTCTCAACTCTCTCTATTCTGTTTCCCTATTCTCCTTCAACATTCTATGTTCTTTCCTCTTTCCCTCTCCTTTCACAGGTACAATTACAAATCAGTATGTGTGGATAAAAAAAATGCACACCTTAGTAAAAACATCTTTGCATAGTGTTATAATTATAAGTTGCAATATTCTTGCAATCATACATTATGCACTGACTAATTACTTCACGGAAAATTTCTCGATACTACAGTAAAGGGTACAATGACACCTGACATTATAAGAAGGAACAAGAAGTGTAAAGCAAGGGGAAAAAAGGCTGTACAATGACTTATAAATTGATACATTTCTATAGCTCATGAATATTTTAACATTTAATTAATTATTAAATTTTATGAGTAAAATCAAATTTCAGATGAACCAAAATGGAAACCAACAAAGAAATAATGTCATTCATCAAAAACCATTCCAGACAGGATCCAGAGTGATAAAATTGGCTAAATCTATACAAAAACATTGCTTTGGCAAGCAATGCCAGCACATCAAACATGAGCTGAAAATGAGATATTATGGAGGTATTTGCTCTATCTTGGGAAGCCTTAGAGTAGAAATCAATGGAAGAGAAGAACCAAAACATTGATAAAGATTCTAGTTCGCTCACAACAATCAACAACAAAAACGTAGCAGATATTAAATTAAGCTGTCTATCAATCATATTACTTACCTGTACTAAGCTCAACTCCTGCTCATTTTGCAGACGGGATATTCTAGCAGGTGACTTCCAAACAAGTACTAATGTATCAAACACTATACGATTACTTTGTAACCAGCCAGGAATGGATTTCACCAAGGCTTTTATCAGTGCTAGTCCCTGAAAGTAAGCATCTGAAGTTGCATTGGGAGCTGCAGGTGGATTGGAAGCATCAGTTGAAGCAGCAACAAGGCTCTCTTCTGCTAATAAGCCAGCATGTGTACTGCTGGATGCAGGAGCCATTGTAACATCAGATTTTGGCAGAAATTCGGAGAATGCACTTGCAAGTATTTTCTGTGGTGATTTTGCAAGTTCATCTCTCAGTGGCTGGCCAGCATCTGACCGAATTATATACATAAACCTGAATTGAAACACCCCCACACCAAAAGAAAGAAAGAAAGAAGGGAACTAGTCAGCACTCAATCTTATAATGCGTTTATAATCTTAATCTAGCTTTGAAACTTACCGCCTGAAATATTTTGGATCACTTAGTCGAGCAAGAAAATAGTCAACTGCAAGGGGTGCATAGCGATTTAAAAATTTGGTGAGTGGAAGGCGATATGGACAATTAATTTCACTGTAAACTTGTCCTGGGGGAAGAGCTCCTTCCAAATCTATAGTTAACGTTACAAGCTCATCAAGGAACTTTGAAGCAGCAGCAGGAAGCAAGTGAAAGAGCTCAATTATAGCTGTGAAAATAGAGAATAACATTATCAGTGATTGAGAGCTAAGCAAGATGAATACTAACATTTGACAAAATAGATTAAATGATTGATGTAAAACCTGCAGCAATCTTTGGTTCTTCACCAGCCTTCCATGACTTCTGACTCTGTGCAAGCTTTTCAGGTTCTAGCCACCTCTTTAAATGTTCCAAAAGCTTAGTACCCAATGTAACATTAAACCAATTGGACAACAGCTCAAGTAGACGGGCCAGGCCTTGCAGAAGAGGCATGCTTAGATTTTTTGTGTGCGCCAAATTGACTAATATTGGCCTAAGGCTATTTTGCAGAAGGTCTTTGGGCATCCGTTGATTGATTACCTAAATACAAGTGGCAACAAAGAAAACGACCCATATAGATCCCCAGAAAGTTCAAGAGCATGTTTGTACAACAAAAGTATAAAGAAATCTATACTTGTGGCAGTTTCAGACGAATAACTTAAGCTACCACTACAGTATTATACTACTAAATAACCAAGAAAGGAATGAGATAGAAGGACCGGACAATCAAGGACAAATAATCAAGGACACTATACACATCTACAAAACACATGTAGCAGCATAAGTTAAGCATCACCAGCGACATACAAACTTCATAAACATCCTAGTCCAACAATGAAGCATGAATTACAATAAGTCATTTTTACCTGTCGCAGGCCCTCTTTTGCAACAGCAACAATTTCTGGCGTCCTGCAAGTTAGAGACTTAAAAAACATTGAAATAATCTTTGCACGCAGTTCAGAATGATTGGGAGTCTTAAAATCAGCCCATGCCATTGTAGTACACAGTAGCTCAATGCAAGCTGTTCTAAGTTTTGTCAATGATGTCACCACTTTTGGGTTGAAAATCTTTGTAGCCAATGCATTATCATCAGACTCTGCTATTTGCAATGCTTCTTGCAAGAAATTAATTAGCTCTGGAGTCAACTTCAGAAGAGGCGGCCTCAATGCTAAGCAGAAATTTAATGCCGTCACTGTTCCAACCTATACAAAAGACTTAATTGAGTAATCACGTATATAAATAACTTGATATTAAAAATTATACGTACAACCAAAAACAGCAGTCAGCAAAAGCATATACCTGTTGGTCAACAGTCTTTAACTTGAGGGGCCGCATTATTAGAGGCTGGAGCAATGGTTGATACAATGGCTCAAGCAATTCAGACACCTCACTGCCAGTTCTGCTAGCTAATAGTTGCAAGCATGACTGTACATTCTTTCTCACAATGATAGAAGCATTCTGGTTAAACAACTCTTGAGCAAGAAATTCAACTACTCCTTGAAAACTTTGCCTCCGAGATTCACTATTAGCTTCGTCAGCATTATTTACAACTCTAAGAACTTGAGTGAGCACCTGACTTGTCTCATCTTGCTCCTTGCTAGCGTATATTGGAAGCTTTTTAAGGACATATATCAGACCACGTACAATCCTTACTTGAAAAAGGCATAGATTCTCCACAGTGACCTTTCCAACTAAGGCGCCCAGTCCCATAACACCTCCCATCTGTGCTTGCCATGTAAGCCCATAGCAACAATGCAGAAGACGGGGCAAGAGCTGTTCAAATACAGGAACACGAACACTTGGTGGTGGAGAATAAACAGGATTTGTTGATGGACTAGATACAATCATTGGAGTGCCAGGTCCTCTTGACATAATGACATCTGTATGCTTGGTACGAGCTAGAAACACAAGTGTTTCAGCAAACGCGTGTAATGCAACAAGAGCAGCTTTAGCATGGAGCCTGTTTTCATCTGCCAGTACATCAACTAGAGCATCCAAAAATATTAATGGATCCAGTTCCTTCAAATTTGAAGAAGCATTTGTTTTTGGTCTAGAACTGGCATGAATGATATTTGAGAGCGATGAAGTGCCAAGTGCAGCTGTAGAAACGTTACTGGATGAAGAATCAACATGAAATATCACTGCAAAATGGCGGCACAAATTAACGACAAAATCATCCGTAGGTTCCACAAGGTCTGGCTCGCCATTAGCAGCAATGACAGTCATTAATAGAATCTTGAAAACAAACTTCTCAGCCATAAGTTGGGTCTTTGTCTTTACACCCAAGTCAGCCTGTAATGAGATGTTCTATGAATTGCAGTAACAATAAATAATCCATAAAATAAGCCCACTCTTAAGATGCAAAATACAAAGCTTATGGTGAGATCAAAAGTTTGGGGGGGGGGGGTCCCTGCAAAGGAAACATAAATGAATGACCTGTGCACTTTGTTGGTGTTGTTGATTATGAGAATGTTCAAGTAGGAGTAATAAAATAACAAAAACAAGGAAAAGTACTTCTTGCATATCAATCAAGTGTGAAGACACATGGTTTTCAAATACATTTCTGGTTTTCTTACTACAAAATACCAAGCTAACCTTTACTTCTGGTGATTCAGATCTCCTCAATGATTGATCAGAAGTAGACATCAGCAAGGCAGACAGCTGCTTTGGTGTACAACCTTCATCAGCAACAGTTCCAGGCAAATTGAGCTGAGATGTTAGGCAAACACGCAAGAACTTTAGGGCCTGTTTCCGGTAGAAAGCATCCGTACCACCACTTTTGTGCATTACAGATGCCACAGCAAGATTTATACATCGGTCAAGCGGCACCAAGAATGGGGTCGCAGGCTCAAATGTCAGAATCAAGCGAAGCCCATGCTCAGGGTTCTCTTTGCACTCAAGGGCCAGAGGCTCTTTAAGGAAGCGTCTGTTTCGACCACCCAACTTGCCAAGAAGTTGCAGTGCTTTCGCACCCCAGAGATAGGGAGCAGGCCTTAAGTGAGACCACAACACAAGAATCACTTCAGACATAACATTGGCCATGCTAGGCTCAAGAAAATCAGGATTTAAGCTATCAACCCAAAACTCAAGTGTTCGTAACCCAAGACCAACTAGGTCATCACTTCCTTTGAGACATAATACTAGTGGCTTCATAAGGCGAGAAAGGCAAGGTAACAATGAGCTCAAACGGGCAGGCAAGGTCAAGCAAAGCTCCAGCAACAGATCCCTCATATCTTCCCCAGTTGGCCCCTCTAGCATAGTCAACAGCATATTAAGGCAGGGCTGTAACATGGGGATCAAGTCCCGCAGTAAAAGTTCAAATTTACATCCATGGAGGGCTCTAAACATTGTGCGAAGCAATTGCACATAACCAAGAGGCCTTTCAACATCAGTCGAATTTTTCATGCAAAATTCCATTATAACAGGCACATGAGGCTGCAAAATGCGTTCAAATTCAGAAGGTGCTTTAGCGACAGCACCAAAGATAAACCGGAAAAGATGCAAAACCAATTTGGCTGCAGGTGAATCAGGGTTCTTTAATACATCAAGTTTGTTGTTCACAAGAAAATTAACCAGTACATCAGCAAATGGTCGGTACACTTTTGGGGCTGCTAGGAGGGTAGAGAATATATGGACAAGTTGAGTGTTGGCAATCATGCAGTCAAAAAGCTCAGACATACACAAAGAGAACATATCCATAAGATCTCGAGGTTCCATGATAGCCAGAATCTGTGAAAAGAGTTGAAGCATTTCCTTTTCCTCATCTTTCTCCTTGAAGAGTGCTAAGCAGTGTACACCACTTTTTAGGACTCCAGAGGCTTTCCAGACCTATATAAGAATTAAGTCAAATACAACTATTAAGCATAGAAATTCAAGTTCAAGATAATCAGCCTCTGTAGTACCTCATCTTCTCTCATGCCCCTAAAGGCTTGAGGCGAAGGTAAATTAGATGACGGTGGGACAAGCACCTACAATGTTCCATGTGTACAAGAAAAATCATCATACATAACACTCTACAACACAGCAATGAAGGCCAAATCATAGACAATAATTTTGCGCACAGGCATTCAAAACCTGAGATCTAGGCAAATGTGCGTGAGTGATGCTCCATATTATAGTCTTCATTCCTGGAAGTGCAATTACCCATAATATTTAACATTGAATATTTAATTTTTATCAAAAAAGAGAGACTGCTATCTTTATCAGTCAAAAAGGAAACTAGCACCAACAGTAGCAGACAACAATTGAACATAATATGGACAAGGAACAGCAGAAGGTTCAGGGAACTCAATTACCCATCACTAAGGTCTTAATCAAATGCTTACAATCATTAACTTCCTTAGAATGTTCTACAGGGACCTGCAAATTCAAAACGGCCTGCAAAAAAATCATAAATGAGTCAAGCATAGAAAATTCATAGTTACAGCAAAACAAGAAGTGATTTACCCACTCAGATTCCTAGAATAAATCAGCAATGATTAATGACAACTTGTACTCCAAACATGTAATGTAGTGCAAAAAAGAAATGAAAATTATGTCTGCTGCATCTATAGCTTTATTAAGAAGCAACAATATATTGATTTCCATCTGATCAAAATGGAAAAGCCATTCTCAGCAAGACAACAATGTAAATAACAAAAATCGAATTGTATTAAAAAGTATTTGTTTAATAGAGAACATTTGATCCACACTATAATTAGGGACAAAAGTCAGAAGAGACCCAAATATTTAAGCTGCAAATGACTTCCTCTTTAAACCACCAGAATAGAATTGAAAAGATATGAATAATAAATTTTTATATTTTCAATGAAAGATGAAATTAAAAATTTGGAAAAACTGTCCCCCTTCCAAATTGTCCCCAGTTGGTGACAACATTAAAGAAAAAGATGCAGTAAGTTGGGGGCAAAAAAGCTGACGTGGTTATTGTTAGAATATTATGGTTTAGATATTTAGATTAATCATTATCTTAAGATTAACTTTGATATTAATTATGTCTTAGGATATGATATCTTAATCATGTTGATTTAATTTATTTTTGATAAGATTAAATTCTAGGGTTAGCTCTAGGTTTGCCTATATAAAGGCCCATATGTACTCTCTTTTATTTACTAAGTTTAATAGAGTGTGGTTAAACCCCTCTAAGTTCAATATGGTACCAGAGCTAGGTCAGATTTTAGAGCTACAGTAAAAACCTTCCAGCGACAGTTTCGACAGTCCTCATCTCACCCAGACCTTCGACCGCCCAGATCTCCGACGCCGCACCTTAGGAGACACAAAGGAACTCCAAGAGTGCACACACAAGTGTTGAGAGGAGGCAAGAAGTAGAGAGAGAGAGAGAGACAGAGTGAAACACGAGCGCGAGAGAGAGAGAGAAAGCCAGACCACACGACCTTCGATCTGTACAAAGGAAGGCGCGTCTCACGTCACTGCCACCACAGACGGAGTTGGAGCTCGCCGATCAGCGGATCTTGAAGAGACGACGGCCAAAAGAGCGGCACATAACTCCCACGCGCCACTCATAGTTCTGGCACGTTACCACCACGCGCCACCTTCTTTCCCGACGCATGACACCCACGCGCCGTCGTGAATAGTAGCATACAGCAACCTCTTCTGACCATAGCAATGGACCCTCCTTTATTTGATTCAATACCTCACAATTTTAGTCCAACTGGAGTGTATCCCATGGCTTTTATGTCAAGTACAAATTCTCAAATTCAAGACTCTTCAGCATTAGAACAACCAAATCAAACAGTACCCTACAAAACCTCAGAGATGGTGCCAGATTTCCCAGAAAATCACAGTATGGTTATTAACCATAGGTTTAATGGTAAAAACTATCTCCAATGGTCCCAAAGTGAGTTGAGGTATATTCGTGGCAAGAGAAAGGAGAAATATATAAATGGAGCAGCCCCTCAACCAGCTCCTATTGACCCAAATTTCAACATATGGTTTGCTGAAAATAACCATGTTATGCCTTGGTTGTGTAACTCAATGACCGTGGAGATCAGTGAGGGCTATCTGCTTGCCCACACAGCAAAGGAAATCTAGGATGCAGCTCGAAGGACCTACTCCTCGCTTGACAACACCGCTGCCTTGATTCACCTAAAGCGACAACTCCGTGATTTAAGACAAGGTAACATGTCGGTGTCTGAATATTATAGTTCTTTGCTAAAATTGTGGCAGCAACAGGATCTGTTTGAAGTTCACCCCTGGGAAAGCCTCAAAGATGCACAATTGTACAAGCGAATTGTGGAAGAAGGAAGGATACATGATTTTCTTTTAGGCCTAAATGACGCTTTCAAAGAAATAAGGGGAAGAATCATGGGACTGAAGCCACTACCACAACTCTTTGATGTTGTTAACTTCATGCAGTTCGAGGAAAGTAGAAAACTCCTGAACAAAAGTGGCCCAAGCCAAAATGAAAGCTCAACGCTTGCAATTAAGGGACCACCCGGAGAACAAAAGTCTTCTAAATGGTACGACTATTGTAAAAAGAAGGGCCATAATAAAGAAGAATGTTGGAAAATCTATGGAAAACCCCCCAGTGGAAAATCAAACTCCCAAAGTCACATTACTACAATTGAACCAACAGTTGAGAAAGATGATCACTTGAGCACGGAAGAATTAAAGATGCTTCATCGGATACTTGAGAAGTAGAATAAGTCAAACGCTATTCCCAGTGTGAATCTGGTACAATCAGGTAATTCTATTGTAGTTCTTAATGCTGTGATGACTAGTGACAATACCTGGATTGTTGATTCATGAGCTACGGATCATATGACTGGTAACAAGACTTTATTCCACAACCTTAAATTCTGTCATGGACACCTTAAAGTCAAAGTAGCTAACGGTGTATTCACAAGGGTTGAGGGAATTGGCACAGTTACATCATCTGACCAGTTGTCAATACATAATGTTCTATTTGTACCTGAACTCACTTGTAATCTAATATTTGTTAGCAAGTTGACTAGAGGTCGACTATGTCAAGTGATTTTTTATAATGATTTAAGTGTGTTTCAGGATTTAAAATCGAGGAGGACAATTGGAACTTCTAGAGAATGAGATGGATTGTTATACCTTGAAGGATCAAATAAGAATAAAGATGCGTGGAAGGCAAGACAAGCACTGTTTAGCTCAAATTCTCAAAACAACGATTTATTTTTGTGGCACTGTCGGTCAGCCCATCCTAGTTTTGATTATATGAAATATTTGTTTCCTAGTTTATTTAATAAAAATTCTATTCCTTTTCATTGTGAAACTTGCCAATTTGCTAAACAAACACGATCTTCATATCCTAAAAAGCCTATATCCCTTCCTCCCCATTCACACTAATTCATAGTGATATTTGGGGTCCTGCCAGAATAAATACCCAAAAACATACCACGTGGTTTGTTACTTTCATCGATGATCACACCAAAATTACGTGGGTGTATTTAATGAAAGACAAATCTGAAGTGGCCAAAATATTTCAAAGGTTCTATACATATGTGCAGACCCAATTCAACACCTTCATTAAGGTACTGCGTAGTGATAATGCCAAAGAATATATGAGCTCCCCCCTTAAAGAGTTCACTGATCACCAAGGAAATCATCACCAAACTTCTTGTCCATACACCCAACAAAATGGAGTGGCCGAGCGAAAAAAACTATCACCTATTAGAAGTCACTCGCGCCTTACTGCAGCTTATCTCATTAACCGTATGCTTTCCAAGGCGCTGAAGTATGACACTCCAGTTCAAAAACTCCTTCGACTCTTTCCAAATTGCCCTATAATCAATTCATTACCTCCTAAAGTGTTCAGTTGTGTTGTATTCGTTCACAATGAAGATGGCAACAAATTTGGTGCTCGAGCCAACAAATGTATATTCCTTGGATACTCCTCTATTCAAAAAGGATACAAATGCTATTGCCCTTCTTCCAAGAAACTCAGGGCCCGTTTGGTACGGGGAACATTTAAGGAGGGAAAGGAACTTAAAGAAGGGAAGGGAAGATTGAGAGGGAACTTAATAAAGTTAAGTTGTTTGGTAGACATGGGAATATAAGTAAGTTGAGGGAAGATAAATTGTTTGGTAAGAAGAATTTGGTGTTGGTTAAGTGGGAACTTTAGGTAAAATTCCCACAATGCCCTCCCACAAAAAAAGTCAGAAAACTTTTTTTTTTTTTTTGCGAATTGCACAGAGAGTCAAACTAAATCGCGTCTTGGTGGAGAAAGAAAATTGTAACCAGAAACTGAAGGGATCTGCAACCACGACGAGCATAACGGCTACCGGAGGTGAGAACAATGCTGGACATGGAAGGAAATAGAGGCGGACAACACGAAATGAAGCAATCTGGTGCGAACATGAATATTGCAAGAGGAATAGGGATTAGTGAACAATGAACCCAGTTGCTGCTTTGATGGGAAAAATCAAAAATTGATATTACTCAGTGCTAAAACCCTGAAATTGTGAAGTGGATGAAATAAATTATTATGTTAGTAAGAAAAAAGAGAGTTGCGTAAAAGCAAACTTCAGCATAAAAACCAATGCTACTGATGTTACAGAGCAAAATGAAGAAGTTCGAACATAAGCGTAAAGTTCGAACGTAAGCGTAAAGTTTAAACTTACAAACTTTACGAGTACAGAAGTTCGAACGCATTATCTGATAGGATGACATATCAGCAGAGCAAATGTGAAAATAATTGCAGGCAAGACCAAAGTCATTTAAGAGTTCAAATAATCATGGAAACCTAAAATTTACCAACTATTCATGAACAACAGAAAAACCAGCGAGGAACTGAAATTCCTCGAAACCCAGAAAGAGATAACAAGAAATGCAAAGTTCAAGATGAAGAAGAAGAAGAAGCAAAACGAGTTTGTTCTTTTCTTTTCATTTTATAATAACAAGATGAAGAAGAAGAAAAAGAAGAAGCAATCCTTCGATTGAAGCTCAAGAAAAAGAACAAGAAGATGAAGAAGAAAGAACAAGATGAAGAAGAAGAAAAAGAAGAAGCAATCATTCGATCTTGCTTGCCTACTCCTTCGATTGAAGCTCACGTTGTCGTCTCAACCTTCGTCTTCTCCTTCTTCCAGCTCCAGGCTCGATTCTGCTTTTATGATTTCACATGGGCTTTTTCGTCCTCCAAATTCACTCTCCCGGGACAATTTTCAAGCTCCCGCCCTTTTTTGAGGGATCCCACTTTCCCTCGTTCGTGGGAGCTTGAACGAAGTCGGGAATGTCACTGCCCAGGAACAGCGCGCGCCAAACGCGTTTTCACCCAGGGAACTGTGTTAAGTTCCCTCTCCCTCTCCCAAATTCCCTGAACCAAACGGGCCCTCATTGTTTCCCAAGATACCTCTGAAGAGGAAGCCTATTATCCCAAATTACCCATTCAGGGAGAGTATTATGACATTGAATGGCTAAAACACTCTTTGGACACATTACCCTCACCGCAGCCTAACCTTATCACCACTCTTGACTCAACTGCTCCCACAAACCAGCCTAGTCCCACTCAGCCTGAAACTAATGGACTGGAAACAAATGTTGAAATCAATTCGGAGATGGATCCTGAAACGTGACCAGAGGAAGAGTCCAACTTGCAAGTTCAAGCTGAATCGGACACTGGTAGAACTGTCTCTCCCATTCAAAGGAATGACCATGAATCCAATCCGTGATTAAATCCTGAAGAATAGGGTTGGCCTATTGCGTTGAGAAAGGGAGTAAGATCTAGTACTCAACATCCAATTCAACGATTTGTCTCATATGGTAATCTGTCTGCAAAAATGCAAAGTTTTGTTGTAAACAGTGCATAGATAACAATTCCAAACACATTTCAACAAGCTATGGCTGATCCAAATTGGAAGCAAGCTGCATAAGAAGAATTGAGAGCACTCAAGGAAAATAGAACATGGGAGATCACAACTCTTCCTAAAGGAAAGAAACCGGTAGGATGCAGGTGGATGTTCACACCAAAATTCAATCTAGATGGTAGTATCAACAAATACAAAGCAAGACTTGTTGCAAAGGGATATACCCAGACATACGGAATCGACTCTCAGGAGACATTTGCTCCGGTAGCTAAGTTCAATACCATCCAAGTACTATTATCACTTGCTGCGAACTTGGACTGGTCATTACACCAACTGGACGTGAAGAATGCATTCTTGAATGGAAATATGGAGATTCCAGATGGAGTTTTAGCTCCTAATAACTCTGTGTGTAAACTCTACAAATCATTTTACGGCCTTAAGCAACTCCCAAGGCATGGTTCGACAAATTCACCAAAGCAGTAAAAAGGCTTGGATATACTCAGGGACGAGCTGATAATACGTTGTTCATCAAACGTGTTAATGGCAAAGTCACTATATTGATTGTCTATGTTGATGACATAGTCATCACAGGAAATGATGAAGAAACCATTGCTCAACTTAAACAGGACTTGTCGGCTAAATTCTAGGTGAAAGACCTTGGACAAATAAGGTATTTCTTAGGCATGGAAGTGGCAAGAATCAAGAACGGTATCAATGTTACATGAGACAGGAATGTTAGGCACCCAACCAGAGGGGACACCAATGGAAGAAGGATGCCACTTAGAGATCAAGCCACAAGGTGTTTCCGTTAATTCAAGAAAATACAGAAGACTTGTGGGAAAGTTAATATACTTAACCCACACACGTCCTAACATTAGCTATGCAGTTGGAATAGTAAGTCAGTTCATGCATCAGCCATAGAAAGAACACATCAAGGCTGTATACAGAATTTTGAGCTATTTGAAGCTTAATCCTGGAAGAGGAATATTCTTTAAGAAAGATACTATCAGAAACATTGAAATCTACACAGATGCAGACCATACAAGGGATAGAGAGACTAGGAGGTCAACCACAAAGTACTATACATACGTGTGGGAAATCTGGTTACATGGAGAAGCAAGAAACAAACAGTGGTGTCAACAAGTAGTGCAGAAGCAGAACTGAGAGCTGTCAACAAAGGAACTTGTGAAAGAATCTGGATTATAATATTACTGGAAGAATTGGGGATTCAACATGAGGGACCAATACAACTCGGGGGTGACAACACGACCAGCATTGAAATGATCAAGAACCCAGTATATCATGATAGAACAAAACATGTTGAGATAGATAGACACTTCATTAAGGAGAAGATTGAAGCAGGCATTATGACTCTGTCACACATAAGATCTACAAACCAAATTGCAGATATCTTGACTAAACCATTAGGCAGAACAAAGTTTAAAGAGTTTCGAGGCAAGTTAGGAATGATCGACATATACACTTCAGCTTGAGAGGGAGTGTTAGAATATTATGGTTTAGATATTTAGACTTAAGATTAACTTTGATATTTATTATGTCTTAGGATATATCTTAATTATGTTGATTTAATTTATTTTTGATAAGATTAGATTTTAGGGTTAGCTCTAGATTTGCCTATATAAAGGCCCACATGTACTCTCTTTTATTTACTGAGTTTAATAGAGTGTGGTTTAACCCCTCTAAGTTCAATAGTTATTGCACAAAATATTGATTTATTTATTATGGAGCAAAATGTTCAACGATTATTGACCAATTTAAAACTGGAAAATTATCTCAACCGCTTAGCATGAAATAAGTTTATTTTCTACACATTTTCACAGTAAGTTATTCTCTCTACCCTTCAATATTCCCCTACTATCCTTGCTTCTTCTACATTAGCAATTTTAACATGTACAAAACTCCCTTTGTGCATGGTTCATTGTTCAATGTGCTTTTTTGAGGCTGTGGATGTTGGGCTACCTCCATTATGAAGAATTCCTATTTGTATTAGTAACAAAAGTAATGCCATAGTTATGTCAAGGCAGAAATGAGCCAAAACTACAAGAAGGGCCTTTCCTCTAGAACAACAAGTGGAAGTAAATAGGAGTATGGGGGGCTTAACTATTTCTAAGTCACTTGTGTGGGTAACTGACATTTACCTATTGTGAGCCATTTTGCATCTATCTCAAAGGTTAACAATTTCACGTTATCTCAAAAGAGGATTGGTCACTCTAATTTCCAAGACCTCCAGCGATTGTTTCCCAATCTATGTGCAAACCAGAATATCAATGAAATCTAGTGTGAGGTGTGTGAATTTGCAAAACACCATTAAACTTCCTTAGAGTCAAACATACACCTACAAAAACATTTCACATCTAACAGAGTGACTTGTGGTGACCAACCCATGTCGCCAACCGCACCAATAATAAGGACCTTCATAGATGACCATATCTGTCTGTTGAGCTTACCTTTTAAAAGACAAGTCTGAGGTCTCATCTCTGTTGCCCAATTTTTACGCTATGATATAGAACCAATTCCATTCCAATATTCAAGATGTACACACCGACAATGGCGTTGAATACTTCAATCACTCTCTAAGAATGTTTCCCCAAGAACATGCCACCATCCACAAAAGCACGTGTTCATACCCCTCAACAAAATGGAATAGCTAAGAGAAAAAATAGACATATTCAAGCCTTCATGTTCACTTGTGTTCATACCCCTCAACAATGGAATTGAATACTTCATTCAATTTTGAAAGGAACTCTTCAACCAAGTTGGAACTCGATTATGCCTCAGTTCATCTTATCAATTGCAAATTAACGGCCAAATTGTGTACTGAACAAGGGACTTGAAACTTACTTGTATTGCTTTGTAAATGATAGACCTACACAATGGGTTCAGTGGTTGTCATGGGCTGAGCATCAGTATAATATTGCACGCCATATGATCCCAAAGCAAACCTAGGAGCCATTGCAATTGCATCTTTATCTGAGGCGGGGTGGGTTTCTCCACTTGCAAACTATGCTTTTTTTGTTGAAGGGTTTTACCGTCTTTTTTATTATTATTATGTCTGATTATAAAATAAAATTAATGCTAACATTCGTTTCAAATATTAACTCATACCTAGCATACTTCTAAAGTTTCACTCCCAATCTGAATTCTAATCTCAATCCACCAAAATTCATTACTGCGAACCAAATAGGGCCTCAAGGTACTAAAAAATTTAAACTTGTTCCAAGCACATCTATCAAGCTAAGATGTGACGTCTGCTGTTGAGATGGTGAAAAATTGATATGGAACATATAATCCTGTATTCAGTGACCTAAATGTAAGATGGAACCAGGGACCTATTTGTAAACTAGATAGTTAGTATGTTAATTAGTCACTAATCCTAAACTAGCCGTTAGGAAGAGACTTGAGGAGGGCTACAATATTATAAATAGCCTACTCCATTTTGTGCAATATACAGAACCTCTTCTTTATCTTCGTCTATTCCGCCTATTCTATCTCTTTTCTATTCCTAATTCTCAATTCTATGGTTAAATAAAACCATATAAAAAATCCTATCCATCATGAACGAACTAAGCATGTAGAATAGATAAGTATTTTATCAAGGAGAAGGTGGACTCTGGAATGGCTCACGTGCCTTCAAATTGTTAGGTAGCAAACTTCTTTACCAAGAAGCACTTGTAAGACCAAAATTCGAAGAGCTCAAAGGCATGTTGGAAATGATAGATATTTATTTACCAGCTTGTGAAGGAGTGTTGACGCCAATATGGGCCTTAGCCCAATCAGTATATTTTAATTTAAATGTAGAGTTGCTAAGCATTTACAAAAAAATTTATTTAAAATCTGATTATGTTGATTTATTGTAATTATTACATAGATATTATCTTATCTGCCACATCCTAGGATCTGTTCACAACATAGGACAGGAGCCTATATGTTTCTCTTCTTTCATTGGAATAAAACAAGCGCTTTGGGCATAAAAAACTTCAGAATATGTCCTTGATCTCCTGACAGAAATTAGAATGGTTGGGTTTTAGCCAACTGATACTCCTATTGCAATGAAAAGAAAGAAAAAGAAGAGAGAAGAACACAATGATGAGGAAGGTGAATATGAAGAGAAGGAAAAGGAAGGCACACTTGTTGGCAAGGAGAGATATCAAAGTTTAGAGGGAAAATTAATATACTTGTCACATACAAGACCCAATATTGCGGGTTCACATTAGGTGTTTTTCTCTTATGTCTTCTTAGGTGTTGTTCCCTCTAATTAGAGGGATTAGGGATTTTTTCTTTTTTTAACTTTTTATATATTCTATTTATTTAGATTAAATTATATGCTGCATCTTAAAAAAAAAATTTGCACCCAATATCTCAAATTAATTAATTTCCAATTCTACATCCAGAAATATTTTTCATGTAACCCCCTGAAAATTAATTAATTTCAGATATTGGGTGCAAAAAATTCAAGATCATCTAAATAAATAAAATATATATAAAAAAAAAATTAAAAAAATGTCTAATCCCTCTAATTAGAGGGAAAAAACCTAAGAAGCACCTAATGTGAATTCCAATATTGCCTCTACAGTGATCTTTGTAAGTCAGCATATGCACTCACTAAAAGAAATTCACCTACGAGCTGTGTACCGAATTTAGGCGTATCTAAAAGGCGCCCTTAGGAAAGGCATATTTTTCAAAAGAGGTGAACAACTCAATGCAAAGATGCATAATGACGCTGATTACAGGGGCGCTTCAGAAGATAGAAGATATACAAATGGGTATTCTACCTTCGTATGGGGCAATCTAGTAACTTGGAGGAGCAAGAAACAAAATGTGGTGTCTACGAGTGCAACTCAAGCTGAGTTTAAAGCGCATGGGATCTGTGAGGGTTTGTGTTACTAGAAATTTCTCTGAGACTCTGACATAGAAATTGGGGCAGATTTGCCTATTATCACATAATCCAATACAACATTATAGAACAAAACAAGATGAACTAGACATAAATTTCATCAAGGAACTAGATTGGTGTCCCTAATATATGTTCCACCAAGGAAGCAAGTTGCTAATCTTCTCACCAAGGGAAGAGAGAATTTTGATGAGTGTATAAGCAAGTGGGACATGATAAATATCTATCATCCAACTTAAGGGCGGGTGTGGAAAAATCTTTGTTATTGTCTAGTTTATTAACATTTATTAGGCCTATTAATTAGCTTTTACTCCTTTGTCTTCCCGGTCCTTAATATAAAATCCACTTTGGAGTTCAATGTCTTCATTAAAGTGGATCTTATATTAAGAACCAGAGGGAGTGTGTGTGTGTGTGTGTGTTTGTATGGGTGATTTACCCTATCATTCATAATCAATGAAATATACATTTTGTGTCAAAACAAAACATACTATACTCACTTAACAAGCACAACCAGATCCCTCCATTTTCTTTATACAATGTTGTTCTTACTCTCAAACGAGTTACAATGTTCTGTTTTCTTTCAACCAAAAACTTCAAAATATAGTAAAATTGAATTCGATCCAAATGCCACATTAATTATTGTAGTACCAATATATCCTCACAAAAGTATCCCACTAACCTGCACAGGCAATTCGAGTTTTGACCTCAGAGTAGCACGATCCTTTCCTTCCTCCCCCTCCTCCAACAGCTATTAGTAGAAGCAAACATGATATTGCCAAACAAATTAAGAAGAAACATAGCAATAAATTGTAGGCATTACAAGGCTAGTTAAAGTTACGAATAAAAAACAGCCCATGATAAATAAAAAGAATAATAATGGATTATTCAGATGACATGCTTAGCAACCAACTTCATATTAATGATTAGGCAATGAGGACACGTTTAGACGTTCACACATAGACATACACACCTATTATGTTATTGAGATGGGAGGGAGAGAGAGAGAGAGAGAGAGAGGAACAACAATGCACTAATTCATATGATCTTATTCTGCCTTACAAATGTGTACTTAATATTTATTTATAGGAAATAATACTTTAACTGCCTCTCATTTCTATAACTATCCATTCCGTTTTTTTTGTTAATTTATTACTTCATAATTATAGCCCTCCCAAAAGAGATCCTTCCGCTTGAGGATCAAGATTTTTTTTTTTTTTTAAAAAAAAAAAAAAGATCCTGCTCTGGTACAACTGTTATAGTATTCAGATTAGAGAGAGAGAGAGAGAGAGAGAGAGAGAGAGGAAAATATAGGGATTCAAGAGAGAGAGAAAAATATAGGGATTCAAGAGAGAGAGAGAGAGGAGAGGCCAGAGAAAGAGGAACAATGCACAAATTCGTATCAACTTATGATCTGCCTTGTAGTACGCTTGAAAGTACTGAATCAAAGAGAGACAAAGGGAAAGAAGAAAGTAACCATAACTCTCTTCTCCAGTAGATTTGCTTATTCAATCTAATAACATCAATCATCCAATTTCTTTTGCATTAAATGATGTATTTACAACAGAGAAGCACAATTACCTGGGGTATTGTACGCTTGAAAGTACTGAATTTCCCAACAAAAGCATCTAGAATACGACCCTATAGAGGAACATAATGCAAGTCATTCCCACAAAGTTATGAAGTCCAAAAAAATACCAAACTGTACAAATGCAGCACAAATTGTTCAGCAGACCAACAGAACTCGTGCTTCATCCATCGACTGTTGATCAACACCTTTCTCAAAAATTGGCTCCACCTAGATCCAATGAAAATTATAACATGAGAGAACTTGTCAATGGATCAACAAACAACTCCTACCCTCTTCATTTGGGAGAATGGAGAAGGGCTAAATAGAAAACCTCTTGATGAGAAAGGACAAGATGACAAGAGACAAAATAGTTAACTGAAAAGAAAACAGTAAGAACAAAAATAAATTACATAAAAATAAGTAGTGCAACTAAATAATACAATCATTCTACTATTAGTACCTTCTAACAAATTTAAATCACCTAAAAAGACAATAAGCAAAAAAGAAAAACATATAAGGAAAATGGAAATCTGAGAATGCATCGGTATCCTCTTGGTTGATCAATGCAATGTCATCCTCACTTAAAAAGAGTTTCATGCATCTTCCTTCAGATCTGGGAAGCTCTTTGTGAGACATACAATACCATTGGGAATAGGTCTCGCATATTTGATGAGAAGAAAAAGTTGTGGTAGTTGAAGCAGGAGCAAATGTCCCTTGATGATTACTATCTTGAAAAATCAGTGCTTTGGTCCATTTATAGGGTGCTGGAAAAGATAGGACTAGTAGCCTACAAGCTGGACTTGCCTCCTGAAACTAGGACTCATTCTACTTTCTATGTCTCATTGCTGAAATTATGTCCAGAGCTAAGTGTAAAACAAAGACATCCTCCTATTGACTGGCTAACAGTCCTGAATTCCCTATATCCACAACAGATTTTTTCGCAGCGATTAGTAGAAAGAAGAGCCGAATAGCTATGTCTTAATGCAGTGGCAGAGGTATCCAAAGGAAGAGGCTACATGGATTTCCTTGTTTAATTTGAAAACTTAGTTTCCTAAGTTCCAATTGCCAAACCCTTGAGGACAAGGGTTGTTTCAGGGGGCAATGATATGGAACATTAATAATCTGTATTTAGGGACCCAAGTGTAAGACAGGACTAGGGACCTATTTGTAAACTAGATACTTAATATTAGTCATTAATCCTCAAGTGCTAGCCGTTAGGAAGGGATTAGAGGAAGGATATAGCATTATAGATAGCCTACTCTCTCATTTGTATCCAGTTAGTCCAGTATTGATTGAATAACAGAAAAGTGAAGATGTTATTCAAAATCTCTCCTTTAGCATCTTCTTCTTCTATTTTGTCTCATCTCTCCATATCTTTCTCAATTCTATAGTTAAAACCATATCATCAGACCTTTAGCACTTGGAGAGAAAGGGGCGCAAAATGCTCGCCAGAAAGGAAAAAAGGGTTCCAAAAGGCTGGTGCAATCATTGTAATAAGAATGATCACACCAAGGAAGGACATGTGTTGGAAGCTACATGAGAAATGTTCGAGCCTAAAACAAAATACCCAACATGAGAGTAGAGCTCATATTGCCCCTTCAGATGAGAAGGACAATATATAAGATAGAAGACTCACCAGGGATGAAACAGAATTACAAGTGAAGAAATGTCTACTACAGCAAAGTTGACAATATGAGTTGTAATAAGGGTTCCAAAAGGCTGGTGCAATCATTGTAATAAGAATGATCACACCAAGGAAGGACATGTGTTGGAAGCTACATGAGAAATGTTCGAGCCAAAAACAAAATATCCAGCATGAGAGTAGAGCTCATATTGCCCCTTCAAATGAGAAGGACAATATAGAAGACAGAAGACTACCCAGGGATGAAACAAAATTACAAGTGAAGAAATGTCTACTACGGCAAAGTTGACACAAACAAGTAAGTCAATTACTTCCTTAAATGCAAGTAAGGAAACAGAACTCTAGGATAGTGGATTTGGGAGCCAATGATCACATGTTTGGCAAGCCAAAAAACTATATGTCAACAATAATGAGCACCAAGAAACCAAACTATCAAGAGATGCCTCCTTTTTTCCCTTTAATTTTTGTCTCATTTTTTATTGTTATCCTTTATTCCTTTTTTCAAATTTTTATCCAAGAATAACAAGAAAGCACAAGGATGTATTGATGTGGTCCATTGGTTGATCCAATGGCTAAAATTATGCGAACTTGGCATGGATAGCAACGGTTTATGGCTTTTTAAAGAGGTTTTAGTGAGTTTTTGAAGATAGGTGCATGCAAGAAACCAGAACCTTGATGTCATATCACTTGATGCAGAATAAATAGAAAAAATAAAATAAAATTGGGGGTGTTAAGAGAGATAAGGGAGAGAGAGTATGAGAGTGTATTGTTGGGATCCGTACACGCAGCGGAAGGATTCTCATCCATTACAACTTACGAATCCCATTGAGAGGATCCATCAACGGCATTTAAATCAAGGTTCGTTAGAAACCGTACCTATGCGAACTCGTGAGCGTTTCGTTCAATTCGTTCTTGAACGTCGTGCGATCTTGTTCGATCAAACAAGAGCCGACTTTGCGTATCCACTCCCTCTACCAGTATCCACACGAACAGCCTCCAACACAGACGGCAGCGTGCTAGCGCCTTCAGTATTTTCGCGTCTCTCTCTTTTCTCTCTAGGGTTTCTCGCGGCTTTTCTAATACGTCTTGCAAAATGTCCCGTAGGTTTTTCAAAACCCATTAGACGTATTATATATTCAAAATTAATCCTTATTAATCTTGAAATTCAAATTTGGATTAAAATAATATATTAGTTAAATCTATCAAATAAATCTAATCTAATCTATTTATTTAATCCGAATTAAAAGCCTTTGATTTAATTTATCTTTATATATTAAATCTGAGATATGATATCTATCTATTTAATTAAATCGAGATACTATATCTCAATTCAAATTAAATTAGACATATAACATCTATATTCGAAAATTAAATCGAGATACAATATCTCAATTTGTTTTAGATATTTAATTTATCAAATAAATTAAATACAAAACAAATATTATATAATAATATTATAATCTCTATTAAATAATATTATTATATTATTTTTAAATTTAATAAAATATATATATATTCTAGATTAAATACGGTATTCATTAAATCTTAGACATATCTAAGATTCAATGAATCTGGACACTTTTGCTTCGTGTTGAAATATTCTAAGTGTGCGACCTGCATTGCAGATGAGATTGGCGGTGGCCAATCTTGTACCCACCCACAAGTCACAATCAGCCTTTAGCAAGACATTGCGACTACCCAATTCATATGGGGATCGATGATACGATACAACCTATCGTACAACCATGTCACATCCTTTTGTCACACGATAATTTGGTCAAAGATGAGGCATGGATAATGTCAACTTCTTGTTCTTGACCATTACTTTCTTTATTCTTGAGTAGTCTAACAATTGAAATGGAAACTCCTTTCCATCGTAGTATGGCCATACATTTCTCAGACTCACTCATCCAGGGGCCCAGTATTATCTCTCTACAAATGTGAGGGACAGATTCCATCTCGACCATTCACATTCCTCTGCATGAGAACCACTGATCCCGATCCAAGCCTTTATCATCACTCGGTCAAAGGTGACTCTTGACCAGGTCAAAGATCAGCAACTCTCATGTAGGAATCCATGATGATCTCAGGTCAAAGGACGTTGTGACGCGGTTATATATGAGATAAGCTTATGACTAAATCCATGCAGCTTTCTCATAGTGGGTCGATCCAGCACCTTGTACTCTTACAAGTGCCTATGACTTTGATTCGTATCTCCATACCTCATCAAAGTCATCTTTGGTCTTATTTCATCTTCGCTCCGCGTAGATGATGACCATGGACATTTAGGATAATCTATAAGATATATCCAAGGATACAGTTATCACAATAAACATGCAAATGAAATGATAACTAAATGGAGAATACTTTAAATGACATTAACGTTTAAAGTACAATGACTTGCCCCTAGGGCATAATTTCCAACATGTATGATGGCAAATACAACTCAATCATAATTCAATAAATGAGGTCTACAATAAAAATAACCTTAGGGCTAATAATACAGCTCTAAATTCAATAATTAAAATTTAAATTAAGTTAAAGTAATAACTTATTGCATGTTGGGAGTGGAGCATAATTGCGTTTTGGAAAAACTGATTTAGAAAATAGGATATCAGATAGAATTGATTTCAAAGTAGCATGATTTACATTTGGGTGTTCCCTCGAAAGTGATTTCAAGAAAATAAATATATTTGAACGGCTTTAATCAAAAGAACTTTGAGGTGTGAAGTTACTAAAAAGGACAAGAGTTTTATAACATTATACTTCATGACTAATTAAATCGAATATCATATAAATTTGATATATTTAATAAATAATATCAAAAAGTCCAATATTAAAAATATTAAACTCCGAAACCCACATCATTATTCATGCTAGCCACCACAATCCTAATTCCACTGCCACCTCTTTCTAAGAAAAGGAAAAAGCAATCCAAATATTACGGTCTCAAAAAAAAAAAAAAAAAAAAAAAATCAAATATTATGGTTAGATGGAAAGCTGAACACTTCCATTATTATATGGAAGGAAACTGTATTCATGTATTTTGATGGAATTTTACATCCCAAGTGAGCATAAGACATCGGATTGTTGATACAAGTTCCATTTCCACTTCCAAAGTATTGATTTTCATGTACCGAACTGTTAGGAAATCAAGAAATATATTGTAATCAAGTAGAATCCCTATAAATCAGGGATTAGGGAAATCCTCATTAACAGCCATTAAGAGCCATTATTACTAAGGCTCTCATCTCTTGTATATATGTGTACCGTCTTTACATAAATAATACAACTTTCTGATTTATTTCACTACATGGTATCAGAGCTTGATTAGTTCTTGGCCAATTTGAGTTTTCTGGTGGCCGCTGTCACAGTACAGTGACAGTGGCCAGTCTCCTGTCTCTGGCGTGTGTGTGTTTAGTCTCATTTCAATTTCGGTTGATTCTTTGGCTACCCTTTGGCTGTTCTCCTTCAACTGACGTTTGTGTCGATTTTTTGCTGTTTTCTGATACTGTTTCTTCTGTTGTTTCGTGAACAGTGAAGCGTGTCGTCACCGTTCACAGGGGGGAGAGAAAGTGTGTACCTCGTTTAGTTGTTCTGCTGTCTATGATTAGCTGCTAGAGCTTGTTCTAGGTTGTCTCCTCTACCTGTTTGGTTACCACATCGACGGCTGACGGTGGTGTGAAGGGAGAGAACCGACGATGAAGCCTCTGTTTCTGCAGGTTGGAAAGTCGATGCTCTAGTTCTACCTGTTTCTCCACGGCGCCTCCTGCTTTTTTGCTAAAGGATTCTTTAATTTATCGATTCCAGCGTGTTCTGAGTTAGAGGTGAAAAAGACGACGTTTAAGGAGTGGTTGAGTTTTCTTTATAGGGTCCACATGTTTTCTCATAATTGTTTCCTTCACATGTGCACTGGACAACCATTCATTGAAAATTTGTTGTAAGATGTGAGTTGTCCTGGGTCCCACATGTTTGAAAAAGGTGATAAAGAAGATGTGATTCCATGAAAACAAGAGAGAAGTCACGCTGGACCTGTCTAATCTAAATGGTTGCTGTAAAGGTCTAGTTGTAGCTTTGATGAGGATCAAACAGTTCATCTATACGTTTTGGTACTGTTCATATGTACGTTTTGGTACTATTCTTACGTACAGGCACTGTTCATACGGAACTGTTCATCCGTCTGCTTGTTTCATTTCGTTCCAGTGCCGTTTCATCAAGTGGTTATTTGCTTCCTAGATGTGGAAGTGTTATTTGGTCACTAGGGTGACTGTTGCTTCGATTTGGTCAATTATGTGACGTTTGTTGTTGAGAATCGTTCCAGTGCCGTTTCATCAAGTGGTTATTTGCTTCCTAGATGTGGAAGTGTTATTTGGTCACTGGGGTGACTGTTGCTTCGATTTGGTCAATAATGTGACGTTTGGTGTTGAAAATCGAGAAGCCTTAGTTTGGTGTTATAATCTCGGGTGAGATTGTTCTAAGAGGTTAATACCTCGTTTACTTGCTATGACCATTTTATGGTCATGTTTTGTTATACAACGTCGAGCCTTCATTTTTGATGTGTGTAGGCCGGTTCTTTGCTTCGAAGGTTGCGTTGTGAGACTCAGTTCAGTTGGTTTCCACTATTTCAGCACAATTGGCGTTTTTTTTTGTTTCATGCACGTTCACTTGTCTCCCGTGATTGGATTCTCCATTTGTTACGTTTTCTAGCACATTCGTGAAGTGCTCTTTTGTCTTTGGCGCCTTCGTGTGTTGGCATCTGCTGTGCTTTGCGTCCTCTAGTGAGGAGTTTGGTGGTCCTTATGTGACCCGTTCTGTCTTTCCTCCGGTGAGGTGTTTGGTCCTGGTGAGACCGTTTGCTGTTTACTTCAAGATCTCATGAAGAAGCAAATTATTGGTGATTAATGGCTACTCACATTCAAGCTACTTTCCAACTTGAGGGGGAGTGTGTGAAAATTGGGTGAAGAGGTTCTTAAGAAGAAAATTATTTAGTTTGGATTTATTTATATTATGTTTTTTCTTTGTAACAAGTTGGGCATGATCAATATATGCTCCAACTTGAGAGAGAGTGGTAGGAAATCAGGAAATATATTGTAATCAAGTAGAATCCCTATAAATCAGGGATTAGGGAAATCCTCATTAACAGCCATTAAGAGCCATTATTACTAAGGCTCTCATCTCTTGTATATATGTGTACCGTCTTTACATGAATAATACAACTTTCTGATTTACTTCACTACACGAACAAAGCATAAGACATAGCACTTCATGGCACATCAAAACCAAATGATTCCTTACAACTTTTTACTAATCCCTACGAGCTTTCATAACAACTCTTCATAAAGAAAATCAGAAATAAAAAAGGATAAGCAAAGAATAAAGTCAAATAAATTCTAAAGAACAGATTATAGCTACGCACCAAATTCAGCATCAAGCGAGCACATGTGGTGTGAATACTTAGTGATAGCGAAGCATCATGCATATTACTTGAGAACAAGTAAATGATCCGCGACAACTGTGGCCACACAAAATTTGAGTCAGGAAGGTCACGTGAAAACTAAGAATGGATAGCATGCCTTGCATGGGCAAACCAAAACAAAACTACAATAACTTAAACACTCCTGATTCAAATTAAATTCAATCGACAACAACATATTATTTAAAAGTAGAATAAGAGCCACTGTTATTTTACTATCTAATAATGCAATGTTGATTTTTTTTTTATTTTAACAATTTATTTGCCTTTTAATTCTTGTATGGTTTTGAAAAAAATTCTTAAACATTCATGCAAATGAATGGGTTGAGACTAGTTAGCCAAATTTACTATTATTGTATAAGATACGTGAATTAAGATGATCAACTTTTTTTTTCTAGTTATCAATTCTCACATTGCAATGGCAGGTGCAAGATACAACAACTATTAACACTTATGCTCTGGGAACATAATAGAAATTGGTCCAGCAAAGATTAAAGCAAGACAAATGTTTTGGGTCACAAGACAATGAGCCCTAGTCTCTATCTGAGAAGAATGATAAATCCTATCTTGGTGGTGGGCTTATTGTTGCAACATGATTCTTGAACCACTAGCAACCCAATCACAAGAATTCACATCACTTTTTATGCAACAGAAGCAGATCCTCATATATCACGGAACTTCAAGAATATTATAGAACCCTTGATAATCAAATAATGTCATTGAATATATTTGCCAATAGTGACAAATTCAAAGTCTATAGATCATTGAAATGTCTATTTTTTGAGACATGTAATGACACAAGTAGTCCATTGAGGAGGAAAGATAATGACTTTAATCTTCAGTTTTAAATTAAATATCAAATTTAATCATGGCTAACCTAGAATTGAATGTCCTGCAAGAGATTACAATCAGCGGAATATAAAGCCCATAACGTACCTGTCCTAAGGAGAGGTCTTGTCGAACATGATGTACAATCTCTGCCAGAAGACTATAAGCTAAAGGCCTCAATGTCTCAAAGCATGCCCGCCCAGTTCCAACTAGGACCCTAGTTGATAAGGAAATATAAGAAAATGTTCAAAACAGTTGTGTGGCTATTAAGTCTTATCTGCCTTGATAGAAGCAAAACTACCCGAAGATTCTATGTGACCTTAGCTAAATTCTTTGCCTCCTTGACAATCTTATTCCTACCATTGTGTCTATACGGTTATGGTTAAAAGATAAAATCTAGAAGCATAACCCAAGGAATGACACAAGTACATAAATTAAACAACCCTCAATGTTTCTCTTCTAGAAAATTGCAAGATGGGCATCCACTTCAAAGAAAGTTCACATGTTCTATTTTTTTCATTGTTTGGCTTGACAAGACAATGCATTGTATAATTGTAATATCGTATATGACAGGATTAACCACTGGAGCTAGTTATAAACTAGAGCCTATAAATAACTGAGACCAGCATTGTAATTCTGTTTTTGATGGTTAATGTAAATAGAATTCTGTTTCAATTCCCTCTAGATTCTCTCCTAGCCATCCTCCTCTATGTTTCCTATCCCTCTTCCTCTTCCCCCCACTTTCTCTCTCTTTTCCAAATTACAAACCTATATCACACTGACTATATCTAACTACCTTGGTTAAAAGTTATGACCATCCCGATTAGTATCAATGATGAGCATGTGAGACACTGACAATTACACTCAACAAGAAAATTTTCTGCATCAAGATCTTGTGGGTGATCAAAATGCTACCTTTCTTCCAATAAGGTGTCAATCAGAGGAAACAAACCCCTCCTAAAATCAGTTCCAAGGACATGTTTAAGAGATATCAATAATTCCTGCAACATAACAATTTTGGTATTACACAGAAGAAAGAAAAATCATTTCTCAAAATGCACATGAAACAAATGTGTCACCTTTCTAATCGATACAGAATCTGAACATGTTACAAGTAAATTCACAATGCTTTTACAGATACTGTCTTCATGTGGCCTTATATAATCGGCATAACTTTTCAACAGGTAAGTTAGAAAAGAAACTGTCTGCAATGACAAAAATAACTAATTAGCATAAACAGTGGAAAATATCAGGATAAGAAAACATATAATTTACCAAAACAATTGCGCATAAGAAGCCCAATAGCTAAAAAAACAAAGTAGGTTACATATCTACTCTTTTGAGACCACCAAGAAGAGGCTTCTATTCTAAAATTATTCTTGCAAAAGAAATCCATATTCCAAAAATTGAGTGATGAAGTAACACCAGTAGATGCACCAAAGGAGAGACAGAATAAAAGTGCTAGAATTTTACATCTATCTAGCAATCCACGAAAAGCCACCAGATACTTATGAACATACAGAAATCTGATCTCATTTGAAATCAGCACCATAATAAACATTGTTTCTCAAGCATCAGAGACTAAGGCAGCAAAGCATTTGCAGTCCCTCTAAGGCATTTGCAAGAGTAAGCTTATTAGGTCTCTGCCTTTAAACCACTCAGCCCTTGCTTCTTTGATAATAGCATTCGTTTCAACAACAAAAACAATAAAACCTTATCCCACTAGGAGGGAGGGAATAATAGTATTAGTTTATAATTCAGAAAAAAACAAAAAACAAAAAAACAAAAACAAAATCCTCTCCGCCCTTCATACTTGCTTGAGGGCTTATTGTCACAAACTTCAAAGAATACATAGCTTTGACAAAAATTCAAAAGGTTTGTTGCACATGCGAAATTAATATGCCATGACACACTCTTATGGTGCATCCTTCTCTCATTTCTTAAAGTACTCTAAGAATCTAAGATCTCAGAATATGAAAAAACCACATATACCCTTCCACACTCACAGGCTGCTTCAATTCCAATATGTTGTTGAAAGGAAAAAATTGAACAAACTAAAATCTAGGCATCCATGCAAATGCTGAAACATTAAGAGAAGCAGAATCCATTGTGCGTGTATGGTTATCACCACAATTGCTAACAACTTCTGATTAAATCTACAGTTAAATATCTACTACTGTGACAATTGAAACATTCAAAACAACCACTTACCTTGACCTGTGCACCCTTAAGCTCAATGAAATGAGTCTTTAAATGTGAAAGAACCTTTTCAGGGCCTGGGACTGATATAGCAGCAACCATCAATGGCAATAATTGAGGAATATTTGCTTGAACAAGACGGCTATACAATTGAAATAGAAACATCACCACCAATGGACTCTCCGTAACTATCTTGAATGAGCGAGTACTTGGGTTAAGCTGCAAGCCAGTAGCAGAGGTGGTGCTTATACCTTGATCTGAGAGTGAAGTCTCCATGGGCCTGACATCTTCCCCAGCCACCGACCCAGGCTCAAAGAAATGACTAACGGTCAATTTAAAATTCTGGTAAATCTTGCAGACGAAGTCGAGAAATGGCTGAACTTCATTTTCTAGAGTCGGTCTAAAATTCCTCAAAAGATCAAAGATAATACGGATGCAAATTAAGCCATTCTCTTCGTTATCTGTGGTAAGTACTTGCATAGCTACCTTCAAAAGGTCCTGGACAAAGGGACGAAGTACTTCACTGTGGGGAAGACGATTTAAGATCTCCACCACAATATTTCGAAGCTTGTGCTCAGGATTGTCCACAAATTGCGGCTTTGTAATTTGCAGAAGTATAACCGAGAAAGCCCGGAAGTAACATTTTAGAAAATTCAAGTACTCAGCAGTGTGAGCAATCTCAAGACTATCCCGAACTTCCATCACCATCTGCAGCCTCGCCTGAATCGCTATTTTCACCCAAACATAAAAACAAATTTAAAATAAATCAAACTAACTAAACAGAACAGACTGCAAAGCAGAGTTACACTTGAGCTAGCAAAATGCAAACTTAAAACTAGAATTTTTAACAAAGTAAATATGGTGAGCAGGGAAGCAGATATAAAATTAACTTGACGTGGCAAGCGTCTAATTTCTAATATCATTTCGACTTAGAAACCAGAAAACGAAACCACAGCAAAACGCAATATAAAGTGCCAAAATATCTGGAGGAATAAAGTAAATTGTGTGTAAAATTTCTTCAAAAACGCGTCTTTCATCAATGAAATAGTAAAACAAACTCAGAAAGACACCAAGCTGTGCCCGATGCAGTAAAAGTGAAGGATAGAGTGCATACGGAGATCAGCCTCCACGAGATGACGTGAGTGCTGCTCGAAATTCTGAATAGGACTCATGCTGGAGTTGTGAAAGTAAAGGAAGAATCAAAACAAGTTCAGACCCTAGCTTCACCCTTCCAAAATGTCCCCCAAGTATCGTCAATTTCGCTATGAACGATGATCCTAGGGTTTAAAAAATAAATTATCATTGCATGGCTCAGCAACCAACTATTTCCTTAACACGCGCGCTCTCAACAATCGAAGCACTCCTGGAGAGCAGATACTGAATTCTCAAAGATTCATATGGCTAAAGAAAAATAATTCGCAGTCAATGTCGAGCTATTAAACCAAAACGTTAAAAGGGAAAGTAGAGCTGCGGCCAGGCCTAACGGCCGGTAAAAAAAATAAAACATCAGTCATCAAATTACTAATCTAAATTTTAACTATTTTTTTTCTTTCTTTTTTATAAAAATATAATTAGTAAAGATCTGACAATTAAATTTTTAATTATCAAATAAATGTTATTAACATTAATATCCAAACAATACAAATCATTTAACAAATAAACACATTCACTAATCAAAAGAAACTATTGTTCTTAAATAATTCACATAAAACCTAAAAACATACTTAGGTTTTAAATTTAAACTATTATACAATATTTCTATAACAAGATTGACTCTATGACTTGTGATGAGAAGGTTGTCAATATAAAGAGCAAATTGACTTTCATTTTCAATGAATATTTGAATGGGGGACATCTCTTCCAACTCCTTGAAAAGAATATTCTTCTTATTAATGATTTTGGTCATATCCTTCTTCCCCTCCCCTCCCATACCCTCCCTCAAACCAAACAAATTGTCAATGGAAAACGAAGCCCTTTGGAAGTAGCGCGCCGACTTGGTGGATTAGGTCAAGATCACTTCGAATCACAAAACTTCCTTCATGAAAATTGTTCTAAAAAATTTTCTCTTCCTTATAATAGTAATTTTGTGTTGGTTAGAAAATATTTTGGGATTAGGAGTTTTGAGTTCTTTCAATATATGACTATAGGAATGTAGAGGTTGATTAACAACTAATTTTAATCTGTTTAGATTTTTTAATTGTTTGTTGTTGGAATTTAAAATTAATTTTATATTTAAAAAGGTTAGGATTTATGTTATTTTTGAAATTCTTGGGATTAAACGGTTATTTATGAAATTTGTAGGACTAAACTGTCATTTCTGAAACTCGTAGAACTAAACTGTCATTTTCAGTTTTAATTATAATAATATGTTATTATTAAATGTAACACCCCAAATTCCTAGCGATTTATAATAACATAAGTTTCTAAATTCATAAATAACTGTAAAATTTAAATTAACCAAATTTGGGAAATGCTACCGCCGCACTTGTACTAAAGACAAGAGCAAGGCTAAATCCATTAAAATAAAACCAAAAGCTAAAGTTCAACTAAGAAAATATATCTTATGCATTTTATTAAATTCATAAAAGTTCTATAAACTCTAGAGCTAGCTAGAAATCTCTGAGTCGTTATCCTTATTGCCCACTGCTAACCCCATTCTTTGAAACCTGTTTCACTGAAAATCTACTATCACATCGAATCAGATATTGTTCATTATCTTTATTAAAATCATTTAGTGTAATTAGTGGGAAGAGAAACATGGTAGACCCAGGAAACCCTGCCAGTCTACCTTGTGACCAGAGAAACTGTGTCAGTCACAAATCATAAAATTGGCCATCATCAAAACATCTCTTCCTAGTGTGCACACTTCTTCCCAAAGTTGATACTAGTATCCCAGAAACTCTGTCAGACACCACTTTGACAAGAACGGATAATATTTTTTCACATCATATAAATATCGGAGGCATAAAGCCCAAAGGTTGTGTTTATCACTTTAAGAGGTACCATCCTAAAGCTATCCTCCCACCATTATTTTATTACAATCACGCACAATCAGGAAAAATTCAATCTTGTCACAATTATCTTATTTAAAAAAATTTGATTACGTATATCAGTTACTCAAGGCATCATAACTTTCCAAACTATTCAAGAGAACTCAAATATTCGATATAAGATCCAACTCATATTCATTATTATAATTGAAATATCTATCTAAGTAAAGTCTAAATCCAGCTATCATTTCAATCATCATAAGTTACAGGGTATCAAGATCATAATTTCCACAATTATTCAATAAGACTCATATCGCACACATATATTACATCAAACAAAATTTCATATTAATCCAACCCTTGACTCTTTAAGGATTAGGAATACATATAATATGTTTCATATAAAACAACACTATGATATATTTAGGATCATAATTACCCTATCAAGATTCATATTAACCTAAGACTTCTAGGGATTAGGATTACCTGATCTCCGTGTTTTGATTAGAGAAGAGAAGTGCAGTTGGTAGCCAGAAAAATAGAAATTTGAAATAAGAAGAAAGAGAAATAGAGAAACACTGAGGATTGGAAGTGATTTAGTTTGGTTAGGCTAAGCCTCTATTTATAGCTGTAGTTTTGTAACTAAGACATTAATTACGGTAATATCAAAAGTCATGATTAATCATCACAGATAATATCAATGGTCATCATTAATCATCACAGATAATATCAATGGTCATTATTAATCATCACAAATAATAACAATGGTCATAATTAATTATCACGGGTAATATCAATGGTTATCATTAATATTATTTTATTTTTATTTTTATTTTTCTTGGGTTATCACATTCTACCTTCCTTAAAATAAGTTTCGTCCTCGAAAATTAAAAGTCTTGGGTTATCACATTAAAATTATATATTTTGAATTATATAAAAGGGAAAAGTATTTCTCCAGTCACTGGAGATAAGTTATTTCCAGTGACCCCTAAAACTACGTCATTTGAATTAATGAAAGGTATGTTTGTAATTTTAAGTGAATTAATGAAGGGTGCAAAATTATGGAAACACCCTTCATTATCCAAAACGACGTAGTTTTGAGGGTCACTGGAGATAACTTATCTCTAGTGACTGGATAAATCATTTACCCTATATAAAATTAGAAGTTACAATTTTGGTTATGTGAAGTTTTGAAGAGTTATTTTTTTGGTAGATTGATTTTGGAATGTCTTTAAGCTCATAGATTAGGAGCAGTGTGATAATAATTGGTTTTGGCGAGAGGTAACCACTTTCCTTTTGTTATGCATGTTTGTAAGATGTTTGCAAGTAATTTTTTTATTAATGTAAAACTATGAAACTATGTAGATAATGAAATTGTCTTGTGTGATTTATTTTCATGAAGAAATGATTAGTGATATTATATTATATGAATTTGTGTGGAATTATGAGATTGGATATTGTAATATCCCAGTTATTATTATTAATAATAGATTTAAATAATAAGAATAATGATAATGATATAGTAATAATAAAAATCTAGAATTAAATAATGTTGGTATTATTTTATAATTTATTAATTGAGAATAATTAAAGAGCTCAGCCCATAGCTAAAACCCTAGATTTTAATTATAAACTTAGGTCTAGCCACGAAAACCTAGAAAACGCTCGACACTTTTCTTCTCCGCTACCTTTCTTCTCAAATCCTCTTTCCGTACTCTCATCAAATTAAAATTAGGTCGCTAGAAAAAACGGAGATCAGGTAATTCTAATCCCCATGAGTTTAGGTTAATTTTAGATCTTGATAGGTAATTCTAATCCCCATGAGTTTAGGTTAATTTTAGATCTTGATAGGTAATCCTAATTCCCATGAGTTTAGGTTAATTTTATATCTTGATAGGTAATCCTAATCCCTAAAACAATAGGAATTAATATTGAATATGTGTATAAATACATTTTTCTTCTTCTCGATTTGCGCGAGTAGTTTCTTTCCAAAGTCGATTAATATTGATTATAGGTGCATGTGCGTTGCTCTGATCGATTTTAGGTAATTGAATATATATACATATAATTCCTTTTCTCGTTTTGCATTTTTGTTTGTTTTATTGTTTGTTTCTTTTTTCTTTGCAAAGTCATTTGTGCGAGAAATATGAGCAAGCAATTGAAAACCTATATTACAACACCCACTGCCTCTTAATTATAAGATATGCACGAACGTTCTTTGTTCCTCTAGGTTTCTAGATTTTATCAATTATAATATATTATGACCATGGGTTTAAAAAGGAATAATGAGTAGAGTCATGGGTTTAAAAAGTGATAATGAGTAGAGCCATGGGTTTAAAAAGGAATAATGAGTAGAGTCATGGGTTTAAAAAGGGACAATGGGTAGAGCCATGAGTAAAATGGATAATAAGTAGAGCCAGGGAGTTAAATGATGGTCATGAGAGCTTCTCATGACAACCTCATAGGAACCCATAAGTAAGATGGATAATGAGTAGAGCCAGAGATTTAAATGATGGTCATGAGAATTTCTTATAACAACCTTATAGGAACTTATGAGAATTTAGATGTGTATTAAAAATAATTTAACAGTGGGAAGATAGCTTTGGGATGGTACCTCCCAAAGTGATGAACACAACCTTTGGGCTTTATGCCTTCGATATTTATACGATGTGAAAAGATAGTATCCGTTCTTCCCAAAGTGGTGTCTAGCAGGGTTTCCCGGGACGCTAGTAGCAACTTTGGGAAGAGGTGTGCACACTAGGAAGAAATACTTGATGGCCAAATTTGATTAATTGTGACTGGCAGGGTTTCCCGGGTCACAAGGTAGACTGACAGGATATTCGGGTCTACCATGGTTCTCTTCCCACTAAACTAAATAGACTGGCAGGGCTTCTCGGGTCTAAATAAATGTAAAAGGATGACGAATAATGTTTGATGCAATTACCATATGATTTATATATATTCGCTTTGATTAATATATTTGTGTCATTTAAATTGTGTTTTATTAGGATTACCAGCAATTGCTGATGTTTGTGTTTATGGGCTGTGATGATCCTTCGGGGGAGCAGAATTTCAGTGAAACAAGTGCCAAGGGTTGGGGCTAGCAGTGAGAAGTGAGGAAGAACACACAAGGCCTCTAGCTAGTTTTATTTCTCTTTATTTTTATTTTCTTAAATAAACCACATTTAATTAAGTTTGAATTTTCATTATTGTAATAAGTAGCCTTGCACTTGTCTCAGTACAAGTGCGGCGGTAACACTCCCCAAGGTTGTTTATTTCGAATTTCAGGATTCATTTATAAAATCATTTAAATTTTATACTATGATAATTGTTAGAAATTGAGGGTGTTACAGATATATTCTATTAATAACTTGTGAATTATATGAAAGGGGATGGTGGATGTGAATTTGATGGCAGATTATTCAAAAAGGAAATAAGTGGTGAAATCTTGTACAAAAAGAGGAAATAAGGTAGTGTGCTTTCAAGTGTACACTAGTTAATCCTTTGTCTCAATCGTGTTTAATAGGGTCTTGACACCCTACTAGTACATTAAAAGGGGAGCCCATAGTCCGGTTTTGTGCTTTAAGGATTTTGACCGGTCCATATCACTTAATGAGTGAGCTTGTTGAATTGAACTACCAGTCATAAGGATAAGGACTAGCCCATGAGTTCGGTTAAAGGAAATAAGGGAGGGAGGAAATAACGGTGGATCGAGAGTAAATTCTTGTATATTGATTATTTTGTACTTGTGTGCTAAATATGAAAAAAAATGAGATATTAATATTATGAATTGATCATACATATATATTGCCATATGATGGCATTGATAATGCTATAATTTTATAATATCTCACTCGACACCTCACCAGTAATTACTCGTATATTTGATGAGATGGATTGATGATTATTATTTTTCAGGTGATATTCCTCGTGTGGGTCCATTTGGGAAGGTTTCAGAAGCTTAAGTCACTTCTTCTCATAGTAGTGCTTCCACCTTTTAGTTTATCCACGTTAGGGCTCATTTTATATATTCTAGTTTATTTTGAATATCTTGATAAATGATTATTGGTTTGATCAAACCCTTGATTAGTTATTATTATTTTATGGAAAAATAGAGGATAGACATTACAAATTGGTATCAGAGTAGACGATTCTACGAAGAGTCTTACATGCACTGCATATAGTGGCAATATATAATATTCACACATATCTTCCTTATTTTTGTTGTTTCTGTGTGTTCTGTTTTACCACTCACTTCTTTGGTAGGTTCCATTCTTAGGTAGGGAGAAAGGATGTGAAACTAAAAGATTTTGCACATCATTAATGTAATTAGGCTTCTTAATGGTGCAAATTGGTGGTGTATAAGTGTTATATTGTTAAATTTAAGTAGAAAATATGAATCCTGAAGGAGGCAATGAATATGTTATGAGGTCTTAGTAATGTCAATGTAGAAAAATCTTTTATGGAAATAGTGAAAGTTAGACCTCAAGTCTTGTGGATTGGCAAGATGCAACTGTGAATATGCTTTTGTTTATAAGTTTAAGAACGATAGTTGTAATACCCCAAATTATTATTAATAATGATGATGATAATAACAACAACAACAACAACAATATAGTAATAATAAAAATTTAGAATTTAATAATGGTTGTCTTGTTTTATAATTTATTAATTGGCAATAGTGATAGTAATAATACGAATTTAGAATTTAATTGTATTGTTTTATAATTTATTAATTGACAATAGTTAAAGAGTCTAGCCCATAGCTAAACCCTAAATTTTAATTATAAACTGAGGTCTAGCTGTCCAAACCTAGCGAACGCTCAATACTTTTCTTCTCCGCTACTGCATCCTCTTTTCGTACTCTGTGTCAATTATTCTTCTAAGAGGTTAGCAAAACAGATACCAAGTAATCCTAATCCCTAGAACAACCTTTCATCTTGTGTTGATTCTTTTTCTCTGCATCCCTTTTTGCCATTCTTGTGTGTGTGATCATCATGCTGCTTTTAATAGATATATCTTAAGGTTTTCTTTTAGCATGTTGCTGCGGGTCCCACTCATTTTTTTTTCTTTTGTTGAATCTTTGACCAATTCACATATGGCACCAGATTGCATGATTTCATAACTCCCCTTTTCGAATTGCGTGATGATCTATTTGAAAGTCTTTTGCAAATGAATATATGATATCCCTGTACGTATTGCGTTATCTGGGTTTTAGGTTTTAGCCTTTTAGGGGATTGAATATATATATATATATAAAATTCTTCTTCTCATCTTGCGTATTAGTTTTTTGTTTTTTTCAAAGTCATAAGATGCATGTACGTTGCTCTGGGTTTTAGTCTTGTGCGTATTGCTTTCTGGATATTATCAATTGTGATATAATATGGATCATATGATATATTATATTATGCTAGCTCTGTCTAATGCTATATTATTTGATATTTATTTATTTTCTTTATATAATATCTCCTCACAATAAAATAGGATATGAATAGATTTTATGTTAAAATATCCTTTTATCCTATATTTAATTAAATAATAGAAAAGTGAATGAAAGATAATTAAATAAGTATAAAATATTAATAAATTCAATTTGGGCACTATAGTGCATAGGAATAATTTAAGAATTTTATTATGAGTGTATCTAAAATAATTTAGCAGTGGGAGGATAACTTTGGAATGGTACCTCCTAAAGTGATGAACACAACATTTGGGCTTTATGCCTCCGATATTTATATGATGTGAAAAGATAGTATACGTTCTTCCCAAAGTGGTGTCTAGTAGGTTTCCGGACACTAGTAACAACTTTGGGAAGAGATGTACACACTAGGAAGAAACGTTTTATGGCAAATTTGATGATTTGTGACTGACAGGTTTCCAAGTCACAGGGTAGACTAGCAGGTTTCAGGGTCTACCATGGTTCTCTTCCCACTAAGTAAACTTCATAAAGAATAACAAAATTGACATCTTTTAATTTATTTAATTTATATATATATATATATATACTTATTATAATGTAAATGTTTTATTATAATGTAAATGTTTTATTTTTCTCTATATTACCTTGTTTTATTAGGATTACCAGCTTTGCTGATTTTTTTGTTTATGTTCATGGGCTGCGATGATCCTTCGGGGGAGCAGAATTTTAGTAAACAGGTGCCAAGAGTTGGGGCTAGCAGTGAGAAGTGAGGAAGAACGTTTAACTAGTTAGTTTTTATTTTATTTTATTTTCTTTATTCTGAATAAAACACATTTATTTAAATTCGGATTTATGTTAATGTAATAAGTTAGCCTTGCACTTGTCCTAGTACAAGTGTGGCGGTAACACTTCCCAAAGTAGTTTATTTTGACTTTCAGTAATTAATCTTAAATATTATCGCAGTTTAAGTTATTATAATTGTTAGAAATTTGGGGGTGTTACAATAGTAGAAATAGAGCAGGAGACAAGACTCCTATGGAAAATGGTTATGATCACCAAAGTGTGGAAAAATATGAAAAACCACATGAAATTCCAAATTAGGGCCATAATAATAATGTACCCCAACAACCACATGTTCAAGCTCCTTGCTCTATTTCTAGTGTGTATAAGGATTTGGCTCTACCTCGATCTCCCATATTTGGTGGTGATCTAGATCCTGTTAAGGCAGAGTTGGCAGAGATGTTATTTCAGGAGGTGAGTTGCACTAATGAGCAGATGGTACATGTAGTTACCATTCTTCTTAAGGGAAAGCCGAATGAATGGTGAAAGATTGTAACACCCCAATTTCTAACAATTATCTTAATATAAAATTTAAATGATTTTATAAATGAATCCCGAAATTTCGAATTAAACAACCTTGGGGAGTGTTACGCCGCACTTGTACTTGGGACAAGTGCAAGGCTACTTATTACAATAATGAAAATTCAAACTCAATTAAATGTGACTTATTTAAGAAAATAAAAATAAAGACAAAATGAAACTAGCTAGAGGCCTTGGACGTTCTTCCTCACTACTCACCGCTTTGCCCCAACTCTTGGTACTGCTTCATTGAAACTCGCTCCCCAGAAGGATCATCGCAGACCCATGAACACAAATATCGAATTCTTGGTAATCCTAATAAAACACAATTTAAATAGCACAAATATATATATATTAACCAAAGTAAATATATCATCATGTGGTAATCTCATCAAACATTAATCATTATCTTCTCTCTTTTTTTTTCTTAAATTTAATTTAGACCCGGAAACCCCGCCCGGTCTATTTAGTTAAGTGGGAAGAGAACCATGGTAGACCCGGATATCCCGCGGTCTACCACTGTGACCCGGAAACCCCGCCACAAATCATCAAATTGGCCATAAAAACATTTCGTCCTAGTGTGCACACCTCTTCCCAAAGTTGCTACTAGTGTCCCGGAAACCCCGCGACACCACTTTGGGAAGAACGGATATAATCGGTTCACATCAAATAATATATCGGAGGCATAAAGCCTAATTGTGTTCATCACCTTGGGAGGTACCATCCCAAAGCTATCCTCCCACTATTAAGTTATTTTAAGTACACATATAATTAATCCCAAATTATTTCTAATATGTGTTTGAAACACTTGTATTGTAATCAACACAACATACAATTGTTGTGTTGATACAACCAACAACCAACAACATGCATATATATATATATAACACAAAATGCATTTTCAAATTAAAGTATAAAGTAAATTCTCACAAGTTTCTAAAAGGTTGTTATGAGAAATTCTCATGACTATCATGGCTTTATTCATTATCCTTTTTTAAACTCATGGCTCTACCCATTGTCCATTTTTAAACCCATGACTCTACTCATTATTCCTTTTTAAACCCATGGCTCTACTCATTATCACTCTTTAAACTCATGATCATAATATATTATAATTGATAAAATCTAGAAACCCGGAGGTTCAATCACAAAAAGCATGAGACGTAGAAGGTGTATATATATATATATATATATATATATATATATATATATATATATATATATATATAATTCCCAACACGAAGGCCGAGGCATCCAAGGCAAAAGAAAGAAAACAAAAATAGAAGACGTCCAGATATGCTCAAGTCATCCGAAATTGGGTACTGTCAATGAATGAAAGGATTATATGATTCAAGCACAAAGATTGAGGCGAAACAATAAAACAATTGTCAAGTGTATTCAATTCATACTTCAGGCATTCGAGAAACTGATTGCAAAGTTACTCACAGAATATATTACATATAATATATTTCATGTATAAGAACCCTATCAAAATTTATATAAAACTAAACTCAAATCAAAAATTAACCTAAACTCATGGGAATTAGAATTACCTATCAAGATTCATATAAAATTTACCTAAGACTCATGGGATTAGGATTGTCATGTTCATGCGAAATTCCCACATCTACTCATAAAAACATATTAGTGGTTTAGGATTGTCATGTTCGGGGAAATTCCACGATCTACTCATAAAAACATATTAGTGGTTTAGGATTAAAGGAAATACAATCCTATGAACAAATGATTTTTATTGATATGGGGATTAGAATTACCTGGTCTCCGTTTTGCTAACCATTGTCAACCTTGCTCCTATCGGAAATAGGATTGACTATGGATTCGAGCAATAGCACATGGTTTCATAAAACCGTATGATTTTACCGATATAAATAAAGCGGGTTTTACATGAAGAAGATTTGGCTCTGCATGTTCTATTCGATACGGGTAGGAGAAGAACCCGACTCGGTATTCCTAGGAGAGTAATTGATGAAAGACGGCAGAGAAAAGTAACGAGTGTTTTTCTAGGTTAGGTTTGAGCGGCTAACTTATATTTATAATTTAAATTTTAGGGTTTTAGCTGCGGGTTTGGGCCCTTTAATTATTCCTAATTAATAAATTAACAATACAACCATTATAAATTTTTAGATTTTGCTATATATTATTATATCATTATCATTATTATTATTATTATTTAAATCTATTACTATTATTTTCATTATTTAAATCTATTATTATTATTAATAATAATCGAGGTATTATTATATCATTATCATTATTATTATTATTATATAAATCTATTACTTTTACTATTATATTTATTATTTAAATGCATTATTATTCATAATAATCTGGGGTATTACAAAGATTGTTAAACCGGATGCATTCTTGTCCCTAGGATTTAAGGTTTGGGGTATGAGGCTTCGGGGGTTCGAGGTTGGGGGTTTGATAGAGATTTGCCGTAATCTCACAAAATAACCAAGATCAATAATAATTTGCAGTATAATGGAAACCTGGGTCGTTTTCCCAACGAATTCGTAGCGGGTCTAATTTAACAGTAACAGCAAAACAGAAATAGAAAAGTAACAATTTGGGGGGAGTTTTTCAATGCAATGAAGATTAAAACAAAAATAAACAAAAACAAATAAAACGAGATTAAATCAAATAAACAGAAGATCAACCAAGGATTTCGAATTCCATTAATTTCCTTCCTTGGACGAAAACAGATTTATAATCGAACTTGTGATTGATTTTGGACGAACCGAAATCTTTGCGCTCGTCCAGAAAATCCCTCGACTAAACAATCGCCTAGAATTTGTCTAAACAGTAGTGTCTCGCTGTGCAATCGCCCATCAATACTTTAACCTAGTTCGAACTCAGTCCTTGGGGTATCTCAATCTGGGCTTACATCTAATACCCAATCTGAAATTAAATCAAATCTGAAATTACAAAACAGAAACGAGTTTGTTACCGTTAAGAACGAGTCCTATGTATAATGGAATCCTCAATCTGTGGGCCAATCACAGAAGTTTAGCCCGTCATGGCTATGCAGAATGAAAATGGAACAGAAATGAAGAAGTTCATCATGAACACGAAGAATACGATGAAGAATAGTTGAGAGAAAATAAAACTTTTGTTTTCAATCCGAAAATATTTAAAAACGTGAATGATCTGATTTTGGTGGCTGACCTAGGTAAACTCAAAACGGATTGGGCTCTAATAGTATGGCTCAAAATAGAAATAAAATAAAAATGGACTTTAATTACAAAATTCGAGCCCAAATAAAAATCAAGAAATATACATCTTACTTTGGCTCCAAAATTGACCTCCCTCTTGTCCGAATTTGCCCTTCAAGTCTTATAACAACTTTAGCTCTTTGAATCATCTGAAATATGAAACAAGAATGAGGTTAATCCGATGTCTGGTTCAAGAATTATGGTGAAAATAGTGAAGCAATGTAAAACTGTAAATTTATTATTAAAAATGACTAAAATCTAATCACAGGCCCAAAGCCCAAATAAAATTAAAAGCCATTATTTGTTAACTAAAGTACTAAAAAATACTAAATTTATTCATCAAGAGATATAAAGAAGTGTATTAAATATTCAATTATAAGGTTCGATGAAAAGACCTTTTCTCACAAAATAACAATTAACCATAATGTTTTCTTAAAAATTAGATTAGCAGGTAATTATAGAAAACCCTTTTTCTTTTCAGTACACACACCTCGAGGTCTAGGGTACAAATCTTGCCCACAAACCCACTATAGGAAATTCATAACACAGGGCACAATTATCGAATAAGAGGCTTTATAGCCCACAAGTCATCCAACACGAACCTCACTACAAAGGGTCCTCACAAAACAATGTTCGCACAAGATAGGAAAGTGGATCCACTATAATTTGATAGTATATAAAATAAGGCATTTGGAAAATCAACAGTCATCCAAAAGTGGTTAATGTAGTATTTCAAAAATATGAGGGCTCTATGATGTAGCAATATATAAATCAATACAACACTAATATCAAAAAGAGGCTTACAAGTTTCACGACGTCTATGTCTCTGGCTGTTTCCCTTGTCCTCTAGTAGGGTTAGAGATCTCGCCTGAAAAATTTAATAATGATGGGGTGAGACATAAAGTCCCTGTAACCGAAATTAATTTATCAAATATGTAGGAGAGGATTGCAAGTTAGAGAAGCAGGTTTATTATCGTAATTAAAATATCAATATTAATTAAATAATACATAATAATTAACAATATTTAAAACCATCCCCACTCATCCATCCTGCTCCTCCTTATATCTTCTGGATGTGGTATAGTATATCAGTGCTAGTATACCCGACCAAGGTTAGCTAGTCACTTCAAGAATACTGTCCCATCCATGTCACTACCAATATACCGTAACAGGGAGGTGTTCGTCCAAAACACTCAACTCAAATTTCAGGCCAGGAATGAGAGAGCCGATGGGCACAATTTCACCTTCAATCTCTTCCACACAACCCAACATATCCCACAACAGAGGAAATAATATAATACTAAAATTTTCAACAACATTTTATTAAATTATTATTCCATACACATCAACTCACAACAAACATTATAACCATTACAACAATAACAACCCCAATAATAATCACTTAAATACATAGATTGGAAAATACACTACTTCACTGAAATAATTTCATATTCAAACATACACATAATTCTTCAAAACACATACAAGTAGTATAATTATGAAAATAAGGCTTAGTAAAACACCTTACAATCCAAAACAAGCATATAAAATAAATTAACCCCGGTTACCTCAATTCCAAGCTTAACCTTAGCTCGAGGAACACAACCCGCCCAGTCGCCGCTTACAAGAAGGCTCTACATTATTATAATTAAGCTTATGATTTCCTATAACTTAAAAAAAAACAAATTCTAATGATAAAATAATACTGTAACAAAACTTGAAAATGATCTTTTGGGTTTTAAATTTTGAAAAGGACTATTTTGTCCTTCAATTTTCAAAAAATGACATTTATATTTCCACACAGGTTTTATTATTTTTGATTATTGTATTATACTTATTTATAATACAATAACATTAGCTTCCTTTTTTTTTTAGTTTGTGTAAAATTCATTTTCACGAAATTGAAATAGTAACACTATAGGGGAAAAATCCAAATAATGACTAACTAAACCATGAAACCCAACTTCCAAGTGTTGACGGGAAAAAAACAAACTTTCAAGTCACAACAAGTCTCTAGCTACAATTATTGCTAGTAGTTTGTGTCTACTTCTCTAGATTCAATTAGGCTTTCACTCCACCTCCTTGTTCATCTAGATCATGCACCCATAAATTTGATTAAACGGTGGCCAATCATAAAATTAACATAAATTATTAAATAAATAAAATTAAAATACAAAGGAGTAGGGAAAGCATACTCGTTTATTAAAAAAATATCTTTAGTGCCGTGTGGTTTTGGGAACGATGAAAATGTTTCATTTGTCATCTAACAAAGTGTCTGTGATATATATATATAAGTTAGTCTTCTTTTTGTGTAGTGACACATATCAGTTAAGCTAGCAACGTGGCTTATATATTTTCCTGACAGCGAGCATTGTTTTATTCTTCTAAACCAATTATATGTATTCACACAACCACTTATATGTATCCACCCTTTTATTTTCCCTATGCAGCAGCATATATATTTATTCATTAGTAAACTTTTCAGGTTTGTTTCCCATTTGTCTTCCATATGGTTGTGTGAAGCGTTTTCTTTTTCTTTTTCCTTCCCACATTTAACAACATGAAAGCTTGGTTTCATGAACTACCCCCCCACACACACACACACACATATCAACAGTAACTTAGAGATTTGTTTAAACACTAACCCATAACCATAGATCTTATATATATGTCTGTTCTGGTATAGAACACCGACGTCTAGCCCTATGGGCTAGTGTTTTACTATTGGATCAATAGTCTCTGCCTGAATACCTATGAGGCAGATATCCAGGAGAGCATGAGATCTCTGTACACAACAAGGCTTTCACCAAAAAGGGGTGGTGTGTGTGTACAGTGTGGCGATATGTAAATAGTTCAAAGTTAGAACGTGTGTACCTTAAGGTTTTACCTTTGTATTTATAGAGTGTAGCTTAGATTGAGTTCCATGGGCCCTGTGATTCGAGGCCCTAGTATCGTATCCGCCAGATATTGATCTAGATATCCCTGGATTATAGATGAGATATGATTTCCCATTATTATAGGTAGATCCTGAGATATGATATATTTCATATTGGGCCACCTCGGTGTTGGGCCTAATGGGGGATCGTAACAGTTGCCCTCTCAGCTCGGTAGTTCAAGCTCTTGAGCTGTCGGGATGTACCTTGCCCCCAGACCGGGTTGTATTTCCGTGAATCTTGCTCAAGGATTAGAGGTCATATATCAAAGATCCGAGCTCGTGCCAGGACATTCGAGGATCCGAGGTAGTGCCAGGTGAATCGCTTGGCTTCAAGGTCAGGACCCTCCGATATTCGCCATCATTGCCCCCTGACACCTGCCTCCCCTGGATTGGTGAAGGTTTGCAATCGTCACTCCTAGCCGCCTCCGATTTTCGTGCGCATTTAATGCGCTCATGACACACCGTACGTCACTCCCGCTTTAACGATGAATAGTCTTTTTGCCCTTGTCTCTTTAGTGTCATTTCGTATTTCCCTCCATTCTTCACCATCTATTGGCATTCTCTTCCCTGTTCTAAAACTCTGGTTTTTCTTGCTCTGATATTTATTTGCAACTCTTGGCTTTCGCTGCTTCGTACTTCTCCGTCGTTCATCCTATCAGGTATGTCCTTCGATTCTCACCATTTCATTGCTTCTGTTTTGAAGCATTCATCGATTGTGTATTTTGTGCTTTCCATTACTCCCTTCCCATCCCCAGACCCGTTTGCTTTTTCGCTTCCTGGCTGAGTCTTGGTAGGAGTCTCTGGGTGAACTTTGGGTTCTGGGTGCATTCTCCAAGGCATTTTCCCTTGCTTGTAGCAATGTCCATCGCTCGCTTTGGTTTCTTCCCCTCCTTATTGGACCTCTTATTCTTCTTCTAAGTTTCACCTTTCAATGTCGATGGGTAGGACTAACCCTTTACCCCATTCGGGCCAGACGTTAACTCTGGAAGAGGAAGAGTCATTATGTGCCTATTACCCTAGAGCCAGCTTTTGGTTGTTTGGTTCCCCTTTGACTGAAGAGCAAAGGTTGGCCACCTTGCTCCATGGCGGGCCTGGTGGGGGAGCGTTGAAGGGTCTCGTTCTATCGCCACTGGATTCCAAAATGCACGGTTCGTCACTACTTCACCTGGCGCCGTAAGCCGGGGTGGCCCCGAAGCCATCCCGTCCCAACCCATCAACTACTATGAGCCCCTAACTCGTGCGAGGCCGGAAGGACTCCCTGATGAATGCTACCCTAGGTTCCTGCCGACATAGGTCTTTCTCAGCTCCTACCCCGGTCGCTAGGAATCAGCCTCTTCCCAGTCCCGTCATTCTGCCCCCACATCATAACTTGCATACTTCAGGTATATAGTTGGGATTCTGACTTTAATTTTGTTGCCATATAGGTATATATGGGGTCACCTTTATCCTCCCATAGCGCACGTTCCAACACTGGCGAATCATATTCTGCTAGTCCCCCATGGGTCATATTATAGAAGTACCCCTGTGTTACACACGAGGTGCTGACGACACACTCCTTACTGACCGAGGTCGATCTCGCCAGACTTGACTTGGGGGATATTTCCGGCTGTACTGTCTGCCCTCCTTCCGACGGGGAGCCTGTGTGCTCAGAGCAAGAAGGAACTAAACCCTCTTACTTCTTTTTCTATAGGGACTACGTGACCCAGCTCGATATTCGCTTTCCGTTTACCGGGTTCCAAGTAGCCGTCTTAAACTATCTGCATATTGCCCCTTCACAGCTCCACCCTAACGGCTGGGGTTTTCTTCTAGCTTTTGAATGTCTTTGTCATTCTTTCGAGGAACCCCATCCCTGTACAGTTCCTATATTCTTTTACTTTTTCTGCCCCTTCACCCCCCGTTCCGGCAGAGAAACCGCCGACTTGAAGGGTCTAACGTCCATCAGGGGGTATCTGGTAGGAAACTTTTCCACCCTTATTCTGAGTCCTTTAAACATTTTAAAACAAGCTTCTTCAAGGTTGTTGCCACTCCTGGGTAGCAACCATGGTTCCTTCTCGGTCCTGAGTCCAAGAACGTGGAGTGGAAATTCCCTTTGTATTGGACTAAGGGCCATCATAATAAACATTCAACCAGTTATTAGGTTAATCAGGATGACCTTCTAGCTGACGAGGTCGGCTCCGTTGCTCGCCTAGTGGCCTATGTTAATGAGCACGGTGTAAAGATCGTTGCTTCAATCATCTTCGCGCCGCACGCTGAGCCTATACCATCCCTTGTATGCTTTTATTTACCTGCTTGGTCTTTTAACTGTTTCATGTCCGTATTGACATTTTTGACCGTTTGTGTTTGTGTTGTGCAGCCCAGAACATGGAGGGATTGCCATCGTACCTTTCGTACGTGAACCCGAGTACTTGGTGATAATCTTTAAATTCATATTATTTTAAATGCAAAAAGAAGTTAAAAACTCTGTCATTGTCATGATTTAATAGACCAATTAGTTAAATATGTGGTTACACTTCATAATGAGTTTTTAAACTTTATTTGCATTAATTTTGGTCACATCTTGAGTTTGGATTCAAAATTGAACTTGAGTCATATTCTTACTACAATTGGGTAGTGAACACTGTTCAGTATTTTGGGTATAACTTGAGTTTTAGAGATCCAATGTCTTTGCAATTTATATTTTCAGAAAGCTAAAATGAATATCTACAAACCATATGAAGAGCCCAAAAGCTAAATCAAATGTTTAAAGGACCAAATTGGGCCTGGAATATGGAACAGGGGCGCTGAACTGGGCTCCAGAACAACGTTCGGTGTTTGATCCATATCTTGCGCTACAGAACTCCAAATGAGGCCCAGTTTGAACGACTGGAAAGCTGACACAAACGGTCATATTTCATATGAAGACAACAAGGCCCAGTTCCACCGAATTCGTGGTGTAATACAGCTTGCAAGATGGAACACGGTTTTGGAGGTGCAAAAGTCAAAAAGTATGGCTAAATAGTTCTTCCATGATTTCTATAAATAGATGGATTTTGAGAAGAGCAAGATACACCCCTTGGAGAAGACCAAGATCTCTCTAATTCTCCCATTCTAAATTCTTTCTTGTAGTTCTTGTCTTTAATTTCTTGCCTCCTTCTTGGTATGACAATATCTTGCTTTATTATTTTCATGTATTGTCTTTAATTCTTGTCTTTAATTTCTTGCCTCCTTCTTGGTATGGCATTTTAATCTTTTCTTTTAATTATTTATGTTGATTTTATGTTCTTCATCTTTTTCTTTTATGGATTCATTATGTTTGTGAGATTTACTTTTATATTGAAATAGAAGCTTTCATTTTTCTTAAGTTGTTCTTTGTGTTCTTCGTGTTCATGTTGAACTAGTTCATGTTCTTCATGGTCATGATGAATATCCTTATTTATTCATTTTCATCTTACATAGCAATGCTTGGCTAAGTTTACGTGATCGACCCATGAGTTGAGGATTCCATGGTGTCATCCGGAGGACTTGTGTTTTAATCGGTAAGAATCGACTTGTTTCTCGTCTACTTTAATCGGATTCGATTTTAGAAAGAGATTGGATGTTAGATTTAATATCCAGATTGATATCCCAAGGACATAGTTTGGACCAGGTTATAGAGGGCGTTGTACGATCGTATAGCGAGCTCGCCACGTGTTCGAATAAATGCTAGGCAATCGTCTAGTCGAGGGAGTTCTAGACTAATGCGAGAGATTTCGGTTTGTCTAGAATCAATCACAAGGTTAGTTATTCTATTTTTTGTCCGATGATGGAAGATTTTGGATCCCAATTAGGTTGATCGTTTTTAATCTACTTCATTTCATTCATCCTTGCATTCTATCTTTAGTTCTTTCTTTTTAATTTTAACTAAACCTCAAAACCCCCATTTCATTCACCGTGTTTACCAATTGATTTAAACCAACTGCGAATTCCTTGGGAGACAATCCAGTTGTCCCTATACTACAAATATTTGGTAACTTGGTTATTTTGTGGGAGCTCGACAACTCGCATCACTGGGGCGCTGTGCAAGAGAGAAACCCGGAAATGGGCGGCTCTAGAGCTCGGTAAGGGGAGAGCCGGGGCACCCTCTTAGGCGGCGAAGAAAAGAACTAGGGCCTCTGCTCATGGTGGTACTTACTCCTCTCCTCTCGCCGGACCCTCGCCACAAGCTCAAGGCAAGGAGATCTCCTTCGAGGAGACTTAGGCTCACCCTCAGCACGACATGGCTCCGCCGTCTCCTCCTCCTCCTCCTTCTTTCAAACTCCCACGCAGTTTCGCCTGGGAAAAGGGTGTGACCGAGGAGCTAAGCGTCGCATATTTCCATCCTCGTCGCTTCTTGGATGCCACCCCATTGTTCGACGCCGACACGCATTTGATTCATAAGGTGCAGGATGATTGTCTGAAATCCGTCTGACTGTCGCAAGCCATGCTCTATCTGAAGCACAAATATGTTGGGGCCGCTGCTGAGATACAACATATGAAGCTGGAGCAGGAGGAGGCTGCGGCAGGGAGGGAGAAGATGGAGGAAGAGCTCAGTGCTGCCAGGGCTGCGGCTGATAAAATGTTCGAGGAGCTCGGTGCATCAAAAGAAGCCCTGGAGAAGACCAACTCTGAGCTCCTCGCTACAAAGACCGCTCATTTAAAGAGAATTGATGCTTTGAAGACTGTACAGCTGCAGCGTGGCGATCTTGCCAAGGAGTTGGGCGAGACAAAGGCCGCCCTTGGTGATACTAAGAAGGCGCTTGCCGACTGCTCGAACACCGTGAAGGTCGCCAGGGATGCTTTTGACATGGCCTTAGCGCAAATCCGGCATCTAAACCCTGATGTGAACCTGGAGCTTACTGGGTTCCACTATCGGGTGTATATTCAGGGTAGCCAGCTTGTTCCTCCTCCTCCGTCCCCCGATGACGTCTCGATGACTGAACTTGACGAGGGAGGGTAGGCCGGGGAGGGTGAAGAAGAGGTCTCGCCTGACGCAGCTCCAGAAGGCGGTCAGGAAGAAGAGGTCTCGCCCGACGCAGCTTCAGAAGGCGGTCAGGTTCCTTCCAAGCCGGCCGACCTTACCAACTAAAGAGCCGGGACTCTCCTCATGTTGTTTGTTTCTTTTTGGACCCTGATGCCTTTTTTATTTGATATCCTCACCGGTTTTTATTCCGGTTTTGTAATTTTCTGGATTGCCTAGTCATCGTGACAATTTTCATAATTATCATGACGTCTTTCGTTTATTTTGGATCACATCTCGCATGCTTCCTCATCTTTTACTTATTTGCAGCAATTTTCCATTTATGGATCCCAAACTATGTTGGAAATTTTAAGACCGGGCCATGGCCTTTTGTCTATAGAATTTGCTTGTGTTCTTCCGATACTAAAGACCGAGTATTAGGATAGGGGTTTTTTAATTTAACCGTGCTACCGCGTTCCGGATCCGATGTCTGGGATCTTAGCCAGGATAAGGGCAAACTGTCACATGCTTAGCCGTGGTGTTGCAACGCACACTTAAACATTTTGGCCTGATCAGGGCCTGAATGACAGTTCACCTTCTTATCTAGGAGCAAGTTTTTTGATGCATCAATATTTTGCAAAGGCTTGTAACAGCGACCTTGCGTAATTAAGTACTCGGGCTCGTTGGCCCCGGTGTCATTCTTTTAATCAAGCTGGTGTATGATTGGGTTCAATGACCCGAGTCTTTGTGCCTTTCTTTTGTAGGCGTATGGCAAGACGTTTAGATAGTCTATAAATTGAATCTCCACAGAGGAATTCTTCATTTAACTCACGAAATAATCCGCTCTAGAGAGCTAGCAACTTTAAATAAGGAAATTGCATAAATAGGAGAATAAAATTGAAATCAGAATACTAAAATCAAAACTAACTAACTCGAACATGGTTTGTCTGACACGTTGAGTGTGCGGTATCTAGGTTTAGCTATAGTAGACTTTCAACTTGTCGACGTTCCACGTCCTTTTGATTTGCTTTCTTGCCAGGGTTTCCAGAACGTAAGCCCCTTTATCGAGCTTCTCCTTAACCCGATACGAGCCTTCCTAACTTGCAGCTAACTTGCCATCCCTAGCGTTTTTGTTTCCAACGTCGGCTCTTCTGAGTACAAGGTCGCCCCTGTCGAAACACCGGGGCTTGACCTTTCGATTGTACTTGGCAGCGATGAGTTGCTTAGTATCCATATCTCGGCAGTGTGCCGTGGCCCTGACCTTGTCAATCAAATCTAACTCGGTCATCATCACCTCATTATTCTTTTCTTTGCCGAGCTGGAGGGTATTCAACCTCCTCCATGACGGCTGGCCTGCCTCGACTGGGATCATCGCCTTGCATCCATACGTCAACCTGAAAGGGGTTTCAAGGGTTGAAGTCTGCACACTAGTTCTATAACCCCAAAGCACGCTATAGAGCTGTTCAACCCAGCTGGATTCCGCATCTTTAGACCCTCGACGATTATCTTGTTTACTGCCTCGGCTTGGTCGTTTGACTGGGGATGCTTTACTGAAGCAAAATGTTGCTCGATGCCGAGGTCCAAAATCATCTCCTGGAAACCTTTATCAATGAACTGGGTCCCATTATCGGTGATGACTTCGATCGGGATTTCAAACCGGGAAACAATGCTGTGTCGGAAGAATCGCTGTATGCGAGTCGAGCTAATTCTTGTTAAGGGCTCGGCCTCTATCCACTTAGTAAAGTAATCTACAGCTACCACAAGCCATCGCAGTTGTCTGGGAGCTGTTTTGAATGGTCCCAGAAGGTCCATCCCCCATTTGTAGAAAGGCCACGGAGCCGAAATGCTTTTTAATTCCGAAGGAGGGAGCCGAATGATTTTTGCGTGTTTCTGGCAGCTGTCGCACCTAATTATTATCTCTTTGGAGTCCGCTATCATGGTCGGCTAGTAAAAGCCGGCACATAAGGATTTCCTTACTAAGGCTTTTGCTCCTATGTGCTGCCTGTTGATTCCTCCGTGGATCTCGGCCAAAACATACCTGGCCTCCACTGAGTCCAAACATCTCAGCATTGGAGAATGTAATCCCTTACGATACAGCTGATCGTCCACCATTGTGTACATGGCGGCCTCTCGGATTAGCTTCTTCGCGTGGGTTGGTTCTACCGGGATGATACCCCTTTCGAGATAGTCTGATATCGGTTTTCTCCAGTCTGTGGCTGCCGAAATGTTCATGACGCATCCCAGTTCCTCTAGGTTTTGTTGAACCACGGTTTTATGGGTCCCCGGTCCCTTCGTGCTGGCAAGTTTTGACAAGATATCGGCTTTAGTGTTCTCCCCTTCCTTTAGTGTTAGACGAGCTATCGACATACACTTTCCACTCTCCGCCATCTTCGGATCCCTCTTTATATGCCGGGGTGATCTCCCTTACGAAATCAACCAACGCTTGCGATTTAATTGCATGCCGAGCTTTGAATGTAATGTCAAACTCTGATAATTCTATTGCCCAACTAATCATCCTGCCAGTCAAGTCCGGTTTGTGTAGCACCTGTCGGATTGGTTGACTAGTTCGGACGATGATTTGGTATCCCTGGAAGTACTGACGTAACCTTTTTGCTTCCATGAGCAAGGCGAATGCCACTTTCTCTAGTTTCTGATATCTCAGCTCCGAGCTCTGCAGCGCTTTGCTTATGAAATAGATCGGTTCTTGGCCATTCTCTACTTCCCTAACCAAGACCGCACTCATAGCTTCCTCCCCCACTGATAAGTAGAGGCAAAGTACTTCGCCGAGTTCAGGTTTCGACAGGATTAGCAGAGTGGCCAGGCATTGCTTGATCTTCTCGAATGCAAATTCGCATTTTGGGTTCCATCCCCCTTGTGCTTCCTTTTTCAGAAGTTTGAAGAAAGGGAGAGCCTTTTTAGCCGATCTCGGTAAGAATCTCATTAACGCCACCAGTCTTCCTATCAATTGTTGAACTTCTTTCTTAGTCCGAGGGGCTTTCATGTCTAAGACCGCCTTGCAATTTGTCCGAGTTGGCTTTGATTCCACAGTTTGTTAAAAGAAACCCTAAGAATTTCTCGGCTGGGACCCGAATGCGCATTTATCTGGGTTTAGTCGAATTTGGTACGCCCTCAACTTCTCAAAGGTATGCTCCAAGTCCCGGATATGGTCTTCGGGTCTTTTGACTTGACTATCATGTCGTCTATGTAAACCTCTACGTTTCGACCGAACTGGTCTTCAAAGACCCGATTCATCATTCTCTGGTATGTGGCCCTGGCATTTTTCAACCCGAAAGGCATGACGTTATAGTAATAGTTAGCTTTCTCGGTTATAAATGCCGTCTTCTCCTGATCCTCTGGATGCATCGCGATTTGGTTGTATCCGGAATACGCGTCCATGAAGGACAATAACTGGAACCCGGCCGAGTTGTCAACCAACTGGTCGATGTTGGGCATCGGATACGAGTCTTTTGGGCAAGCTTTATTCAAGTCTTTGTAATCCATGCACACCCTTCACTTACCATTTGGTTTCATGACCATAACCACGTTATATAACCATGTGGTGTATTGTATTTCTCAGATAAATCCAGTCTTCAGTAGATCGTTGACGTGTTTCTCAAGCGCTATCTGCTGTCTGATCCTAGTTTCCTCTTCTTTTGTGCCACAGGTGCTAATTCTGGACGGATAGCCAGCTTATGACAACAAAATCTGGGGTCGATTCCGAGTATTTCTGCCAACGTCCAGGCGAATACATCTCGATTTTTCTTCTAGAAGTCCTTCAATCGGCCTTTTAACTCTGGACCCATTGCTCCGTCAATTTTAGTGATCTAGGAGGGCTCACTTCCCAGTATTAAGTCTTCTAGTTCACCTTCTGCTCTAAGCGTGGGACCTCGGGCTTTTCTCTTAGATGGAGTTTGACCATACTTATTGGTTGTCCCGCCTGTCTTTGTTCGCCAGAAATTACACCTCTTTCGCCTTCCCGAATCCGAGGTAGAGATGATGGCCTGCCTTCACCTTCTCGGACCGTCTTGAAATAGCACAGTTGAGATTCCTTTTGGTCTCCGGCAATCGTACCAACCTTATTTTTGTTGTTGACCATCTTCAGCTTCAGATGCTTTGTGGAAACCAACATGTCCCACTTATGTATAGTTGGCCTCCCTAATATGATATTATATGGGGAGGGGAAATCAGCAACGATGAATCTTACCCGTTTGATTTAAAGGCTTCTTTAGTTCCCAATGTTAATCTAAGGTCAATATATTCCTTGGGAGGAGAATGCTCGCCATTAAATCCTATGAGAGTCGTTTTGCACGGTTTCAGATCCTCGGTTTCCAGCTTCATCCTTTTGAAAGCATCCCAGCTAATGATGTTTGCCGAGCTCCTTGCATCAACGAAAATCCTTTTTACCCGGCAGTTTACTAGGGTTCCTGTGATTACCAAACCATCCTGATGGCCTGGAACCACATCCTTCAAATCTTCATTACTGAAAACTATTGGGGGCGGTGTCGATTTGCTGAGGTCTGCTTTAAACTTTGGGTGGTTCTACACAGAAAGGATTTCTCTCAAGTATTTCTTGCGTTGGCTTGCTGTATCTCCACCTCCCCCATGGCTTCACTGATCACATTGCAATTGAACTCGGCCTCAGGAAACTCATCGTCGTTGCTACTCGGTTTTCGCCACTTATCTTCTTTATTTCGGTCTTGGACCGGGCTTGCACTTCGGCCTCCTAGCTTGCGTTTGTTATTCTTCCGCCCTTGAGTTTTTATCACGTACTGGCGTAGCTTGCCATCTCGACAAATTTCTCGATGGCGTCTCGCAATTCGTAGCATTGATCCGTGGTGTGTCCCGGTCTATCATGAATAGCAAAAAACTTAGACTGGTCTGTAGTGGCTCGGTTTCGTGGAGGCCGGGGTCTCTCAACCTTATTCATTTCGGCCAGTGATAAGCATATATTTTATAATTAAATAAGTATAGATTTTGAGATATATTAGATTGAATTTATTAATATTATACTTATTTAATTATCTTTTATATATTTATCCATCTTTTAATTAAATATAGGATAAAAGAATATTAGGATAGAAAATCTATTTATATCCTATTTTATTTTGCAGGAGATATTATGTGATCTAAGAGAGGCAACAAATTAAATTAAAAAGGATACAATATAATATATTATATTGTTATATTATGTTAGAAGTGACGTGGGGACCACACAATTCAATGAAGCAGATCACGTGCTGTGAGCTTGAAAAGGATATGATATATCCTTTAAAAAAAGAAAAGAAAAGAAAAGAAAAAGATATGAGATATCTTTTACAATTCAAGAAGCAGATCACACACAAGGAGGCCCAACAAGCATAACCTAGTGATATATAAGAAAGAAGCCGCATATACCGGAAAAAAGGACGCAAGGGCGAACGGCAATTCAAGAAACAAAAAGGACGGCACGCACGAGAAGCAAATCAGGAGGAGGACGACTTGGACAGGAAGAACGGCATGCGCAGAGATCTAAGAGTAGCGACAGCTCCCAGAAATTTAATGTGTTCTTCCTATTTTCTCTTCTTCTTTAAACTTGAATTGTTATCTTTATTTCATGGATTTATTTATAGCCATGTGTGGCTAAATTTCTTTGCAACTTAGAGTAGCTATGAACTTATAAGTGGATTAGACTTTGGTTTTTATTATTTAGTTAACTTTGATATTAATTTTGGTTACTTAATCTGGTTTAGTTTTATCTGTTTAGTGATTGGCCATCATTGAATATGATTTTGAGCATTAGGATTTACCTTGACGAAGGGGATTTTAATTAGGCTCTGAGATTAAGTAATATGAGATTAGATTACGATTTAATTTGCGATTAGGATAGACATATACCTAATGGCCCCGTATAGTTGCTGAACAATGTGTCCGAGTTTTGTTGCATCTTGAGTAACTATGTTAGACATAACAAGTTATACTCAAGAGAGGGTTATAAGTGGACCGACATGCACGTATAGCTATTTCTACTCGAGATGAAACAAATTGATATTAAGGCTAATTAAATTAGTGGAATCAAGGTTTAATAAACAAATAAGGGATTAGTGACTCTAGGTTGCTCGTTCGATTAGTGTGGAAGTTTATTTATTTTAATTTTAGTTTTAATTTCTTTTATTAATTAAATTCAATTTAATTTACTCAACCTAAAATAAATTGTGAGATTAATGCTTAACTGAAGTTGTGGGTACTAAGTCATCGTGGGAACGATACTTTACTTACTCTATATTTAGGGTTTAGGGTTTTAGGGTTTAGGGTTTAGGGTTTAGGGTTTAGGGTTTAGGGTTTAGGGTTTAGGGTTTAGGGTTTAGGGTTTAGGGTTTAGGGTTTAGGGTTTTAGGGTTTTAGGGTTTTAGGGTTTTAGGGTTTTAGGGTTTTAGGGTTTAGGGTTTAGGGTTTAGGGTTT